>CM033346.1:12043497-13311777 GCA_019395295.1 Osmanthus fragrans | reverse complement strand
GCATGTTTATTTCTGAAGCTTTTATATGTCTTGATCTGTGCTTGTAGTGGAATTGGTGTTTGGCTTCTGAGACTTAAATGCATGTTTGGTACGGAGGATTCGATAGTATCTAGTATTTGTCGGTATTAAAGAAGAAAAATAATCTAAAATCTCGTTTATCATACGGCCAATTTCACGTTCTTTAAAGGAATTATAGCAAATGACGTCTGAGTATAGAAGTGGGACCTATGAATAGATTCCTCAACTAAGTTCCTAATGTGAATGACTGACTTGTTCTATTTTTGATGGTGTGGAATTGAGGGAATCTTAAACTCATAGCCGTAATTTGGAACTTTTTCTTCTGTAGAGAGAGTCCATGCGTGCTTTGCTCATTTTTGTGATTATTATTGCTCTCAAAATTGGGGTTTTAATTCATAAGACGAGGTTGTATTTTGTTCAACAGTTTATATGGGTCGAAGATCATTATTTCCACTTACTCTTGAAATTTTTGCATGCCAAAGCCTATGAAAGTAATTGAAATTTTGTTGAAGTCGTCTTTCAACTTTACTGTTTCCGGTTTCTGCATTAGCTGATGTAGACTATACGTACTTCTGTTGTTTCAGCTGGTATAAATTAATCGATTGCTGGCTGTAAGGTTTCACTATATCAAGTTACTAATCTTCAATGTTATTTTGTCGTAGGTGAATGGGTTCCGTGTTCTGTTGGTTCTAATTTTAGCCCTCATATAATCACGGCTAATGTTGGAGAGGTAAACTTTTACTAAATTACTGATTGATTTCGTTACATAGAAGAACAAGTAATTTATACTCTCTATCCCGCTTTTCATTTTTAATTCTTATAAAGTTTGTTGCTTCTTTTCAATTATCTCAAAGTTCTTGTTGCAAATTACACTGTAGTGGACAATAACTCAGAGTTGTTTCTAAATTTAGGCATAATTACTCTTATAAGGATAATAAGCCACCTTTTCTGTGAGATTTTAGTTACACATCACCAATTAAATTGCAAGATTCATTCTTAATAAACATTTTGTGTGCCTTAAGATACATCATTCATTTCTAAGGCAAGGAAACTCTCTGTGCCATCATCTCAAGTCATATTTAGTTATTTTGTTCGAGTACCAATTATAGTACTGGTCTGTTTTTCGGTGATGAAGTACTTAATGAATTATTTTCTATCTAGGGTAACAGCTTGTAATTCAAATTTATGGAATTAATGATTCTACTTTTGATTGTTCTAGGATGTGACTATGAAGGTTATATCTTTCTCTCAGCAAGGGCCTCGGGCAATATGTGTTCTCTCTGCTAATGGCGTGATTTCAAGTGTAACTCTTCGTCAACCTGATTCCTCTGGTGGTACATTGACATATGAGGTGATTCAATTGCTTGTTTGGTTTGATTCTCCATGGCTTCTTCTTTTAGTTTGCTTGTTTGGTTTGATTCCTCAGGCAATATGCGCACTCTGAATTTTAAAAATCAATTTTTTTATATTCGTATGATTTTGAATCTGAGAGGAATTATTTTTTTCGATCTATATATCAAGCAAACTCTTTACTATCACTTGATTTAAATGTGTTTCTACTTTTGCCTCGTGTAATAGAAGGACTATTACTACCTCTCCTGTTGTAATTTGATTGCAGAATGAAAAGATTCTTTTGCCTTTTTTTATTAATAAATTATGAATCATTTTTTATGCCTAAAGTTCATTCTTTGAGGAAAGTTACTTCCTTCTTCAGTCGTTTCCCTTTTTGTCTGTACTCTGTCTACAATAAATAAGGTGGTTAATGACATGTCACTTTGCCATGAATTTATTGTTTTTGACAAGTCATTATTCAATATGGACATTTTAAATAAGTAGAATGGGATTCAAATACGTGCGCCACTCCTTTGTGGTGGATGTAATGGTCACTTAATAATCTTGACTATGTTATAGTGTTGGAATGTGTGGTTGAAAATGAAATTTGACCGGTTATAAATGTATTATAAATTTGGCTAATCCGAGGATTAAATACTGTTTCTGTGGGTAAAAGAGTACCCAGACTCTTTTGACTTCTGTAAAGTTCTAGTATGACACAAATTTGTTATAAATCTGTAAAGTACAGGTTTGGGTTCCCATATGATGCTATTAGATATAGAATTTCTTTTATCTATCAAAAAACTAAAATCATAAAACAGAACTTGGTTGGATAATTATGATGCATGTGATTTTATTCTACGACAATGAACTAAATTATATTGTAGTTAAAAGAAAATTGCGAGTAAGCTTCACTGGACTTGAGATTATGTAAACGCAATTCAGTTTCAGCCAATATAAGTAAGTAAACAGTCTGTAGTTGATGAAGTTTAATCTTCTGCAAAGCTTGACTGGCTAGAATATGCCCGTGGATGATAGGTTTATCTCAGTAAGTGATGATAGTCACTTGAATTAACTATTGCGGCTCCATTTCAGATATTTCGTTTATGTTAGTCATTCTCTATATTTCCATATTTTTTTGTCGTCAACCTTGTTTTTGACATCATATTGGTTTTGTTATTTAGGGTCGTTTTGATATACTGTCATTGACTGGATTGTTTATGCCATCTGAGACTGGAGGAATAAGGAACAGATCTGGTGGTATGAGCGTTTCATTAGCAAGCCCAGATGGGCGTGTTGTAGGGGGTGGAGTTGCTGGTTTATTAGTTGCCGCTAGTCCTGTGCAGGTAATGCAGCTCTTTTCTGCTTAATTTGTTTTCACATCCGACTCCAGCTTGACCCTAATATTTTGTGTTAGGTTACCCTATATTTCTACTATATGAAGGATATTACATGGGCACCGTCTTTTATTAACATAGATGGTTACACAAACAGAGAGATGTAAGATCTTCATTGCAGCGGCAAGTGGATTTAAACCACTATAAATTTGTGTGTTTGCGTTGCTTTCTATTTTGTTCGTAGTGCTAAGGTAGTAATATTGAAAAGTTCGCGCTAATCTTTGTGATGTTGTATGAACTAGATTGTGGTTGGCAGTTTTCTGGCGGGGAACCAGCACGAGCAGAAGACTAAGAAACACAAAGCGGAGTCAACAACTGTTACACCTACTGCTGCTATTCCTATTTCCACTACAGGAGTAGACGATACATATCGAATTTCCCCTTCTTTCCATGCTGATAACTGGTCAATGCATCCCAACCCGAGGAATCAGGCCGCTGAAGTCAATGTAGTTGTCACTGGCGAGTAACCCAATAGACAGCATTGATTATACAAACAGTTTTTACTGACCTCAGTTTGCATCAGACTCCTATTTATGGATATCCCAGTTTAATGATCTTTCTACATTTCTTGTTTGTCTGTAAACGTTTGTGTAGTGACATAGCTAGTTCAAAGCGTGTTAGATCGGCCTTTTTTCTAGCTGCTGTTTAGTTGTAGAATTTTTGGATGTGTAATTGTGTGATTCCTGTTCTGTTTATAGCTTTTCTGGTGTTTTCTCATCGAGTTCCACTTTGAGAAAAACAGGCCACCAGTCACAGAAAAATCGTCGCTGATGCAGAAGTATTGGACTGCCTCTCTCATTGAGAATTGTAAAGCTATTTATAGACAATTACATGCAGATGCCAGCGAGGATAAAAGACCTCTCTTAGATTCTCCCCAAATTTTGTCTTGATCCTGTTTTTCTATTTTCTGTCCATGATATTCCTTGCAGTCATATTTAACTTCAAAAGTTAAATTCGTGAGTGAAATGAAAGGCTGAGTATTAGTGATTCCTGCTAGGAGCGGGAACCCTGAATCGCTAAGGTCGTGCGGTGCTAAAAATTCATTGAAAAAACTTTTAAGCTCGTGATGTGTGGTATTAGAGCGGGTTCACTCGAACATTTGTTATTGATTGTGGGAGATCAATGGCGTGCGTTCATATGGAAACAATTTTCTCTTCAACAACGGTGGCCTCCCGCACCATGCTTTTTCCTCGTTTCTTTGATTTACTGTGGGAGTAACATAACGCCCCCTCTCCTCAATCTAAACTTCAGTGACAATACGTGAACGTGGCTCTGATATCACGTGTAATAGACTGCGATGATCGTAACCATTGTTACAGTTAACCAACTCAAAACAAATTTTATTTATAATAGTTGATCAGAAGTGCAGAACGGTCTGGATAGGAGGATATTAGAACTCAGCCAATGAGATTTTAGAGTAATAAATTCATGAAATTAAAAAATTTCATAGGAAATGGAGACTAATTGGCTGCTTGCTGCCATTGCTTAGTCAGAAGAAGATGCAGTTACAGCAGATTTTAGACACAAAAAGAAATTTCTTGAATCCAAGTTCATCAACTTCTCATATGGCTTCAAGCCTGCAATCCAAATAAATACAAGAATGATCAATTCATGAAAATAATATCAAAAATCAAGAATATTATATGTTAATAGTCATAATTTCAAATAATCAAGTCACCAATACTACGGAATTACTTTCAGAACTAATATTCTCTCTCAAACTCAAGATGGTATTAGAAATTTAATGCTGTTACTTATTGTTAAATATAATTTTTGCAGTTACTCTTTGTATGAGAGATGATCTAATGAGCAATGTCACCGGTTAAGCTAACCACCGATACTCGTTAGATCATTTCTCCTCTTTATAGTAACAAAATTTTTATTTTATATAACTTTTTGACACAACCTGAAAAACATATATAGGAAATTAATGAGCAAGGTTTGAGAACTCACTCTGAAGACTAAACTGGGAATAATGAAGCTCGAAACACCTGGGATCAGTACCATCCAACAATGGCCGCCGCTTCTCCTTCCCGTAAATCTCTATCGCCGCCTTTATCAAGTCGCCTACTGTGTTTTCCGGCGATATCACCACCTTCACAGGACCCAAACTCTTCTCAATATTCACATTCACCAACAGCTTTGTCAATTTCCTTTGCTTCTCATACTCATCCACGAATCCACCGCGCTTTCCAACCACCTCTTTCGACCGCCCCGCTTCCTCCACCACTTCTTGTCGACGTTTAGACGAAGAAAAACTCATTCTAAGAAAGAGACTTATAGAGAGAAAAATATTGTATAATTGTAACGAGAGTTTCCTAGTCACTTTGAAGACGACATTTAAATAAATAACCCACTCTACGAAGCAAGTAAATACACAGGTTCTTCTCCAATAATATAAGCGTCATTAAACTATATCTGTATGATGAAAGTTTGTGAAAAATGACGTAGGAAAGGAAGTTTCGGGGAAATTGATGAATTTTTGTCTGGTTGTGATTATTCTGTTAGCCCGCTTGTTGGGTAGCTAAATGCAGTTGGCGAAACTGTCGTGGCTGATATGACATGTTTTTGGATTCATTTTGCTAGGAAAAAACTATTCATCGTTTTAAGAGCATCACCTCAGTAAATTCACGAGTCTAAAAATTCTCATTCTTTGTGAAATAAGAATAAAAAATATAATCGTTATGACTCCACACAAGAGATATGAGGTAAAAAATGATGGCTGAATGTGATGGATAACGATCATATTTTTCATTTTTACAAATGATTAATAGGAAACAAACGGAGCCGAAATCTTCTCCAACTATTTATTTTGTATTATATAAAATTTGATGAGATCCATTCGAGTTGATGGATAAACCTTCTCAAACTATTTACTTTGTACTAAATAAAATTTGACAAGATATAAACGTTCGAGATTATCCATCAAGAAGAAACACGAAAAGTGAATTGATAATCTGAGTTCGTTTTGGTGGTGTTTAAAAGTAAATCAATTTTCCTTTTAAACACTTATATTTACAATACATTTATTTTAGTATTTTTTTTTACTATTAAATTTTGTAAATGTAAATCTTTAATCCTTATTTGACATTCATTAAATCAAAACTCTTTTTTTCTCAACCTCATTTTCAACCACACATTTGTACAATAAAATATTTTTCACGTAAATCTAAAACTTTTTCTTTTAACCACACATTTTTCAAAAAATCACTATTCCAAAACTTATTTTCTCCAAAAAAAAAAAAAAAAAAATTCATTTTAATTGATGTCAAACAAGAATTTACTAACTTTAAAATAGAACCGTACATGCATTGAAGAATTGGTTGGCCATAAAAAATTAGGACGGCCTACCCATCTAAACTATGTGTAGAACCATGCTAGATGTAACGTGTGTAACCATCTAGCATGCTAGACGTAACGTGTGTAACCATCTAGCATGGTACATTCATAAAATGTCATGTTGTTACACCTACAAAGGAATTAAATAGCTGTCTAAGTTAAACTATTTCATCGAGAAACTTAAGTAATTCAAGAATGACTTTATTTAATTATTAAACTTTATTTTTAATAAGCTCTTTATTTGCAAGTCATAACTCAAGTCTTTTACATGTTTAGACATCATATTAAATCAGATCACGTTATCTAAAAATTTAAATTGTGTGTGTCACATTGCTACACATAACATTATCTCTAAGAATTCAACATGGACAAAAAAGTGTACCTAAAAATGGATATTGGTGGCCACTGCATGTGTGACATTGCTACATCCATATAATAGTAATCAATAATAGACTAGATAGTTGTCCCCCCAAGTATCTATTGCACCATTTGTGGAGGAGCAAACTCCAAAGTGACTGGTCTTAACTAGTGGAAGGTTTAACTAAAAAGAGAAGGGCGGCTTTCGGCTTTTGGTGGGTGCAATGAAAACTGGCTACTCATAGTGGCTTTCGTGCATGAATAGGAGTGGCTGGCCAACTCTCTATGGACGAGCTTGACTAAATTTATTGTAGAATTAAACGATTGGTTATATTTATATCTTTAAATACTATATTCAACATGTTACTTCTCGAGATTTTTTTTTTCATCAAAATCTAATACGTGGCTAATTCATTGAATGAGTGTTGAGGAGACGTGAAATAAGGACTTTGCATACTCTGATACTGTATTGATCTAAAAGTTTAAGCATAAGCCATCTTCAATATATCTCCGTACTTGTGGAGGTGCTATTTAGTTTCATTAAAATATATTTACACATTCTTTTAAAGTATCTCCAAGAGATTTTTTCAATATAAAATAAAATGCTTTCTATTTTAATAAGTCAACTCCAAAAATTATGATCAAAGAAACTCTTTAAATCAATATTTTACTTTAGAGAGTAAATTTGGAGAGTCAAACTCACTCTCTATAATTAAATGCATTCAAAGTATTTCAATTTTCAATAGTTCCCATTATCGCTTTCGCAAATCGCCACCACTGCCGACGCAAATCTCAAACAACACCACAAAAATCTCACTCAAATTTAGAGAATTCATTGAAAACCTTAACATGTAATTAGTGTAATGCCCCAAATCTAATTCATTTTCTATTTTATAAAAATAGACTTGAAGTGTTATCAAAAAAATCAGTCATCTTTATTTAATTTAAGTGGAAATTCTTTTTTGTGTGTTTTTTTTTAAAAATTTGATCGATAACTTGATTATGATAAATCAACAATTTAATTGAAAATTTTCAAATTAAATAAAATATTGAAATACTACGATATCAACCCATAAATTTAAGTTTAATATAGGATGTCAATTGCTTGAACACAAAAGAAAACTATTAGATAATGTGCATAAAATTTAACGTAAGGATGTTTTTCAAATATAAATTTGCAATGATCATTTCTAGAAAATTTTACTTGGTGACCCCATAGCATCGCTCGGTCAATCTTCAAAGTGTCCACACGATTCGTTCTATTCTAAATTTTTTAGTAAGAGTGAGTATTTTTTAAAACATTCGGTAAAAATGCATGCATATTCTTATTAACATAATATACATATAAAAATGGTGTAACATACCGACTTCTATTACATTTAGAGCAACTGATCGCAATATTCAATAGCTCAAGGAATTTTTTAAGAATTTCTACATCTCGTAGGATTTAACATATTTGACCAAACGGTCCATCCTGTAGGATTTAACATGGAAATCGACCCGAATGCCTTAGAGTATTTAATGCCAAAGTCTATAAAAATATCAAGAAAAATAAGAATTTACCACTTGTACAAAGTATTCTTACCTCAATTGATATAAAAAATTATGAAATTATTTCTTGAAACAATAACTAAAATTGGATAGAATGTTTGTAAGAATAAGATAACCCAATTTGTGAAATATTTGAATGTGGTTGATGAAATAAAATAATACTCTCTTTTAACAAGTGCGTTAATTTGTGGAAATGCATAGGTAAAAGGGAAAAAAACACTTATCACATATTTTATATATATAATATCTATTTGTATTAACTATCAATTCAAACGCCTTAGGTTAAATAAATTCATTCTTTTTTTCAAATCAATCATGATGGATCTTTTGGAGTGGGATTTAATACTTCAGTTAATCATGGGAAGGATGAACGTGAGGATTGAAAATGTTAATTAAATAAAGATATTATAAAAAATAATGAATGATTTATGCTTCTTCAAATGGCAAGAAACGTGCCATTGAAAGTCCCCTCTTCCCATTTTTATTATTATAATATATTAATAAAATATTTGAAGAAAATACTCGTTCTTTCTATTAAAATAACTCGAGCATAATAGCTCAAAATTACTTTTTCTTGAGCTCAAATTATATTATTTAACATGAGTTATAAAATAAGTATAATATTGATATATTTTTATCAACTTTTAAAATACTTAAATATTCGATCCAAATAATTTACGATAAATCCTAAAAGTACACGTAAGCGAAATAAATTATTTATGCAAATAAGTGGGTCACGTTTATCACTTCTACTTTTGGATTTTAGTGTGACGACAAGCTCGGGCATGAACTATTTCATTTGCTAAATGAGCAACATTAAATTTAGTCCATATGAAAATGTAATTAAAACTTGGGGTGTTACACTGAGCATCTATCAAATTTAGCAAAAACAAAATGCAGAATAAATTGCACCGTTGTCTAGAGAAGAAGAGGAACCACTAGAAACTCGAATTAAAGAAAAACATTGACGAGTTCTACCATAGGATTTGGGCAGAAACTAGATGCTCCATTCCACAATGGTAGAAACCGCTAGAAGCTTCATTCCACAATATTTTCATCAAGACGCATTCTTGTTAATTCTTGACTTTTAGCTCTCTATTCCATAACTAATAAGAATGTTAGGTTTTATGTAATTGACAATTTTGTAAACAAAAAGACTAAAATAAATATATTGTAAAAAATCAAGGAGTTAGTTGCAATATAGTATAGTTGAGTTAGGTAAGTTAGAGTTCGAGTTTAGAATAAGAAAAAAAGAGACGTTGCAATTTCGCTAGCCTATCGCCTCGACGTTGCTCGAGCAACAAAAATAGAAACTTCGTCGCTGTGCTTGAGCGACAAACCATCGCTCGCCTATCGCTAGTTTCTTGCTCGAGCAACAATGTTACGCATAAAATCCTACTTCGCATTTTTGCAGAGTTTTACACTATCCAAACAACCTAATTTCCTTTAACTATAAATACCCAATGCCTTGCACGAAAATTGAGGGTGGTCATTCATTGTGCCTCTTCTATATAACACATTCATAACATCCTTTGAAGATCCAAGAGTTTGTTCATGTATTAATTCAACCCACTTACATTTGAGAATATACAACCACAGATTGGAATAAAAACATCGAATCCATTAAATCTAAAATACTTGCTTCCTAAACACACTTAGGAATGTACTTTCTCAATTGAATTTCAGAAGTTGCTGAAAATTGAGAGATGTTGGGCTAGAAGTGCAAGATGAGTACAAGAATTGGTTATTCTTGGTGATCCATTTAGAAGAGACAATTGTTGAATATCGAAAGCTGGTGGTTTCAGCAAGATCTTGGGGGTTACAAGAATTAGATCGAGAAATCTAGTGGATTTGGTTAGGCAACATCTAACTGTAAATCCATATTGCCTATGATAGTAACTGGCTTGGTCCTGAAGTTTTTACCCAATTGGGTTTCTCTGTCAACAAATTGGTGGTGTTTATTTCTTTGATTATTGACTGTGGCATTGAAACATTGAACAAATTGGACTTGTATGTTTAACCATCTAAAAACAATTCAAAAGTGACTTGTTGCTTTTAATTGAGTTAATTCGCACGTAAGATCAAACTAATCTATAATATAGAATGTTCTAGTAGTATCCAAAGACTATCAAGTGGTATCTAGAGCTGTTCTAGTGGTATTAGAGTCTAACTTCGTATCCTGGTCTTAATTTGTCTAGATGAATAGTTCATTGACTATCCCGCCATATTTTGATGACAGCAATTATGTCTATTGGAAGGTTAGAATGAGAGGTTTTTAAAAATCAATGGATAAGTGTATATGGTTAAGCATTGTAAATAGTTGGGTTACTCCTAGCACTATTAATAATGTTGTCACTCCCACCCCTATGAAAAACTAGTCAAAGGCTAGCCTAGATGAATGTAGTTGGACATTTGAGATGTGATTCTCCTCCCTGTGAATCTCCATTTACGACGTGTGGACAGGACCCTAAAGAAACGACAAAGCGTACAATAACTTTGTTTCTACATGAAATCCGTCTTCCAATATAAATGTTGTCTTGCAGCTGCCTCGAAAATTCGAACTTCCGATGCTCCGTAGAGAACTCTCATGCTTTACCACTGCGTCATGCTCGTGGGGGCAATTCATGCCCTATTTTTTCCTCTATGTGATGGTTATAACAGAAAACAACAAGAGGCAAAAAAATGTCATAGGAAGAAAACTTGCTTTAAAATATTACAATTATTAACTAGTCAAAACGATGCCATCTCGCTATAATCAAAACGATGTCGTCTCTCCATTTGAACTTCCTCCAAACCGTTAGTCACGTCTCCTTTTTCTTCTAGTTTTGATCTGATCTTCCTCTTCTCTTTCTTTCTTTCACTTATTCAATTGGCCTCCTTGCTTCTTCTCATAACATCCCTTCCCCTTAGAATAAACTTGTCTCCAAGGTTCGAATAAAGGAAATTTAGTCATTACGAATTCTGAAGTTTCCCAGGTTGCATCATCCATGTAGGTTCTTTCCCAGCCATTGAGTGACAGCTTGATTGTTCTCCTTGACTATACGATTGGAAAGAATATATAGTAACAGTTTTTGTTCCTCCATCCCTTTTTACAGCTCTGGTAAAGTATAAACTGAAACCTCTTGATTAAATACAAGGTGGATTTTGGCATTTGCATGTCATTCTAACTGATTCGCAACTTCTTCAATCGTCTTGATTATCTGTAATTGGCCAATGCTATCTTTAAGAAATCCAAAGTTTATCTCATCTGGCAATTTAGTCTAGATATCCTCATGTTTCTCTCTACCCTCCATTTCTGTATTAGTATTTTGATCTTCACCACTTCTTAGAGTTGTAGATAGAAACTTGCACCTGGAATCTAATATGTCAAGATTAGAATGTACATAAGTGGCAATAACCTTGGCAATAGCTTGAAGTTTTTACTTAATGAGGTCAACCGCTACCCCTTTATTAGAAGACATAACATACTTTGATCTTAAACCTCCATTCAAATTTCCAGATGAAAAGTATGCTTCATCCTCCAATGGCACCTCTATGTTCAACTCTTTGCAATTGCCTATTTGTAACTAATCATTAATAGGATGACTATCACCAGAAGCATCCCTAGTCCCTCCAGCTTCCCTTCTTTTTTGAATTTTACTAGGTCTAGAGGAGAAAAATGGGTATCATAATGTAAAATCCAAGAATTTTGGTTACTAAATAGTGAATTTAAGTTATCTGGCCTATCTACAACCCCATAGCACCAATCTACAGATGATTGTCTATTTTCCTCTGGGTCAACAGATTCCAAGTCAACATGAATCCTTAGTTGAGACCATAGAGTGTCATCATCCCATTCACTAGTAAGTGGAATCCTTTCTGCTAAAAGAGGAGGTTCGGTCATTTCATTAGATTTTGCTGGAAGAAAATTATGCATTTTTGGACCCTCCCGAAGGAATTGGTCCATTTTTCAAACCTCTATCTTTTGCATAAAGGGACATCTGTATAGCATAATCTTGAAGGGTTGAGCTCTTTATTTTACTAGTATTTGGTGATCTTTTTAAACCTGGGAGGTGGTAGCCCTTTGGGCTCAGCGAATACTTGAGGATATTGCTCAATTAAAGTCAATACCACACTAGGTACAAGTTTTATCTCCTCGTTTGCTAAGGAATTCAACTAAGTCATAACCCCATAAGGCTGCTTTTGAAACCAATGGTTGACTTCACTACTAGCTATCATCCTGAAGTTTATTCACTCTTGAGCTCTACCTCTTCTCCCTCAAAATTAAATTTGAGGCTGCACCTGCTGTAATCAAATAAGACATGATCAAATTGGCTTAGCCAATCCATTCCAAGCACCGTATCGCTGTCCCCTAATTTCAATTTCCTCGATATTGAAACTCACTTGAAACTTCAATTCCTCAAACTGCTCCTAATACTCAGCAGCAATAGATCCCTTCTGCCTTAGCTTGCTGAACACTTCAATCACCTATTCAACCATGTTTTCTGCAAATCTTCTACATATTTCATTAGAAAATGTTCCTCAATCTTCCTCTGGGTAACTGGTTATAAATCTATGGAACCATGTATTTGTTTTGCCCTTCAAATACATTTTAACAATGCCTATTTTCATCTCTTCAAGTACTTGATGAATTTGAAAATACTTCCTAGCTTTCCTTAGCCACTCTCTAAGACCCTTCCCATTGAAGTAAGGAAAGTCTATCTTAGGAATTTTTGTATTCCACCTGTAATCCACCATACTATTTCCTTGTGTAGAAGAATCCCCTATCCCAGTGTTCATCGCTCCATCATCAGATAGAATGGGAGTCTTGTGACCTTCCATTAGTATCCCTTTACCATTTCTTTGTGATGAAGAGTTCCCAGATCCAGAATTAATTGGTCCTCCACTCATCTTGGTCATCATCCCCACAATGTTGTCATACTTTTTGTTCATCTCTACCATTAACCCTTCGAGTATATCATGTTTGCTACAAAGATGTTTAACAGCTAAATCTATACTTTGGTAAGCTACACTCAACTCGCCCAATTTCTTGTTCGTCATTTTATTTTGTTCTTCCAAGCTTTTGCTATGGGCTTCGATTTCTTTCCCAACTCCCGAACTACTTTGATGCCAAATGTAATAGCTGAGCTCAAATCTCAACCCAAAACCAACAATTCAGCGACAATTACTCAGATATTGAAATGGAAATTTAGTGCCCAATATAGTATAATAATGGAGGCAATTACATCAATTAATAGGGAATAAAAGAAGATAAGAAGCAATAAGAAGAAGAAAGTCAATTTAGAAAGAAAGATTTCACACTGATAAATTCATGCCCTATTTTCTCCTCCATGTGATGGTTATAACAGAAAACAACAAAGAGGCAAAAAAATGTTATAGGAAGAAAACACGCTTTAAACCATTACAATTATTTAGCTAATCAAAATAGCGTCATCTCAATATAATCAAAATGATGTCGTCTCTCCATTTGAATTTCCTCCTGACCGTTAGCTGTGTCTCTTTCTTCTCTGGTTTTGATCCGATCTTCTTCTCTTTCTTCCACGGTTCCACCTATTCAACTGGCCTACTTGCTTCTCTTCATAATATTTGGTGTGGGTGCCAATGAGAGTGGTGTTGGGAGACGGGTTGTGCGTACAAATACGGTTGTGGGAGCAGTTGTTAATATTTGTTGGTGGTGGTTTTGGCTTTGGGGAGGGAGAATTTCGTCATGGGGATCACCATTGTGGCCTTCTTGTTGATTTAAGTTCGGATGCGCAAAAGGGACTAATGGTGATCGTACAAAGGATTCAAAAGTTTTTAAGATTCAAAGAGGATAATTCAGATCAAAAGGACAAGAAAAAAGAATTAATTTTTGAGTATGATGAAGTGGGATGTGGAAGAAGATGAAATAGGGCGGGGAGTGGGAGGTATAGTGAAAAATAAAGTTTTAAAGTTTTGGAATTGGGAGTTAAGACTGCAACTGTAATTTTTTATTCATTTATTTTTTGATAATTTTTATAGTTTTTAACGGCTAAACTAACGGAATTGGACTGTTTCGCACCTAAAAAGTTGTATTCTGAACAAAAAGCTTCAAACATAAACCTTTTCTGATATCAATGATACTACAAGTACACTCTTATTGACATGGAGTTTGACACTCCACTCACATATGAAGTGGTGTAGCCCATAATTAAAATAATCATGGACCTCACATATGTGAGAGGAGTGTCAACAATCATGTTAAAATAAAGTGTACTTGAGGCTTAATTCTTCTGATATTTCCAATACTTGAGGATATTCCACACATCATCTAATATGCAATGGTTTTCTGCTATTAAACCTTTCTGAAAGCATCATATAGAAATATGGCAGGTACAATTTTTTTTTTCATTTTTTTAACTGCTCAAGAATTCACCAGGTGGCCCATTAGAATACATATTCGAAAGATTGATCCGAAGATACGAAAATGGGTCACGCGTCCACCTACCGGAATTACTTGCTAGATCCTTCCAAATAAAAGTCGGTCAAGTTAAATTTTATTTCTATTTTTTTTATAAATATTTTACACTTGAAACCTTTCATCTGGATTATGTAGATTAGGATAAATTGTAGTAGCGCTCCCTAATATTTTTGTTTTTTTACAATTTTTTATCCTAATCTTCATTTTATGTCAATAGTCTCAAACAGTTTAAAAATATGCACCAGAGATCCAAACTATCCATTTGATTTGACTGTTAGTTGATCAAGATTGCATTTTTTCATATAAAATAATTTAAAAAATGAAGAACAAATTAACGAAGAACAAAAATTACTTATCCATTTGGATCTCAAGTGTATATCTTTAAAATGATTGGGATTATGGTTGGCATAAAATGAAGGTTATGCCAAAATTTATAAATATGTGAAAAATTAGGGACCACTGCTGCAGTTTTTCCTAGAAATTAATTCGCTTTATATGTAATAATTTTCATCCCCTCGAATAATTTCCATCTGCAATTCACTTGCACTAAATTCTTTCAGCATACTTGTCGTCTCGCTGGTAACTATTCTTTTTCCTCGCTATTTTTGGGTATAATTATTATATTTTTTTTTAGCGATAATACGAGAAGGAAGTTGTGTATATTTAGTGGATGTCCGGTTCATGTAATTTGTGGAAGTTTTTGTTAATTTTTTTATTCATGAATCGTTATTCTATTTGACATGTAATACTATGTTCAGCTTTTTATTTTTAATAATCGGTTTAGTTTGGTTTCTTTATAATTGTTGTTCTTTCTTTATTTAGGGTTCAATCGTCAGATTTTTAAAGGGCTTCCTTTTTTTTTTTTTTTTTTTTTTTTTTTCCTTTTTTGATGTTTGTAATTAGTTGGCGTGATTGTTCGGATGTTTATATTTAATTTGATTTTGTAATTGTTGATTTTTGTAATTTGTGATAATTCTGCTTGAAAGTTTTTAAGGGTTTTGAAAATCTGTGTTTGGCATGAGTTTGTTTGGGCAACTTAACATCTCAATTTAGTAGTTGATAGTAATGAAACATGGAACACGAGCCCTAAAATGGGAGGGATAAAGAAATTATTTTGACTTTTTGGATTAAGAACGGATCTTTATTGAACTGACAAAATTTTAGGAGTTTGATACTATAAGATATATTCGTGTTTTTAAATGGAATGATTAGGAGGCTTGATTCAGAGATCAGGAATTATTGTGTAGAAAGATGAAGAACAAAGAAAATATATACTTAAAATATGCATATTTGGTTGAATGAGGTGATCCAGGTGAATTAGTGTAAATGCATCTTTTGAATCTCGTTCTCATATTAATTTCTTTCTGATGTTCCTTCTCGTGCCTGGCAGTAGCGGGCTTTCTATAATTATCATTTACCTGCTGATCATCGTCTAGCATTGAGGAAACACGATGTATCTAGATTCTGGAAATGAAATCGCACATTAGTCATATTGTCTTAATACTCGCGTATTTCAAGAGTTCAATTTTTTTCAGTGGTGTTAGTGATGCACTTTGACAAGAGACAAAGAGATGGCACGGACATTTAAATTATACATTTTTGTTAGGCACTTGATGTTTGTGAAATGAACTCGAGATGCTATGCTACTCTGTGCTGCATGTATGTACTATGCGCTTCTCAAATCCCCTCAGGAATGGAGTTGATGCTCCCACAGCCATAGCATGAGTAGTTAAAGCAAGTGGATGATTTGAAATTTGAGTTATTTCATGGTTTAATGGTACCTCAAAATCCAATTTTTTTTTTTTTTTTTTTTGGAGTTTCAATGTTTTTCCTTTTTTCTGACTATTATTGGTAAAACAGAATCTTCCTTTTTTTTTTTTTTAAATGGGTACAGAAAACTTGCACATGGGATGTTGTATAGCTTTGTAAGGATTTTGATGGTAAAAAAGTAACGCAGAAAATGTGTTATGATGAAATTGTTGTTGTAAGAGCTGACATTTTTCCTAATTGCTACAGTTTTTTTCTAGAGTTGTTCTCTGATATTTGTAAGTTGTCGTTTTAATTTTCAGGCAATTAACAACTAGAAAATGGAAGGAGGCAGGGATCCTTTCTTTGGTTTTGGTAACCCTTTTGGTAGTTTCGGCGGTTTTGGAGGTCAAAGAAGCCTAATGTCAAGCTTTCTTGGCGGGAAAGACCCATTTGATGATCCCTTCTTCACACGCCCTTTTGGCAACATGTTTGAGTCAAGCTTATTTGGTTCCACTGGCAGTCTATTTATGGATCAGCATGCTCCTGGATTTCTTGAACATCAGCCCTTACAGCCCAATAGATCAAACGGGCCAATTATTGAAGAGTTGAACTCTGATGATGAAAATGAAGGAAACGAAAGCGGAAAGAACACGAATAATAATCCAAGAAAGCATGAGAGGTCTAGCAATGAGCCTTTCATTGAGGATCCAGACGATGAAGCTTCTGGTGAGTTTTTCCTTTTTCTTTTTTTTTTTAATTATTATTATTATTATTATTTTAAAAGCTTTAGGGGATTAGGTTTCCACATTACATTGATCTTTGGATTGTTAGATTAACATGGGTCAGTGTATTATCATTTCAGAGAAAAAAAGTAAGCAAATGGCTCCCAGAAATGATTTTAACAAGATACAAAATGTAAGGCCGCGGACCCAAAATAGCAGCTTTACTTTCCAAAGCTCCTCTGTTACTTATGGTGGTGCAAATGGTGCTTATTACTCTTCATCTAGAGCAAGGAGGACGGGTAGTGATGGAGTAAGTGAAATTCAAGTTAAAAGTGACTCTTTTTAAATTTCTGTTGGGCTTGCTTGTTTAATTCTGCTCTATATATATATATATATATATATATATATATATATTTGGTGATCTGCAGTTAACAATGGAAGAACGTAAAGAAGCTAATTCATCTACGGGTCAAGCATCTCATATTATGTCGAGGGGAATCCATGAGAAGGTGTCATCTCTGGTCCTATGATGTTCATCATATGTCATTCTTCCACATGCGAATCTGAGTTATTAATTAGTATATATTTCATCTACAATGCTTTAGGTAAATATGTTAATTGTGCTGTTGTAGGGTCATTCTGTGGCACGAAAACTGAACTCAGATGGTAGGGTGGACACAATGAAAGCCCTTCATAATCTTAATGAAGGTACGTATTACTACTACTTGATTTTTTTTGTGTAACTCTCAGCTCACTGTCAAGTAATTTTTTTATTTCCACCCCCCCCTCTTTTAGACGAACTTGTCGGTTTTGAGGAAGCCTGGAAAGGAAAAGCTAGACAACATCCTGGCTGGAGCGAAGGATTCAATATTCAAGGTGTTATGGGTAAGCGATCTTCAACTTCTCGACGATTAGATACGTTGTTTTAAGGGGTGGATCCTCTTGTTACCACTGTTATGATATTCCGTCATTATTTTGTTGACGCTCTCTGCCTGAAAAATTGGTTGGTCTGTTCTTAATTAAATTCTTTTCATTTGGTTTCTTGTACTGAAAGATGTATATTGTGAATTCCCTGATGAAAAAAATTAAATCCGTATTTTAATTAAATAGGTGGATAAAATAATGAGTAAAAGGAAAGAGAATTGCATATGTACTGAAATAGTGATGTGAGGGTCATTTGATACTGCGGGCAGTTATGCGGTTGTTGGCGAACGGGCAATTGCCTTGTTCCATCAACATATTGTACTAAAAAGTAGGGTTTTTTTTATTTATATTTATTTTTATATCTATTGTTTGGCTCTAGTATATGGTAGGACATCAGAATGTAGATATTTTCATATAGTTTATGAAAGTGAAATTTATCCTAATTAAACCTCTTCTTTTGGGTTTTAATTACATGACCTTGGTATTATACTTGCTTTCACCAGAAAACATACGGATATCTGCTCCTGTTGGTAATTGTTAGAATTAACGGTTTTTCTTCCATAAACTATTAGCACTTTGTGGAATGTGTTTCTCTAATTCTCTCTCTTGGCTTGCAGGATGATAATTTTTTTATCCGCTTGAATGCTAGTGAAATATATTCTAATTAAACCTCTTCCTTTTGTATCTTATCACTTATTTTTGTTATTAAGCGCATGTTTGGTAGGTGATTATGATCGGTTTAAATTATAAATAAATAGAAAATGAGTGGTGGAATTGGATAGTACTTGTGGGGCCCACGAAATATATGGATAAAATGTGGTTTAATTAAGTGATTATAAATCAAACACTTGTCAAACAAGCTTTATTTCTTCATCATTGGTGATTTCTTGGTTTTAAATTTACGTAGAGAGGAGAAGATAGTTAACACCATATCTTTATTTGGTCTGGGTTGATCCCTGCTTTATTTTGCTCAATTGTTTAGTTTCTAATTTACCAGCTCGAAATGCAATGATATTAAAATGCTCTTTCTTATAACTTATCAACCAAAGTAACCTTTTTGTTTCTGTGAAATCCTTAGGATCTGGAAGTAGTGGTCAGCATGGGCCAAACAGGGGAGGTTGGGCGCTTCCTTCGACTCAAAGCTCAAACAACACGGGGAGCACAAATCCAAACATGAGACATGGGGTGGGTCCTCCTCGTTCACAACAATCGGGAAAGATTGGTTCATCACGGGTTAGATCAAGAGTTCCTGGTGCCAATGGTGTAGATCCAACTATGAGGCGTTAGGATACTCAAGATGATGCTTTTCTTCAAAGTTCTTGAAATGTGATGCATGCCTGTTGATCTCTCTAGTCCCTTTTCTGCACATTATTATAGTTTTTTTTGCAAATAAGCGCCATGATTTATTTCAGAGAAGAAGTAGCCTTATGCTTGATTTGTGCCATTGACATTGCATATGTATGAGATTGTGGTTGGCATATGTACTACGGGCGACTCTTTTTTGCGTTTCCTATATGGATGCCCTGAGGTACACTGTCCTCGGGATCCTTAAAAGAATTTTATTATGGCATTATTTTTTCGGTTGTACTACTACATATATATCACAATTTACAAATGTACTTACCAAGGATAATGCTATTTGTACACACCCTCACATGGGGGATCCATGTGAGGATGTGAACATCATTGTGTGCACAAAATTGTGTACACATAGCACAACTTACTTACCAATAGGTGGTTACAAAATTTTAACATTCGAAAGTAAGTTTTGAGTCTTCAACTTAGTTAAATCTAAAATCTTCATGAACAAAATTGTAAATTTGGATATGATAAAATGTATAAAGCTTTAACGTTCTATAGCAAAATTGTTGAACCATTTAAAATTTTTCAATTCAGCCGAAAGCCTTTTGCGATATTAACATTCTAACTCTAATTATCCTTTTAAAGTCCATATTTGTGAAGGATTAAAATTAAATTTTTAGTAGATTTTGATAAAAGTTCATGAAATGTATAGTTGAAAAGTTGTGAGATTTATGTTAAACTTGGTAGTTGACTTTGACTTAAATTAAAATTTTAATTTTAATCAGTACCAAACATAGAAAAAGTATACAAGACTAGTCTGGCATTGCTTGTATTGAACATCAACTGAAGTTAGTTTTGCTTAATCTACATATTCTTTCACATTTTCTCAAATCTGTACAGAAAATCAAACTAAGAAAAAGAACAAAAAAACCGTTGTAACTAAGCACATGACGCATCCCATCGTTCCCTCTTCAGAATTCACTTCCGGATGAGGAACTCTTCACCGGACTGTCGATCAATACGTCTGATCCACCGTCTCTCACCCTTCCCGGAGGTCGTGCCTCCACCTCTCGCCCCCACATGTGCAATATCCAACCCCTTCCCCACCGGTAGAAACGTGGACCGCACAATCCTCGACTCACCGTTAACGATACTTCGCCACCTAAAATCCGATGCTGCTCTTGAATTAGCATTCTTGCATATCAGCACAGCACCCCTTTGGCCAAGTTTCGCCACCCGGAGGATTCTCGCAAATTCGTTCCGCCGGCTATCAACCACCAAGAAATCAATGCCCTCTAGACTTTCCACCACCTCCTCGGCCTTGCCAACAACAACTTGGGACGACATGCTGGACTTTTCCACGGCTGCAACGTACTCCACCCTTGATTCTTCATCAGGGACTATGCAAATATGCCTTCCGCCGCCGTGGCCGCTTGCAACAACGAGACCAATACTCGTCGCAATTGCCCCACCCCGCGACCATGTTTCAACTATTAGCTTTGCTTTCCACCCGGCTGCCATGGCTGAAATAAGTTCTGCTACGCCTGATTCTTTGTAAAGTTCACACTACACGTACAGAAACACCATAAATTAGCACTAGAAAATGATTCAACTAAAAGAAAAAATAATAAATAATAAAAAGGCGCCAACAACGAGAGATATTGATCCAATATGACTTCACTACAATTTACCGACCCATTAAGACCAGCTTCACCGTGTTTATTAGGCTAACGGAATAATTTTTCCACAGATCTTCTGTCAGCCGCAGAATTTTGGCCATCAACGACCGAAAAATCCATGGCTAGGCTAGTCCCGCAACAAGAGTTTAGTGGTTGAACTTACTGATTTTACGGTGTCGAAATAAGCCTTTGAGGCAGTATCTGGAGACCAAACTAGCTTCATCTTGTTCTTGATCCTTTCGTGTTCTCCAAGTTATACTTTTCTTCAATGTTGAAATGCCAAATGATGCATTGGAATGTGTATTTAAATGGAACAAACACGTCTTAGAAAAGTTGTTGTCAATTCCTGGACATTCATCCACTACATCCAACGTGCCTTTCATATTTATGAAAATTCTAAAAAAAAATTGTTATTAAGTTAAATATTATGGAAATTAATTAAATATTTAATTTGACTAGAATTCGGTTTGATTAATTAAACACAAGAATTTGATTATTTGTTAAGGGTCTTATTGAATACACCTTTGGACCAAAATCCAACTTTGAACAATCTAAACTAGGTGATAGACTTCAATTCAAATTCTAGATTAAAATATATACACACAATAAAATATAAGTACGAGGTTTCTTGAAAATGGCTTGTGATGAATTTTTTTAAAAATAAATTAATAAAAGTTAATGAAATTTGTAGTTAGTTGTGTATCTCATGAAATACGTAATTAAAATTAATTATTTACATTGATTTTAATTGTTTAATAATTCTTTAAGCTTTCTCAAACAAGTACTATATCCCTGTTTGGTAAGGATCAAAATCAAAATTTTAGTAGATTTTGATAAAAGTTGATGAAATATGTGATTGAAAAGTTGTGGATCCCATAAAATATGTAAATTAAAATTAATTGTTGAATTTGAATTATATTAAAATTTAGATTTTAATCTCTATCAAATATGAGCTATATATTATTCGAACAAAAAATGTTTTAGCTCTATTCATCCTTGGTGCAAGAGCACACATTTGTAAACTTCTTCATTTATCACTAATTTTCATTTAAGAGCCTCAACTTCCTTCTTTTAATCCCTATCAAATAGAAGCTATATATTATTTGAACAGAAAAAGTTTTAGGTCTACTCATCCTTGGTGCAAGATTGCACATTCGTAAACTTCCTCATTTATCACTAATCTTCATTTCGACTCAGTGGAAGATTAAATTTATTCCCCAACATTTTGCTAATCGACCTTGATTCTTATTATTTTGAGAACAAATCTATTATTTCTATGGATTTTGCAGCTCGTGGAAATGGTGCTTTATTTCCATCAACTATGAGAGAACCCCATTCGTTTTAGATTTGAGTCGTATTTATTCCTTGTCGATATTGGCAAAATAGAAAATTAACAAATTTTAAATTAGGGGTCCATTTGATACATATTTTGTGAAAAGTGAATTTGTGTAAATGTGTGATTAGAAAGTGATGATGTCGTATTTGAAAATACCTCGACGACCCTAGGACACTTCCAGACAGTCCCGAGGACTCTCCCCGTCGCCTCTCTCGAGGACTCTCTCCGCCGGCATCTCGAGGACTCACTCCTGCCACACCGTGAATTAGTCCTCGAGGACAAGTACTTACTCGAGGACATACATTTGAACGAGGACTTTGTCCACGTCTTCCGAATGTCGTTGTCCTCGAGGTCATACCCTCCTCGAGATCATACCCTCCGTCTTCATTAAGACTCCTTTGCCTAATGAAGTTCCATCGCGAACATGTTACCAACGTTTTAGAATTGTAGTACGAACTAAACACTTCGTTCAAATAGAACTCTCGTGGGTGGAGACTTCCTAATCCTACAAGGACTGTACTACCTACAACCTATAAATACAATCACAAATTCAGAATTCAGGTAGGCATTATTCATATTATTTTCAGTTCATAACCTTACGTAAAAACTCTCTTTCTGACTTAAGCATCGGAGGGGCAACGAGGAAAACCCTCATTGCCTTTGTTTCAGGTATCCGAAGACCTCGTTCGTGTCCATCATCTTTCTTCGAGTTCGGGAATTTCCCAGGTACGATTTTTGGTATCATCAGAAAGTATGAAAAAAAAATTATTATGTCAATTATTTTATATTCTAATTGAAATTGATAGAATATGTGATTAAAAATGAGTTTCAAAAAAATAAATTTAAAAAAATTATACCAAATATTGGCTAAAAGTCGAAAAGTCAACATTATTATTTTCGAATTTGGAACTTCTTTTCCCAATATTTTATTTACATATTGGAATATGTGCAGTGGATTTACAGTTAGCCCACAGGATTTGGATACTTCCAGAAGGGCTGGAATTGATCAAACAGACAGTGTGGGCCCAGCTAAGAACCAGGTGACCGTGTCCGTCTGATCTCAATGACTGTAAGAACCGGACCATGATTTCTATGTTATTATCTGAACGAGTTTTGGCGGCCAATCATCTTAGACTTCAAAATTCACGTCTCATTCTGATTGGTTAGTGTGACCGCCACGTCAAATGTCACGTTTCAAACAGGATCGAGTCTACACTCGTAATTGTACGGTCAAATTGCGCTCGTCATGAAACGCCACAAATTCACATTAGGAAAGGGGAAAATTGCAGCAGCGGTAGATCTTTTCAATTTTTTAGATCTTCAAAATTTATTATTTTTTGCAGTAGTCTAAATGGATGATTTTCATCCAATTGACAGTTAATTAACCAAAAAAATTGATTTGACCAAATTTAAAAATGTTAAAATGGTAACTTTGTTATGCATCCCCATTTATCCATTAAAATAATTAAAACAAGATAAAAAAAAAATGTTAATTGACACAAAACGTCCTTATCTTTGGAGTGAATTGTCGATACCGTTTCTACCTTTTATTTCTTGTCATTTATGCCATTACTTTTATCATTTCTTGGCATTGAATGTCATTTTCACCCCCTTTTTGATAATTTTACCTCTCAATCAAATAAAAAAAAAAAAAAACTAAAGAATTAATTGTCTAGCCCCTCTGCTTCTTTTTATTATTTGCCTTATTTTTAAACGTCTTGTATGCCATGCTTTATTGGCCCGTTCATTAGGGCGATGTGATTAATTGAAGATGCAAACTTTTTACCAAAAGAAAACAACAAAATAATAGATTTATGAAATTTTTGAAGCTTTTGCCCTTTTAATTTGATGAAGGTGAGGTAGGGATGATAATTTGGCTCGCTACGCTCGGGCCGCCCGTGACTCGTCCCAAAAAATCCAGAGCCGGCCCGTGAGCCTCATGGGCTGGCTCATATATAAAAAAAAAAAAAAAAAAAAAGGGAAGGCAGCAGACAACATTTCCTGCTGCCTTTTAAGGGGAAGCGAAAAAAATTTCGAGCCAACCCGACTCGGCTTGAAAAGGGTCAAGCCTTGATATTTTGGCTGGGCAAAAGCTCTGCTCGACTCGATTCGTTGATATCCCTAGGTGGAAGAGACAAAGACTAGGTCGATTTCTCGATAACTGCAAGGTAGTGTTGAACTTTAGCCCATATTTCATTTAGCGATATAAATTGATAAAATTCTAAATTAGAAGTTAATAATTAATTTTAATTACACATTTCATGAAACTCATATATTTTATCAACTTTTCAATCACACATTTCGTCAACCTTTATAAAAAAATTATTAAAAATATCGTAACATCATAAAGAAATTGATGTCTTTGTGATGATTATGAAGGCGATATACATACTAAATAATATCATCATGTTCGATCGCCACACATAACATGCCTAATAGACAAGGATGTATTATGTATAGAATGCAACTTGTTGAGGAATAGAATGAACGTGAAATTTGTCAATTAGCAATATGAAATGACTTGGAATAGTATCCCAAAAGACAGAATTCTCTCTAATACTCTCAAGTGACAAGGCATCACATTGATAGATGGAAGAAAATGTCTTGTGGGTCCAGTTGAATGAAAGAAAAAAGGAATGACATGATAATGAAATCCTAATCTCGAAACAAAGGGAAGGGAGATATGGCGAAATTGGTAGACGCTATGGACTTAATTGGATTGAGCCTTGATATGAAAGCCTACTCAAGTGGTAACTTTCGTCTCGCTTTATGTAAGTTAACACCAAGACAAAAGCACACGTCCACAGGTACATCTATGCTCAACATTTTGAGGTCTTCTTTTGTCCTCCATTCTTTAAGTTGCAATTCTCATGGTGAGAAATGTTGTGTATAACCCTACTTCGCAATGGTTAAAGCTTTCTTGACAATATTCCAAGATAGAACTAATTTTAGTCAGGAGTTGTTTGACAAAGCTTTTTATAAAAGTTTTATCAGATTTTCATAAAAGTTGATATAATATTTGATTGAAAAATTGATAAAAATTGTGCGTTTCAGAAAATGTGGTTAAAATTGAAATTTAACTAGTTAAAAAGTTGTTAAAAATTTTAGCAAAATTTTATCAAACCAACACTAAAGTTAATCCCATAATTACAAAAAAACTTTGAATTCATGACTTTCTTATCTTTATTCGGTGTAGAATGTGTGGCTCCATCAACACGGGGTCCAACTTAGTCTGACACCGTTTTATTTAAATGAGGTACAATTTGAATTCACAGAACTTTTGAGACAAAGTGATCATGTAACTTTTGAGCTTTTATGTTAGATAGTTGAATTAATCTACTTGTACAATAATGGTTGATAACATTTGTTGACAATGTTTGATGTGGCAAAATCTGGATAGTTGATTTAAAAAACAGTTTTTGAAACTTTTAAAATAGATGAACATGATGATGCCAAATCATAATTGTCAACAAAAGTTGTCAACCATCATTGTACATGTAGCATGATTGTAGATAGTTAGAACGTTGAGATGACTATATAATTCATCTAAATGTAGACAATTTTTTGACAATTAATTGGTCAAAACACATACGAAGACTCACAAGAGTTAAGTAAAGATGGTTGTTAGATGTATTTCTTAATTATGTCAATTTTTTCTTACCAAACAAGTTGCAAACTGCAAACATGCACAATTCTTTAGAGAGCTAAATCCTTTATCAGTGTTGGAAAATACGGGTCGTGGGTTGCCCATATGAGGTGACCCGACCCACAAGACATTAAAAAGGTTGAAGAAAGTAGTTTAAACTTGAAATTCAAACCTACAACTCCTCATAAGCATCCTTAACTCCCACACAACTTTCAATTTTTTGTCTAGCATTTGAGAGGGAGAATGATGAAAAGAAAAATATTGTGAAATGCGTATGGAAAATATCACCAAAATTGGAAAGGCCCTAAAATCACTATTTTGGCATGAAAACTCACAAAATTAGGCATTTAGATTGTGGATAATGATCTCATTCCATTGTGATCGAGATTGTAACCATTGAAGTGTAAGAAAATTGTAGATTTAGAGATTTGAAAAGCAAGTTGATTCAACCATTCAAAAGATCTTAAAATTCATCATTTTAAGTAAGGATTCTTGACCCGAAATTTATATAAAAAAATGCTACGAATTATTACATTGGTATCAGAGCCTTAAGGTTGAATTTCTTTCAATATTTCATGCTTAAATATGTCATTACATGATTTAATTAAGTTATGAATTTTGTGTGTAATTAAGTTTTCAAACCTTATATGATTTTTATGGCATCTTTTGATAATTTATTGCTTTTTTCACATTGATAATTATGCAGTAAGATTAGTATAGTTAGAAAGGTATTTCAATGAGCTTTCCAACCATATAAAAAACTTAAATTTTGGACATAAAATGAAGAAGTTATGAAATTTTGAAATTTGGATGAAAATCTGAATTTTTTGCATGAAATTTGATAAAATCCAAAACTTCATCACATGATAACTTTTTATAAATTAAGTTTCATGCTGTCCATTTTGTATGGTTGGATAGATCTTCTCAAGGCCTTTCTAAGGATATAAAGATCATTAATTTTGGCCTTGGAATAAAAAGGTTATGCCCTCTTGAAGTTTGGATGAAAATCTATTTTTATTATTATTTTTTAGAAAATTGGTAAAACTCGAAATTTCATCACATGATAACTTATTTTACACTACATTTCGTGACTCTCATTTAGTATGGTTGGATAGATCTTATGGAGACCTTTTCAACAGTATAAAGATCGCTAATTTTGACTTTGAAATAAAGAAGTTATGACCTCTCGAAATCTGATCGAAACGCTGAAAATTTTACATAATTTTATTTTTTGCCATTTTCACTCTCGGACAGATATGTTAATGTCCTAAATGCATCCTTAAAAAATTAATTTTTTAAGATCTGACCACAGATGAACTCAAAACATCGAAATTAGTCAGGATAATCAATTGATAAAAAATTTTGAGGACTACGTGGCGGCCTAACCCAGACCCCATTTTTCTTATTACTTTAAATGAAAAAAAAAAATTGCAGTTGATCCCGCATGTGAGGCGCATGAAAGACCCGATTTCAATTCTAAAAATTGCAGTCTCTAAATTACTCTTATTTTTCAATATAAGTAAACTAATTTTTAGATAGTTAAAAAGTAATTTTTTTTGTATTTAATACTTAAAATAAATTGTAAAAAACATTAAAAATATTTTTAACTTCATTAAGTTCCAAATTTTTTTTTAGTAAAATCATAAATATTTATTAAGTGGTATTTGGCTAGTGGGAGTTATTATTATTATTATTAATTTTTTTTTTAAATGCTCTCATTTTTTAAATGAAAAATATTCCGAAAGTATTTAAAATATCACATTTATATACGTTCATTAGTTGTGTGGGTCTTTGATTAGGTAATTTGATCTATTATAACTTCTTTTTCAATTTTTGTGTTTGATCAGATATTACTGGATTTATGCACACTTATAGTATTCTTAGAGGAGGTGCTAGAAAAACAAAAGATATAGAACTAGTTGAAAAGTTACATGCTTATTAAAATTAATAAATGGATCTGGAACATGACTTAATGGAACACGCAAATATTTTTGAGACAATTTTTTTTGCGATAAACAGAATATGGGAATTCTAGTGTCACTTCTCATTTGTTGGGATTGTTTTACAACAAATATTAAAGTGAGGTTGAGAATTTGTATAATAAAACTTAAATGATGTGAGTTTTATTCTTCGATTGTAATTGGAATTATTTTCTGAAAGAATGAATTTGTGATATCATGGTATATTTCATAATTCGATAAACGCAATTTTTATACTTTTATTGCATATCATGGAATTACCTTATTGAATTACATGGTATCTATTAATTTGTAAATTGTTATGAATGCTAAGGTCAGCAGAATTAGTGAGATTCTTACTTAAACCTATTGATTGTCAGTTGAGTGATAGTTCTGTGATTTAAAGATTTAAAGAAATATTACTTAAAACTATTTGATTCACCAATTGAGTGAGAGTTCTCAAGTTGGAAGAATTAATGTAATTCTCGTTTAGGACTCGTGGAATTTTGTGTTATGAAATTAAGTCTATGGTAGTGAAACAAGAGGATTGCGGGCGATGATTGGCAACATAGTGAACTTTTGACTCTGTGTCTAATATTGAACTATCGTATACATTAATTTGCGTTAATGCGAAATTGTATATGTACATAAATAGGCATTGATTGGGAATAAAAATGCCTCTAAAATCTGATAGATTGGCATCAAAATCCATAATTGCTGGCCTTAATAAAGGTGATATGCTAAATGTGATAACATTTGGTATGATAAGATTTTGAGTGTACTAGAAGAACGTCATACTTCTAGAGAGCATCAACCATGTAATAATAGACCTAATGTAGGTCATATTACTCTAGAGAATAAAGATTATAACTTTGTTAAGTACGGGAAAAGATATATTCTAGTGCTTGAGCATGTGAATTGTTAAGTTCTATTATAGATCATCTTTTTATTGAATGTGACTTAGTTGAGATGGTTAACATAGTGTTGATATTTTTGTTGATCACATTTTTTTAGATGAGTAGTAAGTTCAAACTAGTATCTTTTCAATAAATGAAAACTTTGAATTGAAGCGTCAATTTTCTCGATTGACACTACCCACTATGTGAGTTGAAAGACGTGTGACTTGATGTTGCTAAGTCTCGAGGACATGCTTATGTAGTAATGTTCCAATTTGCATAAGACTTCGGATCTTAAGTATTAAATGAGCTAGAACAAGGATAGATGAGGAAAGTGAAAAATGGAGCAAGAAGAACATATTAGATAATAAGTGCATGAAAGTGGTTTCGGTGGAGGACCAATATTATAAATGTTCAAGTGTTTCAATCATACGGTTTGAATCTCTTAACTTGAAATGAGTTAAGCTAAAGAATGTTGCACTTGAATGTGTTCATCTTAGTGTTGTTTACGTGTCAACACTATATATTGGATCTTATCTTGTATAGATATTGAATTCAAGAGTTAGAAACTCACTTTATATGAGATCAATAAGTGTTTTAAGTCTATTGTTGAGTCTTTGACTTGATACAAAATAGATATATACAAATAATGAATATTGAATGGAGGTTTATATGACTGGTACATGCAACTTACTATTGCGAAGTGGAGAAATTGACCTCCTATTTGATAATAAAATAATATCAAAGGCTCCACTAAACTTAATCTTAGTTGTAATTGTTCTAAAATTGGTCTCTTACTTTAACTTATATGTGATAGTTTTGTTCGCACTCACAGTGGTGATGTTTATTATGGTTCTGGATATTTGTGCAATAATTTGAAGTTTTGAGTTGAGAAAAACCATTCAAAACTATAATAGTTAAACTTCCATAGAATAAATCCATCCAAATTTCTTTGCGGGCTATGATTAAGAGAGATAAAGATAGAATTTCATTTTTCACTACATCTATAGATGGATTCACACATTTCAATTATGCATATGATTTTCATAAGTTGAAGATATTGTATTGAATTAGACTTTTCTGAAGTGGACTAGAAAATCAGATTATGGAAGTGAAGACTTTGATAACTGTTTAAGAGCGTGAATTTCTATCATGAGAGTTCAGTGATCAAGGTAATGAAAGTGAAATTCTTATTGGATTGACTATTCATTAATCACCAATAATTATATGATCTATTATGTAGAAGGAATGGAATATTGTTGAATGTGATGAGGCTTTAGCATACAGTCCAATTTACGTGTTTGGTTAGCTGCAACCTGTCACTTAATGGAGTTTTCTCAATGTTGGTACCTTCAATATATATAAACTTTGGACACATAGATAACCAAATATGGGTTATCCTAGACTAACAATCGACTATATAAGTTCTCAATAATAAGTTTGGGAACATGGGTCTATTAAGAACGAAATGTATTTTCGAGATACACATGACAGTCTAAAAAAAGTATTTAAGTGAGATTTTGGATAGATTTTAGGTTACAACATGTGACATTTGACATTTTTTTTTCCCAGTGAGGGAGAAAATTTTGGAGAATATTATTGACATTGATATTATATGTATTGATGAATTAGTTTTTGAATACATAAGAGTTGATTTAAACTTCTGATTCAAATGGGAGTAATCTATTTTCGGGTGGGAGCCATCTATCCGAGTGAGAGCTATCAAAGAACTATCTAATTCAATGGTTCTTGGTTCCTAGTGGGAGCTAAAAGCTATTTAATTTCAATGATTCTTGGTTCAGAAAATTAGTGAAAAAATTTAAGGAAAGTGATGGAAGTATATATGGAGTACAGAATTTCAATCTAATTTGAGATGTGGTTGAAGTTCTAATTGGACATTATGTTTATTAAGAATATTCAAGTTCTTAAAAATTAAGTGGCAGGCTACTGAGTTTATGATTGATAAAGCTCATTTTTCAAAGAGAAGTTATACTCAATATGAGTGTATTGAGTTAGATAAACTTTTTTTTAGCATTGAGATTCAATTTTATACGTCAATACAAGGAATGAATTGTCCAAATAGTTACTGAGCTTTACATCATGTTTCCACAATGTCACTGGACTTTAAAAATCACTCTAGTTCCTCACTGAACTTTTCAAAAGGTTTACACGGGGTCACTAAACTTTAAAAATAATTCCATTCATTACTAAATTTTTTTAAAAATTCCCACGGGGTCACTGAATTTTGCAAAAGGTTTCTCATGGATCACTAAATTAGTGATCCATGAGAAACTTTTTGCAAAGTTTAGTAATGAATGAGAAGATTTTTTAAGTTCAGTGACCCCTTGGAAACTTTTTAGGAAGGTTAGTGATGAGTTAGATGATTTTTAAAGTTCATTGACCTTATGGAAGCATGATGTAAAGTTCAGTGACTATTTAGACAATTCACTCTCGATACAAGCCACAAATAGTGTGTTTAAGTTTAGATTACACCAAATAGACTTAGAGACTGTATTTTCAATCTCAATTGAGAATTGATTGAAGAGATCTACATGAATCGATTTGTAGGTTTCATATCGAAGGCTTTTAAAGTATTGTAATAACTTTATAGTTACACATGTAGCCTAATGCAGTCATCTTAATAGTAGTAGTTAAGTTTTAACATGGTTTAAATCTCGTATAAAATTACATCATGTGAATGAAAATCACTGTATTTATGTAAAAGTCTGATGGTATGCTGTAATTCTAATTTGATGTTAATGACATTACGACTAAGCATGAGAAGGTGTGTATTGAGACCAATTTGAAATGGTTGTCCTCAATCTTTGAGATGAAGGACATGGGTTTAACAAATTGTACATTTGGTGTTAAAAGATTATTCTAGTCTTCTTACTATGTCACAAAAGTTGTATACTATAAAGACTCTAGAATATTTTTAACTGTGGAAATGCTACACCATTGATACTCCTATATTGGAAGGCAACCGTATGCGTCTTCACATATGTTCAAAGACTCCATAAATGCACAAAGAAATATCCAAATAACCATATCTAATACGATTTAGAGTTAGAAGTATGCTTTTATGTATACTTGTCCTAACATCTGTCATACGATAGATCTAATCTGTCGGTATCAATATTATCCTTACAAAGGGTATTGTGATACATAAATGGTGATGCCATCAGTTATTCTATTTTGTTGTTGAAGGAATAACTTGTGATTGGAATAGATATGCAAATGTCAACTAAGGATGAAAGTTAGTTGAGCACAAATAGTTATTAGACTTGTGCAATCTTGCTCTATAGAGTAGCAATAATCATATCTTGTAATATATATCTTGACCGCTAGAGAAATTGTTTGGTATAGATATATTGGACATCTAATGATACTAGTTGAGATTATGATATCTATGATAGTAACCCAATTATCTTACATGTTGAGGATCTCGAGTAACAAGATAGAACCAAATACTTGATGTTATTTTCATGAGAGACATTAGCAAAGAAAGTGTCTTTGCAATATATCTACGTAAATTATGATATGTAATCATCATACTTTGAAAATGTCTAGAGATATACTTGTTGGTAATATCGAATCTCTAGAATTGCATAGAATACGATACTTAGTGTATCAAAAAACTCTTAATTAAGTTTTGTGTGCCCAAAGATGAACAAGTTTGAGTTCATGTGTAACCTAATGTTGAGATTACGAGATATGCACGTATAAAGTATGTCAAACAAGTTGAGATTTATTCACTCACACGAACAATCGCCTTAAACACTTTGGAGTGTGTTGAGATGAGACAAAGGCATCAAGTTGTGTACATGATCTGGTCTCCTTGATGAGATATCAAGATGAGATTACAATAAGTAATCAAAATGGATTTTGCTTTCCATTAAACCTGTTTAGTAGTCAGATCGAGTTCTCGATTTGAGACTGCCTAAAAGAATGAACATAAAGAGAACTTAAGGTAGATATCGGGAAATACCTGAACTAAGATCTGTATGATGTTATTTGTTTATAAAGAATATGACATACGCTCTAAGAAATGGAGAAAACATCGTAACACATGTTTTATACCACAAGTGCTTCTTCGACCAATATTGGATATAAGTGAATGATCTCTGCGTTTTCATTGTGTGAGACCTTGCGGTTTATATAACCTTATATAAACCCTTATACCCTTATGACGTTTGACTGTTTCTTGAAATTTTATTCCAGTGTTGTTATTTTAGCATGTTACCAATGACTATGATTGATTCGGTTAGATGAAACATGTCTAGGAAAGCGGCTGATTTAAAGTTGAAGGATTCAAGTAGGAAAGGAAAACTATTTTGACCAACATTTATATTTGTATTCACTGACTGGACAATTGTTTTTAATCATTTAGGGTATAGAACACAATTGTGAATACAATGATATGATGTGGAATTCAAGTATGTTCCATAAATACTTAATGGATCAGAAATACTTGAATTAATGTCGAAAAATTAGTTTGGGATATAGGGAAATGTGATGTTCATCTAGTAGAGCTACTATATATCCCTAATAGGTTTATAGTACCGTGAGCTCTAATATTATTCCATGGTCGCACGATTCATTTGTCACATGAATTGTTGTGAGATAGATCTTGAAAATGATCTAAGTTGTGACTTTCATTGTCACTTGTAGTTGGGGCCAACCCCATCATGTGCGAGTGGGAAATATTGGAAAATATGGGTCGTGGGTCGCCACTCGCCCATGTGAGGTGACCCAACCCACAAGACATTAAATGGGTTGGAGGAAGTGGGTTAAGCTTGAAATTCAAACATACAACTTCCTATAACCACCATTAACTCCATCCAACTTCCAATTTTTTGTCTAGCATTTGAGAAGGAGAATGATGAAAAGAAAAAAAAATGGTGAAATTCGTATGGAAAATATCACCAAAATTGAAAAGGCCATAAAATTACTATTTGGCATGAAAACTTACAAAATTAAACATTTGGATTGTGGATAATAATCTCCTTCCATTGTGATTGGGATTGAGAACATTGTAGTGCAAGAAAATTTCATATTTGGAGATTTGGAAAGCAAACTGATTCAATCATTCAAAATATCTTGGAATTCATCATTTCAAGTAAAGATTCCTGACCCAAAATTTAAGTTAAAGAATGCTACGAATTATTACAATCACCATTAATTTCCAGATTTCATAATATATCCATAAATATTGCAAGTCTTGATGTTAATCATCCTTTATTAGAATTTAGGATATGGAACTACTTTCATCTTTTCTGTAGTTTCAGTTTTATATGGTTCCATAACTCAAATTCTTGTTGGACCGAAATAAAGATTTTATTTCTTCGAATGATAGTTAGTACAAGATTAAAAGGAAGAATACGAAGCTTTCCATGCCCAAATGTCCAGAATCTTGTATGTCTATATTTCTGCACAAACTACACTGTTGTATAAATGTGGTATGTCGTCGTGCACTTGATCCAAGACATAACGAGAATCGCCTGTCCCAAACTAGGATATACAAGAGGAACCCAGTCTCCAACATTCTCAGCAGTTCTTGAAGGTGAATGCCCAAGTACTTGAGACCACTAAATAACATCACTTGGCTTGTTCAGCTCTTGAACCACTGATGCCATGGTCGGTCTACTGTCCGGAAGCTCATGGGTGCAGTCGAGTGCAATTTTTGCCAACCGGGCTGCCTCTGACTCGGTGAATTCGCCCTGGAGTTTCATGTCAACAAAATCTTCCAATTTTCCAGCTTCGGCTGCCAGTCTCGTTAGGCTAGCAAGTTTTTGTTTGCCAGAGATTACTTGAAGGATTATCACCCCAAATGCATAAACATCACTCTTCTCTGTGAAACGACCAGTAGTAATGTACTCGGGAGCCATATATCCAAACGCAGCACTGACTTTGAGGGCTGAGTAAACAACATCATCAGCAAGGAGCTTCAAAAGACCAGAATCCAATATTAATGGATTGAAATGTTCGTCGACAAGGACTTTCTCCACGGATATATTTTGGTGAACAGTGGGAGGTTTGGTTGGTTCGCTGCTGTGCAAATACTCTATACCTGTTGATACATTAACCCCATAAGACATAACAGAGTAGAATTAAAAATAATCTTAGAACTTAAAAGTATTTCGCATCATCAAAATGAACTTAATATGTTGCTTAGGTGAATGTATTAAGAGTAAGCATTAACTCCATATTAATTGACACAAAGAACTCGACTATTAGCAATTAAAGAGTCTGCTGATTAATAGAATTTAACTTTGTGGAGCCTAATCATGCTATACACTTACCGCCAACTGCAGGGTATTTTTCAAGTGTAGTTACTCCCGATGTACTTCCAATAAATATGGCATTTTCTCAGAAACGACAAGCAATTATGATCACATTCAAATAATTCAAGAAGTCATTGTATTCGGTTTACAACATAATGGGGGAACGGAGCAGTTTTCAGCAAAATGTAACAAATCAGATCCCCTGAATTAGGGCAGCAGATGTTTCTGGTAGAAGATTTCCTTGTGTAGATAGTAAATTTTGGATATAATGAATAGTGTTGCTCCGTTATTACTTAAAAGTAAGAAAAAGTAACTTATCCAGGTGTGTTTGGATACATATTACTTAATTTTAAGCTTAGCAAAACATGGTCTGCAAGACTGACTTGGAATGGATGACACAGACAACACATTAAATTCATGAAATTTTTGCATTGTTACCATTTCTAGGACTATTACTTATCCAGGTATGTTTGGATAACTATTACTTAATTTTAAGCTTAGCAAAACATGGTCTGCAATACTGACTTTGAAAAGATGACTCAGACAACACATTAAATTCATGATTTTGAAGCCTTGTTACCATTTCTAGGACCATCTTAAGCTAGCTAAGGCTTATACCTACTTCTTCATTTGTGGACCAACAAATTTAAGATCATCAAGAAATGCATTTATTGCAACTGCTTCTGGTCTCTTAGAAGTTAGAAGTGAGCGCAATAATTGTTTCATCTCAAGTAGTTATGAATTACTTTTTCTTAAATGGTAAGTATTTGTTTCTATTGAATCTAAACAGAAATAGCAATTCGATGGTACTAGGACACAGCATAAAAGCTGCATAATGTGGTCTTTGAGTATTGCTTGGCCCAGTTAAGTAAGCTATTGATGGGGAAAGCGTGTATGAAAAGACAACTAATGAATAGAAAATGAACAATCTTCTATATTCTGTTGATTCAATAAAGAATATCAGAGAGAAGACACCAATCATTTTGTTGATTTACAGGAGCACCGGAGTTTGGAGAATTGAAGAGAGAATGAAGTTTAGTAATCCTTCCTTCCTTCTTTCTTTCTTTCTTTCTTTCTTTTTCTTTAATAAGAAAAGGTCAGTTTCACCCCTAAAAACCAAGGAATTCACGCAAAATCACAAAGAATAAGGGGCTATGTCCTCTTTCTACGTTTCTGCTTGTAGAAGTCTAATAAGTTGACCTAATACGACTGTACTGACCAAAAATAGGATCGAATCATTTTGGTCTTTAGGAGATCCCGAAAGCCACGTATTCCCACTCTTTGAAGGCTCCATCAGCTTATTTATTGACAAACAACCTAATGCTCAAGTGTACATGTATGATATAATCAAACAAACAGAAGACTTGTTACTGTTAAATTGTGACAGAAAATAAGAAAAAATATAACCTTCAAAACCAAGTGAAAATACGATTATTAGGAGTAGGAGGAAACCAACCTTTTGCAATCCCATTGATGATGGAAACCCTTGTCGGCCAGTCAAGGACATTAATACTATCAACCTCGTTGTCAAGATACTGAGACAAATTACCCTTTGAAGCGAAGTCGTAGATTAGGAAACATTCGCCCCTGGCCTTTGAGCAACAGATACCCTTCAATTTAACAAGATTGTCATGTTTCAGAGAAGCCAATAAGCTTAATCCTCTTATAAATTCGGCTTCAACTGTCTTACAATTCATCTTGCTTATACTTTTGATTGCTACTCGTGATCCATCTTTTAAAATTCCCTTGTACACAGCAGAGAAATTACTCTTTCCCAATAAATTCACCTCTGAGAAATGTTGAGTTGCTGATTCAACCTCTTCCAAATTAAACTTGAAGACATTTAAAAACTCTTGACATATACCGTTGGAATCTTGAGAAGTGATTGCAGGATCCCATCCAATTGAATACTCAAGATCTACAAGAGAAGAGGGGCTTTTCTTGTATACTTCTTTTGCCTGGTCGATGCTAAGCCGATCATCAGAAGTATCAGATGTGTTCCCAACTTTCTGTTTACGCCTACGATACCGGAAAAAAATGAGAAATCCCCCGACCATCAATGCAATTACAGCTGTAACTACTCCTGCTACAATGCCTATTTGTGGTAATTTTGATGAGGATCTCGAGCAATGAGTTTGGTTGCAAGGCATTGAAAAACTAGCAGGTTGGGGTTTACTTGGAGGTACAGTTTTATTGGCACTTGGTACATTTGGTTCAATTTGATTCACGTTATCCCAAGCAGTGCAAACTCTCAATGAAGAAAAGCCATCCCCACATAGACCAGGGTTGTTTTCAGGAAGGAATCCTCCATGCAACCTCCTCAAAGCTTCTCACAAGTATCAAAGGAAAAGGAACAAGAACAAAAATTAGAATATTGGATCAGGAAATGAATATTTAGCAAGAAAAACAATGCAGAGAAAAAAGAAAAAAAAAATACATCCATTCTAATAAGCAATCCAAGAATTCTTGTTATACATTCCTTCTAACTCCAAACCCAGTTTTCTATATTTTTTGGTATTGAATCAATCGAATACATTCCAAGACCTGTTCAATATGTTTCTAGCTATTCCAATGGCCTCGAAAGTCTCGAATAATAATAAACTACAACACATTAGAATGCCCTTGTTGACAATCCTTCGCTCCGACAACATCTATATTTCCTCAAACAATGTGAAAACCACGTATGAAACTTTCATCTAAAACAACTCCTAATTGATAAAAGAAAGAAGAACACAAGGCCATTACAGAATGCATGAATATAAAGAAATCAACTTACCGGAAGGCACGACTCCAGAAAGGGTATTGTTATGTACATCTAGAACCTCCAATTGGGGAACATTCGCCAATCTAACCGGAATTGGACCGGATAGTTGATTGGAGCTCAAATAAAGCCACTTGAGCCCTCCCAAATTTCCCAAGCTTTCGGGAATTTGCCCATTTAGTCTATTGTTTTCGAGTGCAATAGCATTCAACCTTTTTAAGAACCCAATCTCTTTAGGTATGTTCCCCGTTAACTGGTTACAACATAGCATCAGCGCTGAAAAAAATAACAAATTTAAATAATATAAAATAGAGTTGAAAAATAACCAAAAATTGAAAGTAAAATACCCCTTTCCTAGATGCAGATTACCAAATCAAATACTAAGGTTTATCAAATTAAATTATTGGAAACATATAAATTTTGGAGAATTAACAGTTAATTTTTCAAAAAACAGACACATCCCAGATACATAAACTAACTTGGGGTGCATCTTCTATTCAGAATCCAGTTCAAAACAGAACACTTCATATGTCCCAGGAAGAAAGCTTTTAACTTTTCTTTTACAGAAATAAAACCACTAATTGTCATTGTTTTAATCATTAGTTCTATAACAACCTAAGATAAACAAATTTTAAACGTGTTATTTCTAATCTCTAACATCTCAAGGTTTTATTTCAACCTGGCATCAGTAGTTTAGTTTCGATTTGAAGTCTCGTCATCACCCATTTACAATCAATGGTTATTTCTAACCGTTTAAGCTTTGAGACGAGGCCGTATAAACTATAAAATCACACAGTACAAACTATAAAATCACACAGTACAAACCTTGAAGACTAGTCATGCTTCCGATCTCCGGCGGTATAATCCCATAGAGATTATTCACATTGAGATAAAGATCTGTCAATTCAGTGAGATTAGCAATCTCCTTGGGTATTTCTCCAGTCAAAGAATTGTAATGCAAGTAAAGACCCGACAAACATTTGAGCTCCGACACCGCCGGCGACACTTTTCCGGTGAGCCCTTTACTTGGCAGTGAAATATTAGCCACTTTCCTGTGCTCATTACATGCCACACCTTCAAATTTCCCACTGCATGGATCCCCATCACTGACCCACGATGATAAGTAATTATTTTCTGGGTCCAAAGATGACTTTATATCCATTAATGCTCTCAATTCTGGATTCCCATAACTGGGTTTTATCAAAATAGATGCAAATGCAATCAAAAGAAGGAAAATGAAGAATCTTGAAAAAGCCATTTTTTGGGTTTGGTTCAGAACAAAGAAATCAAATTCAAAAGATTTGATTTTTTATCAATCATTGATCTTATATCACAGTGTTTAAGTGAAAGGATTTGGATTTTTGTGACTTCGGATTCTGCTTTGAGTGCCTACTTCTTGTTTGTTTTCTTGGTGTGAGAAGACTTGGGAAGAGAAGACTAACTGTGGGAAAGAGTTGAAAAAGATGCCTGATTGTACGACTTTTGAGCATATTGAAACATGAGCTCACATTCTACACTTAAAATGAACACTCGTGCTATAGTACTCGCTTGTTTGATCATTTAGATAATTATATTTATACATATTGAAAAAAATATATTATTTTATTTTTGTAAGATCCACACAATCATGTGAGGGTATGGTCAAGTAAGTGATCATTCAAGTGGATTGTTTAGTATTTTTCTAAATTAAGAGCTGATACACATTATTTTAGAAAGAATGCATATTTTTGATTGATGTGATGATGAATATGTGGTTGAAAAAGAAAGAAAAATTATTAATGTGATGAAAAATATTATTTTATTGAAAAATGCATGATTAAAAATGAGTAGAAAAATGAGATGTGTATCAAACTAACTATAAATTTATTTTTTTATTCATATGTAATTCAATAGTATTCTATTTTTAGAATTCAATTGAGTTCCATCAAACAAAATTTTATTGTTTATTCGGTGCTATCTTGGAGAAAAATATAAAAAAAGGGGTGCAGTGACAGGGTGATTTGGCAGCCCTTGATTGAATATCATTGGAGGTGATCACATGGGTGATCGTATGTGAGTGTGCAGGTCTCATGTACATAAAATAATTTTTTTCTTCATACTCACATGCGGTCATCCTCAATGTTCGTGTAGCATTACTCTTGAATATATTGCCTTTTTTTTCTTTTTTCTTTTTTCAATTTTCAATGAAAAATAGCAAGTGTTGTCTAGAAAAAAAAAATTGACATTGACTCTGGTTGTGTAGTACAACTGTATTAATAAAGATTGGATTGAAAATATGTCAGGTTGGTCTGCTAAAAAACTTGGATGGTTTCGGGTCTATGAGCAAACCTTTCAAATTTATCTAATTCGGCTTGATTGGATAATCCACATCAAGTACTCCTGATTGACCATTATTTTTTTTGAAATTACAACTTGCACAATTCGTCTTTATTTGTACAAACTCTTCAAATATTTGTTTAGTTTTTATTGGACTTTTACATATTTTACTTTATGAAATGTGGATTTTGCTTATTAACTTCAATTAATACCCAAAAATTTGAAGTGGTGCATAGTTCCAACTTTCATGAGAGTCGTCATACGATTTAATGAACATTTAGATAATTTATATCATTAGAAGTTTGTTTTATAATAAAAGATTTAAGGATTAATTTTTAATTCAATCTATTTTTTTTTTTTTTTGATAATCCAGGTGTCCCAATTTTTACCAAACTAAATCCTGGACGGCAAGTCTTTGACTCCTCTCCAGCTTGCGGAGGATAAATAGCTAGTTATGCCCTCCATGGATCCTCCAGCCTTTGTTTTTAATTTAATCTAATTTTTAATTATACCAAACATGGGCTTAATTTAAACTGATTCTCAATACGCACATCAATAATAACCCTTTTTATTATTTGTGTAATACAATCAAATACAAAAAATATTCGTTTGCTTGTCAAATTGGGAAGTCTATGTCTCACGTCTTTGGTGAGTTAACCAAAAAAGTCAAAATCAAGGATTGACGGCAGTTGAGTTCCTTTTGACCTTGATTTAACTTATTTAAGAGTTTTAATTAAAATATATAATTTTTATTTGTAATGTCGTTAAGGACCAGTGTAAGGATGACATAGTGCTGACTTCATCTCAGTATTACAAATTTGAAATTTCTATAACGAAATCTGTTCAGCAAGAAATTTGGTACAGTTTTATACAGTTCGAATCACAAAAGACGCTTTTATTATATGTTTTTTTTGTTTTTTTTTTTTTAATTACGCTCCATTCCTAACGTCCCCACCTACCCTGTCCTGGACTTTAGTGGAGGGATAAAATACAGGTTATGTCTCCAAGAGTGTAGGGTGGAATGCTGTCATTTAACTCCCACTTATCAAGGACCTCATCCATATTTCAGGATTCGAACCCTCACCCGACAGTTATAAGCGAGGCTAAATTTTTTTCGCCCTCCCCCTTCACCACTTGAAAATGTGCCATGGGGGCATGCTTTTATTATACTTCACTGGATATCGTGCTGTCTACGTTAAAAATTATAACTGTTTGGAATTCTTTTTGTCTTCTTTTTTATGTTTGTATTATGTATTCTCAAGTGGAATGGATTCTAAAGGTAATCAAAAGCCAATTGGATTAAAAATAATAGGAAAAATTGCAACATAGATCCTCTAACAATTATATCTGCGCAAAAAAAAATATCGACCTTAATTGTAAATAAATCAATTATATTCAATTTCACATTAAAATGACATGCACTATTTTGAGAGTAAATAAGCAAATATTAATAATTTAAGAAAAGTCAATAATAGAGAAAATAAAAATAAAGTATAAAGGAAATCATATTTGATTTAAAATATGTTATTTTCATTGATCGTCCATCACTAAAACTTAGACACTTCACTATTCTTAACAAATAAACAAGACGCAAATTGTAACATTGATTTGAGATTTGAAATATACTTAGAAATTGATTATATTCAAGTGCTTTAATTTAAATGGGCTGCTCGATTTCAAATCTTTAATTATTTTTCATCTACTTTTGATAAAATCGTGTTCGTGTCTGCAGGTAAAGGTGAAATTAAGCTATTTTAACTTTTAAGTGAAAAAATAAGTTGCAAATGGCCTGCCTATAAATGGATGAAGCTTTATAAAAACTCAATGATGAATTCGAAGAAAGTAGCTTGCGAACTTTATTGGAGAAATAATCGAACATCACTCTCAACTTCATTTATTTTCTTGACAATGACTTGAACCAAACCATAAACAAAGTGGACAATTCAAATAACTTCAATGGTTGTCTTTTCAATCATGTTACATGTACATTGTATTTGATATCAAATTTGATATTGTACCATATATCGACACTTAATTGGTTACTTTTTGAATTCAACACACTTTCCCGCGCACAATATTTTAAATTTGTAAATGATGTCAAACTTTATGTCATCATAGAATGTATAATGAACATTATTCTTTCAAACAAAATTAATCGAACATCACTCTCAACTTCATTTATTTTCTTGACAATGACTTGAACCAAACCATAAACAAAGTGGACAACTCAAATAACTTCAATGGTTGTCATTTATATACATCACTATTTGATCATCATTATTTTTAAAATATTTTTATTTTTTGTTTTTTTCAACCACATATATTTTCAATAAAATAATATTACACATAAATCTAAATTTTTTTCTTTTTTTAATCACATATCAATTTACTATTCTAAAATGCATTCTTTGAAAAGAATGAGGTTCAAATAGGTCCATTTATTTATTTCGATAAAATAATATTATATGCAAATTTTTTAAAAAAATTTCTTATTTTTTAAGCACATATTCTCTATCAATTTACCATTACAAAATGCATTCTTTGAAAATAATGGGACTCAAGCAGGTCTATTATGTGTTATCAGCCGTGTTATATGGGCAGGGTCAGTAACCGACCTTGTGCCCCCTGGCCGACCTTGGCCAAGTATCTTTTTCCATGTATTATGGGGGGAGGGGGGACACACGTCCCCCCTGTCAACAGGGCCTGGGTTTGTTTTGGCAAAACTCTAAATTGAAACGAAGATTAATTGGCTGGGTTATTGTCCCTATAAAAGCATTAGGTGAACAGTTTGGCTTCAGGTACAGTATGGTGCACAGTTGTCTCACATGCAGGGGTGGGGCACGGAATTAAAAAAGTTGCGAATCCCATCGGCTCGATCACGACTATGCACCGTGCTGTGTAGAAATGCTGTACAAACAGCATTTCTGTTAGGTGAATGAATTATTTGTTCAATTAGTAGGTCAAATATCGTTCTATCAATCAACTCGAACTTATTGAAAATGCGAGTCACTAGTTTCTAGGGGAGACAATTTTAAATTATTAAAATACCACTTAATTCATTGTTAGGTACGGATACATCCATGCATGTATCCTTCTAACCTCTTCCCGCCATTCACGACTTGATTGAGCTTGACAAATGAATCAAGTGAATATCATTTTCATTTCTAATCTACTACATTTTCTCATGCTTTTACCAAAGAAATTATGCGCTGCAACATATTTTGAATTTTAAATTTTGAATTTTGAACAAAAGTTTTCTTCATGTATCACCGTAAAATCCTAAAAGACATTCCGTAAACCACAAAAAAAAATTATAGTCTATGACACGAAGCCAAATTTTTTTTTTTCCCATAAAAATCACTTTTCCCTCTGCTGTAGATTTAACGTCTAAGCAATTATCGTCGAAAGTAGATGCAAATCTTCTTTTCGAATCTAACTTTTGTAAAAGTTAGATTTAAAAAAGAATTTTCTGGACGCAACTTTAAACATTCATTGGGATGAATACAAATTAACCCTAATGCCCTCATCATGCATAAAGGTTACACTCAATTCACCCTTTTCTACCTTTACTTACTTTTAACATTGTGATTACTTCAATAGTGAAGAAAAACATCCTCTTTTGATTCACTTTTCTTACAGAGTAAATTTACCTTCTCAACATGATAATTAGGAAAAATTCACTAATTATACAAACACATATTATCCGAGTAGCAACTAGCAAGTTAATTTTAAACCTTAAAAATGAGCAAATTGTTCATTAACTTTATCTTATAATTGCAAAATTAGTGTGCAATGTCTATTAAATTATCACATGACTCTTGCATGTCGTCGAACTTTTTGAAGTTAAGCTCCTGTTTAGTAGTCATTTTTCTCTCTCTTCTTTTTAACCACACATTTTTCAATAAAATAATATTACACGCAAATCCAAAACTTTTCCATAATTTTTAACCACACATTCTCCATAAATTAACTGTTCAAAAATGCATTTTCTCCCCAAAAATGGCTACCGAGCAGGGGCTAAGTTTAACTTTCTAACTTAGACTAGTGTGCAAAAATTTTAAGTGAAGCATGTTTCAATGAAAGTTAATTAGAACTAAATTTTTCAGTGGACAAATTTTTTTAATTGAATTGGAGATTGAGCTTTCAAGCATATTTGGGTAAGATTAAAAGTAGATTAATACAGCAAAACCACCTTTTTAGTGACATTTAAGTTTATCCAAACATGTCGTTGCATCTTTTTTCAGACCAATTTTGCAAAGTTAAAAAGCCGGACAATTTTATGTCTAGAAGGGAAAAAAGGCAAAAACTTTAGGATGGACCACAACACAATATTAACAGACAATCCACCACTAGATCGCATAACAATTTAACCATGATTTTTAGACAGTTTTCATTATGTCACAAAAATGAAAGGTCGAAGACCGACTTACTAACTGATCAATAAGCTTCGGACACTAGAGCTGGTTTGCTGAAATCGTAGGCTCTGTACCTCCTACAACGAGTGGCGGTTCACTTTGATTTGTAGGGCTAACGTGGTCCTTCCGATCATCCTCTGGTGCATCATCGGTACCTCGATTTCCATCATTTCGATCACACAACTAGGTCAATAAGACTCGTTAATGTCTTAGTTGACGATAGAAATAATATGTCACTGGATTCTCAAGCCACTCCGTAATTTCTATAACCCACATTAGCATTTCCATTAATTTAGTAGATGTAGTACTAAGTACGTATATGGATTATGGAGTGCCTAGACGTACAAAAGTAAAAATAAAAGTTGAAAGACTAATTTGGAGTAAGAAAAATGTTAGGTATAAATAAGTTCTTAGAAGAACTCGGAAGCCATTTTATCGAATATTTGTAATATAACAGCTACGCCTAAGATGAGTTGGTGTTGAAGCTTAGCTAAACATAGTTCCAATCCTGGTGTCCCAAATAAATTATAATTGTATAATTCATGTTTTTTTCTTATAATTATTTGTAACTCGTGACTGGTTATAGATTATATATAAAGATTATAAGTTATTAATGAAATATACAATATTGTTTCAATTCTTTAGTCTTTCTCTAGCTAATACATGTTATCTTTCTTGTCTTATTTTGTAATATTTTATCAACACGATTCTCTAACAGATGGAGTTCCTAATTGTCAATGTTACAGTGATTCTCGCTAGACGAAACTAGAATTTGGCAGTGTTAGAAGGAGATGATAAGTCTTCCTTTTACGAATCAAATTGGCTTGCTACCGTTTTAATATTTTTTCTTTTTTTGCTGTTGCAGAATATTTTCAAAGCTAGAATGTTGGCATATAAAATACAATAATTCCTAGAACAAAATCTGTGAAAAAAATTCTTGTACTTATAGGCTATAGCACAATTCTATAAAATATTTTCGCAGCGCCATCTATTTGGAATCTTTCAAATGTTCCAGAAGGTGCTTTTACCTAGGACTTTCTGTTAGAAAGAAAGACGAATCTGTCCTCATTCTCCTTCATGAACCTGAAATGTCTCTCCCGATTAAGCTTGGACAATTTTGTCGTTTACCACCCAGAACGGAAAGACTAATTCAAAACTTTATTGCCTTTCCTGGAACCAAGAAACCGAGTTAAGGAAAGTTTAGTCAATGCCATCGTCTATATAAGAAATTTTAACTTCTCAAGCCTTTATTCATTGATGCAATAGATACCAATTTGGCAATTACTGTCATCGCTTTCGTAGATCTTCAACTTGAATAATTCGTTAATCGATTCACAGATTTTCTGTTAAAAAGATACAATCTGTTCTCAATATTCGATTCAACAAAACAAGTATGGCTTCTTCTGAAGGAAACAAGATCAACGACGGAACCAGTTTTCAGCCATCGGAGCCGGTTCTATGCGCCAGCGGCTGCGGTTTCTATGGTACAGCAGGGACGATGGGTCTTTGCTCAAAGTGTTACTCATATTTACGGATCGAGAAGGAACAAACCGCCTCATCCAAGAATGCCATGGAAAAGATTGTCGGTACTGTGGGCCCATCATCTTCTGTGGTGGAAGAGAAGGTTGTGACGGCGGCAGTGGTGGAGAAGAAGGTGGTTAGTAATAGGTGTTTGAGTTGTAACAAAAAGTTGGGTTTGACGGGATTCAAGTGTAAGTGCGATAGTTTGTTCTGTGGGACTCACAGATACCCGGAAAAGCATGATTGTAATTTTGACTTCAAGGCACAAGGAAAAGAAGAGATTGCCAAGGCTAACCCTGTAATCAAGGCTGATAAAATTCATAGGTTCTGATTGAACAAGAATTCAATCAACCCAGTTTCACATTTCATGTTATTTTTAGAATTTATTTTTAAGTTTTGTCATAATGTAAATTTAAAACTTTTGTGTCGAGAAGACAAGCTGCATAAACATTGTTCTTGTAGTAGTTGGTTAGGAGGATTTGATTCCGTATTGAAGTGGAAAAAATTAATCTTAAAACATCTTTCTATCATCTTATTACACAAATACCGCTAATAATCCCATACATCTAAACATGCCCCTATTGCTTTTGCATAACTAGTGGATGAATAATGTTCTATCAGTATTTAACTTTCTACTATCAGGAATCAGCTAAGTGATTTCTTTGACGCTAAACACTTAGATCATTCGATATCATAGCAAACTTCAGGAGACATTTCAATTTCTGTATAGATTGAATGGAATCCTTTAGACATTATTGCTTGGTATTTCCTTACAACCCTCCTGCAGAAAACTTGTCCCACCTCCGACTGGCAGGTGGACTGTTAAACTGATTGTGTTAGCGATATCAGTAAAATTCATCTGATCAGGCAACGATTCATTTCCTTCGAGCCCACAGCTTTACAAGAAAGAATCCCATCAGCGACATGATTACAGTCTGCCAAAAGCAAGCACAAATCGTGAAGTAATCTATCATAATCATAACCACAACTCTCCATGACAGCAATGGATGAAGAGAGCCAAAGTCGAGGTTTTTAGTTGTAAGTTCAACAATTTGAGATATAAACACAACCAGCTTGATAATTTATCAGAATGCAACTGTTTAGCCACTATTAAAAATAAATATTCAAGATGAATCATGCTATTTGTACAAACTAGGTTGACAAACTTGATTTACAAACTATGTGTTGGCAAAATCTAGGCCAATTTGAACAAACTAACTTTGTAAGCAAACCTTGTACAAGTAGATTAATTCTTGATGACAACTACTTATCAAATGAACCCTTCTTATCCGTGGCGGAACCAAGATGTTAGAGTTGGGGGTCCTAAAATAGAAGATATTGAGGTGAAGGAGGGGGGAGCACGGGGCCCTTAAAACTCTCCTGCAGAAATTTTTTTTTGGAGCTGAAGGTATAGCACAAACGTTCATAATGATTAAAGAATCTGTACAATTTGTGCATTTCATAAGCACTACAAAACATTAAAAAGAAATTAAACAGATAGATGCAAGAAAAGATTTTGCCAAAAAAATTAAAGTGAGAGATATTTTATTACAATCGTTCTCTACGTGTTCTCATATTTTGATAACGTTTCAGAATTACATCATTTTCGATCTTGGCGAAAACATCTTTCTCAATATATGCAATCAAACTATCATTCAACCAATGATTTCCGATTCGATTGCCCAGACGATTTTTTACATAAGTCATCGCAGAAAATGATCTCTTGACTGTAGAAAATTTGTGAGAACACTGTGTGGGAGGTGAAATTCTGGCTTATGTACAACGTACAGTAGGTTTTTAAGGTATGTTTGGATGAAAGAATTTGATAGAATTGAATTAATGAAGAAAATAAAATAAAATCATGTTCATTCGAGTTTAAGTCAATATACATATTAATAAAACTTGTTTAATTGATGATTAGCTTTTTAAAAATAGAATCGACTATTTCATTTTCAATCTTAACTGGCCACAGAAAATTCTGGGAATGAGAATCCGGTTCTTCATTTCCATTTCTTCCCCAAATCGAATTTCGTGAATGATGATTGAAAATGACCACTTTTTACTCTGGTATTTAATCCAATATAAAATATTTTATTATTTATTTTTATCCTTTATTTTTTCTTACTTAATTTAATTTCTTTTATTTCTTTCAGAGGTATAAATAATTTTTACTTTACAGTAGAAATGTAGTTCATATGATGCCAGGATATTGATACTGATTAACGGAGATATCATCGTTAAGTGTAAAATTTCTTGCATTAATTTATAGATAATATTTTTATCTCTGGGCATAATTTCATATCTCATACTTTAGCATTGATAACCATTACTATTTTATCGATTTTCAAGTGCTATCAGTTGGGTTTCTATTTTTTTTTTATTTATTTTTTTAAATCTGAAAAAACTGGAGGGTCCCAGGACCCTGCGGGACCCCCCGGGTTCGCCTATGCCTCTTATCAACTTGAAGAGAAAAGTCGCAAATTTATTGGCACCAGCCACCGGAATAGTGGCATTAAGTTATAGGTTCAATTAAATACAAGAAATTATGACCCATATATGTTAACATCTAAACTGTCGCTCTAGGTGTTAAATAGCATTATTCTTCTAGAATAGGTTAAATGAAGGTAAGACGACTGGATTCACAGCACAAGTCATTGATGTGTAGTATACAAGTGAACTTGCGGACTTACAGAAATAGCAGGTGGCACACTAACAAGTGAATCTCGGGAAATTAATTTGCTGGCCAAAAGACTGCTCTGCATCCCAATATGAAGGGGGAGGGGAATCAGTCAGACTCCAAACTTACATTGTAATTTTACTTTGGTCGTTGAACTATTTTTGTTCCAATTTAGTCACCAAACTTTAACTCTTGTTTAGTTTAGGCACTCCATTTGTCTCCGTCTGATAAAAGAAATGTTGATGCATGAAACCGATAACGTTGCATTAGAAAAAAAAAAACATTAAAATCTTGTTGATTTTGACGAGCTAGTAAGATTTCAGTGCTTCTTTACGCTATGTCTTTAATTCTATGAGCCTCATTATTTTATTCAACTTAATTAATGGAGACAGGTAGAATGCCTAAATTGAAAGTCCCCAAAAAAAAAAAAAAGGTGAAACATCAATGACAAAATAGAAACAGACAGAAGTTTGACGACCGATGTTAAACATCACAGTTCGGTGACTAATAGCGTGTTACCTATAATCTGAGGGGTACAACGTGATATGTTAAATAAATACGCCTTCTCATTAATGAACCATGCTACTTGTACAACATCTCTTGACAACATTGATTGACAATCACTCACATGGGAGGGGGGCCCACGATGAATAAAAAAATCGTAGGCACCCTTCATGTGAGATGATTGTCAACTAATGTTGTCAAAAAATGTTGTACAAGTAGCAAAATTCCTCATTAATAGCTTAAACATTCAGACAATGTGGTTCAAAATAGTACCAATACCAGAGCATGGAAAGGACTTGAGTTCAAGCCTTAAACCACCATTTACGAAATGGAGTAGGAAACCTTTCTTAAAAATATGTTTTTCTCAAGTGCCATTCCTGGCCAAAATCTTGTACAACGGATGCAATACAAAAGATGAATTATTCTTCTTGTACTTGATGGCTTACCTGCTTCCCTACAGAATGAGGTGGAAAAGGAAATAATAATAAAAATGAAGCCAAAAAACTATTTGAAAAGAGGCCGCTGATAACAATAAATAAAACAAACAGCCCACTTAATTTGAAAACAGGTCCACCACTATTCCTTTTGAATTAGGGTCCCGTGAAAGAACCATTTCATTTTCCCATTTCTCTTCCCCAAATTTCCCCCCAAAATAATTCTCACCATAATCAACCACCCTTTGCCCCGACGCTGCCATTCTTTTTCCCGAGTTAATCGACGAGATGACAGACAAAGGTAATTGGTAGTTTGTAATTATGTCCAAAATGCAATGTGAACTCAGAAAAGCCCTTTATCAAAGCAACCAAAATCACCTTAGTTTGTTCAGAAAAGTTCAAAATCATTATGGGATTTTTGTGAACTTAGAAAATGGGATTTTTTTTGGTGGATGGCAATGAATTTCTTGTTTTTAGAAAGAACAAAATCGTGTCAGAATATGTGAGTCTTCCACCCACCATTAATGGCTTTTAGCTCTACATAGTGGGTTTATTCGCAGTTATTTCACGATGGCCAGTTAAATGGTTATTGCCAAACACGTGCAGATAGCTCCATTTACACCACCTTATCAAAATGCAATAGATTTTATACATCAAAAAAACTTCTCAATTTCAGAGAGTTCCCTTTAGACCACCTTACCAAAATCAGAGAGATTTTATACATCTCAAAAATTCTCAATTTACAGTGAGAATAGTCCCAACTCTTAAGGTAATTCAATTAACATTTTCCACACTCCCATTTACTATTGATTGAAAATCATACGCAGTGGGTAATTGAAATTTCAAAAATACACAAATTTGGCCCCAAGGTATGAAAATCCACATACAGTCGTCCGCTTCGACATACCCATGTATACCACATATCACGCTCACCTTCCCCATATGTCCACCATTTTCGCTGGAGAAGACGGTGGTTGAGGATTTGAATGAGGAAAAAAGCGACCGAACGCCTTGGAGGACAAAAATGAAGATGGTACGGAGAGATGATGGAGTCGGTCGCCTTCAATTCGCCGTCGATTTGCCGGGTGCCTTAAGCGTTATTCTTCTTTCCTTCAACGTTATTCCATATGAGAATGAAGGAAAATGGGGGAGAAAATTGGGCCCGGTTGCCTTCAGCGTTATTCATCTTTCCCTTTTATTTATTTATTTATTTTTTTTATGGATAAAATCATTTCATCACTTTGATTGACACTTTGAATGATGCGACCCCATCACTCCTTTCACATGGGGGTCAAGTTTCATCCATTAAATTTAATATTTTTGCCCCCCATGTGAAGAGAGTGATGGGTCGAAGTCATCCAAAGTGGTGCTCTAGCATGGTCTTTTTTTTATTTGTTTTCCACCAATTCTGTCATCCCATTCTGTACAAGTAGCGGGATTGAATTAATTAAATGAACCGTCCAGTTCAAGTGTATGCGAGAAATTATCCGCAGCACATATGCTGATTAATGATCTTGAATTCCCACCTATATTTAAATTTTTTAAGAGCATAAATGCTATTACTTGTATTTATGCATAAAGTTTTAGCCTTTGAAACAAGCCAACAAAATAGAATATTCGGCCCAGCTTCCTTTAACTAAAAGAAGCTGGCTGGCTTCGGTTTTATCGCTCCTTTCATTTTTTCTTTTTTCAAAAGGGGATAAAAAACAGTCTTACGAGGAGGGTTTTGACACCCTCTTTTACCGATCCTCACAATAGTGGGAGTCCCACCTCTTTTTTTTGCATTTTTTATTTTCGAGGATCCCATTATATGTGAGTAGATGTCATCCAAGTAGTAAATTTTTTTTTTGATAAAGTAGCAAAATTCGATAAAAAATGATTTCACCCTTCCCAAAAAGAGGCTCGAACCCAATTTATCAGTCTGCTAAAGTTTTGCCTTGACCTTTCGGCTGTATCACTCTTGATATTGTGGAACAAAGGCCAAAAAGAAGGGCCCACACAGATTTTTTTTTCCCTTCATTTTTTTACATTTTAATGAATTCTTTTCTCTCTATTATAATTTAATATTTCAATTTTGAATAATATTTATATTCTTTATTTAGTTTTTATAATTTCTCTTTGTTTAATTATTATTATTATTCGTAATAATTTTTAAAAAATTTAATTGTTTTATTCTTATTATAATCCAATTTTTTAATTTAAAATACTTTTTAATATACTGCTTTAATTTTTATATATTTTATAATTTTCTTTAATTTATTTATTCTTTATTATTTTGGTCTTTAATTTTTATTTAATTTCACATATTATTTTTTTTCTTAACTTTTTTAAATTTCTTATTTTTTTTGTCTATCATAATTTAATTTTTTAATTTAAAACGCTTTTTTATATTCTTTCTTTAATTTTTATATTTTTATAATTTTCTTTAATTTATTTTTCCTTTTTTATTTTTTGTATTTTATTTGTATTTGTATTTGTATTTGTATTTTATTTATTATTATTTATTCTTAAATTTTTAAAATTCTTAATTGTTTTCTTTATATCACAATTTTTTTATTTCAATTTAAATTTTTTTTAATATTTTAAATTTTTGTTTTAATCCTATAAACGAATTGTCTCCACCATGTCTCAAAAATCATTAACAAATCATTCGATCCATCGGAATCTTTGTGTTCACTTTCGGTGACAATCTTCTTCATTGAAGTCACACAAAGAGGGAGACGTGTGCATTTTGTTCAATTCAAATAAATAATTCACTTCAACATCAGAAGTAACATTTATAGGTAGAATCAGAATGGATGAATACTTGTTGAGTAGAAATCTCAGTTTCATATCGTATTGAAAGTGATCGACTTTCAGCTTTATTTTGTAAATCAATGTGCATGTCCTCATATGATGTACTTGATGTTATAAAAATTGAAATACCACCACATATATTACTCGTCCATTTCCATGCAAGTCGATTTTTTTATCCAATTTGAAATTACCAAAGTAAGAGATTACAGTCATCCACATAACGAAACAAATTTTTTAATTATATATTTAAAAAAAGTCGAAATCGATCAAGCCATTAGGCAATAGAAATTTTAATAAAAAATAGTCAAATCGACTATTAACTGGTCGATTGGCTCTTAACAGTACGTCACTTGACCGATTGTTGGCAGTCAGTAAGGCCTCCTTTGTACATTGCCATGAAAGAATATACTGTAGATGAATTTTATTTTATTTTTTTATGTTTAAAAAAATATAGATCTATTTAAAAAAGTTATATATACGTTAATCTATGTCAAAATAAGATTTATTGATTAAAAAGTATACTATTTTAATGAAAACGAAATTAAACATAGGTAAATATACTTACCGATCCGAAGTGATAGATATAAAAAAAAAAAATTATTGTTCAGTATTTGATAAATTTTTGAAATTTTGAGGTTGAAGCAGATGAAAAATGAGATAATTTTTATCCATGTTAGAATAGACAGATAAAAAAAATTAGCTGATTTTGAAATTGTAAGTGAGAACTGTTTGATTTTTACTTGTTAACTAAAACGGTAGTATTATTTTTTAAACAAAATAATATTTTGTAATTTTATAACATATTTAAGGGTATCTTTGTCTTATAACACCCTAAAAGCCACTGTGAAAATATGCAATTGTTGAAAGAATAATTATATTACGACCACAAAATATATTTACTATGCCACATCATAATGACACCACAATTAAAATATATTTTTAATAAATACACCACACAAATTTACAATTATACACATAATCTAATAAAAACTAAAAATGAAAAACAAAATACAGTATTGTAGTGTATTCATCATCCTAGTATTACTCATATTTTTCATCGATATACATCTTGGATTCTTTAACTTCATGATGTATATCTTTCAATGAAGTAAATGGAGTAATTTAATCGTTTTCTTTTTTTTTTTTTTTTTGTTGTAATATTTATACTTCATATTATGTACTATTTTCTATGTTAAATTCCAAATTTGATTTTTATTTTAGAACAACTATGAAAACACATTCAAGTGACGAAGAACCAAAAATGAAACCTACCACATACTGGAATATTTTTAATTCATCCAATATTGTCAAGAAAACACATTAAATTAATGAATTCTGCTAACAGAAAAATCCGAAAAAAAGAAAGAAAAAAGATATTTTGAGGTCAAATTCAAAAACTCAAAAAAGAAATAATCATATAGGATCAACTTTTACATCAAAAAAATGGTGGGTTGAATTACAGGAATTTTAAGAGAGAAGCTTCATCAGTAGGTATGGTGAAAACAACAATTCTCCTCTTCTTCTTCTAGACTACAACGAAAACACAAAAAAAGTCGTTCTTGACAAAGAATCTTACACTATAAATAAAGAAAATTAAAAGCAGATTACAATTCAGGTTAGGTTAGGTATACGATTGGAATCACAATTCCCAAATTGTGTGTGTGTGTGTGTGTGTGTGTGGAAGAGAGATCTTGATTAAAGTAATGGTTGTGAGAGATAATGATTTGCAATATACTCCTTTCGTCTCATTTATATAGGCTGACTTTCTTTATTTTTTTGGTCCCAATTATATAGTTCTATTTATTTTTTAAGAATGTTTTGTTTTATTCATTTACTAAAATGCCATTATTTAATTTGCTACTTATAACCAATTTTCATCTCTGTTGACCAGCATATCACCATCCTTAAATGTCCTTGATTCAGTTCTACATAAATCACAACTTAATCCTTTCATATTTATATCTATATATATATCAGCATCAATTACTTGGAGTTTCTAATCCCAAAATTCAATAATCAAACGCATGACACAAAGTCGTCGATGGAGAAGCTATGACAAGACTATCTCAGAAAAAGAAAAAAAAATTATGTTTATGACTGTGGTGGAACAATAAATTATTTTGTGTGATAAATATATTAAAATCTATTTAAGTAATTTTACTTAAGGTTATTTAAGTATATAAAAAAATGAAAAATTATCAACTTCTATTGTAAATCCTAAATAATTTTGCAGCATTAATAAGTAATTAGGATACACCTCTGTCAGTTAAGCCATGGTAAGAGAGGAATATAATCCCTTGTATTATTTTCATTTTTAATTTAATTTTGTTCGTTGTACTCAATTATTATTTTTGATTCACTTAGATAGATTAAGTCTCTGTTGGGTGAAGAATAAAATCGATTTTTTAGCAGATTTTGATAAAAATTGATGAAATGTATGGTTTAAAAGTTATTGGTCCTATAAAATATGTTGTTAAAATTAATTGTTAGCTTTAATTTTAATTTTAATACCAACAATATAGGGTTTAAGATAGTCATGATATACTTTATATGCTTAGACTCAACTCTATGCACAAAATTAAAAGGGGATAAAAAGTTGAACATTGTACATTTAGCAAGAAGATATTTGACTCATGGTTATCAAATTTAGATCAAATCAGTTTGTTTAACCCAAAATACCATCAAAACAATTATGAGCAATGCTACACTTGTCGAAATAATTTCACAGAATTAATACAGGGAGTCAACTATTTCTGTACATATAGAATTATTCAAACAATTACAAAGTGATCAAATTGACTTTAATAATCGGATAAAATGCCATATTTGATCCTAATTGAACACGTTAGGGCCGACTTGGATTTTAAAAAGGCATACTAAAAATTTAAGACAACCTATAGTCTAATATGTCAAATTTTGAAAATGCATATAAATGTTTAGTACTAGGGAGGAAAAAATATTCTATCCTCGCTCAATTTGAAAAATCAAAATAAAATTTATTTGCTTACACAGAAGTAGTTCTGTCAGAATTTCACCAGATACTGCTATAACAGCATTTGGTTGGTCTACCTTTTTTCTTGTCATTGTCTAATAAGAATCTGTCAAGTGTATTCTGGCAAAATTTTGGCAGAATTTTTCTATACACAGCAGAATTGATCAAATGAATGTTATCAGAGAGAGTATGCACATTGCATTAGAAAAAGGACTCACTGACATTACAACTCTAAATAATCATTTTTAAAAAAAAAAAAATAGTGTTGGTTGGAGAATTGAAACGAGGCCACAGAACAAGATCTCCGTTGTGAATCTTTATAATTTATAATTATATTTAAACAGTAAATTAAGATATTTTAAGTCGTCCGTCGCGCACCGTTATCATCTCCAACATTGCATACAAAAGTTACGAGGAGCATATCTTGCTGTGACTTAACAAAAGCCAGCTTGTTATTACGTGTCAGATTCCTGTTGCTTTGACTTCAAATAAACCTCCCTGTCCCACAAACTTCTCGTCGGCGAGCCTGCATTTTGCCAAGTGTCCCCCCTTTAAACGTTTTCTTGTACAGTGTATCGGAGACTGGAAAGTGATATTGCCACTCCCATTTGTTTTCCACCCATTCTCCAAATAAAGAGCTTGGACTCTTTGCCTTGTTTGATTATAATTATTTTCAAAAAAAATTTTAACTACACATTTATCAATAAAATAATTTTACAAGTAAATTTAAAAATTTTCTTTATTTTTTAATCACATATTTTTTTATCAATATACTATTCAATAATGTATTCTTATGAAAAGAATAAGGCTCGAACGGGAGCTATGCCTTGACAAAAAAGAGCTCAAACAAGCTCATTTTTTTTTTTTAATTAACTTTTTATTTGCAAGTACCTACTTGCTATAAGAAATTTGATATAAAAAAAATGTCAAAAGCCTATTGATGGGTCCAATAGCAACAATTCGAAGTTCAAAAATATTTGACTTAGAAGTTATAATTATTATTAACGTAAGCGTGTTGTTATTCATTGCCCAAATATTTTCCCATTCTTCTCCACCAATACACAGTACGAAAATATTTACACATACTAATTCCTATGTATATATATGCTTATATTCTCCATTCTTGTTAATTTTAAGGAATTGATTTATCTGTTACTATAAAAGAAAAACTGACAATTGCAAGTTTAATGAATTAAATTGAATTGGAAATTGGGTTTTGATAGGTAGGTATGAATTATAATGGTAAGATTGAGGAACCCAGAGGGGATTATTTGAAATTGGAGGGGAGTTTGGATGGAGGGGTCCACGGGGAGACATCGACGTCATCGGGTTGTGCCGGCGGGTGGTTCTGGTCGTTGTGGTGGTGGTTGAGGCTGATGTTGGTGGTGACATTTTTAGGTGTCTTGGCTGCCATTTTCTGTATATGGGTCGGGCCCTTCTTCATGGACAAGGTCATTTTTCTTCTAGGAAATAATTTACGTTGAATGTTAATTATTTTATGGCTTTCTCTGAGTTTAGTATTTGAGCGTTTTCTTTTAGCATTGTTGAAATATTAAAGGCATATTTTATATGAGATAGAAACATCCTTTTGTTAATATTAGCAGTTGTGCTACATGTATATAATAGATTTACATGATGGTTTACATAGATAATGTGATGAGATATGATTAAGTAAGAATTTTTTTTACTTAAAAAAAAATAAAAAATACCATCATCTCTCGTCTATACGTAAATTATTATGTATATGCTTATGTACAAGTTTCATTATTCTAATACTAGTAGTAAGCATGTATATATGCATCTTAAAATGAATTTGAAAGAATCTATATACCTTGGCTTGTTGGTGCCAATTTGACATTAAAAAATTTCCATGGTAGTTTCTCTTTGTATAATCTAATAGAAGGTAACACCTCAGCTGATTTTCATGGATAATAAAAAAAAGGAATTGTATTTATACAATCAAAGTGTGTTTTGTTTGGAGGAGAAGTTAAGGGAAAGGGAAGGGAAGGAATGGAATTGACAAATTAGTTATGAAGGAAATAGTGGACAATTGAGGTATACTACAGAAAGAACATATCTTGCAATCCATGGAATCATTTTCCTTTTATACCCCTTCCTGTATCCAAACGCATAAGTTGAAGATTCACTATTCCCAACATTTTTCTTTTCCTTAAGTTGAATAAATGGTGAAACTTGGCCAGCATGTTTTGTAGAAATTATGAAAAATTTAATCAATCTATGTTCTTCGCTTCCTTAACATCTTCTATCATGTGAATGACATTATGAACAAAATGTCTAATGTCACGGCTAGAAATCAAGTAAGAAGCCTAGATGTAGTTTGCTACCATTTAAATCATTGATCATGGTTCCCATCTGGTCATATTGCTTTCTAACTGCATCTCGTTTTTCTCCAGGAAATTATACCGATAATTCATTGGGTAACGGAAACGTTCAGTAAACAAGTGCTGGCACTAATAGTATTTGGTTCTGTGGCATTATTTCCGACCCTGCTTTTACCTTCTACTCCTTCCATGTGGGTTGCAGGGATGACTTTTGGATATGGGTATGGTTTTCTGCTGATCATTGGAGCAGTTGCAATTGGTGTGTCACTTCCATATTTCATTGGTTTTCTTTTCCGTCATAAAATCCATGTACGTGCCTTTCATAATCTATTCTGTTTAGTGTTTCCTACAATGAGCTACTTTTGTCGGTTACATTATAGTATACGTGGTCTAATCATTTCTTCTCTTTACAGATGTGGTTTGAGAGATATCCAAAGAAAGCTTCCATCATAAGACTAGCTGGTGAAGGAAATTGGTTCAATCAATTTAGAGCGATCGCATTGATTAGGATTTCTCCCTTTCCTTATGTCATATATAACTACTCTGCTGTGGCTACCAATGTTGGATATGGTCCATACTTATTGGGGTCACTAGTTGGAATGGTACCAGAAATATTTGTTGCAATCTACACGTAAGTTTCTCTTTCTATCTATCTGTCTACCTTATCCCCTTCACATGCATTCATTGCCCTCCTTCTATTATGTATTACGAAATTATAAGCCTACTTTTGTTTGTAGCTAGTTGCTGGTGTTATGAAACATGAACCTACTGTGTATAATCGTCCATGTACATTCAAATGCATCACATTCATTTATTTTAGTAGATTCATCCTAGATGATCATTCATTGTCTTCTTGTTGTATATATCTCTTAATGATGTATGTAATCATCTATTATTTCTTTGTTTCTGATGTTCACGTTACTACCAAATCTCTTGCATCGAGTACAACTTTGTTTTCTGGCCATTGTAATGTACAAATGGAAGCTTACGATATCCTCTTTATGCTGAAAGTTAAGCCGATCAGTTGGTGACAACAGAAGTGTGTAGTATCCATCCCCCACACTCATTTAAAACAACCCTGGGGTCGGTATGGCAAAGAGCAGCCATAATCATTTTCTTCTCGGGCCACTAACTGCTGCCTGCTGGCAACCATGTTCGCTCTTTGTCAAAAACCATCTTAATGCCACCATTTAGCACTTCATCCTGCATTGACAGGAAATTCACGTGACCTGGTAGTGAGATTAATACATAGATTTAGGGTCTGTTTGGCATGACTTTTGAAAAGTCAAAAGCTGTTTTTGGACATGTTTGGCTAATTTTATGAAAGTGCTTCTTCCAGTTAGAAGTGCTTTTAGAGTAAATTGGTTTAATGTAGCTTCTTATAAAAACACTTCTGGAATAAAAAACTCTTTTAAAAATTAGTATTCAAACAAAAATTAGGGAACCTTCATCCAAAATCTCTTCTACTGAAAGCAAAAGTCATGCCAAACGGGCCTTTGTATTCTTATTTCAGAAGACAATGGTGCAAACCCTCACTGAAAACATTTTAAGACTTGATAGTAGAAGCATTTGGATTTGACTAGAAAATTTGGCATGGTGTGTTTACAAGCACTGTCCACCTAATAAAAAAACTCTGAAAACATGAAAAGTAAATGAAAAATGAGGTAAGCCAAAGCTGCAGGCACGTGTTCAAGTGTTTTGCTGTACTAAGTTATTTTTCTTTTTATTGCCATAATCTTTTCCTTTTATATGAAGTTCACATTCATTGATGTCTTCTGCTTTCCGTTCTGCTAACAATGTATGCTAACGGATGTGGCAAATTATACGGAAATTTAGCAGATCACTTTCTGTCATCTTCTTCAGTCTAATGTTTCTTACCCGGACTCTTCTTTTGGTTTGTGCCTTGTCCAAATCATGGGCTTCCTTGAGATAAAAAATTTGCAATTAGATAAGAAAATAGGTTTTGTGCACTAGCTCTCATAGGATGAATTAACCGTACCTTGAAATTGATGACAATTCTCTTCAGTTCGATGTGGTAATTGTGGAGTAGATACCGTATAATTATTGATGAAATTTTCTTCTGGACTCATGGAGTTTTTGGCTTTGTAGTGGCATCCTGATAAAAACGTTGGCTGATGCATCATCCCATGATCAGCACTCTTTGTCAGCATCACAGATCATATTCGATGTGGTCGGATTTGGCATCACGGTGGCTACAACAGTGATGACCACGTTGTATGCCAAAAGGCGGCTCAATGAACTGCAAAGGGAAGAGGAACTATTGTTGCAGTGATCTCAGGTTATCTGCCTGCAAAATTAAGATGGAGAAGGCAATGACATCGTGGAGGTTCTTGACAATCACTTGTTGATATGGATGCAAAGAGTGGAAGGGGAAAAGGACGCTAACACGACTAACATAGGCATGTCGATTGTGGGAGTGGTAACTGTTAACCATTTATAGTTCCCTTCTCCTCTGTAGAATGTGATTGAAATCCCATATTTTTAAGGGTTAAATTACTGTAACCATTGCTTTGCAAATACATAGTAGTCATGTTAATGTTTATATGCGTTTCCTTTTTTCTGATGTATGCTGCTGAGATCAAATAAAATATAATTACTTAAGTTGTCATTCTCTTAATTTACCAATAAAAGTTCTCTAAGAAGAGAACAAAATCTGTGAATGGTTATTTTTTTATTTTAATTTTCAAAATAGAGAAAATAAAAAATTGTCTTTTCCTAGCTTACAATCACTCTAAATCAGTCAATGCTGATCATAACATGTCACTATTCAACGCCTTACTATAATCAAACTTTTGCAATATAAACTTAAACAAAAAAATTGGAAATTGTTAAAATTAATTATTGATTCTAATGTTTTTTGATTTAGCAATTCTTTTACTCACTGGATGTTAATCACGCCTATTATTATAAGTTTTTGTATAATTAAATACAAAAATAATATTGATTTAATATCTCATAAAATAAGCCACCCCCCCCCCCCCCCTTTTTTTTTTTTTTTTTTTTTCAAAATTTAATGTTTGGAATAGTATTTTTTTTGAAGAATACATTATAGGAAAATGTTGATTGTACATTGTTCCTTATACGATACATAACAGAACAACATGGCATGCCCATTTAACCCGCGTCATTTTGTTCGGGTCACCCGGCCCAATAATGAAAATTCATCAATATCCTCACATTTTGGCTCCTAAATTTCCCTCCTAATTGTCTGCCCCAAAATGCTCTGAGACCCCTGTTCCACTGGCGACTCTAATTTTCGACGAACATCGCTCATTTTTTGGGGAATAACAACATTCCCTCCTAAGCGAGCAAACGAATAAGGAAATCTCGAAGCGACGCCGTAGTCCATCAACCTTTTTTGGGGCAGAACAACATTCCCTCCTAAATGAAGATTTTCAGATGCAGTCCTCTGACTCAACACATCCATCGAAGATTTTTTGACGCCGATGTCCACACATCAAATGGCGAGGTTTTCCGACTGAAGAATGAACCGTGGCTTGAACTTCTCACTGAACTGTTGAGCATTTTTTTCCCATAATCATAGCAGAGAAAGGTTTTCTTTGCTACTGGTGGTTTACGAAGCATATTTTGTGACATAATGTTTGGGTTACTGTTTTCTTAGGTTGTTCAATGTATGTGGTAACTTGGGTTTTGATTTATGATTGTTATTGTACAAATCGGATTGTAATAGACATGAGCATGGTGGTTTACATCTACATATTTTTGGGTTGCTATTTTTTTTATGTTGTTCAATGTATGTGGCAAAATGGGTTTTGATTCGTGCATATTATTATACAAATTGGATTCACAGTACTAGGAAATGAGTATGGACATTGAGAAGTTGTAATGAGGAAAGAGTGGGGTGTGAAAATATATATTTATGTTGATTTATTTTATATACAAGAATATATGAATTCGCAATATTTGGTTTCAAAATGGGTGACCTAATTTTTTTTGAAAAACCTCCCTAGCAGTATCTTGCATACGTATGGGAAATTTGATAGTGCGATTGATGACACTTTCATTGTTAACTTGTTGCAGAGAAACAAATTGTCAACGGCTTTGGTTACGATAATGTCATGGAATCCAATAATGAAAACACGATGGACAATTTGAACATATTGGTTGATGATATATCATGAGATGGTAGTGTGGTTGTGCCTGAGGTTGGGATGAAGTTCAAGGATGAAAAATGAAATATTCGACTTTTACAAAAGATATGCCTATCACATAGGTTTTCCAGTGTGAAAACAAAATTCGAAGAAGGATGATGATGAGATTATGAGATATATTACACTAACATGTAGTCGTGAAGGTCGAAGACATAATAATACAAACGATCCTTTGAAGCCGCAACCAACCATTCAGACAGGTTGTAAGGTTAGGCTGACTGCATCTTCAGATATGTGTGGAATTTGGAGAATTAACACTGTCCATCTTGAACATAATCATAGAACAAGTCCTTCGAAATCTAGGTTGTATAGATGCAACCGAGAATTGAGTGCACATGTCAAACGACGGCTTGAAGTGAACGATATGGACGACATTCCTTTGCACAAAAGTTACAATTCTGTAGTCGTTGAGGCTGGTGGATATGAGAACACGACCTTTGTGGAGAAGGACTATCGGAATTATGTTCAACAAGTGAGGTGATTAAGACTTGGCGAAGAGGACGCTGCTACAATTCAGTCTTACTTTTCGAATATGCAAGCAAAGTGCTCAGGATTTTACTTCGTTATGGATTTGGACTAAGAGTCCCAATTGAAGAACGTTTTTTTGGCAGATAATAGGTGTAGGCGTGCACATAAGGAGTTTGGCGATGTGGTCACGTTTGATACAACCTACCTCACAAACAAGTATGATATGTCGTTTGCCCCTTTTGTTGGAGTAAATCATCACGGACAATTAACGTTGCTTGGTTGTGGTTTGCTATCGAACGAAAATACGGAGACATTTGTATGGCTTTTTCAAACATAGCTACAGTGTATGAACGACCAAGCTCCTAAAGGAATCAATACTGATCAAGATAGAGCGATGCAAAATGCAATTGCCATCGTGTTTCCGAATACTAAATATCGATGGTGTTTGTGGCATATCATGAAGAAGTTGCCTAAGAAGTTTGGATATCATGACGATAAGGATTGTATATTTTCTGCTATCCATGGGTTGGTTTATGACTCTCAAACAGTTGAAGAGTTTGAAGACAGTTGGAAAGTTATGCTAGAGACATACAACTTGCATGATAATGATTGATTGTCCGAACTGTATGAGCACAGAGGTCGGTGGATTCCTTGCTATTTGAGAACGTTTTTCTGGGCAGGTATGTCAACAACCCAATGTAGTGAGAGTATGAACGCATTCTTCTATGGGTACGTACATTTTAAGACCTCGCTAAAGCAATTTGTAGAACAGTATAAACAAGCATTGAGAAACAACGTTGAGAAGGAGTTTTAGGCCAATTTCAAATCCTATTCTCAAATGTTACCCTGTGTAACAACATATGAAATCGAGAAGCAATTTCAGGTCATCTACACAATTTCTAAATTTAGGGAAGTGCAAGAACAATTTATTGGGAAGGTTTACTGTGACCTAGTTAATGTCTCGGAGGGATCTTCGGGGACTTTGTATGAGGTACGGAAGGATGTGATGTGCCACGACCGACGAAAGAAGAAAACATTTTGTGTTACGTTCCGAAGAGATAACTATGAATTTACTTGTAGTTGCCATTTGTTCGAATTTTGTGGAATAATCTGCAGGCATGCCATATCAGTTCTGATTCGTAATGACGTCGCATCTATACCGAATAAGTACATATTACGGAAATGGAGAAGAGATGTGCGAAGAGCCCACATGTGGGTCGCGGTGAACTACGCCGAGTTGATTAGCACTCCTGTACTATTGAATTACGACAAAATTTGTCAATCATTTAGTACATTTGCGGATATGGTGGCAGACGACGATGAGCAAACGTGCGCATTAATAGAGTGGATTGAGGAAAGAAAACAAGTAGTGACGACGACGATGAAAGAGACATGTGGTAGTAATCTCCCGTCCCAACATTCAGTTCGATTTAGGTCTGCCTGTGGAGCATCGTATAGTACTGGGAGCGAGAGCATAAAAGATCCTCCATGTTTGACAAGAAAAGGGACACCCAAAAAACTTCAAAAGAAGAGCCCACTGGAATCGAGTTCGAAGAAAGGGAAGGTAGGAACCGTTTTTTTGTTTTTGTATAAATTTGTGTTTGAATCATTAAAGTATATTATTTGTGACAAGTCTCTCATACAGGCACAATCGACTTCAGTTAGAGGAAAGAGACCGCAATCACGTTGAAGCAACTTGGGGACTACTGCAATAGATGTTCCGACAACAGTTCTACCACAATATCACATTCTATCACAATTACCATATACACATTTCCCATTGGTTAGTACAATTCAATTTCCTATTTGTAGAATGTGATTATTACAATTTTGGTTATTCACATTGATTGTAATATCACACAGGTGAACGATGGTCTTCACACGTTCACACAACCCTTACACTATCAAATTTTTTTGCAACCGTCATCAGCAAATGTTGCTGTCAATTCCCAAGGTACCACAACGATTTACATTACGTATTTCACATTCATTAATTTATTATTGTTTGCTTATTAAAGTTTTGCTTTCATAGTATTACATACTTTGCCGAACATCTACCAACTTCTACCAGACCAAGACGGCTCAAACGTCTGATCAGCGATTCCGGTATATGTTTGTTCTCTAGAGAAATAGTATGCATGTGTGGTAATGTAATGGTTTTAGACCTAATTGTTTTTTTTTTTTTTTTGTAGAGTATGTTTTCATTGCAACTTTCGTTGCTTGCAGGGAAGTAGTTGAAGTGTCAACATTTTTTGGAATCAAGTTTTGTTCAATTGCATTTGGGGCATCGAAATTCAATTCGAAAAGGCTAGGCATTTGTTGTATTTCATTAGGCAGTGGTAGTGTTGATGGAAATGTATTTGATGCCATATCATTTTGTTGGTTTTAGAGCAATGTATTTGTTGGACATCTCCTGTATTCATCAGTTTCTTTTTTTTTGGACGAGGTTTCGTATGTTGGCATTCGTATGACCTAGGAAGTGTAATGGTGCAAACTGGATGTAGATTTTTGTATTTCTTACAAACAGGAAGTTGCAAATTTGGACTATATGAAATTGTTTGTTCTATGATCTATTTTATCTATTTTCTGGTGCCATTTTATCCTTGCACAAATTCATATATTTGTGTGGCTCATGCCCTTGTTTATAAAAGATAGCAACTGCCATTTTTGTACCTTTTCAACATTTACAATAAAGAACAAAATATTGGAAATTGTAAAGAAGTTGTGCACTGTTACCCTGATGCAATAACATGAGAATGTGAATTCAACTAATTACGTACACTAGCTGCTACAAAATATTGGGAACAGCTGACTCCACAAAACATTGTAAGCACATATCATCAAAACACATACACATAGCAACTACCAAAGACTACATAATAGCTACCGAATACACATTACAAATCCACTAAGCATGGGCCTTCCATTTGTCATTGACTTCAGCATTTAGGTTATTTTTTGCGAATTAACAACTTGACGGAAAGTTTAAACTCTTGCTCATCGCTTAAACGAAGACTGGATTCGAAGATGCTAGTGACATCTGCAACTGATTCGTTCTTTGCAGCATTAGTTGACGTCGCACTATCCACACTTGATTCACAGCCGGATTCACCGTCTCCAACCCATTCCTAGAAATCGCATTTGCCGCCGCAGCAGTTGAACAACTTCCCTTTGTTCTTTGTCTTCTTCTCCACCTTAAAACACTTTATGTAGTCACGCTTACACTAGGGGCATAAGCGTTTCTTCGAGCAATCTGCAAAGAAGTGTCCCTTACACCTACAGCTTACACCTACGGCTATGACACAGTCCATTGTTCTTTCCGACCATTCTGAGATATGAACCAGTCAATTACTCACAAATGAATTCTTTCATCAATGGTAAACAGTTGACAAATTATTAACTACAATCGTAGACAATATATAAAAATACGAGAAGCTGAACTTTGATGACTACAAGTTCAGTAACATAATAGGATTTGGGGTTGCACTTTGATTCTGCATATTAAAATGAACTTAAATTCTGCATATTTAACAAGCTGAACTTTGATCACTATAAATTCATTTGAACAGCAGGAATTTCCTTATAAATCTTGTCAATTGTACGAAAATGCACTCAGGTTTTGAAGAAAGAACTCCTGAATTACTTACTATGTGAAGACAGAACTTCCGAATCTAAGCCAAGGTTTTTATTTTGAGCAACTTGTAATGATTTCTCATCATTTCTACAAGCATTTCTCGAAATTGTTCCACAACAGCCAGAAATCAACCACGGGACAAAATCATAAATTTTTTCAAACAAAAAACACAGCTTCCACCTCAGAATGATCACTACCCCATCAAGCAACACAAAAAAAAAACCAAATACAAACGCAAAGAAAATTAAATAAAATAAACGTACCCAACCTTCGCTGCAGCTTCCACCTCAGAATATGTCGTTAGAGTTGGGTAAATTGTCCACTGCGAACGTTCAAAAAACACCTCAATGTGGGAATCAACAAAGCCCTCTAAATCTTCAATACAGAACCCAAGTCACGCAAAAGGAAAACCCCAAGTTACAAAACAATACTTCTTACCTGAACTTCGCTGCAGCTTCCGGCTCAGATGACGTCGTCGGAGATGGCTATTACTATGCAACCGATTCGTCGACGATAAATTATGACACGAGAGGACCAAATCTCCTTAATGGCGTGTGACTTTGGGAGGAGCATTTAGGTTAGGCAAAGTAAATGGGCCAATTTTTTTAACCCGTTGCTTTGTTTTTGTTTTCAAAATTCAAATTTTTTACTTGCGCCACGTCACCCTGTCAAGATGCATGTTATGGGCGATGTACAGCGCGATTGTACATTATAATGAAAGGAATAGTAATTTTTGGAGAATGTGTAATTAAAAAAGAAGTAAATTTTTTTGGATTTACGTGAAATATTATTTTATTGAAGAATGTGTAGTTCATGGGTGGCAATCGAGTCAAATAGCTCATGGACTTGGCTAGTCTAAAACGAGCCACGAGCTCGTAAAAAATGAGCCCGAGCCGAGCTCGACGATCAGTTCGTGGGCTCGTATTTGATGAGCCCCGGCACGTGACTCGTAAAAAAAAAAAATCAGTGACCAGAACGGTCATTGAAGTTTTCAGTGACCATTTTGGTCCTTATATATATATATATATATTTCAAATTTCATTTTCTTCATATAAATACCCATCAATTACAACATTTTTTTCTTACCAAATTTATTATCAATCTCTTATTCTCTGTTATACTCTCTACAAATCAATTATTATCAATATTATTCATTCATTCATTCTAATTTCTATACTCTTCTACATTTTATTTTGAAAACATTGAATTATAATATTGATTTTACAATATATTTTCTACACTACTGTATAATCTTCATTTACTTCTTAATTCTACTTCATTTATTCTTCTTCAACATTCAATTTCAATTATTCACAAATGGATCCACGTCATTTATTGAAAACTTTTTCGATGTCGGAGTCGGAGGTGAAGCACATATGCCTCACAATCAATTTGGGAATGAATTTGTCGGTCTAAATGAATTACCCATTCCAGAAAAATATTCAAGATTTCGATGTTCATGAAAGTAGGCATCCAATTGATTTGGATGACGTTGATGCTAATGCTAGTCATCCAATTGATTTAGAACATGATGATGAACTTGTGTTAGAAATTCTCGATGCAAGAGGGAAGAGAAAGGGGAAGAAACAGACAAAATGTTGGGACCATTTTAAATTGGTTCAAACTGGTCATGTGATCCATGGAATTCCAGAAACCAAAGCAGTATGTAAATACTATCAATAACAATTGGCCCATCAAAAAGGTATTGGAACCACCTACCTTAATCGTCACTACAAAACATGTGCGGCCAAACATGAGCTTCTCCTTGCTGGTCAAACGGAACTACAATTTGGTAGTCCAGACAGCGGTGCTACTACTACACCACTTAATACGTGGATGTATTCGGAGGAAAGAACTTGAACATGAATGGTGAAGTACGTTGTCGGAGCTAAGTTGCCACTAGCACAAACGGACAACCAACATTTCGTTACTTTTGTGAAAGAATGTCTTCAACCGAGGTACGTTGTGATAAGTCGAAAAAGCTACTCAGATTGTCTTCAACATTTCGTTACCTTTCTGATTCCATTATCACCCCCCTTTTGGTTTTCCTTCTGATCTGAGTAGCTTTATCGACTGTTTGTTTGCCTAGTCAATGCTGGGAGGATCAAAAGATCTGTCTCTGTGCTTACTACTGATAGTTTAAATTTTTAAACGGTCAAGCGTGGTCTCAAACCCGCAATTAAAATACCGAAACTTAAATCAATAGTTCTTATAGGATTGAAGCATGTCCCTGTGTTTACTACTTGTAGATGGCTTAATTCGTCCTTGTGAGGCTTCTCGAACTGCAAATTTGTTGGGATAATTACGATCAAATTTTAATAAACTACCGGTCGGATTGGGTTTTACGATCGTTGATTGTCGACGGTCAACGATTAAAGTCAACTTCTGCTCTAGCTGAACATTTATGCTGGATTCGTCGCTGGCCACCCCTATGTAGTTGGTAAGAAGAAATAGATAAATGAATTATAATTTGAAGGGGAATAATTGAGGTCAAAAGGAGGCAAATAATGAAAAAATTTTGATTTATGTGTAATATTATTTTATAAAAAATTGTGTGATTAAAAATAAGAAAAAAGAAATAAAAGAGAATGAGAGTCAGGGCTAAATATGATATGTTGTAATGTAATGAGCTGTATCATTTTCTACATTAATTATCGCCAGGGCTAAATATGATATGTAGACGTTGTAACGTAATGAGCAGTATCATTTTCTACATTAATTATCGCCAGGCCGACCACCGACTTAGTTTGTTGAATTAATGGGAAGCTTTCAATGCCTACCTACCAAAGGCACATTGATGGTGAAGATTTTCACCAATGGCTTCTTCTCTTGTTCTGTTAATTACTGAATTTATTAATATACCATTTATTACCATTACCATTTACCAGTGCGTGTCTGTGGGATACAGAAATACAAGTTCAACCACGTAATAAACATAAAAAAATTGCAGCTTTTAAACTTGTACCACCTGCTTCTCTTTCCAGCCCAGCCAGGCAATTTTTCATGTATGTATGTGTTATGTGTATGTATCTCTACACCTAGTTCTTGAACTCATCAACTCAACTAGCCCACATACACTAATTGTGTAGAAGTCACACTTCATTGTTATGCAAAGAAAGATCCCTAGAAAATAGAATAAATTCAGTGTCTTTTTACCCATGCCCACAATAACGTGCTTTAATTTCTTCCTATTTTCTTCAAGATTTCGCATTAAAAATTTCCGCTAACAAATATACATTAGTAATTAAATGAAATGATTGCTCGTGAGTCTCCGTGTTTTCATGTTTTCATCGGCCCTTCCCTGCATCAGTGTACATTTAGAAGGACAGATCAAGGGGTTGCAGACTGGATCCAGTGAGTATAATGCCGGGGTTTTGTCGGAACGAACATGAAAAGATTAGGTACAAGTTTTCATTATCTTGTGTTCTTCTATGCCTTTTGTTTTCTTGAATTTGTGATAATATTAGTCTCACCAAATACTGAAAAGGAAGTCTTGCTTCAATTCAAGGGTAACATTTCAAGTGACCCTTTTTTGAGTTTGAATACTTGGGATGAAAATAATAGCCCCTGCAGAGATTATAGAGGTGTGTTTTGTAATTCAGATGGAAATGTGGTAAAAATTGTGTTATGGAATACTAGTCTTGGTGGGGTTTTGTCTCCTGCTTTATCTGGATTACAATCTTTGAGAATTATTAATTTGTTTGGGAATAAATTTCAAGGAAATATTCCTTTGGAGTATGGAGAGATTGGTACATTGTGGAAGATTAATTTAAGCTCCAACGCTTTATCTGGGCTAATCCCAGATTTTCTTGGGGATTTGCCAAATATAAGGTTTCTTGATTTATCAAGAAATGGGCATAATGGGGAGATTCCTTCAGCTTTGTTCAAGAATTGTTACAAGCAAAGGTTTGTTTCTTTAGCACATAACAATCTTTCGGGTGCCATACCCGTGTCGATTGGTAATTGTAGGAATCTTGAGGGAATAGATTTGTCTTTTAACATTCTTAATGGAGGATTGCCTGCAGAAATTTGTGGCATTCCAGGGCTAGTGTACTTATCAGTGAGAAGTAATGTGCTATCAGGAAATGTTCAAGACAATGTTTCCGAGTGTGGAAGCTTGGAGCTTTTGGATCTTGGTAGCAATATGTTTACTGGGGGCGCCCCGTTTAGGATTCTTGGATCGATAAATCTTACCTATTTTAATGTTTCGTGGAATGGGTTTCAGGGTGAAATTCAGGAGATTGAAACTTGTAGTTGGAGATTGGAATTTTTTGATGTTTCGGGGAATGATTTGTATGGTGAAATTCCTTCAAGCATCACAAAATGCAGTGGCCTAAAGTATTTAGATTTGGGTTTTAACCGGCTTGGTGGGAGTATACCAGTCGGAATTTCTGATTTGAAGAGGCTAATGGTCATTCGCTTAGCAAATAACTCAATAGACGGGATAATCCCAGCACAGTTTGGGAGTATTGAATGGCTTGAAGTTCTCGATTTGCGTAATCTCAAACTTGAGGGTGAAATCCCAGACAAGATAAGCAATTGCCGGTTTCTTCTTGAGCTGTGAGTCAAATAACCATTACTGCTGTTATGTGCTTACATCAACATTTATTAGGATTCAACTGACAAAACTTCGAAAAATTTACATGCAGGCATGTTTCCGGAAATTCTTTGGAGGGAGGCATTCCACAAAATCTAGACAACATGACGTACCTAGTAACTCTTGACCTACATCATAATCGGCTTAATGGAAGCATACCATTGACTATCGGAAATTTGTATAACATACATTCTTTGGATTTATCAGAAAATTTTCTATCCGATTCAATTCCTTCTACACTCAAGAATTTGAAGTACCTAACCCATTTCAACGTGTCTTACAACAATCTTTCCGGTGCTATCCCTTCAATTCCAAGCATTCAACAGTTTGGCTTCTCAGCATTTTTTCACAACCAAGGTCTCTGTGGTACACCATTAGATGACCCATGCTCTGCTACTACTGGTGCACATAAACCCAAGTTGAGTGCTTCTGCAATAGTCGCAATAGTAGCTGCTGCATTAATTGTTACAGGTGTTTTTGTGATTACCATTATCAACATCAAGGCTCGTGGGAGGGGACGAGAAGAAAAAACTCTGGTTGTAGATTCTACTCCATTAACTTCAACGGAATCAAATGTTATTATTGGAAAATTAGTACTCTTCAGCAAAAATATACCTTCAAGGTACGAGGATTGGGAGGCTGGCACTAAAGCCTTGCTTGATAAAGAATGTTTAATTGGTGGGGGCTCTATAGGAAGAGTGTACAAAACTACCTTCGAAGGAGGAATCTCGATTGCAGTGAAGAAGCTCAAGACCTTAGGGAGAATCCGGAACCAAGAAGAATTCGAGCATGAAATTGGACGTTTGGGAAACCTTCAGCACCCGAACCTTGTTGCTTTTCAAGGTTACTATTGGTCCTGTAGCATGCAGTTAATTTTGTCTGAATTTCTTTCTAATGGAAATGTGCATGATAATTTACATGGAGTGAATTATCATGGTATGAGATTTCGTGTTAGTAATCCGGAGTTGAATTGGCCGAGAAGGTTTCAAATAGCATTAGGGACAGCAAGAGCCTTAGCCTACCTTCACCATGACTGCAGACCTCCAGTTCTTCATCTCAATGTCAAGTCCAGTAATGTACTCCTGGATGAAAACTACAATGCCAAACTGTCTGATTATGGCTTGGGAAAGTTTCTTCCTCTGCAGGATAATTATGGTTCAAGAAATATGCACAATGCAGTTGGGTACATTGCACCCGAATTATCTCAAAGTTCAAGACTCGTTGATAAATGTGATGTTTATAGTTTTGGGATGATTCTTCTGGAGTTGGTTACGGGGAGGATGCCGGTGGAGAGTCCAGCAGAGAATGAGGTGGTGATTTTGCGTGAATATGCCCGGGATTTGATGGAAAGGGGTTCTGCTTCAGACTGTTTTGACCTTATTTTGCGAGGATTTGCAGACAATGAGTTGATTCAGGTTCTGAAGTTGGGTTTGATTTGTACTTGTGAAACTCCTTCGAGGAGGCCAAGCATGGCTGAGGTTGTTCAGGTACTCGAGTCCATAAGAAATGGTCTGGAATCATAACTAGCGTAGGAGACATTTGTTTATTTGGTAAAGAAACACAATATTCTTTTGCAATTCATTCTGAGTTACCATTATCAACTGTAATCCTGCAATAAAATCGTTCCAGTTTTTGGAACCCAAATAAGAAAAAAAAGTTAAAATTGTATTCATATTATCCACTAGAGTCGAATATTAAGTGCTGGATATTCTCGGCATTGCAAATCTTTGGCTTGTCCCATCACAAAACATGCACTTATGGTGCGTTTAATAAAGAAAGTCCAGTAGTGCCAGACGATTAAAAAACAAAAAAAAATGCTAAAATCTTGTTCATATACCGTGTGGTAGTGCTTACCAAACATGCTCTAAAAGGAATTAATGGAATAATTTGTAGCATTAAAATGACAAAAAAAAATTTAAAAATCCCGTTACAGATGTAAGGATCCAGTCTTTCTAGTAATTTCTGCACTCAAAAATTGGAACCGGATTTTCCTGTTTTCCTAAAGGTCATTTCTGCTTGCTTTTGCATCAACCATAAAATATCAATCTACATTCATAAAAACACGACAGGTACAATCCACAGGTCGTATGGTGACGTGACTACCAGCAACGTATCAGAGGACGAACAATTTTGCTGCCACGTTAACTGCCAGAACCAGCTAAGGACATTTCTTCAAATGGACCAAGAAATACCAGTCCAGATTATTTTCCCGGTTCTTCCGAGCCAGCTATTCCAAGAAATTGAGAAAAGCTCTGCCTACCAAAGTATCGGTAAATTTCCATCCTTCAGCATCAAGAACCACGAAACAATAAAAATTCAACTCTCAGAAAGTTTCCGAATACGTTCAATAACTACATGAAGGTCCTTTTCCCTCAATGTGCTAAAGCATAACCTGAACCACCCAGGTTCAACACAATGACAGGATGACCCCGGTGTTGCATTGACCTTGCCCACATTCAACAATTTTTCCCACAACTCGAGCTCTCCTTTTTCACTGTATGAACGGATTAAACTACTCATGTCGGCCCAGCAATAGAATCCTCCATTACTCTTTGTGCATTCGATACCCAGCGTCTTTAAGCCGCCCACAAACAAAATATACATCCTTCGAACCCTCTCTCTATTGATCTTGATAAACCGTTGAATGAATTTTGTGTGTGAAAGCATAGAGATAAGCAAAAGCTGTGTTGGGGCTGAAACAGGTGAGAATCTTTTAAGTTTTTTAGCAGCAGACAGAACATTCTTGTTGAATGTATAAATAACACCGATCCCAAACCCAGGAAGAGAAATGTCCTTCGACAGACCATAAATAATATGAACTCGACCTCTGTCATAATCTTCTGTGTCGATGATTTCTGCCATGCTTACAAACTCTTCACATCCATGAGTTGATCCGGTGAATACTTCATTAGATATAATATGAATGTTCTTCTCAGTAGCGAAGTCTAAGAGGCTGTAAAGCATTTCACGGTTATACAGAACTCCCACAGGATTTGAAGGGTTTGAAATTATTATCCCACAAACTTTAAGACCACGTTTCTTGGCCTGGTTAAATGCTCGATCAAGAGCAGTTGTACTTAAACTGAAGTTGTCTGCACTGCGGCAAGGAACAGGTACAATCTCCACCCCAGCTCGCCATTTGACATCCCTATCAAGACTGCACTTTGAATTTTCTCTTTAGTGTTGATACAAAAGAAAAAAATGATGAAAACAGATCATTCAGTAATAAAAGCAATGGAACTTACTCAGGATAGTATGGTGACGGTACAAGAAATGCATTTCCTGGATCAGCCAGGCAGAAACTGAGTATCTCAATTGCAGGAGTAGCCCCGGCAGTTAGCACTATCTGTGCCGGGTTGAAAAACTGTGGTTTCTCTATGACTTGAGACATGAACTCTGCCACAACCTGTCGTTTGGACAAAGATGGCATAGCAATTCAAAGTGATTTAGAAGACTTCCAAATGCTAAAATTCCAGAACTGTTAAAGGACTTGAAAGCTAAGCGGATCAAATTCACAAAATTAGCCTTATATTACGAAATCATAACAAAACACATGCTCACAAGAAAATCGATCAGATCTTCCTGTCTAATAGCACATGCATTAGTTTTTCCAAAAAGTAGGAAATGGTAGAACAAGCATTAGGCTTTCCCAGAAGTAGGAAATGGGGAACATTCATACAAACATACAATAACAAAGAAATAATGATATGTTATTGCTAGGTGCGATCACCTCAAGTATACACTTCATCTATGTATTCCAACCAAAACAGCCTGTCGAGCATGTTTGGCCAAGCTAAAAAGTAAGTCAAAGTTACTGTGTACATTTTGTTTATGAGGGGACTTCTTTGTAGATCTCACGAGTCACTTCTACATTTTCAAAAATGATAAGGTTGTAAGTTGAATGCTTTGAATGTATAAGGGGCTTGATGTTCAATCTGGATGAACCATAGAAAGTACTATCAACTGAGAACTTTGAATGATAGGGTTGTAAGTTGAATGCTCTGAAAGTATAAGGGATCGATGTGCAATCTGGATAAAACATAGGAAGTACTACTACCGAGAATTTTATGTGGGTAAACAGGAGATGGACATGAATTGATGGCAAAACAGTCAAACGCCATTATCAACAAGATTCTTCCATTTTCTATTAGTAGAATAACATCACTTGCTTTTTTAATCAATAGCTAAGTTGCATCAGATAATAGTGAAATTTATACTTATAATTTGATATTTAATCAATTTTAGAAACCAAAGAATTATCAGCAATTAGTCTTAAAATGCTTCGAAAATGCTCAACTTAAATTTTCCAATGAGCAAAAAGCATAAGAATAACCATTCAAGTAGCTTCTTTCCAAATATTGGTATCAGATTACAGAGTTACTCATATTCACATGAATCAGCTTCTTTCCAAATATTGGTATCAGATTACAGAGTTACTCATATTCACATGAATCAAGATTAATATTTTAAACCTGAAGGGAATTGATGTGCAGTCTCAATGAAGATTAGTAGATTACAATCAGCCAAATCCATTGCTGGGATTTGAATTAAAATAATTTGTTTCTATGCTTAAAATGAGACGTACCATTAATTAGTATAGCTTACATTAGACCTAGAATTTAATACAAGTCCTGTAAAGAACACATTCTTCACACAGTTAACCAATTCAAGAGATGCAAAAGCTTAAATACATTAAATGGATATGAGAGAGATAGATGAACTGCTAACGCAAGTAGAAATACAAACCACTTTCAACTCCATCAACCCATCAAACGACTGATAAGCTGCAATCCCACTTATGCTCAAATCCTGGGATAATATTGATTCCCTTGTATTGTCAGCTAGCCACTCTTGAACCACGTCCAATGACAACTACAATCATGTGAAAAAAGAAATCCAAAACACCATCCATTAACAAACTCTCGAAATCGTTATAAGAACAAGTAACCACATAAATTCTCTTTTATATAATTTCAAAAATTAAAATAAAGAATTAAACAGACAAATTCTTTTGACGCAAATTCAAAGGCTGAATATTTAATAAATGCAAGAAGTAAGAACAAGTGCAGATAAATTATAACATGTGCACATCACAGACATATATCGCTTGACTTTCAGCTTCAAAATCATTCAAGCACATAAATAAACACAAGAATTGTTACCACTCAAATTTAAAGATAGTCACAAGGACATCACTTATCCAAATATGAAAGTTATCACTCTTCATTCACTTTCATTCGTTTATTACTTCCCCTCCAATTTCTAGAACTGATCAGCGCCTAAGAGATTTCTCTGCGATTATTCTATAACTGATCATCAGGAACTAATTCACAGATATACTACTGATTAAGAGTTAAAAACTCAAATTCTATATACCTCCATACAAAACAGACAAACAAATAATTTAAATGCTTCTATTTATGCACAAGAATGTATACACAAACTTTACATTCAGCTTATGATGAATATCAAAAGAAACATCTAATCAAACAGATTCACTTCATGAATGCATTAAACATAAAGAAAAAACACAAGTATCAATTTTCTTTAACAATACCCACTCTGTTTTCAGCCAACCCAAGTTGAATTACACCATCTGGATTATTCATTTCATCGTACGGGTCGTCTGCAGCCCGCTTAAGGCCAACATAGTAAGGCCCATCGGCCTGCTTAGCAATTGCATTAGCTCTAGACGACACCTGGGCCGGCCCACTCGTCCCTCGGGGAGAAAGCAGTAACCTTGAATGAACCCTCTGCAGAGTCGACACTTCGGGCAAATTGGTCTCCGACGGAGACCTATCCGTCGATGCCGGAGGTTCGCCGGACTTGCGCCCACCCCTTCCCTTGAGGTAGAGCTGAAGAAAGTAAAACAGAGCACAGGGTATAACTGAACCCAAGAAAAGGCCTCCACGGCCTTGCACTATACCTTGTAAGGGCACTATCACCCTCATCGCCGTCGTGCCTCCGCCACCGCCAGTGGTGGTGGAATTTCGCGTCTTTTTCATAGTGGGGTCATCCTGAAACCCGAAATGTGAGGGCGGAATGAACGACGACAACTATTATTTAGTTGACTTTTTTTGGCTTTCTTATGTCAATTTTGTAGGAACGAACGAGCGAGCGAGCGAGCGCTTGAGAAGACTGTGGCTGATTTTTTCTAGAGAAAAACGACTGTATGCACAGTGTGTGTATATGTGATTCAATGAAAGATATTTGGCGATAAAATTTGTTTGTTGAAAATTTGCGCGGTTGTCCTCTTCGATTTCACGAGGCACGAGCCATAAGTCTGAATTTACTTAAACGTCCTTTACTCCTACGACATAATTATCTCAATAATCTCCGTGTCTTTGATTGCTTACTGAACTTTAAATTATCAAATTTTGATCATTAAATTTATTCAAATATTAGATGTTAGTCACAGGCATATCATCCATTTCAAACCTCTAACAAAATTAATGACTTGATTAATGAGATGTACATGTGGCGTTCCATCACGTCATTGCCAAATTATCACGTAAGAAAGAGTATTTCATTACTCATTAAATTTTCAAAACATATCTTCGATTGCTCACTATATTTGAAAAATATTTTAGATTGCTTACCAAATTTTGAGGTGATCGAATTTTGATTACTAAACTTAAAATGATGTCATCATATTGTTCGCAAAAAAATGTGTACTGCAAGCACACATGTCGCGTATAAGCAATAAAGTTGACAAACGAGTCCAAGTTATCAATCCTATGAGAAATGATTACTCATTTACACAATAATTAAATTTAACTTTAACAACGAAATACATAATAAATTTGAATTTTTCAAATGATAAAAATAACTTAAAATTCCACAAAAATAAAGAAAATATCAAATAATAAAATTGAGAAAGATCTTATGTCCGTGATCTTTTTGTTATTTTTCCCACAAGATTTTTTTCCTTACAAGGTTTTAACAAAATATATTCTTTGTTTAATGAATATAACCTAAAAGATATTTACCCCCAAACTAATACTCTAATATATATATATATATATATATATATATATATATATATGTAGGGGTGTCTAATTCAGCTCATCGGCTCGGACTGCCAGTGGTTCGACCTCGAAAAAGCCCGAACCAACCCGAATCAGGTCGAACCGTGTCACAGGGCAAAAAAAATGAGGCAACAATTGCTTACATTTAAAAAAAACGTGAGCCAGCTCGGCTCGATAAGGCATGAGCCGAAAGTACACAATAATTAAATTTAACTTTAACAACGAAATACATAATAAATTTGAATTTTTCAAATGATAAAAATAACTTAAAATTCTACAAAAATAAAGAAAACATCAAATAATAAAATTGAGAAAGATCTTATGTCCGTGATCTTTTTGTTATTTTTCCCACAAGATTTTTTTTTCTAATAAGGTTTTAACAAAATATATTCTTTGTTTAATGAATATAACCTAAAAGATATTTACCCCCAAACTAATACTCTAATATATATATGTAGGGGTGTCTATTCAGCTCATCGGCTCGGACTGCCAGTGATTCGACCTCAAAAAAGCCCGAACCAGCCCAAATCAGGTTGAACCGTGTCACAGGGCAAAAAAAAAGAGGCAGCAATTGCCTACGTTTAAAAAAAACGTGAGCCAGCTCGACTCGATAAGGCATGAGCCGAAAGTTCGGGTCGAACCTAGATTTTTTAGCCAAATTTTTGCTCGGCTCAGGCAAAAAAAAACCCAAACCATCTTTACTAAGTCGAGCTTGAGCCTCAAGTTTCAGCTCTTGAGTCGGCTCAACTCGACTCATTGGCATCCCTATATATATGAGACTATCAAAGAGATCAATAAGAACTATTTTTCAAATTATCGTGTTACTACAGTTATCAAAAGTTGATAAATATCTCGTATAAAGACGTTATTATTTGAACATTATACAAGACAATATGAGACACACTTGACCAAAAAATGCAATATTAAAGATATCGACGTACAAGATAATGATGAATTGATACAATAATTGAAATTAGAGGGAGCAGTTGTACTCTTTTTCCTTCGATCAAATTTTATTTCAATGAGTTTTCTTAATAAGATTTCAACGAGACATATATTTTGTAATGTGTCATTCAATGGAGAGTAATGTAAATAATATGATTATAAATGAATGATAGTTATACCCCTACAGCTTTAGGTTTTGTTATTATTGTATCCATAATTCTTTCCTATAGATATGAAATTTTGATCCTCAATATAATACATATAAGTTTATTTATTGACTTTTCTACTTTCTTCTCATTTTCTCTCTATTTTATAACAATATTACAAATAAATAATTTATTGAGAAATCTCACTACTTAAATTCGTAGTTATAAAGAAGATGAAAAAATAGGATGTAAGATAGCAAACAGGCGCGGATCCAATACCCGGCCAGCTCGCGCGGCCGCGCGAGCTGACTTCGCCAAAATCTGCTGCCTGCCGCCGGGAGCTGGAGAGCTGGCGATGCGAGGTCCGTGACTCCGTTCCAAGGAAGAAGACGACCGGAGTTCAGGCGTTGGGACGTTGGGTCATTGGGCCAAGTTTTTTTTTTATTGTGTTTTGGGTTACAATAAAAAGGCCCAATTAAAAAGGCCCAAAAACAATTCAAAACGGTATTGGCTCCAATTATCCAACCAAATGAAATCCCTAATTGGAAAATTCAGAATTCCTAATCGTTTGGAGTTGGGCTTCGCGAGGTGATTGGCGACTTGGGCGAGTGGCGGAGGACTGGTGTTGCCGTGTTGGTGGATTGGTGGAGTCTGGACACTGACTGGAGAGTGGAGACTGACTAGCGATTGCAATTTGCGAGGCTGCGAGTGGGAGGAGTGGAGTGTGGTCTGTGGGAGAGGAGACTGGCTTTGGATTTGCCACTGGCGAAGGCTTCTTCCGGTCACTGCTACCGGAGTGCGAGGGAGGGGAGGGAGGTGCCGGGTGCGCACTGCTCAGTGCTCTCTGCCGACTGCTGCCGGTGACTGAGTTGGGGATTCGCCACTGACTGCGACTGCGAGAGTCTTGGGGCCGAGAGAGAGAGAGAGGTAATGTTTGGCTATCCTTTTTATTTTATTTTTTGGATTATGGTTTTAATTTAATTAGTGTGAAATTGAACTATGATTTATGAATTATTATATATGAATTATGCATTAGCTAATTTGGTTTATGAATTAGGGTTTTTTGAATTATATTTTATGAATTATGATTTATTTATGAATTATGAATTATGAATTGTGGTTTGTGGATTGGTTTATGAGTTATGGTCCTTATGAATTGGTTTATGAATTAGGATGTTTTTATTTTTGATTTGCTATTTGGGAATTGGGAATCGGGAATCCGGGATGCTCGGAATTTAGGTTTAGCAAATTAGGGAATTGAGAATTTGTGAAATTTGGGAAATTAGGAAATTGGGGAAGTTTTAATAGAGAAGGCGTTTGATCGGACCGGAATATTACGATCGTTGACTGTCGAGGGTCAACGGTCAAAGTCAACCCGCCCTAGCTGACTTGGCGTCCTGGATTCGCCACTGATAGCAAAGTAAGTATTGGTGAAGGAAAAGTCTAAGAATAGAATTTAAATATAATTGATATTCCTTGAGTATTATTGGATAATTTGATGCATAATTTATATTCCGCTAATAAAAACATGCATGCAAATACGAATAGAGTAACAACTTAATGAAATCATGGTATGGACATAATAATGAGCAAATCGCGATTTACTCAAACGTCAAAAAATGCAAAAATATGAAGGAGATTAAATGAAGCGATGTGTGTGAATGCAAATCTCCTTAAGAAGGATTTCGCCCCTTACACGGGTGTTAACATGATCAAATGAGCGTCTATCTTCCAGGATATAACTCTTCTTCTAGAATTAATAGAATATAATATTAATTTTGTCGGGCGAACCAATGCTTGACCGTACTCTTCTAGAACGGAAGATATTGAATACTATATATCGAACACGAAACTAAAAAATAATATGAAAATTATTTTGACAGAATTTGGAGAAAGAAATAAGTAGAAATCAATTATATGTAATAGATTTGAAATGTAAAAATGGAATTAGGAGGGTTTTATTTAACGATTTGTATGTGTCTCTTTGAAGGGTCACATTTTATGGTCAAATTAATTTCAACTATTAGATCACACCATTTCAAAATTAATGATTTAGATCGCAGCTTATCAAAAGGTTACACCCATTCGAAACAACTCTTTGATATGCACTATTTTGTATTTGAAAAGTCGTGTTCAATCGACGAACCTATTAGAGACTTTTCCAGTTCAAACATTTTAATAGTTATACTACCCTAAATTTGCAACAATCTCCCACGTTAATGGAAGAAGTTGACTCAGAACAAGGAAGACGAAGAAGAGTACAACTGAAATTTAATGCATCGAGATCGGTAGCTTTCACTTTGAACCTTCCCTAACAAGAATCTATCGAACTCACTTGGCTAATCAGTGAACACTACGTTTTGAACTGTCGACCATTATTGTAAGGCTAGACAATAGATTGAACACTTTTATATCTCATATCAAAGTTTGGTTCTCTCTGAATGAATTCATTTTAATATGATAGAATATAATATTCGTAGAAAAAAGCGAAATCCGTCTTAAGATTGTTGGATAATTTATATTCCGTCAATAAAAACATGCATGCATACAAATACGAATAGAGGAGCATAAGCAAATCATGACTTGCTCAAACGTAGAATATGAAATAAATTCGCATTCACATACCTCGCTTCATTTCACCTCCTTCGTATTTTTGCATTTTCTACATTGAGTAAGTCATGATTTGCTCGTTATTATACTCATACCATGGTTACGATAAGTCGTTATGTTGTATTTTTTTCTATCGCAAGTGTACGATATCGAACAAGTAGTATAATGGACTTTCGAGTCCGGATTATCGTTCCCACAAGGACTATATTTTAGAACTTAATCTAATTTTTCTAACTACTATTCGAAAAAAGCAAACAAAGAATTGTATGTTGTGATATTTAATCTAAATACGTAAAAATATGTGGATTACACAAAAATTGATTTAAAAATTAAAAAATGAACAATTATTAGGGAAGAGCAGTTTCACCTATCGATCACCTTGAAGTCTTAAATTAAGATTCAAAATCTAATGTAGTGTTCGATCGAATTCTTTTACTATATTCAATTGATCTCTCTCCAGTTGTCATTGAGCCTATTTAACTAACTCAATCACATATCTCTATGCGAATCAACTTTAGTTAAATGAAACATTGGTTCTAAGAATGCATACATGATCGTAATAATCAATATAGGTAACTCTACACGTTATACCAATTTATCGAATTTTACTATATGGTCTAAATCTTAAACTCACCTCTCGATTCGTAAAAGATTCACAAAATCATCAAATCAGTGATCAAGTAATTCAATGTATTAAAGTCATAGCAAAATAAAAGAATTGATATCTCTACACGTTATACCAATTTATCGAATTTTACTATATGGTCTAAATCCTAAACTCACATCTCGATTCGTAAAAGATTCACAAAATCATCAAATCAGTTATCAAGTAATTCAATGCATTAGTGATCAAGTAATTCATATAAAAAAAAATAAAAGAACAAGAATCTTGAATAAAAGACATAAAGGGTTCCAAATATGTTACATTGTTCGCACTAATATTAAATTTAGTTACTCATAATAACAGAAGAAAAACAAAAAGTTGTTATTGAATACATCACCGGATTTTAAAGAAAGATGTAGAAAAAGAAATTAATATTGCACCAAGATCTTCTTCCTCCTCCAATCAATGCTTCAAAACTTGAATCTCTTGATGTTTTTCTCCCTTGAATTGCGCTCTTCAATCTCTAGTTGTACCTCATCCTTGTATTTGTGCTCTCCTTCACGTTTCTCAAAATTGGGGTTTTTCTGGGCTAAAATGGTGCAACCCTAAATCAGACGGTGCAATGCCTAAGCACAAGGTAGCAGTGGCTATGCGTCGCGATGAAACACAGTGCAACGCCTAGGCGCTACGAGTGTAGCGCCTAGGGGTAGCGTTCTCTGTTCAAATCTGCTTCTTTTAGCGAATCACAAGGCCTGGGCGCTGACTTGCTACTATAAATTCGTTGATTTTGGCTTCCTTATTCACTTTCGTACCCATTTTACACTGCCTTGCCTAACCTTTTAAACAACACTAAAAAACACATAAAAAACGTTCTAAACTCATAAGATCTAGTAAATAATCAAATTAATTTCGGGTAAAACTCGTGAGTAAAAACACATTCGTCAGATATCTCCAAACTTAATTGTTTGCTAGTTCTTGACCACGAAAAAAAAAATCACTAATGGAAAATATACATACAAAAAATTAGTCAGATAGCTTGTCTTTTTGGCTCAGTATTGAGAACATATATTACATTTACGAACCGTGTCAAAATCATTATGCAAGAGTCAAACTTGCACTTCTTCAATGCAAAGTGAGTTTGTGTGAAGTATCAAGTGTTAAGGTATACATTCACAAGTTGGTTCCTCTTCCCAACCCTCAATGATCAATTATTTCCTTTCTTCGCTCGTGAGATTCATACATCGACAAACTTGTTTTCTTTCATTCTTTCACCATGGTGTAATTCTAAAGTTTGATTTCACTTATGAATTCCTCACACCACCCTAATTTGGTTTAGTTCAACCAGCAACGTTAAAAATTTATTCATGTGACGATTCTCTCAATTTATGAATGCTTCGACAATCTAATTTATACTAAATGACTCAAATCCACTAGTTATCTAAACCCCCCCCTCCCCCCCCAACAATCAAATCTTTGAGCACCATCAAACATTATGTTTTTTTTAGCTTATTTTGATTTCACCATTTTTCCTCTTCTTGACCCCTACAACGAGTTTTTAGTCGGTAACTCTCTAAGTTTTGAATATCAAAGGGTACCAGGTTTCAAGATATCCCTACGGAGTTACTAACTCGAGTAAAAAAGGTGCAGACGTGAAGTGTGGACTGAATAAGTGTCATGTTTATTTTCTATCAAAGAAAAATACAATTTTGAATGGTTAGATCGTTAGCATTCGTTCATTCACCAAGTTCATATTAGAAAGTCATAGACACTCCATACAATCTTTTTTACATGCACGAAATCACCATAATCTTAAATCATTTCTTTCACTACTTAGAACGCCCCAAATTCTAATGTATATGGTTAAAGGATGTTAGGAATCATGGGTTACGGGATTAAGCACCTAAGTCATCTATTTGGCTTATGCATATGAACCTTCATGTTCCTGTATGATGCTAATTAATATTCATGCACAAATATTGTACTGCTTCACATAGATAAGCAGAAAATTCAACTAAGACATATGATTCATCCACAATCCACAAACTAATACATGCTCTCAAGGAGATTCATCATAGCCGACAAAACTATCTAACCATACAAGCATGCAATTTTTTTTGCCTGAAATGAAATCATATCACCCAAGAACACAAACACAAAAGTACTAACAACTGAAACAACTGATAATTCACCCCCCAGAATTAAAATACAGATGGTCTCCAATGTGAAAATAAATACATATGAGGGTTATGGCCTACATAGGTACATTAGTTTGTGTCATTACCATCTCCCTGATGAGGTGGATATGGGTTGGCTTTCTAATCACGTTGTTGCCCACACACTTGAGAATCTTCCTACAAACAACACAACGATAATGTTACGACAATAAAATAAATAATTCTAAAAATAAACAATAAGAAATGGATAGAGCTTGGGTTGCCTCTCAAGAAGCATTTCTTTAAAATCATTAGCTTGACTTGTTGCCATGATTGATTATGGTAGCTCGAACCAAATTATGTCGTCCTTGCACTTTGTGCAATTCTCATTTATGCAGCATTTCTTTGGTCTCCATATTTTGAACTTTCTATTTTCATCTCTACCAAAGAAGTCTACAAGAATTTGATTTTCTATTCTGATAGCTTCGTTTATCAGATGACTCTTCTTCATCAATTCTACAACAAACGTTTATGTTGGAAGGTTACTCATGTTGGGTGTAAATATTAAATATATCTTGCTTGTTCTCCACCCCTCAATATTAGCTCACATTTCTTCATGTCAATAAGGGTTCATCTCATTGCTAAGAATGACCAACCCAATATAACTGGAATGTCTCGATCTTCTGGTATGTCCAACATAATGAAGTCCACAAGAAATATTAAATTTTCTGCTTTTATGAGTACATCCTCAACTTTGTCATGCGGCCTTGAAATTATTTTATTAGCTAGTTGTAGTGTTATTGATATTGATTTGACTTTACCCAGTCCAAATTTCCTGTAAACAGAATATGACATTAGATTTATACTAGCACGTGTCATGAAATGCATTAATAGAACAAAAATTTCCACTTGAAATTAGTAAAGTTCCCCGAATCTTTCAATTTAGGAGACAATTTGTTTTGTACTCTTGCACTACTTTCCTCCATTAATGTCACAATTTCAAACTTCGGAAGCTTTTTTTTCTTTGTCAACATCTCTTTTAAAAAATTTGTATAGTTTGAAATTTGTAATATAGCATCAATGAGCATAATATTGATATGGAGATTCTTGAAAACATCGATAAATTGTTCAAATTTTGTGTTTTGTTTGTTCTTCTTGAGTCTTTGACGAAAACGAATGGGAGACACGTAAGCTTTGACAGGACTTGGCGCATCGGTAGTTGATGTTTCTGTATTTCTAATTGAGGTTGATGCCGATTTTTCTATCGTTGTAAGTTTATCAACCTCTTCTTAGTCATCTTTTCTTTCTAGTCTTTTTCGCAATAATTTTTTGTAATTGTACCCAACTTCTTATAGTTATAGCATGAATATTTCTCTCCATTGACTTCTTTTTAAGTCTTTGGGGAAATGAAAGTGAAGGTGCATATGCTTTAATGTTTACAGGAGCTCAGGATGGATCATTTTTCACCACTCCTATTGCCATCAGTTGCTCGTTAGGATTTGTCATTGTATTTTCTGGCAATGATCCTTGTGGACGTTCTGTAAGTTGTTGAGCTAACTGACCAATTTTTGTTTCCAACTTCTTGATAGATGCTTGCTTATTTTGAAAATTAGTATCAATTTATTGAAATACGTTGTCTTTTTTTTTTGCACATATTGATGAAAACATTTTCCCCAAACATGGTTTTCTCTATTGCTGGAAATTATTCACATATGTGTTGAAATTACGAGAACCATTTTAAGTAAAGTTTACTTGTTCATCTGAAGAAGTAAGCATTGAGAAAATTTCTGTAGCATAATTTCTCCTACAATTCTCACATGCTGAACTGACCATCATTGTGTTTGCAATTTTACAAATAACTCTATCTGCTTTGTTAAAGTAGTAATATGTGCATTGGTAGATAGAGTTTGCCTACATGTACCACAAGTTTTACCCCGTGAGTTACCCCACACATATACATTGGGGGGGGAATATTTTTATTCAGGCGGGACCCACACACCCCATGTGAGTGTGTGGTAACCCATGCGGTAAAACTTGTGGTCCATTTGGCATTTTCCTTGGTAGGTATTGTGTTGTCTAGTTCATAAATTTCAGCTACCTTCTGTGATACTACTCTTTCTTATGAGAACATTGAATGTGTAGTGACAATTAACTCAAACAAGTTCATACATTGTTGAACTGAGAAATAGATTCTTTAACCAGAAAGAATTCGGTTCAGAGAGCTCGAACTCTCGCATCAGTTGGATCAGCTTTGGGAAAATGCTAAGTGCTTCCGAGTTGAAAAAGAAACATCCCAAAAAACAGACTTTTTTGACGCGTAGAAATGCAATTAATGAAAAAACTGAATTTTTTTGCCTACGATTGATCCACCAACAGAGGAATCCACCTGAGACTTTGACGGTGGTGAAAGTCTGGTGTAGAAGTGTTATACTTGATTACCTATGGTGATTCCATGATTTGGACACTTTCTCGTCAGCATCTTGAATTTGTTTTATGCCTCGTGATAGCTTTCCCCATCTCTCTGTAGGAAAGTTTAAATTTTCAATCTGATTTTTTCTACTTTTGTCGGTGGGAAGAATTTGTTGCAGAATTTTCTAGTTAGCTCCTTCCATGTAGTAATACTTCCATGAGATTTGACATCTAACCATTCCATTGCAGCATCTCTCAGTGTATATGGAAACAGTCGCAACTTAATTGCTTCTTCATTAACCTCTGGAGCATGGAAGTTCTGATAATTTCTGAGAAATCTAGAAATGTGTGTTCGAATTCTCATGAGGTAACCCGTAGAATTGGAGAGCATTGCTAGTCAAATTGATCCAATCCGCCCTTATCTGAAAATTATTTACCACAAAATCTGGATACACAACACTAGAGCACGCGGGTACTACTATGGACGTAAAAAAAATTAAGACCGGCAAATCTCCTTCATTTATCTTCCCTAGCTCATGTTGCTGATTTAGTGGAGCCACTACTCTTGCGTCCACTTGTCTAATTGGCTGAATAAGAATAGGGATATTTTGATCATCAACCATTTGATGTTGCTATTTTTGTTTGTGTTCTTTGCGTTTTCATCTAAAAGTACGTTCTATTTTCGAATCAAACAGTTCAAGATTGTCGCATTGGGTACGAAGAATACAACGAATACATTTCTCTCTAAATAAAATAAAATAAACAAATCAAATAACAGTTAAAATAAAATAAATTAAGACTAAAAGTAAACAGTATCTGGCAACGACTCCAAAACCTTGTTGTTTTTTTTTTATCGCAAGTGTACAATATCAAACATATAGTATAATGAATCTTTGAGTCAGGATTATCATTCCCACGAGAACTATACTTTAGAACTTAATCTAATTTTTCTAACTACAATTCGATAAAAGCAAATAAAGATTTCTATGTTGTGATTTTTAATCTAAATACGTAAAAATATGTGGAAGTACACAAAGATTTATTTAGAAATTAAATAATGAACAGTTATTAGGGAAGAACAAGTTCAACTATTGATCACATTCAAGTCTTAAATTAAGATTCAAAATTTAATGTAGTATTCGATTGAATTCTTCAATTGGATTTAATTTACCTCTCGAGTTTTCATTGAACCTATTTAACTAACTCGATCACATATCTCTATGCGAATTAATTTTAGTTGAACGAAACATTCATTCTAAGAATTCATACATGATCGCAATAATCAATATATGTATTTCTACATGTTATATTAATTTATCAAATTTTACTATGTGGTCTAAATCCTCCAATTAATACTTCAAAACTTGAATCTCTTGATGTTTTTCTCCCTTGAATTGAGCTCTTCAATCTCTAATTGTATTATCTATCTCTCATTCTGTGGAATTCCTTTTTGAAGTCCTCCATCTTTGTCCCATTCACGTGTTTCTCAAAATTGGGATTTTTGGGGGCTTTTTACAGGCCAAAACAGTGCAATCTAAATCATGCGGTGCAGCGCCTATGCGCTGCAATGAAACACAGTGCAACGCCTAAGCACTAGGGACCGTACCTGGGCGCTAGGCACTGCATCTCTGTCCAAATACACTTCTTCTAGCGTATCATAGCGCTTGGGAACTTGGTGACTTGCTACTCTAAATTCATTAATTTTGGCTTCATTGTTCACTTTAGTACCCCTTTTACACCGCTTTATCTAAACTTTAAAACAATACTAACAAACACATCAAAAACATTCTATACTCGTAAGATTTAACAAATAATCAAGTTAAAATTGTGTAAAACTCGTGAGTAAAAACATACTCGTCACGTTACTCTATTCGTATTTGTGTGCACGTATATTTTTATTAGTGTAATATAAATTATGCATCAAATTATCCAACATTTACTTCGGCTTATAATTCTAATAGCTTAATTAGCACATGAATTAGATATTAGGTGGGTATTAACATTTACTTTTATTAATAAATTCGAAAGAATTAGTTCGACTGCTTATTGAATGTTTAACCAACCTCGTCTATGAATCTACAAGTGTTCAATTGAATAAAGCAAAAGAAAGTATTAACGAACGTAGACATTTGGAGTTAGTGGGGTATAATCAAACTTATTAAAATTACGAAAAAATCATGTATATTCTATAAAAGCACATACACTATCACAGATTTTACAAATCTCATATATATGATAAATAACAATTCTCAAAGAATTTCAAATAATCTCACATATATGATGAATAACAATTTTCAAAGAATTCTCAAATTAAATATCATAAATGACAAAATAATTTCAACTCTCACTCTCTCAATTGTTTGGTCATCGTTGTAACTCTATTCTATATAAAAATTTAAAAAAAAAAAAAAAAAATCCAACTACCATTACTGCTCAATTCTAATTTTTGGCGCTAAAAAAAAAAAAAAAAAATTGGAGCTGGTGGGTTACTTGACCCACTAGGACCCTAAGTGGGTCCGCCAATGAAAGAAAGCTCAATCGATAAATTCTTATGATAATTGCAATTGACTTAACTAATTTATCACGATTCTTATTTTTTATGCTATTGTACAATTTTCATATTTCTCAAAATTTCAAGGACAAGGTTTGAGTCTTGTTTTTCTTAATTTCTCTCGTCCGCTTCTTTTTCTTCTATTTGTTGTTTCTTTTTACTTTTTCTTTTTATTTATCATTAAAGAACTTTTTTGGATCTTATTAACCATGGAGATGTGTTTGTAAATTGCAAGTATATTTCATTTTGCGTTTTTCCTTTCAAATTTCCGTGGTTCTTCCACTTTATTTGGATTTTCCTTTGTTTCAAAAAAATAGGAGGAGGAAAAAGGTTATGGAGGAATCTCCTTGGTCCTATTTAGTCCCCTTCATTTCGATAATTATTTCTACTTCTGTTTCTACATCAATGTCTACTTCACATAAAAACCTTTTCTTCGCCTTCAAGGTTTAATAATAGGTTACACGATTCAACTAGTAATAGGTAAATGAATATTAAAAGTCCCCAAAAAAAAAAAAAAAAAAAAATCCTAAGTTGGAATTACCTAGAATTGATATTGGTCAATAACATTGTTTTAATCCAATCAAATTGTAAGGTTCCCAAGGAATCCCAAAAATTCAGCCTATCACTTGTGAAAAGGCCTTGGGAAATGGCTGATAAAAGCAACTTGCCATATTTTGTCCTTTCCATTATCAACCACGAGAAAGAAATCAAATGAGGAAGTCCAGCTGAGACAAAACCCTAATGGGACCCTGCATTCTTCTCCTTCTTCTCCTTCTTCTTTCCATTATCAACCACGAGAAAGAAATCTAACGAGAAAGTCCAGCTGAGACAAAACCCTAATGGGACCTGCATTAATTCTTCTTCTTCTTCTGTAAAATTTAGAGGGTCACCGATATCATTTCATTATCAATTATACTCGACTTGAAATATTAAACTGAAAATTTGAAACCCTTAATTTATTTGAAAACTTATAAATTGAATTAAATCAAACATAGATTTGTGAAACTGATAACATTTAATAACATAGAAAAAAATATTAAAATATAAACAAAATTTATTTCTGAATGTTTTCTTGAAACTTTTACTTGGGCAACCCACGAACTACTCAATCACCATCTACGTTGACCGATATAACCTGAAATGTTAAAATTTAAAAGAATGAGTAATTTAAAACTCAATAAGATACGTGCATCCAAAATAATAATATAAATTTTAAACATAAATTATGACATTCCATACCACCATTTCATTGAGGGTAGTCGAAGATCAATTGAATATTCTAACACATTTCTGTGCCAATAATTCAAAAAATCCGAACGAAATCTCACATTTCATTTCATTGAGACCCATATGTCAATTAGGATTTCATGAAATAAATTATGTAATATATATATACACACACACGGAACAGAACGGAATGAAACAGATCATCATACTCATAAATTTAACACACTTATTTGACAAATAAATATTGAACTAACCTAACATTTTTATTTTAATTAAATATTAGTATGTTTGCTAATTGGACTAAATTGACTTGGTTGATTGCATTTGAGCTTTATTTTGTTTGTAATTATTTATGAATTATATGAAATAATTTTTGTAGGAGCCCTCATAAAAGTGGAATTTTAGAAAATGGTTCACTCCATCTATAGTCAGGATCGTCACTTACAACAAAATACTAATTCTTGAGGTGTAGACTGAGGAGACCTCTTTCTCTTTGTCTACACAAACTAATAAACTAATTAATATGTAATGGCCATTTGTCATTATTCGAATATTTAACAGCCTAAGTTGGCTCGGGATTGACGACAATTAAAATTGATAGTTGTAAACTTTGAACTGCATCGCGTACACGCAATCAATCGAGACAAAATTACCTAACGGGGCCTGCATTCTTTTTCTACTCCTACTACATTCCAATTACATATTCTTGGCATTTCTAGTCTTAAATATGGTGGAATATTCTATGACTTTATAATCTTAATGTGACCCACGTGCCATGTTTGCAACTTTTTACAATCTACGGGAAAGCAAAATTGATTAATCACGTGATGCCATGTTAAGTAGTAGCATAGTTAGATGTTCATTAGTAGTGTATAATTATGAGAATTTTTAGAAACCCGTGGCTATTGGATTGATCGAGATTGAATATAAATAAGGTTTTAGTTAGCTTGACTCAATGAGCAATACCCATTACCATGAATAGCGTAGTCCATCTTGTACAAGAATTACTTATCTTTTCGTTGGTGCATTGGAAGGGATGAAACTAGTTAGTGAGCAATAAAATTTGCAGGGGAATTAGCGTCTAGAAGCTATAACTAGTAAGAGATGTGCACAATCGAACCATTTACTACTAAGAATCAGATAAAGGATCCACAACAAGCACCATTCATTTGTGACTAGCTCCTCGTGAATACACAAGCCCACATGTTGAAGTGATACTTCACATCACCTCCAATTGATACCAATTGATGTTTGAAAATATAAACACTTAGCCAAAAGCTACTACTAGTAGGGGAGGCGTAGTCAAATTCTTTATCAATTAGGATGCGTTTGATAGCACCATATTTTTCCTAAAATTTGAAATTCGAATTCCAACTCACTTTTGGTTTGTTTGATTGACCAAATTTTCTATGAAAACCGTTTTCAAACTTTTGAAATTTTCCTTGATTTCGAGGAATTCCTTTTCTCACCACTTTGGTGGGAATTGAAATTCCACCTTCTTTTTTTTTTTTTTTAATTTTAAGTAATAGAAACAAATTCTAAGATGAAGTGTAAAAAAATTTATCCCTTTAATTGACAAATTTCATGTAAAACAAAGTCAAACACAAAAAAAAAAAAAAAAAAAAATCAATTTTCACAATTTTTTTTTTTTTTTTTAATTTTTGATAATCTAAACAAATTTGGTCACCAATGGTAAGAAAATTTATTCCTTTAATTGACAATTTTCAAAATTAAACAGACACCAAAAGTATTATATTTTTCAGATGGAAAATTACACAAATCAAACACTTTTAATTACAATTCTCAGTTAAACAAATTTTAGGCAATTTAATTCCCTGTAATTCATTTTTTTTCATTCAAATTCCATCTTTCTATCAAACGGACCCTAATATTAAGCCCAAATATCTATCCCAATCACATCATTTAAGCGAGTGCGTGCAACAGAGAACACACTGCAAGCCTTGAATATTATAATTGGAAATCTTGATAACTAGTGGATTTGACTTGTTTAGTAAAAACTTGAAGGGATGACTCAAATGTAGAGAGAATCTTCGTGTATCTAAGTAGTTACTTTTTTTATTCAATTCAACCAAACTTGAGTGGGAAAGCAATGAGTGATTTAAGAGTAACCTTAGAAATAACACTTCAAATGAAAGAATAAATATCAAGTTTGGGGCGTGTGTATTTTACGAATGAAAAAATATATACTTTAATCATTAAGGTGGGAATATAACAATCTTGAAAGTTTGTTCTTTTATAAGATATTGGATCAAGTCTAGGTGATGATTAGAATTGGCTATTCATACACACTGGTCAAACAAGGATAAGTAAAAATAATTGTTTAGTGGTATTATTTAGAAGCTTATCATGAATTTTCAATTTTGAATGTAAATTTTTCTTGGTGAGCTATCTAGTGAAGTGAGAATTTATTTTCTACTTGAGTCTAGAGGATTTAAGTGGATAGTTTGTTGGGACTAGTAAAAGTTTAGGTTTGAGGTGTTGATAAATGTAACATGTTAGTTTAAGCTCTTAAATCTACTTAATATTTAATTATTTTAGAGGGTTTCTACTCGTATTAATGTATATATTGCTTTTCTCGGTGGAAATCCCAACTTGAAATTGAATCAAGCAACAGAAAAAAGGAGAGATTTGTAGATTAATTGGCAGAAAATGATGGATTTGCAAGAAGATCAGGACGCGTGAGGACCTGATTGGATGCTTTTAGTAGACAATAAGATGAATTCACAAGTTTCGGGATCAAAATAGTTGGAATAAGAACTTGGGGGATCAACTTGAATAATTTAGAACTTGAGGGACCAAGAGTGAAGAACACGAAAGTTAGAGGACCAAAGTGGACGAGTTTGGAAGTTCAAGTACAAATGTAGACATAATTAAAAGTGAAGGACCTACACTTACTAAGATGGAAGATGATGGACCAAATCGGAAATGATAACAATTAGGACCGAACCTCACACACTCGGAAACTTGGAGCCCACGACCGGTAGCAATTGAGAAATTAATCCCCTGTAGGTCGCGGCGAGGTAGTAGTTATGCAAATGGAGACATCAATTGTTTCGACCAAAACTTATTTTTTTTTGAGTTTTGACCTATAATTAAAGGCAAATTTGATAATTTTCGAGGTGCGATTGTCAAGGCATATAGCAGACTATAAAGATATCACTTGGATCAAACAATTGGGTGAATTCCATATCAAAGGATCACATCTTATAGATCAACTCACCATTCAAGAGGGTTCAAGAAATTACTGAAAATCAAGATTTGAAGATTTTTTTTTTTTGGGATTGAAGGTAAAGATTAAAGATATTTATCAGATATTTTTATTTCTAGAATAATTGGGTGATGTCATGTCTAATTAATTTTATTTTGATTCCTTTATCATGTTTATTGGCTAAATTATTCGTTATGATGAATGATGCAGCGAATTGACCTTAACTCATATGATTAATTTATTAATTTGGGATTTCTTTATTAAATTGGGATGAATTGGCATCGTTGATTTTATTTTATTATTAATTTTTTTTTCAACTAGATTTGGATTACATGATATTTGTTACTTGTTAAATCGAAAGATTGCACGTTAAAACTTGCTTTCTATTGTTACTTATTAATGTAGTTGTCCTAAGTTCTTATGAATCAATTTTACCAAACTATTAATCGAGAGATGAAAGTTTGATATTTAGGAATATGTTAATTGGTACATGAGAGATGAATGTTAATATTTATCTGGGGATTTAATGATTGATAACACAATAATGAACCAAAATATGAATGAGCGCGAGTAGATTTAATTATCCCTTGTTTGGTGGTCATCCTTTAAAATAAAAAAGAGTTTTGAATAGTATTTTAGGAGAATGTGCGATTAAAAAGTAAGATTTTTTTTTTATTTACGTGCAAAATATTTTATTGTGTGAATGTGTAGTTGAAAATAATATTGTAGAAAAACAAGTTCGAAAAAAATGGAAATTAGACAGGGACTTAATGAAATCCGAAGTCAGAACTCCTAATTTTTTTTTTTAATTGATTTGTACCTCGTTACATTCGTTCCGTTCTTATTAAAGTTCTTAATTTAATTGTTAATTAGAAAAATCAAACTCAAAACTCAAATATTAATTGTGCAGTTTGTTAGGGTTAATTTTAATTAATAGTTCAATAATGAATTTTTATGAAATGATATTCTATTTATTATTTGTATGCGATACCGTCAACTTACAAAATAAAATATCAAACAACACTCACTCTCATATTTAAATAATGTTCCACATCATAGATTAATTGAAAAACATTGAAAATCACGTTTCTTTTCGTTTTTAGAACATTTTGTCATCTCAATAGTTTAGTGACAGGCATCTTAACACGTGTTGAATCGTGGTGTAAAATTAGTGTTACTCATCATATACATAAAAATTTCAATGAAAGCCACATAAAAGACAAGAGTTGCATTGAGGCCAAGGCGCCATCTCCATCAAGGTTCTTTTGCTAAGGCGTTTCCTCTCAAAACCGAACCTCTTCACATCCGAAATTCTATTTCTAATAGTCGAAGTGCTCGTTGTCTTTAAGGCATGTCTGATAAGTATCTTTAGGAATTATTGATATAACGTCTGTATTAATAAGTGTCAAACTTCTCAGCCTAGGAACATAGAACGACTGACCCATTATCAATGTAAGTTGTAAATGTAATTCATGTATGCTAGAAGGATCTGAGAGTTCGGTTAATTAGATGGCGCCAAGTGAATCTAATCCAACGATGACCATGTCGGCCTAAATGCTATAAATAACAATTCTTGCAACATTGTAAATGATTGGCAAACATATATGCAATTTATATGATCAATATCATACTTAACTTCCACCATTGTTCATTTGATACAATATTACTTAAGTTTGGATTATTTCTACTTAAGTGGAATTATTTGTGGTTGTTTGTTTGTGTGCTACCATCTTTCATTTTCGTCGGTGTCCGAACGTTTTCATTTCGGGTGAGCATTTCTTATGTCCATTGTCCTCGTAACCTTCCGGCCGAATTCGGTCAAAACGTGCTGGAATTTGCTCGTGAGTACAGAGTGGGCCCAACATTTGCTGATGCATTGGGGTCAATAGGTTTGTGTCGTCTGACTGTCGTGGGCGTGTCTTTCATTGCTCAGACATGTTGGAACGCGTAAGTTAGACGCTCTAATTTGTGCCTTTGAAAACGAAACGACAGATGTGGTGAGTTGCTTAGATTCAATTTTCAACGAACGATCAGATGATCCTGATCAACATCCCACAACTGGGATTAAGCACCTCTGCTTATAAAAGGCGACAACCTAGGGCAAAAATCATTTTTGCCTTTTGCAATCAAAGAATTCAAACTTTCTCTTGCTCATTTGCAATCTGCAATCTCTTCTCTCCATCTTCTTCGTACTTTTCTATGACTTTCGTTTGGTTATTTCTACTCAATCTTGTAAATATTTCCAAAATTTGTTGATTGTCAAAGTAATGTCCTCGTTACCTTCTGGGGGAAATGTAAATCTTAGTGAAATTGCTTCCAAAATGGGGTCTAACTTATCAACACTGCCGACCTTATTCAAGCCATTAGGGTTGGACAAAGTGTACCACCTATGCTTCAACATTTATGACTTCAACAAAACCAGATTTATGTAATAACAGCCTAGGTCAAAGTGAACGCAGGTCCCACAAAGGTACCTCAGTAAATGACCATGGTAAGTACTTCGAATCAATCATAGTATTCGACTTTTGAATTCTAATTGTCATATAAATATTTACAATTAGACTTGGGGACTACAATTGTAGCCACTTCTACAAAAATTTCTCAATAAAACACAAGTTCATGCATTACATAAATGACCATACATAGATTTGGGGGACTTTTGTACACCCTCATATATAAAGCTCTCAATGAAAGTCGCATGAAAGCACTATGTGCAGACATCTGATAGTCAACCAAGTAAAATAAAGAAAAGACAAAACTTGTCTTGCGATCGAGGCGCGATCTCCATCAAGGTTCTTTTGCTGAGGCGTTTCCTCTTAAAGCCAAAAATCTTCACATCCGAAACTCTATCTCTGATAGCCAAAGTACTTATTGTCTTTAAGACAGGTTCGATGAGTATATTTCGGAATGATTGATGTAACGTTTGTATTTAGAAGAGTCAGACTTCTCAGCCTAGGAACGTAAGACGGTTGACCCCCTATCAATGTAAGTTGTCAATGTAATTAATGTATGACATAGTGATGTGAGACTTCAATTAATTAGATAAAGTCACGTGGATCTGATTCAACAGTGATCACATCGACTTGAATTTTATAAATAACAACTCTTGTAACATTGTAAAGGATTGACAAACCTATATGCAAAATTTATATGCTCAATATCATACTTTTCCCCAATTGTTCATTTAATACAAAATTACTTGAGTTTGGATTATTTCTACTTTAGTGAAATTATTTGTGGTTGCTTGTTTGTGTGCTATCATCTTTCATCTTCGTCGGTGTCCGAACATTTTCGTCTCGTGTCAAATAGCATTTCTCACGTCCATTGTAGCCGCAACCTTCCGGCCGAATCTCCAATCAAAGTGTGCTGAATTTTGCTCACGAGTACACGAGTGAGCCCGACATCTATTGGCTCATTTTTGGGTCAACAATTAGTATATTCAAAATCATTTTTGCATCCTTATTTACATTTTGATAGATCTAAATTCAAATTTTGCTTCAATTTGAAAATCTAAATTCACTTTTTGCCTTTTGTGGATTAAAAAAATGCACATTTATATATCATGTTACATTTTGCTACGGAAAAATACAATTTGCATTTCCTTTACATATCTTTATTATTGAGGTTTTCGACTACTTTCAAGATCTAAATCACAGTTTAAATTTATTTTGCACCACGATTGGAGATGCTATAACAACTAGTCAACAACTAATTTACACCTTGTCCAATTTTAAGATATTTCGACATTTCAAAACTGCAATAATTTTAGCACTTGTTTGGTGCCCATTATTAAAAAAAAAAAAAAAAAAAAAAAAAGTTTTGAATAGTATTTTTAGAAGAACTTGTGGATAAAAGTAGAAAAAAAATCTTGAATCTGCATGACAAATATTTTATTGTGTAAATGTCGTTAAAATTGATCATTTAAAAAAAAAAGTATTCTTAAAAAATGTGCTTCAAACAAGGGCTTAATCATTGAGGTCAATTTTATCACGTCCAAAAAAGCTGAAATAATAATTTTATAGATCCATGGTATATTTTTTCAGATATTTTATTGTCCAACTTATTGATTTTTTTCGAACAAAAGTGTCAAAATCAAATAAAAGGGTACACACATCAAATAATAAATGCATCTAAGAAACTTGAACTGCTTAGATTGCGTCGCCCCAGCAGTATCTTCATTCAGCATTTAATTCAAAAATTGAAGTCTATTCACAACTCAAAATTACCCCGTGAAACTTTAAATTTCAGTTGTACAACATATCAACCCACATCTTAAATAATTTGGTTTGGGGACGGCCAGGAATTTAACCAGTGAGGACTGAAATAAAAAAAAAAAAAACAACATAATACTAATAGAATTCATATATAACATAAAAATATAGTGTATTTCCACTAGATTCACATGTTTGTTTAAAGAACTAAAACAAGGGTAGCTTTTGTTTTTGGCAGGAAAGGCCATTTGTATAGGGGTGGGCACAACAATTTTACTATTTGTACAATCGAGGGTTGACAACTTCGATTGTACAAATAGCATGGTTCGTGGGCACAAATCTAATCAACCCACGAAAATCGATCAATCTAAATCAAATCGAGCGGTTTGAGTCAATTTTTTCTTAAAATTATGTTTGGTTAGGTTTCTCAGAAGAAAATGGGTCAAGTCAAGTCGAGTCCGTTACGGGTTGACCCATCAAAACCGATAAAACCCGCCCAACACAACCCGCTACTTAAAAAAATTAAAACAAATGTAAAAATTAAAAAGTTGAAACTTTATGGCCCTAGTTTACAAAGTCTTATCATTTCTCTCATACTCCCTCTTTCTCTCTAGCCCTAAAGCAAAAAGCCGCCCCTCTCTCATTCTCTCTCGTTCAAGCCTGTCAACAGTCGCCAACTCTGTTTGCATTTAGGCTTGACGCTAATCGCCAGTCTTTATTCATTTTCGTACTCTTAACTTTAAATTTTAAGTTGATTACTCATTTATGTATTGCAAATGTGATGTCATAATGTGATAATTTGGGGCTTGGTTTCATGGCTTATTTTTTCTTCTAAGTGAGATCATAATTTGTATAATATATACATGTTCCTTCATGCTTGATTACAAGTTTTTGTTCATGGCCAAAGTGTTGTAGTCGGGAAATCGAGATGAAACGAGAAAGAGCAGATATGCAGAGGCTACAGTTAAGTTGAATGAGTGGAGATATAGAATGGTAACAAGAGGAATATATGTTGAACCAATTCAGCCACTTTAGGTGTGAAGAATCCAGGCATTTATAACACAGTTTATTAATTTGTTTAGCTTATTGCTTTGTTTACTTGTCAATTCATTTTTCTTTACAGTGATTTGTTTGTGGTGGAATTGAATTGAGAATTGGAAATAGAAAGTGCAGAAATATTTGTTTGTTTGATGGAGGTTTCATTGTAACTTTCCTGATATTAATCTTTCACATTCTTGTTAAGCTTTGATTTGAAAACAAATGCCTTTTTAATTACAGGTACAAGATGCCTCTATTTTCTTTCTTTAGCATTTTTATTTATGTATTTTATGTGGTTGATATGTATTTTTATTGTCAACAACAATTGTACAAATAGCTTTATTGATACATATATAATCTACCAACAAATAGTATCATAATATTTAACTAATTAAAAGGAATTAATGAAAATTGGTTAAAAACATATTTTTCGAAATCAATCACACATCATCAAATGAGAATTCTACATTTTTTGTTGGCCCAACCGATTACCATCACCGTTTGCATTTATATATCTATACCACCTTAGTAATAAGAAATTATGCACGAAAATGATACATGTGCTGCGTTGGTAACACTTGCATGGTGCATTTTCTGTATTTATTGTGCCAAAAGCCATGGAAAATTGCCAAGTGTTCTTCTATAAGAATTCTGTCAATTTTTCTGTACTTGTAGCATAACTCTCAAAATATCTCTTAAGATGATTTATTACTTTTTTATACTACCTAACGATCTGATTAGACAAGTCATAATCAGTTTTTCTTTGTAATTTTTCGATCCAATTATTGAAAACAAAGATTAATCATTGATCATACAATCAAATACATGAAAAAACAAAATCCATTAAGAAATAGAACAATAAAGACAGAACCCATTAAAAAAAAGAAATTCAGATATAGAAAATAGGGAGAAAAAAATATGTGCAATACAAAATTTATGTACAGAATAAACCTGGATCCCCAAAAGAATTCATGAAGAATGAATTAAATTATTAACCCTATGTTCTGTTTAGCTAAAATTGTTTATTAAAATTTAAGTAAAAGTTAATAATTAATTTTAATCACAACTCTCACGGGATTTATAATTTTTTAATCACACATTTTATCAACTTTTATCAAAATTTACTAAAAATTTAAAAAGTGATGTTACATGTATAATACAATCATTTCTTACAATATTGGTTGACAATCATACTTGTCAACATCACATTCATTAATTTCAAAAACTGTTTTTAAAATTAAAGAGTCAGATTTTGACAACATTAATGTTGTCATTCATTATTGTCAATAACCATTGTACAGATTTTGACAACCATTTTATCTCAACCACACGTGCGTCTGTGTCTCTCTCTCTCTCTCTCTTTCTCTATGTGAAGCCGAAGTGGAGTGGAGTGGAGTGGAGTGGGATGGGATGGGATGGGATGGGATGGGATGAAGATTATTGAAATTTGCATTATTTGCAGATTAGGGGATAAGGGTTTGGACGTACGGTTGTAGCCTTGCGCTGAACATTTTGAAAATTGAGCTATAAGGAAAAAAATTAGTGAAAATATCACCACACATTACACATATATAAATAATTCATTTTTAACATTTCCACTCACCAAATATACTGCAATATTTGTGGTATATCTGAAATTGGAAAATATATCCATCCCCATATATAATATATATGGAGCTAAAAAAAAGTGTCCAAATCATCTCTCTCCCATGTCCAGTTAATGCATTCCCACTCCCCACCCCCCAACCCCCAATTCAATCCCTCAAAACACTGAACCGCCGTTTGTTCTTTCCTAAAATGGAAGCAAGGAATCGCCAAATCAAGAAATCCAATGTCTTGCCCCCCCGGGCACATCCAAAGTGGCTCTCCAAAGGTTGGCGTGGGCTTGCAACCCAAGTGTGCAGAGTTCGAATCCTGCTTGCAGTGAGGAAAATTCTGTTTGGGTCAAGAGTAAAAACAAAGGTTGGCGGATCCATGGAGGGCATAACCCGCGATTTACCCTCCGCAAGCTGGAGAGGAGCCAAAGGCTTGCAGGCCAGGATTTAGTCTGGTAAAACTGGGACACTTGGGTTATCAAAAAAAAAAAAAAAGAAATCCAATGTCTTAGCATCCTTGGTAATACATGAATAGATGCTAAGGTCTTGTATGCAAGTTTTGACTAAGAAATCAGAATGAATTGTTTTTATTCATAAAATTGTTATCGATTTTGAATCAATAGTCATTCGAGTGATTTGAAGGAAGTTCATTCAGCTTGTTTCAAAATACGTTTATATATATTTTCCTTCTCAACAATTTTAAGCTATATAGACCTCTTGCTGCTTTGTATGTGAATGGTGTCTTTGTTAGCATTGTAAGCACCAAAATTCATTTCAAAGGACTCGAAATATTATACATTGGTGAAGACACTAGTGAAATAGCCTCTGCAGTCAAGATATGGATATCACTTGGAAAATGTGGGCTGATCCTGTAACAGATATGCAGAAAAGCCAGAAATCCTCAGTTTCGTATAACATTTGTAACATCAAACTTGGGACACCGTTGGCTATAGATGTACAGGAATCAATTTTCCCACCTCAAGTGAGAAATTTAAGGATGAAATTTCGGAAAAGGCAATGATCCCATCTGAAATTGTAGAATGGGGCGAAATCATATTTTTTTTGGTTGTATATCCTTACTAAACCCTGCTACAAAAATAGGGTTAAAAACAGGGGGCTGAGGTGGCAGCATCTCAGTCCCAAATCTGATCAGATCTGAAATTAAAAAATTCAGATATGGGGTTGAGGTGCTGCCCACCTCAGCCCCCTGTTTTTTAACCCTGTTTTTTACCCTTTAACTCATCCTTATTTAACATGGTCTGAGAATCTGACAAACATCAGCCTCGAGCTTGAATCATTTAAGGATGCATATCAGACGTACAACGATACATGAATTGGACTGGTTTACACAATTCTTCTTGATCTGATGCTTGATTCTGTTAATTTCGCTATTTTAAACCTTGGGTTCGAAAAACATCAAGATTGGGATATCAGAAACATGTTGGCCTAATGGAGTTGACATGGATCAAACTAGTACAAATTTATACAATGTAGCAATATATAACAGAAATCTAATTCAAAAAATGACTACTTCTCCAGCAATTGGGACACCAGCTCTGTGATCCCAGCCTCTATATGATGAAAACCAGAAAACTAGACCGCTATCTAGCAGTGCTGCGCACAGTTAAAATCCATAACAGTTTTGGATTGTGGGATATTTGTAGTGAATATGAAATTCAGAATCCTAATTCAATTCGTATTCCAAAGCTTTCATCAATTTCAATTTGAAATCCCATATAATTAGGTACAATGCATTGATTGGAACCCTGAATAGTGTGAGAGAATTTCCAGTTACAATCCAAACTATGGAAAGTCTACATGTCAGTATATTTTATTATAATATATCCTATATATATAAAGTTAAAAAAGTATAATAATATATATTGCAGCCCTTTGATAATGGATTGGGTTGGGATTGGGCCGTGCTAAGTCTGCATCTGCTTTGATCTACTTATAAATCCTTTAACTTGTTTGATCGAAGTTGTATCACTTTTATGAGTTCTCTTTAAGTTGACACAAAAATAACAAATCAATTAAGTTTTCAATTTATCCCCAATCGATGCTACATTGAATTGTAAATATATATTCTCATCTTTATATTATCCATTTATGTTTGTTTGCACATCCATATGACATCCACGTATCTCTTCTGCTACATATATTTAATGAACGTCATAGCTTTAGTAACTCAATGCCAAGACCCGAGTAATATAAATTGAGTTGAATTAAACAAGTGATGGTGAGACTTGAGAACTCAAGTCTTTGTATATTCTAATACCATGTTGAACCACTTGATTTAAAAACTTAAGATGATGACCATATGCATTATTAGATATCGTCTTCAAGACTTCAACAAATTTTATTCAACATGCTATAATCCTACGCATCACATATTCTTTAATCGCACATTAGATACTTCAAAGAGTCATTTTTTTGTATAAAGTAATTCTCTATCATCGGCAAAGAATAGATTATTGATATGTGGCTTATAGTGTGTACGACTGAAGTCTCAAATGTTATAAAATTGCTATGGACAAGCACTTGAGAGAAAGATAATTAGTTAAAGTCGAATAAGTATTTAAAGTTTTGAAAAAATGATTCGAGGTGAGCTATTATTAATGAATCCAAAATTAGTGAAAAATTAAAAAATTAAACTCGACAAGGTGGGACCCAATTGATGATCTGACAAACGACTCAGTAAACCGTTAAGGGGTAATACTGGAATTCACTCAAAGGCAACCTTGGAGCGGAGGAAAATATTATTATTTTAATAATCGGGTTTATGCTGGCTAAGCAATCTCGAACTCCAATAAAGGTTCGTCTCTCTAGCCAAAGACAAAAAAAAAAAAAAAATTATTCTCTTTGCCCCCAGGGCACATCTCCAAGTGGTAAAAGGGCTATGGAGAAATTCAACTTTACTTGATACTATCGCGTCAAGAGTTTGAATCTTGAAATATGGATTTGGCTCTTAGGTAAGTGCAAATGTACAAGCAGTCTCCCACCCTGTATACAATTTACCTCCTTCATCAATACTCAGAACAGGACAGGTAGGGACGCCAATAATGAAGCGTAATAAAAAAAAAAAATAATAATAATAATAATAAATTATCCCCTCCCCACAAAATGCCAGTCCGTTCCCCAATTTTCCAACCCATTTAAATTTCAAAACCTATCAATTTAACACCCAAATTCTAAATTCACAGGCTTGACTTTAAGAGTTGTAGTATTTTGTTCAAATTAACATAACAGAACAATTACTATTAATTAATATTTTTTTTTGAAATCTTAATATTAATTAATATTAATCATATAGATTGTTGGATTTTTCAAAGTTACACATTTTTAAAAGTAAAATTGTATATTCTGCATACTAATCTACGGTGTTTACAATATGAATTATTTTATATGTACAAAATCTTATACAAATTTTTTTACAAACTTGTCAAGTTGCGCCCCCTATTGGAGGAGCATTGGTGGGCCAGGTATCCTTTCAATAGGAGAGCGCCACTTGACGAGTTTGTCATCCATATTGTACAAAATTTTGTACCTATGGTCCCTTCAACTTCAATATCAATTTCCATAAGTAATCAAACATCCCTCCATATGTCAATGGAATAGTAAATCAGAAAAGTCAAAGTATACGACAATAGGGCAAATAAGTCACAAGATGATATTAAGGGAAAATTTTCATCTTTAGTCAAATTTATTGTTTAAGTAGAAAATTAATCCCTAACTTTTTAAAAGAAGCAAGTTATGATCTGCAAACTTTCGATAAAGTCGTACAATAAGTTTCCAATCACGAGAACTGTCTAAGTCTTTGTTAAATCATCATTTGTACATATAAAAAACGGTTTTCAAATCAATTTTTAGATATCAATCCAACTAGAGAAACAAAATCTAATTTCTTAAAGTTAAACGTACAAGCATCACGCTAAATTTTAATAGATATTTGGACAATTTATTGTTGTTAGAACCAATTTAGTAGCTAAGTGATGTCAAATATTAATTTAAATCACACATTTTGTTGGATTCAAAACTATTATATGCTTATCAATAACTAAGGCCATGTTTGATAGTCTAGAAAATGGGTGGAAAAGGCAAAACAAATTTCAATTTCATGCTTAATTTTGGTGTTTGATTGCCAAAAATTTTCATGGAATTTATTTCCACCCAAATTCTAGGTACAACCATTTAAAGCGCATTTTACACCTTTTATTTTCCCGTGATTTTTGTGGGAAAGTGATTTTTCATCTTCTTCTTCTTTTTTTTTTTTTTTAAGAAAAACTTTTGGCAATGGAAATATATTCTAAATCTAATGGTAAAAAAATCTATCAATTTAATTGACAATTTGCATGAAAACCAAAGCCAAACGAATACAAAAAATTTCAAAATTTATATTTTTAATTTTTTTTCTTTTTGGCAATTCAAACAAATTTTAATACAGATTGTTAAAACATTTATCTCAAAAGGTAACAATTTGCATGAAAATCAAAGTCAAACGAATTAGGTGAAAAATTATACCAATTAAACACTATTAATTACAATTCCATCTAAAATAAATTTTAGACAATTCAATTCCCTGTAATTTATTTTATTTTCACCCAAATTCCGTCATTGCAATCAAACGCACCCTAATTTCTATCACAATATAATTTCAGTAACTTATAATTTTATCCAAACAATCCCGTAACATGTAGAATAGATTGGTGACCAATAATGCAATTCTTTTAGAAATAAATGCTAACGTTATCTCTGCAGTCGGATCCTCCCAGATAACCAGTATTCAAATTTCCGAATCCGCCCTACGCCCAACCCCACCCCACGCCTCCTCTCCTGTCAACATACACACAGTAGCCCCTGTCTCTATCGTACGATATTTTTCTTTCAATTCTCATACCATTCCTCTCGCATTTCAATAACCAAGAAAACTGCCATTTTCGCTTTAATCCTAGGCTTTTTCCATAATCGATTATTATCGAGAAAGAAAGAGAAATCTTCTTTGCAGACGAACATTGAAGTGCGAGGAGAAAACGATGAAAATGGAAAAAGAAATGATGGAGGATGGTAATGACAATGTTATGGACGAGGAAATAGAATACAGTTTTATGGACAATGAGATTGATCTTGATTACGAGTTCGACGCGGCTCGATTCTACGACTTCAGCCGAGCCGAGTCACTAGCCGAGACTCGCCATGCTGAGCTCTGGTTCCACTCCGCCGGAAGCTATCCGCCTTCTCGTATAGTTTCTTTCAAATTTCTTTTCTTTTTTGTTTCATGATTTATATTTTCGTTCTAACGGTTTAATATGGTGTGTTGTACGTTACTATTAGATTCTTGTACCTTGCTCTGGCATTACCATTCCCTGATTTGTCCCCATTTATGCTTTAAAAAATTAGTACTGAGGACGTGGTTTTGTCGATGGCAAGAGAAAAGTATAAGGTGATCATGTTTAGTAAAGCTTAAAAATGAGTACAAGAAATTTTTTGTTTAGGAATATTTTATACTATTGAAGAGTGACAAATTGGAAAAATGGGGATAGTTTTTATACTATTGAAGGGTGACAAATTAAATGATTTTTGAAGATTTATGTACTACTAGCGTCATAATTGTATTGTGTAATGTGTAAACATTGTTTCTTTTCTGGCTTAAATTTTGGAAATTAGTTTGTTCGCAATGTCATATCTTTGTTGGACGGTGTGTTGGAATTCTTATACCTTGCTATGGCATTTTCCTTGCTACATATCTTTGAAAATTTTCAGTTTGAATACTTTTATTTATTATTTTGTGTTTCTCTGAGAAAGGTAAAAATTTTATACACATCCGAAAAAGTGTAATATATTTTCTGAATTTATTTTTTCCATCAGTTGCATGCCTCATGTAAGTTGCACATTTATTCTTCGGATAACATAAAATGGCTGGATGGCCAAAATCTGATTCTTATTGGACCTGGGATTGTCATAATGCTGTAACTGTGGCAAACTGTCATTCTGTGTTTCTCATGCTTGTTAATTTTTTCTGCGTTTTATTATTCTATGGCCTTGGATTTTCATTGCCTTGGTGATCTCTGTTCCAGCTTTTGTGGCAAAGTTACTTCAAAGAGAAGACAAGTCATTGGAGAATATTATTACCTTCCCAAAACATAAAGACATGGAAATCATGAAATTATCAGATAGTGACACTGGTATTGAAGCACACCAAGAAACTTCTGCTGTGGACACGAATTGTCGAGGTATTATGCCATATAAATTCTTTATTTGTTAATCAAATTTCTATAAAAATGCGTTTATAAACCCATATTCATGGTCATGGACTTTCCATAATGTTGACCAATAATTGCTTGCATATTTGATTGCATTTAGAAGAAGCATTTTATGTATCAAATCTGTTTTTCACTTTAGTAAAAGATTTCAGCAAGGGTTTGGATCCATAAATATAGGAATGACAACAATAATTTTAGGTAACTTTAACTTGGAAACTGCATAAACTCTTCAACACATTCGGTTCTAGAATTGAAAATCGTGTGTAAAATCATCTGAATAAGTCTTGTGGCTAATAGTAATTACTTTGTGGTTCTTCAATTACATCAACGAACACACCTTTACGGTCGAACAAATTTTCTCTTTATGTTTTTGAGACAGTAAAGTGTATAAGTGAAAGTTGTGTAGCATATGCAAAAGTAGAGCTTCAAGCTTAAATAAGCTTCTGTGTAAGCCTTAAAGCTCTGAAGAACATTCATGCAACGACTTGAACTATATTTGCAACGAGATGATAGATTACGATTATAGCTGGGCCATGTTTGGTTTAGATAAAAATTAGATTTTTAGAAATTATGATTGGTTGTGTGGTTGAAAAGTTGTGCGTTCTATGAAATGTGTGATTAAAATTAATTGTTAACTTTGATTTGGATTTTAATAAAAAAATTTAGTTGAATCAAGCAGGGGTTAGATTAGATATGTTTACTGTATAAATTTTTTGTGCAAGGATATTAAGATAATTTTCTTCTGCAAGCAAAAGCTTCCTTTTGTGGCTCCACAAGATTAACCTTTTTGCTTACTTTGTCATTTTATTTTGTCTTGAAGAAGATAAAGGGCAAGATGGACCAACTTCCACAAATTTCCTAGTTAGTAGTGTGCAAATGTTTCAGAATCCATCCGAAAAATTACCCTCAGGTGTTGTTTCCTCTATGGTTGTTTATTTTGAAAATACAACACTCAGTTTACGTTTCCTAATGCTCTTCATTCCATCTTAATACTTGCTTACCTTTTACCTTGTTTTATATTCCCTTCGAAAATTTGATGCTCTGTATTATATACTAAAGCTTGGATATACTATCTTATTTGCATTAAAATTTAGGTTTTCTGATTTTTACATTTTTTTTTTGTTTTGTTCTCTTAATGTTCTATCCATTTGTCCTTGCAATGCTATATCTATGCAGTGTTAAACTTTTACAATCACATGATGAATAATGCTTCAAATACTAAAACAAAATTCACAGTGAAGTCATCATTCCCAAGGACCTCAACACTTATGAAACCAACAGCGAGTCAATTGGCCAAGCAAAATCGACCTCTCCAAGCTGGTGACTTCTGGTAACCATTCATTTTTTTGAATTCCTAATTATTGGTTGATTTTTTATCTTTAAAAGCTTAGAATGCTTCAAAATTATTGACTATTTTGTGTTTGTTCATGCTTTTAAACTTAACCTTCTAAGTTGAAAGAAAAACATTTGAAAATTGTGCAACCGAACATCATTGACATTTATTTTGGTGAAATTAAGATTTTATTTATTTATTTTCGCTAATGTTTAGCTAGGTTCTATTAATCTATCAACTTTTGCCCTTATTTGAGAGTGAACGAACATCTTGCCAATCAATGGGAACCACACTCATGGGCAATTTGCATATAGCATGATAGGGACATGATGTCTGTTACTGAATACAGTTTTTTGATTGCCAGGTCAAAGAAGTCTTTCATAGAGAAACCTGAGAAAAACGTAGGTCATCCTTGTGGGATTGAAAATCAAGCTGCAAAAAGACAAAAGCTTGAGGGAGGTCACCTGCGGAAGGTTCAAGTTTATCTCCCCTTTTATTTTTTTTTTCAAATGTGGCTTATTATTTGGTCGTCATTATTCTGTGGCCTACCTTTTGAACCTTGGAAATACTGAATGCCACATTATCAGAACTGCCCAGTGATGCTAGAATCAATATCTTGTTTTTCTAATTTTAGCATTTTGATGATCCATTTGGTACTTCCTTCTTTTTTTTCCCAGTGGATACATGGTTAGTTAATAATATTTCTGTAATTGCTCTTCCCATCTAATTCTGCTGAAACTTTTCTTTACATGACAGGTTGTGGGTGCGGTTCAGCAAACTAATTTTGTTCATAAGGCGCCTAAGCAGGTATGCCACTTACTTCTGTAAGCATGACTGGGTTTTGTCAAATAAGAAAATTTATGTGTAACAGAGGAAGTCACTATAAGGGCATCTGTGATATCCGTAATCTTGAGAGACAATGTTGTTTGTTAAAATTGCATATTGCCAAAGTCTGTTGTAAGGAAGCTCTAGCAATGTACAAATTGCAGCTTCAATGTTCTATCACATTATCTAATTAACCCAGGCAGTGAATTACCAGAGGAAAGGGGATAATGACAAGACATATTTTGTGCAGAGTTGTACAATTTGCAGCTTCAGTGATCTATTTGTTTATCTAATTAACCCTGGAATGGAATTACCAAAGGAAAGGGGACAATGACATATTTTGCCAAGAGTTTTCTTGTTGATCTGAGTTCTTTCAAATGATTTTACAGGATGCTACTGTTGATGGATATATGATGCAGGCTAAGCCAAAGATCACTATTCCTAGAGAACCTGATCTTGAAACAGCACATAGGGCACAAAGGATAAGGTCAGCTTGATGACAGACACCCAGCAGAAATGCATTTCTGCTTTTGTATTGTCACGGAAGGATTTTCCTCTAACAAGCTCTAGGATGCCCTGTTTGATTGATTGAGTTTCAGGCCAAAAGCTAGTAAAGAAGCTGAGAATGTGACTTCAACAATTCGCAGATTCAAGGCTCTTCCACTAAATAGAAAAGTCAGTAACTTGTTTTAGAAAATGAAGTTTGCGACCTATTTATTAATTAATGATTTGGAGATATATCTGCATCTTTCAGATTCTTGAAGGTCCTTCACTTTTGCTTCCAAAAAGAAGCACTCCGCGATTACCAAAGTTTCAAGTGAGTGAGCATGAAATAAGCATTTTGATCCAGCAGAATGAATGCTTAAGGTACATTGAAATAACGTGCATGGCTGATTTTCCTACATTGTGCTGGTTTCAGGAATTTCATTTGAAGACTTCAGAGAGGGCTATGCAACATTCCTCAGCAGTTTCAACATCCACTCTCCCCTGCAACAATTCTGAGAAGGTTACGTCTCTGATATTTATATTACTTCGTGCTCCAACAAATTACGAAAAACATTTATCCATTATTTCCTGTTCCTTTCAGAATATTACTTTCATGAAATTAGCATAGTCGAATATGCTTCACAAGTTTGGAATCCCAGAGGGCGAAGAGGGTGGATTTGATGGAAGAACATTCATTAAAGACATGTTTGTCAAATTTTATTTTTATATTTAAAAAAAAAAAAAAATCATTTTCAACCAAACATTTAATGTGATCCACAACATTTCCCCACTTCTCTACACATTCTCTGAAAAATCATTTTTGCCTTGGAAATATCGGTGCCAAACAAGCTTTAGCTAAGTTGTAATTTTGGTAGGGGTTACTTGGTGGTGAACTGGCTCTAAGACTGATATGTTATGATAATGTCAATGGTAGTTGAGAAAATGTTTTAGTAATTTGTTTACTCATTGATATGTAGTACCTTGTCTTGTTGCAGGCCTTGCACGAACCTAGTGCTAACATGTGCATGGAATCTGCAAATGGAGAATTCAGAAGGTAATAATGCTTTAACAAACTTCTGTCAATGTTTAGCAATTTCTGTGTTACGTGATCATTAGGGTGGTTACAAGTCTTGCTAGTTTCTGTACAATTTTGTGGTACTCAGAATGTTAAAATGGGGAACTAACACTTCTACATCCTTTTCATGTCCTCTTAGCGTCCGAGATTCTATAGGTTAAAATTACCCCTTTAGTTCATCCATGGTCAAGCCAGGGGATTTTCTTGCAACTTTATAAATTATGCTGGCTTATTGAACATCTTATGTGTCCTATAGTTCTTGCTAGTCCTTGCGGACTTCAATTTTTGTTCTTCTTGAATTTAGCCTTTTGATTAATGGCTACAATTGTGCATTATGTGGTAGACATGGCCTCTTCATTAGGTCCAATCTTATGGATGCCTCAAGGCTGGAAGGGCATGAGCCGTCTTATGGATTTAAAGCACTCCCTCTTAATCAGAAGGTAACTTTTTCAACATCTTTCGTTAGACTTACTGGAAACTTTATGTCCTCCAGATAGTGAAAACAAGTTCTGTATCATGCAGATATTGTCAAGCAAAGGAGATATTGGAGTTTTCCGAAATTGTAAGAAGGAAATTACAGTGCCAATGGTAGTTAGCATGCAAACTTGATTCTAGTGCTTTTCGAACTGATAATTCTAGAACACTGTAATGAGTATTATTTTGCCTGTACCACAGGAATTTAATTTCCAAACAGAGAAGAGGGTTCAACATAACCCACCAGTTGAACTCTTAAACAAGGTAAATTTGATAACGACCTATCTACTTGATTGTCGTAATGCTCTCTCCATCAGTACCATACCGAAATTGTAGTAATGAACTAATTGTGAACCCTACCTCTATTTCTGTAATCGTTTTGCATATAAACAACCATGAAGTGCAGTTTTATGTTCCTTAATTTGAAATTATGAAGTGCATCCACGAACACTTCTTGTTAGGCTCTAAGCTATTAAAACATTGCACGATTGGCCTTTTTTTGTGACACATCTTCTCTCTTTTTTTGAACTAGCTCTCTCTGACATCTGACCAACCAACTGCTGGTTCTCATACAAAATTGGCATTGCCTATCAGCTTATCTGATAAGGTTCCATTTATTCATTCCTATTCGTAGATAATTTATAAAGAATGTTAGGCACTTCATTTTGACGTTCTTGATTGAGTAATTGTTTTCGTTACAAGGGATCAAAAGAGAATAGATGGAGTTCCTTCCAGCAAGAACATGAGGTAACAAATTCTTGTATTTTTAATGGCCTTAATGAAAGTGGTTGAGTCTCTTGTGTGAATTTGTTTCTATATTACCGGTCATATTTCTATGATGTTTTTCTTACTTCTCTAATAGATAAAACGAGTAGAGAAACAAAAGCTAACCTCCTTTGGCGGGAAGCAGATTCAACGCGGCACTGATGGGAGAAAGGAAGTCGGTCCTGTTTCTGGGATTAACGGGTATTTGATTTGTTCTCTTGACATTTTGTTCAATGCACGAATGTATATAAACCTGATTTTGAATTTCTAACAGGGGTATGGACATTCCCTAAGAGTAAAAAGTCGAATTTTTCTCAAATGATATTCATGATGGCATCAACCTTCAACCTCTGCCATTTTATTGAAGTTGCGACGTCAATACCGGATATTGACAAGTATATATAACTTCTTAGAACATGTCATGCTAATCTCTTTTGCATGCATAATAGAAATGTGAAAGTAATTTTTTTACATCCCAAAATGCTGATATTGTCACAGATCAGAATACAGTTCTATGTAATCATTATTTGATTAACAATAAAACAGTTGTAGGTTGAAGTTGTATACTCAAGCCGGGACAACAAATCTGAAATTATGTTCCATATTCAACATTCTTGTTAGTTGTTCACAAGAAAAATCTGATTAGAAATGTTGATACATACTCCAGTCCCACCTCAATTTTCAACATAGTCTTGCATTATGCATCAAACATGTGTATCATTTGCTACTATTCAAGTGGGGTTCATCCCTATGTGAGGGTGTGGACACTCTTGTGTACAACAAGCATTATCCATTATATTATAGAATGACCTCTCATTTTCGTCATTAAGTCACGACTTATAATAATATATATATTTTTAATACCTAATTAATAACATTTGTGTAGTTTTAAAGTTTTGATCCTCGTATCTATGTGAGCAATAACCTCGATGCTACCATTATATCCGTTTATTTTATGGGTAAAATAATTATAAAAAAAAAAAATTTGGAGGAAAATGCATGAATAATTTTCAATTTTAACTTGGATCATATAAAAAATGATGACTGCTAAAACGTAGTTTTAGTTTGAACATGCAAGTAAAGTCATGTGTTATTATTGTACTATGTTAATAAACTATGCAATTAAAATTAGAACGAACAATGTAACATGTTGTCTAGACTGGACTAGGATTTGGTTAGTCGATTTTGCGGTCGGCGAATTTTAGAATTATTTGCAAGATTTAACTGCAGAGAAAATAATATATATGGCAAATCAAATCGCCTTATTAATGCATGTCAAAATGCTATCCAGGCCTCAACGCCTGTGTGGTCCTAGAAATTGCTTGCTCGCAAATGGTACTTCAACTTTAAAATGCTAAATTGTATTAATCTAATTTTATGATATTTATCCCGTCAGTTCCGTAAGCGAATCCCTTGAATTAAACTAATGGAATTGTTGAGTTGGCGAAACAAAGCCCCGTTTGGCCCCATTATTTCAATTTATAATTTTTGAAATAATATTTTTTTGAAAAATGTGTGGTTGAAAAAGAAAGAAATTTTTTCGATTTACGTGTAATATTATTTTTTGGAAGATTGTGTATTTGAAAATAAGAAGAAAATTATAATTTGAAATCACAGGGGCAAAATCTAATCTAGCCTAAAAGCATCTCCAATGTTGGTATAAAATTTGGTGTAATTGACATCTTTAAAATCACTTTTTATGTCAATTTACACTTGGAAGGATCTAAATCCAAATTCCATTTTAATAGGAATATGTAAAAGCAAGTGGATTGGTGGCTTTTTGCCTTTTGTGGGTCCCACTAGTAGATCTAAAAATATATTTAAATTTACAGATATTTTTACATTTTCTATCAAAAATTATATGTCCTATATTCTCCATTGCAGAACTACCCACACTGACTGTTGATATAGGCAGATGCTGTTAGAATTTTTATTTTATTCTATGCCCTTTAATCATTTTATTTTTTTTGGGACATTTCTGAACTAGTATTTCTCGTCTTGTAACTGCATATTTAGGAAATGGAATGCTCATTTCTTGAGATGAGTTTCACAATACACTCCAAAACTGAACTGGAAGAGACGGCTGAGCAAGACTAGTTCATGCCGATCCAGTAATTAATTCTTATAAAAACTGGAGTAATTAAAATATGATCCGGCAATTTATATTTTACAATGTCCCCCGGCGCAAAAGCACAATTACATAAAAACATCTTAATTAACTTAAGAATAATCGAACATTTTCTTGTTTTTATTAGAATTAATTAACCAGCGGCATTACCAACTATCAGTGCAGAATTTGTGTCCTCGTCTTCTAGTAATATCTATTAGTATAAATTATATTATACTTGTTGAATAACTTGATTTAAAACATTAAATTAGTAGAATAAGAAAATTAGTTTATTCATTTAAATTATATCTTCTAACACGTCCCCTCACGTGTAGTTAGGCTGAATTCAGTTTTTCATGAAAGCGTGATACGTACATAATTTTAACAAATGAGCATCAATGAAGCTTGAATCTATTACCTTTGTTGGCTCCCATACTATGTTAAACTAACTCACTCATTTAAAAGTCGAAATTATTAAGAAATGACGAATTTATTTTTATACCTTATATTTGACAATATTTTAACTACATTTACAATCTACGGAGTGCCAGCTTTGGTATCACCTCTCTCTAAAATATGCTATATATACGCATCAATCTTTCCATTGCAAAGTAAAGCAAGTTTTTTTTGCAGTTTTATATGATCATTATGGAGAGTAGAAAGAGTTTCAGACAAATGTCAAACATGAATATTTTCATGTGTGTTCTGTCTATCATTAGCACGTTCACTTTCTATCAATCCATGGCTCAGGGAACAAACTTAGAAACTTACATTGTCTTTGTAAATTTGCCTGAAAACCAAGTTATTACACATTCTGAAGACATAAAAACTTGGTACCAGTCATTCCTGCCAGAAACTAGGTCCATGGTTCACTCATATCACAATGTGGTTGCTGGATTCGCAGCAAAATTGTCGCCTGATGAAGTGCAAGAAATGCAGAAGAAGGATGGATTTGTATCGGCCTGGCCAGAGAAAAGGTTTTCTTTGCATACAACTCATACTCCTAACTTCTTGGGGTTGTATCAGAATTTAGGGTTTTGGGCTGGCTCAAACTATGGTAAAGGTGTGATTGTTGGAATTTTGGATACCGGGATCACTCCGGGCCATCCATCGTTCGACGACCAAGACGTACCACCTCCCCCTATTAAATGGAAAGGGAAATGTGAACTAAATGGCACGGCGTGTAACAACAAGCTTATAGGTGCAAGGAATTTTGTAACTGATACTCCTGGACCTCCTGTTGACGAAGAAGGGCATGGCACTCATACTGCTAGCACGGCTGCTGGAAACTTTGTTAAGAATGCGAGCGTGTTTGGTAATGTTAAATAACGTTATCTAAAGTTTAAGTTGTTAAATGTAGCAACATTTTTTATTTATTTATATTTTATCTTTAATATCCCCTTCATTTCTTGGCCACTCATTTTTTATTAAAACCATAATACATGCACTATTTTTATAAATTGGATGGCAACAAGACTTGATAGTAAGTGATGTTGTCCGAAGTAAAAAGGGGCAAGGTTGATTCTGTTAATGTAAAAAATAGAATAGTTCAAGGGTACTTTTGTCCTTTTATATTTCCTTAGTATTGTAGTAGATAAATCATTGTATCTTTACATTTAGTTTGTTAAGAGAAGAGAATAAGAGTGCAATTTGATTAATCTTTAGCAATTAGGTCTAAAATAGCAAGCTCTTAGAAAGAGGGACATCAGTTCTCGTACCATGTAGAACCATCCATCTAAAAGCTTAAATTGTTAGAAAAGAATGAAAATTTATTTATTTATGTTTCCTTGATCACCTCCCGCCACCTGCATACTAGATTCTGTTTTCCATGAAAAGCACAAAATATCTCAAGAACCATCTAATCTGACAACTTAAGTTGTTATAGAAGGGCACCATAATTTATTGATTTATATTTTATCTTTAACAGGTAACGCCAATGGTACAGCAGCCGGAATGGCCCCTCTTGCTCACCTGTCTATATACAAGGTTTGTTCAACAGCCGGCTGTGGTGAGAGTGACATACTGGCTGCAATGGATGCCGCAGTTGCTGATGGAGTGGACGTGCTTTCTCTTTCTCTTGGAGGATTATCAGCCGATTTTTTTGCCGACGGCATTGCAATAGGCGCATTTGGTGCAATCCAGAAGGGTGTTTTTGTGAGTTGTGCAGCAGGCAATTTTGGTCCATTCAATACTACATTGTCGAATGAAGCTCCATGGATTCTCACAGTTGGTGCTAGCACAATTGATAGAAACATACGAGCAACAGCAGTGTTGGGAGACAAAGAAGAATTTGATGGGGAGTCTCTTTTCCAGCCTAGAGATTTTCCTCCTATCTTCTTGCCACTGGTTTACCCTGGAAGCAATGGGAATGAAACTTTGGCACTCTGCGCCCCGGGATCATTGAGCAACACTGACGTGAAAGGGAAGGTAGCGTCGGATATTTGACACAAATTCAAATTGATTTTTTTTAGAGTTCTACTTTGATATGACAGTTTAAAACTGACTAAGAAAAGGAAAAGGATCAAGAGTGAAATGGTATGGCTGCAAGTCATATCAGGGTAAAAAACTAAATAAATAAAAAATGTTGGGGTCAATCGGCTGGTTCATTGGTGATTTTATCGGTTTCTTCATATGTTTGAGTTTTATGTTATAATTGACTAACTCTAGGTTTTTTGGACGAACTAGTAGGTCAGTCCTGATTTGACAATGGTGGAGGGAAAATCTGTTGAATTTCGCAGAAAGAAAAGGGAACTTTAGCAAAGTGAATAAAATAATGAAAGAAAAGTAATTTATTGAAGTGTAGAGGTGATTTGTGCGCAAATACTGTTGGGTTTTATGCAGAGAGACCGAGAGAGAGTGATAAGAGTGTGTACTTTGAAGTTTTGATTAGTGAACCAATTCTTCTTCTCCCATCAAAGTTAGAGATTTTGTAGGACCATGCAAATTTGTGTTTCCTTTCTCTTTATTTTCCCTTTATTTTTTGCTTCATTAATGTTCTTATTGTGGTTTATTTTCAACAGGTAGTTTTATGTGAAAGAGGAGTCATAGCAAGAATTGCCAAAGGACAAGAAGTGAAGGATGCTGGTGGCTTTGCCATGATTCTCACGAACCAGGAGCCCGATGGCTATAGTACGATAGCTGATCCTCACGTACTTCCAGCAACACATGTCAGCTATGCCGCCGGAGAAAGAATCAAAGCCTACATAAACTCAACCTCAACTCCATCAGCTACAATTTCCTTCAAAGGAACCATCATAGGCATAAAAAATGCGCCAACTGTCACATCATTTTCCTCGAGGGGCCCGAGCTTAGCCAGTCCTGGTATCCTTAAACCCGACATCATTGGCCCTGGTGTCAGCATTCTTGCAGCATGGCCTGTCTCTGTGGACAACAACACCATCGAAAAATCTGCAACTTTCAACATGATTTCTGGCACATCAATGTCATGCCCTCACCTTGGTGGCATTTCGGCATTGCTCAAAAGTTCACACCCCGATTGGTCTCCGGCCGCCATCAAGTCTGCAATCATGACTTCTGCAACTCAGGCTAACCTAGCCGGTGGTCCGATTCTCGACGAAAGAAACCTACCAGCCGATGTATTTGCCACCGGTTCAGGCCAAGTAAATCCATCAAAAGCAAATGATCCTGGCCTCGTTTATGATCTCCAACCCGATGATTATATCCCATATCTCTGTGGTTTAGGTTACACAGACAACCAGATCATGACCATTGTGCAACATCCTGTTAAGTGTTCCAATATATCCAGCATTCCTGAAGCACAACTGAATTATCCCTCATTTTCTATCCAACTTGGGGCTAATACTCAAACTTATACAAGAACAGTGACAAATGTAGGAGAGGCAACTTCAACTTATAATCTTAATATTGAGATTATCCCAGGAGTTAATATTGTTGTCGAGCCCTTACAGCTTAGTTTCACAGAAATCAACCAAAAAATGACATATCAGATAAGTTTTAGCAAATCAGCCACTTCTGTCAACAGCGCTTTTGTTCAAGGGGCTGTAAGCTGGGTTTCGGAAAAGCGCGTCGTTAGAAGCCCAATTTCTGTCAAATTTGTGTAAGGGAAAATTGAGATGGATTGGTCAAGAAGGAGCTTCCATTTTTTATACGAGTTTTCTAAGGCTGACAGATCATGTTAAAACCTTACATGTATTGAATAACTGTCCGAATAATACGAATGTCTTAACTTGTTGAGATGGAAAATTGAAAAAACCTTTTTATTTTTGTTATCCTCATTACCATACTCGTTATATCATGAAAAATGAACCATAATTTATGGTCCTATATAGTCCAATCCAATCAGGGGCGGACCTAGGAAATTGTTTCAGTGCGGGCGATATCAGAAAAATGTTAAGGGGGCGTTCTCTTTATGTTTCAGTTTTGAGTTTTGAATTCGTTTTGTGTTTTGTGTTTTGGGTGTCCATTTTGAGATTGTTGAAAACTCGTTCTTTTTGTCGTTTTGAAAAAATATTTCCCAACCCGTGTTTTTTTAGTTTCAACAGATTTGTGAAGAAAATAGTCAAAACGTAAAAAAAGTTATTTTTTATTTTCTTCACAAAATTTTCAGCCGTTTTCAAAAACTCGTTTTCGAAAATGGAAAATAGAACACGTTTTCAATGTTTTGAAAAATCGAAAACAGAAAACGACCCGAAAACAGTAAAGAAAACGCACCCTTACTTTCCGTAACAACGTTGAAATACCAATTATTCTTGTAACACTTTCTAGTTGTGTTAAGCTTTCACCTACCAATCAATCATTTTCTCTGTCTATTTCACCCCATTGTACATTGTGCAATCGGAATCATACAATTTATAAACTGAGAGCTCCATCTAGAAAGGAATGGGTGTGACAGACGCTACAAAAGATAGGAGCCAGCCATAGAACACACATTTGTCCTTTTGATTTTTACCCTTTTCTCATCCATCATGTCACCTACATTACATTACCTGCCCACTGGGATATCTCCTGCCTCTATTTTACCAGTACGAACTCACTGTTGTCAAATAACAACTCTGCATTTTATTTCCAGACAAATCTTGCAGAAATTGTTCAAACTTACAAGACGTTTTTTAAAATGGGCGGCCCAAAAATTCCCAAGGTCGATCGCCTGCACTGGACCTAGGGTGGGTCCGCCCCTGAATCCAATCCAATCTAGTTCGGTCCAGTTCAATCCAGTCTAATCTAGTCCAAATATATGAACTATCCGGGAGCCTGCTATGACAGAACAATGAGTACTATCATTCTTTGGGGGCAAGGTTTAGCCTATAATGTTGAAGTTATATAATTAGTGTCTTGATCGATCACAATTTAGTTTGTACTTGAACTTTTATTCAATAAGTATTTTGATTTATCATTATTTTTTATACCGTCCTATTTGAAGCGTACATATCATAAAGGTTCGATAGTTATAATTAACACCATAATTATGCACATAGACGGTTGATAGAAGATACAATTACTGACGAAGACCCCCTTAGTAAATATCCACAAACTCAAAGGAAACAATGGAATAAAATTCGGATTTCTGGTGTGATTGTGAAGAAGAAGATCATATTAGAACCCTAAGGAAACTAAGTTCTTAAAACCCCAACCTTGAGACGCCACAAAAGTTGATCACTCCTTTGATAAGTTGAATATCAAGCATTCAATCAAAAACACCAGAAGACAAGCAAAAGCTTTTCTCCCAACTTCATAAATCGATCCCCTCTAAATACATAGCTGTTGGTTTTATAAAGTAAAAATGCCCTAACTAAAGAAGAGAAAACGAAATGGGCCTAAAATAGATGTGAATTGGGCCCAATTGATAAAAAAAACAAACGAAATGGGCCTAAATAATTATAAGAGAAAATTACAGCCTCACAGGTATTTAAGATACAATTTTCATAAATCCAGAATCAAAATTAATATTTCAGAATTCAGGTTTTAAATAATAATATAAATTAATTTTTATTTATAATAACCAACCCTTTTTTACGTAAAGATTGGAGAGAGAATTTTTAAATAAGTAAACAATATCTTCATTAACTGGCTAGAACCGCTAAATCTCGTAACCCTCGCCCCATTCTAAAAATCCCAAATTGATTATTACCCAAAACATACCATTCCCTAACCCTCCGTCCATCAATCGGAAACCCCAAATTGATTCTTGTCTATATTATTCAAGAAGAGGGAGGTGGTACGAATGGCTGCGATGGTGGAAGTGGCGATGACGGCAGTGCGGTGATGCGGTTGTGGTGATTTTTACGGTGATTTTTCAGATGATTTTGTGGTGATTTTTTAATTTGATTTTGCGGTGGCGGTGCTGGTCCGAGATCTGTTGGTGGAGCTATCGTTCCTTGGTTGTGTGGTGGGGAGCTGGTTGTGTGCGGGCTAGGGAAGGGAAAGTCTGCGGCTGTTGTGTGGTGTTGTTGGAGTTTGACGTGGTGGTGTTGTGAGTGCTGTGGTGATGGGTTTGCTCCGTGGTCACATTTTTGTCTACATTCATTACATGGTCACATATTTGTGTTCCTATTTCAAATTCTGTTTTGGAGGACTGGGTCACAGGTTCTCTGTGTTTTGGATGACTGGTTACAAATATGTGATGGTGAAGTTAGATGCAGCGTCGGACGATGTTTGTGTTTCTCTGTGCTCTGGATAACTGGTTACAAATATGTGATGGTGAAGTTAGACGCAGTGCCGGACTAGGTTTGTGTTTCTCTGTGCTTTGGATGACTGGTCACAAGTATGTGATGGTGAAGTTAGACGCAGTGCCGGACGAGATTTGTGATGGTGATTGAGGCCGCCGGTGATTTATGGTCGTAGGTCACAAGTTCGCGAAACAATGGTTCATATCACAGGTCACAAATCTGTGTAAACGGTCCACGGGCAAATGAATTGTGTGGTGGTAAGCTGCCCGTCCTTGGTTGTGTGGTGGTGAGCGGTTGTGTGGTGTTGCTAGAGTTTGGTGTGGTGGTGATGTGTTGATGGGTTTGCTCTGTGGTCACATCTTTGTCTACATTGTTTGATTTCAAGCTGGAGTGACAATGAAGATCTCTCGCATATATGCCTGCCGGAAAAACTATTTCCCAATTGTGACCACTGGAAACAACTATTTCCCAATTGCAGTGAAGATGATGAGGGTTTTTGGAAAATTCTTTTAATTGTAACTAACTACTTGATTTCAAGATGTGTATTCAATCATACGATATTTAATTATCTACTATTTATATATTTTATAATATATATTATATATCCATTTATAACCTGATTTATGAATTTTTGAAATGGTAGAAACTAAAAACCTGGGATATGTATTGTTCCCTAATTATAAGACTAAAGTTAAAATTCTTAATTAATCCTTGTGCTCTTCTTGTCCTTGCAGATTTTATTCCTTGCACAAAAAGATAAGTGACCGTCCTTGGTGTTTTTAGAATCCTCTAGCACAGCCTCTTTATATTGCACTTTCATGATCAAGTCTTGCAATGCCTCTTTCATCCTCTTTGTCCTTGTCCTTGTCCTTGTCCTGGTCATTGGACCGTCAATTCCTTGCATGAGAATATTTGGGAACATCAACTTGGTCAACACTTCGATCACCTCAATCTCTATTAATTACAATGTATAGCCTAAGATATATATTACTTCATAACCGGTGTATAAACCTAGAGTACATCAAGTTGCATTTGCCACAGTGGATTAAACCTATAAGAATTTAAGTATAAAATTAGGGTGAATAATACTGAGTAAATAGTATTATGATGGATTAATATGATCTTAGTCTTTATAATTTCTTAAATCAACCAAATAACATAATACCAAGGGAAAGGAAATGGATTCAAGCTGAATACGTAAATTAGCTTTGAAACAATGATTACAATCAATTTAATCCATCACAATACCATTCACCTAATATTATCCACTCTAATTTTAAGTTTATTTATTATTTCGGCGTAATTTTAAGTCAAAACATTGTATATTGGCCAACTCCTGGCAGTCCATAGTCATAATTCTGCTTCACTAGACAACGTACACGTATCGATTGTCGGTTTATTTTCTCAATTATATCAATTAAAAGTTCAGGATTTTGGAGATGAGGCACATTTATTTATTAAAAAAAAAAAAAAGTTGAACCCCGATCTTGAGGATCTCTCATCATTCCGTCCCTAGAGCATTGTAGATGGGGTAAATCGCGGGATGTGCCTCAACAGGCCAGGGTACAAGAACTGTCATACTGGTGCCCATAAAAAGTCAAATTCCAAATCTTGTAAGAGGTATGAATCGAATCCTCACACTGCGACTGTCAGCTCAGTTGAGATTACCTCACTCCTGTCATTTGCACCACTGAGTTATATCCTGAGGCCTGGGGGGCTGAGGCACATTTATTTATTAGTTTGTCTTCAAGACGTTCACTCAAGTGCAAACAAAATTCATTTCTTCAATCAAATGCTCTGACTGATGGACAAATGAGTGGCCGAGAAATTTGATTTCGACAACATTTTTCTATTTTGATACCATGTAATTAAGGCACTTCATATATTATTTAAATCTTAGTTTCAATTCTCTTTAATGTAAAGATTTGAGATTTCATCTTAAAAGATTAATCTTGTTAAGAGGAGTAGTCCAAATCATTTATTAATTGATCTATATTTTCATCTTTATTTGATGTGGGATTATATTCCTTAACATGCTCCCACGAGACGGTGGCTTGTTTGAGCAGACAAATCTTGAAATTCGTGTGCTCATTTTTTGAGTCTTAACATAATCGAATAGCTCGTTGGAGTTTAATGAGTTTTAATTGGATGTAAAACAATAAAGGTTTGAGCTTTCATTTTAAAAGGTCAACCTTGTATAGAGGAGTAGCCCAAATTATTTATTAATTGATCTATATTTTCATCTTTATTCGATATGGGATTAAATCCTTAACATTTAAAAATGTATGTGTATTAGGACTTATCCACGGCGTTTTCTTACTAATTAAGTCAAGTAAATATGTACTGCGTCAACAAATGTACTCTACGGCCGTTTGAGTGAAACAGGTCATCACATCTCTATACTTTAGATTAGCCTTAATTTATTGTCAATTTAATGAATTTGGTGATTAGTTGATGGCAGGACTTACTTGACAGACTAATAGTATACTTTCAACTGATTCATTTTTTCGTTTATATTTGAAGTCAAAATCACTGTATATACCAAAGTAGCGTATGGATTTAACCTTTTTTTTAGTTTATTAATGTTATTTCACCATCCATTCATTATAAAACTGGACGCCTGGCTTGACTTGGAAGATTCTGCAAGTGTTCAATGACCATTTCTGCTGAAATAAAATGGTCCAGTAACTAAACTTTAAAATTCTCTCGTCCTTCATTTTCAGTGCCAATCTGCAATTTTGATGAAAATATTTAGAACTATTCTTGAGGCAGAATAGTTTTCACCCCTCTCTCCCAGTTATGCATTCTACTATGCTACTCTATTTGAGTTTCAATGAGCTGTCGATGTAAAAATACAAGGAAAAGTTTACATGTACATAATTTTGGTACATAGGGGTGTCCACACAAGAAGAATGTAAATTGAGTCATGTCAATTTGATGTGGCATGGTGGCTACCATCTGCCATCACTCTAGAGGAGACGTCTGAAACATAAATACGTCTTATCTTATCGCTCTTTACTTCGCGAATAATTAAAAATATAAATAAGATCAAAGAAAAAGGAAGTCTTTTAAACATATTCATAGGTCACCCACAAAAAAACTTGGTTCCTAATGTGAGAGTTTCTCGAGTGAATGACCCAATGGTCCAAGTTATTTTTTTTTTCTAGATGCATGAAAGTGACATTAAATACAAAATAACACGGGAAGCTATTATAAATGGCTGTAGTTTGAAACACCAAATCACTCAATAATTTTCCTCATCTAAATCTCAAGTTATAGGTTTATCATTTGAATATTTTGATTTGCAAATATGGGTTTCCATTTCTTGATCTTTCTCATTTGCATCCTAAATTTTCATGGTTTTTTGGCAGCATTTTCAAAAGACATCCCAGAAAAAACCAAATTAGAAATATATATTGTTCATGTTGAGGCACCTGATACACAAATTTTCACTCAATCACAAGATCTGAAAAGTTGGTATAATTCATTTTTGCCAACAATTACAACATCTTCAAGTGACAATCCACGCATGATCTATTCATATAACAATGTAATGAAAGGTTTTGCAGCAAGATTGTCTCCTGATGAAGTGAAAGAGATGGAGAAGAAGCCAGGATTCATCTCGGCCTTGCCCCAAAAAGTACTTTCTTTTCATACAACTCATACTCCCAACTTTTTGGGGTTAAACGAAAATACGGGATTCTGGAAAGATTCAAATTATGGTAAAGGTGTGATCATCGGAGTTTTAGATGGCGGAATATTCCCGGATCATCCTTCATTTAACGATTATGGAATGCCTGCTTCACCAGCTAAATGGAAAGGCAAGTGTGAATTCAACGTTACATCATGTAACAACAAACTCATCGGAGCAAGGACTTTTACAGAAGACGACAACACACCATTAGACGAGGATGGCCACGGGACACACACAGCGAGTACGGCTGCTGGAAATTTTGTGAAAGGGGCTAATATTTTTGGAAATGCTAATGGGACTGCAGGTGGAGTAGCCCCACTTGCTCACTTGGCTATTTACAAAGTGTGTTCCGGTTCATGTCCTGAGAGTGCCATACTGGCAGCAATGGATGCTGCCATTGATGATGGTGTAGATGTTCTTTCCATTTCTTTAGGTGGACCTTCGAGCGATTTTTATTCAGACAGCATTGCTCTTGGTGCATTCAGTGCCATGGAAAAGGGGATTGTCGTTAGCTGTTCAGCAGGAAACGGTGGCCCATACAATTATTCCATATTGAATGAGGCCCCTTGGATTCTCACTGTTGGTGCTAGCACTATTGATAGAAAGATCAGGGCAACTGCAGTGCTCGGAAACAACGAATCATTTGAAGGAGAATCAGCTTTTCAGCCGATGGATTTTGCATCAGAATTCTTGCCTCTTGTTGATGCCAGGATGCTGAATTCGAGTGATCTCAACTTGCCATATTGCTTACCGGAATCATTGAACAAAACCAACATCAGAGGGAAGATTGTGGTGTGTGAAGTAGGTGGTGGGATAAAACGAATCCCCAAAGGACAAGCTATTAAAGATGCCGGAGGCGTTGCCATGATTCTCATGAACAATGAGGACTATGGAAACACGAATTTTGCCGAAGCTCATGTAGTTCCAGCGGCACATATCAGTTATGCCGATGGACTGAAAGTCAAAATTTACATAAACTCGACATTAAATCCTGTGGCTAAGATTTTGTTGAAAGGAACCTTGATCGGTGATGATCGTGCCCCAGTGGTGGCTGCTTTTTCTTCCCGTGGTCCAAACTTGCTAAGCCCGGGAATCCCAAAGCCGGATATTTTAGGTCCAGGCGTAAACATTCTTGCAGCCTGGCCTGTCTCCGTGGAAAACACCACCAATACAAAACCTACATTTAACATGTTATCAGGTACCTCAATGTCTTGCCCTCATCTCAGTGGTGTTGCGGCCTTGCTCAAAAGCGCGCACCCGAACTGGTCTCCGGCTGCCATTAAGTCGGCAATGATGACAACTGCCGATGTTGTAAATCTCGCCAGGCAACCAATTGAAGATGAAAATTTCCTTCCTGCCAACGTTTTCACCACTGGTTCCGGCCATATCAACCCATCACGAGCCAATGATCCAGGCCTTGTTTACGACATCCAACCTGAAGACTACGTACCTTATCTATGTGGTTTGAATTACACAAACAGACAAGTCGGGATCATTCTACACCGCAGGGTAAATTGCTTGGCAGAATCAAGCATACCAGACGCACAGTTAAACTATCCAGCATTTGCTATAACTTTAACATCTCTGTCCAACTCTCAGACATACTCCAGGACAGTAACAAACGTTGGGGAGTCTAAATCCTATTATAATGTCCAAATTGTCCACCCACTTGGCGTTGATGTGCGTGTTGAGCCCACGACACTGAATTTCTCGGAGCTCAACCAGAAGATGATGTATCGAGTGACATTCAACCGATTGGCTTCTGCAGGGAACAATACTGCTGTTGAAGGTTTTCTGAAATGGAAGTCAGACCGGCATTCTGTGAGAAGTCCTATAGCAGTTATACTGTCCTAGATGCATCTCTATTAACAGCAGTTGGATATCAAATTTTCAGGTTATTTTCTAGGTTGATAATTGTATCTCTTCTTTCTAATTCGTCCTAATGCAATGTATTATCATTGTAATAACATCATTGCATTAGTCTTTTTTCCTTCTAAGTATGATATGCACGAAAAGCACGCAAAAATTATGGCTTTAACGATGTATGTTTCCATCTCTGAAGGCCCGACTTCAAACAGCAAATCCGATCGATGTACTCATCCATCGTTATGGCTCAGTAAAAGGGGTGGATGTGAGGAACGTTTTGTTCACAATACTCAAACAGTACAATTTACAAGATTTTAGTTTCTTCATTTTTTATTTTATTTATTTTTTCCTTTTAACGTATTACCCAATCCATCACCTAACATGGCAATAATGCATGAAGAAAATGGAAGCGGTTGGCGTGTTTGTTTAAAATTCCTGCCCATTAAGTTTCGTAACAGATGCAAGTTTCCAAACAATATTAATATAGTAGAAACATTCTAGTTCGACAGTTGCACAAGTCATCAGGCAATATATATATATATATAACAAGCAAACGTACAATGTATTCTTGTGTAATAAACAACAATTGCAACCAATTCAAATATTCTGGGTTGGGGAGAATTTATAAAAAATTTAATTTATAAATAGATAGAAATAAGTAGTAAATAAGTGAATAGTATTTGTGGGGTTTATTTGATTGTGCACTCGAATAAGCCCCGGTTTGGCCTTTTTTTTCTCTTATTTTCAACCACACAGTCTTCCACAAAATAATATTACACGTAAATTAAAAACTTTTCCGTCTTTTTCAATCATATATTCTTAAAAAAAAAAAAAAAACTATTTCAAACATAAATTTTGAAGAAAAAAAAAATGGGGGTCAAACAAGGGCTAAATGTGTGAGCCCCATTTTTTAATGGTGTATTGATGTTAAATGTGTGGTTAAAAAATAAGAAATTTTTTTGAATTTGCGTGTAATATTATTGTTTTGAAAAATGTGTGGTTGAAAAATGCATTCCCCCCCCCCCCCCCCGCCCCCTCCAAAAGATTGGAGCTCAGACAAGGGCTAATAAGATGTTCATTTTTTTATTTTATTTTTTTTCCCTGATAGGAAGAACGATTTATTCTGGGAAATTTACAGCGAAGGTTGCAAACCTTTCAATAGTGTATTGTCATGTCTCAAACCTCCAAATTTTAGCACTTATTGAAAACCTTCTAATAAATGTCCCGGGAAAATTGCACTAGAGGTCACAAACCTTTTAATTTTACATATGCAACGCGAGTCCTCAAACAATTTTCATCCAAAAAATAATTATTGGATCCAAAGGTCACTCGTTGACCAATCGTCCAACTCAGATTGCAGAGTTGCAACAGTTCTCCTAAGAGCTGCCAACTGCAATCACTTCGTCCAACTCAGATTGCAGAGTTTGCAACAGTTCTCCTAAGAGCTGCCAACTGCAATCACTTCGTCCAACTCAGGTTGCAGAGTTGCAACAGTTCTCCTAAGAGCTGCCAACTGCAATCACTTCGTCCAACTCAGGTTGCAGAGTTGCAACAGTTCTCCTAAGAGCTGCCAACTGCAATCACTTCGTCCAACTCAGATTGCATAGTTGCAACAGTTCTCCTAAGAGCTGCCAACTGCAATCACTTCGTCCTCTCAGATTGCATAGTTGCAACCGTTCTCCTAAGAGCCGCCAACTGCAATCACTTCGTCCGTTTCAGATTGCAAGGCTTCAGCAGTCCTAAAAGTTCCCCCTACAATTGCTCCAGAAAGTCCACAAGCAAAGTCAACAGCTCTCGAAACTCCCCACGTCATAGGCCTCCAGTTAACGCACGATACGACTTGAGGAGTTATAGTTTCGAGGGTGGGCAGCCCCGCCGTCCGACGTTACGATACTCGCCTCACACGGCTAAAGAATCACACACATCCTTCAGACACCCCTGTAAGCATATCAACTCCAAAGTCCACGCATTATATAAATAATCCATACATGGACTTGAGGGACTATTGTTACGGGTCCAGAAAGACCCGACACGTGTCAGCAGAAGAAGCCCCACGCATAGGCGAACTGATTTGGTGTGAGGGACCGAACTGAAGTGTCTCGACAGTCAGAACTGAACTCATCCGCACCTCTTACGGATGCAAAGGCCCGAACTCCGCAACGACGCCTCGCTGAACTGCCTCACCTCCCTCTAGTCGAGGTCCTTTTGCGCAAGTCTCCAACATTAAATATTTGATTGACTGATGGGACGTGTGGCAGGGTTCAAACGGTCAAATCAGCCGTAAGCCGCCTAAGTCAGAATAATAAAGATCCGCCAACCTATTAATGGACAGATTGACGTCTAGGATGGAACAGGGTGAAGGGATCCGAGGCCACGTGTCCTCCCATCCAACGGCTCTCCTCCTCCCACCCTCAGTATAAATACAACTTCCTTGTCCCAGAAGAAGGATTCGCATTTTTACCAACCTAAATAGCATAAGTTATTCTCTCTTTTCATACACACCTAGCTTATTTCATAGTCTATACACGTCTCCGGTGACCACATACCCACCGACGACCTAAAACATTTACACTGAAAACTGACTTGACCGTCGGAGTGCTCGCGGCCGCCACCACCCTCTCCGGGAAAAAGGGCCACGAGTGACTAACGGCTTGCTATTGAACGCAGGAAGGAGTGACTTGAAGACTTATCTGTTGACGGCTCGGAGGTCCATTTTTCGAGGTCAACAGAAGCGGTTGGCGTGTTTGGTTAAAATTCCTGCCCATTAGGTTTCGTAACAGATGCAAGTTTCCAAACAATAATAATATTAATATAGTAGAAACATTCTAGTTCGACAGTTGCACAAGTCATCAGGCAATATATATATAACAAGCAAACGTACAATGTATTCTTGTGTAATAAACAACAATTGCAACCAATTCAAATATTCTGGGTTGGGGAGAATTTATAAAAAATTTAATTTATAAATAGATAGAAATAAGTAGTAAATAAGTGAATAGTATTTGTGGGGTTTATTTGATTGTGCACTCGAATAAGCCTCGGTTTGGCCTTTTTTTTTCTCTTATTTTCAACCACACAGTCTTCCACAAAATAATATTACACGTAAATTAAAAACTTTTCCGTCTTTTTCAATCATATATTCTTCAAAAAAAAAAAAAAAAAAACTATTTCAAACATAAATTTTGAAGAAAAAAAAAATGGGGGTCAAACAAGGGCTAAATGTGTGAGCCCCATTTTTTAATGGTGTATTGATGTTAAATGTGTGGTTAAAAAATAAGAAATTTTTTTGAATTTGCGTGTAATATTATTGTTTTAAAAAATGTGTGATTGAAAAATGCATTCCCCCCCCCCCCCCCCCCCCCGCCCCCTCCAAAAGATTGGAGCTCAGACAAGGGCTAATAAGATGTTCATTTTTTTTTATTTTTTTTTTTCCCCTGATAGGAAGAACGATTTATTCTGGGAAATTTACAGCGAAGGTTGCAAACCTTTCAATAGTGTATTGTCATGTCTCAAACCTCCAAATTTTAGCACTTATTGAAAACCTTCTAATAAATGTCCCGGGAAAATTGCACTAGAGGTCACAAACCTTTTAATTTTACATATGCAACGCGAGTCCTCAAACAATTTTCATCCAAAAAATAATTATTGGATCCAAAGGTCACTCGTTGACCAATTTAAAGAAGGGCATAATGGTCCTTCCATACAATCCCATTTAAAACAATAATGATTTAAAAAAAGAGAAACAAAAAAGGCATAAAAATAATAAAAGAATTAAAAAAAATCATTTAACTGTGTCGGTCCTGTGATGGTTGGGGCTTAAGACGAAGTTTATAAATTAGGCCCCCGAACCTCAAATCAATGTAAATGCAAAATTTAACTTTGTAACATATTGTTAACTTAAAACTTAACATTAAAATAAAAAACAATTATATTATATAAATGGGTAAGAAATGGAGGTCCCTATGGATTTGGGAATAGTGAAAATTACATAAAATCACCTGTTTAAATATCACTAGGTCTAGGCACGGTCCGGTTCGATTCGGTTCTGAAGAGAATCGAATCGAACCGAAAATTTTCGAGTAGTAGTAAACAGAACCATCGAGTCCAAATATAATTTTGGAACCGTTCGGGTTCGGTTCGATTCGGGTCTATTCGGTTCCATACTATAATTAATTTTTTTTAACATTTATAACAATACTACAATCTGACATGTTTAATCTTAACTTTTACAAATTAACGTATTTCAATTTAATAACAAGTTGTCCAATAAAATTAATTTACCAATGTATACAAATAACAAAAAGTAGATAGTAAATTAGTAACGCTAAAATATCGGCGATCCATATAAATTAGAAGTCATAGACTCGTAGAGATAAAATATTTTAAAATATTGCTAATACAGTAATACTTACCAGTTATTTGATTTAACCATCAATTGCTTGACTTGTCATACTAGATACTAAGAAAATCTAAAAGAAAAATTGAAAAATCACAATTAACTAACATAAATAAAGTAAAAATTATTCAACTAATAATATTTAATAAGAAAAAATATAATATATATTTTATTACATGTCTCAATGTCTCATAGAACTCAGTGTTTTCAATGCAAACTCTATCTTTGTTAATTTATTATTAAAAAAATTAAAATAATTTAATCTTTCTCATATATAAAAATTAAAAAAATTCGGTTCTTATTCGATTTTTCGGTTCTGAGTCTAGAACGGAGAACCGAACCGAATTCATAGGTTCTCAATTCAGATACCTGTTCCGGTATTTCAGTTACGAAGAACCGCTCGTTTCGATTCGAGTCCGGTTCAGTTTAGTTCGATTCGAGAGATATGCCCAACCCTAAATATCACTTTTCAAAAATCAAGTACCAAATTTAATTAATCATAAATCAGGTACTATAATTAACCCACCACACCCAAACCCTAGATCAATTCCCCTTTCTCATTTCCCTCTCTGTCGTCTCTCAGTTTCCCCTTTCTCATTTCCCTCTCTAATTAATCATAGGATAAACCAAGCACAGTGGTCGCGTTGTTGCCGTTAGGTGGTACGGTGGTGTTTGATGGTGGAATGAAATCTGATAGTATGTCTGCATCCCCAGCCAGCCGTTGCTACTGGATTTGACCTTTCGCTGCTTCTGCCTCGTCACAGCACTATTGTGAGCATCAGAGTCAACACTCACAGCAGCGACGCTGGTCGACAGTTGGCAGTGATTTCTGTGTGTGGAAGCTGACGCTAATTTGTGTGATTTGTTGGTGGTGTTTGTTGGTGATTTTCTGGTCGGTGTTTGTTGGTGGTGTTGTAGGTGAGGTGGTGTGGTGGTGGTATAGTGCGGTGGTGGTGCGATCTGGTTGGTTTAACAGTGGTTTATGCTAGTTGAGTGGTGTTGACCGATTAACGGGGTGGCTCTGGTAATGGTGGTGCGTTGGCGGTGGTGATGATGGATTGGTGGTGGTGCGGTGGCGGGGGTAGTGGTGATGCTGGTGGTGTTGTTTTGGTTGTTGGAGTGGTAGTGGTCGTTGTGTTTTGTGTGGTGGTGCAGGTGGAGGTGTTGACGGTAGTGGTGGTGGTGGTGGAGGTGGTTGATTATGGTGATGGTAGGTGCGATGGTGGTGGTGTTGGGTGACGATGGTATGTGATCTAATATTTGGTTATATGTGACCAAGTATTAATTGTGACCTTAAAATTTAATATTTGTGACCAATAAATTTTAAAATCTGATTCATAGATAAACTGTGACTTGTAATTTTTGAATTTGTGACAGTAAAATAAACTGTGACTTATAAAAATTTTAATTTGTGACTTTGAGATAATCTGTGACCTACAATTTTTTTGATTTGTGACCTCGAAATAATTTGTGATCAATTAATTTGATAATATGTGACCAGTGAATTAATTGTGACCTTTAAGTGCGTTTCTGTGACCATGAATCGCATAACTGTGATATTAAAATAATTAATTAATAAAAATTTTAATTAATTAATGAAAACCTAATTTTTGCATTTTAAAATCTATGAGCTTGGAATGTGAAATAGTCATACCTAAGGCCTGGTTTATGAATTCTTCTTTTGGGAATAATGGGCAGTGAGCTACTGACATGACATGTTTAAAAAAATAATAATGATCTGGGCCAACAAAATGAGGCTCCTTTCAATCTTGGGCCTGAGGCCCCTTTCAATTTTATCCCAAGTCTCATTTGTTTCTAGGCAGGACGGCCCTGACGGCCAGCCTATTGATTTGGGAAGGGAGTAGGTAAAGAGATTAAGGATTTTCTTTTTCATTTTAAAACTCTTTTCTTATTTTTTTAATCTCTATTTTAATCATTTTAATTATTTTAAATGTTATGCAAAAAACATTTTGTCCTTCAAATAGATCAAATTTTGGTCGAAAAGTGACCATGGGGGTCTACTGACAGTTTTTTGAATGAAAAGCACTCACGAAACCTTGTGCTGCCAGCTGCATATTTATTTAAAGATTTGGGATTTTGGCTGTAAATTTATTAGAAAAGCTGGACAAAACTCTCAAACTGGATCAGACCTGAATCGAATCAAACGATTTTTTTTAAGTTAAATACTTAAATGGATATCAAAATCGAGAATCGACAGATTTGGTTTGATTCTCGTATTTAGACAACGAATCGAAAAATCGAATTTTCCTAATTTTTTTTTTATATTAAATAAATCAAATTATTTTAATTTTTTCTTGTTTCATTTGCTAACTAACTAATTGAGCCCAAAATATCATTTTCATGTTTCAGCCCAAACAGAACTTTGTAATTCAAATTTCAAAGAATCAAAATTGAGTAACCTAAATTTTTCTCAATTATTCATCCGTTTCTCGAATAATCAAAGCTGAGTGATTGCACCTCTCTTTATCTTACCCCTTTTCTGTCATATTCATTGAATTTTCTTCACTTTGCCAAGGTAATTTGTATAAATTGGTGAATATATCTTATTAGAAAATTTGTTATTTATATATTTTAAAATTGAGCGACATTATTTTACAAGTGTTAATACAGTGTAGTTTTAAGAGGTAAAATTGAACATGTCATTAATTGAATTAATGTAGTATTGTTGTAAATGTTAAAAAAAATTAAAAAATTATGGTACGAAACCGAACGAATCCAAACGAAATCGAACTGGTATGATTTCATGATTAAATTTAGACCCAATGATTTCAATTACTAAATGCCCTGAAATTCTGGCTCGATTCTCTTTATAATTGAACCGAATCGGACTATGTTCAATCCTATAATCCTATTTATAAAACTTGGGAGTACATTGTGCTTTTTTGGAAGGTTTGAGACCTTCTGGTGCAATTTATCCTAAATGTGAGCTAAAAGAACTTTTGAACAATTTCCATCGGTTTCCAAATAACCATTAGTTGACCAAAAGTCAAGCTTTCAACCTTAATTTGACCAATTCAATGAAGGGCAAACTGACGATTTAACATTTAAATGGTGTTTCTATCTAGCGCACATTTATGAAAAGATTTAAAATGTAGTTGCTAAAATTAAAATATTTGAGATTGACGGCACATTTTCTTCTTCTGAAATGAACAACAATAAATTATTGTCATATCGCCAAAAATATCAAAATACATGAGATCCAAGACATACTCATTAGCTAATAACGTCAAATAGCAAGAAGAACCACAACTAACTTCCTTAACTAACTACGCAAAATCACGCAAAACACCTGCACTTGGGGAAAAAGGAAACTATGAAGGAAAATTCTGGATATTACAAAGGGAGTCAATTTCCGTCGAAGTCAGCAGGAAACCATTTTCTTTCGAGTATAGGAACCCATCTCACAACGTCACAGCTTCAGCATCTGTCACTAGAACCGACCAACAATCCTCTTGACAAAAGCAGCCATCACCACCCCCATCATGACACCGAATCACTCCTGAAAAAAGCAAGCTTTTCCTAAAATATACTTTCTTACCTGAATTCTTTGCAGCCAATCACTCGGTACAAGCATTGTATTTTTGCCTTGTGCATTCCAAGCCAATATATCCTAAGAAATGACAAGAATAATGATCTATGTGGAACGAATCCACGAATAAAATAATAAAATAAGACTTCTATGACATTCATGGTAAGTAAGACTAAACAATATTGAAAGAAAGAAAAGTTTGAATACAATTCATTACACTGCAACATTGTCTAGTGTTACGTACCAAACATGCCTTAAAATACTCCTCTAGGGCCTAAATAACTCAATTTTCTCCCATGAGCTATTTGTGTCAATGGATTAGTTCGATCCAAAACTTGAGATAAGGGGTGTAAACCGGAAAAAGATTCATAAGTTGTTAATGAAGTTGAAGTCACTAAATTCTGAGAGGTCGGTATAACTTGGAGCAAATCATGAGAAAAATATATACTAACATATAATTTCCATCTCACCCAAAAAGCAAACTACATATTTCGTGTTAAACTTTCACAACTCTTGAAAACAAGTTCTAGTCCTAGAGGGATAATTCAACCAATTGACTTCGGTATGATTGATCTACATTACCACATAAACCCACCAAAAACCTGAATACACGTGCATGTAAAGAGAAGAGGAAGAGAAGCAAATATGAACAAATATCAAGGGTAGCCAGCTACCATAGATTTTCTACTTCATGTAACAATAAGAATTTCATATTTTTGAGGAAAACATATATTTATTCAACTGTGCAAATCAAACCTAATTAATTGAGAAATGAAGTAAAAACCAATCCAAAGTCTGAAGTAAACAATCACGATACCCTTAGGCATGAATAAAAAAGCACGATTAACACCTAATACAAAACCAAACTTAAATTGCATCAAACAATAAGAATTTAATATTTTTTAGGTTAACATATCTTTATTCAACTTCAAAGCAATCCAAATTCATTGAGAGAACGAAGTAAAACCAATTCAAAGCACATAATCATGATATCTCTTAGGCAAGCATAAAAAAGCACAACAAAACACTAAGAGTAAACAAAACTGAAATTGGAATGAGGCTCATCACATTAACATATGAATCAATGAGAAAATTGATCAAGCACTCTCACTCACTGAGAGAGAGAAAAAGAGAGGTAACAAATCCGAAAGCAAATAATTACACTAACAATGTAGTAATGACAAGATGATTTTAAGAGCACTCTAAAATAAATGTAGACTGTCCTGAAGCCGATTTTAAGAGAATTTAAATATTTTAATACAGAATTTTAATGACAAGATGATTTCTCAAAATACATCATAAAGTTGAATCCCCTAACCTTACTTGACAGTTGATACAAAAATCCCAATCTGGCTTTTGGAATCCAAAATTGATCTGGCCTCATATCAGGAACTCCAGTCGCATACTCTCAAGTAGGCAATGGAATTCTACTTGACTACAGCACCTGGAGTTGCATGTTGACTCCTCAACCGAATCCTGGAGGCACATCAGGATCTTCATCGTTAGTATCACCTGACTGCTTATGCTCCAGAATAGAAAAAAAGCCAGGCGGAGCACCAGACTCCAAATTTCCGGGCTCTGATATAGCCGGTGAGCAATAGTTTCCTTCTTTCACTTTATGAAGCATTGGAACCCCAAGCTTCCCATTTGGTTTCTGCACATTTTCGTTCTTCTTACACTGATCTTGATCACTTAATGCAAACCCTGGCGGTTCATTTGGCTCACCATCGGCCAGTGTAGCATCAATATCATTGGCGGAAACGGAAACATGCAGATTATTCTCAAGTGTATTACCAACTGGCTGCAGATCGACATGAGTAGATGTTTCGCAATGATCATTTTCTCCTGGGTATGACAATTTATTGTACACGGTTTGTATGGTTTCAACTATCTCTGTTTTCATGCCATCCCTAGATCTAATTATATTCCAGACACCATCCGAAATTTGGCTCATGACTTTTTCCCTAGAATAGAGAAATAAAATGTAATAAAACTCTACGTATGACCAAATCTCTGCTAACTTTAATGTTAGTCTTTTTCCAACAAAAGTACTCGTGAAAGTTTATAATTATTCTGTAAAATTTTAAGACATCCAAAAGTTGAATAAAAAAAGCTTTTCCTTTTAAATCAAATAATAACATAACAAACTCACGCAATCTCTTTATGTATGGCATCAGAAAGTTGCCGTGGTTTCAGATTTTTGGCACCTGGATGGTTAAGTGCCGTTGATTGCTTCACCATTGTTATGATGTTGTTTCGCAACTCTTCCTGCAAAATCATGTTCAGAAAATCAGAATGGTAAATTACAGAATAAAGAATCAAACAAGAGGGAGGGGGAAACCAGTAAAGAGACGGACAAAAAACAAGTATAGCTAATCCTGCAAAATTTTCCAAGTTCAGAGAATCTGAATGGTAGATTCCAGATTGAATCATCAAACTACAACAAGGGGGGCGAGGAAATGAAGAGAGGAGAAGGGGGGGAGGGGGTTATATTGTCAATATATCCATGCTCTAACATAATCAAACCACATATCATAATTCAGTAAGGCAAAACAAAGATGATCTAAACACACAAATAAATCGTCACACATGCTCCAAAGGGGGGAAAAAAGCGTAATCAAAACAGTTTTCAGTCGTCCATCTTCAAATTTCTTCAAATTTGAGCAATAAACTGTGGAAATCAAAGTTTAAAACAAATAAACTCTAAATTTCTAGTCGTGAAAGACGATATACACTCTAGTTGAATACCAGATTTTAAGAACCTACGAAAATAAAAGATAGAAAAAACAGTATAATATATAAAAGTGTTTAACAGTCTCCCCAATAACTGGCTTTTGGTGGTAAACATATGAAAGGCTCTATCTCTCTTAGGGATATTGTTACAACAGTGGCGCGATGACATGCTGTCAAATTACAATTTCATAGCTTCCAGATGTAACGAAACCCAGCTGTTAGGACAAATATGATCGGATAGTGATACACCAATGTTGTTATCACCATTATTGAAAAGCAAAAATAGTATCAGTTAAGAGATAATTTTCATATAGTTATCAATCACCGGGCATGAAACTCACAGATTGAATAGATGGGCATTTCTTTCCATGATGACGCTTTCATTGTTCAGAAAAATGAGGAAACTTAAATTCCTTAATATGCACACTCAACCAGCTAAAATTTAAGTTAAAATTATACAAATATTTTCAGTCTAAAGGAGGTGGGTTTTATAACATCAAGTTGAAAGGCATGTTGTTGTTGGTGGTGGTCGCAAGGATAACTCATTAAATAATATAGCAAACATAACAAAGTTTCCCGTATGTCATCTGCCAAAGAGGTTGACTTACATAGATAGTGAACTAAATTAATGAATCAAAGTTGGCCTCTTTCTGATTCTTTTCCTTTTGTTCGTGATTCCTTTATTTATATATTTTTTTCCCTTTTCTAGTACTTCCTTTCTGATCAGCTACGTGATTGAATATATCGATTGTGTACATTAAAGTTTCACATTCCCTATTGCCAGGAGAAAAACTTCTGCACCTGAACAAAGTTATTCCTCCACTAATAGTCACATTTTCATTACAATCAATGCCATTAAAATACACAAAGGAAACATAACAATAATATCCTTGAATTTTATATAAAAGCTAGATGCCAAGTTTTATCCTTATGGATAGCAAGTGTCTAGATTGGACCAAACAAACGCTATGAATGGTAATATTTTTGAAACAAAAAAATCTCTATTACAAAACTCAATCAGCTAAGTTTAAACCAAAGCACATCCAGGGGCGGATCCAGCACCTGGCGAGATCTCGCGGCCGCCCGTGCAGAATCCACCGGAAAGAATTTTTATTTATTTATTTATTTTTTGGAATAGATAAAATGTTTATATTATATATCTGATAATTCATTTTATTTACAAACAATCTTGGTAGCTCAGTTAGTTGGCGCATCCTTGTTATAAAACGGAGGTTCCGGGTTCGAAAACCTAGCAATGGCAATATGTTATGTATTTTTTGAATTTTAACAATATTTACCAAAAAACAATACTTACAAAAAACAGTTACAAAGTGATTTCGAACCTGGGACCTTCCCTAAAGGATATTGACGCATTTACTATCATGGCAAGTATTGATTTCTAACACTCAATGAAACAAAATAATATATGTTCATTTTACCGATTTTAATGCAAATAGAAATATTTTAACCATTAATTTGTCCATCTTAATTTTTTTCCTCTAATGAATTTATTTAAGAGTTTGGTCAATTAATGATGAATAAATTTGTAAAAAAAAATTGGTCTTAGTGTCATAAGAAGTTTTTCAACAAAACTTATTTAATTAATAGAAGGTTCCACTTTTCGTTCACAAAAAATCGATTGCGAAAAAGTGGGATCACACAAGCGCATAAAATTAATATAAGCACGTAAATAATTTTAACTTTGTTTATATAATAATGCTTGTTTAATTAACTTTAATTGCAAATTGAATATTGACATTTTGTTAATATATATTGCATGTTTGATTGAAAAATAAATTAGAATATTTTGCAAATTATAGAACAAATTTTTCATCTGAAATAAAAGTTGGTACTTAGTTCTAGTTCTAGTTCTAGTGGTGTATCTAGTTCTTCTAGTTCTAGTCCGTCCGTACAATTTTATGAATATTATTTAATTAAATATTAATAAACAACTTCACTATCACTAACGTTGACCGTTGACGGTAAGCGTTCAATATTCGCGGTCCGCCACAACTGAACTTGAACCTGGATTCACCCCTGAGTACATCTATTCATTTTCTCAACTAGCTTTCTTGAGCCCATTGAAGGCAAAACCCATCAAAGGAATAGGAGTAAAATAAAGAAAGAGAAGGTTTTCATTTCTTTTATTCAACCCAAACCATACGAGAACAAACAAACCACGGGAATGAATGAAATCTTAGAGAAAGCAATATGCTTAAGAACTACTAGCAATAGAATTCTTCCCCCACTTTCTACTCTCTGTGTCTCCATTGGGGCTTTGAATCGCTTTGCAATCCATGTGTTGCAGCATGTTTAGGTGCACAAAAGAATAAAGGACCACATGGTTTCCCCCTTTTCACGTGCAACGCCATAGTGGGATACTACATTTAGGAGGACAAATTTGTAAGATAGGTCATCTATTCCCCAAATACGCCTTTCTCTTGGATACTCTTGTTACAGAAGAAAAATAAAAGGTTTGGAACTTTTCTCAGAAGTAAAAACTAGCGATCACATTTTTTCATGCCATAACTTTTGGTATGTCAGAAGAGAGACTCGAGAATATTTCAGGATCAAGTAAAAGTGGATAAGCATAGCTTATTGCTATGTGAAATAAGATGCCCACCATGTGAGATACCCAAAGGGTACAAGTCGTTAAGCAACACAAGAACAGACAGCTTTAGCCTCAAAATGGTTTTAATAGTTTCCTTTCTATGTAAGAAACAATTAATTTTGTGTGAGATAAGATGCCCACCTTGTGGAAGTCCCTAAAGCGTACACTCAGTGGCGCACTAAATTTAAAATCCAAGGTTTTGCACAAGATTTTCCTAGATTATGTACAAGATTTTCAAAAAATATCTTAGAGTTAACGATTTTGCCCCCACAATTAAAATGTGTACTACAAGATTTTGCTCCCACTATTTTAGTTATAGAAATTTGCCCCCACAACTCTACAATCCTAGCTCCGTCTCCGGGTACGCTCATACATGTACTCCAAACTTCACTAAGCAATATGAAAAAAAGATAGTTTTAGCCTCAAAACAGTTATAGTAGTTTATGGTTATATCAATATGAAATAATTATTTTGTGTGCCTGCAAAGGAAGGATATATTCTCCTTTAGCTTGGCAATCTTAATTAGTTCCGCTCACTTCAAAACATAACCAATTAGCTATAAGAAAAAAAAGAAAAAAGAAATGGCAGGCAGATATATACAAAATCATTCCTATTTATAAAAACAAGATCTACAGTTCAAACAGCAATAAGAACAAAAGCTAATATTCATGCAAAACCATTTAAAAAAAAAAGACATCATGTGTATCAGTAAATCAAAATTGATGAACAACACTTTTTTTTTTTTAATATCAAACTTAGTTCATGTTGTCTCATTACTTTTCAAATAAACCCTAGGTACTAAAATTAATAAATTGTATTGCTTAAATATATAAATACAGACATATAAATTATACTCACGTTTCCTTTGAGTTTACGGACGATTTTAACACGGAGTCTATCAAAATGTCCGTCGTCTTTGAGCTTCGATATAACCTCTTCCGCTTTGATATTGCTGTCTCCGACACCACCATTGTTTTCCATCGCAATCTATAATAATTGAATATAAATACGAATATTTGTTTATACCTCTCTTGTGTGACTATGATCCGAGTCCAAAATCAACAAAATAGAATTTATAGAGTTGGTAGCCAGAACTTCTGCAGGGAGCCACGTAGGGGACTAGAAATCATTCAGTAACAACTTAAACAAATTTTAGTTTATAAAGACTATTTCGCAGTAAAATATTAAAACACGTTTGTCAAGATTTAAAAATTAGTAGCAATAAAGTTGGAAATATTGACTTTTTTGGAAAATATGTGATTTAAAAGTTAAAAAAAAAAATGTTTTAAATTTACATATAAAATATTTTATTTTGTTAATATGTTATTAAAAATAAAGTTTTTTAAAAAAATTGGAAAAATAGAGATCAAACTAGGGCATAATCGTAAACTCAATTCAAATTTCAAGTAAACTAATCTCATCTCCTCCAACACTGAATAGTAAACCCTCATAATTTCTATCTTATTTAGGGATGGCAAACGGGTCGAGCAGCTCATCAGCTCGTAAAAACGCAATTCTTGAGCAACTCGGGCTCATTTGACAAGCCAAATCAATTGGACGAACGGTTTGTGGGCTCGTAAAAAATGAGAGGAAAAATGTAAAAAAATAAAAATAAAAATTCTTGAGCTCGTGAGCTCGGCTAGGCATGACTCAGCTTGTCACTTTGACGAGCCAAGCTCGTGGGTATATGGGCCAAGTCGACTTGACTCAACCCATTGTCATTCCTAATGATTCTTATTTGTTCATGTTTATCTTCGAAACTCAATACAAATATCTCGTGAACAATTATTAGAAGCTAAGATTTTAACATTTTGGGTTAATAAAAACATTCAATTTCAGGCGCTTAATTTCGTTATATTTGTTAGGTGTTGCACCGACTTATTTTTGCGTGCTTAGATAAAAGAACACCATTTACTAGATAGATTAGTTAATTTTTGCATAATATTATTATAAACAAGTTTGCTTTCTGTGATTTGTTAAGGTGAAACAAAAGGCATGTTAACCCACAGCGTGTTAAATAGGAAAATAGTAGTAGAAATTTAAAACTACATAAATTATATCTACAATATATTAAAAGTGTGGATTAAGGAGAAACTTTTGAATATCAATTTTACCCTTATATATTTAGTTATATATCAATTCTATCCTTATATATTTAATATGATTTAACTTCAATTAATAATCATTTAAATGTGATGCTCATTTTTTTTACATTGGAGTACTTATAATTTTACATTAATCAAATTTAATTTTAGTTACTTAAATTGTGTTATTTATTTAATTTACTACTTAAAATTGAAGCTCATATATATAGATGTAATTTTATTATGATTATGATTATATAATATAATATAATCTATTAAAGTTGCATTATTATAATAGTAGATTAATTACAATATAAAATAATAGTTATTATAGTTTTAATATAATTATTTATGTAGACGAACTTCGATTTTAAGTGATTAAACTTAATTTAATTAATATAAAATTATGAATAATCCAAAATGAAAAATGAATTCTATATTTAAAAAGAGATTACCTGAAGTTAAATTGTAATTAATATATCATTAATACCACCTTTAATATATGATATTATCTCACTTATATGTACATGTATTTGTATTATATAATTTATTATTTAAATACGTGAATTTCTCATAAAATCAACGTTCATATATTTATATTATATATATATATATAATGTAAAGATAGATGAGAAACATTTCATTTATCATTTTGTCCTTATATAACATTATAAATTGTACGTTTAATTAATATAATGGATAATATAACTATTTAAGTATGAAGGGCAATAAATTGAAAAGAAAAAAATTGCTTAAAAATGATCAACAGTTAGGAGAAAAAGAGTCAAATATAAGAGTTTAATTAATATAATAGATAATACAACTATTTAAATACGAAGGACAATAAATTAAGAAGAAAAAATTGCTTAAATTGATCAACAATTAGAAAGAAAAGAGTCAAAGATAGGAGAAATTATTCATTGGGCTTAAAAACCTTACTAAGTATTCCTAATAATTAGGAGTTACTTACCCTCCCCATATTTGTTTCCACCACACTAAATACAATCATTTCAATTACACATTTTTCACTAAAACCAAATTTTTAAGTATTAATAAAAATTAATGTTATGTGTTCAAAAAAATAATTAATATAGTATTGAAAATTTTATTATTATTACATGTTCATTTTTGTATAAGCATAAAAATAGACGGTAATCAAATTACTTGTTAGATATAATATATAAAGAAAAGAAAAATATTTTTGCCTCAATACATTTAAAGAGAAGGTTTTTATTCCTCCATTTGTATTAATCTCACTGAAAAGAAAAAGAACACATTTGTTTTAAGATTTTTCACTTCTATAACTGTTTTGACTGTAACTTTGGTTTTTAATTTAAAATAAACGCTATGAATTAATATAACGAGCGTGATTAGTACGTAATTTTTTGTTTCTAAATGTGTTTAGATAAAATACTTTTTTTTTTTTTTTTTTACTTTTTAAGGTAAAAAAGTTTATGTTACAGACAAAATGAGTAATTTTTTATTTTGAAAGTCATTTATGTACCTTTAGTTAAATGTACATCTTTGAATTCGATTCTTCTTCGTGTCCGTCTGTACCACAAAACTGGTCGATGTCGCTATAATTGTTGAATGTAGGGATCCACCCAATGTCTAGCATAAACAAACAAGTAAATAAAACATTGCATTTTAGTTTATTTAACATTTTCACATTATGGATGTATATTTCATATATATAATTTTAATTTTTTCTATCAATTACATTATTTTAAAAATATTACGCATATAATTTATTTTATATATAAGACGTGCAATGCACGTGTTTACTACTAGTTCTTGTAAAACAGTTCGTACCTGATCAAAAGTTAAATGACACGAGTTATACACAGAACTAATTATTTTGGCCTAGACCTAGTTCAGTGACGATTAAAATTAGATTTTTTAGTACATTTTAATAGAAGTTATTCAAATATGTGGTTGAAAAATTGTAGGATCTATGAAAGATGTGATATATATCGATTGTTTGATTTTGACTTAGATTAAAATCAGATTTTAATTGAAACCAAACAAGCTCTCTAATATCTCAAACTTGTCCTATAATTATTGTGTTGGATATTCCAACTGCATTTTTAATCAATACAAAAACCACCAAATTTCGGGAGAGAAAAAAAAAATGTAGGAAAAATGAAAAGAATATTTTTTTTTCGGTTTCTGTATAGAAGGTAACAATTTGAGAGAAGGCAATATGAAGTGAAGGTGAAATATACACAATCTACATATTCATTGCCATCCATGGAGAAACACAAATAAGAACAAACATATTGGATACAACATGATTGCAATGTCAACTCGTGGTTTGAAGAATAATGAGTTCAAAGCTTGGCGCTTTGAAGTGAAATGAAACAATTGTAATTCGAAGTATATCATACGCTTCACTAGAAAACTAACAATAACCTAATTTCTTGGTAAAACATCAATCAATCGAGCCATTGGCGGCGCGTCCTTTTCTTTGAACTGCAGCCCGACTGCCTGCAATATAAAGTTGTCCAGTTACACGTATGGTCCTTTATAGTTAGTTTTTCTACACACAAAGCCTACTATTTTAGATAGCAAGTCAAAATTTAACTTACTCTCAAAGTAAGTAACTTCTAAGCACAGTAAACATGTTCTATTAAAGAACAATATACAACTTACGAGTCATCAGAATATTCTTTACTAGATGAAGACTTTTGCAAGCTTCGAGATGCTCCAGCAGCCTGTCAAATAGACAACGGTTTCATTGAGGCTTAGTTTCGAACCCATTTCAACCAACAAAACCATCTTTTTCGAGGTGAAATTGTTGGTGAGTCCTTTATCTTGAACAGTATAGATCAACACAATATGATCACAATTAAACATTGTTAAAGTCCGTTGGAAAAGAGTGCACACATTGACTTATTATAAATTAACAGAAATTCAACTGAGATCTTCATTTATTAATGCTCTCCCTAAATCCAAAAATTTCACCTATGTTTGTGCGACATTCATTCTTTACCATTCATTATCTATATAGACTATATTATCTGCAACAGTAAAAGTGTAATTGCCAACTACCAGTTCCCTCGTATTATGTTCTTTTTTCTGCACAAAGGTATGCCGCCACCTTAGCAGAACCAACGTATAACTTGTCTATGCATACTCGTCAAAATAATTACTTTTAAGCTTAGCTAAACATTTTATAGTAAGACAGATCATGCAACCCCTTCCTATCGCCTCACTAGATATCTGCAAAACAAGCTTGATAGGACAATTGCAACTGCAGAAATCAAAATGCCTAAACTTGAGAATAAGTTCAGTGGCAAACAAATGAATCTACCAATGTCCAAAGTTGGAGCCCGACCACAAAAAGATCAGTTAGTGAATGACATACCCTACATAATAATGCCAACTGCTCATCTGGAATGAACTTGAAAACAGATACAAAAGCCGCCATTCTAATTTCCAATAAAGAGGTTCGAGTAAAAGAACTTCAAATTTAAGAAACTAAGCTTATGTTTGGCTCATGTTTATAAACTGATTATAAACACTCAAACCACTTTTTATCTACACATTTCTTGAAACCCACAAGTACTACCCGCTTATCAAACACTCGTTTCTATCTATTTATAATTTAAACCATTTATAAAGACTTCCTAAACATGCTTTAAAACAATTTTTAGTCTTCATCTAGAACATGGAATAATCAATTGAGTAGCGCAGCTAGTGAGTGACAAGCATACTAACAGGGGGGTTGAGTCTTCTGTTGCCTCTACCATGAGCTTCCAGGTACTCTTCATATGTCTGCACCATTATATAAATAAAGTAACCATCAGGAACAAAATCTTTAAGGCCCGAGTCTTTAACTTTCACCATAATGTTTAATATATATATATATATTAAAAAATCAGTCCACGAGATGCTATGCACCAATTTCCACGATCAAAGCAACAAAAGAACTGATACTGCCCAAATTCACTTAGTAGCAAGACCTGTGAAGACTAAGAACATTCCCACAAAAATATATGTAAAAGACTAACATTATTTCCACACAAAATTATTCACATGAAATACCATTATTATCAAAAATAAAGAAGTCTTCAGAATCAGAAAAATTACAATAAAGAATGATTACAAACTACTTAAACAATTATGCTACTAGGTCAATATCAGGCAACGAAATATATATAGTACTTCAACCAGTAACACACTATATAGCAATGAAATATTTTTTAGTATTTTTGTGCAATGAAATATTTTAGTCATTCAACCTGTGACACTCTAAGTTGATTTTGTATGCAACTTGATTCACGTCATAAAAGAAGAAAAAAGATGAGTATGTTGTTATACAGTAGCAAATAATCCAACTAACATTCAAAAAATGGTTGCCATTCCTGTCCTACAACAAAGAGTTTATGCATTCAAACTTGAATTCTAACGATCACACCAGCCTCTTGTAGGCAACAGGAACAGAAAATTGATGGAAATGACCAGGAAATCCCCAAGCTTGTCTGCTATCCTACCCATAGGCCGTTAATCACGGTGCATTTAAAATATTAGTATTCTATCCAACAGGTCTTCAATGAATAAAATTAAAAGGATTTAACCTTGGTTAATTTTCAAATTTTCTGAGGGTCTTATCTAATTCACTTGATTAACTAAGCCTCTGTTTGGATAAATTATAGATGAATTATATTTTGTTAAACTTCATTTTCAACCACACATTTCAATTGACCCACCACTTTTTAACCGCACATTCCATTTATTAATCATTTACAATTAATCCAAACAGAGGATAAGATTTGAAAATTTTGATGTTACGAAAAAAGAGCAACATGAATGTTTTTGGTCTTTCGTAGGTGATGTTTAAAAAAATATTGAGAACAGCACTCTGGCTGTTTTAAGTTATCATGATAATTTGGACTAAAGTTTATAGCAAATATTGATTGGACTTGTCTAGATAAAAACATAAAATTTAGGCATACTGTAACGAGTTTAAAAGTTTTGAATATAGAAGACTAAATGAAAATGGAACAAGAAGCAATAGCAATTTTAAATTACTAATACAAATACTAAGACATCAGTGACATTCCAATAGCATTTTCGATCAAAGGATAAAAGAAAACGAAAATGCAATTAAAATGTTTCTATATTTTCTCACCCCTAACGAATTTTTTTCCTGAAAGGTGATCAAATATTTTATTAATATGAATAATACACAAGAAGTGTACTATCAATTTAAATCAGAAAAGAACAACATAAAATTGGGTAGCCCGTCTATATGCCTAGTAACAGCAGCATTAAACTAAGTATACAGTGTCAAATAAAACAATTTTCTAATTTGCACTGTTGTCCGTATTTGATCATCAAAACAACTATTTCTCTCCCTATACACACCAAACGATGAAACCCAAAATAAGGTCCCAAATAAGCTTACTCTCCTTATAGCGAAACTTCCGCCTCCATGCCTTCAACACGTCTTCCATACACCGCGACAACACACAATCCATATGTTGAGAAGCCATAATATCGTTCCACGGCAAATGAACAGCATCACAATGAAGGAACAAGTGGTCAATCGACTCTCCGTCCCTCCTACATATATAGCACTACTCTGAAACATAAAAACTCCTTGTTCGGAGATTATCCACCTTTAACATCTGTCCTCTGACAACCGTCCATAGTAAAAATGCCTCCAAGAAGCAATTTACATTTCCATACCATCTTCCAAAGGAATTAACTCTCCATAGATCCCAAAAATAACTGCCGACTGAAAAGATATCATCACGTGTCAACCTCCACCTACTACATCCCCCTATCCTACCCTGATGTGCACCTCATACCTCAAATGGAACCTTTTCAGGGCAAATCAGATAATTACATAATAGCCAAACCTCTTAAATCAAAAACTTATGTCTACCTGATGACATCTTTCAATCTTAGAAATCAAATTTAGCCAAGACTACATCTAGCAGCAATGAAAACACAACCTTAAAATTTTAGCCAATTAAAGAGTATCCCAAGCTACTCTTTCTCGAGTTTCTCAAGGAATGTATCAACGCTTCGTACACAAACACATATGTGAAAGAATCCAATAGCACCTGATGCAAGACTGTTTAGTGTTTCCTACCGAAAACATTTTGATGGGAAGAAAGTCCTCCAAATTCAACACCAGTTTACACGGTTCAGAAAATCGATTCATCAAATTTCACACTAACCAAAGATCAAATGTCTCTATGACATTACCGAATTGTCAATCATATAGAATTTCTTCTCTCTCTCATAGGTAAACCAAAATCACTATCATGTAAGATTGCTTCCAGCTCTCTTATAGGCAACTTTTGCACTCTGATCAATCAGTTAATATACTTGATAATATATTCTGATAGTGCAAACCACATCAAATTTATGAAAGGATGCAATTACAAGATGTCTCATACCGAAAGTCATGAAACTTGCTCCTTTAACATCATGCAAATAAAAATAATACATATTCTTAATTCTCTCTTATATTGAAGAGGAGGGACTATGACTACATATGAAATATGCATATGTCAACTACTGATCTCCTTAATACTCGTTTATCAAGAATGGAAGATATATTGATAAATCATGGTGTCAGAATGTTGAAAAAGAATAAGAAATTTGCATATCTTTTAAAATTTTGCCTCCATATTAGTGTTTTATATACCATTGTCTCATAGGTTAACAATGTCTCACAGATAGAGTACTCCCCAATTTTTCCCTGTCAGTTAAGGTCATCTATGTTACTGATTACACATATGAAACGTTCTTAGATGAAATAGTTGGATTTACTTAGCCTTGACACCCCTTACTATTTAGATAATAGTTCCATCTTCATATGTGATGGATAGCATGTGCACAGTTTCACTGCAAATGTGCCCATCATGTGGGAAGCAATATCTACGCCAAGTCCATAGGGCATAATATTGCATGTTATACCAAATGGCATACATACAATGCTTCACTGATGAAATAGAAAAAAGGGAAGTAAATAGCATTCACTCAACAGTAAACTGCTGTCATTCAGACCAAAGGCGCAAGGCTTTTGTGGACTAAAAATATACACAAGTCCACACGAGTATCATTTAAGTTTAATATAGATTTTTTGAAGGTTTAAATTTAAAGCTGAAACACCCTTCTCATCTTGCCCACAACAATCATAGTTTACCATCATATCTGCTCCGACTTTTTTGACACTGCACAATTTCTCATACATGCATGTATATACATTAGTATATGCAAGTAGAGAGAGGCAGATAAATGTGGGTAAAACTCCTACTTCCTAGTTGCAACCATCATAACTAAATGTAGACAACCAATAAACACTATTTGACATCTACATCGTTCAATTGGTGTACCAATTAAAACGATACCACTAACTGATTCCAAGCATAATGGTTAGGTCTAGCTATTGGCCTTGAAATGTGATGGATTTTGAGTCTCTAAGTGACAATATGTTGAATACTCTATTTTGTAAAATAAAACAAATTCATGTTTTACGTCCATTTCTATTTAATCAATGTGATGGCACGATATGTTTGTCACTGAAATACAAGCCATTTGAATGGTCATGGGCAAACTATCATCCGTCAATTATAATTGTGCATGCATACACACTATTTAATCTCTCTCTTCCAAAGACAAATAAAACTAAAGGCAGTAGATGTTAGGCCTTTAGTTGAATTATGAGTTGAGGCAAGAAATAAATGATGAGATCTCCTTCTCCGCTCATGACATACTACCTTCAACAGTTCAACTTCACAATTCACATGATAGGTCATCATCGTTTGAATAGAAAACATCGACACTAGAGAATCACTGGATGATTATGTCCCTATTTATAAACCAAGAAACCTTCGTTGTCTCACCGGTTAAACAATATATTGATAAAGGAGTGAAGGATCAGCTGCTTTTTCACATTTAAACACATATAAGTTGTGGAGTGAGAAAATGATAAACAAAAAAGAACAGAAACGTACAAAACAATTTGAAAACCATTCACAAGACTGCAGGCACACTGAGCAAACCTAATCCATAAGAGAGGAGTTCAAAAAAGGAAAAGAAAATCATATAGACAACAAGCTTAAAAGACATTTGGTTCAAGACGTCATTTGGTGTAAAAAATCATCCGTGTACAAGCCATAGGCAAAAATTCAATAGGTGACAGCCCCTATTTGGTACCCATTCTCATTCTCATTCTCATTTTCAACCACACATTCTTCAATAAAATAATATTTTTCATCACATCAATAACTTTTACTTCTTTTTCAACCACATATTCACCATCACATCAACCCAAAAAATGCATTTTCTCCAACAAAATGGGTATCAAACAAGCCCATAATCAAAAGTTCAAGTAACAATTTAACCTCTCATGCATCAATATATAAACAAACTTATAAAGCTTAAGATAAGACACCTATACCATTTCCAGAATATCATCTTCAGTCAGAGTGCTAGCAAGAAGGCTTCTCTCTGCTGACAAGCCCCAACCATTGATTCGAGAAGATCTATTATCTATACTAGAAATACTTCCATTTGTTCGAGAATGCTTTGACTGTTTAACTTTGGATGCCGCAGTAGCAATTGACGAATTCTCATTAAGATATATGCCAGCTGTTCTCAGGTTTTCTAAATGAAATCTACCTGCTTCAGCTTGATGTTGGTATAGTAAAGAGGGATATAGCATAGGTTCCATATGCATCAGAGCGACATTGAAGTCTTCATCTTGGAAAGAATGCAACTGCTCTTTGTAAAGCCATTTTGAAGAAAGATCATCCTTCACTTCCTCCCTGGCATACAATTAAAATATTCATTAGCAAGGGACTCCCAGTAGAGTCGTAACTTAAATCTGATAAGAAACGAAAAAGAAACCTTTTCAAATTAAGATCCACATCATCTCCCCCATCTAGGAGCTCACAAAGAGCTTCACCAATATCCTGAGGTAACTCCTGACAAAGATAAATGTGTCAGTTATATATCATGTACAAGTAATATACTTAAAGGCTTCCAAATAGCAAAGAAACATACATATATAAACTATTATAATAAAAAAAATAAAAATAAAAAAGTGTCAAAAAATGTACGGTAAAAATTAGAATAATTGATACCTGACAATCTCTACTAATTTTGACAGGTTTGTAATCGTTCCAAGGATTTTTAAGATGAAGAGTCTTTTGAAAATGCAAATCATGCAACTGTAGCCATTTGACTTTAAAACTTCGCCCCCAAGGTTTACTTTTACCACTTCCTTGACTCCAAATGTCATCCCGTCCCCAACCAACTGAAGACATCATTTGAGCATACCCTTGGAAGAAGCCACTCATGTTGACACTAAATATGAGAATCACCTTGCCAGAATTCTGCATCAAACAATCATGCTTCCCTATAATTTATAGACATTGAGAACACTGTTTCACACTATGCGCTAAATTTAAAAAATACAACATACAACGAGATCTTACTTGGAATGCTTCTTCAAGAATAGGCTCATTCATGATTTGAGTAGCCCAAAGTCCCTTCTTAATTGACAATTGAATATTTTGATGGTTCAAGCTCTTGATAATGAAATATCTTGTATTATACAGTCTATCCTTCTTGATTGCACCTGAAGTTCCCACCTGATCACAAGAATGAACTTGTTCTTCTACCCCAGATCGACAGGCTTCCTCATTTCTTGTGTCACTTGGGCTTTCTGACAAATGTATCCCAATTCTTTGTTAAGTAAGAAACTATTGTTGCAAAAAGAAGGAAATGTGTTTCACATTAATAAAAACCTTGCGTAAATCTATTATGCTAGAAAATTGTATATGCTTTTGTCCCCTTCAATAGCACATAACCAAAATCCAACATCAAAGAAATGGAGCAGAGTATCAATAACAAAACATTACTACCATTCTCAATCTCGTACAACATTAAGCCGGAAACCCATAGAGCAACTTCTCAAAATTAAGTCTACTGTGTGCAATTTATTACATACATTCTACATGCCAAGCCAATTTCTTTCATCTTTACGCAAGAAACTAATGCCCAAGCAGTATGCAATTATCTTACACTATAAACTGTACTGATAGGTAAATATGGAATTATTAAATCCTAACGTTAGTTCAGCTCCACAATAATTTATGCGCGGTGCATAAAATACATGATTATATCATCGGATATTTCAAGCAGACTCCAACGAGCTCTTTACTACCTTTTATAAAAAGTTCATAAAAGAATCCTAACACTGTGAATTCTTTAGAAATCTAGATCTCTATCTTCTAATCATCTATATTTAATATTAAGGTCTCCGTCAGCATGTATCTCACAGCAAACCCTAACACTTGGCAATTAAGCTTCTGAAATGCCTTCACTTCATTTTCATAGAATAAACCAAAATCATGCTTTATGAGAATCTGTCTATTTCAATAAGAAAAAGAAAAAATTTATGATCGGAAAGGGTAAAAGTAATGAGAACAAAATATACAAACAAAATGTGGAAGTAAATTAACTAGTAACATAACAAAACAATATCAAGCAAAAAATTGGCCAAGACTGGGCTGCACATACATTAAGGCATCCAACCAATTTGCTTATGAGTTATAGCTGTGTTTTAGTTTACTGATGAGTTCAAAAAGAGAACACTAAAATTCTTGGTAGAAAAACAAAGTGACATAAAATAACAGAGACTACACAGCTTTTCAAGCCTGATGGTCAACAATTTAAACAGAGAAAACTCGGCCTTATTAAACACTCCTAGCAATAGGAAAGACCAGCAAGTAAATTATAGAATAGAATGGTTCATATTTTATACATATAAAGTTAATAAATCAAGAGAAATACAACATTGTTACCTGTATCATTTAAGTTTGCCATGCCTTTTTTCACTTCAATCACAGATGAATCGAATGCTGAATTGTCTTTTGCATTATCAGATGGCATACCTAGTTAGACATATAAAGGTTCGTATAGAATAACCAAACTCTGGGGAAGGAAGTAAATGTAAGAACGTGAATGTGTGGCAGTGCATGCATAAGAGACACATGAGATATCATGAAAAGTTTAAGTAAATGCATCTTCAGACATCTTTAGGACCAAAAGAAGGAACAATTTAGGCAGCACAAAAGAATAGACCACGCTAGTGCATGCTCTCCCCCATAATATTTCATGTATCCTAACCTATTGTTTCGATGCAGTTACAGATGCAGCACAAATCACTATAATCCAACACAACCAGTGTCTTGTGGCTCAATGTCTTCAAGCAGCCACATATTCAAAAACTATAGTTCATGTTGAGGATGATGTAACTAAATCAAAGCATATAATTACATTCTAACTACTGAACCTGGAAAAAATTGGTAATATCTACATTTTTCAGGAAGAAGATTGGAATTTAAGCATAAATTATAATACTTCACTTCAAAAAATCTAACCTCGAGTTAATTCACACAATCATCAATTCACCACTAATGATCAAAACTAATTTTTACCACAATTAATCCCACTGTCTGTAAATAATTAAATATATGTTAAACTCAAACAGATTGGACAAACCATTTAGAAGGTGTTCATGTATCCCATTAATTATTGTAACTCCAATTTCTAGAGCTCATAAGGTTTTAGCTCTAGTAATAAAATATTAGCTATATACAAGTGATGCAGGATCTACAAAGATCCAGCAAAAATGAAAAGAAACTATTATGAACTGTGTCCCACTTGGGAAGATACAGTTTTAATAAAACCACATTAAATTTTTTGAATATCAAAGGCTAAATACCTACACAAAAATTAAGAAGTGGAGGAAATAGATTTAGCCCCTGTATGGTGGGGATTAAAATCATATTTTTAGTAGATTTTGATAAAAGTTGATGATATGTGTGGTTCAAAAGTTGTGGGATTCATGAAATATATGGTTAAAATTGATTGTTGACTTTGACTTAGATTAAAATTTGAATTTTAATAACTACCAAACGGGGGCTTAATGAAATTTGGCCAATCACAGGTAGGACCTCGGGCATGGTGCATTATGTGCTAAAAAGATGAAAATACTCCTACATCGCTCGTTTCATACGTGTCATGGAAAGCATATTTAGAGAGTGACAAAAAAGGGGGGCTTCAAGCCATCACGGGGCTTCAAGCCATCACAGAGCTCAAGGCACTTGTAACTGATCTGCCCCATATCACAAAAAAGAACCCCACATTCACGGATCACATACCTGTCAAACAGCCTTACCGACGCAAATGAGAACATTGCAAAAATAGCCCTACTGCCCCTACAATTAGGCACTCGAAATAAATAACAAAGTGAAGATAAAACTGAAAGAACAAAATTAAAACTCCTAGTGCACCAATAACATCTAGAACTCCCATCATACTCAATTTCACCTTGGCAATGCTCAGTTAGTAATCGGACCCTTGAATTACAGACTTTCGTCCTTTCATAATTTTTTAAAAGCTTTCATAGTCCCTCACAACAATGCAGTACGAACATAGGTAGAGATTCTTGAAAGTAGATTGCACATCATTGTTACCACTTGCCACAGTGTTTTTAGAACCTTTAATGAATTCCAGATGAAGTCTGTGAACTCAAGAATAGTTATATATAACAAAAAATAGAGTACAACTGTAAATTGTCATTATCTGTGAAAATTTTGTCTAACATAAATTCTCTCTGTCCTTTTTCTTACTCCTATATAAGCTCACAACTAGTTCCTATTTCATTATTTTAACTTCAAATTAATTATAGGTAACAAATCTCTACTCCGTCTTTTTCAACGTTGGAAAAATGGATTTATTTCCCAATTTGACGAGCTTGAATGTGGACAAATTTTTCACAATCCAGATTATTTTTCTGTCCAAGAAAAAAAATCACTTTTTTAGCGTATCCTGTGTATCTCAATAAATGCATTTGTAATTAACATCTCCTCCGTTGATATGTTGTTGTTGGGGGGGGGGGGGGGACTCTAATTAAACAAGATCAAACTTACAACAAGTCTACCGATTTCCCTCTTTTAGCAGTAGATCATGTTCAACAAACCGTGACCGTGAACATTACCATATATCTCAGACAAACAAAAATGAAAAGCTCAAGTGCAGAAAAAACACAAAAAGATATGTATACATAGACCCAACACGTAGGAATACTTACATACAGTGTATGTGCGTATGAATAAACAGCTAATTGTAATTAAATTTTGATAATTAAACTAAAGATGAACAAAAATACCTTCTCAGGGAGTGAAACTGAGGAAGTTGGAGCAGGGGAGAGCGGGGGAGTGTGGAGTTTGACAGGGATTTGTTGTTAAGCTGTGCCCTAGTATTTTTCTGAATTGACAAAAAAATATTTCGTAAAGTGCCTTCATTTATTTTTGCATAATTGCAGCCACTGACCTAAATATTTCAATTTATTGCATATGTTGCTCTTACCTTTTATTTGTTGCAGTGCTATCCCAAACCTTTCATTTCTATGCAACGAAAGTACCTCTAAGACAGAGATGACCGGTAAAAATGAGTTTGACCAATCTCGCTAATATACCACTCTTATCTCTTTATTATAATTTCATAATTAATATTATTGTTCCTATGTTTCAAATATTTTTTTAGTTCCAACTTTCATCGTACCAAATATTTCTATTAGTTTTTTATTCCTAATTTTTTTTATAACAAAATTGGGATGCATTACGCTGGATTCATACACCAATGAGAATTTTTAATCAATTCTTTGGTAATTCCACTAGTTTCGTTTAAGGTTTTTCTCAAATTTGTGATGTTTCAAATTTGGAAAATATCGATACTATCGAACTGAAAACCATTAAGCATGATGACTATTTAGAAGAAGGAAAGTCTACTAATGACGAAAGAAGGCAAAGCTTGTGAGACTGCTTCTAAATGTTGGAAAACATTTCACAAAAGAAGAATACGATTGAAACCTGGGGGTAGATTACAAAAGCATATTCTAATTATTGTGGAAATGATTTTACTTGGAAACTATAAACTGGCACTACCGAGTACCTAGTACAACAAACATTACTAAAAATACATTGTCCATGTTGGTACCGTCAACAGTAGACATGATTAACTTCAATTTGGTTCGGCAAAGAGGACCTTCTGGAACAGTTCTTGCAACCTAAGTTTTTAATTCAGAAACAACACGAGAAGGTATGGTAATGTTCATAGCTAGTACCAAGTTGTTACTATCTACAATAGAAAGCATGTAAATTAGCACTACCCGGTACAATAACATTACTAAAAATACATTGTTCATATTGGGACTATCAACACTTGACAGACTTAACTTCAATTTGGTTCGACAAAGAACGACCTTCTAGAGCAGTTCTTGCAACTTATGTTTTAAATTTAGAAACCACACGAGAAGGTATGGTAATGTTCGTAGCTAGTGCCAAGTTATTACTATCTACAATAAAAAGCGTGTAAATTAGTACTAACCAGTACAATAGTCATTACTAAAAATACATTATTCATATTGGGACTATCAGTAGTAGACAGACTTAACGTCAATTTGGTTTGACAAAGAGGGACCTTCTAGAGCAGTTCTTGCAACTTAGGTTTTTAATTCAAAAACAATGCGATAAGGTATGATAATGTTCGTAGCCCATGCCAAGTTGTTACTATCTACAATAGAAAGCATGGTCTTGACTAAATTTATACAAATATGTTTTCAATCGAAATACGATCCTACTATTAGATGTACATTGTGTAATGCTACTATAAATTTATATGGTATTAAAAAAGCAAAAAATATTGATGCTTTAAGAAATTATAGCGATTTCATTTCATTTACTTCCGATATGTAGGTCAGAAAAAAGCATAAATTATATATTTGTGAAATTATTGATAAATACGTTAAAAATTATTGCATTTAAGGTCAATGAATTTTCACACAATACACAAAATATATTTATTGTTTTGTAGATGTACTTAGAGAATTTTGTTGCCATTATAAAGTTTGTATTTCACTTTTGGTAATACTAATGTTAACTACGTGAACTTTGCATACATTATGATTACAATCATGTGTTAATTACAGTACAATTATTACTAATTTTTATATATGTAGGCATTCATCATTCTTATAATGAATGGTTAATTCCTTTTGAGATAATGAATTTTTGAAGTTTTGAAAGCAACCAATACTTGCGTGGGCGTCTACTATCTCGTTGCTCCTATTGTCGTAACTTAATTTTTTAGTAGCTAGTTTTATGATTTGAAATTTTACCCAATTGATATTATATTTGGATAATTACGCCACTAGTCCTTGACTAATTTTATGGTCGTAAGTTAGTGCCGACTTTTAAAATGGATCAAGTTTATCCTCATTTTTCATCATACTTACACGATCAATCTTCAACAACGAAAATCATCCATGTCCATTTATTCTGTTTCTTAATCATTGATGACATTTTTTTCTAAAAGTTTTCCATCATCAATTCGAGTTAACGCCTTTTTACTCTTGGGGGTTAATGTCTTAAATGATTTTAAAACATTGTAAACTAGTTCGAACAAATTAAGCCCCTATTTGGTAGTCATTTTTGGAGAGAAAATGCATTGTTGAATAGTTGATTGATGGAGAATGTGTGGTTAAAAATTAAGGAAAAGTGTTGAGTTTGCGTGTAATATTATTTTATTGAAGAATGTGTGATTGAAAAAAAAAAAAAAAAAAAAAACATATTTTGAGAAAAATGACTACCAAATAGGGGCTAAATAAATGATATTGTTATTACTTATTATTGAATCAATTGATCCATATCTAAAATACACAATACCATTCATATCATTTAGGCTCAAACAAACAAAAATAACATGCTAATTAATATTATTGGACAATAACGTAACAATAAACCAATTTTTCAACTCATTTTTCTTCACCAGAATCATCACCCTTCCTGAACAGCTTATGCATGATATGCTGAGCAAAGGTACGGGGCGGGAAGCGTGGCGGCTCAGCCTCAGAAACTGTCTCCGGCAGCGGCTTCAGCACAATCTTCTCCTTGGGTGGCTCGCAGAAAACTGCCCAAGAAATCCTCACCTTCTCTTTATTCACTAGCCCTCTGTGCAGAATACTTTTATACTTCCCATTGGACAAAATCTCAATGGTATCTCCAATGTGCATGATAATGGAGTTGGGAACACATTTTGCTGTGACCCATTTTCCCTCGTAGAAGAGTTGCAGGCCAGGCACCATGTTGTGGAGGATGAAAGTGAGTGCACTGACGTCGGTGTGGGCTTCGACCCCGAGGGCGAGTTCCGGCTGAGGGCATTTTGGGTAATAGTTTATCTTGAGTTGAAGAAGAAGGTCTTCCATGCCACCAACTTCTTTTTCCAGTCTGTCCTGTTCTAGCCCTAGTCCAAGAGAGAGTGCCGATAGTATTTTGCTTGTTAGTTCTCTAAGTTGTTTTGCATACTCACTTGTTGCTGGGCTGGAAAATGATATGTTTTGAATGGTTGGTGGTTAGTAAGAAAAAATATGTTACATTCTCTTATTATGTCTAAGATTGAACGGAAACCAAAACAACTTTATATTGTTATTTATTTTGAGTATGATGATCATCAGTTTGTGACAACGAGACCACTGTTACATTGTTCATTGAAATTAAAATATATTTTTGTTTATTGGACAATGTAACAATGGCTTTATTGCCACTAGATGATTTTCAATTTATGCAATATTGGCCTACTATCATAATCATCAAAATTCTAGATGATTAACATTCTTCTTATTTTATATTTAATTTAGAAAAGGTTTTGTGTGTGTGTGTGTATATATATATATATTGGTGGAAGGTGGAGTCTAAAATTCTAATTTTTCTTACTTTGAGGATTCGTTCAAATTTCTCAATTTTACTAAGCTCTTATTTGACATCCTTTAATTTGGCATTTTAAAGTGACCTCAATTTATTGAACGGTTGTATATTAATTAAATAATACCAGCCCACTTAACATAGTTTAATGAAAAATGCATTTCCATTCATGCCCTCAAAGAAAATATATGTTTTTTTCAACTACATATTTTTCAATAAAATAATATTATAGGTAAATTCAAAAAAAAATTCTATTTTTTAACCACACATTCTCCATCAAATCACTATTCTAAAATACCTTTTTTTTTTTTTTTTTTTTTTTTCAAAAATTGGGCATCAACATCAAATCACTATTCTAAAATACCTTTTTTTTTTTTTCAAAAATTGGGCATCAAACATGCTAGTATTTTTATTTTTGTTGGCATTGAGGAAAAAGTTGGAGGGTAGTTTTGGAATTTTACGATTTTGAATTCGAAAAAGGGTCAATTGTTCAGCATGATGGCTAATTGAGAAGACTGAATGTAATTGGACAATGGCCCACTTTCATTGTAAAAAAAATTAGTTTTCCAACAAAAAAAATATATAAAAAAAAATCCCCTTGTATAGGGAAATTGGTTCACAGGCACGGTACGAGTGCTATGTTGACAGTATATGTATTATTTTTATTTTTATTATTTTTATTTTTGATGTTTTTGGCTGAGTACGAATGAAAAATTGTCAAGGGGAAGTTTGTAAAATATTTGTGAACCATTTTTTATACTCAACAAAAAAAGACCATCATACATAAACACACACACACACACACACACATTAGAAAAAGGTCCAAACATTTCCAGAGTTTCAAAGTGTATGATTTTCCAGAAATACCAAGGGTGCGTTTGGTTTGTTATTTTCAAATCATTTTCAATTTTGCAAAACATTGAAAACGTATTTGGTCTGATATTTTTGAAAATGCATTTTGAAACAAAAATAAACTTATAACATAAAACTCAAAACATATTTTTGATGTTTTGAGTGTTTTGAGTGAAATTATGAAAACACACAAAATATGGAAAAACAAGTTTTTAAATAAAAATTTTAAAAATATAAATATAAAATTCTAATAAATAAAGGTTTAAAAAATTAAAATCAAGAAAAATAAATTCGAAAATTAAAAAATTTCTAAAAATCATAATAATAAATAATAAATAAATATAGTTCAAGCTCTTAATGAATATTTACATAAAAAAAAAAAATTTATGTGAACACTACCGATAAAAATATTGTCCACATCATTAATTTTTATTTTTATATCATATATTTTAAAATTAATTTAGTATATATTTATTTCTATTTTATTTTTGTAGCCAGAAAAAATATTATAAGATTTATCAACTTTAAAATTCAATATTATATGATAATCTATTAACATAAAATTATTCTAATTTTTATTGAATAATCAAATTTCATTAAATAAAATATCATAAAATAATTTTTCAAAATTTCAAATTAAAAGAATTTTGTAGTTAAGAAGCAATATTTCAAAATGACAAATCAAATGTATTTTTAAAAATCATAAAATAGACTTTCAAAATAAAAAATTGAAAATGAACTCAAAACCAAAAATTGAAATACGAACCAAACGGATCCTAAATTTTTAAGTCCTTTATTAGTTTGCTAAAAAAAGTACAAGATATTAGAGACCCACTACCAAAAGCAAGTCTTTAATTTCTTGTCCCAGACAATCAAGTCTTTAATTTCTTTGAAGATCCACAACCATGGGCCATGTCATTTTCTAGAGCTAATTGATCGTGTACAAAAAAGTTATGGTCGTTTGTTAGCATTGAATTCCATAAAAAAATATCACATTCGATAAATTCGAATTCTACTTTGACTGTTTGGTATAAAAGTGGAAATGAAGTTCGAATTTCAAGGTACAATTATTTTAAACTTGCTTTCAACCAATTTCATGAAAATTTATTTCCTATAGTTTAGATGAGTTTTTATTTTCCAACTTACATGTAATTAGTTTGCTTTTCCAAATTTGTCAATCAAATGGACCCTTAGAGATACTAGATTTTTCAAAAAGCAAGTCTTAGTTACTTCCTAAAAAAAAAAAAAGCACAGTGAAATATACTCTTGGACGGGAATATCAAACTTACGTGTAATCAGTTGGAACCTTAGGCCAAATGTCACTCTTCTCCTCTGGGAAAACACAATGGAAGAAATAGTCCTGCCACTCAAGTTGATCACTAGCATTATTGGCTAACTTGCTACCATACCCTTGAACATTACCGGATGCCTGATCATTAGCATATTTCTCCTTCTCCTCCACCGGCTGGTCGAAAAATGCTTTTCCGGCCATCTTAACACGATCAATTAGCTCATCTGATATGCCATGATTGACGAGGTGCATAACACCCCAATCCTTAGCAGCCTTAATCAATTCTTCGTGACACTTTTCACGAACTTGTTTATCACAAAAATCGAGTCCCTGCAAATCTATTGTCGGCAACTGAGGCCCCTTGTCGCACTTTTCTTCCTCGAAAACATCTCCGATGCTTTCTAGCTCTTCTTGTGGCCTCACATACTCTTTAGGGATTGATTCAATCCCATTGCTGGCAAGGATTTCAACTCTCGGATTCACCACGTTAGCCATTTGTTTCAAACTTATATTCGCAACAATTAAGGATTTATTTATGGTGTCTTCTCTTTGCCTAATCTTGGACCAAACTTAAATAGGGGATTTTGGATACGTACGAGTTAGTAAATGTTGCATCAAACTGTCAAATAAAGGTAGATGGGTTGAATGGAGAGTACACGCATGACAAAATTTTGTGGAATATTTAATTATGTTCCGTACTGGATTTGTATCACCAACCATGCACGTGGTAGGTAACCCAGTTTGGACAATCCTCCGTCTACGCGATTCTTTAACTAGTGGTTTATGTTTGTTCCTTTCTAGTTAGGTCACGTGATCTGTACGAATTTATCGACTCAGGTTGAATACAATCGAACAGTACCTCTTTCGACAAACTAGCACGCATCTTTCTATTGCACTAGTCGCAATTTTACAATAGGGTCACACTTATTCCAATTAGACACTTTTTTTTTTTTTTTTTATAATCCAGGTGTCCCAGTTTTTACCAGACTAAATCCTGGACCGCAAGTCTTTGGCCCCTCTCCAGCTTGCGGAGGGTAAATCGTGGGTTATGCCCTCTATGGATCCTCCAGCATTTGTTTACTCCTGACCCAAATAGAATTTTCCTCACTGCAAGCAAGATTCGAACTCTGCACACTTGGGTTGCAAGCCCATGCCAGCTTTTAGAGAGCCACTTTGGATGTACCCTTAGCTGTGCTGAATGTTGTCCCATTCATATTACCAAATGTTTCCAACAACATGCAAGATTACTATCCTACTTTAGTTCGATGTATTACATGTGCCTGGAAGTTTTTACAAGTGGCAATGCATGCTAGCTAACATATGAACCAACCTACAAGGATAGGTTGAGTGCGAGACCCTTTAGCAAACTCTATTCAATTCCTAGAGCATGCCATCCATCCTTTTGATTTCAATTATCATCATCCCCACCCTCCAAAATCCTTCACCTAACCTTTGAAAATCTGAATATTTTAAAAACTGGCATGAGTATTATCTTGAAGAAAGTAAAGAATGAAATACTTAAAATGAGATCTCTAGTTAAAGAATCTTCCCTTAAAAAGTGAAGTTTGAGTTTTCGAGTGAATGGGCCCGTTCATACACTTTTTAGTTTACAGTGCTTCTTTTTATTTTTCGATTTTCACATGTAATGGAATTGAATTTTAGATTGATTCTCAATTTTTCTATTGACCAACTAATTTGAATCGATTCTTTTAACATTTTAACCCACCCTCCTTTCAAAAGTCATTAATTTGGTTTTAATTTCTAGGCAAGCATTTATGTAAGAAATACATTAAACTCTAATTGATGTATGTTGATCAAAAGTTGATGAAGAACAAGAAACTAAAAATAAATAAAAAAGTGCTTGAAGGCTTTTATAGCAAATAGTTTGACACGCTCAAAATGGAGTCAAAATAAATTCCTTACTTTTCTAAAAATGTGTCGTTCAGTAGTAATGTGCAAGTAAGGGTCATTACAGCAGAGGATTGTTTTCAATTATGCAAATTGCAATGAGAAAGTAAAATACGGAAAGCACGTAAATGGGGGGGATTTGGTTGTTAACTAAATTAAGGAAGCGATAAATGCAAAATAAAGAAAGACAAGAATTACAAAGGAAATAAAGGAGTGGAAATGTGATCGAGGGATATTTCTTCGCTGCTAGAATGATTTTCTAATCGATATTCGCAAAGGATTTTCGTTCAAAAGATTAACAACAATTCGAGAATAATCACAAGCGCAATTACCTCCAACTCTCCTTAATTTTAGTTGAATAAGAAAAGTTTCGTTACCCAACCCTAATCATCAAATAACCTAGGACAAGATCGCTAGATTTAATTCAACGAAAGTATTAACACGAGAAAGTCAAATTGAACTAAGCGCAAACTCGAAAACTCGGTTTACTCACTTAGGTATTAATCCATAAATGCATTCAAATGAATAGCGATTACGTACTACCGTCAATTGAAATGCATTTGCCACTAGGTTTTGGAATAAATAGCAATTACGGACTACAAATCCCAAAATGGCGAATATTGTATCAACCCAATCATCTAGTTGGCCCGCTAAATAATCGAGAATAACAATGAACACATTAAGCACAATGGATTAACCACATCAATCTCAAGAAAGTATTAAAGCACAAATCAATAGAAATTTATTCTAGGGTTCCAAAATAACCCCCAATCACAATAGATTTATCTATCCATAGAGCATTTACATAAACCCAAACGAAATACTACAACAAAAAGTTAAAAACGAATTTAAAGAAGGAAGGAAAATCTTATTGAAAGAAGATAGATGGCTCAAGTCTTCAATCTTCAAGGGTCTCTTCCTTCTTCATCTCATCTTCCGCCATTATTGTAGAGGAAGGAACACCAGATTTTCTCTTGATTTTGGTCGATTCTCCCACTCCTTGCTTGCCCTAAAAATGGTCCCCAAAGGTAGTATTTATAGTAGGTTAAGGGTAGGAGGCAGGTTGGAGTCGAAAAATGGTCAAAAAACGAGTTTTTGAGCTACCCGGGAAGGCTGGGCGCTGTGGCGCCCAGATCCGGCGCCATGGCGCCCGACATTCTGAAATTTTCTATTTTATGGGCGCCATGGCGCACATTTACGGCGCCGTGGCGTGGGTCAATTTGAACATTTATCCCGTTTTATGTTTTTGAGCGCCACGGCGCCCATATTCGACGCCATGGCACATGGCTTGCTGAAACACTGATTTATACACCATTTTTCACCACTTTGAAGCCCCAATTCAATCACCATTTCTTCATGGTTTAGATCGCCAAATCTTGGAATATTTCGTCTTTAATTCTTTTAGCTCAATTCTTGCTCAAAATCCCTCATAATCTTCAATCAACTCGATTTTCTCCTAAAGAACAAAAGTAACAAAATAAGTTAAAACTTACTAATGAAAATCTAACAACTATCGAAATTTAAAGATCTAAATAAGTGCAAAACCCGCACTTATCATAGTTTGTAGGAGTAATCAAAATCTTAATCCAAGTTTGAATCTGGCAAAACAAAACTTGAAAATGAACTTTTAGAAAAATATTGAAAATGAGTTTGATTTTTTATTTCGGAAGTGATTGAATGAATTTGATGTTAAAGATATGTGTTTTCAACATGAAAATAATCTATATATATAATACTACAAACTCTATGCATGAAAATGTGCAAAAACCAAGCTAAAAATGTGTGAAACTCTTCAAAACGACACTAGAATTAAAAAATCAATGGTAACAAAATTTATATTGGGTGATCTTGAGTGATAGCTCAGTTCACTAAATTTGCCTCTGTAACTCATAAACTGGGTAATCCTCCACCTTTTTTTTTTTGTTCTGTTTCAATTCCACTTGTCTTTCTCATCATTGATAATTTCCATAACTTCCAAATCATTCTCATAATATATGTTGAACAATATTCCAACAATATATCTATGCAAATGAAAGATTCAATATTTAAAGCATCACCATCACATTTTATAGATTGCCATTTAGACGATATGCAAATTGAAAGACTTTCAATCTATGTGATATTAATATCTAATAATAGAAAATCAAATCCAAAATTGATTTCCAATATGTCAGTTCTACAAACCATTAGTGTTTGTTTATGTGCGTTTTATTTTCTTAAAATTTAAAAAAAAAATCATGTCTAAATCTGCTTAGAACATATAAATTTTGTTGAGTCAACATATCTAATAGAATTTTTAAATTTAAACGGAGTTCTAGACAATATCCGTTTCTTACTTTATCACACCAGCTCGATGGAATTCATTTCAATTTGCAATAGAATGATTTTTTTTAAACAGTGCATTTTGCTCTACTTGGGATAAAATTCTACATTTCCACTCAATTTGTCATTTTTTTTTTTTTAATGTTTTATCTCTATATTTTCATATATACGAGGGTAGGGTTAATTACCTAATTATATTAATGGTACATTTATCACTTGTTTCAAACTTGTACATGAATTAAATTGTCTTAAAATTGTACTTGAACTCACAAAACTTATCAACTTTATTTTGTCTACCGGTGATAACTATCACCAGATGATCTCTCGACGTCGAACCTTTTTGCACTTCATTATCATCTTCCCCCACAAGTGATAATAACTCTAAATCAATATATCATACAATTAAAGCTAAATCATAAAATAGAAGCAAAACAATTGTCCTTCCAAGACCAAGAATCTCTTTACTTGATTTTCTAAAAGATAATCTCCCTCATCTAGAGTTAATTTAATTAATGACCACTGAACTTTGCTATATGTTACATCTTGCTCATCGAAATTTAAATGATAATTCTTTGCTCACTGAAATTAAAAATGTTGCTTATTGCTCACTCAAATTTAAATAAAGTTACCCATCAATCACCCATATTATTTCCATGAATATTACCTATTGCAAAATTTAATGAGCAATGAGTAATTTCATTCAAATTTAGGTGAACAATGAGTAACCTTTTAAATTTTGATGATTAAGAGGTAACATTTAACAAAGTTCAATGAGCAAAGAATAACTTTTTAAAGATCGATGAGCAAGTAATAACTTATAGTAAAATTCGATTATCATTCATTAAATTAACTCCCTTATCTACAATATTTTCTATCTTAAACACTTACTCTCATATTTAACAATAGTTGAATGGACTTCTTACCCTTTTCACACATGTGAAGGTAAAAGAAATAATAAGTGAGAAAAAAGTTCTCACTCGAACATAAAAATTTCACGCTCATCAAGTTCGAAACCATTTGAATTAACATGAAACAAAACCGAACAACTTCTTAAAAATTAACTGCTTGTAGATTTTAATATAAGGAGCCAGGGGATTTTGATTTGGTTCTAAGTTCTAACTAAATAGTTGGAATTTAGTTCAATTTCAAGATAATTAATGCTTTTCACCTCCTGAAAGAAAATTTGTTGACGTCAAAATGGATCGGGCCGGCACCTAAAACGGGCCGTGTAATCTGCAATTTTCCCGCAATATCCCCATTCCTATTAATATTCCCGGGAAAACTATCACAGGCACAGCGAAGCAAACCCACGCCAACGACCCCGCCGCACCCCAAATTCTCCGCCATGGAAGCTCCATCCACATCTTCGATAGAACCCAAAACTCCCAGAATTCAACCACCTCTCAATCTCCACACACCTCACAACCCTTCACCTTCTCGCATAATCTACAGTGACCGATTCATCCCCAGCCGTTCATCTTCCAATTTCGCCCTCTTCAACATCACAAATAATCCTTCTTCTTCATCTTCTGATGACTCTACCTCTGCCTACAATTCCCTTTTAAAGGCTGCCCTTTTTGGTCCCGAATTCGGTGGCACGTTCTCCCCATTAACCCCGGAAAAATCGTACCTTTATGGAAAAATTGGTGGGAGCAGTAGTAACAATGGTGTTTTGCAGAGTTCTCCGACTAATTGTAATATTTTTAAATATAAAACCGAGACCCGGAAATCTTTGCATTCTTTAACGCCTTTTGGGTTCGATTACCAGCTCCCTGGAGTGTCTCATAACCCCGTTAATACTCGCAGGAAAGTTCCCAGATCCCCTTATAAGGTAGGAAGTTTTTAATGTTATTTTTTGATTTGTGATTTAATATGTTTGGATTTAAAGAGTTCTTAAGTGGAATTTATGTTTGGTCTGTTGAGTTAAGATATGAGTTCCTTGAAGTGTTTTTATTTTTTCTCTCTTTCTTGTTAATGTTTCGTGTGAATGTATTATCGGTTTTGTTTGTCCCTTATTGTTCTGTCCGTGAATTTATGTATTATATTTGTTTATTGTGAAGTGATGGTATTGTTGTTTTTATTTGCTGACCTAGACTCCTAGTTATTGGGTTTCTTGATATTATGGTGTGTAGTTTGTTCTTGATAGATTTATTCTCCTTGAATTCAATAGTTTTTAACTGTGCTTCCTGCTTTAATTTGGGAATTTGGGTTCCCAGCCGTGGTGTGAAATTTCTGATGTCCATCATGAAATTTGTGATTATGCCATTGCGGATCTGAATTTGGGCTATTTTTCGTAAGTGTTTTTGTTATTTGGACCGTTTGACCTCATGGGTCTGGTGGTGTTTTTCAATAGGTTTTGGATGCACCTGCATTGCAAGATGATTTCTATCTAAACCTTGTCGACTGGTCTTCGAATAATGTATTAGCTGTAGGGTTGAGCCATTGTGTTTATTTATGGCATGCTTCCAGCAGCAAGGTGAGACTCGTCTTTTTTTCCAGTACTCTGTTTTGTTTGCTGAAATCCTACTATCAAATTATACAGGTTCATTGTTCTTTTCATTTACTTAAACGTGTTTTGAGATTGTGAGTAAACATAATCCGTAGTCGATCTCATGTTTTAACTGCATGCTATATGTAGGTTGTGAAGTTGTGTGACTTGGGTATCGATGACACTGTCTGTTCAGTCGGCTGGGCACAACGTGGTACACACCTTGCTGTTGGAACTGGCAATGGAAAGCTGCAGGTGTGATACAGCACTCCTTTTTAACCTCTTTTTTCTGTAAAGTGCATTGGTGCATTAACCTTTGGTAATGTAACAAGGTATTTTGAAAATGTCCCATTTGGAGTGGTATGAAATACAATTTGTAGAAGTTTGAGTTCCCCAGGAGCTCATTAAAATGTGCTGAGAAGTTTTAGTTTTTGAAGAGAATATTGGAATGAATTCTCGTCTTTCTTAATTATAATTTCATCAATAATACAATTAATTTTAATACATAAGTAGGGAGAAAGAAAGGAAAAATAATCTGCCTAATAAGGAAACAACCAATTATCCTAAAATACAATATCCTAAAATAATCACAATCTTCATCCTTGATATCTTCCCATACTTAGACGTTTTATACACTCCCTCCTAAGTTGGACTATAGATGTTGACCAAGTTCAACTTGCTGTTGAAGTCGTCGAAGACTTGTCTAGATAACCCTTTGGTGAAGATATCTTTTGTTTGCTCTTTTGTCGAAACATATGTCATACAAATAATTTTGTTATCCACATTTTCCTAAGTGTCTGTCTACTTCTACATGTTTTGTTTTATCATGTTGCACTGGATTGAGAGAAATGTTGATTGCTGCTTTGTTGTCACAATAGAGTTTGATTGGCAATTCCATTCCAACTTTTAGTTCTTCCACGAGTTTCTTTATCCATAACCCTTTACATATTCCTTGTGCAACCGCTCTAAATTCAGCTTCTGCACTGCTTCGTGCCACTACATTCTGTTTCTTGCTTCTCTAAGTTACCAAGTTTCCCCATACAAAGATGCAGTAGCCTGAAGTAGACCTCCTATCTTCTGTTGATCCAGCCCAGTCCGCAATTATTTTTCTCGAAGAGTAGTCCTTTCCCAGAGGTGTCTTTTAAATATTTGAGGATTTTATACACTGCTTCCAAATGAGCCATTTTTGGAGAATGCATATGCTGGCTTATCACGCTGACTGCGAAGGCTATGTCTGGTCTGGTGTGCGAGAGATAGATTAACTTCCCAACTAGTCTTTGATATTTGCTTATTTCCACTGAGTTTCCTGTGTCCTTTGACAATTTTCCTACCTCAACGGGTGTGTCACTGGGTTTGCATTTTAGCATGCCGGTTTCAATTAAGAGGTTGAGAATGTATTTCCTTTGAGAAATACTGATGCCCTTCTTTGATCTTGCAACCTCCATCCCTAAAAAATATCGCATTTGTCCTAGGTCTTTTACCTCAAATTCAGCGGCTAGACACTTCTTTAGTTTTACCATTTTAGCTATGTTATCCCCTGTTAGGATTATATCATCTACATATACAATTAGAACAGTCTTTGTCCCATCTCTGAATTGTTGGAAGAACATGGTGTGATCTGACTGTCCTTGGTGGTATCCTTGCTTCTTTAGTACCTTTGCAAACCTATCGAACCACGCTCTCGGTGACTGTTTAAGTTCATATAAAGATTTTTTTTAATTTACACACTTGATTTTCTTCATATCTATTGTTGAAGCCTGGTGGTGCTGTCATGTAAACTTCTTCTTCTAGTTCTCCATTAAGAAAATCATTCTTAATATCTAGCTGTTGAAGCGGCCAGTCTAGATTTACTGCTAATGACAAGAGAACTCGAACTGTATTGAGTTTTGCCATGGGTGTGAATGTTTCAGTGTAGTTAATGCCATAAGTTTGAGTATATCCCTTGGCAACCAGACGCGCTTTATAGCGTTCTATTGCCCTATCTGCCTTGTATTTTACATTAAAGACCCATTTGCAACCTACAGGTTTCTTTCCCTTCGGTAAGTTTGCCACTTCCCAAGTTTCATTTTTCTCCAAAGCATTCATTTCTTTCATTATTGCTTCTCTCCATTTAGATGATTCCAAGGCCTCCTGAATATTCAGTGGGATTTATATTTTATCAAGGTTAGCTGTGAAAGTACGAAACTTTGTGGATAAAGCATCATAAGAAATGAATTTTGAAATAGGGTGGAGAGCACATGACCGAGTTGGTTTTCTGATAGCAATGGGTAAATCTAGATTTGAAGATTCATTGGATAGATTCTCCTCAGGTCCTATCATCGGTTCTGACTCTCTTGGTGCCTCCGGTGTAAGAGTTTCCTTGTACTTTGATTTTGGCTTCCTTGAGTAAACCAACAGTTTATTGTCATTATTTTTTTCATCATCTTTCCCTGCATTCAAGTTTTCTTTTGCATATGGCACATTAGAAGGTGGATTGACTGGTTCTGTATGTATTAGTTCAGACGGGGAAAGGTCAATGTCTAAGAATTCTCGATTAGAATCTTCACTTATGAATTTCCCCTGAAGATGATGTTGTAGTAGGGGGTGTTTTCGAAGAAGGTTACGTCGAGGCGTAGATTTTCTTGTTGGACGGGTCATAACACTTGTAGCCTTTTTGTGTATGTGAGTATCCAAGAAACATACATTTGATTGCACGTGGTTCAAGTTTATTTCGAAGATGGGAGTGAACATGTACAAAAGTAGTACAACCAAATACTTTGAGAGGTAGATTTGAATTGAGGTGAGAGGCCGGGAAGTACTGTTGGAGTCTCTGTATAGGTGAGTTGAAGAAGAGAGTTCGACTAGGCATTCGATTGATGAGATATGCAGAAGTTAAAATGGCATCTCCCCCAAAAAGTTTTTGGCACGTTTGTAGTGAACATGAGAGCACGGATAACTTCGAGTAGGTGTTTATTTTTTCGTTCAGCAATCCCATTTTGTTGGGGAGAGTTAACACAAGAGCTTTGGTGGACTATCCCATGATTTTTTAGATAGTCTTGGAACGCATTATTGAAGTATTCCGTGCCATTGTCGGTGCGCAGAATTTAGAGTGGAATTTGGAATTGGGTTTGAATCATAGAGTGAAAGTTTATGAATACGGAACGGACATCCGTTTTTTCTTTTAGGAGGTAAACCCAACACATACGAGTGTGATCGTCTATAAATGTGACAAACCATTTCGTTTGGGTACGGTTAGGGTAGCGGGATCGTCTATAAATGTGACAAACCCCTAGGGTGTCCCAATCTGTTGTGCCATAACAAAAATTTACTATCACTAGAGGCAAATGCTAAATTACAGTCTAACAAATGACCTGGTTTACTCATATCAGCTTCCTCCAAGTAGTATAGTCCCTCAAACTCCTTAGCACTGCCAATCGTCTTTCTCGATGAAAGGTCCTGAAAGATATAATAAGACGGAAAGAAATTAGTAGAACAATTAGAATGTTGTCAATTGGCTGACAGATAACAAGTTACAGGACAAATTTGGGACGTGAAGTACAGAGGTTAATGTTAAGGTCTCAGAGATTCGAATACTCCCTTTTCCTGCAACAGATGAGAGTGAGCCATCTGCAATTTTTATTTTAATGTTTCCCGCACAGGTAGTGTAAGAAGTGAATAGGTGATGTGAATCCGTCATGTGATCGGAAGCACTGGAATCAATAATCCAGGTAGTTTTCGATCGTGAAGTGCTTAAGGCTCAAAGAAAGTTATCTTTGTGAGCAAGGGAACTAGAAGGACCTTTAGGAGATTGCTGACCATGTGTTTGAAGGCTTGAGAACATTTGGTAAAGTTGCTCTAGTTGTTCTGAATTGAAAGCACCGCCAGAAATTTGATTATTTGCTGTTTCGGCTTGATATCCCTTGCTCTTGGTAATTTTTTTTGGTTTCCAATAAGTGGGTTTTCCGTGAATTTCCCAACATGTATCTTCTTTATGTCCCGGCCTACGACAATGTTCACACCAAGGTCGTTCCCGTAATTTTGGGTTGGATCCATCAATACTTTCTTTTGATGATAGGCCCAAATTTCCTCCTCCAAGTCCAGCTGGCCCAAATCTACCAAAAGAATTACTACCTGACCCAAATTCAGCAGGCCCATGTAATCTAGCCGGTCCAGTTCTAGCTGGCCCATTTGTTTTAAAGCGATCCGGTATCTGGTGTCCAGTTTCTTGGCCCATTATTCCTCAAGCTTGGAGATCTGCTTGTGGCTAGGGCGGACGCTTCTCCGGCGTGCTCCTTCATCATCACTTGTCGGCGTGCCTCTTCGCGTCGGACCTCGGAGAACACTTCGCGAGTGGGGGGTAGTGGTCGCTGACCTAGTATCCGGCCTCTAACATCATCCAGTTCGCGATTTAGCCCGCAAGAAATTCATATACTTTTTCATTCTCCTGCTTCTTCTTGTACAAGGCGCAATCTTCTCCACACTTCCACTCCTCCTCGCCACTGAGGTCCAATTCTTACCAAAGAGTAACCACTTCCATATAGTATTCTGTTACATCTCTCGAGCCTTGCCGGGTCTGCCACAACCGAGTTTTCATCTTGAAAATATGTGCAAAATCTTCCGAATCAGAGTAGGTATTTTTTACCGCGTCCTAGACTTCTTTTGCTGTTGGGAGAAACAGATACGTCTTTCCTTTTGCCGGTTTCATGGAATTCACCAACCAAGCTGTTACCATTGAGTTTTCAGACTTCCACTTCTGTAGCATGGCACTCTGTCAGTTGGTTTCTTAGTCTCGCCAGTAAGGTACCAGAGTTTCCCTTTACCGTCGATTAATAATTTTATAGATTGGGCCCATTCTCGATAATTCATTCCATTCAATTTCTCCACCATGAGTTGGAAGGAGGAAGTTTTCAGTCCATTAGAACCGATTGAGGAGATAGTCTCTGCTTTAAATTCAGACGTTGCAGAGGTCGTTGATTCTCCGCTGTTGGCGGGGAATTCCGCCATTGAATTGCTAGGTTAGAGAAACCTAGGCTCTGATACCATGAAGAGAATATTGGAATGAATTCTCGTCTTTCTTAATTATAATTTCATCAATAATACAATTAATTTATAATACATAAGTAGGGAGAAAGAAAGGAAAAATAATCTGCCTAATAAGGAAACAACCAATTATCCTAAAATACAATATCCTAAAATAATCACAATCTTCATCCTTGATATCTTCCCATACTTAGACGTTTTCTACAGTTTTACTTAATATTGTTGCTCACGTGGCTTTATTTTATCAATTATGGCGTGTCTATACATAAACAAACTAGCTCAAAAGCTATGGAAATGGAAATTTTTGGGATCTGTCATTCTATTCTCAATATAAGAACGTGAATAGGATCCAAAAATCTGCTGTTAATAATCACACTATTCGCCTAAAACTCGTACTAATACCAGTCATGAAACATTAATTAATTTTTAGAGAAGTGTCAATCACGAAAGCATAATAAGAATAAAGAATCAATGGTAATATTAGAGGATACTTTTGAGTAATAATTGAAATGTAGGTACATTTGAATGAGTATGTTTGCTTGTAAGACATTATTGTCACATGGAATTTTCTGGTTAAAGTTCTTCTGACTTATACTTACTACATATGATATGAATTCTCAGTTGTGAGTAGCATAGGATCCTTCTGTATGCATATTGCCATATGCATAGAAAAAGCCGTTTGCTTCTTTTTAGGGTGGATTTTTATATCTTTCAGTGGTGACTGGCATTGTAAACCCCATTAGGATGAGAAAACACCAAAATTATGAGTTCACCTGTACATATAAAGGCATGAAAAATGTGTAAGGCAAAGGTTGTATTGACAAGATGTAACATGTAGCACGCTTGGAATAAAATGAAAAATGTGTGAGGCAAAGGTTGTATTGACAAGATGTAACATGTAGCACACTTGGAATAAAAAATAACCTGAAAGTGCATTGGACTTTGATATTTTTTGTTGTTGCAAAGAAGTAGACATTTAAGTGTCACTTTGATAGGGATGTATCCTTTGCTTCTGGTTCTTTCAGTATGTTAGTAGATTTGACAAACTTAAAAGAGTAACCTTAGGTGACATTTATTGCAAATTAGCTCACTTTCAAGTCAAACTAGATTGTGCTCTTCAAAAGTTAGAAATAAATCTCGGAGAGCTTATACTTTTGTACTGCAGTGTAGTTTGTCTCATTGGTTATTTAACTGCTTCATTTACTTTGTTCCATGAAGATATGGGATGCTTCTCGCTGTAAGAGAGTAAGAACAATGGAGGGACATCGGCTACGAGTTGGTGCACTAGCCTGGAGCTCATCTATGTTATCTTCAGGAAGCCGGGACAAGAGTATTCTTCATCGTGATATACGAGCTCAAGAAGATTATGTTAGTAAGCTAAGTGGACACAAGTCGGAGGTCAGTAACCCTTCTTGATTCTGCATAATTTAATATTGGAGTGTATAGAAGCTTATTTTTCTTTTAATATATTAAGTAGCATTACACCTATAATCATCTTTTAGGTGCCTTTCTTGTCTGAACATGAGCTACCTCTGTTTTAGGTTTGTGGACTGAAGTGGTCTTATGACAACCGCGAATTAGCATCTGGTGGAAATGATAACCGAGTATGCATTCATCTTCAATTCTGGTGCTTGCTGGTGGCTTGGTTTGCCAACGAGTTCACTTTTATGTAAATTTACTTGCTAGTAAATAAGTAAAATTTCAAGATAAATATATTTTTTGGTTAAAATTCAAAGAGTAGGTTGTTTTGATAGCAAGTCAGATTCACTTTTAAAATACGCAACTTTTTGGCCGTAAAAGTAAGAAAAAAGTAAATACTCCTAAACATGTTTAGAAACAAAAAGCTACTTAATTTTTCTTTGTTTAAACTTAGCCAAACATGATCTTATTTGGATTGGATATACCTTATCCAGTTGTTCGTGTGGAACCAACATTCAACTCAACCAGTTCTTAAATACTGTGAGCACACTGCTGCTGTAAAAGCAATTGCATGGTCACCCCATGTTCATGGACTCCTTGCTTCTGGCGGTGGTACTGCGGATCGGTGCATTCGTTTCTGGAACACGACCACCAACTCACACCTGAGTTGCATGGATACTGGAAGTCAGGTAGCGTGCTTATGTTTTTTTCCGGCTTTTCTGTAAAATTAAAGTTCTATAAAGTTTGAATTATGTTATGGTATTCAAAAGGAAATCCTATCATTGAGATCCCATTTCTCATACCACACTCTTACAAAAGGAATAGCTATAACTTCATTTGATTGGATGTCTGTCCGAATGTTTAGCAATGTTTACTGGAGACATGAAAAATTCTGTATGTGCGTTTTTATGATCTTGAGTATTTCATTTCTTTGCTGGTTGGAGATTTTTCCCCCTCCTCTGTGGAGATTGAATCAGCGGAGAACAGACTACAGCACAAAGCAACAGTTTAGAGGCATTGCATAGGAGATGACCATTAAGTTTGTGCAAGTGGAACGTTATTCAAACTGGTCGAGATCCTATAGTTCTTTAGTCATGTTCAGGCTAATCTCTTAAGAGTGTGCAAAAACATATTAATAAATGTTGGGTTTGTTCGGAGGTTCGTAAAAAGGTAGAAGTATGGTGTTATATATAAAACAAAATGGTGCAATTAACTTTATTTGTCTCATGCTAATTGACAAAGTTTTTACCGGTTTGAATTGATTGACCCACCGTTGTCAGGTATCCTATTGTTTTTAATCTTGCGTCACCTTCAAATTTTGCTAAATGTTAGTTGGACTGAAGGTTGAGACGTTGAGTCACTACTTTGATTTAGATTTCTTAGATTTCGTAATTATAGCATGTTTGGGAATAGGGATTAAGCTCTAATCGATACCAAGACGAAGTGAAATGAAATCAGAAACACGCAAGCAATACAACACACATGTAGCTCTCACTTAATATCACTCCACTCGCCGCTGCAAGTGTTTACCATGAACAAGAGAAAGGGTAATGGTAACTCACACCTCTCTACCTGTCTCAAAGAATAAGGCTCCCTAAATAATCCTTAATATATCTAGAAAATATTAGGGAACCCCCTTTTTCCAGTTGATCTTGTTGCATAGGTCAACCTGCAGTGAAGGGGATAGCTATGCAGTGTTGTTAGGTGCCACACGGTCTAACTTGGCGAAGTATTGGAGAGTATTTGTCATTTTTTCACTTAATTAGATTGCAAATCAAATTACTTAGTGATGCCCCTCAATTTCCTCTGTTTGGTAAAATCCTTTTCCCCTTTCGGTAAGTTTCAGTTCTCATATTAGAATTTGAACATTAACAATGTAATATGATTTTTCGACTACATAGCAATGAACATTATGTAAGGAGTGATAATTCAGGTTTCTCTTTATTTATTCTTTTTGGTGAATGCAATTGGTATTCCGATAAATATGCAGCACTCTCTGAAATATGTCTCCTTTTCTTTTTGGTTGTCAAAGTTACTAAGGATCCTTACTCGAGTTATGCTATGGCAGGTATGCAATCTTGCATGGTCCAAGAATGTCAATGAACTTGTCAGTACCCACGGTTACTCCCAAAACCAGATTATAGTTTGGAGATATCCCACGATGTCAAAGGTACTGAAATCTAGCATATTACTTCAAAAAAATTGGTTGTTTGAGCAATATTTGTATAATACGTTTCTAATATTGTCTCATAATTCGTGTAATTTTTTCTGCTAATGCAGTTGGCAACTCTCACTGGTCATACTTACCGAGTTCTTTACCTTGCCATTTCACCAGATGGACAGGTAACTGAACGAAACTGCCTTTTTTTTTAAATCTACTTTGCAAGAACAAGTGCGCTAATACTTCAGTTTTTGTTCGATGATATAGACAATTGTGACGGGGGCGGGAGACGAAACACTTAGGTTCTGGAACGTGTTCCCTTCTGCCAAGTCGCAGGTGAACAATTCTGTCTTATGATGGTCAACTTTAGTAGTCTTTTCTGAATGGACTATGTTACTGTGAGCACCATACCTAAGCTAGACAATGACCAAATAAATCAGTAAAGAAAATTACTTATCTCGTCCAAATAAATATAACTCTTCTTTTTTATTATATATATATATGTTGTCTAAAGAAAGGCGAAGCATGACGGTATTCAAATGTACTGTTTTCCTCAGAACACGGAAAGTGAAATTGGAGCTTCTTCTCTCGGAAGAACTCAGATAAGGTGATCCATCGTGGCCTTGAAGCTTTGCTGCTACATTTAAGGTGCCGATATTTATTTTCTATTACTAGGAGAAATCAATTCTACCCCACAATAGAAGGCGATGCAGAGGCTCCGATTGAACATTAATTAATGTATGTTTGGATTCAAGTAAGCACGATGGTCCTCGCCATCTTGCAGAATGTCGATTTGGGATATTTACATTGTTGATAGAGGAAAAAAGCAGTGGAAGACGGTATATAAAGCTCAATAACATCTCCTCTGCATTCTGTGTTATAGAGAGAGGTTTGACATTAATGGCATTAACTCATTATGCTTTCTTGGTTCATATTGTAAATAAATTGTTTTTCTTTCTTCAGCAGAAGTTCGTTTTACTTGTTATTAACACTTCAATATTATGTTGTGTATCGTAATCTGCATTTTTGCAAAAGGAATTCTTTATTCTCTTGATTCTCGATCGAGCTCGAGAATATTTCTCAACCATGGTTTGAGAGTATCTTTCGATGCAATCTATTGCTCTCGACCGAACGAGCCGATCCGTGGGGGCATTATAGTTCCTAGAGTACATTTAAAAAGAATGGTGTATTGAATTGAAATTTTGCCATGAAACTATTTCTAATTAATGGTAGACGGGGCTTAGGCCCATGATTAGCAAAATTGTAAGAAAAGGAGTTTCTTAAGACTAATGTGTACGCTAATAATAAAAAAAAACTCGTAGAATAAAGATTTTATACGACAATAATCTTGAATACAAATCATTCATAGCCTTCATAGCTATGTTTTAGCAAGACCAATCAAATAAAAATACACATCATGTTTGGTATATTAAATTGTCGTCTACGTAACGGATAAATTGTAATGGACATATTTTGTCCAATATTTTCTTCCTTAATCCTATTCAATCCAGTACACCGAGTGTACCTACAATGTCACAATGGACAGACTGTCATTTATATTTACACACAAATGAATAAGATATCAAGCACCACCACCAGAGACAAAATTCTGCTGCCTCTGGCGTATGCCATTGGGAGTGATCCCACCAATCTCACTCTCACCAGACAGATTTTGGGCCCATGGAATCAAACTCATTGGTGGGAAACAACAATTGCAAGCCTCCTGGCATGGCAGGGGATCATGATCATCATAAATGGTGTAGGCCCCATTAGAAGGAGCTGATGCCTCTTTGAGTGGGCCCCAACACTCCACCTTGTTGAATTCTGGTATGTTGGAATGGAAATATACCCAAACCAATGCCTCTTTTAGGTCTGGATGATTGTCAAATAAGCTTTCATCCCCATGAACAAATGCCTTCAATACCTAATCCCATTTCAAAATATTAAAAAGTCAACAAAAAAAGATTGAAAACCTTCTTCTTACATTTCACGCAAATTGAATACCGTGCTCTAATTTTTTCTAAAACTTGATGTGGATTTCATGTCCACCTAGCATAAAATATACCATTCCTTAACATTTTATGGACCAAATATAACGCTCTCGATTGGACTTCACATTCGTTGAGATAAGCAAACAAACCAAATATTTTGATTACTTCCAATCAGTGTTCTAAAAAGTTCGTCTGGGCGGGCTCGAAGTTCATACAAAATGCCTTGCTTCGCGCTTGGACATTTTTTTTTTTTTTCCAATTCTTAAACGGCTAAATTTTTCACTCTATTTCTTTCGTTTTCCGTCGGCGCTCTTTATTAGTTTTTTTTAAGTCTTTTATTTGACTCAAGCTTATTATTATTTTAAAAAAAAATCAATTGACTTTAATTTCAAATTTTTAAAAGATTTTATTTGTACAAAAGTTAAAAATGACTTTATCTAAATTGTTAAATACAATTTAAGTTATGGTGTTATCTACATTATGTAATTTATAATCTTGAAACTCAATTTATTACAAACTCCAAAAGCATGTATGAAGTTTCTATAAATCTATTAAGTATGACTTATCTAGTTGAAAATTGAAACTATGAAAAATATTCTAATTTTCACATTTCGAAAACTTGAAAATTGCATAATTGACTAGTTGTAGGAGTTATTAAGTAAATATTGTATTTTATAATTTTAGTTATTTAATATGTATTATTTTAATTATTAAATAATTTTTAAAATGATTAAAAATTAAAAATAATATTAAAAATAAGAAAATATTTTTTTTTACGCCTAAACCTCGACTAGGCTTGCTTGCTTAAGCTAGTAAAGCTAGAAGTTTCGACTCCACGTCTAGCCATATTTTACGCTTTTTAGAACATTGCTTTCAACGAGGAGTTACAAAGTCGACAACTCTAATTAACATTGTATTTCACAAGTGAAGTGTAAAATCTACATTTCTTGTGCATCACATAAACTAAATGTAACACTTAATCGTGATAAATAGAGGAGAGCTTACCACAGGGAGTTCCTTGCAAAAGATGTAGTATCTGAGCCTAGCACAGAGATCTAATAAGAAATGGCCACCACTTATGTGACAATGAACATGAAGAGACATTTTTTCTTTGATTTTCTTCCACTCTGCCACTACTTCATCTCTCTGTAGTCTATTGTACCACCCTTGTAACTGCAACCAAAATCCCAATTTCTCTTTTTTCTTTAAATCTCAAAATAGTAATATAATGTAGCCGTAAATATGGTCTAACTAATGGTATAAATTAAAACAAGATGATGTATTTCAATCTAGAGCGGGCTATGGTCCACGTATTGGTGTCTCATGATCCACATGAGAGTGTCTAAGTCCACGTTTCGCACATGAGTAATCTATGTTAGGTAGGTATTGGGGGCCCCACTACATGTCGCGGTATTTAACTAACTTTTGATCACCGGGTTCCCTATAAAGGATTGGGTTTCGGAATTGAAAAGGTCAAATAAAATTATTGGTCCATGTGGAAGACTCGACATAAGGGACGGATACAGTGGGGGGGGCTGGCTGGGCTGCAGCCTCCCCCCCCCCACTTAGGTCCAATTTTTTTTTTTTTTTTTTGAAAAAACTGTTTTTTCATGTGTAAATTTTTTTTTTTTTTTTTCGCGTAGTAGCCCGACTTGAAATTTTGTAGCCCAGTCTCAAATCAAATCTTGGATCTGTCCCTGCTCGACTTGGCTCAACATGCCAGACCTAGCTGAAGTCTAAACACGCCAAGGAAAACATGCCTAATTCACATGGTCCCCTCTTTTTTTTTTTCCCTCTAGAGCACTCCAAGTTGTAAACTTCTCTTTTTCTGAAATCATCTAAGCAAAGAGATTACAAACAAACAAGTTTGACTTTCTATAGAACCCCTGTTTTTCCTCTGTTTTTTATTCAAGACCAAAACTTGAATACACAATAAAAACAATAATTTCTTAAATAATTACCAGTCTTTAATTTTTTTTTTAAAAAAAGGACAACTTCTGATGATGTTTTTAATTACCTGGGAATTGTTTATAGTTTGAGAGATGGCAAGAGTGAGCTTAGAGGTTATATCACTGTGTGTAAGTGTATATGCTCTTGGAAGCTTCCCTGGATGCTTCTTCTCATCCACTCCTAAGAACAATACCTTCAATTTTGATGCCTCAAATATTGCAGGTCCAAATAATCTAGCCACCTGAACCAAAACACAAAACACACAAATATTACTAAAATTTATACAGATCTGTATGGAAGAGACAGATGAACATGTTACATCACCTCTTCTAAAAATATAAGTATTCATTTATTTGTGTATATTCATCTTTAAGACATCCCTGTACGTGTATATCTAGATTGTTCCTTCACATAAGAGGCTTGACTTACAAAGGTGCTAGCCTACACCAGATTATCTAATGGAAAAGGCCACTTGAACATGGTCAAAGACCGATTCAAAAACAGGGAGTTGAGGTGTCACTTGACAGGCATTGATTTGAAATTTTGAACTTCGGATCAAGGCCGAGGTGGTGCCACCTCGGCCCCCTATTTTTGAATCAGTTCCCGACCCTGTTTTTTTAGCAGGGCTCTTATCTAATAGCTCAAGCGATTAGAAATAAAACAAATTTATTTTCAAGCACCTCATAGTACTTTCATTGAGAATTATAATCCCTAATTCCATCCATCAAGAACAATCAATTTAAAGTAAGAAAATAAACAATCAACAACACGCAAGATTTATAGAGATTTGCTCTAATGTAATCTTGATAGAGATTCGCTTTATCGTAAGATTACGTCATCTCCATCGTTGCAGCATTAATTCACATGATGAAAAATATTTGTAAGAGAAAATATCAATTCTACCTCTTATAACCTCTCTTTTTCTTTAATTGATGATAATAGAGAGACTAAGGAATTTTACAAGAACTCCTATTAATTTTAAAAGAATACAAATTCCTAAACAATCTTTAACTAAAATTTTCGTTGAGGCCAGGGGCCACCTATCCCCTTCCAACCCCACCGCAACATTAACATGGAGGTCGATCCACGACTAGCTCTGTAAAGCGACAATAATTAGGATTCGACAATAAGCTCCACAACTTAACAACTTTTGCAAGAGGGAGATTTGTTCGAGTTTATTTATGACACGATACAACTTGCAAAAGAGCCTTCAAAAAACTCTACTTTGAATCCATTTGAATATTTTTCCAGAAATAGAAAACCATTCTCAAAAATCAAATCAAACTAAACTATATTAAATATTCAACAGACTACAGACCTCGGTAAGTAATCAAAAAAATAATTTTCTAGAGAGAGAGAGAGTTACTGGGACTATAGAGTGGTTCTTCTTGCTTCTCCTTCTCCTTGTTCTGTGCGCCAAGAAAGAATTATTTTCTTGTTTGAGTGAAGAAGACTTTAGGTTTGATGGGAGCACAGGAGTTACAGTCAAAGTGCCCATCCCAGAAACCTATCCAGAAACCTAGAGAAAGAGAGAGGGATCTAGAGAGATAGAGAAGCTCCAGATCTTCAACAATTCCAGAGAGTTTTAGAGAGAGAGAGAGAGAGAGAAAGCATAAGCATATAGCCTACTGAGTCCTCCAACTTTTTTTGAGCAAATTTTGCATTTTTTGTTCTACTTTTAACTTTTGTTTCTTTTTCTTTGCTTGGATACCTAAACTATTGAAACTTCGAAGACTGGCATTCTTGCGTGTGCTATCGGCTTTCTCTATAGAGAGAGAGAGAGAGAGAGTGCGTCCATGTGATGAGGATGGTTATTAGGCGTTGCGTGTCCAAATTTAAGAATCTAACAGTTGAAACTTGAAAGGCGGTTGCTTGTAAGTTCAAACTTTTCGTTGATGATAGTATGAAGTATGAACTATTAGTAGGTGCATGGTATAGAGGTAACCACGTAAATGTGTAATTTAAATTTCTTACCACACTTGTCGGTAGAGTTAGAAATTAGAACAATTCTTAGTGTACAAAAAATAAGTGTATAGAATTTATATAGATAACATACAGTGAGAGGTGGGTGGGTGATTTTTTGAGCAATAAAATACTCACATGGGAACAAGGACGGATCCAGGATTTGATTCGAGACCGGGCTACTGCGCAAATTTTTTTTTTTATACATGAAAAAACAATTTTTTCAAAAAAATATATAAAAAACCTTTTAAAAAAAAATTTGGACCTGAGTGGGGGGCTACAGCCCAGCCAGCCCCCCACTGTATCCGTCCTTGCATGGGGACCCACCCATGTGAGTATCTGAAATTCTCCCGTGGACAAAATTCTGTACAACCAGAATTTTTCTAGAAATTATTATGAACTGTAGTTTGAGAAATTAATAAACACGTGTTTGTTTAAAAAAATTTAAAATTTATACATTTTACAACAGCACAACTTTTATCAATGTTTTGTTTTTTTAAAAAAATTACTAAAACGCTATCAAAAGTTTTCTTAAATAATCCTTAAGTTTACGTTGTTACTTATTTGATAACAAAATAGACGTTTTTTTAATTTTTTTTTTTTTTTTACAGAGTAACGTTTTAAATAAATGTGCCATAGGAGATTTATTCCTATCGATCTTTTTAATAGTCTACTCAATTTAAATCATGTGTAATAATATTTTAAGGGGGGTGTCGAGATATGATTCTTTCCTTGGAGGTTTGTGATAGGTAGGGTTGGATAAAACTTTCGAATCGAACGATTCTTTTTAAGTTAAATATTCGAACATATATCTGAATTGAGAACCGACATGTTATGTTTGGTTCTCGATTCTAGATCAAGAACTGAAAAATCGAATAAGTCCCGAATTGAACTGAATCGAAACGAACCCGAACCGAACCGAACGATTCTTCTTAAGTTAAATACCCGGACATGTATCTGAATCGAGAACCGACATGCTATATCCGATTTTTGATTCTATATCAAGAACTGAAGAACCAAATAAGAACTCAATCTTTCTAATTTTTTAAATATATTTATTTTAAATAAGCCAAATTATTTTATTTTTTAAAAATAAATTTGCTAACTAGTTAATTTATCTCAAACCTAAAAATATGATTTTTCTATTTCTAATTTTCAGTCTAAACTCAACTTAATCAAATTGACCTAAAATTTACCCAAATATGTCATTCTACTATAGTGTCGTTATTACCGTTAAGGAGAAATCGAATTGGAACTCGACAATGCCTCTTTTAATTATTGTGAGCTCGCTGTTTTTCTCTTTATGTGATTTTAACAATCAAAATAATGAAGAACTCAGCAAAGAGAGATGTAAAAGACACATAAAATTGAACTACGTTATTTTGTAAGAGTTAAAAATTGAACATTTTATTAGTAGAATTAATGTAACTTTGTAAATATTAAAAAAATTATTATAATACAAAATCTGGACCCAAAATGGAACCGAATGGTTCCATAATTAAATTTGGACCCGACAATTTCACTTACTAAATACTCAAAAATTTTGAATCTGATTCGATTCTCATTAGAACCAGACTATGTCCAACCCTAGTGATAGGCTAACCTTCTCATGGTGTAGGTTGACCTAGGGATAGAAAAAATCATGCGGCCCGACCCGAATAGGGGAACTCCTCTTCCTGTCAGAGAGGCTTTAAGGGTTTGCAAAAAGAAACCTTGCCCCTGACTCGGGTTGGGACAAGTATTGACAATTTTAGTTTTGTTTTATTTATAAAGAAAAATTACATTTCAAACATAAAATTAAATTTTATATATAATATTAATATCCCTTTTGATTCTCATTTTGAGGGAAATAATGCATTTTGAATAGTTGATTGATGGAAAATGTAGTGACGACAATGGGTCGAGTTAAGCCGGCTCGGCTCGTGAACACCTGAACTCGGCCCTAGCTCAACACGAGCGCTCGACTCGTACTCGATGGACGAGCTCGACTCGGCCCACGAGCTGGTGAGTTCAAGAGGCGAGCCACGAGTTTTTTAAAAAAATATTTTATTGCAGATTTTCAGGCTTTTTGTTAAATTTTTTTTTTCTCAATTTTTTATGAACCCACGAGCCGAGCCGACGAGTGGCTAGCTGGCTCTGCCCAATTGCCATCCCTAGGAAAAAGTGTGATTAAAAATTAAGAATTTTTTTTATTTGTGTGTAATATTATTTTATTGAATAATGTGTGGTTGAAAAGAAGAGAGAAAAATTAATTTTGAAAAAAATTGGAATCAAACAGGGGCTAAATCAGATAATAAGCGAGGCAAATAAGTGCCCTACCCCAAAATCGGACACACCTCGTCTTAAACGAGGGGAGAATCCCAATGTGACGGGGGTATGGGATGGTCACTGGTTCCGCCTTGCCTCGAACCCCTTTATCATTTGTAGGTCGATCGCCCAATATAAAGGTTGAACCTTAACCTTGAGGGTCCTCCACGGCCCTGTCCCACCCCACCCCACCCCACCCCACCCCACCCCTAGAGCATTGTGGGGGAGGTAAATCGCGGGATGTGCCTCAGCAGGTCAGTATACAAGAGCTGTCATACTGGTGCCCATAAAGAGTCTAATTTCAAACTTTGTAAGAGGCAGAGTCGAACCCTCACACTGCGACTGTCAGCTCAACTGAGACTACTTGATGTGATCTGGAGTGCGCAACAAATCAATGAACATTGGGCGAACGTTGGGAAGGGATCAAAGTTGGGTTCGAGTTTTCACGGAGTCACTACAAGCCACACAATTGATGGTTTGAACCATGGAGCACGCTAGGTTGAAGTTAACAAGCCAACAAATAAGTTTCGTGTTGGAGTCGAGGTCGAAAAAGATTTGAAAGGCATTCGAATCAAGAGGCCAAAACGGAAGATAGCCGGGAAGCAAACCAAGAAGCCATGTGGCCGCATAGACTTCCCACAATGCGAATGGAGCAGGCAGAGACCTCAGAGGCAGACAGAAGTTGTTCTATGCAACCGCATAGAGGAATAAAAAAAAGCAGTTTTATTTAATTTTCGCGAATTTTTGTATTTCATCATATTTCTTAATTTTGACAAGTTTCTATATTCTAGGTGTCTTAAATTTCGTTTTTTTCATATTTTTTAGGGTTTTATTGTTTCAGTGTAAATATGATCTTTATTTTCATTGTAAGGGATACTTGATTATTATATGAAAAAATTGAAAGATTTTTTTCTCGTTCTTCCACGAACAATTTTACCGAACTTATCAAAGATGAATAATTTTTGTGGCGTTCAAAATATCGGGTCATGAGTTCTTTAATTTGTGAGCAAATGGTTCATTGCATTATCGTTATCTTTGGGTTTCTTGTTTCATCTTGTTGGGTTCAAAATCCAAAACTATCCCGGTGAGATTTCGAGACTTTGTGATCAAGAGGTCGCTGATTTAATATACTTTCGGTTGCTTGGTTCAACGTTTAGAGGTTAAATCCTAAACCTTGATCGTATTTGGGCGTTCTTGGGATCCGATTCATTCTCCTGTGGATTTGATAGTGCTCGTGTTAACCGGATTCGCATTACTACCTCACTCTTGACCTTTGCACCACTGAGCTATTCCCCCGAGGGCGGTCGATCGCCCCCATATACTTCTATTTTGAGCTTGTGTACATAAATTTTGGGCCAAATCCCATCCGCCAAAAAAAGTTTGATGATAGTTAACTTATTATTAGTAATTTGCACAACAACGTTCCACAACTGCTTCCCAGATTCGCTCCATATTTCTAAGAAAGGATAAGGATACATTTTATCCTGAATCCAAGGGTCTCAAATGGAGTCACATGGATGGAGATCCTTGTTTAACGTCTTATAAGTGAACTTCTATTGCTGAAGGTAAAGACATTTTTCCTCATACTTATCTTCATATTCTTAGTTATGATATTGTAATATTCCTCTCTAGAAACTATATCAATTCTTACACTTGAGGGGAACTAAAAGGAGTTACTTGCCTATTTTTTAGGTCACAAGAGTATAGGAAGAAAAAAAAAAAAAAAAAACTTATAACGACCCTATTTTCATAGGTAACATCACCACTGTTGACAAAATAAGATCAAATCGATTTGTTTAATCTAAACAACGAGAACTGTTCTGATTATGTGTAAAATTGTAAATTTAAAACCATTAAACAAGTCACGAAACGACAAGTTTATCTCAAAAAATTATCTTCCTTTGATATATTTTTAATTTATGATCATACTAATTCGACCTCGATCGAGCCCTTTAGCCGTTGACCTTTTTACCTTCTTCAAATGGATATTTGGATTGTATTTTTTTTTTACCATTTTTGGTGAAATTAGGACTAGATCAGTTGGTTTAATCTAAATAATTGAAACTACTCTGATCATGTGTAAAAGAATCGCAAAATCTGAAAATATTAAATAAATCAAGAAACGGCTAGTTCATCTGAACTTTTTTTTATCTTCCTTTTTATATTTTAATTTAATTTCGTTCGAACCTTTTAAACCTTGGCCTTTCATTTTTTCCAAATTCTATTGGATTTTGATTTTTTTTTATTTCCCCCTACTTTTTTGGTGATATTGTTGAAAATTTGGTCATGGAAGTCAAAATTATTGCGTAACACAGCACGATTTAAACAATATTCTAGACCCGTCGGACACTATCTACTAAGATGTAGATAGTTTTGGAATGCTCTCAATTGTCCAATTAAGCAGCGCATTTGGAGCTTTGTTTTCCAATTGGGCAGCTAAATTGCCTTTTTCTATATATTTTTCTCAAATAATGTCACTATCTGAAAAGAAAAAGAAGTGGTTTCAGTATGGAATCACATTTTGCGCCAGTCAAGGAATAAAATACGCTGATTAGCTAAATAAAGAGATTTCGACCCATCCTAAGAAATTGAAAATAGTATAAAAATTTTAGGGGCGTTCTTTTCGTGTTTCAATTTTGTGTTTTGAGTTTTAAATTTGTTTTATATTTTGCATTTTGGGTGTCTATTTTGAGATTGTTGAAAACTCGTTCTTTTTGTCGTTTTGAAAAAATATTTTTCAACCCGTGTTTTTTTAGTTTTGGCAGATTTGTGAAGAAAACAGTCAAAACGTAAAAAAGTTGTTTTCTGTTTTCTTCACAAAATTTTCAATCATTTTCAAAAACTCGTTTTCAAAAATGGGAAAGAGAACGCGTTTTCAATGTTTTGAAAAATCGAAAACAGAAAACGGCCTGAAAACAGCAAAGAGAACGCCCCCTTAGAAATTGGGATTGAAAGGAAATTGTTTGTTTAAAATCAATAAAGTTAATTCTGTAGTCGGGTAAACTGATTCATTCGAATTAGATCTATCCGAGCTAAGTCTATGCCAGCATACAAATGATTAAATAAAGATTTGTGAGCGCGTGTTTATCAAAATTCCAGTCGAATAAAGCTGGCAAATCAAACAACGGGAAAATTGACTTCTGCAAGGTGAAGCAAGCATGGAAAGTTGCGATTAATGGTGGTTCAGTCTTGATTCTCATCAAATGTTGTTTGCTAAGAGCAAAGGAGTATTAACCTAGATATGGAATTTGATATCGCTCGTGCAAATGCTCATATGTCGATGGATACTATGTTTCAATTCGAAGATATCGAATAAGTACTATAGAAATCTGGGACCCATGGTGAGCGCGTTGTGAATATAGTGGGTAAATATTTGATTATTCATTTTCATAAAACATATATGTACTATACACAATTTATTCTCGTATTATATATAATAATTATTTATGTGCATTATATTCAAGTGATTCTGCAGTGTTAACGGAAGGACTCTATGTTAAGTTAAATTCATGTTTAGTTTAGCTAAAAAAATTTGATAAAATTTTAAATCAAAATTCAAAATTAATTTTAACTTTCACATTTTATGCGACACACAACTTTATCAATATTTCAACCACACATTTCATTATTTTTATCAAATTTTACGAAAAATATGATTTTTAGCAAAATCAAACATGGATGAATTATTTTGTAGCTCTCTCTGTCTTCGGTCGAAGTCACGAAGCAACAACATCAATAAATTTTTACAAATTTGAAGCGCCGTTGAATTACCTATGTAAAGGTTGAGTGAAAAAAATTAATGTTATTTGTTTGGAATGTAAAAATCACTTTTCAATATCAAAGATGGAATGAAGAATTATAATCAGGGGCGGACCTAGGGGGTCCTATAAGGTCAATTGACCCCTATTTTACTCTATAAATTTTAATTGTGACCCCCTAATCCAAGTTGTCTGAGTCTGCTCCTGATTATATATTGTTTCTCTGTTTGGAGTATGTTATGTTTTAACAATGATTTCTTCCCTGAGGGAGAAACTTTTGGACAATCGTGCTCGTAAGCAAGCATTGTAGTGGATTTAAAAGGAGTAACGTTTTGTGCATTATATGAAAATCATGGCTGGTGAATCAGTAAAAGCTTGGCAATGGTTAACAAAAATCGTCACAGGTGCATGTGGGGGTGAAAAGACTCAACTCTGTGTTGATCGATTCTGAGTTGCAATATATGGGGAAATAAGGAAACTTGAGCATGTAAATAAGTACAAAAATTTAGAAAGTGTGGAGTAATTTGATGATTCTCCCTATTCTGACTCTGGTCACTACATATCAAAGAAAGGGGACACTGAAGAAGAAGCAGAGCTCTTGAGAGTCTTGAAATTATCAGAGGCATCAATTCATCTGCAGCTTTTGTACTAAAAGATGAAAAAAACTATGTTTTTACTTTTGATGAAAGTGCATATCTTAAAAACTCAGAGCCACTAAATTCTTCAGAGACGGGATAGTAATGTTGTGGATCACACTGAAAAGACTAGTGAGAACGGGACATCTGTATCAAATAGTGACACTACTTTCTTTAATTACATGCCGGATCCAGGTAGTGGCGAGCTAGGGCGGCGATCCGCCGGATGTTCAGTTGCCGCCGGAAAAGGGTCGGAACCATTTCAGTACACGGGCCACAAGCAACAGAAATATGTGATTTGGTCTTGCTTTGGTGGCTTGAACAGCATGTTTATCGCCACTCGCCAATGGTAGTGAAGATTCCAAGGTATACTCTTCCTCTGCTGGGTTTCTCCATCCCTTATCTGTATTTTCAAATGGAGACGGAGTCCGGGGAGGAGAGAGTGAAGAAGATGGGATGAAATACTTTGTTTGGGCCTTTTTTTTTGGTAGTGGGTTTTGATTTTTTGGGCCAACATTTTTTTCTTACTTATAGTCATTTAGCCCATTGTCCTATATACCCATTCCAATTCATTCAACTTGCCTTTATAGTTTTTAAGCTGAATTTTTTTTTTTTTTTTTTTTTTTGTGTACTTTAGGTGAGACTAAATTACTGGTAACCAAATTGAACCAAAATATTTGTACTTGAGATGCACGAATTGGGCAAATGCAACTCCTATTGTTTCACAGTGAAAATAAATAAATAAAATTCCAAACCCTTTATACATCTTGTCGTATGTGAATGTGATTGATCGTCGACTGTCATAGTGTCACCGACTGCTGTTGTGAGCCGGTGAGCGCCTCTAGTATTTTTTGTGAGCATTTGTGTTAAGATTGTAACTCTCAACTCAATTGTCAATTGAACATTTGAGCACCTCTATTCTTCTTCTTTTTTTTTTTTTTTTCATTTGATTCTTTAATTTGGTCTGTGATTTAGTATGTTAATTATGATATATGAAAATTGGGGAGTTTGTAAATTTTGTGAATATATGAATTTGTGACTGTGAATTGAGAATTTTATGATTTGTGATAAATGTTCAATTGATGTTGGAAATTAGAAATTGGAAATTGATGATTGTTTAAGATGAAGTTTAATTTATATTTTATTTTCATACATATTATGGAACGATTTTTTTAACCGAAACAAAATGCTCAATCTATCATAAAACTAAAACTCATATGAGTTTTGATTTGTGATTCTGGAAATTAGGGATAAGTGAAAAAATCGGAGATGATTGGTTGAATGACAATTTGGTGGTTCACGTGGAGAAACAGATTTCTAGGAAAGTTGAGAATGAGACAATATTGCAATATTTTCAAAATATGAGACTTCGTAGAATTCAATTATCTAAGTTTACAGTTACAAGTAAGGTTGTATCATGTAATTTTTTATTTATTTTTGGTTGTATTGAATTATATTTTCATATATATAGAATTTTTACAGTTTAATGTATTTATATATATATTGAAGAATTTTTAATATTATTTAATTGAATATTAATAAACGACATTGCTATTATGATCGTTAATTGTCAACGATCAATGGTCAACGTCGTTCATTGGAAATAATTCTTTAATAGAGGATCTTGATTCTAGTTCTTAAATCTTGAATATTGACTCTTTTTTATTATTGAGTTCTTGATCTCGATTTTTGCTTCTTGCTCCATAGTCTTGATTGTCGATTTTTGGATCGTCATTTTCAATATGATTTCTTTTGTATTCTTGTGTTGATGAGATAACGCAAAGAATGTAAATTTACGTATGAATTGGGGACCATAACCTTATGTATCATCTATAAGTATTTCGCTCATCATGAAATACAATTCTAAAGGAATTTGATCTCTACACATATAATCCGGCCCACACTTTATTTAGATGCTATAAGCCCAATAATTTAATTATTTATTAGATCACTTTAATTTTGGACTTAACTTTAAGATAATTTTTATACACAATTAATTATATATGTAGACTCACATGACAAACAAAAACTCAATAATCTTTCACTTGTGCCACATATGTTACCTTATAAATGTGTGTAACCATATGACATCAAAACTTTTGCTATCATGACTTAAAGTATTTTCGAACAATCTCATCCATTGATTATATCAATATAGGATCAAAACGATATCCGTTACAAGTATCATAACTAAACCAATTAATGGTCACGTATATCAACACAATCAAATAACATATATCAAATGTGGATGTGTAGCATGAAAATTACATGCAATGTGATCCAAACATGCTTATTTTCAACTAGTCCTACCTTATTCTTTAATAAAATCAACCATAAACTTTAATCAGAGTGGAATTGAATTGAATATTTTATTTCTTAAATAAACTGAATATCCATGGATAAAAATATGCGTCTAAAATAGACAACATCCAAATACAAACTCCCACTAAACTGACATACCATCGAAAGATGCAATACCCATGTGGGTATTATGCTTATGCAAGATATTGGGTGATGGCTCCTTAATAAGTGGATCTACAATTATAGAGTTTGTTCTAATATGTTCCATAGAAACCTGAACACTCTGAATTCTTTCATTGATAACTAGGAACTTAATTTCTATAAATTTTGACATCATCAAGCTCCCGTTGAAATACAAGACCGCTATTGGTCACATAATAACTAGAGTGGTCTTTCAAATCCATCCAAAATATGTAGCCCAGTGACAAAATTGTGCAATCATATTCCGCGATCGAAATCAGAATATCCAATGATCTCCAATTGGTTTGTTTTTCTTGAATGTGATCATATAATCCTTAGTTCTCTGTAAAATCTGAATAACCTAATTAGCTGCTTTCCAAATGTCCTTCCTAAAGTTACTTAAATATCTGTCCAACATTTCAACCATGAATGTTATATCCAGATTTGTGTAAGCCTAAGCATATATCAAACTCCCAACCGCAAAAGCAAATGAAATTTTTTGCATTTCATTTTCTTTAAGTTTATCTTTAAGGTATTGATTGAGATTAAACTTGTCTCCCTTAGCAATATGGGTATTACTTGGTTTACATACCCGCATCTTAAATCTCTTAGGAACCTTATTGACTTAGCTCTTTTGTGATAATCCAAAAATATCCTAAAAACGATTCCGTTGTATCTATATCATTAATACAAAAGAGACGTCATCAAGATTTTTCATTTCAAAATTTCATGATAGAAATCCTTGATTTTCGTGCCATTAGCCTATATCATTGCAAACTAGCAGTATGCCATCGACATGTAATACCAGAAAATATGCTTATTTTCACTGAACTTGTGATATATACAATTATCAACTGAATTCATTTCAAAATCAAACGAGATAATTATTTGATAAAATTTATGATACCATTGACGGGAAACTTGCTTAAACCCATAAATGAATTTCTTTAATTTGTAAATAATTTGACGTAGCTTAAGATCAAAATGTGTTGTAAATGTCATAATAGTCCTAAAAGAGTCTTTCATAGAAACTAGAGAAAAGTATTTTTAATGTTAATGTTTTCCTTTTGAGTAAAATCATTTGCAAAAAGACGAGCCATATATCTCTCCATATCACCCTTTTGATCACCTTTTTGATCCCTCTTGGTTTTAAATATCTATTTACAACCAATGGGGTTTGAACCTTCAGACGATGGGATAAGTTCCCAAATGGTCTTTCATGGACTTTATCTCTATATTTATAGCATCAATCCACTCTTTAGAATATTCATTTGCATGGTTTGATGAAAGTTGATTGATAAAATATTCTTTCATCAATCCAATGTCAATCTAGTTTTCTTGGAGAAAAATTATAAAATCATTCGGCATTACCTTTCTTTTTTTTTCTCTCCAATACTGCATGTTGGAATTTTATGAAACTTTAATTTTTTATAAAATTATTTATTACCAAGATCATCCAGTCAAATCATTAAGAGAATTATAAAGTGCGAAACATACCTTAATTCATTGGGAATGATTATTTAATAATGGATTTTGATTACAGATCTTAAATCTTGAATATTGACTCTTTTTTATTCTTGAGTTATTGATCTTGATTTTGGTTTCTTGTTCTATCGTCTTGCTTGTAGATTGTCTATTCTTGATTGTGAATTTTTGAATCTTCCTTTTCAATATGCTTTTTCTTATATTCTTGGGTTGATGGAATGACACAAAGAATGAGAATATACATATAAATTGGAGATCATAACCCTATATATATCCATAAGTATTTTACCCATCATGAAATATAATTCTTAAGGAATTTGGTTTGTACATATATAATTCGGCCCACACTTTACTTAGATGCGAGAAACCCATTAATTTAATTATTTATTAGAGTGAAAATTACATGGGAACACCACACAAATCCTACATATAAAAATCACTTTTCAAAACTAACAAACTTGTTAAATTATTTCAAAAATCAGGTGGTAAATAATTTAATTAAATAATAAAATATAATATAATATACATTAATTATTTCTACTTTAGGCCACCTCATCCACCCCATCTTATCACTCCACTACACCACCTTCTCTCCACCTCTCCATTAGCTCCGGCGATGGCGACAACTCCGGCAGCATCTCCGGGGACGACGACGGCTCCGGCAGAAACTCCGGCGACGGCAACTTTTCGACGACTTTTTTTTTTTTTTAAAAACTACCAATGACCCATTTGACCGTGATCGATTAATTGATTTGTGCCAAAAAAAATTAATGATATGAAACAATTTATTAAATTAACTTATTACAAGTCATTTTATGATAATAAATTATCAAGTTAATTTATCACAACTTATTTATTAGTCATGAGACACAAATTGTATGTCACAATTACAAATTTATTCATAATCACATATTTGTATTCAGTGTGACTAATTGTGATCAAATTTGCATTTATTGTGACTGTTTGTGACCGTATGTGATCAAGTCACAATCGGTCACAATTAGCACAGAATTGGTCACAAAGTAATCACAACTAACACATATTTGAGCAAGACCGAAATTGCTAAAAGACCTTTACATAGGCATTACAAGAAACTCTAAAAACAGAAAATATAAAAAACGAGCCAAAAATAGCAAAAAATAAAAACAAATTATACTAAAAATAACAATTTAAAGGTTTAAATGAAGGAATTTGGCTAAAATCCCGAGATCTCGGGCTTGCCCTGAGTCCAATTTTTCGGGCCATTTCCAATCAACCTACCAAATTTCAGCCCATTCCGACGCCGTCACAATAAATGACCAAAATGCCCATGGCGCGGGGCTAGACTCGTCCTACATTCACCAACATAACCTCCAATGCACCACCACTACCACATTCAACTCAAATCCACGACCATAAATACTACCATCACTGATCTGTATTATATGTGACTAATTGTGACCAAATTCATTTTCAGTGTGACTAACTGTGACCAAATTTGTATTCAATGTGTCTGTCTGTGACCAAATCAATCTCAAGTCACAACCGATCACAACCAACACAAAATTGGTCACAAATAGTCACAACAAACACATATTTGATCACATAGGATCACCACAAACAAATTTACATACACCGCATACAAGTATCATAATCCATCACCTCCAATCCACCACCACTAACACCTTTAACTAACATTTAACTCCAATGCACCACACCATTGCAACAGCCCAAACCACTGTCGCCAGAACCACCAACACCACCTCCCGACAACCTCCAATCCAAGATTCAAGTGTGGGAAAGTTACAGAGAGAGTTGAAGTCAAGCCCACCGGAGCCACCTTCAGTAACCACCGTGGGTGGTGGCTGAGCCACCAAATATAAAGCAGGGTCTACTTGCTGGTGGTGAGTTTGGCAAAGAAGAAAAGATGAAGTGTCAAGAGTATGCAAGCCTCCGCTCGTCTGCAGCCGGTTGACTACCCTCTGAGGCTCAGGCTTCAGAACTTGAGTAACTGGCACCTACATTCAACCCCCCGAACCTCACACTGGTAACCTACAGTACCATTTGTCTGAAATTCGCAGCATCAGCTGTTATAAACGTCGTCATTTCACCTTTCATCAAGCGTGACTTCTGTTTGGTAATCTTCCTGTTCAATCCGACGATCCTGGGTTTCGAAACTGGGGCTTCACTTTCTGACCCACCAGAGGCCGTGGGTGTTTGAAACGGCACCGTTTCAGGCTTCACCAAGAGAGACGCCGGCGTATCGACTGCGGCGACACCACCTGTAAATGACATTTGCAAGGCTTTCGTGAGCGCTTCATTCTCTTTTGTGTAGAAGTCGGAAACCAGTGATCGCTGGAACGTCCATGGCTGTTCAACAGTGACAAAACTCTTGGAAGATGCCGTGGTTTGAAGAATTTCAGGCGGCGATAGAATTGGAAAATAGAGAGAGGGGGGAGATTTAGGGTAACGCGAGAGAGAGATATTGGGGTGTGGTGTGTGGGAGTTAGGGGTGGGTAGGTTGAATTATTAGAAATATATTTATTTAATAATTTCTAATTACCACCTGAATTATGAAATTAATCTTAATCCCCATTATTTATGAAAACTGAATTTTAAACTCATGTTTCTAGGTAATTTTCTCAAATTACAACCCACCTTACTTTTAAAGTTCAATATTCTAAAATCAAGGTGAATATTTTATTATTTAAAAATCATATATTTAATATTTAAATTTAAATATTATATATACAAATTTCATCCCAAACCCTAAAAATTATTTACCACCCTCCTCTCACTCTTTCTCTCTTCGCACACTCTCTACCTATCCCACCTTTCACTGTTCCGACGCTCGCACCCACCTCTTGCCTGGCTCTGAAACTCACCCTATTTGACGACGACAAGCGGTGGCGTTGCTGCTGCACCGCTTCAGGCAGCAGCTGTGCCGCCTCAAAAACCTGGCTGTGCGCAGCATCACTGCGCAGTGAGGTAGCGCTGTTGCAGCCCGAATTGACAGCGCTGTGTGTGGTGATGCGGTGCTATGTGTGGTGGTTAGGTTGGGGTTCTATTGACCAGTGGTCGTGGGGGGCAGGACGATCGACAGTTATGGTCGTGACAGTAGTTGCGATGGTGATGACGAGATGTTGATGGCGATGGGTCTGTCGGGGTGGTGGTAGATCTTGCGCGACGATGTGGTAGTGTTTTTTGAGGTGACGGTGTTGCTGTCGGGAGGTGATGGAGGTGGTTCTGGTGACGACTGTGGTGATGATGGTCACAAGTGTTAGTGATTGTCACAAATTATTTGGTTGACTGTGATCATTAAATTGGTTAATCTGTGACCAATAAATAATATGTGATAAATGGAAAAGATAAATTGTGACCAAGAAATAATGTGACCTAAATTTTTTATAATTTGTGATTGTATAATAAGTTGTGACATATAATAATTGTGATTTATGACCGATAAACAAACTCTGACTCATATAATTTTTGAATTGTAATTGTAAAATAATTCGTGACATAAAAAATTTTGATTTGTGAATGAAAAATAATATGTGATGAACTAAATCATTAATTTATGACCAAATTTTAAAGATTTGTGACATTAATATATTTAATTAATTAATATTTAATTTATTAATTAAATCATAAATAAAATTTAATAAATATCCGATTTTTGAAATTTACAACCTTTGTTCTTAGTTTTGAAATAGGTGATACTTAGCCTTTTAGTTATGAAAATTTTCCCTTATTAGTTATTAGATCACTTTAATTTTGAGCTTAATCTTAAGATAACCTTTCTACACAATTAATTACATATATAGGCGCATATGACAAAAATAAACCCAACAACCGGTAGTGCAATTGATTGCAGCCTAACTTCGAAGGATACAAAGAATTTCTGTACTTTTGCACTTTTTCTAGTTTAAGCATAATAATTCATTTTTCTCTTCTTGATTTTCATTAGGAGAACTGATAAGGAATTTCTTGAAGAACATTGCTTGTCAATCGACTCAAGTAATCATGGCAGACTGAAAAATCATTGATTCTTGGATGCATTAACAATGAAATTTTCACCACTTTCTCATCAAGAAATTTCTCATATGCGGAGGTCGAACTCTAATGTTTTCAAGACGCTAATTCATTAGCTAAACTCACCCCTAACATTTTCCGGCAATGAAAGAAACGAAGTTATCACTCAAATGAAATATATTGTACCCCAAACCACCCATCTCCGACACGGATGCTGTCGAGGTATTAATTGTGACATGAGTTAATGCAGGTCCATCTTTTTAGCCGTCAAGGTTGAGAATTTTAAAGAGTGTTAATGATAGGAGCATCAACTGTGTTATTTTCCTTCTTATTTTTATGACATCAATATGTGGAATATGTACCTAATATCAGTTAATTTGCAGTATGAAGGTGAATTGTACACTTCAGCTACAGACCAAGGTTACATAAATCAGCTCGATCCGGTGTTGGAACAGCTAAATGAGGTAAGATTTATAGTGGAAATTATACATTTCATTTGACTTACAGCTGATTTTTAATTGCGATAGGAATGAAATAAATTATTAAAATCGTGACGTTCTTTTAAATAGTTATACAATAATATTCCTAGATAAAACTGATTGTTGTCTGATTGGTAGATGTTTTAAAAACTCGAACTTTTATGCTAATAGAGTAACCTTTACCGCACACATATCCTTTTCTTTTTCTGGTGCCATGTTCAATAATTGAAGAGCCATCAGTAATCATTGGATGTTGGGTACTTTTCCTTTGTTCATTGGAAAATGGAAAACAGCATTCAATATCTCAGTTGAGACACTTTATCCTAAGATGATAATTGGGTGTCAATTTTTTCAAATCTTAAAGAGCGTTTGATTTGATGGTAAGGTAAATGGGGACACCTTATACATGACTAGAAACTTTAGGGAATTCAAGTTGGAAGTGCATTCCAATAGCTCATTGTGTGGACAGAATGCAACGGCTAGCATTGACAAACTGGAATCTGAGAATGAATCCGAGAACGAGGCTGCTTGAGATTCCACTGCTTACCATTAACATAGTATTTGTTTATAGTCATTGTGAAAATAATAATGTTATGTAGGACCATTCTAAGTGACAGTGTAGCCTACCAACTCATTGCCTAATTCTTAGACCTCAAAGCCATGACCTGGACTGGTGCTAAGCACCATTTGTGATATATACTACTCATTTAACCTTGTCACTGGATCGCTTCCATTTTTTACTGTTTATTTAAAAGGAATTAAATAACTCAACTGTTGTTTGACAATTCTGATTTGCAATTGGCAATGGCTTTTCAACAGAAGGAATATGAGCAACAGCCACCTTAGAGAAATATGCAGCAACCAGCCATCAGTGGTGGCTCAACACTGTTCCCCAGGTGGGTTTTGTGAAACTGTGATATATAGCTACTTGTGAATCGCGTAGTGTGCTGACAGTGCTACACCTGAATGTTAACACGTATAAAAGCATATTTCTTGAGTGATCGTTCTAACAAAACTTTAATGGCATCGTTAACTTACTCAATATCTGAACTACCAATTTGGAACAGTGAAACACACCTGGTAGAATCATGCTACTTGTATCGTTTTCTTTACAAATTGTTTGACAGATGTTGAGGTGACATGCATTTGACCCTTGATTTGGGTATAATCTATTGAAATTATAAGGGCCAAATGCTTGCCAGTTTAGCATGTCAACAAATGCGTAATAACATTTATGTAGAAGTAGCTTAATTGATTCTACAATTGCAGCAACGCTTGCAAAATCATCTAGTAAACTGGATTCTTTGAATTACTTGGGATATTTCAGCATTTAATGTATTGTTCTTTCGTATAAATTTAAGAATCGTAACTCCCCATATTCCTCTCATCAACTCACGCTTTCGTGCCCCTATTAATTCCCTTACTTTGTTAATCATGAAATAATTATATATTATATAAGATTTTGAGTTACTCTTCTCAACAACAATGTTGTTAATATTTTAAGAAAGAAACCCAAATTTTAATAGTTACTTCCCTCCTTGGTCCATGTTGTGCATCCCTACCTCCTTGCCCAACTCCTTTAGCCTCTGCTCGCCAGAGTTGCGCAAAATATTCCCGAAGCAATAGGGGTCTTCCGAAAATGGGGGAAGGGCTGGGGAAGTAGTGGAGGGAGAGCTAGGATGCATGAGAGATCGAAGATGAAGGTATTGCAAGATTTAATTAGATAGTTGACGTATAAAAGAAGACTTTTCTAACAAAAAATTTAAAAGTGGGACATTTTTGCTATTTGGACAAACTCACCCTTTGGGGACCACAATTATTTTTCCAATATTTTAGAACTAAGAATGTGACAACACCACTGCCTATGATAGTGACCACATCATCATCACAATCATAATAGGAATCATGTTATCTTAAATAGCGATAGACACATCAAGAACGCTCTAACTTAATATAATATTGTAAATGAATAAACCAATTTTATGAAATTAAATTATTTTTTAAATTCGTTCATTTTAATTTGTTGTTGTTGCTGACACAATTTGTTTTTTTTAATTCCGAGCCGAGTCGGGCCGACCCGTTTTTCTCTCTACCTACCAGAATTTTTTTAAAATTTTAAACATTTTCAAGCTCGCGAGTCGAGCCCGACTCGAGCTTTTTGCGGCCCGAGCCTAGGGAGCTTTTTTGCCACCACTAGTTTTATGTGCTTTATACTAAATTATGACCAAATTAAGTTATGAATGCTAATATGAATGAATTGACTAGATTATATGCGTATTATGCTCAAATGTAATATGAAGTTTGAATGCAAAATTTTACGAAGTTTAGATCGCGAATCACCAAGTAAGTTCACTTTTAACCCTAATTTCGCAAATTAGCAACACGATGAATTAATTGAAGAATTAATGTTCCTAACCTATTCAATAATCTCTCTCAAGTAGTATTGAACATATTCTCGCATACCATGACTATATCTCCATGACAAATGTAAATATACAAAAATGCATAAAATTTTATAAACAATTAAAAGATTCACGTAGAGCATAACGGTATATTTCTATCCCATATCGGATCCTACGATGATTTATACATTGTCGGATCTATTTCCCTTGTTTTGATTGCATGAAATAAATCATCAAACTCACACAATCATGTGCACATAATTATGAAGAAATTAAATTGCATATAAATCATTCAAAATCTAATATTCGTGTTTTGAATCTTATGTCAGAATTGCAAAACAAGGAATTAAAAGTTTACATTGCAAGGGTCATCGTTATCCTAGTACAATAAAAATCTAGTCTAACATGAATAAAAGAAAAGAACAACAAAAGTATTTATGAGAAGACATCACCCGATTCTTGAATTCAAATCTTGAAATCTTGAGTCTTGGGATGAAAATATTCTTCTTGCCTTCTTCCTTATTGCTCTCCAATGTCTTTTCTTATGTTAGAATGCGTAACCTTGATCTCTGGACGTGTTTTCGCTTTTAGAGGAGGTTAAGATTCGTTTCTTTAAGAGATTTGATTAGAAAAGGAAAGCAGAAATTTTGCGCCTCAAATACACTATGCGATCGCATAGTGTAAAGGTATGCGACTGCATAGAAAAGCTGAAATGGCCGTCTGAAATCCCTGCAACCTTCCATGCAACCGCATGGAAGATCAAAACTTTCATTGTGTTCATTTTTGTCCTCAAAATTTATCTTGTCACATCTTGACCTCATTTCTTGGCTCTCTTCCTCATAGCATCACATGATATGAACAACTGGTAACTTAGCTCATTTTCAGCTTGATTCACCCTTCGGTACAACTTTTGGATACTTGCACTTTGGTCCCTAAACTTTTGTTATCTTCCGTTTTGGTCCTTTTTTTGCTCGTTTTCGCATACTTTTCATTCCATCCATCAATGTAACCCTACAAACACAATTTGTATCAAATTAAGTCATATTTCACTATATATATATATATATATATATATATATATATATATATATATTCACAATTGTCCATATTTTGTAGTCTAAATAAGTGTGTGTAAAACGCACTTATCAAGATGAAAAACAATTCCATCTTGACATTGGTATAAGAAAAAAAATAAAAGTCATACGCTAAAGTCTAACCCCTGTCGAGTAATAAATATTTCACATGTTGCAAAAGAATAAGAATAAGAATAAAAAGCTCGAACTTGATTATTTTTGTGTATCAACTAGAATATAATGATTTTGTTTAATTAAAACACAGGTGTTGGAAATTAACTAGTAACATAACAAAATTTTCTCTTTATGTTGTTTGTCGAGATTCATATTGATCCCACTTTCAAACTCTTCGATCTTTTGTAGGGTTCTTCAAGAAATCAAAGAATTGTAGTAATTTTTATGCGTTTGGTCACAATATTAAAAATTCTTAATTGGACCTCGACACACGCATAAAATATGACATATAATTTGGATATGTAAAAGTTTTCATATATAAACAAAACAAGATCACATTTTTCATCCAAATTATTCACTTCTCATATAGTGTCTAGTACACTTGGCTACTAAGTTTGTATGTCCTAATCAAATAAATTTAATTACTAACTGTGCATTCTTAGCCCTTGTTTGAGTCTCATTTTTGGGAAAAATGCATTTTTGAATAGTACATTGATGTGAAATGTGTGGTTGAAAAATATGAAAAAGTTTTGAATTTGCGTATAATATTATTTTATTGAAAAATATATAATTAAAATAATGTCAAAACGCTGTTTAAGAATGCCTTTTTTTTTTTTTTTTTTTTTTTTTTTTCAAAGAATGGCACTCAAACAAGGGCTTAACAAATTAGAATTTATCTCAATTTTTATTTTGAAGCATTGAAGGGACTTATGTGACCCAATTAAATCAAGCTCCAATGAATTAATCTTAATTCGATTAACTCTTGATAGGTCAAGATAATTCATTGATCTCATTTTAGTTCACTAAAAGAATAAGATTGTACTCTCACTCTGATTGAAATTACTGAAGTTGTCTAATCATTGATTATATCCTCTTACTTATCGTTCTTAGTATTACTCCTGTTGACCATTTCGATTATATAGTAAAAGGTTAAAATAATCAAAACATCATTTTTCAATTATACATAAATTCTTAAATTTCATTTTTATATAACAGTTTCATGTGAATCAATGTTGAATTACTGAGCTCAGATTTAACTCTTCATTAAAAAATTTCTTTGAAATCATGATGTACATATTAAATAAGTGACAAATTTTCATATAGCAAATATGTTCCCCATTATTTCATTTTAATTCACAAGGCGTCAAAATATTGACCAATACTTTGATCTCATGTCGATATATCAAAGAACTTCAAGGTATCAATAAAAATCCATTACACGTTTAAGATTAATATCTTATGCAAGACAATCAAGTAAGATTAAATTTACGGGGTTGAATGTGACAAAATAAATTTCCCGTGACCCCATTTAATAGATTCAAAATGTACTCTTAATCTTATTGCAAAAGTCAAAAATGAATTTTAAGAAAATCAAGACGATCTTACCAAAATAGTGTACATATCTATTTAACGATCATTGACTATAATTTTTTGGTCGAATTATAAATCAAATATTTCTATACTTAACAACTTAAACACTTGATTTAGAATATCAAAACGTTCTAAAAACAAATATAAGCTCAGATTAATATAACAATTTATTGATTTTTTTTTTTTATTTTTTATTTCCAATTATCATGAATACAAATAAATCTACTCAACGAACACATACTCTCTAACATCACATACCAAATATATGATTAAAAAAAGGTAAATTTAACCACTAAATGAGAATGAGATTTTTGTTGAGTATAAAATATAATTCATTTCATGAATCATAACATCTCAATATCTTGAAATGAGACATTTCCACCAAAAATTTTACAAATTTATCTACAACACTTCGTTAAATAGAGGTGTCCGTTTAATATTTGGTGTTGACATCACGTGAGAAGACTCGAGTGTAAATTGATCCTTATCTAGTATTTTCTAAAATTAATTTAAAAATCCAATGTTGAGTCCAAACTCCAAATAATTGTTAGGTATAATAGTTCTCTATGAATCCACCATCTACACAATGTCTAATTAACGTGAAACTTTATTTGTAATTTCCTATCAATCTCCTTTCGGATGAAGTACCATTTCATCCTGAACTCCTTTAAGGGATCTCTTCTAGTCTTCGTTCAACTAAGAAGGATTACATGCTCTATCAATGTTCCACTTTTCTATCGTGTTAGACCATCGTCTTACGTGGACATAACTGCTCAAGATCGAACCATGGATTTTCTCACATGTCAACTTACTACAAAAAAAAAAAAAAAAAAAAAATGCATCCAGCAACCAAAATTGTTGGTCGCTAAATGTTATTTCTTGGTCGTTGGAGGCGTTTGCGATTGCTACTTATTTCTTGGTAAATCTCCTCAGCGACCAATAGGGTTGGTTGCTAAACATGTCACCTCCAACGACCACATATTGGTCGCTAAAGGGTTTATTTTTGGTGGTTGATAAAGTGAAAAATTAGTTGATTTACTGTCGTCGAATGTCTTTCGTAACCGATATAGGTGGTCATTGAGTATTATATATTTAGCGACCAACATGGTCATCAAAAGGATTACATTTTGGCCACTCATAATTTTTTAAAGTTAATTGATTATTATACCCTTTCACGACCAAACATTGGTAGGTAAATAGATTTGAACAAAATATTTTCACAATAAGATAATGAAATAGCGACCAACCTATGGTAGGTGAATAGTGCTACCCTTCTTGGACCAACTATTGGTCGATAAATATTGACGACTTTAGTGACCAATCATTGGTTGTTGAAGGACAACATAAGCACTTTCAACTAAAATCTTGGTCAGTGAATGACAATAATTTTTTTCCTTATTTTTTGGTCACCATAATTTGGTTGCAGAATAAATATTATCAACCAATATGTGGTTGCTAGATGCATGTATCAATGTTTGTATAATTAATATTTTTTGTTCATGGTGCTAATAATTTGTCCAATATTTCAATTTTCAACCATCACACTTATTAAATTAGCAATATTGAAAATCATTAAAATATTAAATTTAACAAAAAAACATGTTGCCGCAGAAGAAAATTGTATTGCACAGATAACAAGTACTAATAGTCAATGTATAATCATAAATGTCTAATATTTGACCATGAAAAGATACATTGTAATTTCAACAATATAAACATAGTACTGCAGCACCAACTGATGGTGGCGATGGAGGCGGATCATTGGTGGGTCTTGTAGGAGGATGCTGCCTCATATCCATTCGTGCAAAAAGGCTTTGGATAAGTAATGCCGGTTGTTCGAGACTTTGTGTAAGCTCACTAATAACTTTATCCTTCTCTTTATCTCGTTGTGTAAGAATTTTCAGTTGTTGCATCAATTTAGGGACTTGTGACTGCGATGCTCTATGATTTGCGCGAAGCAGGTCCAATTGAGATCCATCTTGTGCTCCCACATGACTAAGTTTGGGGCCTAGCTCTGACAAACTAATTCTTTGTAAAGTCCATCGTCTATCCCATGTCTAAAATTGATGTGAACTATGTTCGCACTTTCTCAATCCCCATTTATATGGGTATAGATTTTCTAAAACTAAGGATTTATACAACGTTGCAATTCAAAATTTTCGTGACAAATCTTATCTCTAAGACATAGGGATGACAGCGAGTCGGGTCGAGCCGACTCGCGAATCCAAATTCTAGGCCCGGGCTCGGCTCCGAGAACCGGGATTTTTTCCAAGTTCGAGCCGAGCCGAGCCGAGTCAAAGCCCGTTGAAAAAATTGGGGGCTCGGCCCGGGCTTTGGCTCGGGTTTTTTCCGAGCCAGCCCGAATTTTTCTATTTTTAAAATTTTTTTCTTTTAAAAAATTCAACATTAATTCTTTTTTTATCACGAGCCGTGAGCTGGGCCAGACTCGGACTTTTCACGGGCTGGGCCCGAACGACCCGAGCCGTTGAGCCATTTTGCCACCCCTATTAAAACACAAATCAGACTGATCTTGTTTCCAGTGATTTTTAAACATATATGTGTAAGTTCGATTCACGAGGTGTCCTCTTAGATGTAAATATTGCCGAATCATTTAATATACGTATTTATGTCTAACTATACAGTTGGTAAGGAGTCATTTGCAGACTAACAAAAATGTAGAAAAGCAAACGAAGGTACCACGCGAAGAAGCATAACAGTGACATCTCAACCCTCGGCCAACTTTCTTAAATGATCAATTAATTAATTTAACCATTAGAAATATTTTATTTTTGAAGAGCATATTTTACAATTTAGGGAGCATTTATAAATTTAAAGAGTAATTTTATTTTTTTTAAATACTCTAACATACTCTTTATATTTAACACTTAATTTTATTACTCTAAAAAAATATTTATTATTTGTTCCTATATTTTATTTTCATTAGCTTTCCTCTAACTTATTATTTTATTTTTTCCATCGAAAATTGAAATACTTTAAATACATTTAATTATAAATAGCGAGTTTGGCTCTTCAAATTAATTCACTCTCTAAATTAAAAAATTAATTTAAATAGTCTCTTGGAGTATAATTGTAAGGGTTGATTCTTTAATATAGAAAACATATTACGTTTATTGAGTATCTTGTAAATGCTCTTATATAATTAAGAATAAATTTTTTTTAATACGCCTGATGTAATAATTCATTTTTTTAAATGTTTATGTTTTTAAACTACTTTTTGTAATTCTAGTGAAAAAATTTAGTGCAAATAGCGATTCGTAATTCTAGAAACTTTAATAGAGACCAATCATATTATTGAAAACGAATGGGTGTAAAATGAAATTACATCCAATATACAAATGCGAAACGAAGAAAATGTAAAACTAATGCTGTCTAAAGGTTCGTTTGATAGAATTTTTATTTTTGCTTTTACCTTTTATGGAAGAGTTTTTGAAGAAACTATCTTGGATTAACTTCTTTTAAAAGTTCTTTTAACGAGAGAATTCTGCTACAAGTACAGTTAATTTTGTATAAATAGATTAACAAATGCTTCCGTGAAATGAAGAAAATGTAAAACTAATGCTCTCTAAAGGTTTGTTTGACAGAGTTTCGATTTTTTGCTTTTGCTTTTTTATGGAAGAGTTTTAGAAAACTATTTTGGATAACTTCTTCAAAAAAAATTTCTAATGAGAGAATTCTACCAAGTGTATAGAATTTGTGTATAGATAGACTGACAGATACATGTCACGCATGCATTTGTCAATCTATTTGTACAAAATTATCTGTACAAGTAGAATTATTGCTAAGGAGAAGCCTTTTCAGAAAATTATCCACCAAAAGCAACTTCTTAATTTTAAATACACATTTTTAACTTTTCAAAAGGTCGGCCAATTGGACCCTAAATAGACTTCAGTTAAGTGCTTGCTTATTTTCTTCTTTTGAGTGCAAAAGTGAGTGTGAATGTTTTGATGGCAAAATATGGAGCAGCTATGCACAAGGACGAAAATTTTTCAAATCAAATATATAGGCTCTAATGCTCAAGTCATGAGGGTATTTTCGAAATAGTATAAAGTAATTTTTCAGGTGTAAAATTTGCTTGTGATTCTTTTATAGATTAATTCTATGGTGTGATGAGGAGATAAAAAGTCTCAATTTCACTCATGGTGTTGTACCTTGGAATTGCCACCACTAGTTTCTAAATATGCTCGAGTTACATATCGAGCTCAATTGTAACACCTCGCATTCATGTTATATGATCACCAATAGTTTTAATGAATTTTACGAGTTAATATGGAGGATAAGCTCCAACTAAGCTCGACTAGTTTTATCATATAGTAAAATAATGCCTAATATTAATTTTTTTTTCTTTCTTTTCAGTATGTCGCTCCACGAGCAAGGTGGTCATCCGTTTAAAAAATGAGCGAGGATAGTACTTAAAATTGATGACAAAATCTTGAGGCATAAGATGGACAATGTCTTATGAGCAATGATGTCTATGGTAGTTACAAACTCCTAACTTAGATTGCAATAATTAAGGAAGGTTGGAGAAAACGATGGTAAAATATATTCACATTTGTTAACCTTTCGTAGCAATTACTCCTTTTTCTTACCAATAATTTGTTTTTTATTATATTAGAAATATTACTCTCTATCTACACTCCCAAAATAGAAGTAAAATAAAAGAGACTATATAAGAGATATTGTTTTAGGGTCCGTTTGATTGTAAGGGTGGAATTTGGGTGGAAAGAAAACGAATTGCAGGGAATTGAATTGTCTAAAATTTGTTTTAGAGAGAAATGTAATTAATGATGTTTGATTGGTATAATTTTTCACTTAATCCGTTTGACTTTATTTTTCATGCAAATTGTTATTTTTTGGGATAAATTTACTTACAATCTGTATTAAAATTTGTTTGGATTGCCAAAAAGTAAAAAAAAAAATAAATAAATAATAATAATAAATATTTTCATAAATTTTTGACGTTTGTTTGGCTTTGTTTTTCATGCAAATTATCAATTAAAGGGATAAATTTTTTCACCATTGAGTTTATAATTTGTTCCAATTGTAATAAAAAAATAAAAACTGAAATTGCTTTTCTCACCATAATGGTGGGAAAGACAATTCCCTATTTTTAGGGAATTGAGTCGCGTGACTTCATGGTTCCACCCCAAATTTTGTCAATCAAACAGTCAAAATTGCCTAAAGGTGGAATTCATCCAATTCCTTTTCTATGCAACTCTAACCCAATCAAACGGACCCTTAATTTTTTAACTATATCAGAGAAATCCTTCACCTTTATAAAAATATCACTAACGTCCCCTATTTTGAATTTTGAGTTTCATATTCACTATGATCACCTTTAAGTTAAATCAATAATAAAGTATAAATTGTTAAATTTTCCTTAATCATTCACTCCTTTGCAAATTTATAACTAGTTTTTGTTAATGGTTTTGACAATACAGTTTTTGTTAACTACAACACTTCATAATTATAATGAAGGTCCTTATATTTTGCTCATTTTCATACTTAAATCCTCAAAAAATTTCCTTTTATTTTAATCTTATGAAGGTCCTTATATTTTTTCCTAATGACGAGCAAAAAATCTGTTAGGATGAAGTAAAAAAATTATTTGCCCTTCGTATTTTTAAATAAGCAAGATAAATAATAAATAATAAGTTTTTCAAAATAATTTTCCAATGTTAACCTAATATTTGGACAAAAATAGTTATTAGAGATAATGTGTTAATTTATTGAAGGTTATAGATATAAGAAAGACTTAAAAAAAATGTAGATATTATTGCAAAAATAAACAAATTTTAAGGACACAAATAACTTATTGCAATCAAAAGTGGTGCAATTAACAAAAATGCTGGTTTGAATATAATTGACCCTATGTTTAAAGGTGGCGGGTGAATATGATACTCAAAGCTAGAAAGATGGGATGTTTGTGATATTTTTGAAACGTGAAAAATATCTCTCATATTATTATTATTATTTTGGATTACGCTTCATTACTGGCGCCCCATCTATCCTGCTCTGGACCTTGGTGAAAGAGGTAAATCGCAAGTTATGCCTTCAAGGGTACATGGTGAAAGACTGTTTGTACACTTGCACTTACTCAAGAGCTAAATTCATATTTCAAGATTCGAACTCTTGACGCGACAATTTCAAGTAAAGTTAGATTTCTCCACCTTCCCCTTTTATCACTTGGAGATATCCCCTGATGGCTCTTTCATATTATTTAAAAGGAGAGGAAGTGTGTTTGATAGTATCTCAAAAAAAAAAGAAAAAAAAAAGACTATAATCTACAGCGGGGTTAAAATCTGAGGAATAACGTGAAGGAATCAATTTAGGATTGAATTGGATCGGACCATCATTTGACCCTCCTTCCCCAACGAGCAAGTCAGATCCCGAGGGTCCAAGCTTAATAGTTATAAAGGATCGTAAATGTTGGACATTATTAAGAAACAAAATAAAATAAATGTTCTCCATTCGGAAAAACGAAAAGAAAAGAAAAGAAAAAAGATGAAGAGAAAAATCTTATGCCGCTAAAGTTTATATTCAAAGTTGAGATTTTTGGTCTTGAAATTGCTTAAAGATGGTTTTCTCTGATTTTTTTTTTCTTTTTTTCTAACTAAGAGAAAATTATATAACATTAAATAAATGGACACAAACACATGCCATCAAATGAAATGTCCATATCAAAGATTAACATGTTTGTGAGGTCTATTTTAATACTAAAATCAACATCAACTAATCCTACCAAAAAAAATAATATCAAATTTAACGTCTGACTCTAAAATGGAAAGAATGTATTTTTTTGGGTGATGTGATGGTGAATATGTGGTTAAAAATAAAAGAAAAATTTTTGATGTGATAAAAAATATTATTTTATTGAAAAATATGTGATTGAAAATGAGTAGAAGAATGATAATGAAAATTAAAATGTGTATCACTGTATTAAACAGGGGGCATATAATATCCCAGAAAATAAATGTTAAAAATATAAAAATATACCTAGAAAAAATGAAAAAGATGCCAGGCCATTGATACATCTTTATCTATTGTATCTATCCCCCACCCACCACATATTCAAGTACTGAACAAAAATCAATCAAATCATCAAAATTCCAAAAAAAATATCCGTCTCTCTCTCACACGCATCTGTTTTTTCTGTATCTGTTTTAAGCCTGCAGAGTTTTTATTTCAATTTTGTATGTTCAAATCTGAAATTCTTCCGAATAGGTTCATAAAGCTGTGTTTCAGATCCCACCATAAGGGTTATTTTTTACATCAGCAACAAGAAATTTTTCTGCTCTATGTTACTCTAATTTTCATTTATTTTCTCTTTAAAAACAATTTTCATGCACATCCCATCCCAGTGAATATATTTCAAACCATCACAAGTCTTTTCTGGCACGTTCCGTAACATAGTTATAATCTTGTTCATCCAGTCTGATTCAGTACTGCGTGCTTTTCGTGTCCTTCTTGTCTAAACAAGAAACTCTGTAAGTGGTCCCTTTTTCGCTTCGGTTTCTTCAAAACGCATTTTTTTTTTCTGTTTTAGGACATGAACTCACTGTCTTGCTGCATTATTGACCAAAGCAAAAGGCTGTAAAAGTTGTTTTGTGCTGAGAAAAATGCAAGAGCAAGGTATAAGCATGACGGGATCTGCTGGTGGAGGAATAGGAGGGTTAAGTAGTGTTACTATGGCGGTTTCCGGCGAGCAGCACCACCAGCTCAAGGTGGAGATCGCCACACATCCGCTGTACGAACAGCTTCTTTCGGCGCATGTAGCTTGCCTCCGTGTGGCCACTCCCATCGATCAGCTGCCCCTTATTGATTCTCAACTTTCACAGTCTCATAATCTCATGCGCTCTTATGCTCAGCAGAATACTAATCCTTTCTCCCCACATCAAAGGCAAGAGCTTGACAATTTCTTGGTAGGTTTTCTTTCTTGGAAGTACGAATCCCATGTTTCGTAAATTAGATTAAACAGTACTAGATAAAAGGATTCTGAAAGATGAACCGAATATGGACAGTTGCTATATATAAGTTTTTAAATTTAATTAAAAAATCATCTTTGGACAACTTCTTGGTAGGTTTGCTTTCTTAGATTTTCTTTTTACAAATTTTGTGTTTGTAAGTAGATTGACAATAAGGTTTTGAAGGTTGAACCGGAGTTGCAATAAGGTATGAGATAATAAACAAGATTTTAACTTCAAACAAATAGGCTGTTTTTGAGTTTATTTTTGTGGGTTTGTGTGATTAATTTGACCTATGAATTATGATATGAACCATTTATGAATGAAACAGACACAGTACTTGTTAGTTTTGTGTTCATTGAGAGAACAGCTGCAGCAACATGTCAGAGTCCACGCTGTTGATGCTGTCATGGCCTGCCGTGAAATTGAGCACAATTTACAAGCCCTAACTGGTAATTTACTACTCTCTCTCTCTATATATATATATATATATTGTAATAATAAATTAACTTGCTTAGTGAAAGAATAATACTGTTTGCTAAATGTTTTTAACGTCTTAGATGACAGACTAAGTTGTAACAAAAAAATTGATTGGATAATAGCGTTGATCATTTTTTAAACGGTCAAATTGTCATCCAAGAAGTCAAAAAATGCTGGTAGACCAAATTTTAGTTTCAATTGAAAATCACAATTTTTATCAATTTTTTCAACCAAATATTTCATCATCTTTTATGGAATTATCCCATTAAATTTATGGTACGCTACGAAAATGCTATTTACTATTCTATATAATTTATATTTATATTTATAAGAAGAGTTAAAGCAATTAGATTAGCAACTCAAAACATGACATGATACTTTCGGTTTTTTGTCTTCTTTCTTTTGACATGATAAATTGGAGTTTTCTTATGTTGCGTGTACGTGCACACATCCAATATATAGAAATATAAATAAATAATCTAATTTTATTATATTTATATTTGAAGAGACCTTAGCTTTTGATATTGTTTGTGATTAATCCAATATTTCATCAACACGTAATTGCACTTTAGAAATATGAAGTATCAATTGACTAAACTATCTGATTTGATGATACTTCAGGATTTTCTTGAATGATTTGATTGGTTCGGTAGACTGGGGGATAAGAAAACAGGTTGGGGTTTTTTGGAAGGTTCTGTGAGAGTACAACAAGAGGTGGGTAGAGTGGGACATTTTTATTCTTAACTATTAGTTTCTATGGTTAGGAGGGTTTAGTTGACTGTTGGAAGCAACATTGTGGGACAACAACTCAACAACAATAACGACTGGCAACTGCATTGGAATATCAAGTTGAATGTTACACATAAAAATTATCCATAATGGGAAAAAAAAAAGTTGGTTAATTCGGAGAAATTAATCTTGATGTCCAAATATACGTTCCATGACAACTCAAGATTGAATCGAGTAATGCTATTCATAATCAGCGACTATAGTAGTCGTCTTATATGCCAGTTTGTTATTGAAGCATTAATTTGTTATTTGAGATAACAAAATTAAATAAAATTAACGTCTTAAATAAAAAAAACTGCCACATAGGATGTCATGTAGGGCGACTAAATAGTATTATTCTTATATTATTCATTTATTGGTAAGAGCATAATTACAAAATTATTAAAATTAAGAAGCATCACTTTATTTCGTATCGTTCACTATCTCGTACAAGGGTATTTGAGTAGACAATTGATGCATCAGACTCGACCCCATTTTTCTAACATGCGTCATTGCAATCCGTATTGCAGTTGATTTGATAGTGTTAGGGGTAAACTTCACAATATGATCAATCTTCTACTTCACTTTATAACCAGAAAATTGTGTTTCTAGTTTGCAACTCAAATTATAATATAATTCATCAATATATCATTTGTTTCTTGATTAGGGATCTTTATGAAAGATAGGTTGTTGCATGTTGAATTGATATTTAATACGGCAGAAAAATATTTTAAAAAGTAGTTGAACTTTGCATGTCTTGATTATGTTCAAAAGAATTAATTCCTTAGTATTTTGTGATTATCCTTATTTTCCCACCACAGGGGCAACACTCGGTGAAGGATCTGGTGCAACTATGTCTGATGATGAGGATGAGCTGCAGATGGAATTCTCATTGGATCAATCTGGAGTTGATGCTAATGATCTGATGGGATTTGGTCCATTGCTTCCAACAGAATCAGAAAGGTCTCTAATGGAGAGAGTAAGGCAGGAATTAAAAGTAGAGCTTAAACAGGTGAATTTCTAAAATTATTTTCGATCATGTGTACGTTAGAAACTATAAACAATTTGAGAAGGAAACACTGGAATGAATTATATAATGTGTATAATTATGCTTTAGGAAATTGCGTAGAAGAAGTCTATAATTATAGGGTTACAATTATCTAGAAAAAGAAAGATTTTAGAATAATTTTAATTGGGGAAACAATAAATCCCATCAATCGAATTATCATTTTAAGAAATACGAGACGTCTAAATCATAGAAGTATAGAGATCAAAGAAAGAACATGAATGGAAATGATCGATATCTATGATCGATCGTCTTAGAAAAATACATTTTTTAACATGGGATGGCCATGTCTTTCTATTTGATCATGGATCTCTTTATTAGTTCCCATTTGTCGTGCACAAGTCCCTAGAACCTAGATGTCGGTTATGATCGATTTAAAAGAAAGAGAGAAATAGTGTGTATTTTTTTGATTGAATTTTTTTCTCGAAAACACAAGATATTAGAGAGAAATATTAAGTATTATTCGTTTGAATTTTTCTCGAAAAACACAAGAATGTTCTATTTGATCTAATTGGCAATTACATATTGCATTTAGTATGATATAAGATATGCCCTTTTCAGGGATTTAAGTCAAGAATTGAAGACGTGAGGGAAGAAATATTAAGAAAGAGAAGGGCAGGAAAATTACCAGGTGACACTACTACAGTGCTAAAGAATTGGTGGCAGCAACACTCCAAGTGGCCGTATCCAACTGTAAGTTCCTAAACTGTATGTACATAGTCGATCTTAAATTTATTCGAGAAAAAATGTAACAGATTGTTCGGAAAGGAAGTTACCTTTTAAGCTTAGCGAGGCGTGATCCATGTGCAGCAGTAAAATGGTGTAAACAACTTGGTTTTATGTTTTGATTGGCGTGTGGTCACCAAGTTTATTAAATTGCGAGTTAAAAACCATAAGTAGAACTTTACTGCTGTAAAAAGAGTAGGAATGAACGAAAGTGCTCAAGTTTTTAGATCATTTGACTCAAAATGGCAAGTTCAAATCTAGTTGCCTAAAATTGCACGTATCATATTTTATTGAAGAAAATGAAGCTAACTTGTATGTGCAAGGGCGTGTTGAAGTTGTCCTCTTTCTAATAAGCTAGCAGTTTTAGTTTTTAGATGTGGTGGCTAAACTTTAAAATAACCATAAAAATATTATGTTTGTTGCAGGAAGATGACAAGGCAAAGCTTGTAGAGCAGACAGGATTGCAGCTGAAGCAAATAAACAATTGGTTCATAAACCAAAGGAAGAGAAACTGGCATAGCAATTCACAATCTGTGACATCCTTAAAGTCCAAGCGCAAGAGATAGACAAAAACATCCTATGTTTTCAACACATTCATGGGACACTGCATTGTGAAACTAAAGCAATAGCAACTTACTACTTAGTTCATTTATAGTTTGATCAAGTTATGAAGTAATATAGAGAACAATATGTCTGTAGATTGCTAACAGATGGGATTCTTCCGTTTTCTGTATTGAAATAGTAAGTTCAAACTGAAATCAATTTACGAGGTATCTGTAATGATTTCTCTTATCATGTTGAGACTGTACAGTATACAATTACGATACAATGACATAATGGTTGACATAATCTTTGACATAATATCACATGACATTCTATCATTAGATAATTTAAAACATAGTCAGCATTTAAATGAGTAGATGATTGATGGCATAGAGTAAATCCAATTGTACTTGACTAAAGAAGGTTCAAAACTACAAGCCACCTATCTTGATGCTATGACTTGTCGCATGTACTCCATTTGTTAGAGTGTGCATTTCATTTTGCATCCTGTTGTGCATATCAAGGAATTTCCATTCATGTGGGGGATTGTTGGAATTTTGTTTAACAATTAGAGAACATTGGTTAAGTGTTAAAAAACAAACATTGAAAAGTGTGACTTAATGTCAACTTCGACAAAATATTCAAACCTGATTTGTTTATCCAAATGGTTTGCCGCTCCACTGTTTCGAAACGGGGATCGCTGGGGGTCGAGGGGGCAAAGAATTCTAATTTTCGTGTATGTGTTGAAGAGTATATATATTTGGTGTCTCGAAATCAATTTCAGATGAATGAGAAATGCGATCCAAAGTTTGGAAGAAAATTTACAGGAAACGAGATTACACTGTCGCTCGAGCGACAAAGTCTCTGTAACTCTCGCTCGAGCGAGAGGTTGGCGAAAATCGAGCGACAGAATAGTGTCGCATCCTTTTGAAGTGTTGCACTATTTGGATCCACACCACTTCGTTCCTAACTCTTCATCCTCTATAAATAGGATCCTAGAGACGTCCTATTCCTTACACTAATGATATGCAAATGTAAATATCATTCTCTCTTCTTATCTTCAACCGATTTCTTGCATTCTTCTTGAAAAATTCTAGTTTTCATATTCATTTCATTTTGGAGTACAAAAGCCGTGATTCTGGTTCGTTGTGCTTGTATTTGAGTGCTACAAACAAAAGTGGTAGTCGTTGTATCCCGAGAGTTGATTGTTATAAACCGTAGGCACTGTTGTGGGGCAAAATCGACTTAAGGACAAAGTGTTCAACACTTACCTCGACTTTGCGCTTTCAGACGTTTTCTTGCATATTGATCTTTTCCATCTCATTTTCTTTTCCTGGTTTCCTTGCCGTTATTCTGTCAAATTGTCGGCAAGGATTCTTACATATATATTCTGGTCTTTTGATGTCACTATACACAAAATTACCCAACATAGAGTACACAAGGGAAAAAAAAAATTGGCGTGGAGGGCGGATTCTTTTCTATATACAGTTTAAGATATTTTGCAAGAACATTACATTGAGAATATTTATTTTTTCATTTCACACTACTTTAGTTACTATACGTCTCACTAAAAGCCATACTTCTTTACTTGTCTCAAGGGTCTTTGATAGTGCTATTGCTCTCTTGTGGAAACTTTTTCAAAAGACTGTTGAACTTTTCAAAGCCCTCGTATCACGTTTTAAATCCATTATGATTAATAATTGAAGACCGAGTATTTTTTAAATGATTTTGATTAAACTTCTAATTTCAAAGATAATTAAAATAATTGGAAATTAATGAAACCATTAAGATTTCACGAAATAATATTAAAATAAAAATATAACGACCTACTAAAATAAGAAATGATGGTCTATTGTTTGTTAAGGACATGTAGTAGTTGGATTAGTTTTTATTTTCTTTTTAAATTCTGATGATAATATAAAATTATGACGGTCAATTTGATGTTTAACAAAAAGTTTAAGGGTCAAAATGAATCTTACCCAACCGTTGAGTTGTTTAATGTCTAATATGTCCTTGCATTAACATCAACTAAAATGGTTTGTATCAAATTTCAGATTCGAACAAAATAAATTTGGAGAAATTACGCCAAATACATGGTTTACTTTCTAAATTTCAAATATACCGTTTTTACTTATTTATTCCATATTTAGGACTAGTTTGGTATGAATTTTAAAAAGTTAAAAGAAACTTTTGAAATCCAAAAGCTAATTTTAAAATCGTTTGATTAATTTTATTAGAGTGTTTTTATAGTTAGATGAGCTTTTAGAAGAAACTGATCTAATATGGCTTCCTTTAAACGTACTTCCGAAATAAGAAGCCCTTTTAAATATTAGTTTTCGGATCCACCTTTAATTGGGTCGAAACCCAAAATCGACCAATTCAATCCAACCCAAACCGATCAAGTTAGGTTTGGATTGGGTTGAGTTTAAATCAATAATTGGGTTGTGTTGATTTTTGAGCAAACCGACCAAGTTGGATTGAGTTGGGTTGGGTTAGGTTTGAGTTGAAAAAAATCGACCCAACCCAACCCACGCCTACTGGCAAATCTAAGACCGAAGGCCAGTTAGGGCAGTTGACCGTTGACAATCAACTATAGTAATAGCGATGTCGTTTATTAATATTTAATTAAATAATATTAAATTTTTTTCAATATAAATGTAAATGCACTAACACGTAAAAATTATATATATATAAAAATATAATTCAATACAATTCAAAAATACTATAAAAAAAAAAAAAAAAAATACACGATACAACCTTACTCTATAATTGTAAACTTAGACAATTGAATTCTACAATAACTCATACAATATAAATTATTTATCATAAATCACAAATTCATAATTCTCATTTCTTTGTCAATTAAATTAATTCACAAAAGATGAATTAATTCATTACTCATAAATAATTTTTTTTACTATTTGTACAATCGGAGTTGACAATTTCGGTTGACAACACCCTCACATGAAGGGGACCCACAATTTATTTATTTATCGTGGGTCTCCTCCAATGTGAGAGGTTGTCAACCCCGATTGTACACATAGTATGGTCCTAAATAAAATTGTAAACCGAGTTATGTAATTATGAATTGTGAAGTGTGATTGTGTGTGAATACTGAATACAGATGACCACAGAACAAAAACTTTTAAAAAAAGCAAAGAACGACAAGGAAGAAGGCGCTCACCGAGAAGTTGCACCACTGGTCCACCACAACAGTCAATAGCCACCCACAGAAGGTCCGACCTCATCGCCTCGACACTCGCTCCTTGTCGTCACAGACTCATAGTCACATACCGCGGCGTGCGTAATGCTTCTGCTTGTCAGTCGTTTCCTCCGCCCCTTCACTTGGTTTCAATTTGGACTCATTTGGTGGATTTGCAACTTAAATGGAAATATATACATGGACTTCGGTCCAGCCGTCTAGGGATGGGCCAATTGGGCCTTATTATTTTTATTTTTATTTAAAAAAGGCCCAAAAAATAGGAAAAAAATAGGCCCAAATCCAATCCAAACCGACAGGTAGTGTACTCTGCATCATCTTTTTCGGACTTCTTCCTCTTATTTCTTCCCGGCGGACGGCTTCTATACTTAAAGTTCTGGAGGAATTAGCGTCAGGTGCTCGTTCCACCACTGTATGTAGCTCAACAAATTTTGTGGTTCTCGGCCGTACACCACCTCAAATGGAGTTCTTTTGATATTTGAATGCCAATTGACCCACTGTGTCGGTTGAAAACTAGTGAAACAACGAAGATAAATTTCAATTAATCCCATGCAGTGACTTGTAACATTTTGCAATTTAGCTAGAGTCACTAACATTGAATAAGTCCAAGTTTGACTTAGTCTTTTAGTTAGTTATTCCTTTTATATTACACCTATTTTTTTTTTTTTTTCTGTTATTTTGGGTTTATGGTTGGAAGACACCACTATGTATGTGGATGAATTGTTGAATAACAATCATATGGGATTTACTTCTACTTAATTGAGTTAAATCGGAGGGTTTGGATTTCTCTAACTACCCACTTTTCTTTACAGATGTTGAATGTGATAACAATCAAAATAGGTAAAATAAAGTGATATGTATCAGCTTGGTATTGGAGCACAGTGATGGAAGAATTGAACAAAGTATCTCAATTCTTACCAATGGACAAGAAGACATCAAATAGCATTAGCAGAATTTCATCACAAAGATGACAGAGTTGTTTGCAAAATTGAATACCAATGTGCATTATATTGCTGGAGCTGGACAGTTGGGCCGAGAAAATGAAGAGTCTTCACAAGCTACGCATCACACCAGTGGTAAACGTGCAAACACCAATAGAGAATCTCCAGGTCTTGGTTCATCAAATTCTTATGCACCTAAATTGATAAAATTGGTTTTTTCTCGAATTAACTGTGGAGAGGATCCAAAGAATTTGGTTGTGATTTTTCGTAGATTGATCGTTGTATTTTGAGAGATAAGTGTTCCTATACTATCTCTGTTTATTGATTAAACATTTGTAATCTTTCGTTGTCATTTTGGGCTATCTAGTGCAACCGAGTATAATCAAATATTGGATCCTCAACGGGGGATATAGGCGTTTGGAAGTGATCGTCGAACCTCCCAGACTTAGGCCAAAAGAATCGCTTGTGCCGAATCTTTTAATTTCTGCACTTTTATTTGTAAGATCGTTTATCGTTGCTTCTCAATGCTAATATCCTATGAACCTAGTCCTACATCTGGTCGTGTTGATGGTGGAGCTACAGACCTTTGGGAACCTAGTTGATGGCAGTAATTGTGGTTAGGGAAATTACAGTTGGGATCCTTGGCATATCAGAAATATAGCAATTAAGTCACCTGTTTATTATTTTGGCGGCTACAGTCCATAGCCCTTTATTTGAGTAATGTTATTTAGTTCCACTAATATTCATATGACATTAAACAATAGATTCATTTAAATACAATGACACATGACTCATTTAATTTAACATACCACATATGTCCTACAAAGATATGTTTTTTTTCCCACATAGATTAAGGAAATGTAATTAATGTAGTTGAAAATATTTTTTTTCTTACATTTGTCCTAATATACATTTATATTTAATAATTGTTTGAATATGAGTTGTTTATTTTAGTTAATAACAATACACATTAAACAAGGACATATTAGAATTTTTTTTTTAAAAAAAATCATCTATATTTTCAACAAGAAAAGTGACATATAATTTGGAAGAAATAAAAAAGAAAAGTAAATTTATCTTTATGGGGCCAAGAGAATATTAAATATTGAATAATTCTATTTGGGTGTACCAAATTGTTTACGCTTCTCACATGCATGCGGGTCCCGCGTGAATAAAAATAAATAAAAATGTGGTCACCACCCTCTATTATGAGTAGTCAATAATAAATTAAGTAAAAAAAAAAAAAATTGGCACATGTAGCATGGTTGATTAAATATTATCATCTTGACTATGGGTGAAAGCGGTTCGATTTGGATGATTTGTTCTATATTTTCAATTCAAACAATTTCACGTGGTTTGAAAATTTTCCAAACCAAACTAAAACACTATTTGCGGGTTGGTTCAATTTTAACCCTCGATTTACATATCGACATCATAGTAATATTAAATTTTATTCTCCCATTTTATTTGCAGCTTATGTCCTCACCTTTCTATTCTCTCATTTTTATTTTCAATCTTCTATTAATTAAGACATCTAGCCATTAATATGGTTTCTGTCATATTACGTCACTTTAAAATGGGTGCAAATATTGTGTTGTACTTTAATATTTATTACTTTTGTTTATTAAAAATATGGTGGACAAATAAGTTTTTTTTATACCTTCACGAGTAACAAAATGTACTAATTAATAAAACATTGACGACAAGCACACGGATGAAAAATGGGTGAAGACTTGGAGAAACAATATCTTGATATTCACTCCCTTGCTTCCTTCTACAACAAATCATATAGATTTCATTCCTTCAATGTCCTTTTGAACCCTTTACTGGAGTAACCAGTTACTGAGTTTGCACTCTCCCTACTTCATGAACGTTTCCTCAGTCGTACAAATGTCTTTAATAAAATTAATTTTTTAGTTAAAAAAAAAAAAACTTTGGTTCGATTTTGTGCGATTTTTGAAAATCGAAACCTAAACCAAACCATTTTGAAATGATTTTGTTTGATTTGAGAGAAAAAAATCTCAGGTCCATGTGGAACCGAATTAATGGTTTCAAACCAACGAATTCGGTTCGATTTGCGATTTCACAATTTTTTATGCAGCTCTAATCTTGACTGATTTTCCAACATCAATGAGGCTGTATAATACTATTACTCTATATTTTTGTATCACTTGGCTTTCCAGTTGACGTTAATTGAAAGATAAAGTTTTCAATTAAAGTTGGATAAAGCCTTCTAATGGATAGGGATAACAAAATTTTCAATCTCGCACTGCCCCATGTCGAAAGGGAGAAGGGAGCCCCTAGTAAGTCAAAGAATCTCAAGTTCATCTTGACCTTTACTTTTTATTTGATTTTTATATTTTTAATTAAATTATATCTAAAAGTAAATAAATGATATGAAATAAGTAAATGAAAAAAATGCTAAAAATCGAGATATTTGAATTCTCCCCCGTCCTGACTCTCGAAAATGTCTGACAAGAGAGGGGACCGACACTCTCATTGCCACCCTACTTAGAGAAGTCAAGAAATTATAGGTTGAGGATTGCTCCTGTCAACGCAATAGGTTGAGAATCTACTTCCTACATTTCCAATAGATTGGGATCTCGATTGTAAATTTCCAAAATAAAAACATGGGATAGAGAGAGAATAAAGACGGAACCCCCATTCCCCCACCCCACCAAAATATCCACCTTCCACAGTTGCCGGCGGACCCTTCCTTCGTTTACTATTGTTTTCATCGACGAACACGAAAAAAAATGAAAAAAAATCCCATTTCTTGTACACTTCTGAGTTTCTCTTTTTTCTTTGTATTGAAAATTGTAATATGAACACAGATAAGAATATACGTATAGGCCTTTTACGTATAACAAAAAATGAGTCAATTTGCAGAAAGAAAAACAAATCAAACATTTCACATTATGAAATGGTTAGTCTTTACTATTGAATATTCCACTAATGAGATTCCACATTGGATGATTCATTTTTTGTTTTGTTTGTTTGATGGGATTAAAATCAGATTTTTAGTAGATTGTGATAGAAATTTTTGAAATTTGCGATTGAAAAGATGTGAGATCTAATAAAGATATAATTGATATTAATTGTTTCACTTGAATATATATTAAAATTTGATTTATATTAAAATCAGATTTTAATATGAATCTATCATTCAACAACAACTCTATTTAATACCCTGTTTCATCAGTTATAAAAGTAGTTTATTCTTCCCAAGTCAATTTCTACCCAGAAAACCCTTTCCAGTTTCGATTCTTTTGAGCTACAGATAATTAGAATTCATTCTTCATTCAGATTATTCACCTGGGTAGTTTTGTCGCTCCATTTTTCTAGATTTCTTTCCCGTCTTTTGGGTCATTTCTTGGCTTGCTCTAATTCTCGACTTACTCTTTTGTCATTTGTTCATCTTGTGATCACCAAGCAAGACACTGTCAATTGTTCATTTTTCCAGCATTTTAAACACAGCCCAGACACGAGTGTTTGAAGAGTTTGGATCTCTATGTTCGTTTTACTTCCTGATTGGATCCCCTTTGACATTTCATTTTATATAGTGTGGAATTAAAGTGTATTCTTTTAGGAATTAAATTGTTTAGGAGTGAGGAGATTGCTAATATGGCTCATTTGGCTTATTCTGACGCAATGTCCGAAAGCTCACAGCATGGTGAAGGTGTGCAATTTGTGCCATTTAAGACCTCCACAGGTTCACTGAATGTGTTGTTGTTGCATGGGAATTTGGATATATGGGTGAAAGAAGCGAAAAACTTGCCAAATATGGATTTATTCCACAAGAGTCTAGGTGACCTATTTGGAGAATTTCCTGCAAGTTTTAGTAGTAAAACAGAAGGGAAGCCATCTAAGAATACAAGTGATCCTTATGTTACAATTTCAGTAGCTGGTGCTGTAATTGGTAGGACTTTTGTGATTAGCAACACTGAAAATCCTGTCTGGATGCAGCATTTTTATGTTCCGGTCGCACATTATGCTGCAGAAGTGCACTTTGTGGTTAAAGACAATGATGTTGTGGGCTCACAGATTATGGGGGCTGTTGGAATCCCTGTGGAGCAGATAATCTCAGGCGATAGAGTTGAGAGTACTTTTCCGGTACTTAATGGAAGTGGGAAGCCATGTAAAGCAGAGGCTGTTTTGAGCCTGTCCATTCAGTATACTCCAATGGAGAAAGTGCCCCTCTATCATGGTGGGGTAGGATCAGATCTTGGGTATCAGGGTGTGCCTGGTACATATTTTCCTCTTAGGAGAGGAGGAAATGTAAAACTTTATCAAGATGCACATGTGCATGATGATTCCCTTCCAAAGTTGTTGCTGGCGAATGACACATTGTATCAGCATGGACATTGCTGGCGTGATATTTACGATGCAATTAGTCAAGCTCGTCGTTTGGTTTACATTACAGGTTGGTCTGTTTACCACCTAGTTCAACTAGTTAGGGATGACCCGAATGCAGCTCATAGCACTTTGGGAGAGATCCTGAAAGTCAAGTCTCAAGAAGGTGTGAGGGTCTTGCTCCTTGTATGGGATGATCCTACTTCAAGGAGTATTTTTGGGTACAAATCGGTAAGAAGCAACTTATATAGTTTTCTTTTTGTTAAATTCATTGAATATATGGAGCGTTATAGTTCTCGATTACTTCTCATAGAGAAGTTGGTGTTTCCCTTTTCTGAATGACCTGTGCATAAAATCTTTAGCCTTAGAACTCAAGTGTAGTGATGTCGTTTTAAATGCAACCTGGACTTGAAATGAGTGTTCAGGTTTGGATCAAATAAGGAAGTACTCGATTTTCATTTGCATTTCTAGATATATATGATTATCTTTGAGCTTAATCCTATAAACATGCAGCATAATGAAGATTTGCTTTACGGCAATCCTCTGCAGTCTGTCTGTGTTGAATGGCGTTTGTGATACATATATCTAAGAGAATGTTTGGGAATGTTTATAAACGGTTTAAACTATAAATAAATAGAAAATAGTGGTGGATAAGTGGGTAGTACTTGAGGGTCCCTCGAAATGTGTGGATAAAAAGTGGTTTGAGTGCTTATAAACAATTTATAAAACTTGAGCCAAACATAGGCTATTTTAATGGCCAATTGGTTTTACTATATTGATGCATATAAGAAAACTTAAGAACTTGATGAAATTTGAGTATTGTGCAAAAATAGGTTCTTTTTAATGTTGCTTATTCAATCTTTAATGCGATCTGAAGGGAGACTGTTTGGCACCTGGAGAGGGTGATAACTTTATAACATATTTGTTTAATTACTTTAGCATTTTTATTCAGCAGCTATTGCATCTTAATTTATTTTTGTTCAACAGCTATAGCACGCACCTTTTGCATCTGATAGTCACTTTATCATGACATTCAGGATGGGGTAATGGGCACAGGAGATGAAGAAACTAGACGCTTTTTTAAGCATTCATCGGTGCAAGTGCTGCTATGTCCACGATCTGCTCGGAAAGGAAGCTGGGCGAAACAGCAGGTTGGCTGCTCTTTGATATTCTCTTTGCAAATACAAGACTTCTAATAATTTATTTTCTGAAAAATGTCCTTGGTCTCCCAATTCGTTGAGGAAGCCTTAATGTTCAAATCCCTGTAAATTAAGTGGCAACTAGAAGAGCGTTTCTGAATATGTATATGTGTGTAGGGGGTGGGTGGGAGAGTGAGTGGGAGTGTGAGTGAGTGTGCATTTTTATTTGGGAATGCTAGTCACAATTTGTCGGTGGAGTGATTATTTGAGATGAGAAATCACTCTGAAAGGCAGCCTTTCCTTTGGACTAAGCTTGAGGTTGGGTCTTTAATCACATTACTGGGTTATCAAAATGCATGAATATTTCAATTATCTATCCTATGTAATGGTGGATCTGTAGCACATGTATCTATTACCTTATGCTAAATGTCAATCTTTTCCTATGGAAGTGTGAGGTAGGTCTGCTCTTAGCTCGATTCATTCCAACAGTGCTAAGAAGATGCCTGTTGTATTTTCCGATTCAAGGCTAATGCAATTATTCGCTTGAAAGTGCTAAGAATTCTTTGGATGCAATATTCTGTTTTCTTGAGTTATGCCTCCTAATGTTCTCTTCTTGCTGTTTTATGATACTGAATATAAGCCCTTAAGGAATTTTTTTTTTTTAAATCCCCTGTCAGGAAACTGGAACAATCTACACTCATCATCAGAAAAGTGTCATAGTAGATGCTGATGCAGGTAACTTCAGGAGAAAGATCATTGCGTTTGTTGGGGGCCTTGACTTGTGCAAGGGGCGATATGATACACCCCACCACCCAATTCTCTGTACGCTAAAAACTGTTCACAAAGAGGATTATCATAATCCCAATTTTACGGTATTTTTTTCTATTACTTTTTTATATTTTTCTGCATTCCCTTCTAGTTATAATTTTTCCAAACATGCACTCCAAGCGTGGTTAATGGAGCTAGCCTAACGAGTTAATACATAAAAGAAAGCTAATAATTTCATCTATTTTACTTTTCGCTCTCTTTCCTCTTATGTATATCTTGTTGTAAGTAAACAGGGGCCTGAGGTTGGTTGTCCAAGAGAACCATGGCATGACTTACACTGTAAAATCGATGGTCCAGCTGCATATGATGTCCTAACAAATTTTGAGGAGCGTTGGTTAAAGGCCTCAAAGCGCCACGGGATTCAGAAGATGAAAGCTTCCTACGATGATGCTTTGCTCAAGCTTGAAAGAATTCCCGACATATTAGGAATAGAGGAGACTGCCTGCCTACAAGAAGATGATCCAGAAGTCTGGCATGCCCAGGTATGATCAATTGTGCTTTCACTTTCCTTTTACTCCAATTTTTTGTACTAATTTTGTTAAATTTGATAGGTTTTTCGCTCAATAGACTCAAACTCCGTTAAAGGTTTCCCCAAAGATCCAAAAGATGCTACAAACAGGGTGAAATAACATTTGACTGTTACCTTTTATTATCTCTCAGAATAGAGCATGTTTGGTTGAGCTTAAAAACAAAGAAAGTTACTTTTGTTTCTAAGCAATTTTGGATAAGTTACTTTTCTTAATTTCAAGCACAACGAGTTACTGATTCTGTCAGTAACTCACTTACAAATCAGTAATTTATTTCCAGTTTTGGTCATTAATTTTTTTATTATTTATTTATTTTTAACTTAGTTAAAATTTTAAGCTTAGCCAAACATGCTATAGTCTCGATTTATTTGAGCTGATATTTCGTCTTCATTTCAATAGAACCTGGTATGTGGGAAGAATGTACTAATAGACATGAGCATACATTCAGCATATGTAAAGGCAATTCGTGCAGCCCAGCATTTCATTTACATAGAAAACCAGTACTTCCTCGGGTCATCATACAATTGGAATAATTACAAAGACTTGGGTGAGGAACTCTGATCTTTTATAATAAACTGGAAAGGATTGAATATAAGTATTTCCTCAGCAAAATATGTATATTTATCAACTTAGAACCAAATAATCACTAAATGGCTGTTGCAAAGTTTGAGATTCCTTTTCTCCTGTTTACTTATAGATCAAGAACACAAGACGAAGGTTACATGAACTATTTATTAATTTCAGGTGCAAACAATTTAATACCAATGGAAATTGCTCTAAAAATTGTGAATAAAATCAGAGCAAAGGAGAGGTTTTCAGCATACATTGTTGTCCCAATGTGGCCAGAGGGTGTTCCTACCAGTACTCCCACTCAAAGGATTCTCTTTTGGCAGGTATATTCTAACTACCGCAGAAAGTGATAGAATTTGCTAGCCTATTCTTTTTCATGAAATGGTAACCATTTATATTAGCCTCTTATGCAGGTTCAGATCAACTTAAGATGAAGATTTTTATTTATTTATTTATTTTTGATAAGTCGTGTATTGAACTAAATTGTCATATCATGGAATGAGGAACTGATTCAAACTTTTGTATGACGCTCTACTTTTACATCAAGATCACAAGTGTGTGTGGAAATACAAACTTGTACATAAGTCCGCCTTTAGAATTTTATTTCAAAAGAACCTCCAGTTATGTTTTTGCTATTATTGGAAATGGTTATAAATTCATTTTTCTTATCAGCTGACAAGAAGAGAGCCAAAAAAAAAAAAAAAAATTAAATAAATAATTTTTTTTTGACTTCATAGAACATGTTGAACAATTTTATGTATTAATGTCTGGAAATTTTCCTGATATTTGATTTTCAAAGTTTACACTGTCAAACTGAAGTGCCTTTTCATGTTTCCACCCATTTCCAGGATGTCCATTGCAGAAATCTGCATTTTATCACTCACATGCCAAGTATTTAAATGTCATGCTACAATATGAAATTCTTTGGAATAAAGAACAATTTTTCTCTACTTTTTTAGTCATTTCTTCTTTTTCTTCTCTTTTTTTTTTTTTTTCAATTTTTAATTTTGAGGAACATGCTTCTCAAATGGCTTTTTCTTATCATAGAACTGAAATGATCAAATTCCCATCTTCATTTTCCTCAGAACTTTTAACTGATTGGTAGTTTTCTTTTATGTATTTCTGGAGGCGTTAACTTAAGTAGATATTTTCATGTCCACAGCATAATACAATGCAAATGATGTATGAAACCATATACAAGGCTTTGGTAGATGCAGGGCTTGAGAATGAGTATGAACCTCAAGATTATTTGAATTTCTTTTGCCTTGGAAATCGTGAGGCACAAGACACTGGAAGCTCAAATGCTAAAAGTTCTGGAGGAAACACACCACAAGTAACAACTCTCTCGACTACTTCTGAAGTTTCATTTTATATGTCTCATAGAAAAACCTTCTGTTAACATGTTTTATTACATAGGCACTTACTAGGAAAAACCAACGATTCATGATTTATGTCCATTCAAAAGGAATGATAGTGGATGATGAGTACGTCCTAATGGGATCAGCAAACATCAATCAACGTTCTTTGGAAGGAACGAGAGACACTGAAATTGCAATGGGTGCATATCAGCCTCACTATACGTGGATGAGTAAGCATATGAATCCACAAGGGCAGGTAATGTTTGATTGTATCAGCTATGGTATTTTGCGTTGCTTTGTGATTAAGTCATAAATTCTATTTAGCAAGTTTCAAATTTGAATAAAGAGAAGTAGATATCAACTTTGTCCGTGAATCACAATTCCAAATGCATGTCAAATTCATCTACTAATAGAGGGGGGAAAATTAATACTGCATATAATTTTCTCTCTTGAAACGCAAGGAAGAAAATGAAAGATCAAAATCCTAGGATCAAGGCCACATCTATCTGTATTAACATGCACTTTTTTCATAATGATATGGATTCTTCATTCGAAGTGTGGGAAAAATGAGGGGGCGCCGCGGCGCCCCATCCATGGCGCTGCAGCGCCCCGGCACCTATAAAAGTCCTTGTTTCCCCCCATTCATTATGCCCGATTTTAGAGAGGAAAATAGAGAGAAAAAGAGAGTTTTGGAGAGATTTTTACAATATTAGAGGTTATTCTATCTTGGGTCATAAATCTTAAGCTCCTTTTTTTTCTTGGGATTAACTTGAGGATTGTTCAAGTAATCCAATTCGTTCTTCATATATAATTGAAAATCTCCATTTCACCTAAAACTTGAGTTTGTTGGAATTTTGTCAAAACTTGTGGTTGGTTCATCATTGATTCAAGGTAGTGATTGGGCGTCGTTTCCTAACAATTTGGTATCAGAGCTACATATTAAATCAAGGTGGTCAAGCTTCGATTTGAGGAAGGTAGGCTTGAATCAAGTGTGTAGACAAGGTGTTTGATAAAATTCCTGTGAGAACTTGATTGTCGAATTTCACTAAAACGAGTGGGCAAATTACGTCTACTAGTGGAGTTGTGAAGGTTGGGAGGTATGAGATAGAGAAGTTCAATGGGAAGAATGATTTTTCCTATTGGAGAATGCAAATGAAAAATTTGTTGATTTCTCTAAAGTTGCACAAGGCTTTGGGGGGCAAGGAGAAGAAGCACAAAGATATATCTGACGAGGATTGGGAAGAGCTAGATCTTGAGGCACGAGCGTCCATCATTTTATGCCTTGAAAGAGATGTTGCTTTCTTGGTTGATGGTGAGGTAACGGCAGCGGAGGTGTGGACAAAGTTGGAGGCAAACTTCATGACGAAGACTCTAACTAATCGGATCTATTTGAAATCCAAATTGTATACTTGCAAGATGGATGAAGGAGCACCAATCCGGGAGTACGTCAACAAGTTCGATAGGTGCATATCGGACTTGAAGGACATTGATGTGAAGGTAGATGATGAGGATCAAGCACTTCTACTGCTTCTTTCTTTGCCAAAGTCTTATGAGAATCTTGTTCAAATATTGATGCTTGTGGGTGATAAACTTGTGATGGAGGACACTAGAACGTCACTTCTAGCGGATGATCTTCGAAAGATTGCTACTAGTGGCATGTCTACCATAGGTAACAAGGATCAAGGTCAAGGGTTGTTTGTGAGAGGGAGGAGCAACGAACGGGCAAAGGGCATGCGAGGAAAATCTAGATGGAGTTCTAGACCTCTTGCGGAAAGGTCGTGTTTCAAATGCGGCGAGCTCGGGCACTTCAAGGCAAATTGTTAAAATAAAAGAGCGGGAAGGAAGAACAACAACAACAACAGAGAGGAGGGGGTTCATGGCAATCAAGATGTTAGCTATGCCTCGGAAGAAGGGGGCATCGATGAGTGCTACACCATCACTTGTGATGAAGAAATCTCCGGTAAGTGGATTCTTGATTCTGGTTCCTCTTACCATATGTGTCCGAATAGGAAGTGGTTTACTACCTATACTTGCACTGATGGTGGAACCGTGTTGATGGGTAATAACCATGCTTGTAAAACGGTGGGGGTTGGTTCCATTAGAATCAAGATGCATGATGGAGTGGTGAGAACATTGAGGGATGTGAGACATGTTCCTGATTTGCGGAAGAACCTTATTTCTGTTGGTGTGTTAGACTCCGGTGGTTGCAAGATTGTGACGTTGGATGGAGTCAAGAAGGTTGTTTAGGGCTCTTTGGTAGTGATGAAGGGCATTCGCCAAGGCAACCTATATGCTCTTCAGAGTACTACAGTTACAGATGATGTAGCGGTTGAGACAAGTGGAAGTGGTGGAGACTTTGCGAAGTTCATTATCAGCAGGCATGTTGCTTTTGAGGAGAACTCCCTGGTAGCTTGATCAAAAGCTACGGTGCCCAGTGGTGTTGAAGCTGTAGGGGGTTCTAAGTCTCAGGTTGGTGAGATGGAATCCAGGGATCGACCACGTCCAAGTCATGTTCGAGAGGTATATCATGGAGACACTCGAGAGGAGAGTGATGATGTGCTTGAACATGAGGAGGTTCAGCAGAAGAATGTACAGGCTCTACAACAACAGCAGCTCGAGGAAATTTTGGCGTCCTCTAGGCCAAGGCGAGCATTCAAGCTAGTTCAGAAGTTTGGGTCAAACCAGCCTCTGAGGCACTATAGGCAATCAAATATGGTTGTGTATGCACTCTCATTGGGGGTTGATGAGCCTTTCACCTTCAAGGTAGCTATGAGGAACAGCATGGAGAGAGTTGATGTACCCAAGTGGGCTTGGGCCTTTCGGGGCGGTGTTGGAGCTAGGTGGAGATGATATGTACATGGGTAGTGCGAGAACTACGATGGCTTGATCCCGGTGGAGGGTACGTAGGCAACCACGGTAAAGTGGTGCTGCCGGTAAGACCTATGGTGGCTTGATCCCGGTGTAGGGGTTACGTAAGCAATCATGGTAGAATTGTGCAGCCGGAATGAACTATGGGATGGCTTGATCCCGGTGAAGGGTACGTAGGAAACCATTGTTTAATGGTGCAGCCGGTTTAGGTTTTGGAGATGGATTTTATGGAGAGGTATGAACTACGGTGTGACTTGATCCTGGTTCAGGGTACGTAGGCAACCATGGTTGAATGGTGTAGCCAGTTTGGTTCTTCTGATGATCGTCCAAAATTTGAGGTCTATCAAATGATGGACGAGGTGGAGAATTGTGAGAAAAATGAGGGGGGTGCCGCGGCGCCTCCACCTGAAGAGGTGGCGCCGTGGCGCCCCAGCACCTATAAAAGCCCTTGTTTCCCCCCATTCATTATGCCCGATTTTAGAGAGAAAAAGAGAGTTTTGGAAAGATTTTTACAAGATTAAAGGTTGTTCTATCTTGGGTCATAAATCTTAAGCTCCTTTTCTTTCTTGGGATTAACTTGAGGATTGTTCAAGTAATCCAATTCATTCTTCATATATAATTGAAAATCTCCATTTCACCCAAAACTTGAGTTTGTTGGAATTTTGTCAAAACTTGTGGTTGGTTCATCATTGATTCAAGGTAGTGATTGGGCGTCGTTTCCTAACACGAAGAAAGGCTACTTTGATGTTCTCAAGGTGATATTATAGGAATTCCCCTTTTGAAGGGGTTATGGCATAATTTTTAAGCGCCTCTTTAAATGTTTCTAAATAAAAAATATGATAGTTAAGCTGTTGAATACATAATTTAAGTAAATAAATTTGTCATCTTCTCTAATAAATAAAGTTATTAGACGAGGTGGTTCAATAAAAAATAACAACAGGCACGGGTCTTTAGTTCATGCGTCACCACCACTCATTTATGAAAAGTTGTTCACATATTAGGCCTTTAATGAAAATGTAATTCCGACTTAAACATGATGGAATGATGGAGTGGGTTGAATACAAAATTTAAATAAATAAATCTGTCCCATCTCTAACAATTTAAACTTTTAGATGAGGTGGTTCAATATTAGTTGATGTAAAAGATAAAATCTCTCGTTTCCTAAATTTATTTATACATTATCATTCTTATCTTATATTTTGTTGTTTCAATGCATTTTGGTTGAATTTATCTTAATGGGAGGTGATTGTATACATGACATAATTCCAACATGCAGATCTATGGATATCGGATGTCGCTCTGGGCGGAGCACACGGGAACTCTCGATCTGTGTTTCGAGCAACCAGAGAGTCTTGAATGCGTGAGACGTGTAAGATCAATGGGAGAGCAGAACTGGAAACAATTTGCAGCTGATGAAATAAGTGAAATGAAAGGTCACCTACTCAAATATCCAGTTGAAGTCGATCGTATGGGAAAAGTGAAGCCTCTTCCTGGATGTGAAACCTTTCCAGACATGGGTGGAAAAATAGTTGGAACTTTTACCGTCATTCAAGAAAATCTCACAATTTGAGATCATCCACGGCTGATGAGCGTGACATGATTTGGAAGGATGGAGTCTTTCACTCTTGGTGGAGTGGCCTTGCTCTTCCCTCTCTAAGGAAAACCCCTAAATGAAGGGTAGCTTTACTATCTCCGACACAGATATAGAGATGGTTCTGCACCATTAATTTTTCATGGTAATTTCACGAAGTTTTGAAGGAAACATATTTTGTAGTTTTGATGATATGACCGATGAGTGTTGTACACTGCACTTAATATTTTTATCATGTTTCAATGAGAAACTATGCAACCATTTTCATGCATCACTATCTCGTGAAAAAAATTAAATTACTTGTAAGAAACAGTTTAATTGTGATTGATTTTGTTTAGGTTTAACTGTAAGTACCTCACAGAAAGGATGACGAAGCGCAAGCTAGAGCTATGAAATCGTCCCTTTCTCATTTAACTTGTCGAACTATAAATGAGATATTCAAACTTCAGATAGGAGGCTACAATTCCCTTCTTCAGATAGGAGGTTCACAAGTTTAGACGTTTTAGGGCTTTTGAAAGGGATCTAAGAGATGTCGACCATGAGACTGCCCGTTGAACGTCCGAAGACACCTTGCATCGACCCGAGCTATGCAACAACGAGATCCCCCTAGATTCTCGGTGGATGTGCCAGACAATCTCCTGTAATATGCTCACTTGATGACTTTTTACTCTTGCTGTTCCAAGAGTCTTTGCTAGTTGAACCGCGTTCGGTAAACCCCCATTCCACTCGTCCCCTTCGTCAATTGTTTGATCAGGAAAAGTTTCCATGCAATTGATCGATTGAACAAACTCGAATTGACGTAAACAAAAGTCTACACATGCTAATTGAACACCATAGTTGGTAGTTCCTACTTTATTAATTTCACAATAGTAACTACAAACTAGCTAGATCGGATTAATAGCAAACTTGTTCTGTTCAAAGAAACCAACGAAAAGGAAATAGATCATCTTAGCAACTGGAACTATTATTTTTAGGTATTCCTAAGAATAGATCCAATGGAGACCGAATGAGACAATTAGAGTACCCTTCAGTCACTACGGATGCCTCTGTGATGTCTATTTATCTATCCCCATGCTTAAATGGAATCAATTGTGAATGCTGAAGAAGTTTTGATAGCTTTGTGATGACAGTAGATGCATGACAACTTCCAAGGTTCCTCGAATCAATTTCATTAGGAAATATAATACAACCAAGATCTCTCAAATTCTCATTTTTAACATAGAAAAATAAAAGGAAATTTTTTATTTAAATTACAGTAAAATTATCTGCCAAAGAATTAGATATAAATATTAAACAAATATCGAAACATTGTTATTTTTCTATGCGCTAATGACAGCTAAGCTCAAGCCAATTTTATGGCATCCCATTATATTCAGACTATATTTAGTGAGAGTTGGCGATTGAGCCATTCTCATAACCTTTCTTGGCATAGAATCTTCGATACATTGAATCGACTTCTGTCAGATAGTATGTGCCGGGAGATAGAAGGCTACAGTCCTTGCTCGTGACAAAGTCCTTGGCCCCATACCTATGCTCCATCAACTTCATTGTTTCGACGAATTTTTCTGGAGGGAACTGCAGAAAAAGATCATTTACCACGAATAGAAACGAATAGAAAGAATGAGCATGTTTGGACAACTTTTTTCTTGAGTAAAATCAGTTACTTTTTTTGAAAAAAAAAATAACTCTTACTCATTGGCAAAATGAGTTATATATTTCCAACTTTGACCGATAAAAAATTAATTGTTATAGAACTTCTGAGTACTGTACTTAATGTAGCCTTTTAAGCTAAGCCAATCATGCTCCTCGAATCCAGTCACAAGTAATTTAATTCACAGTTTTGTGACAGTAGAATCCGACTATCAGGCGAAGTTAATTGAACAAAGAATGGAATACCTCATTCCTTGACTTCAACTTCTCTGAAACATTCATGACGGTTTTAATGTTTGACAAGCTGAAAGGATGTTGACCCTCGTTAAGACGGAGTGAAAACATTGTTGCAGACAAACCACTGCCATAGGAGAATAATATTACCCTCTGTCCGGCCTGAAGAAAGAAATTATATTACAAAATTAGCAACATTTACGTTGATTAAGCCGAACATTCAAAAAAGAAAAAAGTCATGAGCTTTACCAGTGTGCTATTTTTATTGTGGAGGAGGGATGCAAATGCAGCATAAATTGAAGCTGTATACATGTTCCCAACTTGCTTTGGAATTAGAGTCGATGGCTGCACCTTTGTATCGTAAAATACCTTCGCGACTTGCTGGGATGCCTGTAGATCCATTAAAATCAGCTCAAAGATGTTCGTACCATAGAATAAATAAATAATTCTCAAAAACAAATGTCTAGCTTTAGTTACTAACCGAGCAAATATCAAAATAAGATGATAATTCAAGAAAAGCTCATTTTAAGTGATATTAACCTTCTCAAGATCACGACTTTGGTAGCTTTCATTGATGGTTAAAGATGAGAATGGGGCCAGCTTTTCTTTAGCAGCCTCATCAATGGAGCTACAAAATATAAAAGAAGAGAAACGATTACTCATGGAAGTTAAGTGCATATTTGGTATGCAAGGACATGACGGGACAATATAAAGAACATGATTTTGAGCTTGTTTTACTTCTTCAATGATTGTTTGGATATAGATAAGTTGCTGAAATTATCATGTGATAGAAGAGAGTGGTGGATAAATGGATAGTAGTTGTTGGTCCTATGGTTAAAATTAATGTTTGACTTCTACAATTAAATTATAAGGAAATTATTGATGTTCCCCAAACATGAACTTCATATTGTCCAGTGCTATCGAATCCTTTATGTCAAAACATACTAGGGCTTCTCTAAGATAAAGAAAATATCTACCTGGCGTTTCTTGAAAAATCATTGAACAACAGACGAGCAAAGCTCTTTTGTACAAGCTGCATTCGAAGTAAGATGTTAGCATAAATTAATTTCAATCGATCGATTATTTTAAGCAGAGAAACAACTACAAAATGACTTTATTTTACATCATAATGCGCCCCCCCCCCCCCCCCCCCCCCCACTAATTACCTTGTTATAAGGAGAATGAAATACAAAGTAGTCAGCATCAGATACTGAAAACTGCTTGCCCTCCAATTTTTCATACCTATTACATACAAAATGTTTAGAAACCTGGGAACTGCAACAACCCGAAGGATTAAATATAGAGAGACAAAACAGTGCTTCAGCAGGAGTTTACTTGGTACAGAAGCTTTTGTAACAAGAATCGAGAGCCATGAGATAACAAGTCTGAGAAAGCTTGCCATCAACAACCTACAAAAACAGTTCCGATTGTATGAGACGCAAAAAGAGTTGGAATACAATGAAGAAAATTCATAGTAGCACACAATATCCAAAAGACAAATCACAAGTTATTCACGTGTGAAGCATGATAATAGATGAAAGTAAAAGGGGTTAAACGGAGGATTACTGGATATTCACTGGCAAGATTCGGCTTGTAGAAATCGTAGACATGAGCCATATGACTTGCTCTGAGCTTGCTTTCAAATACAATAGGAGCATTAGGCCCTATTAGCATGGCAATAGCAGCAGCTCCTCCAGTAGGCCTAGCAGGTCCTTCCGCATAGACCTGTTAAAAGAATCTTGCTGGTAAGGGAACCAAACATAAACACAATTGACACATAGGCCATATTTGCTATGCAACACTAGAATAATACAGCATAATGAAAAATATTTTAGCTTCTTTTTGTGAAAATATTGTTCAGTGTTGTCCAATTCACCGTTCCAAACAAAATTTACTAGTATATCTACAAGGCAAAAAGTTAAAAAATAAAAATAAATAAATAAATAAAAACCCGCCCAGCAGAGAAGAAGTGGACTACAATTGGAACCTCAATCAATAATTTAAAACAATCAATTTTAACCCAAATTTTTTTTTTAAAAAAAAGGGAAGCAAAGTATACAGGATCAGCACGGGTTATGTAAAACACAATTCCAGCTTTTCCAAAGAGAGAAAAAATTGTTTGCCTCCAGTTTGCCAAGTAATTGATCAAGGAATGATAAAAAAAATATGATGATGATGATGATGGTCATACCGCACTATCTGTGCAGACAACCAGTCCATAGCGTCCATCCCACGAATTACTTTCTACCCAATTGACACAGTTGAATAATGCTGCAGTTCCCCCGTAGCATGCGTTTGTTGAGTCAACACCTTCTATGTCAGTATTTCCATGTTTCTGGTTGTTTAACATTTACGACAAATCAAACATGAAAAATCAGCCAAAAAAGATGGCGACATCAGAAAAATGCAGCAGATATCTGTGTTCACACATATATGCCTCACCAAGAATGTTTGGGTAAGCTTAAATTATACTTATATAAGTAAATAAGTGAGTTCTAAAATAAATAATTTTTATTGGTCAAAATTAGAAATAAGTTAAGCTAAGAGTTACGTTTAAAATAAGTAACTTATTTCCTAATTAAATTTTAAACATGTTTGGAAACTATAATAGACCTAATTTTGACTATCCTAATAATAGTTAATTGAATATAATGAATCTAATAAATCCTAACAAAATATATGCCACCTAACCATAACCAACATAAAGATTTTCCAAACTTGATTTCTTTTTCAATATGATTCCAGTCATTACATTAGATACTCTTTAAAATAATCTTGTCCTCTAGGCTCGAAATCTGAAATGCAAATTATAATTATCGGACGATCTCCTTAAAAAGAAACTTTTACCATGTTTAAAGCTTAGTCAAACATGTTCAGTTGCTAACCAAGTACCTCTTTTGTCATTGTGACTGAAACAATGACAAGAGCATGTTTGATACACATTATCATTCTCATTCTTCTACTCATTTTCAACCACACATTCTTCAATAAAATAATATTTTTCATCACATCAATAACTTTTCCTTATTTTTCAACCACATATTCACCATCACATCAACAAAAAAAATGCATTCTCTTCAAAATAATATTATCAAACAGGCTCCAAATTCCCCATAAATTAAGCCTTTGCTAAAACATGATTGGTGTGATTGTGCTTCTAAAAGCAATTCCTAGAGTAAAATAGACTGTAAGACTCATAATTTCGAACATCCATACTCCAAAGGACGTTCCATGATTCATGGTTGACCACAAAAAGCGGACAACAGAAACTATGCACCTGTTTCGAAAAAGCCAGATCAAATACCTCAAAGATTGGCATCAAGAATGTCTTGATGGATTTGCTCTTGTCTAGCACAGTCTCACTTCCAACTTCCAGACGACCGATCTGTTTAGGGTCAACCCCGTACTTCTCAAGAAGTGAAGTGACAGCTGTCATACTGAAGATCAAATAGTTAACCAATGCTAGGATACATATTAAAAAACATTGGTCTAAGGATCAAAATAGTACATTATTCAAAACTTTTCATTTGAGTTTCTTTTAAAGAGTTGTCTAGGACAGCAACAAAATTTTAAAATGGCAGAATTTTGCAGTCAAGGAGCTCATAAAACATGCCAGTCTGTTTCTGAACACAAAACCCCATATCATGTGAAATGCGTAACATTTCTTTATGCCTCTCCATTTCAAAATCTTGGTTTGAAAGGACATTTCAGCAAATAGAAAACTATTTGCAAAAACTGAAATGCAGCCCATATTCATGCAGTGGTAAGTAAAACGAAGGTCATGTATATGGAGCACGTATACTTAAAAAATTACGATATAACACTGGTAGAATATTCAAGAAAAGAACAAAATTACCATAATGATTCTTTTTTTCTGAACTGTAAAAAGGTTTTTCTTCATTTTAAATGGGCTCTTTTTAGAAGAAGAATAATTTATGTTGTTTTTAACAAAATTTCAGTCGGTAAACTCAAAATTTAACAATTTTGTGATTTAAGTGGTTGAATTCAGACTCTGATAAAGCCAAAAGACTCCTAAAATCACTTCAGGTACTGCAAACATGTCACATAACAGACTTCACCCCAAAGATCGGTAGATTTTGTTACATTTCAAATTTGCTATCATGTACTTCTAATAAGTTGTTTAATAGTTGGAACATTGTATCATTCGACCACGAGTAAAAATTACCAAACACAATAAATGAAAGCAAAAATTAGTCTACAATTAAAACTAGATGCAAAATTTTGATCAAAAGTTATAATCATCTCATTTCGACTGAGTACCTCATTGAAATGACATCTTCAACTTCATCACAAAATGCCATGCAATCTTGTCCAAGCCCAATAGTGTATTTCCCTTTGCTTGCTCCATCATGAGCCTCCAACACTTCCTGTAGCACATATAGATTTTTAATTTTAAAAAATGAAATAATTATACCTATTTAAAGTACAAATGCAACAGTACTAACTAATAACTGTACCATATAAAAAACACGTTTTCAAACAAAACAGCTATCCATATTACCAACAAATAATTAAAGGGCACCAAAATCTTTTCCCTCTTCCAAAAGCAATCAATAATTGAAAAAAGACAAAGAAATTCTATTAAATGAAGCTGGAAAATGAAATCTTGAAATTAAATATGCACAAGATCTTGAAAATTATGTACACAGGAAATCCAAATATTAAATCCAAATTTGCCCAAGACACAGAAAAAATAAAATAAAATAAAAATCAAGAAGAGAAATTATACCTGGTTTGTGCATTCAACCATTTATATCAGTATTTTCGATGTGTAAAACAAGATTTTACCTGCTGGATGCAAGTGGGAGGGAAGTAAATTTTCATGGCTAGAATTCCAACATTTTTTGGCTGTGAACCCATTTCTCCTTTCTTAACCTCAGCAAAAACAAAAGGGATTCCTAGGAACAAAAACAAACGAGCAGATCGACAATAAAAAGTTGTAAAAGGAAATGAAATAATCTTTCTTTTTTTCTTTTGGGTTGTGTGATTAAAACTAGTTTATAAAGCTACAGCGAGAAAAGAGGGGAGTGGAATGCAAGAAATTCGCAGAGAGGGAGAAAAAGCATGCCAAAGAATGCTGGTGTTGGTGAAGGGATGTCACATGTTATTTATAGGGAGCAATGCAAGATTTAAGATTCCAATTCAGCCTCAATAGGATATCGTCAAGAAATTCAAAGTCCCCCAACCCCAACCCCACCAAAACAAAATTCATTTATCCTTCGTTTGACAGCACATTTTTTTTTTTTTTTAAATACTTCTACTTTTAACTTATTTAATTAGTTAAAATTTTCATAAAAAATATTTTTCATTTTTTAAAATTTTTCTTGATTTTAAGGAATTATTTTTCCCATCACTTTGATGAGAATTGAATTTCACCATTTTCTTAGCAATAGAAATAAATTTTAAGATGAAGTGTGAAAAAAAAAATTCCATTTAATTGATAAATTTCATATAAAACAAAGTCGAACGAACATAAAAAAAAATTCAATTTTTTTTATTATTTTTTTGATAATCTAAACAAATTTTGTCTCCAATGATAAGAAAATGGGCAAAATTAATTAGGCCTTTATACTCATATTTTGCATTTATTTTACCTTTATTTTGTCTACCTAACTTGTTAGGAACTTAGGATTGGAGCAAGGCCCTTAATAGTATGAGTTTTGCTTTAAGTACACTTTTTTTGCCATTGTAGATGACATTGCACTCACATAGATAATGAGGTCAGCGATTAAAATAATCATGAACTCCACTACCCATGTGAATACAATGTCAAACACAATGTACATTAAGAGTGTACACTAAATTTAATTCTAATAGTATAATTTTAAAAAGTCAAGTTGGAAGGAGAGTATTAAATTGACCTCCAATTTGACTTCAAAACTTCCAATAATTTCTAGCCAATCTAATTTAAAACGCTATGCAGCTTCTGTTTTATTTTGTTAAAAGAGCAATGCTTGACAGCATTGATGTGTGAGGGGATTGTCATCAATACTGTCAAGTATTGTTGTACAACAAGAAAATTAGATGTCATTTCACTCCTAACACAACCACCTGACAAATGACTCTATACGCTGGGCTTTATTCAAAAGTTAGATGTCTCATAGCACAAACATCATTCTCTCCTATAATTCAGTACATTCAGACCGTGTCGCTTGTTAAACCCGTCATTGAGTGATTTGCCAAGGAAAGAAGAAGAAAAAAATGAAATAAGATTTTGGAATGGGTTTTACAATCATTTATTGCAAAATACTAACATAAGTGAACAAAAAGGTAAAACAAAATACAATAAGTATAAGGAAGAAGTTTTCGAATTTTTGTATAATGCAAAAGCTAGATTACCATTAAGCAAAAAAAAAGAAGAAATAGAAAGAAAGAGACTAGAAACGACATCTGACACTGAAGGGTATCAAATGAATGGAATTGGGATATGGATAAAATAAAATAAAAAAATGTTTGATTAAAAATTGATTGTTCAATTTGACTCAATTTTTTAACTCAATCAAATAGGAGCTTATTAATAACCAATACTAATAAAAAGAATTAAAAGAGAAAAAAAATTTAAAATTTTACCAATTTGGCCATAATTAATGTTTTCAACGGGGTTTGCCATTAAGCTCATAACATTGACTAATCTGAATCTGATACAATACTGAGCCCCGTTTGATTCTCATTTTCCCCCAAATTCATTTTTCTCTCTCTTTTTTTTAACCACACATTCTTCAATAAAATAATATTACACGTAAATCCAAAACTTTTCCTTCATTTTTAACCACACATTCTCTATCAATCAACTATTCAAAATGCATTTTTTCCTCCAAAATGGCAATCAAACAGGCTTTGAAACATATCAAAATGCGTAAAAGATATTGAAACATATTTATATATCAAAATTTTAGATTTTGTATTATCCCAATTAATATTTATTAATCCTGTTTAATTTGAGTATTTATTTGAGAATTTATGGAAGATGGTAGGAATTTTTTTTTTTTTTTTTTTGCAGGTTATTAAATTTGAGACTACATTCTTATTTTTGACATTGTCCTTTTCTTTCTTTTTATTAAGAATTTCATTCATGTAATATTTGACCATAAAAAGTGAGGAATTTTTTTTTTTTTTTTAGTTAAACTCAATTTAAATACATTACTATCTGTTTATTAAGGTTTTCTATTGAAAATATTTTGGATCTTTGTTAATTTTAGCTTATTGAAATATTTAGTCGATTAGTATATCATTTTCAATTCTGAATACTTGAAGATTCGTAACGATGAAATATTTAGTTGATTAGTTCGTTATTTGTCATTTTTGAGTACTTAAAAATTCGTAATGAATTATTGCTCGTTAAAACCGCTTCCTACTTTCCTCCTTTTTTCGAATTTCGATAATATTAATCTTACAGTAAAAGGTGAGCATTTTTTTTAGTAGAACACAATTTAAATCTCTTTGTGAAGCTTTCTTATTCGAAAATCTTTATTTTTGTAACTAAAATATTTAGACGATATTTGTTGTGTCGTTTTTCATTTCCGAGTACTTGATGATTTGTAAGTTGTATCGAGTAATCCCCTCGTAAAAATCTATTCCATACAATGCTATGCTTTCGGAATATTCTACTGAACGGATAGTTCTTATTAGCAATAAAACTTGTAATTATATTCACAATTTGGAGTGGGACTCTTACCAAAATCTTGTTTCCATTGTTGAGAAGTTCAAAGAGATTCTCATGTATGTACCTGTCGATGGCGAATTTTAATTTTAAATTTGTTTGGCAAAAATAATTTTTTTAAAAGTTTATGTTGACTTTGTGTGGAAGGTGCAATTTCCACTTATGTTAATCAGACGGCATAAATTGCCCGCTTGACGATCCCACCATAATGGGTCAATGAACAAATTTTTTGTCAAGTAAAATTTTAGATATTTTGTCACTTTATATTTGTATATTTGACACTCTTAGGTTGGTAGGTCAGATAGAGACATTATTATACAAAATTATTCAGTATAACTTTTGACATGTTTGATACGCTAAATTAAATAAGATTATATACATAACAATTCATAAAGTTTAGCTCGTGTATCTCTTTCTCATTCTTAATTTTCTAGCCTATTTCAATTTACCAAACATTTATTTAGCAACTAAGTTTTTTATCCAATGAGCATAGTGAGAGCAACAAATTTCTAACCTGCAAGGACTTGTCGATAGATATGTTTTGAGATTTCTACTCTCATGACGTGACGAATCGTTTATTAGAAGTGTTAAGTAGAAGTAAACTGATGCGATAATAAATTATGATTTAATATTGCACAATTTTCAAAATTTTATATATGTCCTCGAGAGTACAATCGAATTTTTGGATCACTTGACATTCGTGAATCTCTATTGAACTCATCGAAAATTCAGATAGTCGATGTCCCAATTGAGAAAGTAACGGGACGATACACTGTGCTGAGCTATGGGACCTTGGCATTAGTTGCCTTAATTGTTGATATGACCCTCAGCTTCAATCCCCTACAAATCAATAGCTGTTTATTTTGGTGGTGTATTGATATTAACGAAATTTATGCCTCGGTCCTTGTTCTTTATGAGATATAGAAATTAGATCCCTAATTAATTTTTGAGGCACATTGATCCTTAACCTGTCATAAAAAGGCACCTAGGTTCCTATTTGGAGCACTTTTGAAGGGCATTTTGGTCTTCTAACTCTCATATCTCTGGAAGTCGTAAAAAGTAAAAATGTAGCTATATTTTACATGACAATTTATTTTTGTTTGTACCACATTTTTCTTGCACTTAACGTCTTCAATCTTTGAGCAATGCTACTTGTACAATATTGAATTACAATGTTGGGTTACAATCTCTCACATGGAGGGACCCACGATTTTTTTATTCACCATGGGACCCCTTCCAATGTGAGAGATTGTAACCCAACATTGTAAACCCCCATTGTACAAGTAGCATTACTCTCAATCTTTACTCGTTATATCACTCATGTTCCTAATTTTCTTTTTGTCAAATTCTTACTTCAACTTCTCATTAATTAACATATCTTGTTCTTGACAATGGTCTTGTCAAAGATTTCTGTTTTCGTGCTTTGAAATGAGAAAAAAAATATTTTGTTACACTTTTTTATTTATTGCATTTCTAAAAATATGATTGGTAAATAAGCCAATTTTACGTCCTATCAACAAACCTTTTGGACGAAAACCATATATAGTTCAATGACGATTGTTGAAAGTACAATAGTCATTGAGATTTTTAACCTCCAAACAACATATCGAAAAAGAAAAAGAAAATGGTCCCATTGATATAAATTGTTGAACTAAAAAAATCAGCTAAATAGACAATGCATGAATTGAATGTGACCAAAAGTTCAAGTCATCCACTTTTCAGTTCACATTAATAAATGTCTACTAAATTAGATAACACTATTAAATGCGAAATAATTACACAGATATTTCGACAAGGCCTGAATCTCAGCATCACTAAAATATGAGTTCTATAGCAACTTGTAGTAATTCTATATAGAGTTTTAGATTTTTAATAAGAAAATAGAATTATAGTGACCTATTGATTGATTACATATTAGAACACTGACTTTTATGTTGTTTCGTGCCTCTCGGGATTTCAATTGCAACAAGTATGTGAACAAACATTGGCTCTTTGTGAACAAGTTCTATTCTTGTCACTAAAGTCCACACAATGAGATTTTTACTTGTAAGTACGTGACACAAAATTTGTCAAAAATCCACTAATATAGAAAAAAATATAACTAGGTTAGACTAGAGGAATATTGTCAATTCCACCACAACTTGAAGGATTTTGCTGTTTTAACAAGGCGGATGTGCCCCTGGTAATGCCAGGGGACCAGCTGCCCTGATAATGTAGTAGGGTTCCAATGTGAGTGCTAGGGGCTGAGCAGGGTCGACCCTGAAAATTTGGAGGTCCTAAGCGATAAATTATTTTGAGGCCCTATAATTTTTTTTTTTTTTTTTTACACGTGTAACAATATTTAAACAAAAAAATATATCTATATTTAAATGAAAACTTTGTAAACTCTAAAAATAGAATTGAAAAAGAAAATATCACTTACAACCCGAGAGATTATGCTAGTGATGTTTACAATCAATTCAAACCCAACACAGGAATGATAATAGAAACAATAATATAAATCATTCATTCATCAAATTGAAAAACAAAAATCGAATAAACAATAACAATAAAATGAATTTGAATTCATACGGAGAAGAAATTAGAAATACAATCGAAGAATGAAGATGAAAGATGAGATCTAACCGCTAAGAAAGGAATTGCGAAAGGTCGAAAGGCGTGGTCGTGACAGGAGTCAAGAGATGAGTATGGCTTCTGGTTCTGGAATTCTGCAGTTCCTTCTCCTTCATTTTCCCTGCGACGTTCAGCCTTCTGTGTGGCTGCGTGACCTACGTCCCTTCAATTCCCATATATTTGGACTTGGACTCGTATGAATTTGAGGCCTGCTGATATGAGTTTTGAGGCCCTGGACCAAGCCACATTTTTGAGGCCCTAGGTCTTTGCCTAGGTGGCTTGGCCCCGTGGCCGGGCCTGGGGCTGAGCCCACATAATCTTCTAAGGTAATAAAAAAAAAAAATTTGTGTAATTTTTTTTATCCTTGTGTATCAATCTAGTATAAAAAAATATTTTGTCCTCCAAGCTCCACCCCTAGTGAATGCAATACTAACAATTGCCCAAATCTCGTTAAAGAGATGACAATCATCAAGACACAATGACTTCACATAACTGCGAAAGTTTTCGTTCTTCTTTGAGTTGGTCTGGTGGACATGAGTAGGGTGCACCATCATCTACTGTATCCTTGTGAATGACTAAGGTCTTGTTTGATACACATTATTCATTCATAAAAATGAAAAATATGACCGTTATTCATCCATCATTTTTCACTTTACATCTCTTGTGTGTGGCCCATAACGACTATATTTTCATTCTCACTTTACAAATAATGTGTATCAAACAGGATCTAAAACTCGGCCAACATCCTTTATTATGATGCATTATTACAGGTGCATGGGATTAGGTCAAGAAGATCAACTCATCCCAACAAGCATCTCCTTATATGGATTTACTAGAAAATGTAAGGTCTGTGAAGGGACCATCGTGTTGCTATGTACGTAATATCTCTGGTTTTCACTATTGTGCTGTGTTTCTACAAGTGTACGAGTTAATTTATCAAGTATTAAAATTATCAAATTTTTGAAGGTTGAAACTAAAAATCCAACTAAATTAATTCTAGAAAATTGGCTAACTATATTCACTTGGATATTTCAAGGATACTAGCGTTAGAGACACTATTTCACCGTAGTTAATTTGATTTAATTTTTCTTTCCTAATTCTGATAATACACATTCGTGTTGAGAGTCTAAGCTCTTTGACTTATTTGACAATTTTTCTCAACACTACCTTTTATATATGAATTCACTATATCTTTATGTGAAGTACGATGTATAAAAGTTCATTAAAAAAGATGGAAATTCACGAACAAACCACAAAAATTGAATTATATCCTATAAATGCATTGACTTCTATTATTATTTAGAGGGTGTTTGGTGGAGATTAAAATTAGATTTTTTAGTAGATCGTGATAGAAGTTTTTGAAATGTGTGGTTGAAAAGTTGTGGGACCCATAAAAGATATGGTTAATATTGATTGTTTGACTTTGACTTGGATTAAAATCATATTTTAATCCGGCACAAACAGACCCTTAATTATATATAAATTGAGTGATTATCTACTTAATTTGTGTAAATTATGTTAATTATAGAAAAAATTCCAACTTGAATACAATTGATGAGGGAAAAAAAGTAGGGTTATTTGGAGCTTAATTAGAGTTTATTCATAGCAATTGAAAATTGATCGGATTGCAAGTCATCAACTGGAAGTATTAATGGACATTTATTCAAAATTCATAAGTTTTGAATGTTAAATTTGACATTTGAAAAGTTTTGGGATTAAATTGCAAATGTTCGGAACTTGCATCGGGTCAATTATTAATGATTTTGGGATGAAAATGACTTAATTGCAAATATTAAGAGATGAAGAACTAAAGTTATATAAGAAAATGAGTCCACTTGAAAAAGTGAACTGTTTCCCTTTTCTATTCAAACTTTTCGTAAAAACAAAGTTGAACAAATATTCTTGTTAATGTACTTTAATTTTTCCCCGTTTTCCTTAAAACTTGGTATTGTACTTTAATTTCTTGTATTTTTCTTCTCACATGATGTGTAATTAAGTAATTGTTAGAAAAAATAATTGTAACCTAATTTTGAACCTTAATTATAATTAAAATGTTTTAAATCTATTTTTTAAATATTTAAATTAATGGACTACTAATTCATTGATTTGTGAGCGATCATTTCGTCAAAAGGTTGATTTGTTTAGATCAAGTAGTAAAAATCGATAATTAGTATAAAAGTGCTGATATGCCTTTTCTAATTAGTGTGTTTGCTATATGGATTCTTAGAACTTTAAGGCATTTAATTAAGGTTTATCAAAATTCTTATAAAGATATAGAATTGACTTAGTTAATTAAAATTAATTTAAACTCGAGAGACGTAAATTGAATACGTTAGAAAAATTCGACTGGGTACACATAATTAATTGTTAGAAAAATTGGTGATTGAAATTTAGAAGATAGCTTTGGTGAACTTGTGAATTCTAACTCTTAAACCATTGTATGAAAACAAAAAAAAAAAAAAATCAAACAAACAAAAAAAAATCCACTTTTATTATTTTGGTATATTTAAAATAAAAAATTACTTAAAGGAAATAACTAATTCTATTTGTTTTCAATAAAATTAAAGTTAGGAAAATTTTAACCAGTAGTTAAACAATAGTTCTCGTGAGAATAATAACCCGAACTCTTATATCCACTTTATTACTTATTATGATTTGTACACTTGCGAAATAAAAAATTGACAACAATATCTCTATCAAAAGCTCACACTTGCGAAATTTCCGAGCAGGTTCTCCTTGTGTTTCTACTTCGTTTCTCATCCCCCTTCCTCTGGTGTTGTCCTTGAATATATTTTCTTGTCATTGCATCAAAGTGCTCATATCAAGTCGTTTTTCCTCTTTTGTTGCTAAAATAAACATAGATTCGACTCAAAATAACTAACAAACATATAACAACAGGTATGAAATAAACAGCCACAATATAACATAGTTCCTAGCGGTGAAGTAAAGGTCTACACCATCCAATTAACTTACCTGAGTATCCTCGAGCTAGACCAATGGAAGAATTAATGGACACCATCCAAGTCAATCCCCAGGTACCAACTAACGAGCTTTAAGATTTTTTACAGGCTAAACTGGATCTATTTTCCTGGATATACAGTGACTTAACATTGATCAAGGCTTCTGACCTCAAAGATAGAAAAGAAGCTGCTACATGCATCGACATAGTAACTCTCCGTGAACTACCTTATCTAAAACTTTTAAGTAGTTCGAGATAAGAAGAATTTCAACACACCTGCTCATGTACAGAACGGTCGTGGGAGACTTGAGCATAAAGATTTCTCTACTTAGAATTCATATTAAACTATCTTATCTAAAAGTTTAAATTGTTAAAAAGAAAATGAAATGATTTATTTGAATTTTATTGTCAACAACTTCTTCACACAAATAATGTCTAGGTAAGTAGGTACAGTTTACAAATGCAATCGCGGAAAACCGTAAAACTCTTCCATCATTAATTACTAATGACGATCCAAATGAATCGTATACAAATAGAATTACCAGAGAAATTCAACAAATAATGCAGATGAATCGTATACTTGCTTCATCAAAGCTAAACCAGTCATAGGGCAACTCTCCTTTGGCATATAATGATAATTTAGTAGACCAATGGGGTATCATTTATATATTTTAACATATATACCATCACATGACAAAGGAGAGGAGCCCTACAACTGGTTTGCTTACAACTATCCCTCCGTCTCTCGGTCTCCATCGGGAGCATTTCATGAAAAGAATAAGCCTCCATGGTTTCTTGACCCGAAGAATGAGTCTTTCTACGTATCCTAATGCCGTCTTAATTCTCAGTGGTTTGAACTTTGAACTAGAGTCAATTATATAGTGTGGGCTTGAATGAGTGTTTATATACAAGCTCTTAGCCGTCGTTGATTGTGGCTATGGAATAAGAAGTTGAAGAAAATGGGATATGCCATAGGGTTATGCCAAAGATATCCTTTGATGCCTGCTTTTTACACATTCCACGCATGACTTTTTTTCTCCGGTAAAGCTCCCTTGAAATGTGTCAGATTCTAGGTTGCATGATATACTAGACTTTGGAATGTTAAGTTGAAGCACCACGTCTAAAAGTTGACAGTGTGTGTATATTATAATATATTAAGGTCTATACTTCAAAATGCTCTCACATAATATTTTCATTTTTCCATGTCTAGTATGTGCACAATTTTCATAAATAGATAGCAGGGAAACTTGATTACAAGATATGCATTTGTTCTATTACCAAGTTAAATCATCTCGTCTAGAAATTTTAGCTGAAAAAACGTACTAGACACATATTTATTTGCATTTAACCTTCACATGATACTTCAAGTACAAATTTACCAGGTTAATTTTTCATGTCTAACACAAGCACGTTGGGCAATTGCCAAAGTTGAACCCAAGACCAAATTTTTATGCTCTAATGTGAATCACTTCGTCTAAAAGTTTAGTAAGCTAATAGAGAATTGACGCGTGTATATTTACTTAAATTTAATTTTCAACAGTTACATCTCTCTCACATTGTGGGCGTGTGCTTTTAGGTGTAGGGAAGAAGATATAAAGCAGAAGTTGAGAGGGAGATGCCAACTTTAGTATATAGGTGGTGGCAGCAAATTTTAGATATTGAGGTATATCCGATGTCATATTCTTCAGAATTTTATTTTTTTTATTTATTTTTTTGGTGCCATATACTTTAGGTTTTCTTATATGTACTTGAGCGGTAGGGTTTGGCATAGATACCTGGCAAGTATATTAAAAACGAAAGGACGAGATAGGTATGACCTTCGAATATAAATGCATATTAAGCATTTTAAAGTCATTCGTACCCCGGTGGTTCACCTGTTGACTTATTCGACCCCACAAGTGCTCTCACATGAGGTCGAGACCTACTTCCGACAAGGTATGTCCCACCCGCCCCAAATGTGAGAGAGATCGGTGGGCCCGAGTAAATAAATTGGTAAATCACCGTGTACAAATAGCATGACCCTAAGCAAATACAAGGCATGTTTGAATTATGATTTGGACTCAGGGTTAGGAGTGTAAACGTTACGTTTGGTAAAACTCCAAACTAAACGAAATTGTTTTAATTTGTAAATCAAACCAAATCAAATCAAACTGTAATTTGTGGTTTGATTTAGTTTCAAATTACGGTTTGAATGTTCTTGAAGCAAATGTTCTTATAATCCCAAAATTTCTTCAATTATTAGATTAGCTTAGATTTGGTTCGATTTGAAATGATTTTTAAATTGATCAAATGCTAAATTGGACCAGTTTAGTCTGGATCAAATTCGAAGCTTCAAACGGATCCACGTGGACGGTAGACCTACTCTAACGATTTTGGTGTGGGTTGGTGAATTTTGCTTACACTCCTACTCAATGTGTTCAGAATTCCAAGAAATGCTAATCTGAATCCCCAGTTTAGGCCATCTCTTAATTGCAGAAACACCAATAACTCATTATTGAGACAGAGAATAGTTGACAGGTAACAAACAGGATTCTCTATAATGCAGATCAGATGCCCTCTGAGGAAGGAAGGAAGGATGTTTGTTGACAATAAATCTGTGCACTCTGAGCTGAGGAAGAGAAGAAGAGACAAAGATGCATGGAATGATGTCCGTGACAGCATTAGCACAAGTTCTGAAAATAATTGCTCAAATATTGTCTTTGAGCTACAAAGATTTACCAATGGACCTAAAGCCTTTCAAGAAATACCACCTGGTTTACAAAAGGGAACAATTCATAACTAAGGTTTTTAGTATGATCCAATTCAATAATAAGGTAATAGGTTTCAAATTTCAAAAATCAGGTTTCTATTAAATTTTATTAATTATTTAATTATTTAATATATAAAAGTCACAAATTTGTACAATTTGGTCACAAATACATTTATTGATCACATATTATCAAATTAATTAATTACAAATTATTACGATGTCACAAATCAAAATTATTATTGGTCACAAATTATTTTCGAAGTCACGGATTGAAATTTTAATAGGTCACAATTTATTTCCGAGGTCACAGATCAAAATTTTAATAAGTCACAGATTATTTTCGAGGTCACAACTCAAAATTTTAATAGGTCACAGATTAATTTCTTAGGTCACAATTAATTTCGGTCACAATTCACGAACATATGAGTCACACTATTGTAACCACCACCAAATTATAAGTGACCACCACTTCGAGCCTGCCTCCACCAGCGGCACCACCACCGTCGCCGTCCAATAGCTTAACAGTAAGGTCACAATTCATTAACATATAGGTCATACTATTGTGACCACCACCAAATCATATGTGACCACGACTTCGCCCTACCTCCACTAGCGACACCATCACCGTAGCCGTCCAATAGTAACATCAACACCTCAAAACTAACCTCACACCCTCCCAGCACCACTATCACCACCCCAAAACCACCACCACCATTCGCACGCACAGTAACAATCACCGCCACCACCGCGAAAAACCTCCAGTGGCCACCGGATTGAACCACAAATATTCAGTTTTCCTCGCGGCAGCGCAAATTAGCAAATCAACACACATACACCACCATAGAACTCACACAAATCAACACACATACACCACAAATCGGCCGCCACCACCAGCTACACCAACGACCATCACCACCGTCGCAACCGCACCAACCACCATCACCACAGCCCACATCACACCAACACAATCGGCTTCCACACCCACAAACCGCCGCATCAAAGAACCACAACACCTCTACCACACACCCACTACTATGCCACCGCAAAATCACAACCAAAAAAGACAGTCTGCTGCGTTCTCTGCGGGGCGAAGACCTCCACCGCACACACCACCGCATCGAAGACCCACAGCACCTCCATCGCCCGCCAAAGCCACACAGCGTCGCATTGCTGGCGTTCAGCAATGAGCGACTCGTTCTCCACCATCAGCCACCCCCACCACCGCCACTAAAACTACCAACAACCACCAACAAACAAGCCGCCACCACCACCTCACACCTCAACGCGGCCCACACCACCATCACACAGCCCACCATCAATGCCTACAACCACACCTTGCACCAAATCCAACCAAAGCCATACAAATCACCACGCAAGGAGGTGGCGGCGGGGATAGAGAGGGTGAGAGCGAGTTCGAGGGGAGGGGAGGGGAGATTTTAAATTAGGGTTTGTATATTTATATAATTGATTTGATTTTTTAATATTATTATATAATATTAAAATATTATATAATATTATTATTAATACCTAGTTTTTGTATAAATAAACAATCTATCCTATTTTTGAATTTGGATATTTAAATACCTCCCTAACTGTAATTTCCTCTTTACAGAAATTACAAGTGGCAAGATCTCACACAATCTTTAACAAAAAACACAGTTAATCCAGCCATTAAAATGATGCCATGTCATCATTTGTAAAGCTATATGTACAATTCGTTTGTACAAACAACTTTGTTGAAACCTTTTCTTTTTTAATTTTTTTTTTTTTTTTTTACCCGTCTACTTTGGGCTCTTCTCAGGAGATGAAGAAACTTTTTTTGTATGCGTTGGTCGGAGCATGTTTGCTGAGAAATTGATCAAGGTTGACGTATCTCGAAATCCTTAGGATGTCAAATTGGAAATGTTTGACAGAATCTTAATACAAATTTCTTGGAGAAGATAGAATGCTGATATAAAAAAGTTGTCGTAATAATGATCTTGCACAATCTCTGTGGATATCGTATCACGTCCAAAGAGAACTTCTTTTGTATGCTTGAGGATATAGACTCTAATTTTGTTTTAAGACTTCGTAGACTTGCTATCGACAACAGCAATCTCACTCAATATTTATCTTCACATTTTAGAGGTTCAAATCCCGTAGGGAGAGTAGATTGTTGAGATATCCAATTCAAGAAGGGTGGTGTTTGACAACTAATGAGATAGTAAACCTTGGATGTTCGAGAAGCATATTTTTATAGTACTGAAATTCCAGTAAGTATTTCGTATTTGAAACATTTAAGCTAAATTACTCTATTAGGTTCCATTTGCACTTCACGGGATGCACGAATATTGGAAATAACGTGTATTTACCAAACTTTAGACAGGATAAGCTGTTCAAATTTGAAAGAGAGATCATTTCATAAACTCTCCAACTGGATTTAGTAGGAGTAACATGTTGAGGTAATATCTGCTACAAAACCCATATAGTCAGAGCTCTAAGACTTGAGGTTGAACGAATTTGTCAACCTGACCCGCTATCACCAACTTGTTAGGTTGCATCTTCATATATTTCTCAAGTTGGGTGCTCCACGTAAAAATGAAAAGATTATTGTGGGCTTAAAGAGCTCGGAAAATATATCGGACCTAACTGAGTGAATTGTCCAAATAGTCACTGAACTTTACACTATACTTCCACAAGATCACTGAACTTTGAAAATCCTACTCATCACTGAACTTTCCAAAAGATTTTCACGGAGTCACTGAACTTTAAAAATCACTTCATTCATCACTTAACTTTGTAAAAAAAATTCACGGAGTCATTGAACTTTGCAAAAAGTTTCCCATGGATCACTAAATTTAGTGATCCCTAGAAAACTTTTTGCAAAGTTTAATGATGAATGAAGTGATTTTTAAAGTTTAGTGACCCCGTAGAAACCTTTTGGGAAGTTCAGTGATGAATTGGATGATTTGCAAAGTTTATTGATTTTGTGGAAGCATAACAAAAAGTTCAGTGACTATTTGGGCAATTCACTCGACCTAACTAGGTAGACAGGTTAATGGAATAGTTTCATTCAAAATTTACAGTATCCATCTACACAAACTAGACGAAAACTAAAAGGTGCCCTTGGAGTGATCTCCTAGTTCCTGTGAAGTGGACACTACGAGTCAGTCCATGTAGTTTCCTTCCTTTTCTTTTGATCGGAGGAACATATAACAAGCATATTAAATGATGAAATAAAGAAACGAAAAGGAGTGAACAATGCTGATGCTTTTAAACTTGAGGACATCATCTAAATACAAAGCCGATTGCCCGATTCAGTATAGAGAGTTGTAGGTGTAGCAGGTGGCAATAATGGATGCTACACAAATCAACAGCGAAGGAAGAAGGGTCACATTTAGAAGCTTACTCTGTCCCAAAAATCCAGCCAGGGTTATAGTTCCATCTGCAATCACTCGAGCAAGTGTCCCAGCTTCAGTCGAGAGAAGCCCGCCATTGTAGGTCCCACGAGAAAGTCTGGATGACATGACTCGGGAGAGGAGTGACAAATTGACACCTAGAATGATAGCATGAAACCAAGATGAGTAAAAATTTGAGCACAATCACCACCCAACAAAGAGGAAAAGAAACAAAAAAGTCTGTTTGAGTAATCGCCAATTTCAATTGTAATATCTACATGCCAACTTCATGCATCAAGTTTACCAAAAGGTAAATAAACACCAGCTACCTTTACGGCCATCTATGGTGTGTAGGTGGCAATGAATTAACTATTTATTGTGAGCCAATATATAAAAAGGGGCATACGTTAGTTTAAGTAAAGCCACAAAAAATAGGATTTTAACGGAAGCACACTCTCAAGGTCACATATGTATCATATTTATAGTATTATCTCAATAATAAGTAATCTATGTTTAATAATATTAAACTTGGGAAAAATGTTTTAAGGCGAGTTACTCGAGTGAGATGAGCCAACAATAGAAAATCAACTACGGAAATTATTTTGACATCATATATATCGTAATGTATTCGTGCTTGGCTATTACATCAAAAACATGTATCTTCGAGAGTAACGGTCTATCATCAAATCACCACTAGTAAATAACCAAAATCAAAAGATGCTTCGAGAAGTTGGTAATTGGTAAAGGAAAATGGCTTTAGTATAGGAGAATTTAAAGAAGTAACTTGAAGTATATCAAATGGGTATAGCATAGAGATGGCACACCCATATGATTATGAGTCAGTAACACAATGCAACTGGTTAATATTCATCTTGGTCAAACTAATTGAACACTGAAATCTTACCTTCCAATACTTCAGCAGATACAAACAATATGAGCCCTGAACAGACATATTGTGGAACGGAATATGGGATTATTACATTAAAGCTGAAGAGTATACCCAGAAGAACCATTATTTCAGAAGCCATTAAAATTTGCCTGCAAACAGACAAGCAATAGGAAATTATAAGGACATGATGATAAAAAAGATTCCGTATGAGAGGTTCGTGCTCCCACTAGCATAAAAAGTTGAGTTGCAGATCTTGAGCTGATATATCTTGTTCTACACTATAACTATAACAGGTTTATAAAATTCCAGCAAGTGTCAACATTAGGCATTGGAGGGCAGCATTTTAATGTCCTAGCAATCAAATTATACTCAGAGGCAACATATATATAAACAAGACAAATAGGCACAGCACCTTGAAACATACGGCATCGGCAATTTAAAATCAAAGACTAGTAGTTTAGAACTTATGTTATATGCAATCACAATTAACATGATATTCGATCTTCATAAGCTTTCTAAATCAAATTGTGATATTAGAATTACCTTCAAGGCACATTGTTATGAATTGCTCAAAAAGCAGTTGGTGAACAAAACAAATTACAACATCTGATTTCATAAATTGGAGATTCAAAGTACACTTCCATGGAAAACAAATTACCTGTCCTCAAACATATTGCTTATGTAGCTTCCCACGACAACATTTATCGGAAGAACTGTTAGGCCAAGGCACGCAAGAAAAATCGATACTTTACTAGTAGACCAACTGAAATAGTACGTTGTGATGACACTAGATTCTGAAAGTAGAATCTCCATTGCATATTTAAGCATAAAGTAAATCAACAACTGAACCTGCAATTATCATAGAATTCTTCTCAAGATTAGGCAAATGCAATGTTGCATGTTGGTGAGACATAAATGCGTTCAGTATGTCAAATTCAAACATAAGACACTGGAAAATTCATAAAATAGCTAGCATTTCCAAATGACCGCAATCCAGCTAAAGAGGGATTTTTAAAAAAAAAGAAAAAAAAGAAGCCTCTATGAAGTCTAAGAAGAATGATAATTGGGGTGAGCCTATATTGATGTTTACTAATATGTGATCTTCATATAAACCACAAGAAGAAAAATCCAACCTCATGCAGTATCAAAATAAGACGAAGGGAGGATTGAGAAGAGTGACAAAATAAAGATGTGGTCACTTTAAGATGAACATGAACATGAACATGTGGTCATTTTAAGATGACAAGGTGACCCCTGAGCATCATAGCTTACAAAATTCTTCCACCCAATTTTTTTTTTTTTTATAAGCCCACCCTCACCCAAAATAAAATGCAAGCGAGAGAAGAAAGCAAATTTAGTCGTTAAATTATTATTCTACCTAAATTCTATTTACATACTGATTATTCAATGTGATGCACTTGTATAGCCAGCATTTAATGTTTGTTGTCTCTTTTTTGGAACATATTTATTTATGTCATACTTTATTTTAGTAAACAACATTTTGGAAAATATAAATGTAGCTGTAAAAAGTACAACTAAAAATTGTTTATTCATTTGGAAAAATTGAATGAAATCAGATAAAGAATTGCACTGGAAAAAAGAAAAGTTGACCAGAGCAATATCAATGGTGACCGGATAAAGTGGGATAATGGAAAGCAAACAATGTAAACTGCCAAAATGTAGTGTTTTTTTTTTTTTTTTTTGGAAGCGAAATTTAGTTATTTTATCTATAATACATCAAATAGGTATCCAGCTCTATACTTTTTTCTTTGTATGAAACACACATTGTCTGAAAACCAGAAGTTCAAACCCAAACCCCAGCAAGGAAACTTCCAAAGTACAAATACGACATTCCTATGCAGCGATTGGTCATCAATAATGAAATAATTCATTCTATTCAACTTCCAAATATGGAAATACAACTAATGGTTCAAAATAAATTACATTACCTTAACAGAAGGCATAAGTAACCTATAAGCTGATCCTATAGAGTTGGCTGGTAGACGAGATTCCTCAGGAGCTTCTTCACTCTCATCAAGTTCTTGATCCTCCACATTATCTTGTTGGTTCTCTGCTGTTGTTAGAAGCAATGGTTGCGCAAGACCCTTCTCAAGCTTATCATTCCCTTCTGGTAACAATAGATTTAATGTCAGATTCCTACTCTCACTTTAATCAAATTAATGCATCTTCATAACCGCCCCTCTTAACAAGTCAAAATCAATGATTTAAAAACCAGTCCATGCATTGACACGAAAAAGGTAAAGGGTCTAACCAGTGGTAAAAAAAAATTAAATAAATAATAAAACAAAATTTTCTCCTCCTTTAAAAAATGAACTGGTAAAACTGACCAGTTTTTTGAGGTGAAAAGACCAGTTTTGTGGTGAATCGGTTGGTCTTCCTGGGTGAATTGGCGGTTTTGAAGTTATTTTGACGGGTCTTACATTTCCGGTTTTACATATACATTACTATTATATGTTGGATTTTACGCGCAACAATAAAGAGATGAAAGAGAGAAATCAACACAAGTATTTACGTGATTCGACAATGATTTAGTAAACCTGTGTTCCACTCTATATGCCACATACACAACATTATACTTGATTAAGCACCAAAACATTCAAGACGTCTCCAGATTTAGTAGCTGTGAAAGAATAACTAATCAGGCACCAAGGAAAAAAAGATTGAAGGTTTGGCACAATGCTCGAGATACTGAAAGTTTCACAGAACCAAACAAGAGCCACACATTATTAGAGAAATGAGACAACTTCCTACTAAAATTAAGCACTCGTGCAGTTCAGATATGGTAACCTACTGCTTCCCATATTTAGGGGACTCAGATATTATTGGGTCACCCATAAATCAAGCTCAGTTCCAGCTGAAGGTAATGATTTTATATCCAACTACTTCAAGACCATAATACAAGGTTTACAAAGCGGACAAGTTCCACAGGAAAATAAATAAAAATGACAAGGGATCAGGAAAACTAAAATAAAAAAGAAGATGAGTTGGCGGCAAAGAAACTAAAGAAAAAGAGAAATAGACATAAAATTAGGATTAGGAACCTGTGGAAAAAGAAAAAAATACTGAAGAGGGAAATGTAGAACTGGACTCCAATTATGTGTGTGTATGGCTCTTGAAGACTGGAGTTCAAACTTGAAAACCTTAGAATGGCAAAAAATAAATACATAAATAAATAAAAGTTTCACAAGTGAAGTATAATGTTGCCATTAACCTTTTTCTATTGTTGAATTGCATGTACGTTTTTAAGAAATGGGATCTTTCGTGTTTCCAGGGTCTCAAACGATGATTCATGTGAAAAAGTGAAACTCGAGATTTTCAAAATCACAAAAATCTATCGTCATTGCAATAGGGGCAAAACAATAATTGAATTCAATTTTGACCATTATTATCATTTGCCTAAAGTCACCAGTAAATAGCAATCAAAAAGCCCTTATAATGGCAAAAAATAAATAAATAAAAGCTTCTCAAGTGATGTATAATGTTGCCATTAACCTTTTTTCTATTGTTGAATTGTATGTACGTTTTTAAGAAATGGGATCTTTCGTGTTTCCAGAGTGTCAAAGGATGATTCATGTGAAAAGGTGAAACTCCAGATCTTCAAAATCACAAAAATCTATCGTCATTGTAATAGGGGCAAAACAATAATTGAATTCAATTTTGACCATTATTATCATTTGCCCAAATTCACCAGTAAATAGCAATCAAAAAGCTTGTATCCATTTTCCTGATGCATGGATCAAAAATACCAGATGCTTCAAAAAATAAAAATGAGATTTTCTGACCTGTACTCTACTAGCTCAAGTGCATATATCTTGGACCCAAATTTGACCCACTAGGTTTTCCATTGCTTTGTTATCTCTACATCCATTTAGGAAAAATATCCATTCACAAGGTCCCAGAATGAAACATTTATGATTGACTAGACCATTGATACAAATATTTCCTTTTCAAATCTAATCATATATAAAGGTAATGTATCCTCTTCAAATCCTTGTTTCTTAATAATAATCTAACTTAACCATCTAAACCAATCACACCTTCAGACACCATAATTCATTATTGTTACTCGTGTCTCATTTTTACTCCTATTATCTGGGAGGATATTCCATGTATTCCTCTTATTTTTACTTAAACCTAAAATATCTAGATATCAAAGTGCTCCTCTGAAGTTCCAACATATAATATATCCCGCTTCTAATCTCATCAACTGAAACTGGAGATTCAGTTCTAGTATCATTCATTTATTCGACCAACTTTGATTGTTAATAAAATACATTTGTGCCAACAATACTCCTGAGTATTGCTTCTGCACTTTTACAGAAATTGCAGATACAGTCAAGTCCAAATTCCACTTATGCCATAACGTCGGTCTTCATGACAATCTAATCTATGGAAATGTGCGGATTCAAGTCCCTCTAACCCTGAAAACGCATCTGGCACACCAAATGTTTGCATTGGGCTTGGGCCCCCTTCCCCCTGTCCCTGCCTCCCAGTGTTTAATCCAATTATCCTGGTTTCCTGAACCCAGAAATCCCTGAATCAAGATCCTAGATATTTTTGAGAATTGAATGGATTTTGGTATGCATAAATTTCACCTTGGATACGTTTGATTTTTCGATGTTATTAGCAAATAACAAATAGCAAGGTACTTCCTCTGGATATCTCATAAAAAGGTTCCATGATTAAAACAAAGAGTGACCCACAATAGAAACTCTATGCAAGTCTCTAATATTAATAGGAAATGCTTTACTACTATCCCACTAGATGCAGGGTGGGTGACTGCTCCATTGTACACATCCTCAACAACATTAAAATATTTACTAGAAATTCCTTTTTTCTATAACACCCACCAGAGCACTTAATTGAATTTAGTTTGTACATCATAAATGCTAGCCAATTGCTTGCTGCTTCAAGCAAATGGAGACATGATAAATCCACTGATACTTCAAAAATTGAAGGGCAGAGTAGAAAATGCATATTCTTTTAATGGAAGTGTTTAAATGACTTGGGTGCAAGGCTAGTACAAGGATATATTTTCACACATTCATATAGTGGTATTCAAATTTGATAATTCATTTTTGCATATTATTATATCAACCCAATAGCATTTTACCATTCCACGAACTGTCCTAACAAACAAAAATCATTCAAGCATGACCATCTAATTACTAATTCACTTAATGAAACTTCATCTGCAAGCACCAGTGCCTGATTCGACGATACCGCGGCATAGCATTCTGAGCTTTTGGGACAAAAAAAATGAAGGCGGCCTAGCATTCTATCATGGTGCTATTAGATAAGTTTTACATAAATGTAAATATTGTTTGTATTAGTTAGTACTGGACTTTGATGTTCTCCCTAACTTTCTATTTCTAGGAACCATTTGTATCCCGGGAAAAAAGAAAGAGACCGACAGATTGATAAGGTAACATACCAGCTTTAGATCCTTGTGGGGCATAGTTGACTTCAGTCTCACGGGCAGGTTCTCTAAATGAGATCCACAACCATATTAAATAGATTAACCATGCAATGGACATTACCCAACCTGGCAAAGTATCTTGATTAAACGTGATCTTGTAAATCTTAAACTTAGTTTGAAGTAGACCAGCAAGGGCAGGGCCACATGCCATTCCAAGAGCGCTTGCACTAACGAAACCTGCTGAAGCCTGCATGCGGATTTTAAGTGGCACACAATCGCTGATATAACGCCGATTAACTGCTCTGGCAGAGCCAAAACTGCAAGTTCAGTAAAGGAGGGAAATACCACAAGTGTCAAATTATATCCAAGTGCATTTACCACCTTCAACAATGATAACATGTTTGAAGAATTAAAAACAAGAGCAATCAAAACAAAAACATTGAACTTTTACAATTTCAAAAGATGAGAAAATTTTGTGGTTAACAATGGCAACAGGATCAGGTTGGGCCAACAGTGGAGATGTTTGCTTTGATCGACAAGCTTGTTCAGTAGTTTATTGTTGCTGTCAATAAGTTTGTGTGTGGCTGATGTCATATCTTGGGTGAATTGCAGCAGTTGCAGGTTCCGTTTAAGGAGTATAGAGTGATTTGAAAAGAACTACTACTTCCAGATTCTTGGTGAAGTCTTTCTAGCTTTATTGCTGGAAGCTGAAAGGAATTCTTACCTGTAGAAGGTTGTCTGTGGATGAAAAAGTCCAAAACAGGTGCCTTCCTTATATCTGATAATCTAAGAAGAAGGAATAAGAGCTGGTGTTTTACGTGGAAAAAGATGGGTAAAAATTTCAATCACTGGTAAATCAATAAAGGTTGGCGGTTGGTTTTGCTGGGATTAGTTGGAGAACGCCAGCTACTGAGACAGGCTCAAAGCTGCATGCAGTTTAAAGGAGCTTTTCTCTGCAACAGCAAAGTTCGTGAATTGCTTGACACGAGTTACTGGAGACAGAGAAATAGGCAGGCCTTTTAAGAGTGCAAGGATTCCCTGATGGAGAATAGGAAGCATTTTCTCTTCGATATTTTAGAGTTTTGACCTTATAATAAATTCATGGATAGGCTTTTTTGAGAAGATGTTGATAGTAGGTAAAAAGCTTTGTAATTTCTTGCACTATCATATTCGCTTTCATAAAGAATTTTCTTTGGGATAAAGAATTTTATGAGAAAGTAAATGAAGAGAGCATAGATTCAAATACAATAAAGTAGCTATTGACAAGGAACGAATTCATCAGCAATGCCTGGATTTGCATACGAAAAAAATACAGAAGCACAGTAGTCTGAGGGAAAGATCAGATCAGAATATTGAAAACTATAAAGAAACTAATAACTCAACTATTCTAGAAAAGTTACTTTGTCAAACACAGAAAAATACGCATGCATATTTGATCACCCAAGGAAAATGACTCACCTACTTAGCTCTATTTGTGCATTCAAACCGCATAGATGCCAAACAGATAGATGGGCCCAAATGCACAAACACGCTCATATACACACATGCTCATGTGCCACACAGAGAAAGGAAGAGGGAGGGGGAGAGAGAGTCACCTACCCACATAAAAGTCGGCCAATCAAAAGAACTGATATTGAATTGAGATCATAAGCCAATGCATACATGACATTTCCCAGAAAAAGCACCACACTGCTAAATACCAGAGGTCTGAAGTACGACTTGTTAGACCAAGCACTGAAATATACAGAAGAAAATATCTGTGCAACCGCCATTGACCCAATGATAATACCACAAACTGTTGCTGCTGCCCCAAGACTCATGGAATAGTCATCTGCCGTTGGAACAATAATATATGTGTTGATCATGTAAAGAAACGTGTTTGCCAGGTTCAAAAGAAGTGACATAAAATGGTATCTTTGATCATCAGCATGTTCCTCAGCAGTAGGCAATTCCTCTTGCATAATAAGTGCATGTTGCCCCAAAAAGTTGAGTAAGTTTGTTGAATGGGTTAATCTATCGACAGCTGATTTTAATGAGTCAACAACAGGATCCTGCTGACCAATTCTAAAAGATGTGAACAGATAGTGGACTGCTTAAATTTAATACTGAATTAATCAAAAGTAGTGTAAGGCAATGGAAGACATGCACAAAAAATCAAATAAGCTAGCAAAAGACAATAAATTTGGATTGCCTGGAGAGGAAGAGCAGGCTGGTCATAAATTGATAAGTAGCTCCCCTGGCGTTCCTGAAGATCAGAAAGATTGCGAGATATTGCTCCAACAACAGCTCCTAATCCCTGCAACCACCAATCATCATTAGAGATAATCTTTTTCCTTTCCTTTTCGTTAGTTGGATTTTCATAGGGTAAGTTTGATTTTGATGAAGTAATAGTTTTAAACAACAATGTGAGAAAAAAATTTATTTATCTCTGATTGTTTCAGTTTAGGTAATGCAACAAGGACTAGATAACAGAAGAAATGGGTATCTATAGTCATATAAGCATATTACCACATGCTTGAATACTTGCTGAAGCTGGGAATAAGGATGGTTAGCACGAGTTTTGACATAGTAATCAGTGAATTTGTATCCAAATCGCTTATCAAACTTCTTAAGGATCTTTCGGAAGCCAATGGCATTCATTTCAACAAAAAAGAGAAGCTTTAAAAGATCTCGTCCAACTTCTCTATAAGCTTCCCGTAGCTCTGTTATCTTGGATATATCAGGGTGATCCTGAAGAGTATCTCGTTGCTCATTAAGCTCGGCTATCCTGCTTGCAAGTATCCCTTGTTGTTCCAAGAGGAAAAGAACAATTTTTTCAATCTGCAATAATGAAAAAACTTACTTCAGCAATAAAGATTGAGCTGAAATGATAATTTACTGAACTAAGCTAGGGAAGCATGAAACTCATTCCTGAAATAAGTATCTGCATCTGTTACTTACATATACATAGTAAATGAATACTACAAAGATGTTTAAAGTCAGAGCAATTAGCTTCTCTTATTTATAGATAGAACAATTCTCAATCTTCACTTATCCTGTCTCAAAACCAAATGGCGACACAAGGGCCCAAGTGTGTTGAAAAAGCTATGTTATATAAGAGAGAAAAAAACATGTTTCCACTTGACTGGATCGTGCACATGTATATTTGGTATTCTATAGAGAATATTTAAACTATTAAAAAACCATAAAAAGTAGACCCATATTATTTTCACATTTTTTACTTCAAATTCTGCCAGCTGATCTTCATTTCTTCAACAATTTTGCAATCCTATTTTAAGTTAAATTCTCTGTACATTCAACTACCACTTTTGGTCTGCGTATTTGTTTTACTCCAGGGAATTGAAAGCATGTTAGCAGAATAGAATATGCTAACTATAACGTGTTGATTAGCTAAAGTGGTCTCTGAGACAATGGTATGGTTCATGAATTTTGTAAAATTACTACAATACCTGATTATCCAGCATTCGTGAGAAATCTTTGAGAACATTTCGACGATCCAATACTCCAGTTTCAATTTGATTAGCATACTGCTTCACTTTTTTCTTCATCAGTTTGTAGTTGATGTAATATCTGAATGGTGCCAAAATGTTTCAATCATGAGAAGAACAAGTTATTTAATATTACTCGATATATAAAACCAATGCCAAAAAGGAAATCTGAATTGAATAAGAATAAAGGAGTTAATGCATACTCTTGCCATTCTTCAATTTGTCTTTCCTTCAACTTCTTCCCAAAAGCAACCATCTCACACTGCAATAAAAGGTTATAAAGTCTGGATTATAAGATGCTATAACATTCTCATAAAAAACAGAAAATTTTGAAACAGATCTATTGCATAACCCTTTTCTGGAAATTAAAATTTTCAGTTTATCACACTCCCCAAATGCGAGACATGAAACTAAGATGTTATTCCACTTCAGGGGGGGGGGGGGGGGGGGGGGGGGGGGGGGGGGGGGGGGGGGGGGGGGGGAGGGGGAATCTCCCTTAATTTGATTTCCTCAACTGGAACAAAGAAGAATGATTCGAAATATAACAAGCCTTTCTTTAAATGTTCCCTCATATGAACTTTTCATATTACCTATCATGCACCACCATAACTTATATTTGCTCAGCCTCTAATGTTTACTCTGTTTGACATGTGATGCCACTGTTATCCATATTTATAGTTGCAGTTACAAATGAAGTGGTCATAGCCACCAGATCAAATGTGAAAATTCTTTCCCATTTTCTTTAATGGCCACGCACACACTTCCTTCCAAATTCTCTCATTGAAAAAATAGTAAATTATTTAACTAACTTCACCAATAAAGTGCAATAATCAAATTCAAAAATCTGAAATAGACTGCTGACTATATATCTGGTGACCTGGTGTTGCCCTTTCACACTGGCAAAATTTAAATCCATTATATAACCAAATCTAAGTACAAATTATTAATATGAACATTTTTCTCCCCCAGCAATTAAATTATTACTCTTCTCATGATTTCAAGTAAACTAAAAACCAAAAGCCCTTTCCTATCAATTATTAACAGTTTTAGGCTACAAAAATCAGACCAATTATTAACAGTTTTAGGCTATCTATTCTTGACTACAAAATCAGACCAATTCAAAAAGTGATCGCGCTCGTGTTACCAACATCTTCCAGAACAGTCAACCGCAAAACTATACAAAATTTATGTACAAAACAAAAATTAAATTAAAATTTCAATCACCACATAGCATAGACCCATGCGTACAATAGATATATACACATATAAAGGCATCCACGCTAACATGTGTATATCATACACACGAAACATACGTGCGTAGATAATAAGTACGTTGTATCATTATTCATTAAAAATTGTAAAGAAAAATAAAAGCTTTACAGGAGGATTTTGAGACCACCGGAAATATGAATGGAATTAACTAGATGAGCATCAATCACTATAATTCCACTGTAGAGAGAGAGAGAAGCAGTCCTGACTTCAGAGCTGAAGAATGAAGGCTGGAGATTTGAATTCCGTATCTATTAATAAATTATGGAACAAAAACAATAATTGATCAATGATCAGCTACTAAAACGTCGAATTTTCAGATCTTTGATTAACAAGGATTCAGAATCACCAAATTTGTCAACAAAAGGGTCAAAATCAATCCCTATAAATTCCACTCTCTTTAACTTTTTGGGTATACGTGTGCGCGCGCGCGAGTCTAAATGTATATATGCATAATCTGGAGAGAGAGAGAGAGAGAGAGAGAGAGAGAGTCCAATCTTAGAATTCAGAAATACACTTAAAGGCCAAATTTGATTTGGCTAAAAAAAAAAAAATTGGAATAGATTTTAATAAAAATTAATGAAAATGTGGTAAAATTTGGTAAAGTTTATAAATGACGTGATTCTCATAAAATACGTAATTAAAATGAGTTTGTAGAAAAATAAATTTTAAAAAATTGACATCACCAATAAATAAATATTGTCGAGTTATTAGGTCAAGTTGTCTCCTGTCATTTTGGCTCGAGGATTGGGAATAAAGGAGTCCAAGTGCTTTATAATTCCAGCATGTTGGGGTGATGTTTCGTTCTATTTTTATTTCGCTTATCTTTATCTTGTTATTTTAGCAAATTTTAAAACTGCATGAAATGATTGACTTTAAAAATTAAAAAAAAAATGATTTTATTTATAATTAAAAAAAAAATGTAAAGTTTTTAATGGGTCATCAATGAAGTGAAAGGGGCCTAACCACAAAGTATTATAGTTTTCAAATATGTGGTCCTTATCTTTTTCAAGCAGCCTACTATGATGTTTATGGGTGGAGTTGGCTCCAACGGCAATTATCTTCTAAGGAATGGCCATCCTTTTCGATGTGTGTATGCGTGTAGTCAGCATCTTCAATTATCTAATATCATAATAGTTGAAAATTAAACGTTTTTTAACTCATTGAATCGGTTTTGAGACAGTAGAATTATATGTAAAGGTGATTTCACTGAATATTGGAAAAATATATGATTTTTAAAATTAAAAAAAAAATAGTATTCTCATTAAATCAATGATTTATTCATGTCTTCTTTTATTCAATAATCAATCGAAATGAAAATGTAATTTTATTTTTCTCTAATTTATCATAATCCCAAGTGACTACAAAATAAATAAATAATGTTTACCCCCATGAACTAAAAACAATTTGTGGTGCATCAGAGGTAGGGATGTCAATGAGTGGAGTCGAGTCGAGTTACCTCGCGAGTCGAAATTTTAGGTTCGGACTCGATGGTGCGAACTTTTTTTCGAGTCGTGAGCGTGGTCAAAAAATAAGGCTCGACCAGAGCTCTCGGCTCGGACTTTTTTTGAGCCGATCCTTTTTTTTTATGTATTGTTACTGACTTAAACCTTGCTGTTGCTTTTTTTTTTCTTCTCTCAAGCTCGCGGGCCGGTTCGGGCTCGACCTGAGCCTCAAACCAAGCCTGCTCGAGTTTTTTCCGATTCGAATCACTGATAGTCCGCGTCGACAAATTAACTTGTCATCCCTAATTAGAGGCCGACATTACTAGTCATCATACTTTGGTCATTTTTCATTTGATGTCATAATACGTGCTCACATGTCGAAAACATATGCAAGTTGCGAATAATTTAGGAATGTGGTCACTTTTAAGACATGAGATAAGTCGGTTATTTAATCAACTATTAAAAGTTGGAAAAAGTTAGATATATGGCTAGAAATTGCAAATTGCATTTTTTTTTTTCCGTTTAGATTTAACTCCTATTTATCTCTCTTTAAAATAAAATTCTTCAATTCTCATGTTTATTTTTAACTACACATTTATATAATAAAATATTTTACATATAAATCTAAAAATTTTCTTACTTTTTAACCACACGTTCTCCAATAAATTACTATTCAAAATATCATTTTTTTTTCTCAATAATAACCTTCAAAGAGGGGTTAATTTTTTTGTTTTTTAAACTTAATTTTTAGGAGTTCTCCAATATTAATTGTCACATTTTTGTTGTCAAGTTATTTTATTCAAGTATACCAGGGGCGGATTTAGGGTCGGGATGGGCAGGGTTACAACTCGGCTCTCTAGTCCAAATACTAATAAAAAATTTTAATTTTTTTTATGTGTAATTTTATTTTTCATATTAGTTCGTGCTAATATTTTTTTTTTTGTTTCATATCCGCCCCTAAAGTATACTGTTGCATCTATGAGCATTTTCATTAGTCTGAAAATGGACAGAACGATGTAGTTAAAATTTTAATGACGATACAAAGTAATGTGAATAAAATAATAATAAATTTAGTGACCTATTTAGCCATTGTTTGAATCTCATTAAATTACATTGCATTGTATTACATTACATTACATTTTTCTCAATCATAAAATAATATTACACATAAATTGAAATTTTTTTCTTCTTTTTCAACCACTAATTTTTTTTTTTTTAAAAAAAAAAAAATACTATTCCAATCATTTTCATTCACAAAAATGGGGGCCAAACAATGGCTTAATTTTTTGCTAACAGTTAGAGGATTTCAATATTTAGGTAGATTAATCAATTATCTAGGAATTGGTTTTGAATCAATCAATGAAATTACTTTTTCAAAAGGGTGATTAGCACAAAATGATTTTACCTTGCAATTTATTGTGCAAAATATTTGTATCTTTCATTTTTTGACATTATACTCTTATTTTCACCTCTGCTTGCCAAAAAGGTCATTCCATCTACTTACCATCAGTATTTCCATTAACTGAATAAAATAGTCCAATTTTGTTTGAAAAAAAGGGAAAGGTAATATAGTCTTCCAAAAAATTAACCCCTGAATTTTTAATTTGATTGCTACTAAAAGTGTAGATGAAAAAGGAAGAATACATCAAAAATAATCTCAAAATGATTAATCAGTGAGAATATAATCTTGGAATTGGGTACACGCATTTGTTACAAGAATTATTTCTTAAGTACGGGGAATTTATATTGAATTTATACAAGAATTCAAATTGGAAGCATTTTGCCCACCTGTTTTTTGTCAGTGTCCAGTTGTGTTTTAATCTTGTCCATTGAATTCCTGTAATAATTCTGTATGTATTTTTTGTACCCATAGCATAATTCTTGTTACAACAATAAGGATGGTATATGAAAATGAAAACTAGCCCATTGTTTTATAGGCCTGATTTAACCAGTTTTGTCCTTTCAATGTCTGCAAAAGTTTTTAAAAATTCGATCCCGCTATACAAACAGGGAAAGTTGACAGGGTTCAGTGCCCGACTGACGTGGCAAGTAAAAAAAAAGAAATTTGAAAAAAGCTTTAATTGAAAAACCAAAGGCACGATTTTCTCCCAAATGAAGGGACTCCCACGCTAGGTTTTCTCCCAAATAAAATCGCCCAAATTGAAACCCAACCCTAGCTCGCCATCTCCGGCCGATCTTCCGATGAAGGCATCGTCGGTGCTCCGACAACACTTCATCGGAGGTTTGTGCGTCTCCTGCCTCACCGTTTCCATCCAAGTATCAGTGGCTCCCGGTTCACCATCTTCAGGTTACGCCTTCCTCTCTGCCTCACGCCATTTCGGAAGTGGGTTGTTGTCTAAACTTATGTAGTGAAGTCTCCTTCATGTACTTAGCCAAGAAGGTAGAAATTTCATGATTTCATCTCATACATGAACCGGTGATCACTGATTACATGGTCTTCATTTCCTGGTTTAGGGTCGACTGAAATTGGTTGTCAATATGGGTTGTAATATGCTGCAATCTCAGTATTTTGCCTTCAATTCCATCATGTTTTGAGCAATGATAGTATGCCTCTCCACGATGGCTGACTGAAATTTCTAATACAATTATATATGTTTTCAATATTGAAGTGGTATGTTTTCTCTTATAATGACCGTGAATGCACTTGTGTTTATTGCAGAATGGGCGGAAAGAACACTGGAATGTGTCATAGTTGTAGAGCTCGGGGTCATTTCTTTGCCGAATGCCCAAGGAAACGCCGATGCCTGGAATGCAAGCAAGGATATGAGAAATGTTTTGTAGTGGAGAAGGAAACAAATAATAAAGGGCGACTATTTCTACATTGTAGTGAAAATTGCGAATTTTGGGATTGGGTTGTCAAAGAGGAATCTAGCGGTCGATCGGGTGGCGATAATGCTTCGGTCGTTAAGCCTGCGACAACCGAAAATGATGAAGCAATGTCCCAAATGTTTTTTTCCCGAGTTCGCCTAAACAATGAAGAAGACTTACATATTTCAGGTGAACATGAAAATATGCAAGGCAAATTCTAGTGCGGGAGCGAATGCAAGCGGGAAGCGACCGAACTGATTAGCAGATTAAAATTTGCTCTATGTTTTTGACATAACTCTTGTATATGTAACAAACGTAAACTCTCTTATGTCTCTGTAAAAATCAGTGTATGTAGTTAGCAATTGGAATGCCTCTTTCTAAACTCTTATCTAGTAATTTAGTAATTACTTTTGTAATTGGAATGCCTTTTTTGTAACTGTTATCTATTGATTGACAAATGCATTTGGGCCTCAGTAATGTTCAAGATGTCACACAGGTGCTGTGTGACATTTGAACATTTCGTTTTAACATAAGTTTAGAAGCTGTGGTTGAATAAATGTGTAGAAGGGCGGCTGAATGTAGCGAAGTTGTGGCGCCTGTGCTGTGTTACTGCGTGTCTGCTGAATGGAGTGAAGCTGTTTCGCACGTGCTGTGTGACTGCTGTGTGGTTGCATACTGTTTCTGTGTGGATGCTATGTTTTATATGTGACTGCGTGTGTGCCGTGTGGGTGCTACAGGATGATAAATGGAAAATACATGAACAACAACTGTATTTCATTATCAAATAAATGAAAGACAGCAACTTCAGCTGCCTAATAATGTAGTACCAAAATATACAAAAACTGAGGTTGCATCAGCAGATTTAAGCAACTTCGAAGCATTAGGACCAAAAAAAATTACAACCACGCTTCATAATACAACTATCGCACCTACTAAGGAGCAATATCAAAACTACCCGTCAAAAACACCTATGAGATGTGCTATATGATTCACGTTTTGTACACCGTAGCATCCTCTATCACTTCCTTCTAAGTTTGTTGAATTTGGGCTGCTTCCAGTGCCTGGTCTGCCAAGGAAGCTTTCCTACTGATATTCCCATTCCCTGGCAACGTCACAAGGTCGGAAGCAACTTAGAACGTATACTTTCATTAAGAGTTAATTTAAATCTCACAAATCAAAGTGCAAAACTGATACCACTATATAAAAATTGTTATTCACAGTCCAGAAATAGCTTCCTGCTCTCCTTCCCTTCACAGCTTCTGTGTGTTGGCATAAGCTATTTTTGGAGTGCAAATAACAATCCCTCGTATTATTTTCGAGGGCCTTATAAGCATAGTGACACTCATTGTAGAAATAAATGAAAAATAACACAGATGGCATCAATATACCTAGCAGCAATGGTCACCAAGTCCCAAAATCCACTCACAGCAAAATATCTTTGAGAATTTAAAACTCATTTCTATAAATCTGTCTATACATCAGAAACATTTGACGGACAAGAATGTGTTTTAAGCGATATGTTTTCAGTCAATACATCCAATATTGTATTTACAATTCAGGTAAGCGTATAATGAGAGTGAAATTTAAAAAACTTCAAACAACTTACTACACTGGGAATGCCGCTGCACAAACAGGGGAAAGTGCTTCCCCCACGGTCTGAACTGTGTATGCTTTCCGGGCAACTCAACAACCGTCTTCTACTACGTGGATTTATGCTTCAGAAACACGGGCTTTAACTGTGGCGGAGATACACAAGCACGGGTTCGGCCTTTACATGTGGCGGAGATACATTGACGTGGCTTCGGGTTCGTCGGAGCTTCACGCAGGGCCACAAAGTTCGACAAGCTGGGTCTTCTAATGGAGTTGTGGCCCTGATAGTTCAATGTGCAAATGAAATTCGCAAAGCGGCCTATGTTTTGCTTCTTTCCTCCCACGCGTCCCTCACGTGCAGATTAAGTGTTCCCTCCATTTTTTTCATTTGCCACGTCAGTCAATTTTGAATCCCTGTTTCTTAGTGGTCATTGAGCCTGTGTGTTAAGCTTAATTCTTAAAAATTAGTATTTAGGCATACAATGGTGTAGGGAAATTTTGAATAATCAGTAAATAGGCTGAGGGCTAATCGAAACCTTCCGTTTTCCTTTCGACAAACAATGAATCAAGCTTGAAATTGAGTGAATGCGCACTTTACCGTAAATGGATGGGTGTCGCCGGGGTCTCTCAAAAATGGTGGAACCATGTTGCTCATGGAATATGATATATATTAGCTTCTGCACACATCATCTGCATATGTAATTACTAGAGGTAAACCAGTTTCTGCACATATCTTCTCCATATTAGCTTTCTTTAAAAAACCTCCATTGATGTTTGGTTTCAAAGAAGAGGCCATGTATTGAATTTTTAGGTAAAAAAATGAAGAAATATGGTTTGTCACTTACACAAATACCAAACAACAAAGGTATAAGGTCGAACTCCGATTGTTCACTAGAAATAACACAAATGTTACTAGAAGAATGCAAAGAAATTTTCTAATTTGCTTGAATTTTTTTTTGTGAAGTAAAAAACCATATCAAATAGCTAAGGCACCTCTTTTATAGGCAACCAAGACGAACATCAACCGTCATATGAGCTTCACTTAATCTTAGACGTATACTTGTACCTTTGGTCTGAAACGTCAAAACCAAAAGTCGCCTATTCAAATTTGAAACGACGACCTAGATCATTTCGTGATTACCAAGTGCCTACGAATCGCGTCACCTCTACCAGTCGTAATAGATCTCCATCATTGCACAGTTAATGCGTGTGCAATACATGTACTGAAAAATGGAAATTGCTTCATTGCCGTATCTTGGAAAGATGAGAAGATTTCAAATCATTGCAGCACGTGTTCCATCAATATCTTTTCAACAAGCTCGTCCCTTTAGCAATGGCCTTGTCTTTATGAATTTAAGCCTTAACAGGCTTAAACTACATCATCAAGCTCGCCATCTTAATAAGGACCTTGCCTCCATTAATTTCAGCCTTAACACAGGCTTCAACTACATCAACTGACTCATTCCCTTAGCATGGGCCCCGCCTTCAAATTTCAACCTTAACACAGGCTTCAACTACATCAGCAGTCTCACCTTCATAGCAAGGGCCTTGCCTTCAACTAGGTTAACACACTGTCGTAACTTCTTAACCACATAGCATGACATAGTCCAACTCCTTAGGGTTTCAACTTAAAAGTTCACGGATTATATAAATATCTATACTTGGACTTCGGGGATAGGGATATGCTACACTATTTCTTCGCAAAAATGCAACACAACCCAAATTGAACAAAGAACATCTCAATTCAATAGATATACCTCAAATTTAAAAGTCTATGCATTAAATGAATAACCATACATGGATTTCGGGGATTATTGTTACGCCTCAACTGAAGAGACCCTAGAGGATCCTACATGGCAGGCGAACCACGGGCCCACTCTGCATGTCACTCTACCTAAGAGAAGTTTAATCGAACCCTTGTGAAGATGTTGAACCTATATGGAAGTCGACCCTATTTGACTGAGTTAAACTAAACTGTTATAACGGGGCAAGGCTGTAAGGGGGCCTAGCAAGAGATCTTTTATGAAATTAGTATGTGATTAATGTGACAATTCACTGCTACTGTCGTCCTATTAAGTCAATCAGGTCAAGTCTAAATCATATGTCAGATTTATGGTCAACAAAATGATATTAGCATTAAATACTTATGATTGATTGATACATTTGACAAGATGACTCATCCACATGTATACATTCATCTTACGGTCGATATTCATCATATTTTATTATAAAAGCTCACACAATGTATCATTCCAAGAATAATGCAAGTTTAAACTCTCAAACTAAAATTTTGCTATCCTTACTGTTATTATTAAGAAATCTTCCTCGCGTCTAAAGTACCTCTTACACTCATATATTTACTATTTCAACTGACTTGACCGTCAGAGTACGCGTGACCTAATTCACTACAATTGAAGGATGTCACGTGTGGTTAACGATTTGTCCAAATGTACAGAAACAGGGTTACGTGGACTCAAGAAGTTTTGGATATATCGGCCACGTTGAAGGTACAAAATTTAAGGTCAACAGTTTTTAAGATCAAAACTCCAATTTTTTTTCCCACTATTTCATTTTGCATACATTTATGAATAGTTTTAAGACGAAAGGATGTCCCCAAATCATCCATGCAAATTTAAATTTTCTTGAAAAGTTGAAGAGTGGAATCGAATAGTTTCTTGAAAATTTTATAAGATCTATTTGTTCATTTTTCTTTTATAGACGATCAAAACTTTATCTGAGTTCGTCTTCATTTGGAACTTTAGTTTTAGTGATATCAAAATAATTTAAAATAGATTTAATGGTTTAGGAACCAACTTGGAATTTATTATTCCAAAGCTAATTGCATGTAAAACTGTACAGCTAAGTGGAACATGAAATACAGCTGGTATTTGCCTACAAATCCCACGAAGCAAAAAGTATTAAATTAAATTGAATTAATTAGGTATAAACAAATACACTTCAACCCCACCTCAAGAACTCTCCTAGCCACTCACACTGAGACACGTGGCAACGCTTAAGTTTCATTTGGTATGTCCTCCATACACTAAAAAGCAGATTTTCAGTTGCAATCATAAGGACAAAATTGCACAACCACTTTCATGTCTATCCTCATTTTGTAAAACATTAGACAAATCGAATGGGTAGATGTTCAAGACAAAAAGTATGCGTGAGAAGCGTTTACAAGCCTCCGTTAGGCAATCAATTTATAAATTATTTATAAATTTAAATAAAGTCAAATATTAATTTCAATCACATTCATTGCTACTATTCATTTATTAATCACAGATTTCGTGAAATTCACTACTAATTTTCCTCTTCATAAATGATTTATTAATTTGTCAATTAGATGCTCAATTTATAAAAATGAGTGGTAAAAAAATGGATAGTGCTGGTGAATTCAATGAAATGTGTGAATAAAAAGTGGTGACCAAAATTATTTTTATAATTTAAAGTATTTATAAACACTTTCCAAACATACACAAAGAGTTGAAATAATTATATATAGTTCGATTTAACCGAGTTTGGGTCTTTTCCGTATACGTATAAAGCTTTTGATAAGGAAAATAAATTCAAGTTAGATGTCATGGAAATGGAAGCTAGTGTCGAAAATAAGATTTAAATAAGTACATTCTTACACTCGACCTCTCTCTCTCTCTAACTGTTTAAGTATTTAATGAACATAATTAATATTCAGAACAACTTATGAGTAAGTTTTAAAAATTACTAGGAAAATGAGAGTTACTTTTAAGTAACTTTTTAAATTTGAATTTGACAAGAGTAAATTATTCAAGTAAATTTGAAAATATCAGAAATAAAAATAAAATAAAAATTAATTAAAAGCATTTTTCATTTGGAAGTTGGAAATTTGGCTAGACACATTGATACCCTTTACGAAACCGGTAACTCGTGTCAGTTGTTGAGGGGAATGAATTCTTTTTGAGTTTTAAAAGCAGAAAAAAAAAAAAAAAAAAAAAAGGCTTTACCCTGTTCCCTGTTTCTACAGAAAACAAAAGGTTTTGAAATGCTAGGAAAAATTGGGGGACTGCTCGAGACTTTGAATAACTCTGCTGTAACGGATTTCCTCTTCAGTCCCTCTCTGTCTCTCTACGTACCTTTATAAATGGACGTATATGTATGTATAATGTATCTATCTTGATCTTGGTATGTGTGTAGCTGGAATATGTGGGCTGGTTTTTTGTCGAGGTTATGAGTTTCTTTATAAGAAAATTGTTTGATGTGGACTTTTTTGGCTATTTTGTTTGTGCTTGAATTTAGTTTTTGTTATCTTCTATGGGTTAATTCTTCATTGGAAAATGATGTGTTTTTTTGTATAGAATTAAGAATTACTTTTAAACTTTTACGAAATCTGAATACCCTTGTCTTTTAACGCTGAGTTTGAACTTTGTTTTTGGCTGCCTTGTTTTTTGTGTACTTCGCTCTTTTCTTGATCTATCAGTTTATTTGGAAGAATGGGGTGTTCTTAATTTCTTCGAAGTTTTGATCTTTTCCTCCAACCCTTCGGAAAAAAACGAAATGGAAGCATTTCCTGTCTTTATTGAACACCAAAAATCTAGACGGAATGAAATTTGAGACTATTTTCTTTTTAATTTGGCTAAGCTGAATGGAGGGATAAGAAAATTAGAGAAAGACTGAATCTTTTCGAAGTTTGAGAATTTTGGGGATTTTCTTTTTAATTTGGCTCAACTGTTTGGTATGAAAAGCTTATTATACTTTCTGAGGTTGGAGGGTTGTTTGATGAATGTGTCTTTAGAAGCGTGTTGAATGCGGCATCTGAATTTAGTTTCAGCTGTTTTTGGGAACATTAAGGATCTTGGGAGGTTGAGATTTTAATGCAGTGAAGTTTTGATCCGTAATTCTGATTAGAGTATTTGTGGCGTGTTATGGATTCGATCAATGATGATAATATTGGGGGGACTCTGATACGACCGTGCAACTGTTACAAAGACTCAAGCTTAAATGAAACAATTCTGAATTCAAATGAAATAGCGAATTTTAAAGACCGGTATGTTCTTGGAGATCAACTAGGATGGGGAAAATTTGGCATAATAAGGGTTTGCTCAGATAAGTTGACAGGTGAAGTTTTGGCTTGCAAATCTATTTCAAAAGAAAGATTGGTCACGCAAGATGATGTTGGTAGTGTGAAGCTTGAGATAGAAATCATGACTAAGTTATCAGGGCACAAAAATGTTGTGGATCTAAAGGCAGTATACGAGGAGGAGGATTATGTGCACCTTCTGATGGAGCTTTGTGCTGGTGGAGAGCTTTTCCATCGAATTGAGAAGCTAGGGAGATTTTCTGAGCTCAAGGCACGGGTTATTTTTAGACAATTAATGGAAGTTGTCATGTATTGTCATGATAAAGGTATTATTCACAGAGATTTGAAACCAGAAAATATCCTCTTAGTCTCAAAGTCTTCCATCTCTCCCATCAAATTGGCAGATTTTGGTCTTGCAACATACATCAAATCTGGTAAGCGCGTTATTTTTCTTTTATCATTTCTTATTTTCAATTTCAGAATTCTGGTAGATTCTGCAAGTTCACCTCCATTAGCAAGTTAAATAAGCTGATTGTCAATGAATTTTCATGTTGATCACTATACTTGGTTTAGGTCCAAGTTGATGACTACATTTAAACTCTATTTCCAGTTGATCCCTTCATCCACATCTGTTATTTGAGTAATGGATAAGGTGAATTGACATTCTAGTTATTTCCCAACTAGACAACCATGTTTTTGGTAAGTCAAATTAAATTATAAAAAAAAATGTTTAAATTCAGCGACCAACTCCAAACAAAGTTTTAAGTTCCTTCATCAATTTGGAGAAAATTTAAGTTTAGTGACCAACAGTAAAAAATATCGCAAAGAGTTACGTGACCCCCAGCATTTTAAACCCCCTACTAGCACATGCATAATTACCTTGCAATTAGAAGGGATGATTGAATTCACCACTTGTGTTGTAAACAAGAACATTTCGTTTGTAAATGGTAATTTAAACTTTCAGGGATGAATTTAGAATCCTTTATTGAGAAGCTTTATATCAACAGGACAGGCATTGCACGGTACTGTAGGGAGTCCATTTTATATAGCTCCTGAGGTATTGGCAGGAGATTATAACCAGGCAGCCGATGTTTGGAGTGCTGGAGTTATTCTTTACATTCTACTTAGTGGAATGCCTCCCTTTTGGGGGAAAACCAAATCAAAGATCTTTGATGCGGTTCGGGCTGCAGATCTGCATTTCCCTTCTGATCCTTGGGATCACATTTCTGCATCTGCCAAGGACTTGATCTCTCTAATGTTGCATGTTGATCCTTCAGAAAGAGTAACTGCTGAACAAGTTCTCGGTATGTTGAACATAATCAAGTTCATTATCGTGAACACGGGGGTGTATGAGTTTCCAATATTTTCCATAAGGAGCTTAATATGTGGTTAAATATTAGGTTAATAAAAATGTTGAACCCAGTACCCAGACGTTGCTAAATCAATTGAGCATCGATTCCAAAATAGCTTTATCATTGAATTATCCTTGTTTCAATCTCAATGCCTTCTGTCTAATATGTCTTTGAAGTTGGTTTCTTTTGAAAAGAATAGCACTTATTCTTTAAATAGCCTCAATTGAATTTGGCAAGTATCACGTTTCTGTAAGAAGGAAGAGCTTAAAGACATGATTATAGCGATTATACAGGTCACGTTTTCCGATTCTGATTTGGCTAAACCTGGAAACGTTGTTCAGATTTGTCAAGATCTTCTTTCCAATATTCTGTTGTAATGTGGCCTGTTTTGTTTGCAGCTCACTCCTGGACAAAGGATTATACGGAGGAAACTCAAGAACCTTGCATACAAGATAATCCTAATCATCCCCTGATAGAATTAGGTGGATATTCCTTTTCCACCCCATACATCGATAGACCTCAGGATTGCAGTTTCAATGATAGATCACCTGCAACTGTCAATGGCAAAGAAGATTCTCCCGTCTTCACATGCAGGACGTCATTCTCTTCTCCACTTATCAGCCAGGGTACTCCTGCCTCAATGTCAGGAGGCTTTTCTTTTGGTAGCTACTGTGAATCTACTGAACCCAAATTCTCATCCCCAATACGCTCAATGCCCAGCTTTACCTTTTTTAGTCCAAGTCAGGCACTAGAACAAAGCAATGAGTCTTTAAGTTACAAGGCCAAGTGTTCATTGATTGATGGAGGTACGTCTTCTCTGCTAATTGCTTAGTTTATACAGTAGAATGTGAATTAAGGACCCACAACTGTAGTGTATGATTGATGCACTTTGCACTGCAGAATAAGTTTAACTAGGACTTGTAAATTTGGCGGGTTTGCTTAATGAACTGACAATATGGAAACCATAAGAAGTGCATTAGTTATTATTGAGTGATTCTGCATGATTTAACTTATTGCTTGCTAAATTAATGTACTGTGTAAGTCTTTGGATGAATAAACAGCTTGGAAGGTGGGAGAAAAATGTTGACTGGTGTCCACAATTGATTTCTTGTATACCTTATTGAGCATTCACTAAGTTCTTGTTTGGTGTGAAGTACTAGATGCACCAGGAGGTTTGTTAACTTTTGATTTTTTTAAATGGTCCTGAGTCTTCCAGGTAAACATGCCATAATATGTAAGATGTTGATGCTTATGCTAGTAGTTGGCATATGGGAAATTTGTCAACTGTTCCATATGTGCTAGCTTTAAAGCTTACTCCCCTTTAAGGAAGTTAGGTGTATGTATAGGAACCATCTTGGCTAAAAGCTTAGTTTATATAGAGATGGTTTAACTGCAACATAATAGAGTAGAGGCTTGAGTGTTTATAAACATTAGCCAAAGATAAGCTAAGGCGCATGATGTTGTTTGAACATACGTATGTTTCTGCTTCTTTTCCTTTCCCTTTGGGGGATCTTTAACGACGAATTAACGTACAATTGAGTGCTGACTTTGATGTGTAGGTGAAAGGAAGAGTTCACTCTACTTGTTTCTTTAATTAGCATTGCAATTTATTTTGAAAAAAACTGGATTGACAAGCATTTATTATGGCCATGCAGATTCAAGTATAGGACAGCTATTCGTATTGCCAGATCTTGCAGAGCGAATTCAGTGCAAGTCGAGCGAAGTCGAGCCCCGAACCGAATTTCACAGGACAGTCGGAACAAGTGGTTCAAAGAGTTCAAGCATGCAGAACAAGAGGAATAACACTATTAGTCTTGGTGAGCTTCATCAACTTGATCTTATAGCAAGTGAATCAGTGATCCGGTGGGCATCGTGCACACAAATTCCGAGCGCCACATCCTTGAGATCCTCGCTCGTTTGCTAGACAAACAAATTTGGAAACCTTTTTTTTTGGGAAACAAAATTTAATTTTGGGCAAGATGGAATGAACTTGTTGTAACATAAATGTTAATTAAGTTTTAAATTTCAAAATTAAAGGTAATTTTAAATTTCAGTTTTCTATTTTAATTGACATTTTAATACAAAATTAAAATCCATGATTAGTGGATTATAACTTATACATAAATTGGATTTATTTTCATGAATGTGGGGGTTATATTTTTCCTTACAAAAGGAGTGGTGATTTCATTGTTTGAAAAAAACATGAGAACACAACTTGAATACTAAAATACTCTCTATATTTATATAGTTTTGGCAATTCGATAAAGGTTTTATTTTTATTTTCATCTTTATGGTCATGCTTATAGAAGGAGATTTGGGTGTGAGTTACATGAATTTTATTTTGGAGCTGTGTAGTGTCGAAAGAATCTGTACGAAGGAGGGTAATATAACTTTAGGACAGTGTCCTTGACGTGATTTTTTGAAGCTTGCATTTTTAACTTTTCTCTTCTTATGTTTATATTATTGTTGAATTATGTTTATGTTATTTAATTGATTATGTTAATTAATAAATATCTACATACAATCACCCAATTTTCCCAACAATCTAAAGTTGTGTTTAGTGATTTGTGTGTAAATAAACATTTCTCATGGGTTGTTTTATACGATTTTGGAAACTATAAGCGGGTAGTTTTGGGATTGAACATCTTCACAAATATCTTGTACTAAGAAGGCTGACTTCTATGTGATCTTCAAGAGGTAAAGTAATTTATCATGTTTTGATGCTTGAGGGGGATGTACGCAATTGAGAATTTTAATGACTTGTCGAGATTTAAAAAGTTTAGGTGTATTCAATGTAGACTTTTAGAAATTCTCTAAAAGTTGTGGTGTATTCAATTGAGACTTTTAAAAAGTCTCTAAAAGTCACGGTGTATTCAATTAGAAAAAAGCTGGTTGTATATCATTTGTACACATCCCCCCTCACATGAGAGGGGGCCCATGATGATTAAAATATTTGCGGGCCCCCTCTTATGTGAGGGGGTTGTGTACAAATGATGTACACGAAGTCCCTCTCATTCAATTAAAACCTTTTTGAAATCTCTATAAGTTTTGGGGTATTTAAATTTTAATGAAATAATCAACAAAAACTTACAACCCATAAATGAAAAATAGGTTAAAGAAAGAAAAGTTTATTGATAATGAGAATGGTTGAGAAATCTTCAAAATCAATAGGTCTTCTTCTCCAAACTATTACACCATTGTTGAGCTCTAAACTTTCCCACAAAATCCCAAAGGAAACAAAAAGAAAAGAAGAAGAAGAAAAGAAAAGAAAATGGAAGAGAAGGGAGAAAACCTAGGGTTTTTCTATCTACATTTGAGTCTCTAAGATGATGAATGAGAGAAAATTGATCAAAAAGTCATTTAAAAGGGCCAAAAACTGGTTTAAAATAAAGAAAAATTGGTCTCGCACTAAAATGGTGCCAAACAGCCCTTTAGCCCACTATAGTGGCACCGTAGCGCTACTACTTCAGCTGCAGGCGCTTGCAACTTGGGCGCTACGGCGCCACTACAGTAGCAAATTTTTTTTTTTTAATAGAAAGTCCAAGTCCTCTTTTTGCACTTTTGGTCCTTTCTTCATTCTTTTCTTCATTTTCTCCTCCACTTTGGGATTTTGGCAATGAAACACCTACAAAATAGAATATAACTATATTAAGTAGCAAAATATTAATGAAAATTCACAAATATCTAAATTTAATGGTCCGAATAAATGCAAAAACCCGCACTTATCATACCCCCAGAATTAAATCTTTGTTGATCATCGAACAAAGCTATACAAACAAGCGTGCAAACACACAAATTAGAATCAAAAGATAATACAATAATAACAAAAACTTCAAAAGTTGGATAGTTTGTCACTTTGCTTCAATTCTTACATCACAAATAACTTATGAAATGTACACAAAAATATAAACATTTTTTAACTTACACCATGCTTGATTCGTGTGTGTATAGTCATTCGAATTCATCACAATGTACAAGTTGGTGGTGTTTTCGACCCTCAAAATGGTTAAATTTTTCTATCTCGCTTGTGGGATTGCGCACTCCCCAAAACTTGATATTTTCACTAAACCCCAAGGTGTCAAAAACTGAAGGTTTCCCTCAAATCACTCAATCTTTCCCTTTCAAGTTTGGTTGGATCGAACCGGTAAATTAGACCATCTAATCATGTATTAATTCACCATAAAAATTTAGAGTACTAAAACTACAAATTTTTGTTAGACAAATCACGCACAATCACCAATATTTCAACAACAACCCTGAATATAGCATCCATTTTCTTTTGTTATTTTTTTTTTTCAATATAGGTAATTTACGCTCTGATCCCTAAGGATAGCCTTCTTCATTGGTAGATCGTCTCCCACACATTGTGATGCATAGGACCGGATTACTCAATGTTGACTCACACTCCTTAAAGTAGACAACTTTTTTCTATAGACATTTTTTTTCTCTTTTCGATTGGGATAGAAACAACATCCAACTTTTCATTTGAAGTTCAAAAGTACTCCATAAAATAGATCGTTTGAGCAAGGAATTAATACATTTTTAAATAATTTCCTTCACCGGCTCAACCACCCTCAAACTTATCCTTTCATTGGTAGTGATTGTAGAATTGTCATCAACATGGTTATCTAAGTTTGCTAACAACCTTATGTGCCACCAACAAGTGCGTGTGATAAATCATAACTCAAGTGATCAATAGATAGTCAAACATGGAATAAGTTGATGAAAATAAACAACATATAGCATTCATGTCCGCACTTCATAAATCAAAGTAATGCAACAACTAAAAGCATAATGGCAAAACTATCAAACCATCCAAAACAAACATACATCTTCATCATCAAAATTAATTTGTACAAAGCCCTCAAGAATAAAACATGAAAGAGTAAGGGCAAGGGGTTCAAGTACTTCCCTAAGTTGGTTGTGGAGTGTTGTGAGGTTCCTTGCAACTATCTCGGGTAGTTTCTTCCCATCTCGCAAGTCCATATACTTCAAGTGCTTGGGAAAAAGTTTGAATTCAACATTGGGAGTCTGCATCACCAAAGGTAAAAATTTCTCATTAGATATCGAAATAATAATATAGGAGAGATTATACCTTGGTGGATTACTCGGTAACGGCTCAAGTGATGCCATGGTTTCCACAATACCCTCACAAGCCAAGTTTTTCTCTTGCGGTGGTTCCTCAACATGATCTTCCATCTCTAAACTCTTCTCACTTCTTAGTGTCTCAACACTAACATTTTCCTCCAGGTTGAATACTTGAGAAAGAAGTTGTTCAAATCTTTGAGCTTCAATTTTATCCACTGTACTAGCCAATTAACTCAATTGCGTCTCCAAATTCTTAATCGAAGTCCTTGTATCTTGTTGAAATTGCATCGTGCTAGAAGCCAAGGACTTAACCAAATCTTCAAGAGACATATTTGAACTTTGAAGCGGAATTTGTTGACTAGGTTGGAAGTATTATGGTTGATCTTGTTGATTGAAACACAATGGATGATTTAATTGTGCTTGTGGAGCTAAGAAGTGATTTCATCCATAACAGAGACTAGGATGATCTATCAATCTAGGATAATATGCGTAATAATATGGATCATACCCTTGTTTATGTTGCATTGGAAATCCTCCAATGACATTCGCTTGCTCAAAGGCTCCTTGTTGTAGTGTCGGACATGAATTAGTAAGATGTCCCGCATATGAGAAAATCTCGCACGCTACTTCTTGTTGAATTCTTTGAAGACCCACTTGAAGTAGAAGAGTTGTAAGATCGGACAATTGACGTTCAGTTTGAGAAGTTGCTCCCATCTCATAAACTTGTTCAACCAAAACCTCTTCTCTTGCTCTTAGGTTGTGGTATGTGTGTTGGATGTGTTTAGCTCAATCACAACCTAAGTCACAAAAAAAAAAAAAACACAAAAATAAAGACAATAGAAATAAAATGAAAATATTGCAATTAAAAAAATTGAAAGAACAATCCCCGGCAACGTCACCAAAATTGGTACAATTTCGGAAAGGTACCAAATTAAGTCCCGGCAACGGAACCAAAATTGATAGTTTCCAAAAGCGTACCATGTTAATATTCTTACTTTTCTTAAATGCGTTGTTCAAGTAGTAATATGGCAAGTAAGGGTCATTCCCCCATAGGATTATTTCAATTTCGTCAATTGCAACATAAAAAGTAAAATATGGAATTAATTAAATGGGGGAAATTTGGTTTGTTAAACTAAAGTAAGCGATAAATGCAAAATAGAAAAAACGAGAATAAAAAGAAAACAAAGTAATGAGAATGTGATCGAGGGATATTCTTCACTGCTAGAATGATTAACTTATCAATGTTGGCAAGTAATTTTCATTCTCAATATCAACAATAATTCGAGAATAATTAAAAGCTCGATTACCTAAAGCTCTCTTTACATTTTAGTTGAATAAAACAAGCTCTTTACCCCACCCTATTCATTAAACAATTTAGGATAAGTTTGCTAGATTTAATTTAACAAAAGCATTATAACGAGAGAGTTGAATTGAATTAAGCGCAAACTCGCAAGCTCGATTTACTAACTTAAGTGTTAATCCACATACATTCAATCGAATAGCGATTACGTACTATAATCAATTGAAATATACTTGCTACAAGACTTTAGAATAAATAGCGATTACGTACTATAAATCCTAAAATAGCATTCATTGTATCCACCTAATCATTTAATTGTACACCCAAACAATCAAGAAGAACAACATAAACATTAATAACAATGAATTAAACACATTAATCAAGAGAACTATAAAGCATAAAGTAATAGAAAATCATTCCCGGGTTTGAAATCACCCTCAATCACATTAATGTTTAGTTACCCATGAAATATTCACAAATAACTAACAAAAACTTACAACACATAAATGAAAAATAGATTAAAGAAAGAAAATCTTATTGATAATGAGAATGGTTGAGAAATTTTCAAAATCAATAGGTCTTCTTCTCCAAACTATTCCACCATTGTTGAGTTCTAAGCTTTCCTACAAAAATCCCAAAGGAAACAAAAAGAAGAGAAGAAGAAGAAGAAGAAGAAAAGAAAAGAAAAAGGAAGAGAAGGGAGAAAACCTAGGGTTTTTCTCTCTACCTTTGAGTTTCTAAGATGATGAATGAGAGAAAATTGGTCAAAAGGCCATTTAAAAGGATCAAAAACGGGTTTAAAGTAAAGAAAAACGGATCCCGCACTTAAATGGTGCCAAACAACCCTTTAGCCGCCACGGCGCCGCGCGCCACTACTTCAGCTGCAGGCGCCTGTAGCCTGGGCGCTGGTGCCGGTACAGTAGTCAATTTTTATTTTTTTTTTATTTTTAATAGAAAGTCCAAGTCCTCTTTTTACACTTTTGGTCATTTCTTCATTTTCTCCTCCAATTTGGGATTTTGGCAATTGACCATCTACAAAATAGAATATAACTATATTAAGTAACAAAATATTAATGAAAACTCACAAATATCTAAATTTAATGGTCCGAATAAATGCAAAAACTCGCACTTATCATGATGACTCAATAAGTTTTTATGTAGGAGGCTAAGTCTCCTCTTCTCTCCATATATTTATTGGCTTGCCCCATAAACAGCTAATATTTTTGTGAAGAGCAAATTGAGGAAGATCTAGCTACTAATATTTGCATTCAAGATATCTTCCGCTGGTACATCTCTTGAAACTATGAATTTAAAGATATAACTCTTGTTTCGTGACTATTATTATATTTAACGCCCTCATCTTGAAAAGAAACATAAATTATGTTACTGCTGTTAAGTAAAATGTAAACGTTACTTTTCCTTGAAAAGAAAAGAAAATGGACTTACAAATCGATACCAAATTTAGTTCAAAGTGGACTATCATATCCAATTTATGCAAATAAATTGAAGTTCTTTTCATTCATAATTCATTCTTGTTGCGGGCCATAATTCAGTACCTTTATACAATGAATCAATCTCAGTTTATGGAATGCCCCTTCTGTCAAATAATGGTGAGAGTTTGAAACGTTGTAGGTTAAGGATCTGGGAATTCGGAAATGACTTGTTCTAACAAACAAAAATCATGTTTAATAGTATTGCTTGGTGGGATCTGTAGCCTTGTTGGTTAAATATCATCCATGGGGAAAAAAAATATAATAATAAAATAAAATAAAATCACTTGTTTTTTGCTGTACCAACCTATCTCAGGCATCTTTAATGAGGCTGTTCTGGAATTCCTTTTTAATATGACTAATCAAATATATAATAGGGCCCAGTTGAAATCAGATGAAATCATGAAAAGGTTTAAATATAATTGATTACCATAAATTGCATCGGATTTTACTTCTTCATATTTTATTTTATTTTTCTTTTGCATTATCTTGACATGACATGAGCAGGTGTGTTGGACCTTGTCAATTCAGCGTGGGAAGTTCGAATTCTGGGAGGAGCAGACAAGTGATGTAAAACCTTTGGGTAGAGCAGCTTGGTGTTGTAAGACCCATGGAGGAGGGTCTCTTGGGGCAATAAGTAGAAGGGCGCACGGACACTGACTATGAAAGGCATATCCCGCGGTTTACCTCCTCGGGCTGGAGAGGGACCAAAGGCTCGAGGTTCAGAATTTAGTCTGACGAAGTTGGGACACCTGGGTATAAAAAAATAAAAATAAAAAGTTCAAGATTCCAGTCTTCCTTTTTTAGGTTTAAAATAACTTATTTTGACATTTTCACCCACTGCAATCAGATATTACTGTTTCTTCTTATGCTATACCGCGACGTAATAGCAGCATAAAAGGAATTCAAGAATAAGATTTTTTATTTTTTTTATTAGGTCTAAAATAACTTTTTATGAATTTTTTACTCCCATATTGTTGGATAGATTGGAACATATTTTACTTTTTTATTTTTAATCGCAGCACCTTGACTTGATATGAGTGTAAAAATGATTCAAGAACCGATTTTCTTTTTCTTAGAGCCAAAATCACTTATTATGGCATTTTTTTTTTACCACATATTATAGGATAAATTAGATAGGATACAAGTGTATAAGGAATTCAAGAATTAGTTCATTTAGTGAAGGCTTTGGCTTTTTTGACCTCATTCTAGGGTGGATATATATGTATATAACACGAGAGCGAGAGAGAGAGAGAGAGAGAGAGAGAGAGAGAGAGACTGTTTGAACATGTGGTCTAATAGGACATATGTCCGGGAACACAGTAACTTTGAGAGCTGGTGATCAAATCACTGTTAATAATCAATAATGAACTCAGTTGACATAATTAGGCCATGACCTAATTAGGCTTGTTGATCAAATTGTCCTATTTTTAGGTTTTGATGTTACATAGAATTGACAGAAAGAGGAGAAAAACTTGTAATAGCCAACCTTTTTTGGTAAGTAGAAAGTGAAAACGCCAACGTTTTCTTGAAATTAAGCTGATCGATAGAGGTATAGAATAGAAGAACTTAATTCAGGTCAAACTGAATGCATAGAATTGTCAAATCCATTTCCCAATAAAAAAAACCCAGCAAACCATTCACTATATGACACCATGGTGTACAAATTAGATTAAAAGTTAACGGCTATGAAATATCTAGTGTAAAAGAAAAGAGGCTATGAAACATGGATAGCATGTTTGGTTAAATAATTTAGGACTCTCGACTATTAAAAGCCGTCTCAAAATGTTAATGATAAGAGATTATTGAGTTTTGAAATTTCATCTTAAAACGTCAAAAGTTCTAATGTTTAAGTGAAGTTGACTTTTATTCTCAACATACAATATATAACAAGATTGTATCTCTTTAGAGAATGTCTAAGTCGAAATTTGACAAGTTGTTCGAGGTTTAGACTGATCGAATTGCTCACATTACTCCATGTACTAACTACCATCCACCACCACCACCACCACCACCACCACCACCACCATCATCCTCCCAAAACCTTATACGTTGATTATGTTTTGCACGTTGATTATGTTTTGCATATTTAAGTGAGACGAGATTTTTTCTTTCCAAATATTAACTCAGAGAAACAATATACATAAGAAATTGATAATTCATTCACAATTTGATTGTGTATATGGTTTTGACAATTTTGTTTTTCATTTTTATCAAATAGAATACATAACTAGTAGTATTTTACACATAGTGGTTACACATTAAGGCCAACAAGTGGACTAAAATTGCAGAGTCTCCTAAAAGATATTATTTTGAATAAGTTGATGACACAAAAAGGTGTATTAACATATTAGAAAATATAGCTATCAACTGGCTTGAGCTAATGCATGTTCCCCCTACAAAAACTTGTGTAGACCCCCCCCCCCTACCCTACCAAAATCACAACACCTAAACCCTAGCAAATGACCCACGAATTTCCCACGGCTTCACTTTCTTTGACAAATAACTTCCCCTTAAAAACGAAGCATTACTTCACCTCTAATCCTTCAACTCTCCACCCTTAATAGATAAAGTTACATATAAATCAATAGATGCTAGTCATATTACTATTGTAGTTTTGTATAAATATACATACATATATATATACTCAAATAAGTACATATTTATATATGTCTAACCCTTCACATAAGCCTAATTGCATGGTCCAATTAGTAGACCAATATCCACAGCCTAGCAAAGAACCCTCCAATTCTCCTCCACCCCCTCCGTTATGTTCTAATGCTCACCAAGGGGACCAATCAAGAAGTCGAAAATTACCATCTATTAGAAAGGTACAAACCAATAAGGCCTCCGGCATGGGCTCCACTTTGTCCGGTGGCTCATCGAGCAGCCATAGTAGTGGAAAACACCCAATTTACCGTGGTATAAGGAGCCGAAGTGGCAAATGGGTGTCAGAGATTCGAGAACCGCGTAAAACGACACGTATATGGCTCGGGACTTACCCAACTCCGGAGATGGCAGCTGCGGCTTATGACGTGGCGGCATTAGCCCTAAAGGGGAATGATACTATGTTGAACTTCCCGTATCATATTAGTTCATATCAGGTCCCGGTCTCTCCTTCGGCGTCTGATATTCAACGAGCAGCAGCCTCTGCAGCTGAGTTGATGAATCCCAAGACTACAAAGGAGGCGGCAGTTGATGAACCGGGATATATTATTGATTCTGCTAATGCACAAATTGTCAGTAGTGGAAACGATTTTATAGATGAGGAGGAACTGTTTGACATGCCTAATTTGCTGGTGGAGATGGCGGAGGGAATGCTGCTCAGCCCCCCAAGAATGCTGACAGATGACTCACCGGGAAGTTTGAATACCGAAAGTTTATGGAGTTACTTTTAACATCCATTTTGTGGCTCCTTAACCTATAATAGACAAGTAATTTGCTCATCGCAACGAAAGATATAGATAAAATCATGGCTCTACCAGAAATCGGCTCGACCTCGTACTCTAGTTTGGTAGTTTCCACCGCGTGTCCCACCTCGAACCTCGTCTTCTTTTACCCTTTTCTACAATGGTAAACTGAAGCAGAAGCTTTTAGTATTTCTTCTTTCTGTCTAATTTGAACGAGGAATTATTCATTTTATTTGGTTTTTTTATGCTTATGAAATTTTACATCATGATAGAGTCAAAATGGCTAAGGGATATCAATGAAGCGTGTTAGATAGGGCCTCTCTGAAATTAATTCAGATATTTTCTAGTCAAAACAAATTATCTCTCGGGTTTCTTTCACTATAATGCTATTCAAACCCTTGCCAATTAGGTAGTTTATACAGGTATTAGATCGTCCTAGTATTTATACACGTTTCTTGGTTAATTGTCTTCTTCGTTATAGTAATACCATGCAGCATAAATAAATAGTGAATCGCTATAAATAAAGTGTTCTTTATATGCTTTTAATTTTCTTGTTTTTGCTGTTCTTGATAGACGTTAACGGCCCTAGCAATCCAACCCCACTTAAAACTGTTAGAAGACACAGTGGACAACCTATACTATACCTTAGATTGCACCCGACAACCATCACGTTGGCCCCGGCACATGTCGAACATTATATATGCACAATGAAGGCATTCAACAACAAATGGCGCATATAATTTTCAGACATAATAACCGACCAAAAAAAAAAAAAAAAAAATTCTCTGCGTCTGACTGGATAAGATCAGCCACACAAAATTGGCCAGAGCGCAATACGCATTTATGAGCTCATTTGACAATACTTCTGCTTTTGTTTTTGTTCTTTTGTTAGAATTTCTACTTTTGTTTTTTATTCTTGGGATCAACTTTCTCTAAACAATTTCTTGAAAAAAAAAAAAGCATTTTCAAAAAATTATCCAAGCATTTTAAAAGGCAGTTTCGTTTTTAGAAAATAAACAACACAACATGACACGCTGAAAGTTATTTCTAAATAAAAAGTGAAATACTTTAAATGGTATTTTAGAAGCGTTATTATAAAAGTATATAAGTTAATGTTTATAAATTCAACATTTGATTTTTTTAAAAAGATAAATATAATTATTAAACATTAATAATAAAAGTTTATCTCATACATATCGTAATCTTGCAAAATCATTTATAATAAGCCTCTATTTGGTAGGAATTAAAATTAGATTTTTAGTAAATTTTGATAAATATTGATGAAATGTATGACTTAAAAGTTGTAGATCCCATAAAATGTATGATCAAAATCAATTTTTGATTTTGATTTTGATTTAAATTAAAATTTGAATTTTATTTACTACCAAATGGAATATAAATGAATAAATGCTCAAATTAAATTTTACTCACATAGTTTGCAACCAAATACAAGCTGGGAATGGGGATTCGAGTTTGTGAGGGTTTCAAGGTGGCTCAAAGAATGGAGGAAATTATATTTGCAACACGGTGGGGAGTTTTCAAACTGAGATAGAAGCAACGAGATAGAATAAAATAGAATTGTTCTCTTGTCCTCGATGGACAAAATAAAATGTGGTCATTGTTGATAATTCAACAAAACAACAATGACGACTTGACTTGCTTACGTTATGGTCACAATAGGAGACCACGATGGGCATGAGCAGAAGATCATCCTGTAGAATAAAAATAAGCATAATTATAACTTTTATTATTTTATTTTAAACAGCACCAAAACCGCTGGAGACGTTTACAAAACTAAAAAGGAGATTCCTATTTCGTTTATTCTTTTTAAAAAAATTCGGAAACTTTAAAGAAATCTTCCAAAAACACTTTTAGGAAACTATTTACTGAAATATTCGAAAACTCTCATTATCTTTATGAGAATTTTTGCAACCTAGTTTACTCCCACGAGAAAAAGCAGGTTAAATTAATATGAGTAGAAAAATAAGGGAGATTGCGACGGTTGGAAAGCATATAGTAGGTAGAGGTCGGCCATGGCCCATGGGACATCAAAAGCTGTTTTCAATCTTTGCTTTGTCAACTTTTGATTCATGAAATCAAAATGAAAAAGGTTGTTTTTCTAATGTTGCTTTTTTGTCTGATACAGAAGAATGTCATAGTAATTCAGATTTAGACGAAATTCGCAGGTGATATTGACTATGAAAATACATTCATGGCCGACATACTCCTTTGCACTTCTCTTGGTGGAATATCTTTCTCCGAATACAATTTTTTCATAAAGCTTTTTGAGTATATTTATTTTTTAAAATTAATTCATAAAAGATCTAATTAGTCAATTTATTTATTTAAACCCAAACATGCAAAATTACACAATTAAAATCAACACGTCACTTTTTAATTGTTTCTAGGTGATTAGTCAATCAAGTTCAATTATTTTATGGTATAGATGTCACAATCAATCATTAAAGGATTAAAAAACACCAAACATGATCATAGAGAAACCCCAATTGGGTAAAAATCTTGGACACTTTGTCAATCAGTAATCCACTATAAATCGAAGCAAACTTATAGTTCAGACTAGACCCGTCTACCCCGTACAACTTTTGACCTCAATTCTTGCAGTCTCCCTTGATCCTATTGGAGGTGTGTTCCTTCAAAACAAATCTTGACTTCTGGTTTATACCTTAGCCCTCCCGGACTGTGTGCTCTTGGAGTCAGATCCCAACTCCTGGTACCTCACCTTAGTCCTCTTGAATTTGTGCTTCTGCAACAGCTCTCGATCCCTGGTATCGATTTATCTCCGGTGAATTAGATGATTTGGTGTTTGATCAAATGACCTTCTGTGTTTTGATCTCATAATTTAGTATGAAACAATATGACTTGATCAACAAAATATATTTTGGAAGAATTTATGGATCAAGAAATATTTGGTGATTGAATATTGGAATCGATGAATATTTTTGGATCATCAAAGAATTGATTTCTATGAAATAAATCTAATTCAATACACTTTTGGACGTCCCATAAGATGTATATTTATAATGGTGGGTGTTTGGGACGAAAAGGGATTGAAAAAGCAAGTATTTGAAACAAAATGGAACTCTGAACGTCGATCCATCGCTCTAGCACTAGGCTAACGATAGGGAAGCGATAGTTGAATAGTCGTTAGTATTTTTATCATAACTTTCTCTCTCGATATTGGATTGAGGTGATTCAAAATGCATCAGAAAGCTAACTCAAATGGATACAATTCTTCTAGCAATATCATTTTCCAAATTCGAATGTTTCCTATGTGAAAAATGTATTGGAAGTTACAACTAAGAATTTTTGGAGCATAACTTGTACGATACTTTGATACTCTTTAAACTCTTAATTGTATTTCCTTGATTATATTTGATCTTTTTGGACATCTTTGACATCTTAAACTCCTTCAAGACCTATACTACCAATCCTTAACTATTTTGACTTTGATTATAACTCGACAAACACCTAATACAATTCAATTAGGACTTGATTTTGATGTAGGAAATTGTCATTTACAATTTAGACTTAAGAGTTCCAGTACCCTTGAAAATCAAAATAACATTAATAAATTGAAGGCTTTTGGCATTAATTGATCTTTACCGAGTATGGCATGCACTACAATAAGTCAATTGAGCAATCAATCTCTTTAAAGCTCAAATGATAGTTGGATATTAAGATTCATGCTTTCAAACGAGCCACAATCTTCTAAAAATGTAATAAATTAAAGTAAAATCTCACATTGATTATATAAAAACCATAATTAACATATTTGTTCGATTCAGATAAAAAATATTATTAAAATTTAAGTCAACGTCATTTATAAATTTTAAACACATATTTCACAAGAATCACATTTTTTTCAATTACACGTTTTGTCAATTTTTATCAAAATTTACTAAAAAATTGATTTTTTGTCTAAATCAAACAGTGACATAGTAATTCAATTTGTACTCTTCATAAATTTGACGCTTTAAGATGAAATGTCAAGATTCAATAAATTTGTGGATCAAGATATAATTAACTTTGACTTGGCTAAACCTTGAAAATCTTAATGCCTTTCAAATCCTGTAGCCATTATCCTACTGCAATCATTCTTGCTAAGAATAACATTATTTTAAGTTGAATGAAACGTGGATAGATTATTGTTGGAGGACTTCGAACAATTGTATTTGGAATATAATAAAATTATCCATCCAAATCGTTTTCCCAAAAATAGACATAAAAAATAGATAATATAATGGAAACAAAGAATTATTTATTACAAATATTCCATTTCTGGAAGTCGACAGCATGAACTACCAAAGTGGACAAATAGTTTATAATTGAAGGAAGTGAGAATGGAATGATATAAAATTAGCAGCCTGTAAGTGCATTTCTTTTGGCTGGTTTTTCATTAAAATATGTGAACAATCAAGAATCCAATGTAGTTGAAAGTTGAAACTTTAAACAGATATAATTCTAGTAGTTATTTATTTATTATTATTATTGATTATCATTATTCAAATATTTTACTATATTTTAAAATTGGTCCAGAGTCAAAGATTGAATTGTGTTTAAGAAATTAAAGGAATAAATAATTATTTTTTCTTTTCCAAAAAAATGTAACTTGGAAAAAATCAGTTGGGTGTCTTAATTCACCCGGAAATTGGTTGAACTGGTCGGTTTCTTGACTGTTTTACCACTAAATTTCATCAATGTAACTAGATCGTTGCCTAATTTTTCTAAGTTGAACTGATTGGTACGATTTTTATTCAGTATTTCATGATTTTTTTATATATTGTGTCAACATGAGAACCACTAAGGACCACAAAAAATGTTTTCTTAATCAGTTGCCCCATAATTATGTCTTTTGGTTTGGTAATATATGATAATTGTTCCTTTTTCAATTTTTTTCCTTTATTGGATGAAAGACAACCAATTAAAATAATTCCCCTTAATTGAATTTCTACAATATTTATATGCAGAAACACTTTTTTCTGAATCATAAGAAGAATCATTGACTGCTTTTGTAAGCTATAGTGGGTGGAGAATACTTTAGAATATTTATGAAATTTAAATTTTATAAACTTTAAATAATTGTCAAAAATCTTTATGTCAAATCATCAAAAAAAATAATTAATGCAGAACATACATTGATCCATTGATTTGTATCTTGAATAATAAATCAAGGAACTTGGATTATAATATTTGTATCTTATTTTTCGGAACATTAATCTTGATTCTTGATTATGGATTCTTGAATTCTTGGATTCTTCTTCTTGGTTCTTGAATTCCTTTTATAGGTTTTGTATATTCCTTTTCAATATGCTTTCTCTCTAAACTCTTCTGTTGATGGGATGACACAAAAAATGAGAAGTTGCATATGAATTAGGGACCATAATCCTATCTATAGTTTTCATATGTATTTCGTCCATCATTAAATATAATTCCAAAAGAATCTGATCTCTACACATATAATTCGACTTACACTTTATTTAGGCTCCCTAAACCCAATTACTTAAAATTTGCAGCCTAATGACAAAATTTCGCAACCATATTCCTTGATTAGATGTCTCATAGCATGCTACAAATTTCGCTGTTATGGTTGAAGAAGCTATGCGTGTCCGCTTAGCATTCTTCCAGGATATAGCTCATCTAGCAAGTAGGAAGACATAGCCCGATGTACATCTTCAATTGGTCTGATTTCCTGTATGTGAGCACGTGATCTTTTGTTCTCTATAAATACCACATAACCTGCTTGGATGCCTTCCAATGATCCAACACGAGGTTACTTAAATATCTACCTAACATTCCAACAATGAACGCTATATTCGGACGTGTGCATACCTGAGCATACATCAAACTCCCAATTGCTAAAACATAGGAAATTTTCTGCATTTCCTTTTCTTCAAGGTCATTCTTATAGCATTGATTGAGACTAAACTTGTCTCCCTTAGCAACTGGGGTATCTCATGGTTTTCAATCCTCCATTCCACATCTCTTAAGTACCTTATCGATATAACTTTTGTGATAATCCAAGAATACTCTGAGAACGATCCCGGTATATCTGTATTCTTAATATAAAAGAGGCATCATTAAGATCTTTCATTTCAAAATTCTTTTATAAAAATCTATTAGTTTCGTGCAATAAGCCTATATAATTGTAGGCAAGAAGTATGTCATCGACATACAATACTAGAAAAATATATTTACTCCCACTGAACTTGTGATATACACAATCATCAATTGCACTTATCTCAAAACCAAACGAAATGATTATTTGATGAAATTTGTGATATCATTAACGAGAAGCTTGTTCCCATAGATAGATTTCTTTAATTTGCAAATCATTTTCTTTAGGCCTCTTGACACATGGTTTTCTAGTTGCACCATATATATCGTCTCATCAATGTCACCATAGAGAAATGTTGTCTTTACATTCATCTAACGTAACTCAAGATCAAAATGTGTCACAAGTGCCATTATAATCCTAAAAGAGTATTTGGTTGAAACTGGAGAGAAAGTCTATTTGTAATCGATGTCTTCCCTTTGAGTAAAGTCATTCGTAACAAGACGAGTCTTATACCTTTCCACATTACCCTTCGAATTCCTCTTGATTTTAAATATCTATTTGCAACCAATGAGTTTCGTATCTTCAGACAACGGGACAAGTTCTCAAATGTCATTGTCTTTCATAAATTTTATTTTCTCATTCATGACATCAATCTATTTTTTAAAATTATCACTTTTCATTTCTTGATGAAAGTTGATTGGATATTCTTCCATCAATCCAATGATATTCTCATGTTCTTGGAGAAATACTATAAAGTCATCTGAAATTACATTTCTCATTTCTCTAGTGGATCTTCTTAACAGCATTTGTTCTTGAGGTTGTTGAGTTTCTTTATTTGGAACAGTTTCTTGATTGTTTATAGGGGTTTCGAAATATTATCTTGATCCAAAATTGCTTCTTGAACAAGTTCTGGAGAAAGAATTTGGCTTTGGTCCAGATCATAGTCAATTGCAATAGAAAGAACATTTATATATTCCTCCTCAAAGACAAAATCTCCAACCTTAGCTCTCCCCGCAAACTCTATATCCTCAAAGAACCAAGCATTTCTCGTTTCAAAAATTGACTTTGTAGTGGGATCATAAAATTTGTAACCTCTTGACCTCTCAGAGTTTCCAATGAAATAACAACTGAAAATTCTAGAATCCAGTTTCCTTTTATTAAGCCTATAAGGCCTTGCCTCAATTGGACAACCTCAAATGTGCAAATGTTTCAAAATAGGCTTCTTGCATTTTCAAAGTTCATAAGGGATTTTGACAGTTGCTTTACTTGGAACTCCGTTGAGAATATAAGCTTGAGTTTTAATGCTTCTCTCCAAAGAGATTCTGGTAAGGTAGAATGACTAATCATACTCGTTATACTCCTTACCATATCCTTAAGTTTCTGTTTCGTCTTTCAGCAACATCATTTGTCCTAGGAGAACCTAGCATGGTGTACTGTGGGACGATTCCACATTCCTCTAGGTATTTAGTAAAAGGCCTTGGACGTCGTTATCCTGATCCGTCATATCTGCCATATTATTCCCCCACCATGGTCAGATCTGAGATGTTTTATTCTTTTGCAGAATTGATTTTCAACTTTAGCCTTATAAACCCTTGAACATGTCCAGTGATTGGGATTTCTCATGAATGAGATATAGGTAGCCATAGTGAAAATAATCATCTATAAACATAATAAAATATTGTTGACCATTCCAGGAAGCCGAAGGTAATGGCCCATAAATGTCCATGTGAATTAGTTCCAAGAAGTCTGAAGTTCTATTGGCACATAATCTCTTTATGTTGATTTGTTTCCCCTTAATACAATTTACGCAAACACTTAAGTCTGAAAAATCAAGGGGATCAAGAGTTCCTTCTAATACAAACTTTTCGATCATCTTCGAAAAATATGACTTAAACGCTTGTTTCATAATGAAGCAGAATTCTTATTGGATAATTTACGTTTAATACCTAATGAATTCTCATGCAATGTTTCATTATAAGAGGCAACCGAATTAAGAAAGTATAGATTATCATATCCAGATAAAGAACTGATACCCATAAGATTTGAATCAAGAAAAAGATTAAATTTATTATTTTCAAATGAACAAGAATAATCGAATTTGTCTGATATAGAAATAGAAACCAAATTCAGTCTAAAAGTACCACAAAAGTCTCTTTCAAATTCAAATAAAACCAGTCTTTAATGATAATCTAAAAGTCTCTATAGCCTCAACTTCAACTGATTTGTCATTGCCTACATAGATGAATTTTTTAGCATCATTTAGCTTTCGACTGTTCAGGCAACCCTACATTGACATACTTATATAAATAGTGGCACCCGAATCAATTCACTAAGTATGTCTAGGTATGAAACTAAATTAATATCAGAACAAACCAAAGTGAGAAACATACATTTTTTACACGTCAAGCTTGGTATTTGGTACAATTCATTTTCAAGTGTTTCGGGATTCCACAAAAGTAACAGTCAGATGATTCATCTTTTTCATACATCTGTTGTTTCTTTTGAGTTGGGCCGGGTGCAGCTTCCTTATTATTTCTTTTCTTGAACTTATTCTTAGAGGTACTAGCCAAGTGAGCACTTTTAGTCTTATCTTGCTTTCGCTTTTCTTCTTCTTGCACACAGTATGAAATGAGCTTATTTAGAATCCACTTATCCTTTTGACAGTTGTAACTGACCTTGAATTGATTGTATTGTGTAGGGAAAGACATCAAAATCAAATGTACGAGCAAATCATAAGACAACTCAAGCTTTAGTGTTTTCAGTATTGAAGCAATATGAAACATCTTCATGATATACTCCCGAATATTTCATTTACCTTTATACTTTAGTGAAACCAAGTTCACCATAAGCGTACTGGTTTCGGCATTATCGCTTTTTGCAAAGTGTTTTTCAATTTCATCAAGAAATTTCTTGGCGGAATTATCTTATCGAACACAGCTTCCCTGAATGATTCTGAAATACTGCGCTTCATGATCATAAGGCTCATGTGGTTTGAACGATCCTACTTACCAAAGGCCATTTTTCATAAACGAAACTAGGTTAATATAGGGTTTGAAATTCACATCCGAAATAAATTTTATTTTATATAAAACCTAATTATGAATTTCAACCCTACAATTCTTCATTTAATCTAAACGGTTTAATATAGATTGACTCTAATACCACTTGTTGAATATTTATGAAATTTAAACTTTATAAACTTTAAATAATTGTCAAGATCCCCATGCCAAATCACCAAGAAAAATAATTAATGCGGAACATATCTTTATCCATTGATTTATATCTTGAATAATAAATCTTGAATTGTAATCTTTGAATCTTATCTTTTAGAACTTTAATCTTGTTTCTTGATTATGGATTCTTGAATTGGATTCTTCTTGGTTGTTGAATTCCTTTTGCTGATTTTGGATCTTCCTTTTCAATATACTCTCTCTCTCTAAATTCCTGTGTTGATGGAATGACACAAAGAATGAGAAGTTGCAGATGAATTGGAGATCATAACCCTATATAGTTGTTGACCTATGGTTGATTATGACCTTATTGTTTTGATTATAACAAACAAGTTTATCTTGTTTACTAATGATCTAATTTGAGTGATCAAGCTTTCAAAGTTTTAAAGATTATTATTAACACTCAAATGAAGAACAAGAAAAAGAAAAGCAAGCATTTGAGATGATAGAACATTCGAGACAATAAAGATTTGTGTGCGACAATCAAATTGGAACTTAACAGAATCGCAAAAGTCGCAAATCAAGATTCAAGTTTGAAGACTCGAAGAAATGAAGAAATTGAAGACAAGTTATTGATCAAATTTATTTTATATAAAGGTATAACTTGTCAAAATTTAGCAAGTGCATTAAGCTCAACTATTTATCATGAATCATCACTTGCATAAAATGTTTTAATCAAAAGTAAGATTGATTTTTAAATGAAAACATCCTTCATATGCCTACATTTTTCAAATCAATCAAAAAGGAAATTCTTTAAAAAAAAAAAAAAAAAAAAAAAAAAAAAAAAAAGGTCAAAGTCAACGGTCAACCGGACGTCCGGTTGACCAGGCGGACGTCCGGTTCGCCAGTGGTCAAATTTTTAACCGTTCTGACTTCTGACCCACAACGGCTAGTTGGTCATCCGGTTCAGATCCGGTCGTCCGGTTGGTCGTCCGGATGGGCAGAACTATTCCGTTTTGATGGCTATAAATACCATTTCACTTTGCATTCATTACAACAACTTTGAGGAGATATTTGAGAGCTTATTTTGTTGAAAATCCTTTGAGCTAAATTGGTATTTATTCTACTTGATTTATTTGGAAGAATTTCTTGATTGATCCAAACTAGTTTTCATCTACTTTTATCAAGAAATTCATTTGGCAAGAAAACTTCAATCTCATCCTTTTATATTCTTGAAGAAAGTTTTTCTTTGCCAACACTTTTGCTAAAGTGATAATCTCTCTTCATACTTAACTTATTATTATTTGTTAAGAGAGATTGATTGGTTGAAAACTTTGATATTGTGCTAAACTATTTCATTATCATTCATACATCAAAGTTTTCTAAACATAACACTTGAGCTTAATTAATTTGCTATCTATTGAAGTGTTATGCTAACTCTCTTGAACTTAACTTGATTATATTTTTGTTAAGAGAGTTTTTGAGTTGTAAACTTATATTTACATTTGTTGGTTTCAAGAGCCTTATCAAAACTTGATTGTGAGGTTAGGAGCACCTTGTTGTAAGTCTCCTAAGGTTAAGCACACCTTGTTGTAAGTTGCTTAAGGTTAAGAGCTCCTTATTGTAAGTCTCTTAAGGTTAAGTGCACCTTGTTGTAAGTCACTTAAGGGTTGGTGCTCCTTATTGTAAGTCACCTAAGGTTTTGATACACCTTGTTGTAAGTTATCACTTAGTGAATTTGGCCTTGCTCGTGACGGAGAGCTTGGTAACAGGGACGTAGATCACGTTGTGGTCGAACCCTTTAAATTGGTTGTTCACTTTACTTATTGCACTTTACTTTATGTAGCCTATTTACTTTGTGCAATATTTATACTTGAACTTAGCTATCAAATTGTATATCTACTTGTTATATTAACTTTGCATTTGTTACTTTTGTTTTGAATAGTTTTGAGATTTATTATCGAAAAAGTTTCAAAAACCAATTCACCCTCTCTTGGTTAGTCGTCCTTTGGGTCAACAATAGTGTCCATATGTATTTTGTCAATCATGAAATACAATTCTTAATGAATCTGGTCTCTACACATATAATCTGTCTCACACTTTATTTAGAATCCTTAAACTCAATTACTTAAATTTCTTATTAGATCACTTTACTTTCGGTTTAACTTTAAAATAGCATTTATATACAATTAATTACATATGTCGATCAACATGACAAATTAATTAATTTCCCAACAAATACACCCACAATAAGTTAGTCGTGTTAGATTATATAGATCATTTAATTATAATATACCTATTCAATCGATTTTGGAATTTTTATTCAATTTAATATATTGTGCAGTTAATATGTGTATTACATTATATTAATAATCTTACATTAGACAAATGATTATAGGGGAAACACATTGCAAGTGAACAATTTGTGGATTCTTAGCATATTTTTAATTTCATTTTACATATTATTACTCTTGTTGTTGATGATGAAATAAAAAAATTCTAAAGTTTTCCTACAAAATACTTCAAAGTCCATGAATTACATAAATAACTATACATAGACTTGGGGGCTATTGTTATTCCATTAAATATGGGACCGTCAACATGAGCCCAAGTGGCAGCCACGTAAGTACCTAACTGAGGTCCCCAAGTGGGTAGCCGAGGTGCCTAATTGAGGCCCGCAAAACGTTAGCTGAACTACCTACAAAGGTACTAACCGAGGCCTCCCAAAATGTATAGTCAAATTGCCCACCCAGGCTCCTCAAGAACGAGCTCATTTTGGCTGAAGCTCTCACTAGCTCTTAAAAAATCTAAAGACAATCATTAGGAATGACTGATGTGATGTTTGTAATGATGAATGTATCAAGTCTGTCAGCCTAGGTGGTAGAGTGGCTGACGCATTGTCAATGTATTAAATGCAGAGCAGGTTAGTGATGTGATGCTTGGACCTGGGAGATGAAGTCACCTGTTTCTTCATCCAACGATTACTATTTTAGCTAGAGTTATATAAATATCAACTCTTGTAACATAGTAAATGACCTTTTCGGAGAAGAAAAACATGCATATGAACTATATGTGCTTAACACAATATTTTCCTTCTCTTGATATCAATTTGCTTGAGTTTAGATTACGTATACTTTGGTGAAATTGTTCGTGATTGTTTATTTATTTGCAATCATATTGTCAGTGCTTGAACATTTTTGTCTCGTGTCATAAAGCATCTCCCACGTCCAGAAATACCACCCTTCTCCATTCGAATCTCGAGTCAAAACGTGTTGGAATTTGCTTACGTGGACTCGAGTAGGCACGACATCTATTGGCAACGACTTTTGGGGTCAACATTGTTGATGATGAAATAAAAAAATTCTGAAATTTTCCCACAAAATACTTCAAAGTTAATGCATTACATAAATGACTATACATAGACTTTGGAGACCATTGTAATTCCATTAAATATGGGACCGTCAACATGAGCCCAAGTAATAGCCACGTAGGTGCCTAACTGAGGTCCCCAAGAGGTTAGCCAAAGTACCTAACAAGGTGCCTAATCGAGGTTCCCAAGTGACTAGCCGAGGTACCTAACCGAAGCTCCCAAGAGGTTAATTGAAGTGCCTAACAAGGTGCCAATCGAGGCCCCCCAAAAGGTCCAGCCGAAGTGCCCACCGAGGCTCCTCAAGAACGAGCTCCTTTTGGCTGAAGCTCTCACTCGCTCTTAAAAGATCTAAAGACAATCAATAGGAATGACTGATGTGATGTTTGTAATGATGAATGTCTCAAGTCTGTCAGCTTAGGTTGTAGAGTAGTTGGCCCATTGTTAATGTATTAAATGCATAGCAGGCTAGTGATGTGATGTTTGGACCTGGGAGATGAAGCCGCCTGTCTCTTCATCCAAGCTAGAGCTCTATAAATGTCAACTCTTATAACATAGTAAAGGACCTTTTGGGAGGAAAAAACATGCATATGAGCTATATGTGTATAACACAATATTTTCCCTTTCTTGATATCAATTTGCTTGAGTTTAGATTACGTATACTTTGATAAAATTGGTCATGATTGTTTATTTATTTGCAATCATATTTTCGGTGCTTGAACATTTTTGTCTCACGTCATAAAGCATCTCCCATTAGGGCTGTAAGCAAAAACCGCCAACCCGAAAAATCAAATCGAAACCGCATTTTGGAAACCGTCGGTTTGGTGCCACGTGGACCCATCAACGAAATGGTTTTGAATCAAACCAAACCGGTCAAAAACGGTTTGGTTTAAGTTTGAGAAATTTTTATTGCGGTTTAAAACCAAACCGGACCGGCGAAAAAATAAATAAAAATTAAAAATTAAAAAATAAAAAAAAAATGAAATTTTCTAAATTGTAACTTGTAAGACTTTTGTGTTGAGTTTTTATTTATTTATTTTTAAATGAGGTTCATATATTCCATAGGCTCTTAAACTGAAAGTCTAAAACGATTCATCAAACAATCCCACGTATTTCATATAAATTACTATCACCAAACAATCATCAACTTATATAAACTGTATAGTACTCCAATGATTAAATAAATTTCAATCAAAATCCTACATTGAGTTGAACATCCTTTAAAAAATTATTGCAACTTCTGGTTCTGTCGATTATAATTTGTAGAAATCTAGATGAAAAGTTTTGATCGGATCAATAACTATGTAATCAAAGTGAAAACAAAATAAAAATTTCGAATCTTAGAAATGAAATTATATATTGTAAATAAATTTATTTAGGTATAAATTTACCCAATATTCTAATTTGGCTTGAGAATCAGTTAATCAAAGAATTATAAGAAGAGAGAAGAAGGAAAGTACTGGGGTCTAAAATGAAGAAAAAATCCTATTATTTTTTATAAAAGTGATTGGAGATTGAATCATATATTTTACCAAAAAAATAAAAATAAATCCTATGAGAATCGTCCAGTTCCCGGCGGTTCCCATACTAGAATTGGGAATTGGACCGGAACCGATTGGTTCTTAATAATTTGTCCCAAAATCAAATTATTTTTTAGAATATTCGAAACCGAATCGACCGGTTCTAAATGGTTCTGGTCCGATTTCACCGATTCTGAAAAAAAAAATGTCTACTCCTAAATTAATGGCATAAAAGTAAATAGAAAAAAATATACGGCAAAATCGACGATTTAAAATCTGACGCCGGGCAAAAAAATATACGGTAAATCGACGATTTAAAATCGGACCAAACCGTTAGGTTTAAGTTTGAGTTTTTTTCAAACCGTTCAAAATGGTTTGATTTAGTTTTGAGTTTTTCTCAAACTGGTGTAAACGGTTTGGTTTGAAAATCTATCAAAAATCGATAAAATCGGACCGCTTACACCCCTATCTCCCATGTCCAAAAATGCTACCCATTTCCATCCAGATCTCTGGTCAAAATGTGTTAAAATTTGCTTGCGTGGACACGAGTAGGCTCGACATCTGTTGGCAACATTTTTTGGAATCAACATTGTTGATGATGAAATAAAAAATTTCTAAAGTTTTCCTACAAAATACTTCAAAGTCCATGTATTACATAAATGATTATACATAGACTTGTGAGATTACTGTTAACCTATTAAATATGGGACCGTCAACATGAGCCCAAGTGGCAGCCACGTAGGTGCCAAACCGAGGCCCCCAAGTGGCCAGCCGAAGTGCCTAATAAAGTGCATAATCGAGGTTCCCAAGTGGCTAGCCGAGGTACCTAACCGAGGCTCCCAAGAGGTTAACTGAAGTGCCTAATAAGGTGTCTAATCGAGACCCCCCAAAAGGTCCAGCCGAAGTGCCCATTGAGGCTCCTCAAGAACGAGCTCCTTTTGGCTGAAACTCTCACTAGTTCTTAAAAGATCTAAAGACAATCCTTAGGAATGACTAATATGATGTTTGTAATGATGAATGTGTTAAGTCTGTCAGCCCATGTTGTAGAGTGGCTGGCCCATTGTCAATGTATTAAATACATAGCAGGCTAGTGATATGATGCTTGGACCTGGGAGATGAATCCATCTGTTTTTTCATCCAACGGTCACTACTTCAGCGAGAACTCTATAAATACCAACTCTTGTAACATAGTAAAGGACCTTTTGGGAGGAGAAAAACATGCATATGATCTAAATGTACTTAACACAATATTTTTCCTCTCTTGATATCAATTTGCTTGAGTTTAGATTACGTATACTTTGGTGAAATTGTTCATGATTGTTTATTTATTTGCAATTATCTTGTCGGTGCTTGAATTTTTTTGTCTCGCGTCATAAAGCATCTCTCACATCCAAAAATGTCACCCTTCTCCATCCGGATCTTCGGTCAAAAAGTGTTGGAATTTGCTTGCGTGGATGCGAGTGAGCCCGACATCTGTTGACAATATTTTTTGGGGTCAACACTTGTAATCAGGATTACGGCTTAATTCCTAACTTAATGAAATGACAAAAAAAAATAAAGAAGGTGTTCTTAAATTTTGTCAAGCAAGAGATATTTCTCAATTTTAATCACAACAAAGGATAAAATAAAAAACACACTAAACGTTACTTGATTCTTTGCTCAACTTTTGGGGAAATAATAATGATTATTAATCTTTAGTTTTTAAACTTTAATTATTCATTTAAAAAAAAAAAAAAAATTCTTCTTCTAGTGGTTGAGTAGTTAAGAACCATCTTCTCTAATCTAAATACAAAATTTATTATAGATTATGATAATAGAGTACTCAACATTCGAACTCGGAATCTCTATATATATGCTATCTCTTCTCAAACATTCAAGTGAAAAGGAAGAAATTCACTACCAAAAACATGTCTCCATCGACCAATCTTCGACAAAGGCTATTTGTTGGTCACTAAATATCTTAGTGACCAAGTTATAATTCCCCGTTGGTCGCTAATTCATCAAAAGTATTTAGAGGCCAATCTTTGGTTGGTAAAGGGCTTGGTTTGGCAACTGATAATTCTAAAAAAAATGGTTGATGTGCACCTTTTTACGACTAAACTTTGGTCCGTAAAAAGCATGGATTAAAATTATTACCATCTTTTTAGCAATCAATATTTGGTCAGTGATGGACCCATTTGGCATTGCTTTTTGTTCTACTTTTACTTATTATTGTAGAAGAGTTTTGAAAAAAGTTATCTTAATTTTTATTTGAAAATTAATTTTTAAGTACTTTCTATTCCACGGGTGCTTTTAGAGAAAATCACATTCAACCAATTTCTTCTAAAATTTCTTCTAATTACCAAAAAAAAAAACTTTTATAAAATTAGTCAAACAGGTTCAAAAATAGATTTTAGGTCTCAAAAACTCTTTTTAACTTTTCAAAAGTTATGTGAAATAGGCCCTAAATATTGTTCTTTGAATAATACTTGGTAAAAATATTACCTATCACATATCAATCGTTGGTCGGTGAATGGTCAACAATTTTTTTTTTCTTTCAACAACCGAAATTTGGTCGCTGAAAAATATTTACCAACCAAAAAATACACGAAAATTCGAAAAATCCAAAGCCACGGGAATAAAATACATGGGATTGTAGCCGTTATGCATTTCAGCGACCACCCCAACTTACGATTGTAGCCGACTCTTACACGGGAAAAATTAGTTCTTTTTTCCTCCCCAATCTTTTGTGACAAATTGAATATATGGTCCCTGATATTCTTAAAGGGAACCAAGTTTTGGTCGCAAAAGAGTATGAGAAAATTTGTTCAATTTTGAAGGACCAAAGCCTTCACCAATCAATTTTTGGTCGGTGATAGTGTCTTATAGCAATCACATTTTATTGATTGCAAAACCTTTGGTCGGTTGAGCCCATTTTTATGTAGTGAATGAGTTGAAATGCATCAACTTTCCTTTTAAAACAATCATATATGGGTTTCTACTTTCTAGTCAAATATTTTTTTTTTTTATGATTTTGACCTTTTATTCTACTTCGACTAATATATGGGTTTCTAATCCAAATTTCTATTTATGAGTTTGACCTCTTATTCAACTTCGACTAGATATAATACAAAAAAAAAAAAAAAAAAACACTTCGACTAGATATTATTTAAGACTTTGTATCGATCCAACCCAACAAAAAACATTTGGTGGCTTCATTTCCAAATAAAATCGTTCATGTTTGTGGAAGCGGGAGCGACAGTAAGTATACAAAAGTAGTGGTAATTTGGAAGAATACAAAATAGTGCTAATTGAAATAAATATAACCAATTTTTGTGCTATTGTTATCAATTTTTCCCTGAATGAAGTTAACGGCTTTCATACATTGAGCGCCCAACATTGTCAAACAATTTATCGGTCTGACCATTTTTTACCCTAAAATTTGGAAATTGATAAGTTTTGTGATCTTCAATCGTTGTGTAAAATAGACAAATTAGATCTTCAAAGTGGTCGAAAATCTCTCCAATGGGGAGATACAAAGAAAATGCAAATTGTATTTTTCGACAGACGATGTAAAAAAAATATAAATTTACATTTTTTTTTTTTTACATCTACAAGAGGTAAAAAGTGAATTTAGATCATTTCATTAGAGTAAAATTTGAATTTAGATCCACCGAAATGTAAATGAAAATAGAAAAGTGATTTTAAAAGTACCAATTTTACACCACTATTAAAGATGAAAAAAAAAAAAAAAAAAACTGGAACACAACCTGTTGAACGGGAAGGCTAGTTCAACCACGAAACTCATTTGCCCCAATAAACGTTAAAGACAGTGCAAGGCCTATTGATGTTGACACAATGGGAAGAATAATTTTCATCATCATCTCTAGTTCAACCTTAGTTAACCATTTGACTATTAACACTCGGTCTCATACATTTTCCGGATCAAAGCTTGGTTTAGGTTTAAAAACATTGATTGTGTGTGTGCCAATAATACTATTGCGCGATCTGATCAATTGGAACAGGCTAACTAGTTTAGAAAATTTCAGATTGAGTCTTGTTATAGGTGAAAGGGAAAAATTCACAAGTCAAACATTAATTATGTGGCAATTCAATTTTCAAGTTTTAAGTTTCAAAATGCAAAATTCAAGTGCTAACAAATTAATTAAATATATTTTATTAATTAAATATATTAAGGTCATAATTATACAATTAATGGTCACATGTGCATGCTTATAGGTCGCAACGTCACATATTATTAAATTAGTTGGTTACAGATTATTTTGTAGTCACAATAAAAAAAATTTCATAGATCATACTTTATTTCATTAGTCACAAATCAAAAAATATATAGGTCCAATTTATTTGTCGGTCACAGATTTTCATATTAGTTGATCATAAATTATTTTTCAATTACAAATTATCGATTTTTTAGGTCATATTTATATAGCTGGTCACAAATAAGTAAATAGTTGGTCACATACACCAAATAGATTGGCACATACCACTACTACCATTACCACCATGGGCACTTGAGACCACCCTTACCGTGCCACCGTCGCTACCACAACAACGCACAAGACCACCATCATCAACAATACTACCACCACCACCAACAAAATCGTCACCGCCAGATCTAGGGTTGGACAAACTTCCGAACCGAACCGACCGAATCGAACTCGACCTTACCTGAATCGAATGACCGATTCTTCCTAAGTTATATACTCGAACGGGTATCTGAATCGAAAATCGACAGATTTAACGTGTTTCTCAATTTTAGATCAAGAATCAAGGAATCGAATCCCCTTAATTTTTTTAATTTAAATAAGTCAAATTCTTTTATTTGTTTTTTTAAATAAATTTGCTAAGTAGTTAATTTAACTCAAATCCAAAAATATGATTTTCCTATTTCTAATTTTAGTTCAAACTCAATTTAATCAAATTGACCTAAATTTTTCCCCAAATATGTTATTCTATCATAGTGTCGTTTCTACCGTTCTTGAGAAATCGAATTGAAACTCAACATCACATATCTTAATTATTGTAAACTCGTTATCTTCTTTTCTGTAATTTTAACAATCAAATCTATGAATAACTTAACAAAGAGAGATGCAAAAGACACATAAAATTGGATTACATCATTTTATAAGAGCTAAAATTTAACATTCATTAGTTATATTAATGTAGTTTTATAAATATTAAAAAATTTAATTATAGTACGAAATTCAAGAACAGAATGAAATTGAATCAAACCGAACCTGAACGTTTCCATAATTAAATTTGGATCCCACAGTTTCACTAATTAAATACTTGAAAATTTTGGATCCGGTTCAATTCTTATTAGAACCGAACCGGACCATATCTAGCCTTAGCCAGATCCACTGCCAACAAAAACTATTCCAACACCAAAATATGAGAACCACCATCGCTACAACTTTGGCCACATCAAAATCAGCAAAAAAAATCCTAATTTTTGCAACGAGCAGCCCATCGACTAGAGTAATTGCTCGTCGTTGGGCGAAGCAACTGGGATACCATCACCTTGCGTGACAGTCGGCCCATCGACTTCGCAGCCGTATTGTGTGCAGCGACACCTGTAAAAGTCGATCATCACTTTGGAGAATCCATCAGATTACTGGGTTGTGGATTGTGTGTGTGAGAGTGAGTAACAAAGGGTGGAGGTTGACATGTATGTTGAATTGGGTGAAATTTTAGGGTTTGGATGGGTGTGGGTGTTAGTTGAGGGAGCCATTACTTTTAGACCTTTCAAGCATTAGATAAATACCTGATTTCTGCATAAAAATAAAAATAAAAACTTCTCACTTGAAATTTGGACTGTGAATTTGTATTACCTAGAACCATGTAATTTTAACTAGGTCAAAAACTATAAATTTAGATTCCACTTTAATCACCTAAGAATCGGCCTCTATTAGCTTCAAACCGGTCTCTTCAACAAAGAATCTACCGAATTCTTATCAATAGTTCTATTAACAACCCCACAATTGTTGATCAAATAGTAATGTTATCTATTACTAGTGATGATAATTGATGCTACCAAAAATCGTCAGCTGTTGAATCCCGAGCTCGGGAAAAAAGCACATGAACAGAATCTCCGATACTTGAAACAAAGGTAACGAGGTGTGACATCGTCCCCCTCCAATGTTTAAGTTAGCGAAAGGGAAAAATATAAGTGTAAAGCTATGAATTGAATGTAAAAGCGTACCTGGATAATGAGCTTTGATCATGTATTTATAAACGTCGGTGGTAGAGTTGTGGAAGGATTCAACCAAATGTAATCTTTATCCTTATTATGCAAAGTGTTTTTGTTATATTGAAAGTATGCCATTTGAGTTCGAATCGAACCATGATAGGTAAATAATGATGATAAGGGTCATAGAAAATTATAATCATAGGCGCACATACACAGGTCGTGGATGGTCGGGTCATGTAAGAATTGTACACATCATAGGCCCCCATGCATCTATGTCAAGAGCTCGTGCACAATGTAAGAGTTTCTAGAATGAGATGCATAGGTACATTTGGCTCAAAAATAGGCATGCTTACATCGAGTTGATAGACCCTGAGCATATAGAGATAGGGTAGCAAGCATTGATCATTTTAAAAATTTGAAAAGAATGAGCTCGATCTCGAATTTTGTATACAAAATTTAAAGGAATGGATGGACCCCCTTACCTTGTGTAAAATTTGAAAGAAATGAGCTCGACCTCGAGTTTTGTATAAAATTTTGAAAGGAAATGGTGGACCCGACCTTATTTAAAATTTGAAAGGAAAGAGTTTGACCTCGAGCTTTGTAAAAAATCTAGAAGGAACTCAACCTCGAGCTTTGTAAAAGAATTTTGAAAGGAATTGATGGACCCCTTGACCTTGTTTACAAATTGAAAGAAATGAGCTTGAACTCAAGGTTTTTTTAAAATTTTAGAAGAAAGGAGCTCGACCTCGACCTTGTTTAAAAATTAAGGAAGAGCCCGACTTCAAGCTTTGTAAAAAATTTGGAAGGAAGGTTCGTCTTTAGGGTTATGACGTCGGTCCTTCTACTTTATATTTTTAGGATTGATTTTAATTGAATGTATAAAGTATGTAGGCGCGCATACACAGGGCAAGGCTCAAGGTACTTGCACTGGGGACAATGCTTATGTGCTTGCTCGGTGCAAGGTTTGAGGTGTTTGCGAGAGACAAGACTTGAGGTACTTGCTCAGAGCATGGCTTTATGTGCTTGCTAAGGATAAGTCTAAAGGAACTTGTGTGGGACAAGACTTGAGGTGCTTACTCGGGGCATGACTTATTTACTTGCACTGGACAAAAATCCCTACCAATCAAATAATAAAAATAAGTGGGAACATGAAAGATCAAGGAAAAATATGTAAGATCATAATATTTTAGGTGTATGACATTGACCAACTAAACAATAACATTGATAATTCCTGCTGTTGGTTGATTACTGCCCCCAACCTCTAAGGTATTTTCCTTGTTATGATCACTTCTCGAACGTTTGTCTTGACCAACATAAGTTTCTAAGAATGCCCTCTTGATCAGAGACTCGGTCTCATGCTGCAAGACTTTGCATGTCTTTGTGGTATGCTCATGGTCTTGATCACTGTTCTAAATAGCGCGCCTAGGCGGCGCCAATGCGTGGCGAAGGCGCTAAGCCAAGTGGTTTGTCGCCTTTTTAGTGGTCAATAGCAATCGTTGCCTAGACGAGCATTATTATTATTTTTTTTTTTTAAATATACATTTTTTTTAAACTTAAAATTTAAAGGCTGATTTTTTTCACTTCGTTTGCCATAAATTCAAAACAACCCCTTGAAACCTTGAACAAATGAAAACTTTTAAAAATTCCTATCTATTTACCATTTAGTATTTACATTTGAAATTTATCCTCTTGTTGGAAACTTTGAAAAAATGTATAAAATTCCTATAAATCTATTTTTAATGTTTGATAGATATTATTTTAATTATTAAATAATTTTTTGATTGATTAAAAATTAAAATAAGATAACGTCTTTTTACGCTATTTTACGCATTTGCCTCACCTAAACTCACCTAGCTCATAGGTTGGGCTCCACACATTACGCTTTTTAAAACACTGGTCTTGATAAAACTCACAATACTTACTCTTATCTTTGGTGTCAGAAAGGGACCGGATCCTTGAGGGCCATTTAAGTTCTTTGAGGTCTTTGATCTCCATTAAAATATTTGACATGGAGGTGTTTAGATGTGTGAATGATGGGACGTCCTGCTTCTGCTTTCCTCGAGCAAGATCATGTCGTGGATTTGACTCGTGTTGTCTCTTATGCTAGGGCCTCTCAGTGGTCGGGCAAGTCTTTCTTGGGTACATTTTTTTCTCCATGTTTATGTACTTTTCTCCTCGGGTAAGAAGTTCAATCACTGATTTTGGCGGAGTTTTTGATAAGGGCGTCTTGAATACTTCATATCTTATTGCATACGTAAGGGCAGAGACAGCTGTTGTAATGTGTAGGTCGGGTATTTGGAGCCTTTCTGCATTAAACCGTGTCATGAAATCACGTAGGGTTCATTTTGTCCTTGGCGAAGTTGCATGAGGGTTGTGACGATCTTCTTGATGCGTTTACTACTTGCAAAGAAGGCCCAGAACTTATTAGCCAAATATGAGAATGAGGTAATGGAATTAGGTTCTAGGGTAAAGAACCAATTCCTAGAAGCGTTAGTTAGGGTTCGTGAAAAGGCTTTAACATCATGGGATCTATTGCAACCTGTAAGTTCATAACATCCATATATACATTGAGGTGATTGATGGGGTTAGTGGTTCCATCGTACTCTTTTATTGAGGTATTTGAATTTGTCCGGTAAGGGATAGGACAGTATCTTAGGGATAAATAGAGTATTGGGAGTGAACCATCATCTTCCCTTGGTATTTTGAAATAGACTAGCCGCAATCCCATCCTGTATGATCTAGGCAAGTTCACTTGAGTATATAGTAACCGACCACGAGGTCGAGGCCAAATGAGGTATGCCTTAGGTTCTGGTTCCACCAATATCGTACACAGGGTATGGAACCCGAGCTCGAGTATCGGCCATTAAACCTCCTGATGGTACCGATGTAAAGTCCGGATGCAAATGTTTTTTACTTAGACTGTGTCTGGGCATGATTTTTTAGCCCAGAAATGGATTGTTTAGTCGTTGTAGCCATCATTTTTTTACTAACAGTGTCTTTGGTAGGACCCACGCCATGCTATATGGCTATATTTCTCTTTTTAATCCCTTGAAAAAAGCAGACCCAGACAGGCCCTTAGCAATTAGCCTGACAACTTGTTGGTGAAGCTCCTCGAAAGCTCCGATGGTAACAACTGCTAGTTGGGGTATTGGTATTTCTGATGATTCTTCTTGAGGAGCTTGAGGATCTTCAGTAGGAGGATGGTTTGGAATGGATGAGCTTGCTGAAGGAAGACCTGAATGTGTATTAACCATGACTTTTGGTTGCGGTTCCCACAGACGGCACCAATGATGTTACCAAAAATCGTCAGCTGTTGATTCCCAAGCTCAAGGAAAAAAGCACACGAACAGAATCTCCAGTACCTGATGTTGATGTTAAAAAATGTAAACACTTGATTTGAGACAACTTTTAGAGAAAAGGGGTCGTAACTCTTTTCTTTTTTGTATAGATGATCTTCTGTTTCTTTTGTGTTTTTTGTTTCCATGCCCCCTTTAGCAAAAAGGGACCTTTTCTTTTTATAGATGTGTTTTGATACAAATGGTAAGGCTGCTGTCAAATCAATCACTTCATACGTCAGGCCGAGCTCAAAAAATCGTGCCGTAGTCCTCGGTTGTGATTGGCTAATGAGGTCGGCTCCCATCAAATCCTAATAATTCTGTTTTGTCAGTCAATTATCACTTTTGCATGGAAGTTAGCAACAAAAGTGGTTGATTGGTCGAGGAGGGCGGTGCTGTCGCCCTCTCCTCCAAGTGTACTTGACTTGATTTGACAGATGGTGAAAGTAATGTAATAATTATGTCCCCTGAAATGATGGCGGTCTTCTGACAAGGCTGCTAGAGACAACCGAACTGGGGTCGATAACCGAACTGCCAACTAGAAGTCATTAATACTAAAAGCATAATATTTGACCTCGGACCTCGGTGGTCAACACCTGAAACAAAAGCAACGATGTGTGACATCGTCGCCTCTTCGATACTTAAGTTAGCGAGATGGGTAAATATAAGCGTAAGGCTATGAATTAACGTCTTCTAGAAGGTAAATGAGAAAGATTACATTAGAGGACACACGACCCGATCTTGACATTGAGGCCCGACCTCAACTTTGGGGAAACTGTTGGAGGCCAACATCGGGGCCTCGAGCTCGAGCTCATTCATATGAGCTCGTGGATGTTACGATTCAGGGAAGGAGTAACCTCAAGCCAGACCACATAAATTCAAGGATGTTCTAGCCTATGAGAGTGCTCGAGGTTATCATGACCTTGAGCGTGAGATCCTTGATGGTCGGATTATGCAAGAATTGTACACATTAATAATTAATAGTTTAGCTGACCGTGCTGATGATCACAATTAGTTGTAAATAGTATTGTTAGTAATCAACTATATTTGTTTCAAAATAATGTTATCTAATAATAATTATGTTTAGCATTACTTGTATTTTTCAATGAATAAAAAATACATTCCAATTTATTGAAGAATATGCTAGTGACCACCCGGTTTATACTAGTATTGAAAACTATTGATAATAAATTGCATTATCCTCTGAGAAAATTAGGGTCGGACTTCCCCAACATTTCATGTAGTGTGGAGTCAATTCACTAACCTATTTCATCTTGTGAGATTGGCTCCCCGCGTGACGAAATCTGTTACATTGACGGTTAAAAAGTAATTTTTCCTTTGAAATGACTCCTCTGCTCCTACTATAAATTAAATATTAAAAGAATAAAAAATGAAATGACAGGGGGTAAGGGGTTGGAGATGTGGACTGAAATTCCTTCTTTTTTTTTCTTTTTTTTTAAATAATATAAAGGCATGAGTTGTGCTACAGTGACAGGGGTTGGTGTCAAGTTCGGTGATCGACCCCTCACATAGGGGAGAAGGTCCACAATTTTTGAAAATATTTTATTTATGCAAATTCCATCGCACAGTAAGAGGTCGGGCACAGTAAGAGGTCGGTCAATGAATCTAACATCGATCCTGACCATTTAGTTTTTTTCTAAAGGCATAATAGACATTTTAATAGCAGATACTTTGCTGTCTGTCTCAAGTGGATGACAGGGGACAAAGCAAAGTCTATGAGCAAAACCCCACTACTCTTAATGCACACTGAATTCAGTGACATCCTTAATTAATCATGATATACATAGACTGGTCCAATTGCAGCCGCACAATTGCCAGTAAGACAAGGATTTTTTTTATGTCCTAATAAAATCTGTCTGTCATCAAAACGTCATGTAACATTCTGTTTTTGCATTTAATTACTGTAAACCTTGGAATTACACACGGATGATTTCATTATCATCACCACGTGCATATTAGTATATTCTTACTTCTCTATTTTTAAAAGATAAAATATCCCTAATTTTGATTATTTAATTTTGAAAAAAATAAAAAAATGAGAAGATGATAAAAACTGTAGACTGATAAACTCTTATACATTAAAAATTTGATAAATGAATAACCTCTCTTAAATAATAAATATCTTTAATAATTTCGTTAAATGTATAAAATAATGTTTTTATCTAAAACCTTCTAGGTCCAAAGAAAATTAAAATAATACTTAGTTAAACAACCAAATTTTACAATACATATTCACGAACATTATAATAAAATACTTCAATTTTTTGGTTAAATACATAAATTCTTTTAATACATATTAAAAACCTTTATAATAAAACACTGCAATTTTTTTTTCAATTCAATTTTTCTAGGAGATATATGCATATAAAGTTGCATACATTTTCTTCAAACTCCGTTCAATCCTAGTTATTCTGCAATGGATATATACATTTAGTGGATTAGAACGTAACAGCGCGTTTGATTTAGTGTTTTTCATATTATTTTTTTTTCTACAAAATACTGAAAACGTGTTTAATTTGATATTTTTGAAAATTTATTTTCAAAAAATAAGGATAAAATTATAACATAAAACTTGAAATGCATTTTTAACGATTTGAATGTTTTCAGTGAAAATTCTTTAAAATGCTAAAATCGCTGAAAACAAGAGTTTAAATAAAATTTATTTAAGTGAAATTTTAAAAAATAAAAATATAAAATTCTAACAAATAAAATTTTAAAAAATTAAAATTGATAAATTTTAAAAATAAAAAAAAATTAATTTTTTTAAAAAATAAAATGAAAAGTTCCAAAATAATTAAATCATAAAAATAAAAATTAAGAAATTATGAAAAATAGTTTAAACTCTTAATGATTATTTACATAAAAATCTTTAAAAAAACATGTCAATATTTTTCTTATTTTTATATCCTATACATTGAAATTAATTTATTTTTAATTTTTAATTTTACTTTTGTAGTTAGAAAAAAATATTATGGGTGTGTTTGATCCACATTTTTAAAAAAAAATGTATTTTGGAATAGTAGATTGATGAAGAATGTGTGGTTAAAAAAGAAGTAATTCTTTTTTATTTGCGTGTAATATTATTTTAATAAAGAATATGTAATTGAAAAAAAAACAGAGAAAAAATGAATTTTAGGAAAAATGAGAATTCAATAGGTCTATAAGATTCATAAACTTTGAAATATATATTACTTGATAATGTAAGATTATAGATTCTACTTTTATTGAATAATCAAATTTCATATAATAGAATATCGTAAAATAACTTTTCAAAATTTCAAACCAAACATGTTTTCAAGTTTTTTGTTTTGAGAAATGTTTTTTTTCAAAAAAACAAGCCAAACACCTATTTAGAAATTTTAAACTAAACATTCAAAATGGAAAGCTTGAAATAAATTCAAAGCTGAAAATTGAAATATAAATCAAATGGGTCTAATCATTTACCCATTTGGTACATAGAAATTAATTAATGTTATAGTGCTTGAAAGGTTTCTTTTGGTAAAATCGACTATCATCTAAATTATAATTATCCACGACGGGCCCATTTTGTATATTTTGAATAATCTCTTCGTCATACCAACTATATCATAGTATTATTTTTACTAGGAAAATTCAAGAGGCGTCTATCATCAATCACCTTTTTGTAGTTGATATGGTCTCACATAGCCCTGTTTGACAACTATTATTTGGAAAAAAAATAATAAAAAATTAAAGTTTTGAATAATGATTTTTAGAAGAATGTGTCGTTAGAAAGTAGAGAAAAAATTTGGATTTACACACAAAATATTTTCTTGTGCATTTGTGTGGTTGAAAATGAGTATGTAAATAAAAAGTTTGAAATTAATGTTTGTTAAACAAGGGCATAATCTATCAATAAATTAATAAATTATTTATTATTCATAAATTAATAATCATTTAAAAATAATAATTTTTTAGGTCCTGATATTATTATATTATAGAGATTTTACAATAGTTCATAGGTATTTTTGTATTTAACAAACCCCACCCATAGAATGATAAAAATGTAAATTGGATCGTGTCAACTTGACGGGTTCCACACTCTTGGTATGTCACGAGATTAATGTTATTTTGATGTAATAAAATTACGCACAAAAAGGGGGAATAAAAAGAAATTAACATTCTTCAAGCTCGAAACAATTCTATAATCTCAATTAAAAGAAAGAAAAAAAAGGCCCAAGATAAGAAAAAAGAGAGAAGTAAAATGTAAAATGTGTATTTAGTATTTACAAACAGAATTTTTTTTATACTTCTTAATAGCTATCGATAATTTAGAGGCCTGCTTAATGATGACAATTTAACTTGTCGGACACGAGCCGGATCAACTCAAGGCTCGGGCCGAGCCCGAGTTGGCCCGTGAGCCTCACAGGCCGATTAGTGAAAAAAAAAATGCGGATGGCAGATGAAAAAGGCTACAGACTGCTGCCATCTAAAAAAAAAATCAAACTTGTTCGACTCGACTCGGCAAAGCTCCGGCTGAGCCTACTTTTTGGACGAATTTTTGCTAGACTCGACTCAAGCTTGAAAAAAACTCAGTTTATTTTATTCGAGTTAAGCCCGAGCCTTGAGTTTTAAATCATGAGCCGACTCGATTCAACTCAACTCGTTGTCAATCCCTAGGCCTGCTACATGAACAATGGCCCTGTTCAAACACACGCTTGCTACATGAACATTGGGCATGTTCAGACGTGTTTGAACAAGGCCTACGTGTCGCTATTCAACAAGAATAATCCGATAATTTAATATAATAATCAAGCACTTCAAAAATATAAAGGCAATTTTCTTGGTCAAAAATAAAATAAAATAAAATAAAATAAAATAAAATAAAAATCATTGATTAAAAGGGCTCTTGAAGGTGGGTCTACGCGTGAAGTGTAAGGAAAAAGACTATATGGGAAAAAAGTAATGATATTCATACTCAGCAACTATCAGTAATTATTCTATATAGCAGCTTATTATTTGAAGTAATATAATTACTTGAAATTAATGTTTCAGATAACAAAATGCTACATATAATAATTACTAAGCATTAATAGTAGCTGATTATAGATAACATTACTCTATTTTAGGGATGGGAAAAAAACTTGACGGCTCGACCTCGGCTGGGAGGATCCGAGCCGAAGATCGGGCCGAGCCCATTTTTGGGTGCCGGTTCGAGTTGGGCCGGCCTGTTTGGCTCGACCGGCCCGTATTTAAAAATAAAAAATTTTAATTTTCTGAAAAATTATGCCTTCAAAATAAAAATAAAAATCGAGCCGGCTTGGCTTGGGCTCAGCTCGTAAAGGCTCGAACCTAAAAATTTGGCCAAATTTTTGCTCAACTCGGACCCAAAAAAAAGCCCGATTCGTCGAGCTCGAGTCGAGCAAAAGCCTTGAATTTGGATTCACGAGTCACTCGACCCAACTCATTGACATTGCTAATCTATTTTGATTACCTATAATACCGGCCTAGGCACCAAAATATGCATGTGAATAATTATCAATATTTTTAGATAATTTAAATCATTTTAAAAATAACAAAACATTTCGTTACTCTTTCACTTCATATGTGCACTCCTAAGCTTCTAATGTTTGAGGTTCGATTCTATCATCTATCACGTTTTACGTTTTTAAAACTTTGTTAAATAGTATTAGTAGTATAATTGTTGGATAATTAACACAAAACGTCTCTATCGTTTACATTCATTGTGTAAATTACTTATATCGTTTCAAATTTGACAATTATACCTTCATTTCAACATTTCTTTGTGGAGTTGGTCATTTTCGTTTCATTTCATTAATTCCCCATAGTCAAATATGGGTAATTGGTTGAAAACGTTCCTATTGTATTACTTAATTTGCGCAAAAAGTGCTTACCACTTAGTTTGTCCATTTTAAAATTATTACATTCTCTTTAAATAAACAAATATAAAATAAAGAGAGAATATAAAAAAATAAGTAAATAATTGTAGCTAGAGTTTCAAAATTTTTAAAAAACACAAACAAATTTCACATAAAACAACTTAAAACATACTAATAAAAGAAAAATATTTCATTTTTCCAATTAACCCCACCTACCCCTACCCCCATCATCTACCCTCTACCACCACCAAAATAATTTTAAAACAGAATTAAAACTATAAAAAGTATTACAAATTAAAAAAGAAAAAAAAAAAAGAAAAAAGAATGCTTCTTCTCTATCTGATTCTGCATCCTGTCAAGATGACCACCACTATCCATTCTCCATAATCCTTATCCCACTGCGGCGCCAACCAAGGTTTTAGCTATTTTCTATAATCAAGTTTTGTGGGTCTAATATCTTTTTGTTTTCAACGATGTTATAAGATTTTTTTATTATTATTTTTTTTAAGGAATTAACTATTTTCAACAAATTTTTGTTCCTATCTTTTGCCGCTGATATCATATACAAATATATATACACATTGAATTAACTTTTTAAATTTTGCCTTGATTTTGTTCAAGTTTCTCTTGCTTCACAAAATCATTTCTAAAGATGGAATTTCTTCTCCTATTAGAGGGTTCATTCAAGTTCTTAATTTAAACTCCAATCCTAACTATTCTAATTCAAACCTAGCTAAGAAAAAAATAATTTTAATTTTTGGGGAAGATGATTTTTTTGGTTAATATATTTTAAATTATTTTTAAGCGGAACCCGTTTTCAATATTTAAAAAAATTAGGAATTTGACTGCAGTTATTTATTTATTTAGTTTTATATTATTTCATTATTTTCCATATTTTTTATTTAAAGAGGAGGATAAATTAGTTATTTTACAATGATTTAATGGATAAAATAGACAATAAAGACATTTTGCGTAATGAAAGCAAATGATATGAACGTTTGGTCCAATGAAGACAAACGATTGGGACATTTTGCACCAATTACCCATATTTAACAAAAAGGAATTGATTGAATAAGACGAAAATGACCAACTTCGCAACAAAATGTTGAAATAAGGGTGTAATTGTCAAATTTGAAATGATGGTAACAATTTGCGTGGTGAGTGCAAACGACTGGGACATTTTGTACTAATTATCCTGTAATAGTTAGATTTGTAGCAAATTTCTTGAACAATTTGTGAGAAAGAAGAGGAAAGTAAATATTAGTGAGAGTATATTAAGCCTATGTTTGTTTGGATAAAAATTAAATTTTTAGTATGTATTGATGTAAGTTGATGGCATGTATGATCAAAAAGTAATGAATCTTACAAAATATGTTATTAAAATTAATTACTAATTACTAATTTAAATATTAATTAGCTTGTTTAGCTGAATCAAAGTGTGCTAAGTTTGTGTGTGACATCCGTGTTCGTGTGCTAATCCACACAGGCGATACACACTCGTGTGACAGAGTCAACTGTCAAATCAACTTTAGTTCTATAATACCTTGACAACTTTGTTATTGCCAATACTATAACACGTTTAGATAGTGTGGCCCCCAATGTCCTCCAAAAGTGGGCCCCAATTCAATATGTCTTACCACCTGGTATTTTATATTCCGTGTCTTCAAATTATAGACAGTAATGCACGTGTTCCCAACTTTCCTCTTATAAAAGCCTCTATCATCTGCCCATTCCAAAACAATACTTTAGTAAGCAGAAAAATAAAATCAACATTGATTATATAATTTTCATGGATTCATTAGGTTCATCTTCGGATCCAAATCCATTTAGCGTTTTCGACATGCCGGAGATTCCATCCTCGAAGGGACATTCTGATGAAGAGGTAATTCTAGCGTCGAGTAACCCCAAGAAACGTGCCGGGAGGAAGAAGTTCAAGGAAACGCGCCACCCGGTTTATCGAGGCATTAGGCAGAGGAATTCGAACAAATGGGTATGCGAGTTACGTGAACCGAGCACTCAAAAACGGATATGGCTAGGAACTTATCCTACTGCAGAAATGGCCGCACGTGCTCATGATGTCGCTGCATTGGCATTCAGAGGTCAGTTGGCATGCCTGAATTTCGCCGACTCTGTTCAGCGTTTGCCGGTGCCAGTGTCCAAGGATGTTAAGGATATTCAGAAGGCGGCGTTAGAGGCAGCAGAACTGTTTAGGCCGCCGGAGGAGGGTGGTGGGACAATATTACAAGAAAATGTGATGGATTCTTCGGGGGTTTCTGGTGGCGATGTGACAACATTGGACACAACAAAAACATTATCAGACTGTGATGTTTCTTACATGAATGAGGATTCAGTGACTAACATGGGAGGGGTTTTGATGTCACCACCACCACCTAATTTAGACCAGAGTTTCAGCTGGGATGATTTGGAAAGTGACGCTGAGATGGAGCTTTGGAGCTATTCTATTTGATCATAATTTAATGAACTCTGCCCCCCTCTCTCCATATACAAGACAAACCTATATTTTACTATCGAATACAAATATAGAAACAAACAATATGTGTGTTTGTCTTCCAATTGGATTAGTTCAGTCAAATTGATCATTCGATACTGTCCCTTTATTAAAATCTTCTTTAAGCTATTTAGATGAAGTTGACAAAAAAGACTACAATAACTAAATGAACTAGAAACTCTCGTTAACTTTATCCAACTTGATATGAATGCTTATATTCCTCGAAATTGTTTGAAAAGGAAATTAAAAAATTTCTCTGAGGTACTACTAGATGTAAAGATTAGATCGTACCCATCTTTTAATGCTGGCCACCAGTGGAGAAAAAAAATTAACCTGGCTAATTGGAGCCTTTCATATAGAATTGTTGCATGAAGAGAACAAGGCAGAGAGGAGAACACACAGTAGCCTTCTGTTATATGATTAGGCAAAATTTAGACAAGTTCCGACTAAGCGGTGATCGACCGAAAATTATGGTTCGATCAACCGAACTAGAGTTTCGGTCGATCGAAATAGACTTAAATCCGGTATTAACAGATTAATTACCGTATATGCTGTTGGTACTCCAGAAATCCGGTAAATTACACAGAAATTCGGTATACGCGAAATTAGGTATGCAATTTAGCAATATAATAACTACGATGAACGCAAATTCAACATACATATATCATGCTTAATACTATATACGTACAGAATGTAAACATGAACGAATAAAAATCGCAGAACGAGTAATAGAACCGAAAACTTTTAACCCGAGGCCTGTGTTGCACACAGTTTCCTTAAAACAGATTCGCCCCCTCACCGTTCGTGCTTGAGGTTTACAACGAGCGTCCGTTTCCCAGGATACAACGGTAGAACCAGTAGCTTCCGAGCACCACGGGAACCACTCCGGCGAACTAAACTAGTGCCTGAACTACACCACCACCAAGACCGAAATGCAGGAAAAAAAAATAGAACTCTCTGCAAATGAATTTCTTATTTATTCTAGACTTGAAAGCCTTTTTTTTTTTTTTTTTTTTTTGTTGGAATGAGGAAAATGAGCCACTATTTATAGGCTAGGCTACCATCAATGACAATGAGCTTTGGAGTTTCTCATCTTTTTCCTATGTGGGACAAATTCATTTTTCCCACATAAACTCCCTTTTGAGTGGTGCACTTTGAGCCTCAATTTCTCATTCACCCGAGCATCAACTTTGGCAAGTAAGTATATGATTTCGATGTACTCACGGAGGAGAACACAAATCAACTTTCATCTTCCAAATTGAACAACCGGATCCCACTCAAAACTCGTGCCAAAGTCAGGCCATAAACTCAGTTTTTCCAACAATCCCCCACATGAATGAAAATTGGGAGCGACTCATGCATGTGACACATGACGACTTATGAATGTGACACATGACGACTTGGTGATATAGTTCAACAGTTGAAGCCTGCATAGGATAGGTAGGTGTTACCCTTTGAACCTTCCCTTGTGAAAGCATATTTACTTTACTGGCTGATCAGTAGACGCAATGTCCTTGAACTGTTCTGCTGTTTATGTAAACGATAATACACTTCACACAGGATTCTTCCTAACACATTTCAGTTCTCATTATTATGTTCGTTTTGGCCATGAACATATGCCTGGTTCTGTGAAAGATCACTAGAATTGCGCCCCACACAATTCCCTTAGAAGCGGCCCCACTTCTCTCTCACATAGGTGATTTCTTATTACAAGTAACCCGCATTACTCGGCTCGATTTCCGACGCATAAGAATCATTAAAAGCCAATTGCTTATCCTCCAACCTCACGAGCATCACTGTCGCATCACAGGAATGGACATGAGGTAATATCCCCCACAGTGATTACATCAAGTCTTTACAATTAGGTTGTCCATTTGTACCTAGATCTTGGGATCTCCAGTCAACTAGGTTGGGTTTTTCTTTGTATTGACTTATCCATTCAAGGGCTTAAGTCCCATTCCTCTCGATGATTTCTCAACTAACTCTCGATTTAACCCTTTGGTTAGCGGATCCGCAATGTTATCCTTTGACTTTACATAGTCAATAGTGATAACTCCAGTTGAGATTAGTTGTCTTACGGTATTGTGTCTACGACGTATATGTCTAGATTTACCATTATACATGTTACTCTGTGCCCTTCCAATTGCTGATTGACTATCACAGTGTATGCAAATTGCTGGCACAGGTTTTGACCATCTTGGAATATCCTCTAAGAAGTTGCGTAACCATTCAGCCTCTTCACCACTTTTATCTAGAGCTATAAACTCAGATTCCATAGTGGATCGTGCTATTACTGTTTGCTTAGAGGATTTCCAAGAAACAGCTGCACCTGCCAATGTGAACACAAATCCACTCGTGGATTTTGAGTCTTTCATATCAGATATCCAATTAGCATCACTATATCCTTCAATGACCGCTGGATATTTGGCATAATGCAATCCATAATTACGAGTCAATCTTAAGTACCTTAGTACTCTTACTATTCCTTTCCAATGATCAGCTCCTGGATTACTCGTATACCTACTTAGTTTACTAACTGTGTAGGCTATGTCTGGTCTTGTGCAGCTCATTAAGTACATCAGACTTCCAATGATTCTCGAGTATTCTACTTGAGAAATACTTTCACTTTTATTCTTGGATAGGTGTTGACTCGTATCTATCGGTGTTCTAGCCATGCTAGTATCATCATTACTGAACTTTTCCAGAATTTTGTCCACATAATGTGACTGGCTTAGAACGAGTCCATCTGATGTTCTTGAAATTTTGATTCCAAGTATAATATCAGCCAAGCCCATATCTTTCATGTCAAATCTTGAATTTAACATATTCTTGGTGGATTTGATCATCTTATCGTTGCTACCAACAATAAGCATATCGTCAACGTAAAGACATAAAATGACATAGCCATTTTTCGTGTCTTTGACATAAACACATTTATCACACTCATTGATTTTAAATCCACACTCCATCATGACACTATCGAATTTCTCATGCCATTGTTTTGGTGCTTGTTTTAAGCCATATAATGACTTCACCAATTTGCAGACTTTCTTTTCCTGCCCTGGAGATGAAAACCCCTCGAGTTGTTCCATATAGATTTCTTCATCTAAATCTCCATTTAAGAAGGCAGTCTTAACATCCATTTGATGTACTTCAAGATTCCGCAAAGCAGCAATCGCAAGTATCATCCTAATAGATGTTATTCTTGTTACTGGAGAATATGTATCAAAATAATCAAAGTCTTCCCGTTGTCGGTAACCTTTTATTACTAACCTGGCCTTGTACTTTTCAATAGTTCCATCTGTTTTCATTTTTCGTTTGAAAATCCATTTGTAGCCTAGTGGTTTACTTCCTGGAGGAAGATCCACTAGCTCCCATGTATGATTTTGCAAGATGGAATCTATTTCACTTTTAATGGCCTCTTTCCATTGAGGTCCTTCTGAGGAGTTTACAGCTTCTTGATAGCTTCGAGGTTCACTTTCTAGCATATAGGTCAGAAAATCTGGACCATAAGATTTTTCTGTTCTTTCTCTTTTGCTACGTCTTGGTTCAACCTCAACCCCCTCTTCTAGTTCTTGGTCCTGACTATCTTCAATCATAGTCTCATACGTCCGTTTAGAAGAGCTTGCCTCTTCTTTGGACTTATACGGAAATACATGTTCAAAGAACGAAGCATTTCTCGATTCCATTATCGTGTTTTTGTGTATATCTGAGATTTTCGATTCATACACAAGAAATCGATAAGCACTACTGTTATGAGCATATCCAATAAAGATGCAATCTACAGTTTTCGGGCCTATCTTCACCTTCTTTGGTGTTGGGATAGCCACTTTAGCGAGAGACCCCCACACTCGTAAGTATTTATAGGAAGACTTTCTTCTTTTCCATAACTCATACGGAGTCTTTTCCATTTTCTTTCGGGGCACCTTATTTAAAAGGTAATTTGCTGACAACACAGCCTCCCTCCACATGTTGAGGTAACCCAGAACTTACTAGCATTGCATTCATCATTTCTTTTAAGGTGCGATTTTTCCTTTCAGCAATGCCATTTTGTTGCGGTGAATAAGGTGCGGTGGTTTCATGTATGATTCCGTGTTGTGCACAGAATTCAGCAAACGGTGCTTCATACTCACCACCTCGATCGCTTCTCAACACCTTAATTTTCTTGCTAAGTTGATTTTCAACTTCCGTCTTATAGAGAATGAATTTCTCTATCGCTTCATCCTTACTTTTTAGCAAGTACACATAGCAGTATTTTGTGCTATCGTCGATAAAAGTAATGAAATACTTGTTGCCACCTCTCGTTTGTACAAATTTTAAATCACATAAGTCACTGTGAATTAAATCAAGTGGTTCAGTATTCCGTTCAATTGATTTGAATGACGACCTTGTCAATTTTGCTTCAACACAAGTTTCATACTTATGTTTCGAATCAACATGGAACGCGGGTATGCAATTCAAGTTAACTAGTTTACGTAAAGAATCATAGTTAACATGTCCTAGTCTACCATGCCACACATTGGAAGACTCAAGCAAATAAGAAGAAGAGTTCAATTTATTCATTTTTGGCTTAACAACCATTACATTTAGTTTGAACATGCCATCGGAAACATACCCTTTTCCGACAAACATTCCACTTTTGGACAAAATAACTTTGTCTGACTCAAATACAATACGAAACCCATGCTTATTCAAAAGCGACCCGGACATTAGGTTCTTGCGGATTTCCGGCACATATAGCACATTGTTAAGAGTCAACTCTTTCCCTGAAGTTATCTTCAGAACCACCTTCCCTTGTCCTTTGATTTCAGAAGTTGCTGAATTTCCCATGAACAACTTCTCTCCATTTTCAATTGCTTCGAAAGCATTAAACATCTCTTTATCAGAGCACACATGCCTTGTAGCACCAGTGTCAATCCACCACTCTTTCGGGTTAGAACCCACTATGTTTACTTCAGAAATGACGGCTGCGAGATTCATCTCCGACACGTCATTTGCCATGTAATCAACCACATTTGCTTCCTTCTTCTTCTTTGGCATTCTGCACTCCAAAGACTTGTGACCTACTTTGTCACAGTTGAAGCATTTTCCTTGAAATTTCTTTTTAGAAATTCCACCTTTTAGTCCTTGCTTGGTCCCTTTGCCACCGGATGACCCAGCCTTACTTTTGTAGGCCTTACTGCTTTGACCATGCTCTACCACATTGGCTTTAGCAACATCAGGACTGAACCACTTCTTCTCTGAACCCTTGTTGTCTTCTTCAATTCGAAGTCTAACAATCAGTTCTTCGACGTTCATTTCCTTTCGTTTGTGCTTCAGATAGTTCTTGAAGTCTTTCCACGCGGGGGGCAATTTCTCAACAATTGCTGCCACTTGGAAAGTTTCACTCACAACCATCCCTTCGGCATGAATTTCGTGAAGAATCACTTGGAGTTCTTGCACTTGACTGATTACTGGTTTGGAATCCACCATCTTATAATCCAAGAATCTGCCGACAATAAACTTTTTTGCCCCGGCATCCTCAGTCTTATATTTTCGGTCCAACGACTCCCACAGCTCCTTAGCAGTTTCCATACTACTATACACGATGTATAGCGAGTCTGCTAAGCTGTTCAATATATAGTTTCGGCACAGAAAGTCTGAATGTTTCCAAGCATCAACCGCACTGATCACTTGAATATCTCCTTCACCCTCATTGAGTATTGGAGCAGTTTCAGTCAAGAATCTCGCAAGATTCAAGGTGGTCAGGTAAAATAACATTTTTTGCTGCCACCTCTTGAAATTCAAGCCATTGAATTTTTCCGGTTTTTCCCCATGGTTAACCGGAACATTAGCCACATGTTGGCTCACAACACGACTTGGCACCTGAGCCACAACAAAGCTAGGCCCTGCACCCATAGCTGCACCCATACCCACAGTTTGGGAAACTTGGGACACATCCATGTTGGTTGGTTCGGTTGTCATTTCTGAAATAAAACACACAAAAATTAGTTTCCAAAAAACTAAATATCAACTTGTCTTTAAAAAAAACAAATCTGTTTTAAGCTTGTTATATGATTAGGCAAAATTTAGACAAGTTCCGACTAAGCGGTGATCGACCGAAAATTATGGTTCGATCAACCGAACTAGAGTTTCGGTCGATCGAAATAGACTTAAATCCGGTATTAACAGATTAATTACCGTATATGCTGTTGGTACTCCAGAAATCCGGTAAATTGCACAGAAATTCGGTATACGCGAAATTAGGTATGCAATTTAGCAATATAATAACTACGATGAACGCAAATTCAACATACATATATCATGCTTAATACTATATACGTACAGAATGTAAACATGAACGAATAAAAATCGCAGAACGAGTAATAGAACCGAAAACTTTTAACCCGAGGCCTGTGTTGCACACAGTTTCCTTAAAACAGATTCGCCCCCTCACCGTTCGTGCTTGAGGTTTACAACTAGCGTCCGTTTCCCAGGATACAACGGTAGAACCAGTAGCTTTCGAGCACCACGGGAACCACTCCGGCGAACTGAACTAGTGCCTGAACTACACCACCACCAAGACCGAAATGCAGGAAAAAAAAATAGAACTCTCTGCAAATGAATTTCTTATTTATTCTAGACTTGAAAGCCTTTGTTTTTTTTTTTTTTTTTGTGTGTTGGAATGAGGAAAATGAGCCACTATTTATAGGCTAGGCTACCATCAATGACAATGACCTTTGGAGTTTCTCATTTTTTTCCTATGTAGGACAAATTCATTTTTCCCACATAAACTCCCTTTTGAGTGGTGCACTTTGAGCCTCAATTTCTCATTCACCCGAGCATCAACTTTGGCAAGTAAGTATATGATTTCGATGTACTCACGGAGGAGAACACAAATCAACTTTCATCTTCCAAATTGAACAACCGGATCCCACTCAAAACTCGTGCCAAAGTCAGGCCATAAACTCAGTTTTTCCAACACCTTCAAATCGGAGGGCGAAAGTATTGAGAGAAAGCAGAAGAAAGGGAAAATAAAGAAAACACAGACAGAGACAGAGAAGGGGGGAAAAACGTATACTTACCTAACTTGGGTGTTCTAATTTTGTATAGCAGTAGATATTGGAGTGAATTATCCAAAAGGTCACTGAACTTTACATAAGGTTTCCATCAGGTTACTGAATTTTAAAAATCACCTAAGTCATCACTAAACTTTGCAAAAAGTTTCTACGGGTCTCTGAACTTTGAAAATCACATCATTCATCACTGAACTTTGCAAAAAGTTTTCCAATGGTCACTAATTCATTGATCTCCTAGGAAACATTTTGCAAAATTTAGCGAATCAGTGAAATTTTTTTTCAAAGTTTAGTGATGAATGAGGTGATTTTTAAAGTTCAGTAACCCCGTGTAAACTTTTTGCAAAGTTCAGTGATAACTTGGGTGATTTTTAAAGTTCAATGACTTGGTGGAAACGTTATGTAAAGTTCAGTGATCTTTTGGGTAATTCACTCGTAGATACTGAGTAAAGAAAATTTTCTAATCGAGTTTTTGGTAGATGATTAAATGGAGGTATGCGAATTCATCAAACCATGTAAAAATGTCTACTCTTTTTTCGTTGTGCATATTGTGACGATTTTCCTCATGAGCAACTCTCCTCTTTTCTATGGACGATGGAGTTAAAAAATTTAGTTGGTCTCTAAACTATACGCCCTATTCGCAAAAGTACTTCAAACTTTAAAAATTAATTTTTTAGCCCTTCAAATTAACAACATGTACCGCGTAGTCCTTTTGTACCAAGAAACTAACGGACTTCTTATGTAAACAACAGAAATATTACATGGCATAATAAATAAAAAAACCAAATTGGTTCCTAAACTATGCACCATGTGCACAGAAGGTCCTAAACTTCAAATTTTGATTTTTTAAACCTTCAACTTAACAATGTATATCTAGGAAGTCTTTTCATCTCAAAACACTAATAGCCATGGACCTTCTGTTCAGGAAAATATCTTTCGAATTAAAAACTCCGCAAGCGTACAGTTCGTTAAAAAGTAATAAAGTGAATTTGAGTCCAATTGTCGTTCTACAAAGATTAATTTAATTGTATTTTAGGCCTTGTCTGGTAATTCTTTTTCAACCCAAAAAGTAGATTTTTTGGCCGTTGCACCTCCAAGTCAACCGTCATTTTTTACCACTCTACTCACAGGTGGGACCCACTTTCCCTTCTAACGGGAAAAAAAATGCTTTGAAAAGTAGCACCAGACAAAACCTTAATTATCACGGCCTTAACCGAAACAAGAATAATAAAATGTGTTTGTTTGTGATAAAATAATATCTAAAAGAAGTTACTTATGCAATTATGAGTGAATTTAATTAATTAAATGCAATTTATGATAAATGAAAGTTGATGTGTTCTAATGAATGAAAAACGCACTAGGATCTCAAATTCCCATGTTATAATCCTTTTTAACCTTAGTTCTACACTTTAACAACACGATTAAATTTTGATTAATCAATATTTCTACTTTATTCAACAATCTCTTACGAGTAATGTTAAATCTATTCTCGTATGTGACTCGACTATATTTATATTATAGGTGCTAACATACTAGAATACATGAATTTTTATGAACACTTAAATATTCACATAAAGTATAGCGGTATATTTCTATCTCTTATCGGACCCTATGATGATTTACACTATGTCGAGTCTATTTCCCTTTTTTCTAATGTATAAAATAAGTCACCACATTCACACAATTATCGTGCACAATAATTGTGGAGAAAAGAAAGTCATATAAATTATTCAATATCCAAAAATATGTTTCAATGTCAAATATGTAAAACAAAATATTAAAAACTCATATTACAGGGTTCATCGTTCTCCTATTACAAACAAATCTAGTCTGACATGTTAGGAAGAAGAAAATAAAAGAAATATTGAAGAATTGGCATCACCAAATTAAATCTTGAATTGAATCTTCGAGTCTTGGAATCAGTCTTCATGTTTCTGACCTTCTTCTATGCTATAAAACATCTTAGAATGTGTTGCAATGCGTGGTAAACTACTTATAGACGGCCCTAGGTCTTTAAAAGATGTCACAAATCATGTTTCCATAAGAGCTGAAGTCATATAAGGAAATAAAAAATTTTCCTTCGAAAATGTACTATGCTATAATATAGTACAATCTCATACTATAACATAGTTCAATGAAATTCAACCATGGACTTCCTTGAACCATGCCATGCACTCGCATGGTAAAAATAACTATGCTATAACATAGTTCAAGTGAAAATTCATTCTTTACATTTTGGTCCTCAAACTCCGTTTTTCGTTTCTTGAACTCTTTTCTCACTTCTTGTTCTTCTAGTACTTAATGTCTTCGACAAATTTGTCTTTGACTCTTTTACATCTTCGTTTCTTCTTCCGGGTTATCTTTCGAATATTTTCATTTTGATCCCCAAACTTTGATTTTCTTTCATTTTAGTCATTCCCCCCCCTTTTTTCCTAAATTCAACCATATTCATCAATGTTGTCCTGCAAAACATGATTTTTATAAAATTAAGACATATTCCAACATATTTGCCAATAATTATTATGTTTTGTGATTTAAATAAGTATGTAAAACGCACTTTTATCACCTTCATGCATGAACAATGAAAAGTCTACGTGATATTCCCATCGCACATAATTAGTGTAACATCTAATTGGTCAACAAGGTTAAAATCTCACCAAGAAGGAACACATGTAAATGATTGTGAATTTATTTATCATATAATCAGACTCCTCAACACTCAAACACACAATCAAAAAATCGATTCTCAATGAGAAATTGGGATTTTTTTTTTTTTTAAAAAAAAAACTTTGCGCAAATTCAAATTCATTATTGTTCATTAATGTGACCGAGTTTCCTCCTAAATTTTAACTTTTATTTAGTTGTTATTAATAAAAAAGTGTCATTTTTAATAAACAAAAAAAAAAATAGTACTCTCTTTTAGTGCTCGTTTGATTGTGTTTTTAAAGTTTTGCGTTTGTGAGTCCTACGATCCATGGATTATGCAAACAATGAGTTAATAATAAGTTATGAATTCTACTAAATTCTTTAGAAGAAAATAAAATTAAAATTTTAATTCAAGTCCAATAATTAATTTTAACCTCAAAATAATTTACGAAATTCGAAAATTTTCAATCACATTTTATCTATTTTTATCAAAAGGTCAAAAATATATAATTTTAATCCCATCAAACATCAGCTAAATTTGTAAATAAGAAAAAAAAATTAGAACTACGTGACAGTAGTGCGTGGCATACGTGTTCGTGTGTCAACCGATAGTTTGTTTCTTCAAAGTTGGGGAGAGAATTTTTCTAAGGTCAAAACATTTGGCAATGGTCAAATCAGCTTCCAATATATAATACCTTGAAAAACTAAATTATTATTGCCACACCATATATTAAACCACGTTTTGAGTTTGGAAATAGTACGTTTTGTGCTTCAACAGTCGGCTCTTCAAGTACAAATTCTTGTCCATTCCGTGTTCCCGTGTGTGTGTTTTTCCCTCGTACCCTAAATATATAAAAACCGGTGCCGTTTGCTGATTCCAAACTTTAAGTACACCCCAATAAACAAAGGATCCAACATTAATTAATTTGTCTTAGTCTTGACCATAATTTCCAATGGATTCATCAAGTTCGTATTCTGATCCTAATGCATTAGAGTCTGGGAGTCGGGTTTTCAACGTGCTGGAGATTTCATCCTCAAACGGACATTCTGATGAAGAGGTTATTTTGGCGTCGAGTAAGTCCAAGAAACGCGCCGGGAGGAAGAAGTTCAAGGAAACTCGCCACCCGGTTTATCGGGGTGTTAGGCGGAGGAATTCGAATAAATGGGTATGTGAGTTGCGGCAACCGAGCAATCAAAAAAGGATATGGCTAGGAACTTATCCTACTGCAGAAATGGCGGCGCGTGCTCATGATGTTGCTGCGTTGGCTTTCAGGGGTCGGTCAGCTTGCATAAATTTCGCTGACTCGGTCTGGCGCTTGCCAGTTCCAATTTCTAATGATGTCAAGGATATTCAGAAGGCCGCATTGGAGGCGGCAGAAGGGTTTAGGCTGCCGGAGAAGGGTGGCGCCATTTTGCAAGAAAATATGATGGATACTAGGGGTGTTTCTGGTCACAATTTTACAACATCAGACACAACAAACACATTATCAAATTTGACAACATTGGACACTACAAAAACATTATCAGATTGTGATGTTTTTTACTTGAATGAGGATTCAGTGACAAATATGGAAGGAGTTTTGTTTTCACCACCACCCTGTTTAGCCTGTAGTTTCAGCTGGGATGATTTCGAAAGTGATGCTGAGATGGTGCTTTGGAACTATTCTATATGATAGCATAAGATATATAATCTGTAGTTGAAAAGTTAAGTGGTTAAAATTAGTTTAGTTTGACTTAGATTAAAATTTAGATTAAACTATACCAAACAGGGGCTTAGATTATATTAAGTAGTTAATACCGTGTATCACGTGTTCTTATTTCATTATTTAGGATTAAACTTCTATAAATAGTAGTTTGGAAAAATAAATTATGTAAACAGATGCATTGTTTGACTGATGTAGGGACAATACATCTTTTTGTATTGAAGACCAATTTTTTATGACGTGGTCATTAATTAATGAATTACTCTCAATGAACAGAGCCATGTAAGCTCTTCATTCCCAGGGGTGCATGTCCAATAGCGGACACCACGTGTGCCTCGTGGAGTGACAGTGCCCACAGTAACACAATCATTGACCATCAGCAAAAGACTGAAATCAAATATTCTTTTGATATATATTTAATAATGTAATAAATTAGGTATAAAAGAATACGAACTAGACATGAAGAAACACGGAACATGTTAAAGAAGAGAAGCATATTTTCCCAATAAATTCGTGCTGGGCTGAGCACGATTCAGTTCGATTCTAACAAAAATCTAACTAGATCCAAAATTTTCGAATATTTAGTAAGTGAAATCGTCGAGTCCAAATTTAATTATGGAACCGTTTGGGTTCAATTCCATTCGTTTAGATTCAGTTCGGTTTCATTCCATTCGATTCCCAAGTTTTGTAACTATAACTAATTTTTTTAATATTTACAAAGTCACATTAATTCAACTAATGACATATACAATCTTAACTCTTACAAAATAATATAGTCCAATCTTATGTACATTTTACGTCTCTTTACTGAGTTCTCCATAGATTTGATTGTGAAAATTATAGGAAGATGACGATAGCGAACTTATAATAATTAAGAGAGGCGCTGTGGAACATCAATTCGATTTCTCTAGAAGAAACGAGACTATAGTAGAATAACAGATTTGGATAAAATTTAGGTCAATTTAATTAAGTTGGACTTGGACTGAAAATTAAAAATAGAAAAATCATATATTTGGATTAGCAAATTTATTTAAAATATAATAAAGTAACTTGCTTTATTTAACATAAATAAGTTAAAATTAGGGAGATTTGGTTCTTATCCAGTTCTTAATCTAGAACCGAGAACCGAACTGAACCCATTGGTTTTCGATTTAGATACTCGTTCGAGTATTTAATTTAAGAAGAACCCTCAGTTCGATTCAATTCAGTTCGGATCCGGTTTGATTTGGGAGTTTAACCAACCTTAAGTTCATGCATGACTTCTAGTTAGTGGTGCATAATAGACAACAAATTGTCTATAAATATACATCTCGTAATTAGTAGTGTCAAATTGAATGGATCGGTCCAAATTCTATGACTTATTCAGATAGTAAATGAGCTTGAACTGGCCCAACTTACTAGGCGGTCAAGGCTTAGTGTGGACGTCCCGGACAAGTTCAAGCATGTTTGAAGAGGAAAAACAAAAAACTGGACATGGCTAATATCCGACAAGGGCTCAACTCATCCATACAAAATTTCATTCTAAGCAGCTCAACTTCAGCTTTTAAAACTACTTTTTACAGTCCTAATAACTAATCATGCCAATTCATTTTGCCAACGATGTTTAAATTTCAGGGATCACTTATTTCACAATTTGATTGACGTCGTTTACTACCTCCATATCCATTAAAAGGATATCTCGTTTCCACTTCTCGGATGACTTGCCATCCAATGTGATTGATGTCATTACCTTCATTCTTTGTGCAGAAACATATCTCCAATTAGGTTGACGTCTTAGGGGACTATATGGGTATGAAAACATGTAAATTCCGAACAAGCATCAGTATAAGCTTTTCGACATAATAAACAAATATTAATCTTCATCTGCGGTCCAATATCTTTATGGGGACAAAAATAGTAGTTCTCATTTGCATTTTATATAAAGCAAAGTAGATTGGCTTGGTTAACTTGTCAAAAGTGACATTTTAGATGAAAAAGCAAAGAAAAATTCTCTCAAAACAATATCATCCGATGCTAGATAAATTTTGAAAGAACAATTGATTGCCAGATTAGCATTAATTTCACAAGAAAATTCCGCGTAATTCATTAAGTACGAGAAACATTTTCAGTCTTCAGAAGCTATGCCAAAAAAAATTAGGATAAATAAGCCAGTCTGTTAGCAAAGGAAGAAACGGGATGTAAAGAATAATAAATTTAATCCACTTTGAAGGGCAACAAATTACAGTTCCCAAAGAAAATTTTATGATTATTAGCAGCTTCATGGTAGATTATGATAATCTACCTTATCTTCTCAAGTAGAGACGCGATAGGATCCCTTGCATTCATGATTATCCTATTGAAAGACTCATGTTACTCAGTAAGATGTCACATTTGGTGTAGTTCTTAAAATGTGACTTCCTCCATTGAGATTCTAGCTTATGCATTAACCAATCATACACATTAACATCGTCCGTTGTCAAATTTTCCCTTTCTGTCTTCCAGTCAGCTTTTGTAGATGCTTTCACGGCTGCCACAAATGAAAACTTTTAGAGACAAATGTTATGTTGGGCTGCCTCACTATTCTAATTGAACTGTTGTTTTGTGACCCAAACCATGTTCCGGGTTGAGGCCTAAAACACTTGATGAAGTCGTGTTTCCGAAACACACGTTCGCCTCTTTAAGTGATGGTTTTATCTTGGCCTTACACGTGGCCTTTTCTTAGCCGTTGGATTGACGACCTTTGGTTAGACATATATATTGATCTTATCATCTCTCATTCAGCTGAATTTTGTGTGGGTATTCTATTAGGGTTTCTGATTGCTCTCTGAGTGTTGTGTACTCTTCTTCTTCATGTTCAATCTCTATAATCTCTTAGTGAGATGTTCTTGGTTGTATTTAGTGTGTAATCTGAGCGATTGAGTGGAGTATATTCTGTGTAATTCTTAGAGAGGCAAGAAGAAACATTAGTGAAGAAATCTCTGATTTCATTATACATTTGTGACTATTTTTGGTGATTTTTAGTGGATTCGAGCAATATTTACTTAGTAGATGTTCAACGTGGTGAGTAGGCCTTTGGCTTAACATCCTAGCCCAAAAAATTATTTGTGTTCTTCTATTTTATGCGATTTTATGTTTTCTGCAACTTTAAAATTTTCAAATTGTTGTTATTTTGGTGATTCTGAGACCAACAACAATCCTTTATATGTTGGCTTTGAAGTTATTATACAAGTGTGGTGAACACCGAAATCTTGTTCTGCTTTTGGTGCATATGCTTCCATGGCATCGACTAAACCCTTTTGTTTGTCACTGATAAACGCCCATACATGGGTTTTCACTATAGTAGCATCATCAATCAACAAAGCCACGAACCAATTCTAGCTATTATTATTCTCAAACTTGACAACGGTGTAAGCCAATGAAACATGGAGTTCCCATAATAAACTCCTAATGCAGATAAAACGTAATCCCGAAAATCACCCTTTAGAAATACTTGTCGGGACTAGCAACACATCTACATTCATCTTAAAACCTATATTTCCAAGCCCTAAAGCGTACATACAGTCTTTGGAATTCTCTTGAACCTCTTCTCATCAACAGTACTTTCTAGATTTGTTCTTTTTCAACCGGTCGCAATAGTCTACCACCAATTTAAACTACTCATTATTGTTGTTGACCTTGAATTTTACACATCTAATGTGACCAACAGATCCAGGCTCCACTCACGTTCACGTAGACAAACTTCTATACACTTGATCGTTGGATTAAGAGACACATGGCCAAGTTGTCTTCTCCTAGACGTCACTTTATCAATCACAGGTTTATTGACATTTAATGTTTCTAAAAAGTGGCCATCCTATAGTCTAGATCTGATCTTTGAAAAGTAGACAACAAGTTGACCATTGACGTGTCTGTTACAAAAATGTCATATCAATGGATTATAAAAAGGTTATATACGAAAGATCTCATGGAAGAGGTGAAATGGGAGATTTCCATCAACAAAGAGGCTATTGCCTCAGATCCCTCACGCAGCAGGTTATAGACCTCGTCGTTTCTATACGATGCCTCAACGAAGGTGATACATCACTTCGACTACCCCATTTATGATCTCGCCTCGGGTAGAATAGGATAGTGATATGAATTGCGAGTCTAATGGTTGCCACATAGCTGTAATTTGGAGCCTCTTTAAAAGATGCGTAAAAATAGTCCTCCAAGTTCATGTATGAATATTTATATAATGTGTGAACTTTTTAAGTTGAGCTGATTCTAGATATGTGGGATGATTCATTGTTGAAGTGTGTTGAACTGTGACCCAAATTCTATTGATAGGAGTTGTATTTGGTTTGGTTTAGCAAAAATCAGAATTATGTACCGAAATTAAACTTAGTCGCAATTTTGCTTTGTAGACGCTCGAGCGGCACAAACAGAGAGTTCGTCGCTAGACCTCGCTCTATCGTCGCTCGAGCGACGGGTCCTTCGCTCGAGCGAGTGTGATATCCAGATTACGTGTTTTACACGCATTTGGACTCCTATTCATCTACAACTTGGTTTTATGGTTTCATATAAAACAATTTGACGTGTAATGTCTCATAATTTCAATTTAGAATAACAGTATTGCTAAGTTCATTGTATTATCTTCATATTGGTTATTAAATAAACATCAATTGGAAAGTTTGGGACCTGCTATGTAAAAGGTACAAAAGGCTGAGTTTTAATGAGGAGATGTCTGGAATTTTGGACCAGTCATATCAGTGGACTCATGGAACAAGGATAAAAATTGGTTTTGTCGTCATTAGAGTTGTTAGGCAATTTGTTGTCAAACGACCTCCCCGGACAATGATGTAACTCAATTATTATTTCAGTCGACTTCGACCATATGACTGAACGTTGAATCAACACCACGTATGAAATGCCCCGACCCCAGAGATTTAACGGACCATTGGAAGCAGCCTAATTAATTAGTGTTGTTCATGGCCCGAGCTTCTTTAGTTGGACGGTTATTCAATTGGAGGCCCACTTATTTGCTAGCCTACTTAATTGTTAATTGGGTCTTGGCCCAATTAACTAACTAAACCTATACCTAACTTACCTATTTGGGCTTGGGCTATATAAGGTTGACTCCCCTCATTTGAATGACGCTCACGCCTCCAACTCTCGCCCCTCTCTCTCGTTCCAAGTCTCTGCCTCTTCTCTCTACGTGATTCTTCTTAGTTCTTGCCTCTGCTTTGTGCTACGTATATTACCCCCTCATCTTTGTGATCATTCCTATATGGTTATTGAATAGTGGGTACTATTGAAAGGCTACCAATTGAAGAAAACTTCGAAATGATCGGTTTGGTGATTCTACGTGGTGTTTGATTGAACTGAGCCCGGTAACGTCTTGGTTGTTGTTGTTTCACACCCTACATCTGGTATCAGAGCCTCGTGTGATTGATTGAAGGAGAATCGACCGGTTTGGAGAAGGGCCGATCGCAACTCCTCACTGGCCGAACCTTCCACCTCGATTTTCGGCCAATCTAGGCGTGACCCAGCAGAACGGAGACCGACATTGAGACCTGCAGGTTGTGGGCTCCAATCCTAGGCGAAGAATTCATCCAAAAATCGAGCGAATCGACTGGTTTGATTTGAGAGGCCGAACCGGAAAAACCTAAATTTCGGCCAAACTACAACTCCGGTGGACAAACGGAGACCGGCGTTGGACTCAGCAGGTTGAGGCGCCTCTAGTGGTGAGGCGCGTGGTGGTCCGATGGCGACGCGTGGGGGACCTTCCCGACGAGCTTTCTTCAGGCAGAATACTCATTTTAACCTACTGAACGTACTGATAATTTTTGTTTAGTGTTTCAGGATACACAGGAGAAGTTGGACGATTTTGCCCCTGGATAGTCGCGTGCATTGCAGTCTGCATTAGTTGCTGATTGCGTTGATATATTTGCTGAACCTCTAGGGCGAATAGTGGTGGCCCTATGGCAGCAGATTCGCATCTCTCATAAATTATGGACTCAGAAACGTCTGCTCTGGTAAATTGGCTGAATCCTTTATATTATCGCACTAGCAGATCATCGTGTGGGGTGATCATTAGGATTGGGGGTTGCCATTGCTTGGCAACCATTGCTTGTGCTAGAATTTAGGATTACTTGCCATTGCTTGACGATTTTGTATCTCAACTTTTGATAGAATTGGCTTATTGTGCTGTGTGACATAATTGTCGCTATTTGGAATCTTCTGTGATTGGATATATCTGTTCTGTTGCATTGTTAATTCCGCTGCGTTGTTATTTCCGTTAGAATACCTAGACCTTACCTGTTCGAACATTCCCTTGATCTGAGGCCTCGCGAGTCTTACGAAACCCTGGGAATCTAGAACGGCGTATATTGTCTGTGACCCTAGGACTACTTTGTGTGGTTTGCCTTTGTGATTGTGATTCTGTGTTTTTTGATTATTTCATAAAATGACAAGTCACAACTTTGATTTGGGGATTTTTAACGGAAAAGGTGATTTTTCAATCTGGCAACAAAAGATGAGGGGTATTTTGGTCCAACAAAAAGTTTCAAAAGCCATTGATGGCAATTACTCAGCTGATTTTTCAAAAGATCAAAAAGAAGAAGCCGATGAACTTGCTTATACCTCAATAATTTTACATTTGTCTGAAGCCGTTTTAAGAAAGGTGGGCAAACTGAAAACCACCAAAGAACTTTAGGAAAAATTGGAAGAACTGTATTTGCTCAAGTCTACCCCGAATAAGTTTTACTTGCTTTAACGTTTTTTCAGTTTTAAAATGGATCCCTCAAAGGATCTTAACGACAATTTAGATGTTTTTAATAAACTTTTTTCAAGACATTGCAAATTGTGATGAGAAAGTGTCTGAGACTTATAAAGCTATAATTTTGCTTAACCCTATGCCTGATTCATATAGGGAAGTCAAAAATGCTATTAAGTATGGTAGGGACACTTTGACACCTGAAATTATCATGGACTCACTTAGAAGTAAGGAGATGAAGCTTAAAACTGAAAAACATGATAAAAGGAGTGGTGAGATTCACATGATGCGGGGTAGGACTCAGTTTAGGCGAAATAGTCATGAGGGATACCAAAGTAGAGGCGAGTCAAAGGGTAATGGAGGTAGGAGGAAGGGTAAAAGTTGGTCTAGATCTAAGTCTAGGTCCAGGATTAGGAAATGCTATTGGTGTGGTAACACAGGGCATTTCATAAAGGATTGTCGTAAGAATAAGGATAATCAAAATGTTAAGGAGAGAGATGAAATAAATGTGCTGTCTTCTGCTCCCAAAGATAATGTGGGTGAAGTCTATATGATTTCGAGTCCTGTTACTTTTACTGCTGAATTAAATCTAACTGCTAATTCTCGAATGCATGAGTGGATACTTGATTCTGGTGCTTTTTTTCATATGACGTCTGAAAAAGATTGGTTTGAAGATTTGCATGAATCTAATACGGGGCATGTTGTGCTGTGTGACAATTTTGCTTACACTGTTGCTGGAATTGGAGATATTAGTATAAAGTTTGACACTGATTTTGTGTACACTTTGAAAGACGTTAGATATATTCCTGAATTGTCTAGGAATTTAATTTCAGTAGGAAAGCTTGAAGAGGATGATTTCACTGGTAAAATTGGAAATGACATGTTAAAGATAATTAAGGGTGCATTAGTCTCCATTAAAGGAACTAAGAAAAATGATATCTATGTTACCACTGGAGAAGTGATTAGAGGTTTAAAACACTCTATCTCTTCTGCCAAGGTTGATCATACTCATATACGGCATAATAGACTTGCACACATAGGCATTAAAGGACTTAAACTGCTTAATGGAAAAGGTACATTTGGTAACGACTGTGTGTCTGATTTGTCATTCTGTGATCATTGTGTGCTTGATAAGGATCATAGAACATCGTTCTCCACAAGTGTTCATAAGTCTAAAGGCATGCTTGAATATGTGCATTCAGATCTGTGGGGTCCTGCTAGTAATCCCACCTCGGGTGGGAATAGGTATTTCTTGTCGATTATTGATGACTATACGAGAAAGGTATGGGTTTATCTTCTAAAAGATAAATCCGATACTTTTCAAAACTTTAATAACTGGAAAAAGGCAAGTAGAAAACCAAACTGGCAAAAGGATTAAGTACCTAAGAACGGATAATGGCCTAGAATTTTGTAACAGTGAATTTGATAATATGTGCAAAGAAAATGGAATAACAAGACATAGGACTGTTCCTTACACTCCTCAGCAAAACGGGATAGCAGAAAGAATGAATAGAACCATACTTGATAAAGTGCGTTGTATGATGTTAAGTTCTGGCATCCCAAAGTCATTTTGGTGTGAAGCTGTTATGACTGCTTGTTATTTGATTAATTTGACTCCATCTGCTGCATTAAATGGTGATACTCCTCATGAAAAGTGGTCTGGTAAACTAAGTGATTATTCTGCCCTTAGAACTTTTGGTTGTGCTGCGTTTTCCCATCAGAGTGAGGGAAAGCTTGAACCTAGAGCTAGGAAATGTGTCTTCCTAGGGTATCCTACTGGTGTGAAGGGATATAGGTTATGGGATAGAAGCCAGAAGGGGGTTAAGATCATTGTGAGTAGAGATGTCACGTTTAACGAGAGTGAAATGTCTTGCCTTAAGAGTGAATCTGAACCTGAGCCTGTGAGCGAGTCAGAACAGGGTGAAGAGGGAAGTCTGTTTAAAGCGGAGTTAGGAAAACTTAGCACACCTGTTCCTGATACTCCGAATGAGGTGGAGATTCAGGATCAGGAACCCGAGATGGAGAATAGAAGTGAGATAGTGATAGAGGAGCATCCTGAGGAAGAAAATCCCTTGACCAACTATAACTTAATTAGGGATAGAGAGAAAAGACAAACGAGGGAGCCTAGGATATTCGGATATGAATCTGAGATAGCTTTTGCTCATGCTAGTTATGAGGAACTAGTTGATAGAGAACCAAAGACCTTTGAGGAGGCGACGAAGAGTGAACAAGCTGAAGAATGGTTTAAGGCAATGAGAGAGGAGATGAGCTCCTTAGAGAAGAATCGAACTTGGGAGTTAGTACCTAGACTTAGAATAAATCCATCGTTGATTGTAAGTGGGTTTTTAAGGTTAAGGAGGGTACGAGTGCTTCTGAACCTTTAAGGTTCAAAGCTAGGTTAATTGCTAAGGGGTTCACACAGAAAGAGGGGATTGATTATAATGAGATTTTCTCACCAGTTGTTAAGTACACTACCATTAGGGTCATACTTGCATTAGTTGCACATTTTGACTGGGAACTTGAACAGCTTGATGTAAAAACTGCTTTTTTGCATGGTGATCTTGACGAGCAAATCTTTATGAATCAACCTAAAGGTTTTAAAGATAAGTTGAAACCTGAACATGTGTGTTATCTTAAAAAGTCATTGTATGGCTTAAAACAGTCACCTGGACAATGGTATAAAAGATTTGACTCGTTTGTACTTACTATAGGTTTTCAAAGTAGCAAGTTTGATTATTGCCTGTATTTTTAGTATAGTGGTACTGAGTTGAGTGGCGAATTTGACATGAAAGACCTAGGTAAAGCTAAAAGAATCTTAGGCATGGAAATTGAAAGAGATAGGTCAAACTTTGCATTGTTCTTGCATCAGTCTCCTTACATTTCAAAGATATTGAAAAAATTTGGTATGAATGACTGCAAACATGTTTCATTACCGTTAGATAATCATTTTGTGCTATCTAAGGATCAGGTTCCTTGTAATGAATATGAAGTAGAATACATGAGTAGAATTCCTTATTTTAATGTGATAGGCTCTATCATGTACTTGATGGTTTGCACTAGACCAGATTTAGCTTTTGCTGTTAGTGCCCTTAGTAGATATATGTCTAATCCGGGTCCCAAGCATTGGGAAGCTTTAAAGTGGCTGTTAAGATATTTGAAGGGTACTAGTAATGTAGGTCTAAGGTTTGGTGTTAATAAAGAAGGCGTGAAACTGAAGGGTTTTGTAGACGCTGACTATGTGGGGGATAGGGATGGTAGAAAGTCGACTTCTGCTTATGTGTTTACCCTATCTAATTCTTGTGTTAGTTGGAAATCACAGTTACAACACATTGTTGCACTATCCACAACAGAGTCTGAGTATATTGCTACCACTGAAGCTATTAAAGAAGCTCTGTGGCTTAGAGGCCTACTTCATGAACTGTGTGTCTTGAATGATTACGTGGTAGTTTACTCAGATAGTCAGTCTTCAATACATTTATGTAAGAACCCTGTTTTTCACGAACGCACTAAACATATTGATGTTAGACTACAATTTATTAGAGACATTGTGTCTCAAGAAGTGGTGAGACTTGAAAAGATTCATACACAATATAATCTTTCAGACATGGGCACAAAGGTACTGCCATTGGTAAAGTTTAGAAGTTGTAAAACTCTTCTAAATATTGGTGAGGGTAAGTAATTTCCAATTTTATCGCTCTTTATATTGGAACTATTATTGATAAGTGTTTATGTTTCTTTTGCAGGTCCTTTGACACCAAGGTGGAGGTTGTTAGGCAATTTGTTGTCAAACGACCTCCCCGGGCAATGATGTAACTCAATTATTATTTCAGTCGGCTTCAACCATATGACTGAACGTTGAATCAACACCACGTATGAAATGCCCCGACCCCAGAGATTTAACGGGTCATTGGAAGCAACCTAATTAATTAGTGTTGCTCATGGCCCGAGCTTCTTTAGTTGGACGGTTATTCAATTGGAGGCCCACTTATTTGCTAGCCTACTTAATTGTTAATTGGGTCTTGGCCCAATTAACTAACTAAACCTATACCTAACTTACCTATTTGGGCTTGGGCTATATAAGGTTGACTCCCCTCATTTGAATGACGCTCACGCCTCCAACTCTCGCCCCTCTCTCTTGTTCCAAGTCTCTGCCTCTTCTCTCTACGTGATTTTTCTTGGTTCTTGCCTCTGCTTTGTGCTACGTATATTACCCCCTCATCTTTGTGATCATTCCTATATGGTTATTGAATAGTGGGTACTATTGAAAGGCTACCAATTGAAGAAAACTTCGAAAGGGTCGGTTTGGTGATTCTACGTGGTGTTTGATCGAACTGAGCCCGGTAACGCCTTGGTTGTTGTTGTTTCACACCCTACAAGAGTCATTGCTATTTGTAATTCGAAGATCATCCAACCAAGCCTCATCATTGACAATTCGTAATCGATAAATTTTTAATATTACTCCGAAGTATTAATTGGAGGCCTCTTTCTCGGAATCTGAATCCACTAAGCCAGGCATACCTCCATCTTCATCATCTAATTCTTGGACACCTCATTCGGTAACATGTTCATTGACTCCTCCATCTCCACCTCGGCAATGAATCATCCATTTCAAAATTACCTTGTACACAATCCCAACTGTTTGCTTTTGATATCCAATAATTTCGAGCGATGATGTAAAAATGATGTCAGATATTTTATTGACACCAGAAGTTACGGCTCGACTCGAAAACAATTAATTCACATTGGAGGGCCTCAATTTGAGTTGGGTTGGTAATTTGGTTAATATATGGATCTAGTTATGTTAGCCTATTAACTTGACACATTATGAGTAAGTCTTGGCCCAAAACTAAACATAATGTCTACATACATATAGCCGTGTGTTTCCATGTGTGTGTGGTGTGTGTGATTGTGCAAGAGAGGTGAGAGTTGAGAGAGGCGGTCGAGAGGAATAAGAAGGCAGCCGAGTGAGATGCTTTGTTTAGAGATATTCAACCATTGTTTTCTCTTCCCTTTCCTCCCTTTGTAGCTTGCAAATTTCCACCCCATTTGTGTCATTTGTGGACTAGAAGAAGGATAATCGAAGTGGGTAAAACTAAGGCAACCAAAGTGTAAATGGTTGTTGGGTCGAGCCAGTTGATTGGTGTTCGTTTGGTTGATTTTTCTGAGTCCGGATCAATATCTCTCGAAGATTTTCGTGACACCAACCCCATTGTTTTGAATTATAGACAGTCATCTCAAAACTGGTATCCTCGAACAAGCTACCTAAATTATTTCCCAGAATATCCTACCACTGTTTAACAACTTGTTCTTTACTCGATTATCCCCGAGCCCCTTGTAGTATAATTAGAGGTTGTAAGCCACTTATGGAGAAGTTGAATTGAAAATGTAGAAATTATAAGTAAAAAAACCATTGACATGTATTACAAAACTTTACATATTTAACCAATTATTATTTATATTTTCGTTGGGCCTTTAAATAAAAATATTATCTTATGCATTTAAAGAGATTATTAATTTAGTACACTCGTCCGAGGCAAGACCAAAATTTTTTATTACCATTATTAATTTATCAAACATTTATATATTGAATTTTTTATTGTGTTAGATATCGACATTTCAAAATTGGGTTATTTTTCGATGAATAATGGATAAAACTTTAACACAAAAATAGAGCGTCTTTATTCGCAGACCAATGCTAACTAAATTACTAATGGTGAATTAGGTGGAATCACCTATTTGGATGAGTGATGCATATTTTCAAAATGGTTGGAGGCATCCTTTTCCAGAAAAAAAAAATAATGGGAATGAAAGTGCAAGTGATCCTAAAGCTTGGGGAAATTTTGCGTAATTTACCCTTAAATCTACTAAGAAGAGACGTGAATAATTCTTCATTAATTATTATTATTTTTTTTTATTTTTTTTATTTTTTTAAAAGTTGGTAACCATATGACAAGTTGGATAACTAAAGTGACATTTATCAAACATTAGTTCAAGATTTTGATGATAGAGCATAACCTAATTTCTAATATAGAAACGAAACAGAATATGTGGTATATGTCATGTCAATGATATTCATAACAAAAACATCTCAACTAAAAGGGGTTAGTTTTTATTTTAACCATGTGACAAGTTGGTCAGTGATCGGACCGCTGGATCAGTGTTTAAAAAAAAAATTAAAAAATTTAAAGTATAAATTTTTTCTTTGGCACAAAATTATAGTTTTTAAATTATTTATATATTTTAGATTATTTTGTTAAATATTCAATTCATCTTAATTAAAATTAGGACTATAATTTTTATTAAAATATTTTTTAAAACTATAAATGATTAATATACATTTATATATTATTGCAAATAAATATTAATAATATATAGTGTTCTAGTGGTTAGTTACTACTTTTTTTTCCTTGAGGTCCAAGGTTCAAATTTCAAGTCTTTTGAACAGACGACTTTTCAAATTTGGTCAAGCTAGTCAATCGGGCAGTTCGGGCCGACAGTTTTTATACCAGTTAACTTGGTCGAACCCGATTTTTGATTTGAGTCATTTGCACTTGTGTCAAATTATTCTACCCACCTTGGTCTAGAGCTTGGTTTTCCGGCCCGACCGGCCGGTCTGGTTTTATAACTATGAGTTGGATAACTATAGTGATATTTATCAAACATCATCTAGTTCAAGATTTTGATGATAGAGCATAACCAAATTTCTAATATAGAATGGAAACAGAATATGCGGTAAATGTTTTGTCAAGGATATTCATAAGAAAAACATCTCAGTTAAAAAGGTTTAGTTTTAATTTTAATATAAAACTCAGGTTATAATGCAGCACATCTGGATTTTCAAGCACTTTAAAAAATTTGTCCTTAATTTGTAGAAATTCCATAGCCCCAGCCAAGAGTGTGTCTAATAGGGCCGGACTACCAACAGCCGGGGTCGTTTCTACAAAAACTCGGTGGTACCTTTCCACGGGCAGTGCACCTTAGACACCCCTTGGACCTCCCGTCCCATGACTCCCATCCCCTTCTGACTCCAATGGGACAGGGAAGGGGATGGACGCTTGTTCCTTTGTCATCCTAAATATGACAAATCATATTTTTTTACTGGACCATGCTACATGTATCAAATTTTTTAAAGCTAATTAGGATGGATACCACATTTTGAGATTTTTTTATTCACGCAGATCCCGCGTGCATGTGAGAGGGGATAAACAATTCAGTACAAATATAATTATTCTTTCTTACTATGGCGAGATGGCCTTCCATGGGTAGCTCTTTTGACACCCCTAGCTTGTGCTCCAGCTCTGTCTCCATCCCAATTCTCAACTTCCAAAAAACCCCCCAGTGGACGAGGCAGATGACTAACCTATTATGTTGTTATACTAGTTGTACGCATTTGGTGTACATCAAATTTGACACTTCAAGCATGGTCAAAATCTGTGTCACTGATTGTTTAACGTGTTGTAAAAATCAATGACCAAAAAAATATCACCCCACAAGAATGTCAAATTTAATGTAAAATGTAGTGTACATGTAGCTCGATTGATACTTGAATAGGGAGTCATAATTTCTTATCCAAAAAATCAAAATAAAGATGAAAATATAGATTGTATAATTAGACTAACAAAATATCTACTCTTATTTATCTTTCAAGATGCTCTCCCAGAAACGATACTCTAGCATTATATAAAGAGCATAATCAAAGATGTTCTACCCCAACACTTGAGGACATGTTTAGCACAATTAATCAAACAATACTAAACAGAACAACGAACTTATTTTTTCCTTGATCCCGTCTAATCTTAATCTTTGCTTAATCGAAATTGTACCAGGCATAATTTCAAAGGAAGAAATCCCGACAAACATAAAAACCGCGAGCAGAGTTTTCGTTGCTCAGATTGACAACTCGACAACCCATCGTATTTACAATACTTATTTCAGTACAGAGAACCCGAGTCTCTAACTAGTCTATAACCCCTATATTTACGGCATATCTTACCAAAAAGGCTTAATGCAATTAAAAAAGCTGCAACCTCTTTCTAAACTCATTAGGATACACTAGAACAGAATCTACACAAAGACCACCTTTAGTGTGTGTGCAATCGATTTGTGTCATCGAAAATTTGACTTTAGTCAATTTGCTAGAGTCCGCAACAACAAAATCCCCAGCATGACAGTAAATCCATTTTCCAGGTTCTTTCAAGTGAACCTGGGATGTAGCTTGCTGTCCATCTGAAGTTGAGAGCTTGAATTGCACTGGCTTTTTATCCCAACCATGAACATGTTCCGAGTTGCAAAGTCTTCGTCCGAACCTCTTATATGCACGTCCCAGTTGCAGCCGGAAAAACAGGCTATAGGACCCTGCAGGGAATGGAAACTCAACCTCGCCATCCACTTCTAGCCACCAGATTTGCTGGAGATATGCAACCGAACGGAACCTGAATGGAGCAGACGATTGTGGTTACTTTCTTTTCCACACGTATTGTATTACTAGTTCAGTAAAATCATATGCATTGCTGCAAAATTTAGAGAATAAGCGCTGAAGAACAATGCATAAATAATTAGATGTACTCCACACCAGCCGTGTTAGTTTAGGTATATTACCCCTCTCCTGACATTTTCTGCCGAAATCGCATAACTTATTAACGGTTTCCTATTTCGAACGACGCAAATGTGTCCTAACCACCTAAATCGTCCTCTCTTAACTTATCCTCAATCAATGCCACCTCCACCTATTGTTGGACATTCTCACTTCTTGAAAGAGAGAGGTCACGTCTCAAAAAAATAGGATGAAAATAATCTCATGATGTAAGAGAGCTATGCTACACAAAGATTAGTTCCCATGTTAAAAACTAAAGATCAAGAAGAATAGAGAAATCTGTCCATTTACCTATAGAAAGTCAATACATCAACCCAAATTATGGAATCTAAAATTAAGGGAAGGCTTTCTTATAATTAAGATCCCAACAAAATATACAGATAATCAACTACTATAAGTCTCTGACCAAATTTTTAGATCAACATGTTGATAAAAAAATCAGAAACAGAGCATCACAAAACTTTAGAAAGAAAATGAACAGCAAATAACCTTTTCTTTGGAAGATTTCATCGAGAAATGCCTAGAAACAGTTGGATTTGATCAGCCAATCTAAAACCATATCAACAAATAACCAATCCCAATTCCAACTTAATTTACAGAAGCATATGCAGTATTTAACCTCACCTCGATTCCTCAGTCGGGATCCTACTCCAGTATCTCCTGTCATCAATCCCCGTAATTGCCAAGCCATTCCAAGATATTGACATACAAATCTTTCCACTTCTCTTATCCAACCAGACTTTCTGCACGAAATAAAATTCAACAATCCCCATCAGGCATCAACACATCCAATCTATATTTATCTCAATTTGCTCTTAGCTTCATTAAAAACAGCAAACATAAAAACCTACATCGAAAATTAAAAATACACACTTTCCCAGAATTTTCATCAAGAATTTAAAACCCATTTTATGATTTTCTAAACGTCGTTTCTAACTTAATTTCCACGCGAAACGCTTGAAAGAAAAAATCTTTTCTACCCAAGATCCTATTTAAGTTTGATCATAAATATTAAAAATAAAGCAACAAATCCACAAGAAACTTCCAGCAAGGTCATTTTTAAATGGATTTTCCCATTTTTTTTAATTTACTGTTTTCCTTTTGCAAAAAAAAAAAAAAAAAAAAACAAAAACAAAAATCAAAACCAATTATACACCAGAACACAAGCAGCAAATACAATATATGCAATTTTATGAATATTAAAAAAAAAAAAAAATTAAAGATGGAAAAAATTAGATGAGATTACCTTTGTGCCACCATCAAAAGAATTAGGTCGACAGAGCCTGGAATAAATATCTCTTTTACACAAATCCTTACAAAAAACATCACTCTCTCCAAAAACCCTTCGAATAACAGAACCATAATTCTTAGGCAATTTGGACTCCCACACAAAATCAGCGGAGGAGGCCCCATTAAAAGCCCTATTCAAAATTGCAAGTTTACATATCTCCGGTGGGTCTAAGTACACAAGCACCGACGCCGCACAGCTTTCCGGTAAGTCCCCGAGGCCTGTCTCCGGTGAACGGGCTGCAGAATATTTTTCATTCGAAATCAAGAATGAAAACGATAAGCCCATTTGAAATTAAAAGGAAAACAAGATGGGTTTGGTACTTTGGTTTCTTGGTAGTGATAACTGATATAGATATGCAGATATGTACAGACAGAACAAGTAAAGACGAAGAGGCCAGCTGTAATATATAGATGGTAGCTGTATTCGTACGTGTCGAGGCCCTTCTTTCTCTCTCTATATATTATATTCTCTCTCTGGCTTTGGATTTGCTGGTTTGGTGGAATAAATTTGGAGGGAGGATTAACTAATCTTTGAATATGGTTTGACTATTAGTCGATAATTGTTGATTTGTATGATGCAATTATGCCCTTCTGAATGATTCTTTTTTTTTTTTTTTTTTTTTTGGGTTAAATGAAAATTGAAGATTTAGTCCCATAACTTCAAAAATATATCAATTGTACCCCTGTTAACATAGAGGCTTGTGGTCTAGTGCTTGAGTAACCCATTCTAAATATGTGATAAGCTATCTACAAAGGCCGATCGTGCTTTGAGACTTGACCAAATGATCTGAAGAGAATCGTGATAACATTTTCAAAACAATCAATAATAAAAACAAAAATAGGATGTGATTTGGACCCCCCAAGGATAGCGCCGTATCAAGCCAACTTTATAGAAAGGTATCATTATACCAATACAATACAAATTAGACTTTTAAATTATGAAGTAATTAATGTATTTTTTTCAAGGTTTAAGTGCAGTTTGGTCAGCTATCGATAATTTAACGATATCTTGGTTCATTTTATTTTTGGATGTAAAAATATACATAGTTAAAAGGGAGCTATGGTAATGGCAAATGCGGTTACATGCACATTTGGTATTGTAAACTAAAATAAAAGTGAATGTGGTTAAAGAAGAGAGACAAATTAAATATATCGACTATTATTTATTTAAACTTAGATGTGGAGGTTTTTTTTTGGAATTTTGCTACTTGTACAACTCCGGTTGATAATATTGGTTGACAATCTTCTCACATGAAGGAGGACCCACGATTTTTTTATTCATCGTGGGTTCCCCTTCCATGTGAGTGATTGTCAACCAATGTTGTCAACTGAAGTTATACAAGTAGTATGATTCTTTTCTTTGAGAAGATTGAACCCTTGACTCATTGCGATGGGAAAGTAGATTGAGTGTGACCAATTTTTAAGTTTATATTATTTTTTTGAAAAATGGCCAATAGTATATGGTACCTTATGTTGACTAATATATACTAGAGGCACCACCCCGACAAGGCACATTGTTCAAGTTAGAAATTATAATCAACGTGCAAGTTTTCCTTTTCTCAATCAAAATCTTCCTTTTTTTATTCAAAGATTTTTTAATCGAAATCTTGATTATTACTTGTTACTAAGAACTTTTGAAATTCTTAAATAAGTATTCATACATTACTCAATTAGCCAAAATAATAATAATAAGTATTGTATTGTATTATTATAGTAACGTTAAAGCAAGAAATCCTGAGAGGTAGCTCAGTTGGTTAGATTTTGGGTTTACTCCTCAATAGTCATCAGTTCGAGTTTCTTCAGGATCACTGAGGTGAGTATCCAACTGTCAACTTCAAGACCCCATGAGATTAGTCGAAGTGTGCGTAAATTGGCCCGACCATTCACGGTCATAAAAAAATAAAAATAAATGTTAAAACAAGTTAAACATTTAAACTCACTCAATTTTTCTGTGAAAAGTTCGAATTGTTGATCGACAAGTCCAAACTCCTCGAGCTCCAAGGCATAACTCACGTGCCTTTTTTTAATTTTTCATAAGACTTCTATTTAATTTTTTAGCTCAAAATGAATTTTTAATCCCGTCTAAAAGTGCTTATTGTACGTATAGTTGCACCTAAATGAGGTCTTAAGAGTTAATTATCACGGGTTAGTGAAAGATATTTTTTTGTATGATTACTACATGGAAAATCATATGATTAGACAGAATGGAATGGAATAACCTAATTTTAAGGCAAAAAATTTCATTCATATAAATTGCCTAAACACTTGTCGTCTAAAGTAGTTGGTGTATTGTACGAATTTTGTCTTTATTTTTCCATTTTCTCTACATGTGCCCTTGAGTGGGTTCTTTGTGGACCAACCCATTTCATGATAATTCAACCCAACTATAGTGACGTGATAAGTGCATCAAGTGACTACTACATCCAACCTAATATCGAAAACTTCTATTACATGTTTTATTCGTGATATTGTCTAATACTGTATTAGACCCTGTTTGACACACATTATAATGAAAAATTTTGATAAAATATATTATGAAATAGTATTTTTGGAAGAATGTATGATTAAAAATAAAAGAAATTTTTTTGATTTAAATTTAATATTATTTCAGTAAAAAATGTGTAGTTAAAAAAAGAAAAAAAATGCATTAAAAATTTAAAAAGTGTCAAAAAAAGGGCTTAAGCACTCTTTTTATGGTAAGGATCATAATTCATATTGAATAATTCTATTTGTACATTCAAATGTGTACCGAATTGTTTACCCCCTCTTACGAGACCCGCGTGAATAAAAAAAAATTCTAAAATGTGGTCTTCACCCCCTATTGTGAGTAGTCTGTAAGGAATTAGATAAAAAAATCGGTACATGTAACATGATCCATTCATATTTACCAATAGCTTAATTTTTGAAATATTTTATATATGAGCGACGAAGAAAAGTATAGAAAATGGTTATATGTTACATTGAGAAAGATGATGTTCTCTAAATGGAATTTTTATTGATCATCTATCGTTTATGTTGTCTCATAGTAAGCAAGAGGATAAAATGGTGAAAGAATCCATCACTTAAAAGAAAATAATTGGAGAACGTGATTGTAATAATATTTATTTTCTCTCTTTTTCTACCCAAATTCCCTCCAAACTCTAATAATAACCTACTTATTGGGACTTCAATGAATTATTTGCCTTGTCAAATTTAACAAAATTACCATAGCTGTAAACAAATTATTTTTCTCCAAGTGTAACTTCATTATCAAAAAAGGTTGAACCCCAATCTTGAAGGTACCACATCGCCCTACTCCTAGAACATTGTGGAGGAGGTAAATAGCAGGATGTGCCTCAGTAGGCCAGAGTATAAGAGTTGTCATACTGATACCCACAAAAAATTCAATTTCAAACCTTATAAGAGGTAAAAATCGAACCCTCACACTGCGGCTACCAGTTCAACTGAGACTACTTCACTCCTGTCCTTTGCATCACTGAACTATGCCCCGGAAGACAAGTGTAATTTCATTCTCCCTAGTCCCTTGGGTGGTAAATGGTAATTGAAGGTGTAATTTATTTATTTTTTACTTTGTTAACAGAAGTAAAAAAAAATTGAATATTCATACATACTTAGAAACAAAAATGTATTTAAAAGTGATTTTTACTAGTCAAACATAATTTGTCTAACAATGCGCGTTTTTGTCTACCGAACGATAAAAAATAATGTACTAACTTATTTCCATGTCACATGATTATTTTCATACGAACTATTTAAACGGAAATAAAAATAAAAGATCAATCGACTAGCCCTATTTTGTTTTTTAAGTTTTAACCCTTTATTTATATAATTCACATTAGTGCAAGTGGGTCCTGAGGAGGATGCAGCATTACTCTGGTTGCGCCGCCGAGAGGTTATTAAGCCTTGGGCGGTGGCCTCCCACAGCCATCGCCACAAGTTAAAATATTTGGTAAACCTTTTAAACAAATTTTAAATTGGTTTTAGTGGGTAATGTATTCTGGTCCAAGTTATTTGATCATATTGTTGTAATTTGGTAATAGGCAGTGGCCGAAGCCCGTGAAGAGGCAGAACCTATATGGGAAGTCGAACTCATTTGATAGAGTCGACTCCATATAGAGAACCAAACCCTAATGACATGGCAATGCTGTATGGGGCTTAGTAGGAACTCAGCTTACATAGACGCGAGAGATCTTGAGATCTGTTGACTACATTGAAGGTACAAAAATCGAGGTCAACATTTTCTTTTCAAGGTGATTAGTAATTCACATTTTTTCTTTATATTAAATTTTTTTTTAAAAAAAAACTATGATGTTATGCACTGAAGTTGCATAAAGAGATCTAAAATGACAAGTCAAGCTACTGATATGCTCAGATAAACGATGATGGTTGACTCTAAGATACTTTGGGGGAACGTGAAGAATGTTTGATAAGGGGCAAACAAAAAAGGATTGATCAATCTCAATGAAACTAATCACATATCATCCTTGCATGTCAGTATTATAAGAACGTATTAGATTTATATTCCTAAAACGACAACTCAAAAACTAGTCATGAAAAAATAGACTGGAGAACAAGAGGAGGATCCATCCAATCCAAAACTTCATTGGACACAATGTCGGCCAACTCTAGAGGGTTAAACTCATAGGGGGCAAGACTAACATTACTTGTATAACTCAGAACCACTATATGGACGACAAGAAAATATTTCATTAGTAACCCACAAATGAATCATAAAATAAAACTCAATAGAAGTACAATTATTTAATAAGTATAAAGACCATAATATAATGAAATTTGTCAAAAATATATTACAATAATGTGTAATCAATGACGAATCCAGGATTGTATTTGAGACCGAGCTGCAAAATTTCTGATCCGGCTAATACGCGAAAAAAAAAATTATACATTAAAAAAAAAAATTGCCTTAAAAATATTTAATGGGTTGAGTGAGGGACCAAGCTACAACCTAGCCCAATCCCCCCTCTATCCGTCTCTGAGTAACCTCTAGAACTAGCGGAATATTATACGAAGTACACCATTTTTTTATTTTATTCCCATAATTATTGGTTTGTTCACCATATACATTGGGCACTTTCGGTCAACTTAAAACATAATGAAAACAACATGCTATATTATATTATTTATATAACATAAATTAATTAATCTCAATACCATAGATGCATTACGAATTGCATTATTGTATGATCATAGGTTGTATTTTTATGTCTTTTCATTCTGTCAAGTTGATGCTAAAATAATTCGAGAAGAATATGAAAGTTAGACTAGAGATTTAATTAAGATTTCAAGATTATGATCACACGTCAGTTCAAGAATTAAAATTATACAATTAAATTGACATGTATATAGTCATATTGTAAAAAAAAATTAGAGTTGTAGGAGATAGTTGTAGCAATCGTCCAAATTTATCGTCGAACAATTCTTACTAAATTTCAAAAAATATTTTATGAAATTGACGTTAAACTATTTTATTTGATTTAGTGACGTTCAACGCTAAATGAAACAAAATTTTGTACAATTTTCACAAATAAGCGATAGAAAATTAAATTTATGACTTCCAACTATTCTAATATGGATATCGTTAAAAATGCGACAACTTTATTTATTAATATTAAAGATAGAATAAAAAAGTATTTTATGAATCGATGGAAGGTATCATTCTACGTGCGATTGAGTCAGAAAAGCGTGTTAAGCCAAAAAGCTTGATTTTTGCAAGATCGATCACGTGGTACGTGGTCAGCATATTCTCGCAAACCTAGCTATTTATTTAGTTGTGTGGACTTAATTTATTAAAAAGTTAGCATATAACTCGAATTTTGAATCCTAATGTTCTCTTGTCTACTAAGAAACAACTTTTAATATTTTTAATATATACATAACGTTAAAAATACCATTTTAATACTGGAAGTGTGTAGAATATTTTTATAAACACCATTTTATCTGTTTGTTTGCTTTTTAGGTAATTGTTTGTTTGCTTTTTAGCTAATTGTTTCTTACATGTGCATTTTCATTCTATTTGTATTGACATACACATTTTGTGTTGTTTTCTGTGTTTGACATTTTTTTTTTTTTTTGTGTGTGTGTGTGGTGTGGTGCATTCATGTTTTAAAAATAAAATAAACAAAAGTTTGAAAATTTGAAAAAAAAAAAAAAATTGGAAATATTTTCTACAACATGATATATATAACATTCTTGAACTTGTGTGTCGTGATCATTTATGGGCTTAATTGATGAGTTGTAGCACATTTTTCAAAACCTCCCTACCTACTTCTGTTTATGAATATATTATCAAGTGATATACATTTTAGGTTTAGTGAATCTTATAACATTTTTTCTCGTTATAAAAATAAAATTAAAAAATATAATAAATTGAGTTCATAATATAGAAAACCAAAAAATAAAATAAAATAAAAATAATAATGTTGACTGAGAATATTTTTATCTGTTTAGAATTTTTATGTAAATAATCATTAAAAGTTTAAACTATTTTCATTTTTTTATTTTTCTAAATTTTTTTATAATTCTATATTTTCAACAAATTTTTGTAGTTTACAATTTTTAGAATTTATTTTTTAAACTTTTATTTATTTTTTTAATTTATCAAATTTATTTTTAAAGTTTTTATTTTTTATTTTTAAAATTTAAAATTTTATTTAAACAAAATTTTAATTAAAAACTTGAATTTCATGTTTTAGTGTTTTTAAAATTTTCACTAAAAACACTATAAAGTAAAAAATGTATCTTTAAGTTTTAAATTATAAGCTTAACCTTATTTTAGAAAATACATTTTTAGAAATATCAGATCAAACATGTTTTTTTTTCTTCAATATTTTAAAAACTTGAAAACGACTTGAAAAACACACCCTAATAGTTTAAAAATAATTTGTTCATTGATTTATTGACATTAAAATGCTATTTTAGGTATTATACTATTTTAAAGGAGTCGCAAGATGGGCGGAAGTTTTTTAGGTATTTTAGGCATTACAATTATCAGAAGAGCTACATGGTCAGGGGTTTTGATGATTGAACGGTGCTCGACCCGTCACATAAGTGAGGCCCACACAATATTATATTAATGGTGAATCTCATGCACAGTGAGGGAATTGATCACCATTCGGTTACCGATTTCTTCTTCATTGCGCTTTTTCCTACATTTATTTATACTAATATGTGACAGAAAAGTGCTCAAGTGAGACGTGTTATCCAAAAACTTGAAATAAGGAAGATTTTTGTAATTTGAAAGAGAGGGAGTATCACTTGAATTGTCAGAAACTTTAGGGGAATTTTTGTAGTTTGCCCCAAAATTTAATATTCAAAATAATTAGAAAAAAAATAGTTTATATAATTTCAAAATAAATAAATAAATATTAAACTAGGAATACAAAATTAGGTGCTTGTTTGGGTTTCATTATGAGCTATTAAAAGTATAATGTAATATAAATAAGTGGTGGATAAGTAAATAGTAAGGTACTATGAAACATATAATTAAAATTACGGTTTAATTTAAAATTTTAAATTATAAGAATATTGTAATAAATAATCACGCTACATATACACTTTCATTTACATATTTCTTTACACGCTTCCACATGTCAACATCTACGCTTTTGATTTTAAACTCATCCATCACTTCACTGTACAAATTTCTTCTACATGGGGGAATGTCATCCAAGGATCTATAGGAATTGGAATCCCAACATGTACGTGCCAAAAAGTTATAATTGCAATTAAATGTGTCGAGTGCTCACAGTTTATGCTTCAAAATAAGAGAGATTTATGGACATGACTAGTGCAAAATAAGTGGCTATAAGCCATGTATAAAGATAAAGTCGTACACAAAATAAGTTATTCTGTCATTTAAAATAGGGGTTTTGTTAAGCATTCCGGTGTATAGTTCCCCTCACAAGAGGGACCTATGATTTTTGTTTTATTGGACATGGGCTCTCTCTTTCTTGTGAGGGGTCAGACTCTTATAATAGACAAGAAGAGAGAGACATTTAGTGTTTGCTCAAATCACATGAGATACAACTCATGACATCACTTCATTTGTTGTATAATAAGTTGCCTCATGCGAACATTTCAGTAGGTACATAACTATCACACATATCTATTAATAACGTACTAGGAACACATTTAGGTAAATAAAAATTGATCATTATTCATTCTTATTGAGCCCTTGTTTCGTACCGATTATAATCTAAGTCGAAATCAATAATTAATTTTAATTACATATTTTATAGGTCCCACAAATTTTGAACCACAATTTTATCAACTTCTATCAAAATAACTAAAAATCTTATTTTAATTCCAACAAAACAGGAGTTTAAAATCACGATGTTCAATGAGCCTCCCATGTAACTAAGTGGTAATTAGTTGACTCGCTTAAAATTGATGTTTACGAAATCATACTCAAACAATTTTATAGTAGGTCAATTTGTCTAAACATATGATAAATTCTTATTTTATTTCGAGTATTATCTAAGAATGTTAGATAAGCCATGTACGTGAATGATACTCATGGTAAAATTGAGTTTGAAAGATGTTACAGACATCATACTTTACAACTGGATTGATTGAGACATTGTAATTAGAACAGGGACCTGTACGTCTAGAATAATTCTTAGAATGAATCTAGACCGTTTCTTTATTTCCTACTTTTTCTCTGTTTGATTCATTAAATTTGTGATCTAGTTCTTACTTTTGGCTGTTTGATTAGTCAAATTTGCTCTGAAAAATATTTGTCACAGATTTCTAATGTACAATTCCTTGAAGCACGAAAGTAGAAAAATATTTTCTTATGATTTTGGTAGGAAATTATTTTCCACCTTGTTGGGTATTTTTTTTCCTTTTTTTTTTTTTTTTTTTTTTGGCCTTTTTGGCAATGAAAACATATTCAAAATTCAATGGTAAAAATTTTTATCCATTTAATTGACAATTTGCATGAAAAATGAAGCCAAACGAACATAAAAAATTTATGAAAATATTTTTTTTAATTTTTTTTTTTTTTTACTTTTTGACAATCCAAGCAAATTTTAACACAGATTGTAAAAAAATTATCCCAAAAAGTAATCATTTGTATGAAAAACAAAGTCAAATGGATTAGGTGAAAAATTATATCAATCAAACACCATTAATTACAATTTCCTCTAAAACAAATTCTAAGTAAATCACTTCCCTATCAAATATTTTATTTACCATTCATTTTCTATTTTTTTATCAAACGAACCCTTAATTCTTTTAAGATTTTCTTTTTCACCTGTAATGTTCAATGAAACCAACTTTATGCAGTCATACCATTCTTTCTGTCATATTGATTGATGTTAGGGTTTGTAAATGTTTGCACCAAATTCATAATGTTTAATTTTTTAATTCTACCCTTTACTTCATGATATATGTGAAATTATTGTTTTGACAAGTAAATGCTATTCTTTCTTTTTTCATGTTCCATAAGATCTTTTTTCAAAAGGGTTAAATTCATTAATGGTTACCCAACTTTATACTTGGTATCATTATGGTGACCTTATTTTACGTAGTGTCATCATGACCACCAAACTTTATACATAATGTCACCATGACCACTAAATTTGATTTTATTTCACCATGATCATCTAACTTCTTTTCACTACTATCATTAATTTTAAAAGATGTAAAATGGTAACTTTGCATTATATAAATAAAATATTTTTTTAAAATAAGTTTTTTATTTTTTTTTCAAAGTAACTTTTTTTATAATAAGTTTTTATTTTTTTTAAAGAAAGTTTTTTTCTAAAATAATTTTTTATTTTATTTTATTTCTCTAAGTAATTTTTTTAAAATAAATTTTTATTTTATTTAAAAAATATTTTTAATATAAGTTTTTATTTTATTTTATTTTTTAAATAAATTTTTAAAGTAAGTTTTTTAATTTTTATTTTGTTTAATTTTATAAATATAATGTGAAGTTACTTATTTATCCCTTTTTAAATTAGTGAAAATTGTGAAAAGAAATTGGTGACATGGTGAAAAGTTATATAAATTTGGGTGATCTTAGTGAAACGTTATGAGAAATTGGCTGGTCATGGTGACACAAGTATATAGTTGGGTGATCATGATAAAAAAAAAATCAAATTGGATGGGTATTGGTGAATTTAACCTTCATTTCAAAATAATTCTTAGCGAATTTTACTTTTGACAAGATTGGCTATGAGCACAGAACGGGACAAATAGTTTTAAAAGGAAATTGGGCCCGAACCCATAAGAAAATTAGGCCCATATATTAAATTACACTATACATAGAAAAAAAAATTCAATATAACTGGAAATGAAAAATGATGGCAAATATTGGCATGAAAAAGTTGACAAAATAATTATTTTTAATGCTATTTAATTCCTTGATTTTTGTTCTCTTATCTTTCAATATTTACGATAATAAGATTCCGTATAAAAATATATTTATACAAAAAATGGACCACTTAAAAAAATCATTAGGAAGAAATATTGAACGATCACAAAGTATATTGAGGTAACCCAAAATCACAAAAAATGAAGGTACACACACTAAATAAGACCTATAGTGTTAAAAATTGAATAGTACAGATGACGTCCGAACACTATGAACAACATCGAAACTTCGACTTTTATGCATATATGTACACACAGACAACATGAATCCTTCGACTATGTTCATAAAAATCAATAGAAAAGATTAGGGCGACGCTAACAGTGGTATATCTTGAAATCAATCTAGAAAAGTTCAGGAGCTTAAGAACGAATTCTGTGAAGACACTGCATATTTCATCCCAAAAATGTAGGTTTTAGGCTACTTTAAAGCAGAGTCAAAGGGAAACCCAAGGTTGAAGCCTCCTGGCTCCTGCAGCAACCTCTGGGTTGACAAAGAAATGTAGGGTTTATCTATTTGTACAGCATCAATTACTGTAGAAATGTACAACCCCCTCACATTGAGGGGGCCTCACAGTGATTGGCCCCCTAATGTGAGGAGGCTGTGTATGTTGTTGTGTACAATGATGTACATCAAGCAAGTCTCGGAAATGTAACCATTCTTCCATGCTCAGTTGTCTTTAGTGTCCAGCAGTCAGAATCAGTGATTACAGAAAGTGCAGAAAATATTAAAAAAACAAGAAAGATCAATTCATTTATAACAACATTCCTGAATACATGGACATGACTCGATTACAATAATCTGGACACAAAAGAATACACGACTATATGACAGAAATGAAAGAATTCCAGCTTACATAAAGAATTAAAGAATGAACACTAATGTAAAAAATGAAAATCGCCCGATAACAAACACGTATACCAACCTATGTGTTCATGAAAATGGCTCTTCTCCTTCCTGACAACAAATTTTATCTGCAGTTTCTACCTACAAAGAATTGATACTCCTTTCTGTATACGAACTGAATTGAAAATTGTACGCTGATTCAAGTTGGCTGAGAATAAGATGACGAACTGCCCGCAATGTCGACCGGTGCCCATGCTGAGACTGTGTAAAGAGGCTGATCCAACCAACCAAGTGTAAGTGCATTTCCATCTTGTCCTTGCTTCTCCACCCTATAGTTGTCACAAGAATACATTTTAAGCAGCATTTGTCCCTGAAGCAATTCCCTCTCGCTGAATCCCGAGCATCGGAAACCACCTTGCTCCATCAACTGTCGCCACTTCCAAAACGTTTCGTGCCTTTCAACCCTGTCTCGTCCTTCACAAGCAATTATATTCCTGATTTCACGTGCAAACATTTCTTCTATCTTGATCCAGAGTGGACTATCTGCCGGAAGGCTTATTGAATCTAATGAGTCGAAAATAGCAGAATAGTATTTCAAAGAATTTGAAAATCTTCTTTCCAACATCGTATCATTGTGCTCCGCTTCTTGCTCTGACATGACCACCACTACAGGGTTCGTGCTTCGAATTAGACCCAAAAAGTCTCTTAATGTTCTTCCAGTACTATCGTAGAGCAACTTGTGCATCTGAAATACACAATTGACAGCCACAGTTTCATTCTCCTTAACATGAAGCATCCACAACCTCACATCTTCCAACTTGTCAACTACATGGTGGAATTCGAAAGGTAGATTCAATACCGCAGCAAATCCGGCAAGTCTATTGCCCGTTTCAATCAACTCCTGTTTCGATTCACCAACACCGGTAATTCTAACATGGCTAGGAGGATTAGTCCTAGAAGCCAAACTCTGAAACAGACTAGGCCACTGCAGCCCTTGTTTTATGTCAAAATCTATAATGTGAACACGGTCCTTTCCGTCAAAAGCCCTCAGTAAAATTTCATTCGAGGTGAAATGTATGAACTTTAAAAATGGGCTTACCTCGTTTAAAATCCTTAACGCAGTGCCACTCGTATCGTCCATCTGATCAAGCTCACGAGGAATGGTAATGTGAAAGATATGAGGCCATAACCTCGAAACTCTCAGAGCTAAGGCCTCAGTGAAGTAAGCAGCGAGGCGACAAATGGGGGAGCCCCTTGGAGAAGCAAGTTCCCCAAGTCTAGCTATAAAACGGTTGATATTGGCAATGTTCTTTAAACGAATTGCTTCAACACAAGCCACAAGGAAGTTGACAAGCTCACTATCGTAACCTTCCCTGTTGTTGTTTTCGCCGTTATGCCCTGCTACAACCACAACAGTGTCGCTTGGATTAGGTGGCCTAGAACCATTACCAGTTTCATGCTCCCCAGGATTCTCATTAAGCCTAAGAACCAAGCGACCACTCTCTGATGAAGTACTCGAAGATCGCGAGCCTTCTTGTGCAGGACCCTGGCTCGTCTCTGCATTCTTGTCAGCTACGTGTGCAATCTTGTCCCCAATAGGTTCCAACCAAGGGCTATTTGATAATGGTGGTAATGGTGGAGATATCACGTCGCTTGGCACAAAACACACCCTTTCTTCCTCTCCAGAACACGTTAGCGAGAAAGGCACTTGAGGTGGATTAAGCCCTGCAAGCGGAACAGACCGCGGCACATCAAAGCCAGGGTGAAACCAGAAATTCCCACCACCCAAATTGCCTATACTCAAGTTTCCACCTTCTTCTTCCGAATCATCGAATTTTCCACCACCTCTTTTCTTCTTCACTCGATTCATCCCAATCTCCTCATCATAAGACAATTCGTCTGCATACCTCTTCTTTTTGCTCCTCTCCCAAAATGTATCGTTGCTTTCTCTCCTTCCCCCTGTTTTTGCTGAAGGTGGGAGTTTCATATTCTGCCTAAGAGAACAATTAGTCGTCTTGGCTTCAATAGGATTCTCAACAGAGATGCCTACGGGCCTAATTGACTGAGACGACCTTTGGGCATCTTTCCGACCAAAACTACATGGCAAATCCAATCTTTGGGTACTCATTGAAGGGAGATGGCAAACTTGAAACTGTACTGATGCTTCACTTCTCAATCTATGCCTCGGCGACAACAATGTAGAAGAACAACCAGCCAACATTATTTAGACCCTCCCCAATTTTTCTTTTTCTTTTCTGTAACTCCAACTCTCCCACCCTTCTACTTTCTTCTATCTCTGTGTGAGTGTGTGTATGTGCTTTCTCTTTACTTCCCAAACTATGCAGTATACAATTAATTTGTATAAATTGATATGAAATTGTAGTAAAAGATGCCTCTATGAGAGTGAGATTTCAATAAATCGAAGAAAACAAGAAACAAAATGGGAATCCGATGTCAAAACAAATCAAAGAATAACACTTGAAAATCTTCTGTATTTGTGTGTCCTATATTATGATGATATTCATATATAGAAGCAATATATGTGCAATAAAGAATAGAATCGCCAAAACAAATACCAACAAAAGAATCAAAAGAATTTGAATTCGACAAATTATCAAACGCCTACCGAAAAATGATCATCGGATTCCTTAATTTTCACACGGATTTCATACTGAAGCAATGTGAAATTTGAGCTGAATGAATTTCATTAAACTTCTGCATATGCATCTTTGCTAAAAATTGTATCTGAAAAAAGAACAGTGGAAGTGAGTGATCAGATCAACCCCCTTACCCCATCCCACCCCACTCACCCCACCTAAAACCCAGTATTCTTATCCTTCAAAATCCCTTCAAACAAGCACGAAAAGGAAAATCACATACTATAAGAGTCACTTCTCAAGAACCCTACTACCCAAAAAGCCATATACCATAAACAACTGAGCTTTTATATAATATAAACAGAGTTTGATGATGATTTTGTCCCAAGAATGAGCAAGATGAAATGAAAAGTGGGGTTTTGATAATATCAGTTTGCGGCTCTTAGATGAGAAACAAGGGGTGAGGATTGCAGGAAAATACTACCGTTGGAGGCTTGTAGGTGAAAATATGACCGTTAAGAGGGAGTTGGTGTTCTTGTACGGGCCTGGTGGCGATGGGGGTATCTGATGAATGCACGTGTGAGTATTCTGCTACCCGTTGTACTTTCGGGGACATGACCGTTGGATTTACGTCATCAATTTGTCGATAAATTTCATGAAAATTTAGACGGCCGGTTAAATCATTATTACAATGATTAATGGATTTTTTTGTCCTAATCTTCGTTGCCACATCATCATGTTTGTCTATATTTGGATTAATACGAGGAAATTTAAGTTTAAGAAAAGTTTAAAAATCATAATTTCAAGAAATTTGGAAGGTATTGTTTTAATAAGTAAATATATACTAATAATTGTTTTCTATTTCGATTAACATTAAAAGAAAATATTAATTGAAAATCGATCGTTTCTCATTCATTACATTAGTTCTTTAAAGAGAATCGAGAGATCAATCACCATGCTTATCTTTCATGAGGTCTCAATTTGCCTTCAATCTTTTATCCTATTTAATAATAAGTTGTTTAGATAGGGTCCATTTTTGCCTCTTAATCCTTTATCTAGATTATTCTTTATGGAGTTCCTTTCTAATTGAACTTCAAATGACTAAATAAAAAATTTCAAAGGTCTAAATACACTTTTCTTAAAATGCACAAAAGTGACTGCTAATCACTGGGACCACTAATCTTGGCAGAATAGAATGCCTTCTCATAAAATAAAGACAAGATTTGAAAAAAAAAAAATCCTAATCAACTAAGGCCCCGTTTGACCCACATTTTCATTCTTTTACTCATTTTCAATCACACATTCTTCAATAAAATAATATTTTTCATCACATCAATAACTTTTCCTCATTTTTCAACCACACATTTCCCATCATATCACTATTTCAAAATTCATTTTTCCCAAATAATTTCTATCAAACACTCTTAATGGTATTTCGCATAAGTATGTAGAATAGATTGCATTCTCATCAAACTAAGACACGGGTTGAACAAATGCGGATCAACCATATGGTATTTCTCCAAATTTCGAACTTCTCAAATTACTAAGGTAGCATAGAATCCGAAGTCGAAGTGGAAGTGATGGTTTTTGAGAGGGACAATTCCACTTGTACATTAAAAGATGTACATAAGAGTATCCACTCCTCTCACATGGGAGGTGAGATCCACTTGGATAATATTTGGATACCCTTATGTACATCTTTTGATGTACCACTAACATAATTCTTTTGAGAGACCCGCTAAGTGTACACAATTGGGTGGTTTTGCCTCCTAAAAAGGAACAAATTCAGTTTGTGGGGTGGCGGGTAAGATCCACTACTGATCAAAATGGTACTAGCTTAAATAAGAATCAGGTGGGTATTTCATGAAAATGACCCTCTCTTAATTACTTTCAGGCTGAAAATGACCCTACTCTCTATGATTTTCAGGCTGCAAAAGGAGTTCAAGGAGTACATCATCAATTAACATATAAGCCAAGGTGTTTTCTAGTGGTTATTGGACAACCTTAAGAAATGAAAATATGTTTGTTATGCAATATCTAACATCGCCACCCAAGCCAAAAATGGACTCTCCAAGATAATTCAAATCCCCAAAAAATTTCTCCAATAACTAGAAAAAAAAAATGAAAATAGAGAATAGTCGCATAGTTGATAATTTCACAATTCAATTAAAGATAGAGTCAAGGCAAAGGGCCTATTTCTATATTATCAACGACCTGAAAATACGCCATCCTCCTAACACCATTTCTGGCACGCACATTTATACAACCTCCAAATACAAGTAGTCAATTTAAGAACCTTTTCAAAGTGCGAACCAATTGATTTCTAATATACAAAGTATGACATTGATAATGAAACCCTTACCATACCCCACCCATGAAAGAATTCGTGGCAATGACTGGTCTGACCAATTAAACGCATTGTCCATGGCATCACGAATTCCAACCAAAATACCAGAAATCCACCACAAATACATGATCTTGGCCAAGGTAATCAGGCACATTAGCTTGTGGTTCTAACAATTTTTACAAAATAAACATACTATATCAACTCCAGATACAAGGCTTCTTGTTTGCCGGTCAGGCCCAATTCATTCAGTGTAGAGGTACTCTCGCCATCACTAAAAGCACGCCGAGGATATGGCCTTACCTGGACATAGAAGAATGTCAGAACATGTCAAATTGACAAAGCCATTCACATCGTAGAGCATGTTTGTATGTGCTTAAAAGTAAGTCAAGCTTACTTCAAAGTTATTGCTGAACATGATTTTCTAAAGGTTGGTTTTTTGCTACCAAAACTTACTTTAACTTAGTTTCTAGAAAAGGAACTTTAAAGCACAGCCAAGACACTATGCTATAGGAAAACCAATTCACATCACAACGTTATTTGATCAAACCTTTTCTTCTAATGGACCCACTATTTAAATATGCAGTTTTCTGATGCGTGATACCGTATTCCACCTGAATCCACGAGCTTTTCTGTGCTCTAACATTGATTTACACACTTGGAGAAAATGCTGAACAAGAAATTAATCAGTACAAGCACCTATAACTAAATCACCTTGCCCGCAGAGGAGAATGCAGAATCATAGATCGATTCACACAGTATTTGATATCTGGCATTACCGCCATGAACATCAAAATATTCAAACAAAATGCAGATAGTATTTTCGATCACTACACTTCTCCTAAAACTTTAAAAATAAGTTGAGAAAAGTGAAGGCCGGGTTGAGAGAGAGAGAGAGAGAGAGAGAGAGAGAGAGAGAGAGAGTCTACTCCATAATATGAGTCACCCTATCAGTAAATCAATTTGCGTTCAAGTCGAAAACATTTTTTTGGTTTCCTCAAAAAAGACTTTTTTTTTCCTTTTGGGCTCCTGAAAGAACATTTTTCTTTTCTTTCTGGCTAAGAGCATGTTTGGTAGTGAGAATCCCTGGGAATGGAAAATCCATTCTAGCTTTTTCTTTCCTCAACTGTGTTTTTTAGTCAATTTGGAGCAGAAAAGAATATTCCCATGGAAAGTCGTTTCTAGGCCAAGTGTTAGAATGCTCATTCCTCCACAGCCAATGTCACCACCTTTCATCTTCAGCTCAACCATCCTCTTCACTACCCAATACATCTCCATCTCCTGCTCCCTCAAATAGAAGGCATTTTATTGTTTGGGCATAGACTTGCCATAATCAGCGAGCAAAGCCAGCAAGTTTGAATTCTTTTGTAAATTTTAGTTTAATAACTTGCAGATCCATAGGAAAACAGATACATTGTCTCTGTCATGAAGTATTTTGGTAAATAAATTTGATGTTTCAAAATTTATATTGTCAATGGGGTTTTGTCGCAATTGGTCAGGGAAATTCTTGGTTTTTTTCTTTTTCTTTTTTGATGTTTGCAGTCAACAAAGAATTGGAATACTCATTCCACTGCCATCATCACCATTCCATCCAAGCATTCAGTTACCAAAAGCAGCTTAGAAGTGTAGCTTCAGAATTAACAGAAAATGTGACCGTTTGGCACAATAAGAAGAGGACGACAAGAAATATTTACCAATCTGTAAGTACCAGGCTTGACCACTCTGCCAACATCGATGAAGTCAAAAAGATACTGCAAAAACAAATCAAGCTAAGGTTGTGAACAAAAAAATAAGTACAAACCAAAGCTTCACAGCATCCATACCTGCAGCTTGTCAGACTTAAGAAAGCGCCGACCCATCCGACTGCCATCAGGCATCCTCACAAGAAGGGTAACAGCATTGTCATCATCTGGAGTTGGTTCCTGAGGAAGGGAAGCTTCTTTTGCAGCTAATTGTCTCTTGATTTCCTGGCCAGTGAGCACAATCAATACATAAAGGTCTAAACTCTAAAGCATAAATTGCTACTAGAATGTAGTTCATATTAACCTACTAGGCCATCGAAAGAGAGAGGCAACCATAATTACTAAACCTTACCAAACATAAATTATGGCTTTCCCAAGACCTCCATCAATAATAACATCAGCCAAAGAGAATTTAAAATGTAATCATGCAAAATTAACTCTATTTGAAGAGGCAAAAGCATAGCATCGGGATTCAAGAGTATATCTATCGAAGTTATAGTCAATCATGAAGCCATGAGCTTTAAAAGATACTTCCTAGGCATGAAATTTAAAGCAAGACAGAATTCAATAAAGAGCCAGAAATGTGTTGTTTAAGTGCTTTCATCTCCCACTTATATGAAGCTATGGTCAATGGACCAAAATTCAATATCAAATTACCCGTTCCTCTTCCAGCCTCCTACGCATTTCCTCCTCTTTGTGTCTCTCTTCTGCAATAGCAGCTTCAGCTTCTTCCTTGGCCTTCAATTCCTTCTCTCTGTCAGCTTGTAATGCAGCAAGAAATTCGTCATCCTGCATGTAATTATAGATTTAGTAAAAAGACGACGGAACTGTAGCTGCTAATGCATGCTCATTACACAAACCTGCTGTTCTCGAATCAATCTCTGAGCAGCAAGAGAAGGTGAGGGAGGACGAGGTATATGCCTACGGTGAAGACCCATACTTCTATCTAAATCATTCTGCATGAACTCATGAGGTGCATAGGGAAAGTCATACCCACTCCCTTCAGGAACCCCACCAAACATTGCAGCCTCAAGCATTACGGCTTCATCATGTTCCTCGGATGAGATGCCACCCCACTTTAAGGATATATGCTCATCAAAGCATAAATATCAGTGCTCATAAAACAAAAAATCAATTTATTTTTACTTTCCAGATGATTACATAATAAGAGATTAAGTGCATGTTTGGCTATGGTTAAAATAAATGTTCACTTAAAGTATAAGCCTACCCAAACATATTTGGGTGTTTAAAAGTTATTCAAAGTAACTCTCTCTCTCTCAAAAATGCTACATTTTTTTCTCAGAAAGCTTATTTTTCTGAATTTTTAATACAAAATTTGTTAAAATATAAGCATTATATCTTACTCCTCAAAAAAGCTAAATTAACTTATTTTTCAGCTTAGCCAAACATGTTCAGAATATGTGAATAAGGTGAAAATGATGTTACCTCATCAGAGGGAAAGACACTTCCATTTTGCGGCAACTGACGAAGATCATCATGCAGACTTGGTGGTGGGGTAACCTCATCTCCTTCAAGAGAATCTGAGGACACATGTCTGTTCCTTTGCCTAACTTGTGGCTGCACTTCTACATCTTCTGCTTCATTTTGGATGGAAGAGCTTCCGATCTCTAATCTAGATTGCCTAAAAGTACTTCGTCAGAAGATCCAAATACTTGACACTTGACACTCGACAATTACATGAATGCATTATGCATCCATCATGTGAACTATTTTACCCAACAGCGAACAAAGAAATAACAACTCCCAGTCACCAGAAGAGTGACTCTATCAAAACATTGACGACGAAGGGGACATATACCTTCCACTTGAGGGTTTTAGTTCCCCCAGCTGCTCCATCTCAGCTGATTTCTCAGATTCCAGGTCTAATGCTCCAATTTTTCCTTCCCGTGATCCTTTCTCTTGCTCTGCTGTCTGGAATCACTTCATGTTAATGGAAGCAACAATGATGATTCAAAAATTTTGGCACAAAATTGACAACTGTACCTTCAGTGATAATGAAACTGCATGAGCAAACTCATCATCTTCTGGATGTGATCGCCCTGGCTGAGAAATGGGATCCCTAAGATCCTGTATCAAAATGAAATATACCATCAATAAAACTGATGGAACTCAAGGATGAAACAACTCGCACATTGAAAACACAACATACACTGTTATTGTCAAATTGCTGCTCTGACATTGCAACATCCTGCTTAGAAGCCTCGATAGCTGCCCGAATCATTTCTTCTTCTAAATCATTGCTGTAGTTGGCCTCATCAACCATAGTGGGACCACTTGATCGAGTACGTGTTGGATGAAAGTTAGCACCCAATATGGCATTGTCTGGTTCATGATGTCTAGCATCATGTGTAGTAGGACCATTAGGAACATTGTCATCACCGTCTTTAACATCATCAACTATGAGTGTCCCTCGGATTTCTGGGCCATGATCACGGGCACTTTCAGTGACATCTTCAATAGTAGGAGCACTAACAGAATCGCCCGATGGTCCATTCCCATCTTTCACTTCAATAGGAATCTGCCTCACTTCTCTTGGATGTGAAATAAAAGGTGAACCACTCGCAAAGTCAGTACCTCTATGAGGTCTGGTAAAGTTGGGATCAAGAAGAGAAAATGGATTCGCATCTCCAGCGGACGGCGCCAATGAGAAAGGTGGTCTATGGAATTCAACTTGGACTGGATCATCAACGTCCATAACATCATCATGAGGAGCCACAAAGGATGCCTGATTTGTTCTGAAAAAGGGGAAAACAACTATATATTTAGGAATTTAGTTAGACAGAAGGAAAGAAAACAAAAGGAAGATATAAAAAGACAATAAAATATTACATGGTTCTGTCCCCCGCACTGAAATATGCATTAACAGCTTCATTAAGGTTGCCATAATTCTCCTGCTTATCACAGCATATAAAACTATCAAGTTAAAAGCAAAAGGAAAGACACAAGAAGAAGAATGTGAAAAAAGAGCAAGAAAGCAATCACAACAGCATAGTTCAAGACTTAAATGCCTCCAACACAACAAATTGAAAGCTCTTAACTGAAACAGTGTCATCAATGTTAGAAGTGTGATACAATAAGAACAAAGAATTAAAGTTTCTTAATTCTGGATCACAAGATTATGAGACAATAATTAGCCATGTTAACATTCTGGGACAATAATAAAACTACTATAAATCTTCTTTCACTGAATTTGTCGACTTTCAACATCTATAACATGTAGAAGTTAAAGGTTGATCAATGTTGTGCACAAAATTTTTAAGGAATGAAACAACACCAACCAATCTGCAAAATGTAGTTTCCATTTACAATACAGTTGATATTCAATGGGGAGCCTTTCTATAGAATAAAAAGGGTACAAAACTTGGGTATGATAATGCCAGAAACACCCATATGAATGATGACATACTAGCATCTGAAGTTTTAATTTAAAAAAATAAATTAATTAATAAATAAAACAAAATAAAACCTAATGCTCGGGCCATATATAAGAGAGAGAACATTTATATATAATAAGTTCACACATTGAACCGAAAAATACAAGGAAAGAAAACTACCATTGAGGTCAAGTAACACTATGACCAATCATAATCAAGTAAAAAATATTATTTAATGAAGTTATGGAATAAATTGGCAAGACAGTTAAAAGCATTATGACAAAGGGCGCAAAAAAAAAAAAAAAAAAAAAAAAAATCAAGCCCCAGGCTTCAGCAGCAGAAAAAAATAACCATCAGTCATGAACTCTCTCATACAGCTTTGCATAAGTATATCATAATCAGAGTAATGGCTCTTGAAAAAAAAATTACAACTGGCAGGGTATCCAAGAATAAACTTCTTCACAGCCAGCGAAATCATTTCCTAATTGTCCTTGAGTGTATAACTCATGTTATTGCATTTTTAAAATTCCGATCACAAAATGATTTTTTTAAACGCATTCAGCATATTACACCAAAAGGAAGCAAATTAGTTGTCGAGATTTCAAACTAAGCCCTGTTTGGTCTCGATTAAAACTTAAGTCAAAGTGAACAATTAATTTTAGCTACACATTTTATGAGCCACATCTATTCAATCACAAATTTCATCAACTTTTATCAAAATCTAACAAAAATTTGATTTTAATCCACAACAAACAGGGGCTAAATCGCGTGTCTGTGGGGGTGGGGGTGGGGGTGATGGGTTAGTTCCTCCAATGTTAAGGCATATTAGAACTTTTTCTTGACAGAGAAAAAAAAAAGGAATGTGACACAAATGCACAAATAACTAGTAATTTATTTCATCGTTACCAAGCCTGTATAACAAACTCCAAAATTAAAAACATGCACATATAGAATTTGCTAAAGCTAAGAGAAAACTGAATTAACATAAACTACGTATAATTCTTTCAACTTGACATAAAGTATACAAAATAAAAAAAAGGCCGTAATTTGCACTAGCTAATTAATCACACCATTTACAATTTCTAATACAACACATTACAGACCACATATTCACAATAAACGGTGCTAAAAAAACTCAGTATTAGAAATACTAATAGCAGTATTGATACTCCAATCCTGAAATCTAAATTAACGATAAAAATTACCTCGAGTTTCTGAATAGCAGTGGCCTCAGAGACGCCGGCGATGCTAATGAAAGTCTCGATTTCTTCTTGATTAGGTCTCGCCATTTTCTAAAATGAAAATTCTACAGAGTGATGGATGATGGCAGGTTTGGTAATTAAGACGAAAGAGACTGCCCCTTGTGTAATATTCCAAACTTGCACGCCAACTCTTTCCTTCCCCTTCTATATTGTGCTTTTCGTGGCTTTTGAAATTTTGGATATCTTGGGGAATAAGTTCGTCTTTTATTATTTTCTTCTCAAGTAAAATGAAATTATTTGTGTTGACCCCCTTTCAAAACTTTAAAGAAGAAAAGATACTTATCAGTTGCCTTCGAGACGAAGACTTTCAAAGATGCTACACGATCGATAAGATTTTGCACTTCTTTGGATTTTTGTGGTGATTTAATCGAAGTTTTAATCTTTTTTGGATTAATCTCGATGCCTCTTTGATTTACCGTATAGCCTAAAAACTTTCCGGAGACAATTCCGAAGACACATTCTAAAAAATCTGTTTTTTAGCCAATAACGACTCAAAAATTTGAGCTTCTCATGCCTCCAGAAGGGGGGTGGGATTGTATTTTATGCATTCTTAATTATGTATTACTTTTAATTAACACTAGTAAGTCATGTTTAATTTAACAACATATTAGAAAAAAAATATTTAGATTTCAAAATTTTAAAAATTAAATTAAGAACGTTGTTGCTTGAATTTCTCCATAAAAATTTCATGACTCGTCTCAACTGACAAGCTACACTCGACTTGTATGAATTATTATTATTATATTAGAGGAAATTACATTGGGTGTCAATTTCCTTGTATGAAATTACAAAAATGTCATTTTTTTTGGGCCATATCAAGAATGTCTCTTTTTGACATTTTTACCCTTGTAAAGAAATTAATTCCCCAACAAGTACATCATTAAATGAGACTGACATGGGCTTGAAAATTGTACAAAAGTACTGTACGGATCAGACAAACTGCTGTACGACTGTCAGAAAATGTTCGTTGCTACAGTAATTCTCGACAGATGGGTAAATCTCGACAGATGAAATGTCGTTCTCGACAGATGAAATGTCGTTCTCGACAGATAAAATGTCGTTCCCCGACAGTTTACCTCAATAATTCTCGACAGATGAGTGTATAAAATTAGATAAAATTTGACTTGTCAATCAGATGGGTGCATAAAATCAATCAACATTATAATTAAATAATAATTTTAATTGTTTATGTATATTATTTGTTTAATTGTTTATTTAAAAAGTAAAGAGACAATTAAATTAAATATGAAATAAGTAATGAAAATAATTCATTAAAATAAATAAATTAAATATTAAGTATACATAAACAATTAAAATAATTGATGGCATATTTAAATAAAAACGAAATTAAATATTAGATAAATAATTAAAATAAGTAATTTAAGAAAATAATTAAATAAAATAATGAAATATTAAGAAAATAATATACGTAAACAATTAAAAAAATTAATGAAATATTTAAAAAAATTCAATTAAATATTGAATACACAATTAAAATAAGTAATTAACATAAATAACTAATTAAATATTAAGTAAATAATATACGTAAATAATTAAAATAATTAATGAAATTAAATATTACATAAGCAATTTAAATAAATTATTAATTAAACATTAAATAAATAATATACGTAAACAATTAAAATAATTAATGAAATATTTAAATAAATGGTGAATTAAATAATAAATAAACAATTAAAATAAGTAATTAGTGGAGTTAACATGTCAATTTATTTTATTTTATTTTTATTAACAAAATTCATATTAGACAATATAATATACATATATCTAATATTTATAATATAAAAATTAAATCATCACATCAATACATTAATGATAATGAAAGGTAGAATTAATGTGCATTAAATGCTCCTAGAATTGTGTGTAAGGATAATATGGACCATTCACATCCAAAAATGACATTTGATAAAATCAAGTGCCAATAAAAATTTTTGATGCATTTTCAAAAAAAGTGACATTTTTGAAAATTCCCCTTATTATTATTATAATTTTTCCTTGTATGTTCTTCAAATTGAAAGCCCAAAGAGTTACATCAGACAATGGGACCATTATTAGCCCTAAAGATCATACCATGAAAAGTTGGCCTGCACTTATTGACTGGCATAAACAGAAGTACTAGTAATTTAAATGACAAGACGTAGACTTTAAGTCCATGTTTGACTTTCATTTTGGAAAAAAATACTCGATTCTTATTTTTTGTAGAATAAAAATGAAAAATATAATCATTATAAACCCCACACAAGAGATGAAAAGTTAAAAATAATGACTGAATATGATGAACAACAATCATATTTTTCATTTTTATAAAAAAAAAAAATGAGTACCAAACGGAGCCTATATTATTGAATAGTAATTTTTTGAAAAATATCTTATTGAAAAGTAAGAAAAAAAATCGATTTATGTGTAAAATTATTTTATTGGAGAATGTGATTGAAAATGAGTTTTGCATAAATTATTTTTTGGAAAAATGGCCTCAAACAAGTGCTAAACTAGTTGAAGTTTCATAGGCGACACTATATGGTTATTTCTGCGTCATTTGGCCCCACGATATTTCTTCTGGACAGAAACCATAAACACAACACTTGATGAATACAACCACCACACAAGTTATGTGACAATCTATAACTTCTATCAAAGTGAATAAATAATAAATTTTGAAAGAACAAATCGCATTTAATAAAAAAATTCAATAATACAGCCTTTAATCTAGAGTAAAACACTCTACCACTTTACAAGACTTCTCAATAAGAACCAATCTACGGTCGAAAAATGGAAAATGAAATAGAAAATTCTTGTATGCTACTGAGGGAGCATGGGCCTTTTCTCAACCCTTTCATATATCAAAACAAAGTTATCCTGCATACAAGTGGAGCAAGTAGTAGTTATAAAGCAGATAACATTTCAAAAAATGCACTTTAATAAGTTTCTGCAATTTATAACGAGCAATGCTACTTGTACAATGTTGGGTTACAATCTCTCACATGGAGGGGATCCACGATTTTTTTATTCACCGTGGGACCCCTCCCAATGTGAGAGATTGTAACCCAACATTGTACAAGTAGCATTTACCATTTATAACTGCAAAAATATTGCAAACCTTTCTTGTCATCTGCCATGTGTTGGGATCGAAAAAGTAATAGCAACCTCTCTCATAAGTCTCTGTCTTGTCAAGAAGATCCATATCTTTCAGCCTAGTGAACCATAAGCGGAGATCTTTGTGGTAGAACCATCCTCTAGTATACCTGCAATGGAACCAAAAAGATAGTTAATGCAGCTAAACTTTTCACGTATAAGCTATGCTGACATAAACATATGAATTAATTCAAAAGATTTGTCAGTAAGGAAAAAAAAAATATGGAGAACCACTTCACTTAATCTTATATCCCAGACTAATGGAAAATGACTAATTTAGTCTCCAAGCCACCACCATCTGGCAAATTAGTCGAACAATCCATCCAAGAGTCTATACGAGTTGCGATTACCATTTCTTATTAGGCTTAACATTCTTACTTCCAACTACATTTATATCATTATTCCATGAATCTTAGCATCAAAATTATGTCCCGTATAGAAGAGCAAGTCTCAGATGTCTAGGAGAGTTATCCTTCACATGTATACCCATTTATGGGTTGTGCAGCACTGCAGATAGCATTCGTTCACTTAAATCAACTCTCTTAAGTTACATCATGAAGCCGAAGTACACATGATTGGTACTTCTTCGACCAACCCCAAAAACATAATATAAAAGGTATGACGGCACATGTTAAACCGCTAACGATTTCAGACAGTTAAGAATCAGCGCTATGGCAGTATAATTCTTATTATGATCATAACATATGTTTGAAAACAGCATTATTCTAAACAATGGAGGTTCAAATTGAAGGCACGTGTCAAACACCTAGCAATGCAATTAGAACTTGTTTATTCCATATGGTGGACCTAGTTATTGAGATTCTGTGTATAAAATTTACTTGGACACTGTCTACATTAAGATGCTACATAGTTTAAACACGATCATCTGCCAAACAAGAGTGGAGTGATATTATATGCTTAGGGCACACACCTCTCGCAGGCTAGTGCACGTGCTCCAATAAAATGTAAACAAATGAATAAAACTGGTCTGTGCCTCTGCCTTGAACAAAAGGGAAGTCAGCACCACTCGTTATTCACAGTACCAATTGTCCACCCTTTATGATTGATATTGGATTATATAACAATTGTTTCAGTATTTCTTGACCTCTATTGGTTGCTTTTTCACTGTGCTATATTTATACATTAAAAATAAAATAAAATCAACTCCATGTCTCCAGTTTCACCCCTTGCATTGAACTCTTTCATTGCTTGCTTGCTTGCTCTAAGAATATTTTAGAAGTAGTCCCTGCTTATGTCACATCAGCTTAGTACAATTTTCACATCTTTGAATCTTAATACTTCCTCGGGAAATAATTTAGTAATTACTTATTAATTGAAAAACTCAAGATTCCCAAAAAACAATTATGATGGAAGGGCATTGATTGGTGCTAGAAATAATGAATGGCGAGAAAATAAGAAACCTCGGAATGCTTAGAGGTCATCTGGGAGGTGATGCAACTCTTAGTGATGAATCCATTGGCTTATTGGATTTGTGAAAATACATTTTTTTTTAGTAGTTCGTTCTGTTTTGATATTTGAAACATATAGATGAGATGAGTGGCAGAAATTAGAAGTGGACGAACTTTTGAATGTCTAACTAACATCGAAGCAATTGCATTCATACATTAGTTTTGTACGGGGAAATGACATCATATATTTATTGATATGATCCGGACTACGTTAGAAATCATCAAGAATTCGAAGCATGTTGGAGAGAGATTTGAGTCAAGTTCGAGACTTCAAAGAGTTGATAAAAATTATACATTTACATGTTCAAGCAATGAAGTCCATAATATTGAAGACCACATGTCAAGGAACAAGTTTCATGTTGGGGTCGAGGTCGGAAATCAATTGGATCAACACGAAAATTATGCGATTGTTTTCAGTCTCATATTGAAACCTATTTTTGACATGGTAAATGATCGAATTGGAGGATTATGTCTAAAGCAAAGTTGTAGCCCTTTAAGTAATCTTTCCAACGCACTTTTAATCGTTTCAATTGGATATCGGTAGATAAAGTTATTACTAAAATATTGAAAATTGTCTGGTGGGTCTGTCCAACCGGACGAGTAAATCCGGTCGTCCGGATTGACAGAAATTTTCCTGTTTTCGCGTTTTTTCATTATTTTGACTAGAATTTGTTATTTTTGGTAGTTTTCTTATTCTAAGACTCTAAATTTCGTGTTATTCCATAGTTTCCATATAAATAGGAATTTTATTTCATTGTTGTAGGAATGAAAACTTTTGATGAATTGAATTAATGAAGAATTTTCTCTTTCAAAGCGTGGCTTCAAACAATCGAACTTATCAAATATGTTGAATATTTGTGGCGTTCAAACAACTGGATTGTAGATTCTTTTCGTCGTATAATCTAGAGGTTCAACGTAGCATCGTTCTCGTTGGATTTTTAGCTTTATATCGTTGGGTTCAGATCCAAAATCGATTTAATTGGCGTTCTTGGGTTCTGCATCAATTTGGGCGTGGGTTTCGTAGTCTAGCTGCTACGGGATTTCTCATCATTTGGTATCATTGCTTTGACTCCAATTTAATCAGGTTATATCCTTTTATTTTCCTTATTGAGTCTTTTCTTTTATTTTATTTCCTTGTTCTTCATGTTATTGTGTCTAATAATTTATTTTCAGTCTTGAATCCAAAAAAATACCAAAAAATTTTCAAAAGTTGTTTTTGTATTCAATTTGAGTCCAAATCAACTTCCTTTTTTTGCCGTTCTCGTAGTCAAATTTTGAGTTTATTAAAAAAAAAATTCGAAATTTTTTTTACTGTTCATCCAAGGTAATGGTTCACGTCCAAAAAAAAAAATCTTGGAAATTGTCCAAGATTCCTACTATCAATTCTAATTCCAAAAATATGTTTCTTTTCATTCCAATCCAAATTCAAGAATCACTTTCTTGAATTTATAAATCTCTGTCCGAAGTTGTCCAGTTCAAATTCTTTTGAGTCTTAAGGTCAATATGAGTAATAGGATGGATCGATTGGAAAGGATGTTGGTGGATATGGGGAGAGTGTAAGATAGGTTGGATGAGAAATTGAATAGAACTCATAGGGATCAATGCGATGATGTGTTTAATGTGAGTAGTCGGGAGAGACGGGAATGTAGGGGTTTTGGTGAAGTTGGTGTTAATAGGAGGACGTGAGGTGTAAAAATAACAATTCCACAATTTAAGGATAGGAATGATCCCAAGGCGTACGTTGCATGGGAAGAAAAGGTAGAATTGAGGTTTGAGTGCCATGATTATTTTAGGGAGAGAAAATTCAGGTTGATTGTGAGCTCATTCGTAGATTATGCATTAATTTGATGGGATGAGTTGACAGGATCTAGGCGGAGGAATGATGAGAGGTGTATTGAAACTTGGGATGAATTGAGAGCGATCATGAGAAGAAAATATGCACCTAATCATTTTTGTAGAAAGGATGGACGTGATTGGGGATTTAGAGAGGAGCCTAGAAGATATAGTGGAGTTGGATATTCAAAAGAGGAAAAAACACCAAGTGTGGAACATGTTGGCAATACATCAAGCAGAAAAACTGGTTTGGATTATAAGCTTAAGTTCTTAAAAACTCATGACTTGATCAACTCACGGAATAATCATAAGGAGCAAAAGAGTAAGAGAGAAAATTGCGAGGTGGTTCGTTGTGAAGAAAAATGAAGAGAGCTACAAAAGAGTGAAAGGGAAGTTAAGCTGCAAAAAGAGAATGAAGAAGAATTTTCGAAGACAAATGAAGGAGAGCATGAAGTTGAGGAGGAGTTAGCGAAAACTAATAATTCCCTCCATATTTTGAATACTTCTGTTTTGCAAGTTATCGAAGAATTATTCCCAGCAAACTATCCCATTCGAATACCACCCAACCCGGGGATTGAGCCTTAAATTGACTATCAAGGTGTGAATGAAACTAACCGACCCTACACTACTTTGGGAATTTCTTTATTGCCAGTAATCTCAGAAGCACTGACACGCATCAGACACCGGTACGCCTCCGACACGTCGTCGACACGTGTCGGAGTTGCTTCAGCGTATCGGAGGCAAGAAAATACAGAAAAGAGAAGAGGAAGAGCCTGTTTAGCGACATGTCGGAGCTGCTTCAGCTGTCGGAGGCAAGAAAATGAAGAAAAGAGGAAGAAGAGCCTGTTGTGACACGAAAAGGGAAAGAAAAAAAAGGAGAAGAGGAAAACATTTACAGGTGGGCTGGGGAAGAAGGGATGCACGGTATTGGAGATGAAAAAGTAATTGAAAAGGTTTCGTTTACCAATATAAAATTTAAATGGTAGGACCCACCACTTGAAAATTTTCCCAATTAGTACATTTTTCCTACAGTTTTTGTACCTTCACAATTGTAAAACTTTATAAAATAATAAATAAAAAAATTTTGAATCATTTTTCTCTATTTATCATTATATATATAATTCAATAAGTATACAAAATTATTACTTTAGACTAAAAAATTAAAATAAACTAAAAAAATAATATTGTAATCAACGTGTCGGCGACGTATCGTGTCGGAACATTTTCAAAAAATCGCGTATCGATGTGTCCGACACGTATCGTGTCAGACACTCGTGTCCGTGTCGGTGCTTCTTTGCCAGTAATTGACTTTGTGATTCCCGAGAAGACGACGGAGTTTCAAAGGTACTGGAGGAACTTCATGTGCAGGGGATCGAATGACATTGATGATCCGAAGGACAACGTAGGAGCATTGGGTTTGAAATTGTTTCATGTGCTTGAGCCAAATAAACTAGGAGGATACATGGACAGTCATCAGATGGAGCTGTTATTGGAGCACTCCACACTTGCAAATCAAGCAGTCAAGGTGAACACATTTTGATCTATGTGAAGGTTACTGGGAGTTCATGCCGTAGCATCTATGGTTGATTGAGGTTGTGCTACAACACATCCATACCTGCAAAATGGATGGGTACCGTGTATTGATCCTATGTCATGCAAGGAACAGCGAGGAACAATTTTTCATTTGATCCAGGTGGTGCAGTGATAAGACTTGTAGCATGTTGGTTATTCTCTATGCAATCACAAGGCATGGATTCGAGAACAAATCCTTTCGAAGCATGTTGGAGATGATATGATATAAGCTAAACTAAAAACCATCAAGAATCCGAAGCATGTTGGAGAGAGATTTGAGTCAAGTCCGAGACTTCAAAGAGTTGATAAAAGCTATACATTTATATGTTCAAGCAATGAAGTCCATAATATTGAAGACCACATGCCAAGGAACAAGTTTCATGTTGGGGTCGAAGTCAGAAATCAATTGGATCAACACGAAAGTTATGCAATTGTTTTCAATCTCATATTGAAACCTATTTTTGACAAGGTAAATGATCGAATTGGATTCTATCTGAAGCAAAGTTGTAGCCCTTTAAGTAATCTTTCCAACGCACTTTGAATCGTTTCAATCGGATGTCGGTAGAAAAAGTTATGACCAAAATACTGAAAACTGTCCCGGCGGGTCTGTCCAACCGGATGCGTAAATCCGGTCGTCTGGATTGACAGAAATTTTCCTATTTCCGCGTTTTTTCATTATTTTTACTAGAATTTGTTATTTTTGATAGTTTTCTTATTCTAGGACTCTAAATTTTGTGTTATTCCATAGTTTCCATATAAATAGAAATTTTATTTTATTGTTGTAGGAATGAAGACTTTTGATGAATTGAATTAATGGAGAATTTTCTCTTTCGAAGCGTGGCTTCAAACAATCGAACTTATCAAATATGTTGAATATTTGTGGTGTTCAAACAACCGGATTGTGGATTCTTTTCGTCGTGTAATCTGGGGGTTCAATTTTCTCTTTCGAAACGTGGAAAATTTTCTCTTTCGAAGCGTGGCTTCAACCAATCGAACTTATCAAATATATTGAATATTTATGAAGTTCAAACAACCGGATTGTGGCGTTCAAAAATATGTTGAATTTTCTCATTCTCGTTGGGTTTTTAACTTCATATCGTTGGGTTCAGATCCAAAACCGATTTAATTGGCGTTCTTGTGTTCTGCATCAATTTGGGCGTGAGTTTCTTAGTCTAGTTGCTACGGGATTTCGCATCATTTATACTTCTACGTGTTTCATTATTCTTCTATTATTCTCAAAACAGAAGGGTTAAACAATAATAGTTACCAAAACTGAACTAAATCCACTAAAAAATTAAAAATCACACAAGATAGTACTTTTTAAACTCCACTTGAAACGATGCATAAAAACCTCTCTCAAAATTTAGGATAAAAATACCTGGTAACTGCAAACACGTGATCTTTAATATTCCAAGCCATCCTTTAGCAAGTTCAGTATTCATGAACTATATTGGGGATTTTGTTAACGGCACACGCCACTTAAAATTACACCACAAAACCTTTTAAGGGAAATTTTTTCTCAATAACATTTTGCTTCTACCATTAATAAGCAGCATTTATTACAAAGCATATATCCAGAAGCAGATATAGCCAAATATATTTAATCAGCTAAATGTTGTTGCCTTGAGCATACCAAATGACCCCTAGGGGGGCAAGAGCAGAAATCATGAAGAAAGAACAACATACTTACAGTTCATTCGCTGCAAAGAGTTGTGCCTCGTCTTTTGGCATGCTGCAAAAAGGAAATAAGAGTTGCATAACTTAGATCATAAAAAAACATGCGACATGACAACAAAATTTACCTGTAAAAGATATAAAATAATGCTTCTGGGAGGAATCTTGCAAAGTAGCTTTGCTGCATCAATAAAATATATATTGATTACAGGATATCATTGTATAACCAAACCAATAACAAGATCAGCAAAGCTTACTTCTACTGGAGGAGGTGGATTGACATTATAACAGTCAGGGACATAGAACTCGGGCTCTCCTCTGGCAGGTTTGTCAGACCAAGGAGAGGCAAATTTCTTGTGAATAGTCTCTGAAGAGTTCAAATTTAAACCGAGTGAGGTCAGATCGATACCCAGAGCAAGTGAGGTTAAGCCTGGATTGGTCACTTTTATGACACTTAACAAACCAAGCATCCGAAATCGATCAGGCACACTTTGCGATGCCTGCATGGATTTCAGATCTTTATCTCTAAATGGATTGATGAAGCGGGACAGAGATTGCTGGAATTGTTGATACTGCTGCATAAGGACCAAAATATCGCATATGAGATTTAGACATTCATATGTCCAAACAAGTGGATGGTACACCACTGATCTGGGCATTGAAAAGTAAAATAATGTTTATATATATATGGAATCCTCAATCTTCCTAATCACTAGAAGTCAAACATTAGAATCCAACAATGAGTTAAGGTTTAAATAGTTGGTATTGACAAATCACAAGGTCGGATAGAGGATAGCACTGTGACTGCAGTAACAGACAATGAGACTTATTGAACAGTGAAAGAAAGCATTGTAGATACATACTTCAGGCTCAGGAAAATGAAGATCTTGATTGCCTGCAGTTAGAAAGGAAGCCCTACTGCTATTTAATGATGAAGCACGATGTTGTTGCTGAGGATGATGAGATAAATATGTACCACCAAGGTTGAATCCAGAAGACCTTCCCTTCTAGGAGATTAGCATGTAATAGTATCAGATAGTACTGCAATGGATGGGCTTTCATGAATATTCTAGTGAGGTACATCTTCAAATACTCTAACTTACAGGTAATTGCTGAGGTTGCATTAAAGATTCCATACTATCATGGAGCTGCTCCTTTTGGCGCGCATTTACAGGAAATTCAGCATTGGATGCTGCATTAAGACAGCTAATTATAATTCTAGTGCACAAGGTAAACTAAAAACATAATACAAAAATATAGCAGAATGAGTACAGGTGTCAAGGATGAAATGTAAGAAAAAGAACAAGTAAAATAGCGTCACTGTGTATCAATTTTGTGATGGTAAGACAACAAAGCAGCAACAAGGCAAGTAGTGACCCTAGTAATCCACCAGACATTGATAGGAATCAGACTATTCTGAAAATCAGATTTTCACACCATCCACTAGCAGCTTGCTGAAGCTGGCTTTGTCCACAGCTCTATCTTATGCATGAATCAGTAAATACCCAAATTAACATCCATTTTTTAATACTAAAACCATTCTTCAATTATTTGAAAATCACACCAATCTTATATTAGATTTGCATGACACACGTATCACTTGGTATCACTCATCAAAGGACAAAATTGGGGAAGTAAACAAAGCTCGCCTGCCATTAACTCCTACTTTAATACTTACGCCAATTGAAACTGTGATGTTTAATTGGGAATAGATCTACTTGAATCTCAAAAATTCTGTCAAAGGTGCAGAACCACCCCTTCCGCCTCTGCCTCCGCCTCCCCCTCCCAAAAAATTATATATGTGAAAGGTCTAAATAAACAAAATTGAAACTGTCACATAGAAGTGTCTCTTCGGAAAATATCTCAGGATGGTTCAAAAGGGTGTGTGAACATATGTCTAACTTTGATTTTTTATATATAGAACTGGTGAAATAGTTTGAAAATAGTAATTAAATAAGAGTATATTCTAGTAGAGAGGACATTTCAGTTATTCGAAAAACACACTAACCTTATAATAGATTTGCATGACCCATGTATCACTTGTTATCACTCATCAAAGGACAAATTGGAAGTAAACAAAACCCACCAGTCATCAGCTTCTACTTAAATACTTATGCCAAGTAAAACTGATATTTAATTTAGGATAGATCTAAAGGTGCAGCACCGTCCCCTCCCTCTCCCCTCCCCTCCCCTCCCCTCCCCCCAAAAAATATGAAAGGTGTAAATAAACAAAATTGAACTCTTAGTCGAAGTAGTGCCTTTTGTATTATTTCCCATTTCATCCCAGGATGTGCCAAAAGGGTGTGGGCCCATGTGTAAATTTGATTGTTTAACGTATAAAACTGGTAAAATACTTGGGAAATAATAATTAGATAAGAGTAAATTCCAGGAGAGTAGATATTTATTTGGTATGTCCTACAAGGAAATGTAGATATTCAAATTGAGATGGAGGCAGCACTCCTTAAAATTTCCTCAACAAACCACTTCCACAACTGCTACATCATTTGCTTGCTTTTGGAGCCAAAATCATATGCCATCAGATTCATATAAAAAGTTTGCCTAGCAAATGTAATCGAGCAAGCTCCCAGAATCCTAAATCCTACTACAATAAAGAAAAAAACAACACGAATATTGACATGCTTTGTTACAATTAGGATAGATGTTAATTGCTAAAAGAATTCAACTGCCATTTTTTCATATTAGAATTCAAAATTAGAAATGAATAGCTACTGATCTACCAAACTGTACATATGAGAAAGAAGCCAAAAATGCATCAAGTAATGTTGCATGTTCAGAAATTGAAACAGAGCATAATCAAGGTGCATCAACAAACTACAGCAACTGTCCAAGTAAGCAAGTAAGCTGACTGAACTTATTCTTGTATTAGTTGTAATGTCAAGCAGAAATTCAATAATATTGTTGTTTATATCTCCAGAAGATAAGCATCATACTCACTCATCCGTCATCTAAACAACATGAAAGTACCTCTATATCCAGTTAAAGCAGGAAAATCTTCATTCTGAATGCTGAATTCTTGGTTCTGTTGGGTGAATCCAATATTATGCTTCATCAAACCTGTGCGATAAGCAAAAATATCCTATATGATCATAGGGTAGGCTAAAACAACAAATAAGTCCAAATATAATTTACCTAGTTGCCCTTGAGAACCACCTGCAGGAGGACGCCCAGATAGCTGAGGAAAGTCATTTACATCAAAAGTAATATTGTCTTGGGCACTTGAGTCATTTAGCAATTTCATAAAGCTAAAATGATTATTCCCAGCTCGATATTGGTTTTGGGAGAGTGGCACGCCAGCAGCAGAATATGAATTGCCTAGCATAGATGCCATCTGTGGAGCTGAAAAATCCAGATGTCAATTAGATAACACCAAGTTTACCTAAGAAATTGGTGAGTATATGGTATCATGATTGGATCAATGAGCTCCAAGCCTACATGCTTACTTACAAATGAAAGAAATGAATCTGCACTGATCTAAAATTGAACATCCAAAATTACAGTTATTAAGAGCATGTAGAGTAAGAAAAACAACCAAACGCGCATAAGAACTCTAGGTTTTCTCAACTTCTATGGAAAATTGATGTCGACAAGCAAAGTTTTACTGTCACGATGCCACTATGTCAGGGTTTAAAATTTTCTATTTTTAGTTTACTGCCATCACAGGCGCCACAGTCAGATGGCCAGCAACTCTGATATCCCAATTGAAAACCATATCAAGAAATTATTTTACCAGATAAATTTGAGCGAGAAGCAAGACCAGGGATGTTTGCCACTCCAGCAGAGCTTAAACCCCTTGTAGTAATACCATCGCCATTAAGACTGCCCACAGAGTTCGTAATTCGTCCATTATTTCCCATATTTTGTAAAACACCTGGTCCTGAATCAAATGCTTGCAGTAGTTACAGGTGAGAAAAGCCCAGAAGAGCAGAGCAATGCTTCCGTATGCAAATTACATGTAGACAATTACAAATACTTTTACCTCCCATGTTGTTAACACCTCCATGTCCATGTGAACTTCCAAGAGATAACTGCATCATAAGGTCATTAGGTCAAAATATTTTATGCAAAAATTTCACTTTGTAAGAGTGAAGAGAGAGCGCATGCATACACACACAAGTGAGAAGATTAATTGTTGTGGCATACTTGAGGACTTTGTCCTCAGCTTACATGAAATTGGATTGTTATACCTGAGATAGTGCGGCAGGAATACTGTTCATTGCAAATCGCCCATTAGATACATTCCCTGCAACTTGTTGAACACTACTGGGAAGACCGCCTAAATTTGTTGAATTTTTTGATGCAAATGTCCCGGGCATGATTGATATATTGAAGTTCCCATGACTATTTTGTGGCCCTTGGATGGTTCCTTCAGATCAGAAAACAGTTATTCTATTGATTAGTCACCCTTATATATCCTCAGTAAGTAGAGATGTTCATTACTCAAAACAACTTTTTATACTGCATACCACCAGATTGATTCAAAACAGCACCAGATGAAGCGGACTGAGCAGAAAAGGATGTGGCAAAAGCTCTTCCCGCAGTATCTGGAAGATTTAAATTTGATCCATTCAATGCTGACTGCATCCACATATTATAGAAAATTCAAAAATGGAATATATGAATGCTTTATAAATTTAATCAACTTTTTCCATCTTAGCAACTGTATATACATATGGAGTTTTTTTTTTTTTTTTTTTTTTTTTTTTTTTTTAAAAGTTAATGTTGTACAGGAAACAGGGGTTAAAAAATCAAACTCAAGTTTTCTTTTGTTAAAATTATCCCAACATTTGATAGTAAATAGACACTTAACCAGGCATTTAAATAATAAATAGACTCCACATTAACAAAGAAGAAAGAACTTACACTGTGTACCCCCGACATTTTGCAGGATTTTTCAAAACAATAGGCAAAAAGTAATTCTTTGTCTACAGCAAGCTTCTATTCATCTTGATTGCCACTCTTGGGATGCCCTGGGAAAGAAAAAAGAGAGAAACTACTACACATTAAACAATACAACAAGATTATCAATTTGAATGACCAGCCATTTCAATTTTCTGGAAGTAACAGACTAACTGTGTAATTTATAAGACACTATGGCAGGGTTTGAATTGTTATTTACAATGATCAAACTCGGGCTTAATCATGATAAACCTAGGTTTTGCCCTCACACTTGTCCAGCTAGTTGATTGAGTTAACTGTTTCCTAATTTTCCTTAAGTGATATACTAATGTCAACTGATGCCTGCCCGTAATCTAACATAAGTAAACTACCAATGATAAATCCATAAATACTAATGTCCAACTAGACAAATAAAATCTAACATAAGTAAACTACAAATAAAATCTAAACTTCTCAATCTTTTCTTATAAAGGCAAACTGTTTGCAATGTAAGCCATGGAGCCTCTATTTCACCACTCGTTACCACTTCACAAATCATTTATGGGAATCAAATACAAGTAAAATGAAGTATTTATTTTCCCCGTCTTTATTCCTCAATTGTAAAAGCAAGAGAAACATACTGTAAATTCAAATTCATTATTTACTCCTCAATTGTAAAAGCAAGAGAAACATACTGTAAATTCAAATTCATTATTTACTCCTCAATTGTAAAAGCAAGAGAAACATACAGTAAACCCAAACTCATTAAACTCCCATTCTCACGAATGTCATTGCCATATTCAAAACTCAGAAATCCATAAAACAAAAACCTTGTAAGAACTTAAAACTTCGTTCAATCAAACAAATAATTAAACACGTGCATGTTCAAGCTAAACTCATAAACCCCTAAACGACACCCGAAAAGAAAAGAAAAAAAAAAGGAAAGGGAAGATAAAAAACACTTATGCACATCAATTCAATTTCAATCAACTAGTGACTCTAGAAAAAAAACAAATATATCATCTCATTTACATTTAAACAAACCAGATAAATAGTGTTTAAATCGATTATAATCTCCGCGTATTTTCAAGTGCGAGAGAGAGAGAGAGACGAGGCGCTGGAACCGGGTGTGGCGTTGCGATAGTAAACTCTGAAACTGATGTGATAGAACTTAGAATTATATAGCGGGGGGAATTTTAAAAATGTCCAATTCAAATCCAACAAAAATTTTTTAGGCCTAACTTACTTCAAATAAGTTTTTAAGCCCTCTTTTATGTTAAAATATCTAAATTATCCTTTTCCATATTATTGATATGTCTTAAATGCCCTTTACATAAAATGACTATAGTACCTTTTCAATAACATTTTCAGAAAAAAATGAATTATGAAAAATGACTAGAGTCATTTTTTATTTCATAAAAATTTCGAGTTGTGATTTGCATAGTCGCGACCAACTCACGGCAAGTAAAAAATCCATTTAGATCACGATCAAAAACTTTTTTTAAAAAAAAAATGACTTTAGTCATTTTAAACGACTGCGGTCATTTTTCATTTGTTACTTTTGAGTTTGAATGATATCTCACTTTTTTATTATATGTAATAGTTTAACTTATTCAAAATTAATTGTAAGTCATGTAGTTAAAATCGAATACGGTATAATTGAACAATGTGCAGTGGAGCATGATAAAACTGTATATAACAAACTTCGTCTTCTACTACATTTAAAAAGCAAAACAGATTGAAATCAAATACGGTTTAGAAGGTTACATGTTTGATTAGCCTCTCGTCTTATACATGAACTTACCGAAACCAATTGTAAGTCCTATGCTTAAATACTGATATGATATACTTGATCAATATGTAATGGAGTACAATGATGAAATTTTCATTTCTATGTCTTTTTAAACGAAATATGCTGAAATCAAGCATATACTAAAACGTTAGATATTTGAAAGACATCTTGTCTTTCATTATAAATGATGGTTTAACTTATTCAAAATCAATTGTGAGTCATGTAATTAAAAATCGAATACGGTATACTTGAACTGTGTGCAATGAAGCACAATGAATTTATAGAACAATGTTCATCTTCCTATATTTCTTTTTAAATGAAATATGTTGAAATCTAACACTATATGAAAGTTTAGAAGTTTAATTGGCATCTCATCTTTCATTCTACACGATGATTTAACTTATCGAAATCAAAATATAAGTCGTATGCATAAAAATTGAATGTAATATACTTGAACAATGTGTGGTGGAGTATGATGATGGAGTTCACCTTCCTATACGTTTTTATACGAAATAGGTTAAAATCAAATATTGTCTAAAAGGTTAAAAATTTGATTTGCACCTCTTTCATTCTAAATGATGTTTTAACTTATAGAAATCAATTGTAAAATGTATACTTAAAATTACATACGGTATACTTGAACTACGTATAGTGGATCACGACGAGTTGTATATAACAAAATTCATCTTCCTATACATTTTGCCACCGTTAGTGCGACGACGAGGTGGACGTACTAAAACAATAAAAATTTCATCTACTGGAGAGTTCCCCAAAAGGCACAAATGTAGTAGGCGTGCCGCAATTGTGCACAACTGGCTAACATGTACAAGTCAGATACATTTAGCTGATAGAAGATCAGAAGATTAATATATTGTTTTGTTTAGTAGTAATTCATGTCAAAGATGTGTTTTATAAATATTGAGTAGTTTTCTCAGTCATTTATTTCATATAATAAGTGATAAATGGAAAACAACTTTAATAGTTTTAAACGGCTGAAAAAATCACTACAGTCGTTTTATAAAAAACGACCATTGTCATTTTAAACGACTGCAGTCGTTTACATGAAAAAACTGGAGTCGTTTTAAACGACTATGGTCTTTTCATGTAAAAGACTGCAGTCGTTTTACACGACTATGGTCATTTTTCTAATTCACATCTCGTTTTTTTTTTCGAATACATGCTCATTTTTCTATACATCTTTGTAGGAAATAGTTTGAAATCAAACCAAATACGATTTAAAATGTTATACATTATTATTTCACTTATCCAAACCAATCGATTAAATACTTAGAACATTAGGGGGCATTCTATTTGTGTTTCAGTTTTGTATTTTGTATTTTGAGTTTTGAATTTATTTTGTATTTTGTGTTTTAGGTGTCCATTTTGAGATTGTTGAAAACTCGTTCTTTTTGTTGTTTTGAAAAAATATTTCTCAACCCGTGTTTTTTAAGTTTTGGCAAATTTGTGAAGAAAACAGCCAAAACGTAAAAAAATTGTTTTCTATTTTCTTCACAAAATTTTCAACCGTTTTTAAAAATTCGTTTTCGAAAATGGGAAAGAGAACGCGTTTTCAATGTTTTGAAAAATCGAAAACAGCCCGAAAACAGTGAAGAGAACGCACCCTTATATTTTAGCTTATCCAAATCAATCCGCATCTTATCATTCATTATACATTATTTATATTGAACATGTTTTAGCTTATTTAAATACGGCATACTTGAACATTGTTAGTGAGCATGATGAATTGTATATAATAAAGATCATTTTCTTATTCATTTTAAACTAATAAGTCGAAATCAAACACGATTTATAATGAAATCAAACACGATTCATAGTCGCTTTAAACGACTCCAATTGTTTTCCTAAAATGAACCTTTATTCATATCACAAAAAAAAACCCAAATCTTATTATACACTATAAAATTACATAAACACTTATAAACATACAAACACATCAAAAGGTTCTAAGGTTCATAATCAAGGGCAAAAATATCAGCTCAACTGGCATTTTGAAATATATTCCATTAGCTCAACCAGCATTTTGAAATGATCTCCTTGCTTACGTAAATTTAACATAGCGAAGATCAATTCATTATTAAATTGTACGTCCGGAATAGCTCGCGAACCACCAAGTTAATCATCATCCTTTCAGAAACATAGGAACTCTTATAGTATTGCAACATGGAAGAGTGACGAGGAAATAAAAATGTATAAATAAATATAACAAAGAACTACTACAAAATCCAACTGCTATTAAACTATAAGAGATTCCTTGAATGAAAACAATGCCAAGTATTTACATAGCACAGTCCAGCAGTGAGGGTGGGCAGAGGCACGAGCCTATGATTTACAAACAAACACGATATTCCCAGATCAATCTTTAATGGCAATTTTGCAGAATATATTGAGTAGGCTGTGCTCCATAGAGCAAAGACCTGCACATAGGGCCAGTAAATTGATTTCTGTCCAGCCATTTCTCTATGCAATCCATATGAAATATGTGCCTACAATTTGGGAGTTTATTCACCAAATCTTCTTTCTCTAATTCCATCAGGCAAATAGAACAAATTTCTTCAATGCCCTCATCACCATTTTTGCTCAACTCCAGATCTTGAAATTGGCAGAAGGGAAGATCTAGTACAAGTATTGGCTCTTGATGAAGATGGAGATTATCCCCACGATAAAATGCGTAGAAGAGAAGGCCAAAAATGGTAAGTGTTGCCTTCTTGATTTGATTAAATGGAAACCATATGTAAGTGACAAGGATTAGGATAACAATGGATCAATGAGATTGTGCATATAAACTGATCATTTTTGAAGATTTTGAGTTCTGAGTAACAGAAAATATGAACTGATGATGAAAAATCAAAGGTGGGCTTCCCTTCCTTTATATGGCAAGAATGCTTAGAAGTCAACTCCATTTCTTGAAGTTTGAAAATATTTTTTTGGGACTTATTAACCTCTGACTTTTGGAGGGGAATGTACTTATAATAAACTAAGTTGTGCCCTCCATTTTCTACACAACAACCAGTGTCAGAATTAACACCACCTTGCATCTCTTTCTTTATAATCTCTTGCCACCAACCAGTGTCATACCTCACTATCCAACAACACAATCATTCTACTCCCAAATAAATTCTCAAATCTGTCATAAAATGATTGATACCCAGAAAATTTCTACCTACTTAAAAGTAAAAGAGAAGATGAAGGGAAATTTCTACCTACCTATTTAAACTCTAAATAACAAATTTCTTGTTAATTTTTCTTCAGGTCCATGTATTGCCAAGAGAAATATTGGGGGAATCCACATTTGAACTGGTGATGTTAATGCTCAAATGGCTGCCTTTATGGCTTGTTGACAAGATTTTACTCTTTTTGGCATGGATGATTCTTGGAAACATAGAGAAATTTGGGCTAAAAAGCCATCAGTTGGTCCATTGGAGCTAAAAAAAAATACTCAAGAAAAATCTCATGTTCTAGACATCGGTGCAATTGAAAAGATCAGATCTAGGGAAATTCAATTAGTCCCTGGAATCAAGAAATTCTCATCCTCCATGGTTGAGCTTGTTAACGGCAAAAAGATTGAAATCGATTCGGTTCTCTTTGCTACTGGATACCGAAGCAACGTTCCCTACTGGTTAGAGGTCAGAAAAATTTTTATTCCCCAGTATTAAATTTGGTAGTATAATGAACAATATTTAAACTTTCTTTCTTCTTTATTACCGTCTATTGGGGATTTTTCTGATATCTAAACGAATGGAAACATTTTAAGAAACTTCTAGACAACAAGACTGACATTTTCTTGATTTGCTTATGTTCATCAGGAAAGTGAATTTTTCTCCAAGAATGGGATACCTAAGGCGATTGTTCATCAGGAATCTCAGGAGTGACTCGGCCCCTTTCCCCACTACTGAACTGATAACAGTAACTCAGTTGTGTTGAAATTACATCATTCACAGCAATCAAATTGAATAGGAACTCAACATATAAAGCCCAATAGATTTCTGAATACGAAACACCGCTTCAGTATGCTCTTATTGCGAAATTCTCTAAGTCTCGCCCTCGAATGGATGTTATTCGACATCATATCAGCACCAAATGGGGGTTATCAACTGTTCCAATCGTGAGTTTCATTGATAGGCGCCATGTTCTGATTAAGCTTCACAATGCAGAGGATTTTTCAAAAACCTGGACACGTGATTCCCACGCCATTGAAGGTTCCCTGTTCCGGCTATTCAAATGGTCAAGAGATTTTAAGGCACATGAGGAGTCCCCTGTCACTCCTGTTTGGATCAGATTGCCTCTCCTCCCATTAAATTTCTGCATACCATGTTACCTGCAAGCTATTGTGAGACCTCTTGGTAGATATTTGGACACAGACCTTCCAACAATCACTTTTACAAGACCCAGTTATGCCAGAGTATGTGTCGAAATCGATCTTTCGGTTGCAAGAGAGGAAGTCATTTGGATTGGCTCTGACAATGGTGAAGGTTTCTGGCAACAAGTGGTATATGAAAGATCTCCTAAGTATTGTGTTCATTGCTGACTACATGGTCACGAGAAAGTCGATTGTAATCGGTTAAACAAACAACATAATAATCTGTTGGTCTCTAAACAGAAGGGTTCTACGAGGAATCCCACCGTACTACCTGAGAATAGTAGCAGTTTGAAGGAACAGAGTTTGGAAGCTCCAAATGAGAATGTGGAAGATGTTATAGTTGCAGAGAGCCCTAAAAATCTAGTTCACACATCAGTTAATAACAAACGGTCGACTTGCAGTCAAATGCCAGAGGGATTTGTTGGAAATGATGAAAGACAGAACAAAACATTAACTTCGGAGGACGTTGCAATTTTTCAAGAGCAAAATCGTGTAGAGACTAATAATGCAGGTGACATGAGTTCTAAGAGCACTTCAAGACAGGAAGTAGTGGTTGAATCAGAAACTTCTCCAAATGAGGAATTTCTCACAGTGAAAAGGCGGTCTTTGGCTTCACCTCAGAACATGATCCCCACTAGAGAAATTGATGACATTCCAATAGGTAACTCCTTTGATGCTTTAGTTGATACTTTGAATCTGGAAGCCCCATTACTGATTTATGGTGATCAAAATTTACGACCTGAAAGGGATGTTGTTTATCACTCTGATTCAGATACACCAGATATTAGAGCCAATAATAGACGTAGTAGAAAGCTGGTTTCGATCTCTGACCTGCTGGTCAGAGATACCCCTCAAAAGCTTTTCTGATGAGTACATTCCTTATTTGGAATATGAGGGGGGTTGGTAATTCAACAACAACCCGCCACCTTAAATTACTTTTTTCGAAATTACAATATGACTAGTCTGGCCATTCTTGAACCAATGATACCTTTTGATCAAGCCCCTTGTTTTGCCAAAAATCTTGGACTCACACAAGTTTGTTCTAATGAAAGAGAAGGAGGAAAGATTTGGTTATGTTTACCAGGTAACCAAAACTTTACTTTGTTAGGAGCTACAGATCAATTTCTAGCAGTCATTTTAGATTGGAAGGGAATTACTGTTGTGCTTGTGGTGGTTTATGCTAAGTGCGATTATGTGCTGCGACGATCTCTTTGGTCCTCCCTTATGCCAATTTTAACTACTAATTTGCCTATCATGTTGGTAGGGGATTTTAATATAGTGAAAGCTGATGAAGAGAAACTTGGGGGTGCCCCAGTTATACGAGCTGCTAAGCAAGACTTTGTGCAATTTATAGATGCGAACTCGTTGTATGATGTTCCTTTCACGGGATCTCGATTTACATGGCATCGCAATAGGAATGGCTTATTATTATGGGAACTGCTGGATAGGGCTCTTGTCAACCATAATTGGATGGCTGTTTTTCCAGTATCTATGATTGTACACCTTGAGCGTAACCATTCTGATCATGTACCACTTCTTGTTCGCACAGAATAAGAAAAGGCCAGGGGACCTACTAGTTTTCGCTTCCAAAGGATGTGGCTTGAACACTCCTCTTTTATTCCCATGGCTACAGAATCTTGGACGAGACCTTGCTCTCTTTTTGGTATGGCTCGGGTGTCTTATAAATTGAAGAGATTAAAGGCTGATTTAAAACTCTGGAACAAAGTAGACTTTGGGAATATTTTTCAGAAAATAAATGAAACTCGTGATAAAATTCTTATGCTAGAAAACCAGATACAAACGGATCAAGCTTTGGATGCCAGTCTCACAGCTTTAAAGGGAGATTTAGATAGACTTTTGCTACAAGAGGAGATTTATAAGCGTCAACAATCACGGGTTAAGTGGTTGTCTAGTGGGGACAAGAACACAACCTTCTTTCATGCTTGTGCTAGGCAAAAAAGAACAAAAGCTGTGCTAAACAGTATCACTACTGAGGCTGGTGTTATCACTGACCAAGAAGAAATTCAGGAAGCTGCTATTGACTTTTTTAAGAACCATCTTAAGGCTTAATCTACTACTCCAACAGAATATGGGGAGATGATGTCTCTTATACCAAGGCTAGTTACAGATGCTGATAATGACATGTTTATGCAGGAGGTTTCTGAGGCGGAAGTTCTTGCGGCAGTTAAAGCAATACCTAAAGATTCTGCTCCGGGACCTGACGGTTTTACCTCATCTATTTTTATCCATGCGTGGTCTATTGTTGCAGAGGATGTAGCGGCGGCTGTCCGAGAATTTTTTTATGGGAAGCCTACTGAATGATGCTTTGGGGGCTTCTATCATTACTTTGGTACCGAAGTCTGATGATCCCAAGATTTTTCAAGATTATAGGCCCATCAGTCTATGTCAGGTCTTTTACAAAATCATATCCAAAGTGGTTACTAACCGTTTAGTGTTGATTTTACCTAAATTAATCTCTATGAATCAATGTGGCTTTGTTACTAGTAGGCTGATATCTGAGAATGTTGCACTAGCTCAGGAGTTAGTTCATAATTTGAATAAGCGTTCCCGAGGTGCCAATGTGATAATGAAAGTGGATATGGCAAAGGCTTTTGATAGGGTATCTTGTGACTACTTATTAAAAGTGTTGAGGGCGTTTGGATTTACAGATTCTTGGGTATCTCTTATTAAGAATGCTATTACTTCACCTCGATATTCAGTTAAAATTAATGGTGCATTAGCTGGTTTTTTCACTCCCTCTCGTGGACTTAGACAGGGCGATCCATTATCACCATTGCTATTTATTCTTAGTGAAGAGCCTCTTAGTAGGGGTCTTTCGAAACTTCTAGCAGAAGGCAGAATCGTTCCTTATCAGGTACCTTCTACATGTTCCCCTATTTCGCACCTTCTTTATGCAGATGATTTCTTGGTGTTTACTAATGGCACTAGACGCAGCCTTAATACTTTAATGGGATTTCTTCGTCGGTATGAAACTGCTTCTGGGCAGTTAATTAACGTGGCCAAAAGTTCCTTTATCGTCCACAAACGAGTTGCAACTTCTAGAAAACATATCATTGCCTCTATAACAGGTTTCAAAGAAAATTCCCTTCCTTTCACTTATCTCGGATCTCCTCTACATTATAGGAAATCAGTTTCTTCGATGTTCACCCCCATGCTTGACAAAATCAGGAAAAAATTAGCGGGATGGAAAGGAAAGCTTTTATCTATAGGTGGGAAGCTTACTTTAATTAAGTCAGTCTTAAGCTCCATTCCTATCTATTTATTTGCTGTGGTCACTCCTCCCATAAAAGTCGTGAAAGAGATTCAATATCTTTTTGCCAACTTTTTCTGGGGAGAATCAGAAGAAGGTGTGGCAAACGCCATTAGGTTTCCTGGAAAAACATTAGTTTTCCACAGGAAGAAGGAGGTTTGGGAATTCGTAATCTTTTCAATGTGATCTAGTCGCTTCAGTGCAAAATGGCATGGCGAATAATTACATCTCAGTCACTCTGGGCAGATTTCATGCGACAAAAGTACCTTAGCCATCCTCTGGGCTTGTCCAACTTTTCTGCAAGTTTTAAAGATTCGCCCTACTGGAAACATATCTCACATTTTTTTCCATTCATTCTAGAGCATAGCAGATGGTTGATACGCGATGGTAGTACTCTATTTTGGTATGATAATTGGAGGGGAACGGGTTCTTTAGCTTCACTTGGCTGGACAATTATCTCCCCAAATTTAAAACTTCATGAGGTAGTTTTAAATGGCAAATGGAATCTGGAAAAACTTACTTATTTAGTCGGTTCACATTTAGTGGAGAAAATTCAAAGCTCCCAGGTCCCGCTTCGCAGCGGCTCAGATGAATTAATTTAGTGCCCTTGCAGCAATGGATTCTTTTCTACTAGCTCAGCTTGGTCTCTTCTCAGAAATACTAGACCTTCATCTCTACCTTATAAGATTATTTGGAACCCCACCTTGCCTTTAAAAATTTCAATTTTTTGTTGGCGCCTTTGGCATAATGTGGTTCCAGTGGATGAAGTGGTTAGGCGTTGTGGGGTTCCTATTGTCTCAAAATGTCACTGCTGTTCCCGGGGTCATACAGAAATGATAGATCATGTTTTCTCAACCAGCTCTATAGCTTCTCAAGCATGGCAATATTTCGGGAGATTATTTGGAGTTAGAATCCCTACTAATATATCTTGGCAGACTAAAATGTTATTTTGGGATACTCATTTTGGTGGGTCTACACAGGAACATCTTATAGCTTTCCTAATCCCACCTCTTCTTTTCTGGGAGCTTTGGTTGGCCAGAAATTCTACACGATTTAAGGATGAGGTTGCAAGCTTGCACAAAGTTTGTGCTAAAGTAAAACGTTGGCTACAAGAATTGAACGGTATGCCAAAACCAAAGAAATTGTCACTTTCTTTTTCTTATTCGCAGGTACTACACATCCAGGTGATGCCTATACGAGTCAAAGCTCCATTTCTTGTAAGATGGTTCCCACCACAATATGGTTTTTATAAACTTAATATTGATGGTGCTAGTGCTGGAAATCAAGGCCCGACGGGTTGTGGAGGTTTGCTTCGGGATTGGCAGGAAAAGGTAATTTTTGGATTCTATCACTCCCTTGGGGTTGGTACAAACACTTTCGCGGAGGTATCAGCTCTTAAGATAGGCCTTCAAATATGCTATGCCCTTGGCATAGAGAGGATTGAGATAGAAACGGATTCTAGTGTGGTGGTTCATTGGTTTCATCATCGGGTCACCATACCTTGGGCTATCCGACTTCTCTGGGAAGATATTTTAGAGTTTGCTCAGATTATATCTGTTGATATATCACATATTTATCGTGAAGCAAATCAGGCGGCTGATTCTTTAGCACGTTTTGGATCTCAAGGTCATTCAGATTTCTTAGAATCTATGTCTAGTTTCCCAATATTTACAATGGGTTGCATTCGTTTAGATAAATGTAATTTGCCTTCTTTTCGCTTTTCATAATGTTAAACAATTATTGTAAGGGAAGTAGTACTTCCTCTTTTACTGCTTTATATTTGTTTGTTCGCATTCACGTTCACTGTAAGGGAATGAGTAATTCCTTATTTAATGCTTACATCGTTTCCACATGTAACCACGGTATTCTTCCGCCACAAGTGAGGGCATATTAATAAAACTTCGGAGGTACCGCCCTCCTTCCCCTAAAAAAATAAAATAAAATAAATGGTAAATGAAAACCCTTTTTCATTTCTTTTACATAGAGAAGGTTGGTCAAAGGACAAAAAAAAAGAAGTTTAAACCGGGTCAAAAGGCCCATTGCCACTATTCTCACTTATATACTGTGGTCCACTGCAGATCCTCTACAGTGCATTAATTTACACAATTTTTACAATGCTCTATTATGCCCTCTATTGGTGCCTTTAATTTGATTTACTTTAATTTATTTTTCATACTCAAGTAAATTTTTTTTTTTTTTTTTTTTTACTTTTTAATCACACATTCTCCAAATAATATTATTCACAACATAATTTTTTTTTTCAAATAAGTCCCCATTTGAGTCTCATTATTTGACATTATAATTTTGGGAATAATATTTTTTTGAAGAATGTGTGATTGAAAAAAAATAAAATTAGTTTAAGTGTAATATTATTTTATTAGAGAATGTGTGATTAAAAAAAAAAAAGAAAAAAATATATTATAAATTTAATGGGGTTCAAACGAGGGCTAAAGGCCATCAATCAAGGCTATACACCCAAGCCAAATAAGAACGACTTTCGCTTGGTTCCATTATAGATTTTCTCTAATTACACGAGTCCATATAAGTTGTCCAACTAAAAAAATTCAATTAAAAATAATTTTTTTTAATAATATGTTGTTGAAAAATGAAGAAAATAGTGAATCTCATAAAATCCCTGAATGGGAGTGTGAGCAGCAGCCATGGGAGTTTATCAAACAAAGGCAACAATGAGTAACATGCGATACTATTTGTTAAAAAGATCTGCATTTGTAAGAAGCAATCGAGCGAGCTAAATTTGAATTTACTCATATCTTGAAGCATAAATATATGCCTTCGCACCCTATACTTGGTAATGTTGGTCAAATTTTTGTCAAGAAGAAATAGACGTGATGATAAAGATTAAGAAATATTTTTTGTTGTAATTTATGAATCTATGTGATGTGTCTCCAACCTTGTGTGGAGGGAAGCGTGGAGTGATAAGAGCCTGACATGGAGAAGGGGGGAAGAGATGTAAGGCCATTTTAAACTTTGTACCAAAATTTGAGGTAAATTTTACACTATTTTGCACCAAATCTTATATCAAACTGAAAATCATCTCCTATCTATTACACAAAAACTTACATCAAATAACAGTATTTAATCATTTTCTTCATTTTTTGATTCTTAACAATCTATTTATTTATTTTACAATTACATAAATTATTAAATAAATAATTACGTTAAATTAACTAAAATATTGAATTCATTAATAAATTTTAAAAATATAGTACAATTAATAGAAATACCGCAACTAAGAGAAAATATTAAATCATGTCATTATAAATTGTGTTGTATGTTTCGAATCCCGATATCATGATCTTACGAAGTTAAACTAGTATTGCAATTTAATTTTAACATTTTCGTATATTCATCCCACAAATGATCAATAAATGCATTTCGAAGTGCAATGTGGTTGTGGTGATATTTTTGTCTTAATTTTAAATAATTGTGTTTGTTACATTTTTTAATTTTTTTGAGTACTTTAATTTTTATTCATTCCTTAATTTTTATTAATTACATTATTAAAATTTATTACAAATGCACAAATACCTATAACCAATTTTTTTTTTTTTTTGCAAGGTGAAAGAGGACGACAAAATTATATTTAACTATTCTGGTGCAAAATGGTGAAGTAGGTTGGGGGAGATTTGCGCCAAATATTTGGTACAATTTGGTGAATTATGATGAAACAGTACAATTGAAAATGCCCTAATAATTTTTGTAACTCTTGGATAATAATAGAGAATCTTAATACTTAACTAAAACTTTGCTTCTTTTTATTTTTTACTGAACAAACTGCTGCTCTCTTTTTCTCAAAATGGCTAAAATTTTGGACATGGAAAGAGTATTTTTCAACTACTTTTCTAGCATTTAAACAAGGCCAAACATGCTCATGTTGGATATCACTTACGCCGAAATATATTTATGAAAATATTGCCTCAACATTAAAATTTGGCATGTCCTTAATATCATGGGATCATCGTCACATCTTTGACATAGGTGATTATAAAAGTAAGAAAATCTTGATGTTATTAATCTAAACATATTAGTCTTTCTATTTCTTGACAGCTGAAAGGATTATTTAAGTCAAATCCTTAAAGAACCCAAAATGTCCTGACAATAAAATAAATAAATAAATAAATAAAACATTTGGTTGTGCAAATTGTATGAAAACAAAAATTTCACTAGACAACATATCATTTTTATTAAATGGTCATTAATCAATATAGATATCAATATTGTAATCAAGAATTGCATTTTCTCCGACAACTTTAGTTGTTGCTGATGCATTCGACATCTACCCATACCAACCAATACCAATACGCACCACAAGATTTTCAAAGTAGGCATTTCGGGACTAATTTGGGACTAGAAAAGGGGAAGGAAGTGCTTACTACTCGAATTTTGTTGACAACTTACAACAAGATTTCTAAAGTTGCAAAGACAAAAATAATTCGTTAAGTCAACTTACAGAATTCACAACTGCACAAATTTTCATGGATGGTAAAATCTTGCATTAACTACAACATTTACTTTCGCTAAAATGTTAATGACAAAAAGAGGGGGAAAAAAAGAGTACGTGCAAGTCCAAACCAAACTCATATCATAAACGGTGTCCGCGAGAACACCGGGAGGGCGATAAGATGGGACGATTTCCTGCAACCACATCAAATTTGATACCTTTAATGTACAAATAAGACAATCAAAATCAACCGCGCTACACAATCCGCACGGATGACCGTGGAGTTGACATCACACACACATGAGGGTCGAGATTATTTTATTCACATGGAATTCATACATTCCATGTGAGGACGGTGTCATCGAAGATGTCAACCGTGGTGTCAAAGTAGCTTAATTCCAATCAAAATATATTATCACGCATCTCTTCTTTAATCATATCTACTTGAAAAATGCTATATGCATAGGTTGTGTTTACAGACTGGTTGACACAATACTAGTTGGCAAGATTTCATTAAATTTTGGATCAAAAAAAATTTAAACCAGTAAATTAAATTCTGTCATCTCAATACTTGTAAATCCATCTGTGTACAAGTAAAATAATTGTATCCAGTTTGTAATACGTACCAGTAGTTGTCAGGGTGACTTGGTGGTGGTACGACCTTAGTAGTAGATTTATGTTTGACTTTGTGGGGTTGTTTATTATGATCAGATCTGACCGTCAGTTGGATTAGATCAGAAATTGGACGGTCTTCAGAAATTGCATGAAGATTGGGTTTCCAATGCTTGGAGAATTTGTTTTTCCTTACTCCTCTTGCTGCATGTTCATGGCTGCAATTCCTTGGCCAGTGCTCCTCCTCCAGCCGCCGCCCACTAACAGGGATCTCCGCTGCCGGACTCACTATGGCTCCACCCCAACATAAAGCTAATTTGGTGAAGAACTTCATATCAAATGAATTTTCCCTGGTTCTGTTACTGTATAAGAGTTTCTACTATATTATATATAGGAGGGGGTCGGGTGGTTTTCTCCTTATCTGTGGTTTTGCTGAGCTGCTGCTTAATACGTGGTTATTACTTACTGGGTCAAATGTTTTTGAATATTGCAGAAGAGGCCTTCCACTTTTACTCCTTTTGCATTTATGCCCTAATCTTTACTTTTTGGTAACACTATCCCTAAGCTTTCGTTTATTGGCATCCTCAGTCTCCCGCTGAAGAATTCCGTCGAAAAAATCCATCTATAAGTCATGGGCGTCTCACACGATCAATTAAACAAAGAGTATTGATGTCAAGCTCAAAATCTTATTATAGTGTAATATGGTTAGGGAATTTATTTTAGCAAACATAGTAGGGTGGCAATTGGGTTTCATTTTGTTCTCCATATATTTCCATTTCAATTCTTGCATGCAAATGAATGTTTTTCTAAATTCAATTCTTACCTACTAGCGAGATTTGAAGTTCTTCCATCTCTTTTCGTGCAAAGGATATCTTAATTTATGGGAAGTGAAAATAGGAATGACAACGAGACGGGTTCGGGTTCGGGTTCGGGTGCGGGCGCGGGGGTTAGGCATTTTCCCGCCCCGTTTAAGACAGGGTCGAGCGTTTGCCACATTTATGTACTTAGTTTTTTTTCATTAAGTTTTTATTAATTCATTTTATAGCCCTCATTCATTAAAGTGAGACAATAATATAGTTATTAAAATTTTTAATTAATTAATTAATTTTTATAAGATACATTATTTGAATATATTTGATAAACTAAGATTTTTATTGTTTAAAATATTCCTTAGATAATCTTAGTTGTTATCTTCAATTAGAATTAATGAAATTTCGTGAAATTTTTCTTTTAAAATATTGAATTCTTTATATATAAAAAAAATAAAAAAATCGGGTGGGACGCCCATTACCCATACTCGCCCTGATTACTCAATTAAGCAGCGGGTATCGAGTATAACGGATTTTTTTGCTATCCCTAGGTGAAAATGAATGTGGGACTCGAGTCGATTTTTAGAGTATAAGATAATCATTCCATTTAGAGCAAGACAAAGTGGGCTAGCACAAACAGTCTCGTATTTGAGCGAGTGGGAACACAATTTATTAACTGAAAAAGTAAAAACTATAATCTCATCCAATATTAAAGTATAGCTCAAACGTGTCCGATTTGTCTTAAAGCAATCCGAATGAATTATAAGGACCACTTGTACATAATTCATAGAATGCTGCATAGTAAAACCACAACTATCACTATCTTATAGTAAAATAATCGATCCACTAACAATAATTAATGAAAATTATAACAACAGTTTCACAACTTGGAAGATAATGGAATCATTTATTAGTGTTAGGGGACCATATTGAATAATTATTTAATTGCCAAGCATTAAATGCAAAATGTGCAATGGCTTTGGCCATTTTTTAATATGAAAAAAAAAAAAAAAAAAAAAAAAAGTAGCCATACAGCTTTATAACCCTACTTCTTTCCATCACCAAAAGAGAGAAAACTGCAGCAGAGGCATTCCACCTATCAAATTTGTTCAAATGGGTCTTTAGTTGATAGTTTCCATCCATGTTTTGGTCCAAAGAACGAGAGTTGGATTCCTTAAGTCCATTGTTCGTCAATAGCTCAATGGTAGATCAATTAGATGTAAAGAACTAGTCAAAAGTTCAAATTCTACTTGCTTGTGTGACTCAGATCTACCGACCCAAGACCTTCCTCAGTTATTAAATTAGAATAATTATGGAACATAAAAAGTAGGGACTTTACAAATATTGTTTTGAAAATGAGACCAGACCAGACAAACTATTTCAACAAGAAAACATGTGAATCACTCCAATATACGTAAAAAGTCAAAAGGGGTGAGGAAACTATCGTGGTCGAAATGGGAGATACTATTTGTTCTCTTATTTAAATTTAAAATACAGGTATAAATACCTTCTCAAATCTAACTTTTTAGAAATGTTGAATTCCTAAATGCCAAGATGGAGGACAACTTGTTATAATACCCATAGATTAAGGACCTACATTACAATTTTTCATCAAAATATATATCTGGGCCAGACTTCAGAGTTTTCAGGTTTCGAAAGACACATGGAAGAAAAATCTGGATTCATCACCAATCTTTGAGGGTGTTTGATGGAGATTAAAATTGATTTTTTTAGTAGATTGTGATAGAAAATTTTGAAATGTGTGGTTGAAAGGTTGTGGGACCTATGAAAAATGTGGTTAATATTGATTATTTGACTTTGACTTAAAAATCAGATTTAATTCACAATCAAACAGACTCTTTATATGGAGAATTCTTTGGAATGAGGGCAGTTAGACACGAATAATGATGGGTGCATGTCGCTAGGAGTAGGCATCGAGTGATTTGTTTCAAGTTGAGAACCAAACTGAATTTGATTTTTATTTAAAAATTGTGAAAATGGAATTATTGATTTCATTGACAAAAGAAGTAACTGAACCAACCTAAACAATTGGTTCTGATCTGATCGGATCTGGTAAAACGATTGGAAAATGGCAGATGTACAGGGTCCGATTTTACAGACCCTGTACAGATCACTCACATGGGGTCGGTTCCACGTCGATCCCATGTAATAAAAAAATGTGGACCCCACTCATTGTGAGAAGTTTGTAAGATTTCTGTAAAAAAAAATTATGTACACCTAGCAAGCTCCAAAACTATTCACCCATACATACTGCTTCCTGTATCTTATTGAGTGAAAATGAAAATTTGCATACTTATAATAAAATTTAACAGGTAATGACTATTTTGTACAAGTTCTTTTAGCCATATGGAATGAATATTGAACAAATTTCTACTTGAAGTGAGGTTGCATGGCTTGAAAAAAATAAGATATCGATAAATAAATAAATTAGTGCAAAATCTTCTCAAGTCCATGGGACACATATAAGCAAGGATATCGATAAATAAATTGGAGGCTCTAACAAACATGATAGTTGGTGGTAGAAGATTCTTTTAAGGACTTTTGGAGGTGAAGAGGTCTGAAAATACGAAAATGCGATATAGTAGCTTCGGTGTTCAACACCAGTTTAGGTGATGGTGAACCTCGCTGATTGATTTCCAATGAATTAGTGAGGTTCAGTGTCACTTAGACTTAGACAGGTGCTAAGCACCGGTAGTAGTATATGATATTTTTCTAAAACGTAACACTCAACGTACATAAATATTACATGTTCCCTTGTCTAGATAAATTTCAAAAATTACTTTATTTCCCCTATTCTTAGCTCACATTTTTTCAAATCACGATTCATCATATAATTATGTGTTTATGGAGTGTGAACTTGATGCTGACAGGTGAGTCCTTAATTGATTTTCTTTAATGTAAGAGAATTTTGTCAATGATGTAGGTGTAACCAATTGTAATCCCATTAAAACAAAATTATTGGCATGTGCTCTTGCTTATTTTTGTCCCATCAAAATTTCCACCTAGCGTTTCCAGTTTTGAGTACCAAAATTTCCACTCCATCCCACAAAAATGTTTTTTCGTTTGTGGGGTCTGTGGGTAGGGGGAGGGCCTTATAGGGATAGTAACCGCGGGGTGATCCCCGTGGTGGCCTTCCTTGTTGGGAATTTTTGGGAGACGACGAGGGGATGGAGGTGAGAGCGAGGATAAAATATACTCACTTACTTTCCAATGTAATTAATTAGTTACACTTTATTTTATTATTTTATATTTTTAAAATACGAATCAAACATCAAAACATAAGAAAGTAAAATAAGAAAAGAGATTCTATATAAGTTTGGAAAATTCAGGTTAGGACGATATTTCTTTGTCCTCGGCTCAATCCATATTAATGTACTCATAAATTTACTTAAATGTAATTTTTACATTTATTTAACGTGACTAAACATCTCTAAAAAAACACAATTAAGAATGTTTTACCCCAACAACAAAAACTTTGGAATTTTTGGTGCATTAAATCGCAATAACTAACAAAGAGGCGTGTGTACATAAGTACAATTATATATTTAGTGATGAATAATAATATATATAGTCAACTTCATCAAATATATATATATATATATATATATATATATATATATATATATAGTTTTTCGTAGTTGAAAACGTAATTCTAATACCCAAGTTAAATAATGCTTATTTACTATCTAATTTAGTTTAGTTTTATTCAATTCCACATATTATATATATATATATATATATATATATATATATATATATATAGTTTTTCGTAGTTGAAAACGTAATTCTAACACCCAAGTTAAATAATGCTTATTTACTATCTAATTTAGTTTAGTTTTATTCAATTCCACATATTAAATATGTGACATTCAAATATAGGTTAACGGCCGAAAGAAGAAGAAGAAGAAGAAGAAGAAAGAATCATATGAACTGCTTGGAGGGTGGGTGGGGGGGGGGGAATTGACCTGTAATTAAACCAAATTGTAGAAAAAATTAAATAAGTGAGAAAAAATTGTAAAAAAATTGACCTGTAATCACGTAAAATTAAATAAGTGAGAAAGAATTGTAAAAAAAATTATCACATGATGTTAATAATGAAGTGAGAATAATTAGATCTCAAATTGTGCAATGGCTTTGGCCATTTTTTAATATGAAAATAAAAATAAAAAGTAGCCATACAGACCAGTTTTATAACCTTACTTCTTTCCATCACCAAAAGAGAGAGAACTGCAGCAGAGGCATTCAACCTATCAAATTTGTTCAAACGGGTGTTTAGTTGATAGTTTCCATCCATGTTATGGTCCAAAGAACGAGAGTTGGATTCCTTAAATCCATTGTTTGTCAATAGCTCAATGGTAGATCAATTAGATGTAAAGAACTAGTCAAAAGTTCAAATTCTACTTGCCCTTGTGACTCTGATCTACCGACCCATGCCCTTCCTTAGTTATTAAATTAGAATATTTATGAAACATCAAAAGTAGGGATTTTACAGATATTGTTTTGAAAATGGAACCAGATCAGACCAACTATTTCAACAAAAAAACACGTGACTCATTCCAATATACGTAAAAAGTCAAAAGGGGTGAGGAAACTATCGAGGTCGAAATGGGAGATACTATTTGTTCTCTTATTTAAATTTAAAATACAAGTATAAATACCTTCTCAAATCTAACTTCTTAGAAATGTTGAATTCCTAAATGCCAAGAAGGAGGACAACTTGTTATAATAGCCATAGATTGAGGACCTCCACTACAATTTTTCACCAAAAAATATATATATATATATATATATATATATATATATATATGGGTCAGACTTCAGAGTTTTAGACACGAATAATGATGGGTGCATGTCGCTAGGAGTAGGCATCGAGTGATTTGTTTCTAGTTGAGAACTAAACTAAATTTGATTTTTATTAAAAATTAGGATGGTAAGCAAAAATCGTCAAATCGAAAAATTGAACCAAAATTGCATTTTAAAAATCATCGGTTTGATGCCACGTGAACTCGTCAACGAAATGGTCTTGAACCAAATAAAATCGGTCAAAAACGGTTTGGTTTATATTTGAGAATTTTAATTACGATTTTTAACCAAACCAGACCGGGAAAAAAATATAAAAAAATAAAAAAATGATTTTTGTTTTTGTGAAAGGACTCCCCCAAGACCTCCCTGCCTCCGCCCCTGGCTGTAAGAGAATTCATTTGATTTTTTGTCATCTTAATTTATTTAGGTATGGAATAACGTAATAGTAAAAAGGGTTCAATCAATATAAAAATGGGCAGCTATGACTCATCCATGGCAAGCTCGTACTAAACTGTTTTTGGACTCGTTAGCCCTTTAAGCTAGTTGTATCAGACTTAATTCTAGAGTGTCTCGACACATGCTCTAAAGCTAGACCAATGGCACGACCTATACCACGTTGCCATTGTCATGGGCTAACTCACCTCTTGACGTGCAGTGATGTCAATTAATACAGTTATGTATTTCATATCTTTCACGGATATATACCATTTTAATATTAAAATATTATAACATTTCTATTATAAGCTAGAGAGAAAAGAGAGAACAAAATTGAAAAGTCAATAGAATTGTGTGTTTTACTAAAAATCATAATCCCATATTTATATGGTAGAATTAGTGTTACAAAGAATACAATAGTTATAATGACTAAGACTGCATGGGTATAAAAGTAATTCATAAATATTATTGTTGTTAAGATTTGGGGGTCCATCTTAAAAGGTCAACCTTATTAAGAGGAGTATTCCAAGATCTTATAAATTGGCCTATATTTATATCTTTAATCGATATGAGATTACAATAGTTTTGTCATTTGTTGGTATTTTTTCAATTTCTAATTTTCTACAAAATATATATTATAATTATTATAATCCTAATTTATATTATATATAAAAATTATAATAATCTCAATTTTATTTTTTCAGCCTAATTGGAATAGGTAATTTTTTGGCCCAATTGCCCAACGGCCCCAATCCATAATGACATAACCTATAACTTATACATTTCTTATTTCAATTAAAAATCAAAGTATCAATTATCAAACTCAAAATTTAACCATTCACTTCATGCCATTTCGTTCAGTTTCCACGGTTCCAGGTTCCATCAGCGTCTCTTCCTCATACGCGACGCTGACGCCTCCTTCTCCCATGATTACTCTCAAGATCTTAACTCTATAATCTCAACAACCGGCGCCTCCTCCTTCAGTTCGAGGCTTCTAGCTACCAGTCAGTTATTCATCTTTAAAATCAGTTAGATTTTGATTTAAATGACATAAAAGTAAACAGGCAAAAAATTATACGATGAAATTGGCGGTTTAAAATCGGACCAAACCGTTAGGTTTCAAATCGTTCAAATGGTTTGATTTAAGTTTGAGTTTTTTTCAAATCGGTTTAAACGATTTAGTTTAAAAATCTGTCAAAAACTGGTAAAATCGAACCGCTTACATCCTTATTAAAAATTGTGAAAACGGAATTATTGATTTCTTTGACAAAAAAGTAACTGAACCGACCTAAGCGATTTGTTCTGATCTGATCAGATCTGGTAAAAAATATTCAGCCATACATACATCTTCCTGTGTCTTATTGAGTGAAAATGTAAATAATGCATACTTATAATAAAATTTAACAGGTAAATACAAATTTGTAGAAGTTCTTTTAGCTATAGAATGAATATTGAACCAATTTCTACTTGAAGTGAGGTTGCATGGCTTGAAAAAATAAGATGAGACTGTGAAAACATCGCATAAATTTTTTTACTTTGTTTGATTAAATTAAATAATTAATTTTTAAAAACCTATTCAATGTTATTTTCAAACTGCAATCACTTATTAATTTTTTTGCATTACGTATATGGGTTAAAGCTCGCAATTAAGTAATTCTTAGTTGAATCCTGCAATCAAGTTAATTTTTAATTGGATCTCACGACAAAGTTAACGATAAAGCAAGGGGTGCCTTTGGTTTGCGTTTCTATTTCCTATTTTCAATTTCGAATTCATTTTCTATTTTCTATTTTGAGGGATTATTTTAAAACTCAAGAAAACGCGTTTGGTCTATAATTCTAAAAAACTGTGTTTCAAAACAAAAAACTAGAAAATGCATTTGGTTTAAAATTTTTAGAAATAATGTTATGGCATTTTTTTTCCAATTAATTTAATTATTAAGTAAAACATATCAATTTTATGCTAATATGTGATAAAAAAACTTAAATTTTAAAGTTGGTAAAAAAAAAAATTAATAAGAGAGAGAGAGAATCATTGTAAGTATCAAAGTATGCCTCAAACAATCGCATCAAAATCATCCATAGATAATAAATTGAGGGAGAGAGAGATTGAGAGATGAGTATTTGTATTTGGATAGGTTTTGTGTGATTTTATTAATTATTTTAATTTGACAAATTTTTAAGTTCATGTCATTTTGAGTTTTATGTTGTTTAAATTTTCCTTTTTTTCGAAAATGTATTTTTGAAAATAACATTTCAAACACATTTTTAGTGTTTTAGAAAATTAAAAACTGAAAATTGTCTCAAAACGACAAACCAAACAAACTCTACATTTTTTAGTATTTTGGCAAAATGTTTTCCAAAAGCTTCATTAAGGTTTCGGAGTTATAAAAAATTAGAAAACATTTTAGAGTTTCTGAAACGTTTCTTGGAGTTTTCAAAAGCTTGAAATTTTCATCTTCGCTTCCTCATTTTACCAAGTCTACCACTACGTCAAGTGAAGGGGCGCTCGACAAGATAAAGGAGGCAATCCTAGTAAGGTGCTTGGCTCCCTGCCAAGGCGACTCCAAACTCAGACTTGGTGAATTGACGGAGACGGGTATGAAGACCTAGGCTCATCCACCAAGTTTATGACATGATGTAATCATGTAAGTGGGTTCAATAAGTTAATGGAAGCAAGCCCTCTTAAGGTGCTTGGCTCTCCCACCAAGGTGACTTCATATTTGTACTTGGTGAGTTGATGGAGATGGGAACAAAGACCACGATCTTCCATTAAGTTTATTATGCAAAGGAAGTAGGCTTGGCAAGTTAACATACGCAACCATTTTGAGGCGCTTGGCTCTCTTGCTGAAGCGACTTCAAATTTGTACTTGTGTACGGACATGGGGTATGGAAACCGTGGCTCCCCCACTATTTTTATTACATAAGGGAATTGGGCACGACAAGTTAACGGAGGCAAAGGTGCTTGGTTTCCCTATCGAGATGATTTATATAGGAGTGGGTCCAAAAAATTAGTTAGGGCGGACTCAAATATGTGATAATCATCAAGTTATCGATGTTGACATGTCGGAGATGCCAAGTGGCATATTTCCTTATTTTTTTATGGTCAAACACATTAGTGATACATCAACAATTCAACATTGTAGCAACAATTTTAAAATCTAACAAAAAGCTAGCAATGCAACAACATTCAATAATAAGCTGTCCAATAACCAACAATTAATTAATAAGCCGAAAGGCCACAATAATTCAACAATTTCATTTCAATATAAATTATTACCAGTACATCGAAAAAACAGTGACAACTAGTGTGTATAAACAATTCCTTTACGGAGTATCAAATGTTTGAATCTCCATGGTAGCTGGAAGATACTACATCCGTTTCATTTATATATGCTTCTTTTGTTTTTCACGCGAATTAAGAAATTTTATTTAATGTTATTGAAAAAATAATTTTTGTTAAGAAATTTTCTAGTTTACCCCTATTTAATTTTTAATAATTAGTAGTAAATTATTGTTGGAAACTTGGAATTAGTGAAGAATTTAAAAATTGATTTCAAGAAGTAGGCAAATTATTGGAAATGTGCATGTATTTGGATGATATTAAAAAGAAGGCGAATTAAATGAGAAAATTGATTGTAATTAGGCAAACTAAATAAGGTATATTAGTACATAAACAAAATAAAAAATTTTAAATTAAAAAAACTTGACTATATATTTGGGACAAGAAAAAAGGAAACCAAACTTATATAAATGAGACAGGGGAGTAACATTTATATTGAAAGACAATTATTCTGTGAAGACAAAGTCATGATGTGCTCTGTCACCTATCTGAGGGTCTCATCCGCACGTCGTAAAAGGGGTCCATAGAAATAAGAACCACTTCTCAAATGTCTAGTCTAAATGTGTATAAGTTGTAATCACATCCAATTTACCTAGTGGCGAAGCAGGGGGAAGGCCAGATTAATGGGGTGAAACTTGAATACCCGAGTCTCAAAAAAAAAAAAAAAAAAAAAAATGGTGATGAGAAGCATAATACTTGCTAAATGTGTCCATGGATTATTCAAGGACTTGAAATCGAGTGTGAAGCAATCGATGGTCTCATAAGGAGAAATCGGTAAGCAGAAAGATGTTTGATTCCTATTTTTAGGAAAAGAATTTATTTTAAATAGTTGATTGATGAAGAATGTGTGCTAAAAATTAAGGAAAAGTTTTAAATTTGCGTGTAATATTATTTTATTGAAGAATGTGTGATTGAATAAAAAGAGAAAGAAAAATAAATTTTGGGAAAAATGAGAATCAAACATGGTAGTAGTATGAAAATCCATATTTACAAAGTAAAATGTAATAACTTCAAATCCTAGTTTTTAACTTTGAGTTTCTTCTTCTTCCACATATAACTATACAAAAATTTAAAAATGGCGTGATAAAAATATTTTTTGAAGTTTCTTCTTTCTCAAGATTTATAAATAAATAAATTTTCATTTTTAAAAAAAATAAAAATAAAAATAAAAATAAATTATAAGTTCATTTAGTAATTGAATTATAAATTCTCAAAATTTTTCTTTTTTGAAAATTAAATTGAAGATTAACAATTTTGTGACATGAGTCCCTTACATATAATTTATGAAAATGTAACTTGTTATGTGTTCTATCGAGTGAAAAATATTGACTGGAGTTCAAAGAAGGGAAGGGAGAACAAGCTCTCTACTCGCAACCCGGAGGGAGGTGGGAACCAATAGGGTCCCCTGACCCCAATCAAATTTGAGAATTTTTTAAAATGACTTTCTTTGCTTTTTATTTTAATATTATCATGTTTTGTGTTTGAACTTTTTTTTTTTTTTTTTAAAAGTTAAATTTGACCTCCACCAAATCTGAATCCTAGCTCCATGCAAAGTATAATGTGAATATTATTCAATGAAGGTCTTCAGCCGTATCCATTTACATATATAAACAAAAATCTTCCATTACAATTTTTTTTTTATATGTTTCAAATCTCAAAACTTTTCTCATTTAAAATTTATTTTAGTTAACATTTAAGAACTCAAACAAAGAAGATGAATTTTCTTTTAACGCTATGAGTTCCGAAAATTTGAGGCGTTACAACTTGGTATCAAATTGGCTGAGCTCCTTCAAAACCCAAACACAAAGTAGAAGTTCCTCTAAGCGACTGCATGATCCGTTTAACTAGTCGCAACTCATGAGCAACTTTCTTTCTAGTCCTTTTTAGTAAAAAATTCAAGTCCATGTTTGGGCTCCATTTTTTATTATTATTTTTTTTGGGTCAAGAAAGTGTGTTATAGATTAGTAAAAAATTGGAGAACGTATCGTTAAAAAATAAAGAAAAATTTTGGGTTTACGTTAAAATTATTTTACAAAAGAATATGTAGTTGAAAATTAGTATTGGAAAGATAAGTCCAAACAGGGGATAAGTTTGGAAGATTATTATTATTATTATTTTTTAAAATCATTTTTAACCACATATTCTATAGGATTTATAATTTTTCTTACTTCTTAACCACACATTCTTTAATAAATTTATTTTTCACTTGAAAGAATCTTTCTCAAGCAAGCTCTTAGTATTGCTTTGAGTCCTAACTTCTAAAATTTGAGATTTTGAGTTTCTAACCTATTTAATTATGTGAATACGTGTCTCGTATGACAAAAACTGTCAATGTGGACATTAAAATTGTATGGGATTTTCACATGACATAAAGTTAAAGGACAAAGTTAAAATGAAAGTCAACAATTAATTTTAATAACATATCTCATGAGATTCACATTTCTATTTTTACGAAAGATTTCATCAACTTTTAACAAATACTACTAAAAATCCAATTTTTAACTACGATATCAAACAAGGGCTAAGCCCATAAAAGGCGGGTGTGATTTTTGCGTGGTTTTCCTTCACATATTGATTTTAATTTATAGGTTTAATGAGTTTGGAGACTTCGAAATTTGAATAAAGTTAATTTTACAAATGGTCACTGAATTTACATGAAAATAACAAAAAATTGGCCTTCAAGTGGCTTCGACCCGGTAAAACCCCCAATGTAGGTGACCAAAAAAAGAGGCAGGAAGCAAACAAAGCGTCGAAAAAGGGTTGAGGACGCTATATTGTCCAAAGAGAAGATGAAGAAGATTGATAGGAGAGATGATGGCAAGAAGACTAAGAAATGTAATATCTGCAATCAAAAGGGGCATAATAAAAAAATACCACTCGAACCATGCTTCATAGGTAAGCTACACAACAAATGAAGTATGTACCATCAAATATTGGTGGAAGTATATCCTGTTTTTGTTTTATTTATTATGCTGGTTGACATTCTTTTTCATTAATTGTAGGAGGACATAAATGGTTTGATGAAATGGGAAGTTGCAAGAGCAAATGTTGGACAACAATTTGCCAGTTCACAGCTGACTACTGATGGTGGAATTGAACAAGGTGTAGTGCGGTGTTTTCTTTCCCAGCCTACTGACGGTGCTAGACAAACAGGATTTGGTGGTTCAACATCCTTCGTACCAAATCCAAGAACCAATTTGAATAGGAATGGATCTATTCCTCAGCGAAGGCCAAGAGCCAGTGAAAGTTTGAACTCGACGGCAACTCTTAGCGAAGCGTGGAACTTGGTGACGAAATGACTCCGGTGGAAGTCTATTATATGTTTTTGTCAACGAACTCTATTTTGATTGCAACCATCTAGTTTTTGTCATTGTTCGTTTTTTGATGAAATGTGGATGATTGTGAGTGATATTTCACTCATAATGAACTTTATTGTATGTGATGAGTGATATTTCACTCATGATATCAATATCATTAAGCTTGTTTTGTAGTTAATTGTTACGAGTTTTGGATGTCTTAACATGTGGTTTTAGTGTCGTGTTGGGGATTTTTTTTTGTGTCATGTGTTGGGATTTGCTGCAAAATAATCATCGATTTTAGTGTCTCAAAAGTCATACTGAATTTAAAAGACTAATTATAAAAAAAAAAAAGGGATTCAAAAACCTGATAAGTTGACATTTAACAACATAGTAACAAGAAACCATTCTGGGATAGGTTTGAATTGGGGGATTTTAAGTGGGTTTTGCACTTGAGGTCCTCCATATTTTATGTCAACGTGTTATTGGTGCTTTAGGTTTGAATTGAAACACAACACTCCTAAAACTAAGTTGAGTGGCCATTTCTAAAACCGACCCAAAATTAAGTGACAATTTTTGCAACTTTTTATTATTTTCATATAAATTCAATGATCATTTATGAAATTAACCCAATTTGAATATAGAGACTCAAAACTCAGTTCTAATTTCTAATTTCTATTGTTTTCCCATCCTAATTCAAAAAGACCAACAAATGATTATGCCAAAGAGCGTTTCGTGCACCAATGGTTCTAGAAAGTGAAATCAAATGTTTCCCTTTTTTCAAATTTAAAGTGTTACCTCTGTAAATATATACAAGTCTATAAAAGGTGATAAGAGAGAAAGAGAAAACAATAAGGGTCCGCTTGATTGCAAGGGTGAAAATTTGATAGAAAGAAAATGAATGACAGAGAATTGATTTGTTTGGAATTCGTTTGTCTGAGAATTGTAATTAATTGTGTTTGATTGGTATACTTTTTCACCTAATTCGTTTGACTTTATTTTTATGCAAATTGTTACTTTTTGGGATAAATTTTTTTACAATCTATATTAAAATTTATTTGGATTACCAAAAAGTAAAAAAATATTTTCATAAATTTTTTGTGTTCATTTGGTTTTGTTTTTCATGCAAATTGTCAATTAAATGGATAAATTTTTTTACTATTGGATTTAAAATATGTTTCCATTGCCAAAAAGTAAAAAAAAAAAAAAAAAGGAAAAAAAAAAACACCCAACTTCCCTACTTTTGTGTTTCAAGGTGTTGTACCTAGAATTTGGTGTCAAACATTTTTCATGGCAAAAAATGTCAATCAAATAGCAAAAAATACGGAAAAGAGAATTTTTTTTCCAACTTCCCTAAAAAAAAACTGCTATCAAACAGGGCCTAAGAATAAAAGAGAGAGAAGAGAAAAACTAAAAGATGAGGGCTTATTCGTATAATTGGCAAATTTTTTTTTTTTTTTTTTTTTTTTGGGGGAGGGTGGGTAGAAATGGAATTTGAAAAATGATTCATATGATTTCCCCTTCCCCTCGTCCCGTACCATATTACCACCGTTTTGTTTTCATGGGTAATACAGTCATTAACTATGATGATATGCAATTTGTACATACAAAAATAAAAATAATATATTCAAACCATAATTTTTATATCTTACACCATATTTTAATTGAACTTAAAGTTCTTAATATTTACTCATTATAACACTTATATCCGTAACAATTTTTCATGCCATTCTTATCATTAAATTTTTCATTAGTTAATGCATTTTATATTTGGTAATAATTTTATCTTCAAAAATCCGTTGAAATGAAGTAAAATTACTTATTTTTTTAATAAATAGATAAATAAAAAGTGCGAAATCCGCCTCCCATTTTAAAGCTTGAAAATAAGATATTTTGATATAAATCATCATCAAGGATGAGAAGTACTAATTAATGAAAGATTGAGGATAAAAAATTGATGAAAAAGTTTAAGGAAATAATCGCTACAATTAGTAAAAATTGAGAAACTTAACTATAATTTAAAATGTGGTGTATCAAGTAAAAAGTGCGGTGACAATATAACCATCCATAAAATAAACAATAAATTTCTTTAGAGGTCCCCAATCTTTCATCAGTATCATGATCATCTCCTCAAACTTTTAATGATATGCTTACAAATTACAATATCCCCACATGATGGATTACTTCTATTTGGTCATTAAATGGCTGAGCAACACACATGAATTCAGCTCACAGCCTGATGGCTCGATGATTGAAACTAAATTTTTATTATTGCACCACTTACTAATTGCCATAAAGGTCACCTATCTTTGTTCATTGTCTCATTTATGTCATAAACCTTTTTGGTTGCATTCTTATCATGAAATTTTCAATAGTTAGCATATCAAATCCTTGGGGATGTTTTTCATCCCAAAAATCTATGATATGAGAGACTAAATGTGATAGAATATTTGTTATTTCAAAGTATAATAATAGAAAAATTTGAACATGAACTGTTATGAGAGACTTAAATGTGCTAATTAATGAAATATTAAGGATAAAAATCGACATGAAAAGGTGAAAAGATAAAGTGTGACAATAAGCAAAGATGAAGAACATAAATGCAATTTAAAAGTAGTGTCACAAAAGAAAAAAGTGATGTATATATAATTATCTTTAAGGATAAGATATATATATATATATATATTATCTTCTTAATTTAGTTTTCGGTGTTTTTATAATTGAATATTTAGGAAATATTTGATATTTTTTTTTTGTCGAATTGTATATTTATTATATATTAGATATTTTTTTTAGCGTGAAGATTTAAATTTTTTTAAAATCATCTTAATTTAGTTTTCGGTGTTGTTATAATTGAATATTTAGGAAATATTTGATATTTTTTTTTGTCGAATTGTATATTTATTATATATTAGATATTTTTAAGATTAGGATTAGGATTAGGATATGATACATATATATATATATATAGTATAATAAGTTTGTTAGTAATTCTGACACGAAAAAAAAAAAAATTACGACGTGAAATGAGATTGTTACTCTCAGAGTGTCACTCTCAGAGACACTCTGAGAGTAACACTCTCATATCTGAGAGTGTCACTCTCAGAGAAAGGGTTTTTAATTTTTTTCACTTTACTTAATATATATATATATATATATATATATATATATATATATAAAATTAGCGTGAAGATTTTAATTTTATAATTTTCTTAATTTAGTTTTCGTTGTTTTTATAATTGAATATTTAGGAAATATTTGATATTTTTTTTTGTCGAATTGTATATTTATTATATATTAGATATTTTTATTAGCGTGAAGATTTTAAATTTTTTAAAATCATCTTAATTTAGTTTTCGGTGTTGTTATAATTGAATATTTAGGAAATATTTGATATTTTTTTTGCCGAATTGTATATTTATTATATATTAGATATTTTTAGGATTAGGATTAGGATAGGATATATATATGTTTGAAAGTAATTCTAACACGCAAAAAAAAAAATAAAAAAAAATTACGACGTGAAATGAGAGTGTTACTCTCAGATATGATAGTGTCACTCTTAGAGAGAGAGTTTTAATTTTTTTTTTTCACTTTACTTAAGAAAATATATATATATATATATATATATATATATATATATATATATATATATATATTAGCGTGATCTTCTTAATTTAGTTTTCGGTGTTTTTATAATTGAATATTTAGGAAATATTTGATATTTTTTTTTTGTCGAATTGTATACTTATTATATATTAGAAATATTTATTAGCGTGAAAATTTTAAATTTTTTAACATCATCTTAATTTAGTTTTCGATGTTGTTATAATTGAATATTTATGAAATATTTGATATTTTTTTTGCCAAATTATATATTTATTATATATTAGATATTTTTAAGATTATGATATGATATATTAGATATTTTTAAGATTATGATATGATATATATATATATATAGTAGGTTTAACGGTAAATCTGACAAGCAAGAAAAAAAAAACTTACGATGTGAAATGAGAGTGTCACTCTCAGAGAGAGTTTTTAATATATATATATATTTTTTTACTTCACTTAAGAAACGACGTTGTGTTGGTTGACGATACAAATTGTCAACACCAATTCCTTCAAAAACTGCCTCTTTTAATATAGTATGTTTTTTTTTTTTCACATTACTTAAGAAATGACGTCGTGTTGGTTAATGATACTAATTGTCAATACCCGTCCCTTCAAAAACTGCCTCTTTTAATATAGTAGGATATATCCTTCAAATAAATTTAATTGTACGTCTTATTTAATACCACACTAATGTCGTTTAGACCGGTGTTTTAATACAAGTGGTACTAAAATATCATTAACTCTTATTTTTATATTGAAGATAATGGTATCAGTTATACTATAGGTACAAAAAACATTTGACGGAATTTTTACAGAACAATACTTGGTAAAAATTCATTGGTTTTGGACTAAATATGAACAGAAACTGCACCAACGCAACACTTATATGATTTATGTTAATAATTCTCTGTACGCAGAGAATTATTCTAATGGTATAGCACAATACCAAATATAAAACAAAATGGACCTTGCTATTTATATCCTTTTGTTTGCTCGGTCTCACCCATCCTCTCATATGAAGGTCGGGCTCCATGCATTTATTGGATGTGGGACCCGACCTCCATGTGAGAGGACGAGTGAGATCAAATAAATAAGAGGGTACAAATAGCTTAATTCAAACAAAATAGAGTTGGTTTAATAAATAATGTCATGTTAAGTACCAAATGATGACTTCACCAATAATAGCAAATCGAGCTCTAGGTAATATATGTCCTTAAAATAAATTTGTCCATTATAAAAGATGCTTGAGGTTTGGTGAGCCTTTGTGTCACATGGTACAATGTTATAATTATTAGCAAGCTGAGCATTAAGCTTTTATTCCAGCGAACTGAACCTTCCAATCAGAAAAAAATTAACACCACATGGTTGAAATTAGAATAGAGTCATTGAAAAAACTAAGAACCACTACATAAGATAAACACATAATTAATGCTACGAAGATCATCCTTTTTTTTTTGGTTAACAAATGCCTATTAAATTTTGCAATTAAAACCTTTATGTGGATAGAGACATGGTAATTGCACATTGAATAATTATAAACACTTCAGTAATATCAAAATAAAAATTTTCATACACATGATTTAGGAAATTTACATGAAATAAAGCCTCCTGTGCACCTGGCAAGTGGCAATTTTATCTTTTGGAGTAAAAGAATTTCTTCTTCGACACGTTTAGATCAAACTCATTTTCTCATCAACCATCAGGCCTTTAAATTTTTTTTTTATTTTTTATTTTATAAATTGTTGAGAATAAAACTCAGATCTGATTACCTTACCTGTTAAACCACTAGAAACACATAATTACTTATTGTGAAAGAATCATAAAACTGAAAACATACTCAACAATGACACAATCAAACAAATATGGATGTATGATAAAAATAAAATCGATTTTTCAATAAGTTCTTTAAGACGTCCAACAAATGATTAATATATATATATATATATATATATATATATATATATATATACACACACACACACACAGAAGTGTAAAATAGTTTACCTGTTAATCTTAAAATTTAATCTTGCTAATATTTGCATTTTGATATATTTCCATTAAAAATAGATTTTTTTTTCATCGAGAGCCTGATAAATGAAGAAAACAACAAATTGTGATTGGGGACCAGTACTTGTGGATTGGAATTTACTTCTTGAAATTGAAAATTTTGTAGAAGTATTTGTGCTTAATGACGAATGACACCAACGGTTTGTTGGGACCGGGATCTATACAAACGGTAAAAAAAGTTATTTGTATGTGATAAATGAAAATGACAAAGTTTGATCCGAAGGAGCGCGATTAAAGCAAAATAATTATCGGATATAAAAAGACGACAAAATATAGTAAAATGTACTACACAAAATAAGAATAAAATTCAGAAAAACAAGAAGAAGAATTGGAATGAAAAAACAGAAGTTCGAAGCAAGTGATGAAACTTTCTTCTTAAGACAATTTTGTCCCGCTATGGTGCCCACGGTTGACGGCACTTGTTTTCCAAGATACAACGGATTCAATCTTATAGTAGCATCACTTCAAGCCACAAGATAACGACAAACTTCAACAAATTTTCCTTTCTACAAGGAAGAGATTTTTGGAATGATTTTGGGAGAGTTTTAGCAAAGAATTATGTTATGTTTGATGCACAAATGATATGGAGTGCAAAAGGGAAGTACAAAGGGTCATATATATGAGGATGAGGGGGTATGGAAGAAGTATTGCGAACCAAAACTTAAAAGATGTGGGATTCGATTTTCGCCCGCTGTTCGCCCACTTTCTCGCTTGAGTGCGACTTACAAAAAGTCTGTCGCTCAATTTTCGCTCGATATCGCTCGAACGATAGTATTATCTGGGTTTCCTCTATTTTTCTTCCATTTTTGGATCGCAATTTCTCATTCATTCGAAATTGATTTTGAGACGCCAAATATACTCAAAACACATACACGGAAACCCCTTTCGAGGGCGTTGCCCCCTCGACCCTAGAGACCCTAGAGACCCGGTCAGGCAGGTCGATCCTCGTTTCGAAGCAGCAAATCATTTATATAAACAAATCATGTCTGAGTATTTGATTGAAGTTGACATGATGTCACACTTTCCAATGTTTGATTTTCGATTCTTAACCAATTTTTTTCAAATTTTAAACCAATTCCCAACACAGTTAACAATAACAGATAAGGAAGGCATAAAATACACGTTTCCACCATTTTTAACAAGGCCAGTGCTCAAACCTACTGTTTATGGTCCACATACATATTCCATATTTAATTTCTTATACGTGGATCAGAGTCACCCTTAATACTTGGTATTCATATTTTCCTGCAAAAAAATATGCACACAGAACTTATGCCAAGGGCCGTACTCAACCTACTGTTTATGGACATGTTAAACCGTGAATGCATGTGGGATGTTTGGCTGATAATGATAGGATCTAACTGAAATTGTAATAGAAAAAACAATGTGACCACCATCTCCCTGCCCATCCCTCCTAAAAATATCTATACTAACTTTTGATTAAGGAAACAATTTATTGCGTTGAAATATAAATTTAAATAAATAAAACGTGCATTTTTTTTTGCCTTGGGCTCTTTCATTAACTGATAGAAATTGCAGGTAGTCTGCCATAGGGAAGGATGAATCGCTCCCAAAAAGAAATCTATTAATTCTCTCATAATTGGTTGGACCGTAAATGCGATTATTTACTTCACGGGGCGAGGTTTCTGGTTGACTAGGGTAAAATTATCCCTTCGGAAATAGGAATAGCGACATGTACTAAATGTCGTGTCCAATCCAAAGAACTAACGCTGAAATGGAGTAAGCAAATGTTATATGTTTGAATTATTCACCATCATTTAATTATACAAAATTTCAAGTTTCAAATACCATAGCAAAATGAAAATTCATTTCCAAAGGTTAATTTATTAACTACTTTAAACTTTATCAAAATTTTAACCACACATTATATCAACCTAGGTAGCCTCCCATGCTATTTCTTCCCCAGTTTCTATGAACTAGGTCAATTGTGTTAGGTGAAATTATCGACCACCACACAGGTAAACCCGGGCTCAGTTTACTCCAACGGATTGACACCACCAAGAATCACCAACCGACCCTTTCCACCCATGTTTCTCCACCTACGATTGCTACACTAGGTACCCACAATCCTCACCCACACAGAGACACTCACACAGAGAAGAAGATAGTATGGTTGCACATAGCAGAAGCCCAAGTAGCAAGCACGCGAGGAAGAAATCACAGAGTGAAATAGAGAATAACGGCGTGGGCGTAGGAGAGAAAGAGAGAGCCAAGTTTTAATATAGCCCAAGCCCAAGTAAATAAGGTAAGTTAGGTTAGGTCACACTAATTGGGTCGAGGCCCAATTAGTATCAAATGTGGGATACAAGATAAATGAGCCTCCAATAAGTGAGCCGTCCAAGTAGATGGAGAACGGGTCATGAGCAGCTCTAATTAATTAGGCTACTTCGAATGACTCAACTAAATTCTAGGGTCGGGACATTTCAACGGTGGTGTCAATCCAACGTTCAGTCATTTGGCTAAAGCCGACTGATTATAAAATCGAGTTTACATCATCGCCCGGAGGATTTATTGGGTATCAAAACCCAACAAATTGTATCCAATTTTCAACTCGCGTCTTGTTCTCATGCATGTGTAAATTGGAATAATTGCAACTGCATTGTTTATGACAATAACAGGCGCGACCCTTTGATCTCCATTGAATTTGGAATCAATAATTTGAAGGAATACCGTCACGAAAAAATTCAGTCCACATTGATAGAGCTTCAGCATCTTCTTCTGCCATAAAATGGAATAGTTTCCAAGTTGGTGGCTTAATTCAACACAAATTTTTCAGTTCTTCACGGCGAACTCTGTGCCATAAAAGAGGGTCATCTTCATACCAGTACTGGGTGGGCTGTGCACATTTTTAAAATGTCGAATGTGATTCCACTTCTGCTACATATTACGGACGTTGAGTCACTCCATTCCTCGTTCAAAGAATGCGGGCCCTTTCGTGTCTTCTGTTACTCTGTCATGTAGCGATAAATTATAGATTGATAATTGTCCTAGATTTATACATTTTTCGTACAGTTGATCATTATTAATTAATCCTGCTTATGTTTCTTTTGAAAAAAAAAAATGTCGGACCAATATATTGACAGCAAAATATTTTCAAAGAGAGATTTAATGAATTTTCTTTCCTAGCACTTATTGTTGAGACTAGTAATTATAGTAAATATTATTATTTAAAAAAAAAAAAAAAACAAGACGTAATTGTTTTAATTTGTTAGTGTAGCATGTTAGTTCATGCCAACCACCAATTTATAACGATCTGTTATTTTCTCTGCACAATTTAATTTTGGTTGAAAGGACATAGTCTGAAAAAGATATATGTAAGAATATATCGTCCATGCACCATGCTTATATATTCCTCCTCAAAGATTACAGTCATAAACATAACTCAAATTGAATGGCATATATAGTCCAACTCCTACCCATTGGTTCCTCTTTCATTCCAAACCTTCCCAAACAAATTTTGAGAGAAGATACTTGTAATGTTGAACAAAAGTGTCGAATACGTTGTGTTGCCAATGAAAAAACTTACTATTTGAGTACTAACCAGTGGTCCAGTTATTATGAGTCTAGTTCTTGGAGTCATGAGTTCATAATGTCTCTTAGGGGAGATCGTGGGGTAATATTCCTTCTTTCTTATTATTGAACCATCTCATCTAAAACCTTAACATTTTTGAAAGGGGCCATATGATAATAAAATCTTGTCTTCAATATATCCTTCATGTGTAGACTAGATTCTTATCTAATGTCTAACATGTGTGCAATTTAGGTGAACAACAAGACTAAATTTATCTCTTTTTGGTCAATAATACTCATATTTAAAAGCTTAAACTATTACAGAAGAATCACGTTATTCAGTGAGATCTTGTCTTTAATTTATTATGATTGTTTAGATGGAACACTTCATGATTATTTGATATTATCTCATATATCTATTGAATTGCATGCAGAGGGAAGTTCTAAAGTTGAGTAGTATAAAGAACTTGGAAGAGGATGTGAGGTACATGCTTCACGATGAAGATATGGAGCCATTGGGTATTCTAGAATTAATTGATGATATCCAACGTCTGGGCCTGGGATACCGTTTTAGAGAGAGTACAAAATGTGCCCTAGACAGAATTATATGTTCAGAAAAAGTGAAGGAGAAAATGGAGGATAATATAAATATTTGTGCTCTCTATTTCACTCTCCTTAGACAACATGGGTATGAGATTTCTGCGGGTAAGTAACGAGTAGTCATTCCCATATGATGAAATTAAATAACACTTCCAAGTGTTGAAAGTTCACGAATTCGCTAGTTAGAAATAGTTTTTGACTCATTATTAACTTAGAAAGAAATTAGTTTGAAAGTGATTGGTTGAACTTGAATGATAAATTCTTATCATTAAGAACAAATCTGTACTCTCTAAATTTCATGTGCTACCAACACTCGTTCCCTTTTCCTCGTACTGTAATGTTTTCTATTTATTTTCCCGTATTGCTGGCTTTTGCCTTGTGCTCAGATATTTTCCAGAATTTCAAGGACTACAACGGTAACTTCAAAGGAAGCCTGGCCCAGGATATCCCAGGAATGTTAAGGTTGTATGAAGCTTCACATGTCGCATGTAATGGGGAGAATATATTAGATGAGGCCAGAGAATTCACAACCCTAAAACTGAAAGAAATTTCTGAAATGAAAATTAGTTCACAAGTGAAACACGCTTTGGAATTTCCTTCTCACCGCAGAATGCAGAGGCTAGAAGCCAGGTGGAATATTGAAGCATACAATAAAGAAGATGGGGCAAATCAATATCTACTTAAACTAGCAATATTGGATTTTAACATGGTCCAGTCCTTGCTCCATAGAGATCTCCAACAAGTCTCATGGTATTTCACTATTTAACATATTCACTTTCAATTATGAAAATTTGAAATGATAATATGGACATGTTTAGTGCATTAGACTATTATAGTAAGAAATAGAGAACTGTCACAAATTTAGGGAAAATTGCAGCCAAGGTATCAAACCTTTCATTTAGTAGCAAACTTGACCCAAACCATTCATTTGTGCCACCATAGACACCAAACCTTCACAAAATTCACAACTCAAGTCCAAAATGACGGCTCAAAAAGAAAAATTTTAATAATTTTCTCCAAATAAGGCAATGCCATTTTGGACATAACACATTTCCCTTATTAAATCAAAAATTGAAAAAACAAAAAAACAAAATAACACCACCAACCCCATCTCCTTCTTCCCAACCCCTCACCCAAAACCAAAATTACCCCTACCCAGCTGTTGACTATTGCCATCGCCGCCATCGAAAGTATTGTCTGCTAATCTGGAGCGTGTCTTCCTATTCTCTCCAAAAGCTTCGAAAAGTGTAGCACATCTTAGACGTTGGGGGTGCAATTGGTTTTTTCTCTTACCTTATCTGGGGAATCCACTAATTCTTACCAATCTGGAGGTACAAAATCTGGGTCAATAATTTTTTCTTACGACAAAAAAAGAAAAAGAAAAAAAAAGTAAAATATTGGAGTTGGTGGGCATTAGTTTATTAATCTTGGTTAATATTTTTTTTTTCTCTTGGTAAGAATAAACTAATTCTTTAATTTCAATTGCAACATTAGTTTTCCATGTACCTATTTGTTGGGCTTTAGTTTTCAAGGCAAAATTGAGAAAAATGCTGGGCTTTAGGTTGATGCGGTGGTGGTGGTGATGATTTGTTGTTTATTGTTTTTTGAATCCTTGAGTTCCATGTGTGTTTGCGGAGGGAATCCAAGAATATTTTTGAATCAATCTTGAATTCTTGACATTTCTGTATGATTGATTAACCCCTTTTCCAGACCCTTTCTTTCTTCTTCTCTTTACACATCCATATATAGACACATAGAATATATATATATATATATATATATATATATAGAGAGAGAGAGAGAGAGAGAGAGAGAGAGAGAGGGTTGCTTTGAAGGGAAGATAGGAAGATACACAGGAGTGGTGCCGACAGTGGTGTCGACGATGACCATGGCGGTGGCGGTAGGCAGCTAGGTGGGGGTGGTTTTGGTTTTTGGAATAGGTGGTAGGAGAAGAAGGAGATGGGAGCAGGGTTTTTTTTTTTTTTTTTTTTTTAAATATTTGATTTAATAGGGGAAATGTGTTATATGTCCAAAAATCTTGCCATATTTGGGGACAAATATTAAATTTTTAATTTTTGGGTTCAACTAATAGTTTTTGTGGTCAAACTGATGAAAACCGTCATTTTGGACTGAATTGTGAATTTTGTGAAGGTATGGTACTTACGGTGATACAAATGAAATGTTTGATCAAATCTGCTACTAAGTGAAATGTTTGGTACTTTGACTGCAATTTTCCCCAAAATTTATTGTTCAATTTAGCCTGTCCAACTAACAAATGTTTCATGCGCGCGCATGCGTACACACACACATATATATATTAATCAATTGAATTCTAGATGAACAAAGAAGTAAAAACCCAAAAGGACAACAATTAACTCTCTCTCTCTCAAACACACACAATTGAACGTGTTTCTCTTCAAAATATTTGTAGTTGGTGGAAGGATGTAGACTTAGCAAATAAATTGAGCTTTGCAAGAGACAGACTGATGGAAAGCTTCTTTTGGTCGGTCGGAATGGTTTTTGAACCAGAATTTAGCAAATGTCGAAAAGGTTTAACCAAAGTGGTTAAGCTAATCACTGTAATAGATGATGTTTATGATGTTTATGGATCTCTTGAAGAGCTAGAACTATTTACAGATGCCGTTGAGAGGTTTGTAATTTTATCGAAAATAGTTTTCATTGCATTTTTGTGCCTCAACAAAGCACAATTTTAATTAATTATGTCCTCTTATTGTAGATGGGATATCAATGCACTGCAACACCTTCCTGACTATATGAAGATATGCTTTTTAGCTCTTTATAATACTGTTAATGCCATGGCATATGATATTCTCAAGGAACAACATCAGGTTATTATTCCTCATCTGGCAAAAGTGGTAAGTGCATCGTCATTTAAATTTCGTATTCATATGACTATATCACTTAATTTATACTTCTATTTCTTGGACATTCAGATCACAAATACGATAACACTTTTCTCTTGTTTAAAAATTATAGAAACTTCTCTGTTAAAATAATTTTCTAATTTAACTTGTTGTGTTTTGATACTCAATGAATCCCGGGCAATGATGTAAACGTCGGAACATAATTTCATAGGCTCGGCCAATGGTGAATTAATTACCAACTACCAAGTTTAAAGGCTCAACCCGAAAACAACATGGACTGTTGGAAGTAGCTTAAGAAATCAATGCTACTTATGGCTCATATATACTATCTTCTGGATGACTTTGAATCTTGGCCTATTTAACATTTTACTGGTTCAACTAAAATCTAACATAGCCTATATATATGGTGTCTTTGCCCTAGTCATTTAGTGTGTGATTTGTATATGAAAAAGTGAGAAAAAACGTGACCCTTTGGAGAAGAAAAAATGTGGCTGCAATAGTAAAGAAAAATCTAGCGACTTCCTCTTTTATTTTGATTTCCATCTTGTGTTTCTTCATTATTTTTTCTCGTGCTTTTGTGGCTTGAAAAATCATCACCGATATCTTGTTCTTTGTGTGTGAGATTGAGAAGCAACCAAAGTGAATATCTCGGTTGTAGGTTAGAGCCGTTAGATTAGTTGTTTGGTAGGGAAAGGTAACATGAAATTGAGTCTAAACACACCGATTTGACGTTCATTGGAGCGAGCTTTCACAACAATTGGTATCAAAACTTCAAGATGATGGATTTGGCTCGAAAAATTGACCAAAAAGGGTCCACAAAACTGACCGAAATGAAGCAAAAACTACATCGCAAAACAACCCAAAAATCGAGGTTGTTTTAATAATTTCTGTCCAATCCGGAGGGAGTTTGGTGAAAGGGAGACCATCGGCATGATGTGCAAGTGGAGTTGTACCAGGGTGACTAGATGCTTGAGACTGTCAGACCGTTGGTGGTGCGTGCGGCGTCTTCTAGTGGAGGTCCCTTCAGGCAGTTTGTTCCTAACATCATTTCTGACATTTTGGTGTTGTTAGTTTTCCATTTCAGGTTATATAGTGAAATATAGACAAATTTATTCTTGGCACGTTCGGGATTCGATCGTGGTTGATTGATTCCTGCGAATGCTGGAAATTTTAGGATGAATAGTGGTGGTCTTAAAGTGATAAATTTACATTTCTCGTAATTTATGTAATTAGATTGGCTCGCTCTGATACATTAGCTTATCCCAATTTAAATTTTCGCATTAGTGCATCATCGTGTGGGGGTGACATTAGGATTGGGGTTACTGTGTGGAGTAACCGTTGTTTGTGCTAAAAATTTAGGAATTATTTGGTCTGTTTGAAGTGTTGATTTGATTGTAAGTTGGTAATTGATTTTGTGCTCTAATTATCGTTTAGTCACTATATGAGACTGTATTGTGTGAGAATTTGAATTTTTGTTGATATACCTTCGTTCCGCATTCATTATTCTGTTAGAACACTTAAACCTGACTTGTTTGAATATTTTCTAGATACTGAGATCCTTAGTTTCATGAAATCTTGAGAATCTAGAATGGTGTATAATGCGGCCTTATGATTATTTTGTGCGATCTATTTGTGTACTTTAGTTGTTCTATTTTTCAAAATGTCTTCACATTTTGAAGTTGGAATTTTCAATGGAAAATGTGATTTTTCAATTTTGCAACAAAAGTTGAAGGAGATTTTGGTTCAACAAAAAGTTTCAAAAGTTATAGATGACAATTTTTTATTTTTTTTTTACAAATTTGTCAGAAGTACAAGAAGAATAATATGATAAATTTGTTTACACTTCAATTATTTTGCACCTATCTGACACTATTTTGAGAAAAGTTGAAAAACTTGATTCTACAAAAAAACTTTGACAAAAGTTAGAGAACTTATATTTAATTAAGTCTACTCCTAATAAGTTGTACTTACTTTTTTCAGTTTTAAAATATATTATTCAAAGGATTTTGATGACAATTTGAATGTTTTTAACAAGTTTTTAAAAAAAATATATATATTGTTAACTGTGATAAGAAGGTGTCTTAAACACATAAGACCATTATTTTACATAATTCAATGCCTGAGTCATACAGATATGTTAAGAATACAATTAAGTATGGTAGGGGCATCTTACACTCGAAATTGTCATAGATTCTCTTAAGAGTAACGATATGAAGATAAAGGTTAAAAAGATGATAAGAGGAGTGGTGAGTTACATATGATGGGGAGTATAATAAAATTTAAGCAAATAAATTTGGGTAGAGCTCAAGACAGTAGTGATTCAAGCAGCGACTCGAGTGATGAGGGTGGTAAGAAGAAAGACAAGAGTTAAGATAAGTTTGGTGGTAAGCGGTGTTACAGTTGTGGTAAGATTGAATACTTTATTAGAGACTGTCCTAAGAAGTAGGATAATTAAAATGGTAAGATGAGAGGTGAGATGAATGTGACTACATGGTTGAGTGATGACCCTAATGAGGTTTATTAAGAGTAAACTTAGTTACTGCATGTACATATGTTTGTAATCCTTTCTGCATGCGTATAATTGCTAAATCATGTTGCATGATTATATGTTGCATTTGATCGTGTTTGATATGTACATTTGCATGAATTTGAGAGCAATTTGATTGCATGTATAGTGGGTTGGGATGTATTAACAGTAAGTGTGTTGTGTGTCTATTGGTGTGATGAAATATAGATGTCTAGGGTACATGGGTGGTATGCATCAGAGATGTAGAGTATGACATTTGGATCACGAGTAGAGAGGTGGATTGTGAGAGAGATACTTATATCACTTTTGGTAAATGAAGACCTATTATCTGCTTAGATTGAGAAAAGTGAGGTGGTGGTAGAGGACTATCGCGTGGACTTAGGATCTATTATAATTTACCAATTAAACATGAGTTGAGTGACCAATCTAGTGAGCATGGTGGACGATGAGAAGAGATATGTGTTCTCGAGGTATAAGCAATACGGAATGTGATAGGATAAGTGCGGTGAGATCTTTTCGTATGGTCATTTATACATTTGTTGCATATGTGTTGGTCGTCTATTGGTTAATTTGGTGTTAATATGTTGTTCTGTGTGAACGTGTTTTAAAAAGATCTGTGTGTTATCCTATATTATATCCTCATCATATGTTTATTTGCTATTGATTGTTCATTGTGACCTTAGCCCTTGTGAGTACGTGGAGTAGGTATGGTATGTGTTTTGGGTTTGAAACACGAGATAAAGTCTATGATCCCAATTTTATTGATTGCTTTGATTATGCAAGAATTAATTTTGTATTTTGATTGCTTGCAAATTGATTGGGTATCAAGGTAGAGATTTTTTGGATTTTTATACCCAATGAATCCCGAGCGATGTAAACATAGAAATGCAATTTTATAGGTCCGGCCAATGGTGAATTAATTACAAACAACCAAATCCAAATGCTCGACCCGAAAACTATATGGATCATTGGAAGTAGTTTAAGAAATTAATGCTACTCATGACCTATATATATATTATCTCTTGGATGACTTTGAATTTTGACCAATTTAACATTTTATTGATCCAACTAAAGCCTAACATAGCCTATATATATGGTCTCTTTGCTCTAGTCGTTTAGTGTGTGATTTGTGTATGACAAAGTGAGAAAAAAGGTGACCCTTTGGAAAAGAAAAAAATGTGGCTGCAATAGTGATAAAAAATCAAATGTCTTCTTCGTTTATTTTGATTTCCATCTCGTGTTTCTTCATTTTCTTTCTAGTGTCTTTGTGATTTAGAAATCATCACCGTTATCTTATCCTTTGTATGCGATTGAGAAACAATCGAGGTGAATATACTAGTTGTTGGTTGGAGCCATTTGAATTGGTTGTTTGATAGAGAAAAGTAATGTGAAATGGAGTTCGAAAATCACTGATTTGATGATTCTTAGAGCGAGCTTCCATGACAATTGGTTTATGAGCCTAAACGAGAATTAAGCGGTCAACAAGAATGTTGACCGCTTAATGCGCGTCTTAGGCAACCTAGGCGTGCATTAAGTGGTCAACATTATCGTTGACCGCTTAATTTTTTTTTTAAGATGAAAAAGAAGATATTGGATTGGAATCCGATAAAGAGTTAGATAAGATTTAAGTTACAAGTTATCTATGTTATGTAATCATGATTTTGAAACTTATATTTTTTGTAGGAATTATTAAGTAAATACAATATTTTATAATTTTAGATATTTGGTATATATTATATGAATTATTGAATGTTTTTACAATAATTAAAAATTAAAAATCAAAAAACGTTTTTTTACGCCTAAACTTCGCCTAGGTTCGTAAAGCTTGAAACTTGGCCTGCACGCCAAGCTACGCTTTACGCTTTTTAGAACACTTCTTCATTTATTTTGATTTCCATCTCGTGTTTCTTCATTGTTTTTCTAGTGTTTTTGTGACTTGCAAATCATCACCGTTATCTTATTCTTTGTATGTGATTGATAAGCAATCAAGATGAATATATTGGTTATCGGTTGGAGCCATTTGAATTGCTTGTTTGATAGAGAAAAGTAATGTGAAATAGAGTTCGAAAATCACTGATTTGATGATTCGTAGAGTGGGCTTCCACGACAATTGGTTTATGCTAAATACATAGCTATATATGTTTCTTATTTGTCTTTTCTATTTTTATTTTAGATAAAACATCTAGTTTAAAGGCGATTCCACAAAATTGATTTCAAATTTTAAAATTTGAAAAATTTATAATTTATCTAAAATATTTACTAGAAAAAAGATCTAAAGATGAATAAGCTTTAATCAATTGATACCAATTGTACTACATTGTTCTATAGCACTTCATTGCATTTTTATGTAGCACTAATTTGTCTTGCTTTAAAATAAAATTATTTAATTTTCATACTCGTTTTCAACAACAATTATACAATAAAAATTTTTGCATGTCCAAAACTTTTTCCTATTTTTGGACCACACATTTTAAAAAAAATCAATATTCAAAACATCAATATTTGACAATAATGACCATCAAATAGGAGCTTATGTCATGATAAATTAATCTAATCTTCTTAACTTTATATAGTGTAAATGTTAAGAGTATAAAATAAAGCTATAGAGAACGTAATCAAATGAAGCAATAAAATATTAACTGAACTTTTAATCAGCTTTACTAAATTATTCTAAAGCGTGTAATTGTATTGTGTTTTTTTTAGGTCCGTTTGATTGCTTCCATGAAATTTGGGTGGAAATAAAACAAATTGCAGTGAATTAAATTATCTAGAACTTGTTTTACTAAAAATTGTCAATTAATTGTATTTGATTGATATAATTTTTATTTGAAATATGTTAAAATTTTCTATCTTTTGGTGTTCGTTTGACTTTATTTTTCATGAGAATTGTCATTTAAATTGATATAATTTCTTCCAATTGAGGATAAAATTTGTTTGAATTGTCCAAAAAAAAAGGAAATTTTTTGACGTTCGTTTGACTTTATTTTACATGAAAATTGTCAATTAAAAGAATAATTTATTTTACAATTGGGGATAGAATTTGTTCTATTGAAAAAAAAAAAGACGAAAAATCAAAAATCACCAGGTGGGAAAATAAATTCATCAAAAACCAAGAAAACAATGTCACATGTGGCAAAGATGAAAAGTCAATTGTCAAGAAAAAAAAGGCTATCAAGCATGGAAAAAGTTGGAAAATAGAAAAAAAAAAATCTTAGTTCCACGGAAAATATGTGTTATCAAACATGACCTTAATTTTTTTTGGTTTGTATGTAGAACTATTTGAAGAAATAAATCAAAATTTTATATAAATATTATAACAGAATTTACAATGGCATTTTATATTATTAAATATCATAACAGAATTCACAATGGTATTTTTTCTAGGTAAAACTAATGATCATGACTAAACCAAATGAAAAAAGTATACCTTAAAAATAAGAAAACAGAAAGAAAATAAACTTTAAATATAATGTAACAAAAATTTTAAAACCCGATAAAGTGTAAAGTGGGAAAATAAATTCGTGATAGGAGGAATCCGTTATGAAAATAAATTTTAGGATTGATTTTTGTAATTAAACAAAAAAAAGAAAGAAAGTTGTCTCTGTAATAGTAAAGTAACCTGAGAAGTCATATAGCAAGTTATTCGCTTTTAAATATATTTTGTCCTTGTTTTGTTCTTCTCTAGTCTTCTGGAGTACTCTATAATATTTCTTGCTCACAAAATTTACAATTTTTATTTTTTATTTTTTTATTAGTCTTTGGTAGATATATTTAATTAACTCAGTATATCTCTACATGTCATGTTTTTTCTTTTAGTGGGCAGATTTATGCAAATTGTTCTTACAAGAGGCAAAATGGAGTTACGATAAACACATACCAACATTTAATGAGTATATGAGTAGAGCATGGATATCATCATCTGGGCCGCTGCTACTTGTTCATGCTTACTTTCTAATGGCTCAAAATATCACAACTGAAGCTAAAGAATGCTTGGGCAGTTATCCTGCTATCTTACGTTTTCCATCCACAATTTTTCGTCTTTACAATGATTCAAGTTCCTCAAAGGTATGTAAGTGTATTATGAGCTTTCTGTTACTCAATATTTTGAAAAAAATGTAGTGATAAATCATACAGTTGCTAAGAAAAATCCATATCATCTATTAATATAAACCAATTGTCAAGTACCAAAGAATGACTTCACTCATTTCAAAAGATAGAAATATATAATTTGAAACAATAAGTGAAATAACCCACCACTATGAGACATTCCAGACAAATGGACCTCCTTTAATAAACTCCATGGAGGGTGAAATTAATTTTTCCCATATAACAGCCCACTAACATAAACAATTTTACCATAACAAGTGTCAAAACGTTGGAGCAGTTACTGAAGCTATATAAGGGTCGAAAATTGTCGCGAAAACCCTCGAGAAACCTTTGATTCGGGCTCAAAAATCAACCAAACGCCAATCTATTGTCTCAACCCAACAATCCTCTACATATTGGTTGCCTCAGTTTTACCCATTATTGTTACCCTTCTTCTAATCCACAAAGGACACAAAGAGGGTGGTGATTTGTAGCCACAAATGCAAGGCAAGAAGGAGACACAAAATACCACAAAAGAATCAACCAGTTTCTTCACAAAGCTGGCCGATTTTCTCTCTTCTCCAGCAACCACTTTTTCCCCTCTTTTCACGCACAAATCACACACTACATGGCTAGGGTTTCTACCTTATAAATAGGCTAGATTTTAGCTTTAAGTTTGGGCCAAAACTCACTCATAATGGGTCAAGTTAATGGGCTAACGAAAACAAAATCCAACCCAACCAAACTTAGGCCCTCCAATGTGTATTAATTGTTTTCGAGTCAAGCTGTCACTATTGGTGTCGATAAAATATCCGACATTGATTTTCATTATCGCCCGGATTTATTGTGTATTAAAACCCATCAAATCTTCACCTTGATTCCTAATAAATCTGCAAGCAAACAAAATACACAGTTTATACTTGCATAATCCAGGTAATCAATAAAATTGGTATTACAGACCTTACCTCGTGTTTCTAATCTGAAACACATACCACACTTGCTCCACATACTCACCGAGGCTAAGGTCAAGAACACTCAAATAGAAGCATATATTTACAGTAATTAGTCAAGAACAAATAAAAATGCAATGCTAATATAATATAGGATAACACACACAGATCTTTTCAAGCATGTTCACACAGAACAACAGATTAACACAAAGTTAATCAAATACATGACCAACACATATGCAACAAATGCATAAATGACCACACGAAAAGATCTCATCACACTTATCCTATCCTATTCCGTGTTGCTCCCACCTCGAGAACACATATAGCCACTCATCATCCACCATGCTCACTACACTAATCACTCAACTCATGTCTAAATGGTAAATCACAATAGATCCTGAGCTCTCGAGATAATCCTCTATCACCAGATCACTTCTCCCAACCTAAGTGGATAATTGGTCTCCACCTAACAGAAGTGACAAAAGTGTTTTACCCACACTCCACCTGATCAGGGTCTCTTTACAGATAAAAGATTCCAGACATTTAATCACCTCTCTACTCGTGATCCAAATGTCACACTCCACATCTCCCGGTACAAACCATAATGTACCCCTAGGCATCTATACTACATATTACCAAAAGACATCCACACTATAAGTGCATAACAAACTCACTATGACAAATCAATACCTTTCTGTGACCACAAAGGTTAGGGCTCAATCTAAAATTGACCCACGCACCATAAAGTTACTCCAATCACTAATGCTAAAAAAATCCACAAAGGAAAGGGTGAAGGTGGCTCTCACAAAGAGAATAGAAGAAGAAAAAATTGGTTACTTCACTACACTCACAAATGAAGCTCACAAAGAGGAAGAAGACAACCCTGTATGGTTGCCTCACACAATCTCACAAACTACACAAACTACACAAACTCACAAAGATAAATGAGATAATGGCTACCCATCTTTCTTCTCACTACCATACTCTCTCACACCACACATAGAGCAGATGGAGTACCCACAAAAAATTCAACCTACTATACATGTAAACATATTGCACAAAGTAATAAGATTACTCAAAATTCATGTCAATGCACATATCAAACACATTGAAAGTGTAACATATAACAATGCAATGAAATTGAGCAATCACACACATGTAGAAAATGTGTTACACATAGATACACATGCGGTAACCATGTTTATTCTCAATAAACCTCACATAGGTCATCACTTGACCCAATAGCCACATTTGCCTAACATATCTCCTCATTTTTTCCTTTTCTTATCATTCCTAGGATAGTCTCTTTCAACACGCCCAAAATTTTACCACATTTAAAACATATCATATTTTTCGTACTTGCCTTAGACCTATACATGCCATCAATACCAAATAATGACCACAAGTAAAGTAAAGACATAATTAACACAAAATAGTCTAACAACCTTTCCTAAGGTCACATTTGCCTATCAGTGTAGAAGTGTAGAAAATAATGGTAACAAATTCACAAAGAATTTAAGGTAAGTGATTAACAAGTAATTCGTAGATCTAACAACAGACAATGGTTACCCCTTCACGGTAACTCCAAACCTAACGTCACCCCACATGATGACTTCTAATGCGAAAAATAAATTACCCTATACAATAATTTTAATTGAAATAATAAAAGATAAAGAACACGATACCGAGCGGATCATATCTGAAGGTCCGTAAATATCAAGAGACGCGAATTCACCATTTTAGGACTGTCACCATTCGTTCTAAAGTCTTCAGCAACCGCAGCAACACGAAACGACACTCGGTACCCGGACGTCAAAGGGTAAAATCGTTCAACTTTCACCGTATTGCCCGAAACTAAAATCCAACAACATTGCAGGGTCCGTCTCGTCATTGGTAACATTCTGTCTGAAGAAGCCATCGCCAAAAATTACCAGACGCGCTACTCATGCGCCGACCGAAAATCCCACGCTTCGACGACCACAAGTGGCTCCACTAGTTGCGCCTCCGCCTGTTGAGTCCACCTATGTTATCTGTTTCTCCAACCGGCCACTAGTTTGCCCGGAAAAAGCAAAAAAAGTCTGGTTAGAGTTTGAAAAAATTGGACAGTTTTTGCCTGTGTTTTTCTGTAGATTTTCAGGTCAATTCTGCCCTATTTGCAGCCTGTTTTCACCCCAAAAATCACAGATTCTCAACAACACAAGCTCTGATATCATTTGTCACTGAAAACTCTCAAGAAACCTTTGATTCGGGCTCAAAAACAACTAAACGAACACCAATCTACCGGCTCGACCCAATAATCCTCTATACCTTGGTTGCGTCAGTTTTACTCACTCTCGTTATCCTTTTTCTAATCCACAAAGGACACAAAGGGGGTGGTGATTTGTAGCCACAAAGGCAAAGAGAAAATACTACAAAGGCAAGGTAAAAAGGAGATACAAAATACCACAAAAAAAAAAAATCCACCGATTTCTTCACAAAGCTAGCCAATTTTCTCTCTTCTCCAGCAGCCAAGTTTTTCCCCTCTTTTCACACACAAATCACACACAACAGGGCTAGGGTTTCTACCTTATAAATATGCTAGGTTTTGGCTTTAAGTTTGGATCAAGACTCACTGCCAAGTTAATGGACTAATGATAACTAAATCCAAACCAATAAACTTAGACCCTCCAATGTGTATTAATTGTTTTCGAGTCTAGCCATCACCATTGGCGTCGATAAAATATCTGACATCGATTTTCATCATCTCCCGAATTTATTGGGTATCAAAATCTAACAAAAATAAAGAAGAAAATAGTGGGACATCTGCAAAATGTAGGCCCTAATAAGGGTGGCAAGATTTTTGTGTTTGTATGTCGCTCTCACACATAAGTTCAATAACCCGAAGTGCTAATTCAACCCGTCATTTGTACCTCCATGCATACGCCTGCAAGAGAGAGCATCTATATTATACAAGATTACACCTTCATAAAATATTACCATATATAAATAAGTATATGCCTTTATCATTTTTCTTATGTAGGACAACCTTTTATTTATTTATTTTTTTTCCAGCTTTTTAGCTATTCCAACGATTCCTAACTTTCAATGGGTGCCCCTGGCATAGTCCCTGGAGTCTTTCTTCTAGTTCCCGAATGCTTTGATAGCTTGCTTCCTATTAAAAATACTCAAAGAAGGTTAAAAGGTTTCTGGAGGCATCTTCACTCTTTGAGGCTAGGCCAAGTGTTTTTGTTTTCCTTTTGAGTTTAAATTTTTTATTTGGCCGAGCATCATATTGAGCATGTGAAGATAAGATTTTGATGTTCTCACTAAGGAAAACACGAATATACTATAATCTTTCCAAACTAATAAGTGGGTCTCACTCAAAATTATTCCAAAACCAACCATTTTCCAAAATTATCAACTTCAAGATCATATAAAATGGATTGGAATCCCGCAAGTGTCATAAGAACAGTCTACAAATGTCGTTTACCTAAAAGAAGAAAGTATCAACTGTAAAAGGACTTAGATCTAAAGGTGCTCGTGCCAGCATCCTAATTGGTTTCCAACTTGGTGTAATTTTGTATACGTTGTTTTAATAATTAGGATTTCATCTTAAAAAGTCAACATTGTTAAAATGAGTAGTCCAATATTTTATACGTTGGTCTATATTTCGGTATTTATCCGATATTGAATTTATCCCTTAACATGCCCCATTAGATGGTGACTCATTTGAGCAAACCAATCTTGAAATTCATGTGCTCATTTTTTTTTCTTAATCGAATCGAATTGCTCGTTTGAGTTTAGTGAACTCTGATACCATGTTAAGAATTGTGGTTCATCTTAAAAGGTCAACCTTGTTAAGAGAAGTAGTCAAATCCTTTATATATTGGTCTATATTTCGGTATTTAACCGATATGAGATTTATCCCTTAACATGTTGTATATCCTTTGCTTAGTTGATTTAACAAGATCAATTTTGTATTCTCTTTCACGTAGTTGATTAAAGACCTACCTTGCATTTACAGGAGATGTGAGATCAATCTATTACCAACGAGTAGAAAAGAGTTCTCTAACGCTGAATTGCATGATGAAAAAATATTTATTGTTGTTAAAAAATAAGAAGGAAGAATCGACAAATTCTTCATTTGAATGCGGAAGTTCTTTGATATCATTATGAAATGTGAAGAATGTTGTTTGCGGATCGAGTGTTGGAGAGGAGTTGTACTTAAGCTCAACAAAAATGGAGTTAAACAACTCAATAAATGTGTGATTTCATAAGGGAAGAAATGACAGTAAACATAAAGATTAAAACAATAAAAAACATAAAGAACATAAATATAAACTAAACTTCCTCTACTGGTTATTGAACCAGCAGAGGAGACGACCAAGGTCTCACATTTTGAATATTCTTTGAATATATTTTTTGTATTGATTTTCTTGTATTCACTTGTACATCCATCGAGCTCCACAATGGAGTATATATATGGTAAAATATGGTAGCCAACCTACTACCTAACCACATGCCACTCCCTTTAATTTATGGACTAATTGTCCAATATTTAAATCATTTTCATCACATGTTTAGTTGAACTCTAACCAAAACTAGAACTATAAACTTGAAAACAACTTAATTTATTTGACAACTAAGTGTCAATACCCAACAATTGTGTCAGACATAAAATTACTGAAAGAAAACTAATTTGTTGTTTCCGATTAGATGAGTGATCCTCTGACACACGCGCACACACGCATATATATTTTAAAACTAACGCTTGAATATTTCTTGTCATATTTATTCGACCAGGCTGAGATTGAGAGAGGTGAATCTGCAAATGCAATTTCATGTTACATGCATGAAAATGGTGTATCAGAGGAAGTTGCTCGCGAATACATAAAGAGTTTGATTGATGAAAATTGGAAGATGCTGAACAAAGAATTGGTTTTAGATTCACCTTTCGATAAATCCTTTATTGAGGTGACTATAAACCTTGCTCGAGTAGCCCAATGCCACTATCAGTTTGGAAACGCTCACAGTGATCCGAATGATGTTTCGAGAAATCAAATTTTGTCAATTATTATTGAGCCCATCAAATTTCTGAGCAAGACAAAGACAATGTAGTAATTAAAACTATGTAAACATTAAGAGAGAATATTTTTCATTTCACGGAGTAAAGCCAATCTATATATTATAATGTATAAAACGATCATTGTAAGTGGACTTCTGAAAAAGGATTCTTGTAATACCTTGAAACTTTACATAGATCGATGTGTGGCTTATTTTTCATTATTTTTAAGAAGCTTTTCGTCCTTTTGCAATGTTTTATTTTTTTCGAGGATTTAAGTGCAAATATTGAAAAATATGCATTTGACTGGGATTTGTTTTATAAAGCGTGGCTATCTCATGAAGAGTTACTCATTTGACTGAATGAAAACTTGAACTATAATTGATAAAATAACCAATGTATTTTATGAATATAGATGCACTTAGGTCGAATAAGGGCTAATTGGGGTTAGAATTGTTACTCGAGATCATGAGGGGATATCGGTCGTGGCTTTTGTGAAAAGGGGGTTCCTTCTCAGCTGAGGATGTGGAAACAATTACACTAAGGGTGGAATCATTTTCACTAGATCGAATAGTTTCTCTTCAAGTAGTTGAATGGGGTTTACTTGCACGGTGTAGAGTTTAACTTTTAACTCATTTATTTTTTATTTTTTAATTTTTCATAGAGTGAAGTGTTGTTACATGATATAAATAATTTATTGTAGAATGTGAGCGATGGTCCTATTACTTTGTGCCTTGTGAGTAGAGATGTCAACGAGTCGAGAAAAGTCGGCTCGTGAGCTGAAAACTCGAGGCTTGAGCTCAGTTCAAGTAAAATTAAGTCTGACTTTTTTTGGCCAAATCCGAGCCAAGCAAAAGCTCGGCCAAAAAAACGAGGCTCGACCCGAGCTTTCGGCTTGAGCCTTGCCGAGCCTGCTCGATTTTTTATTTTATATAACACATAGGTAGCGCATAGCTGCTTCTTTTCATTTTCCCTTTTTTTACGAGCCAATCCAACGAGCTACATGGGCCTGCTCGGCATCATCTTATTGTTGGACTTTTAGTACATTACCAAGACGGATCAAGCATACCGGTAAAAATAAAAAAAAAATGCTTCTCACCGGTTAAAAGTTGATAGCTTTCCTTTGACCTTTCCTTGGTTTAAAAATATGTATAAACATAAGAAAATTGTTTTTTTTTTGTCAACCTTGCATGTTATCCATTATCAATCGAAGCTTGTGTTCAACGACGTGAAAGTTGCAGCTCGCAAAATATAATAACAAAAAAAAAAAAAAAAATGTTTTGTATGTGTGATTTAATTAATGTTCTTCCTAGGAATTTTTCATGTCCAGACAATAACTAAATTTTTCTAAAACTGAATATAGCTTTATTTTCGTTTGTCATAATTTCATGTATAAAGCTCGTTTCATCGTTGTAGAATATATTTTATCTCCTTATCCTAGCACAATGGTTTATATGACCTTTTTTTTAATGTACTATTCAAGCACACTTAGCTCCTTTTTGTGCTTCATTTTTGTCAAAATATATTTTTCCCTTTTTTATTTTCAATCACATATTCTTCTATATAATAATATTACATGTAAACCCAATTTTTTTTTTTTAACCATAAATTTTATAAAAAATCACTATTTCAATACATTCTCCCTCAAAAATTCATTTTAATGGAGCCCAGAAAAGGGCTAAGGTCATGAGTTTGAATTTCATTCGATGGATTAGATGAATATATCTTTTTTGATTGGTTTGATAGAGATTTGGATTCTCCAATCATTTTATTGCTTGAAATTTAGTGTAAAGATGTATCAAGTAAAAAAGGTTCCTCGACTAAAATATATTTATGTGCGTGTGAACATAATACAATTGTTTTGTTGATAACCATCGCATGTTATCCATTATGATCAAAGCATTTGTGACGTGGACGCAATAGACTCCCAATTATAATAATAATAAATGGTTTTAAACGTGTGTTTTAATTAATTTTCTTTCTAGGAGTTTTATATTTCCGGACAATAACTACATTTTCACAAACTTAATTTCAATTTCATTTGATCATAAATTCGTATTTCTTTGCTCGTCTCATCATTGGAGAGTATATCTTATCATCTTATCCTTGCACAATAGTTTGAATGAGTTTTTATATTTTTATTTTTGTGTGTGTAGTTTAAAGTGCTGTTTGAGCAAACTAAGCCATTACTTGAGCCACATTCTTTTAATTAAAATACATTTTTCAACAGTAATTTGATTTCATTTCAATAACATTTTTCAATAAAATAATATTATACGCAAATTCAAAATTTTCTTTATTTTTAATCACACGTTTTCCATAAATACACTATTCAAAAATGCATTTTTTTGACAAGAATGTGGCTCAAACAAGGGCTAAGTTCAAGAATTGGAGTTTCACTTTCATAGAGTTGATGAATTTATTTCTTTTAATCCTTGGTTGGATTTTATAGAAAACATTTTTCGGAAATTGAATTGAATCGAATTTTCTTTGAATGTAAATTCATTTTATTTTTGTTTTGACAGAATCAACAAATAAGTTTGGATGGAATTTTTAGAACTCTATCAAGAAAGGGTGGGATTCGAAATTGCCCATCTTAAAAAAAAAAAAAAAAAAGGAAGAAGAAGTACTCATCGGGCAAGTGGGAGTTCATAACTTTTCTTTGACATTTTCTTGGCTTAAATATATGTACGGACATATGACAATTGTTTTCTTGAAGCCCTTGGAAGTGAGACATCACGGTCAAAGCTTGCGTTCAGTGACGTGAACATTGCAGACTCTCAAATAACATGTTTTGAACGTCTGATTTAATTAATTTTCTTCCTAAGAATTTTATATACCCTGACAACTAGTTTAAACTTTATTTTCAATTTTATTATAAAAATCACATTTCTTTGTTTATCTCATCCTTGTAAAGCATATCTTATCTTCTTACCTTACTCAATAGTTTGTATGAGTATTGTATTTTGTAGTACAGCATGTTATTCGAGCAGATCAAGGTCGTCCATTCAAATTTCACTTTAACACATTTATGAAGTTTTTGAGTATTGGATCATTGATAAAGAATGAGTTCAATCTATCCGAGGAAATTGGATATGAATAAATAAATGTAACTTTCGTAAACTTTTGCTTTTAATTGAGTTGCTCTCAAATAATCAAAATGAATAGATTCAGAGTGTGTTTGAGTCACATTATTTTGAAAGAATTAATTTTGAAATAGAATATTGATGAAGAATATGTGGTTAAAAAATGAGGAAATTTTTTGAATTTGCGTGTAATATTATTTTATTGAAGAATGCATGGTTGAAATTATATTAAATCACTGTTTAAAAATATATTTAAAAAAAAAAAAAAAGAATGTGATTCAAACAGAGTGTCATTTGTGAGGTAAATTATAAGCTTTGTAGCACAAGGCATGTTGTCTACTGATGGATTCGACGTACCTTGTGGGATAAGGCAAAATGTTTTTGAAGTTACCATTCCATGTCATCCATCATGCTCAAACCTTCTGTTTAACACAATCGTACTGCAAAATACAAGAGGAACATTGGAGTGGTAAAGATGTAAACTTTTCATACTTGAAAGTGGTTGGTTGTATTTCATACATTCACAATGATTCTATTATGAGAAACAAGTTTGATGCTAAATCTACAAAGTATTTTTCTATTGGTTATGGTGATACCAAGTTTGATTATCATTTCTAAAATGATTAAACTCGAAAGGTTATTAGAAGCAATGATATGATCTTCAATGAAAGTGTATCGTATAAGAATAGGTTAAAAACAGGCTCTAAAAGCACAAACCCTTTAGTTAAGAAGCCTGAGATGATCACATTGAAAGATCTTCTAGTGATTAAGTAACTACACTGAAATTTTCTCTCATGCAATAAAATTAACCACAATCAGTGCAGTATTTGGACAAGTGGAAAATGTAGACTTGCACTTAAAGAAATAGGATATATAGATAGTCTTTTTCAATGTGATTTAGAGGAAGAAATTTATAGCATAAGTTTTCGAAGTACAAGAAAATTAGAAAATTGTATGAAGATTTCAAAATAATTTTTTACGGTCTTAAACAGGCCCCAAGACACTGATATTAAAAAATTGACTGTCTTACGAGTAGTAATGACTTCATAAGGTGCTAGGTCGGTCATTGTTGTTATGTAAAGAATCTTGGTAACTCCCATATTATCTTGATGTTATATGTTGATGACATATTAATTGCAGGTGCTTGTAAACAAAAAAATCGACAAGTTGAAAAAGAGTTATCCAATTAGCTTGTAATGAAGGATTTGAGTGTTACAAAACAAATCATTGGGATGAGAATTACTGAGGACGATAATGTCTTGAAACTATCAAAGGAAGACTATGTGAAGAAGCTGCTAAGCAAGTTCAAGATGGATTATGCAAAACTAATAAACACTCCTTTGATTGCTCACTTCAAGCTATCCAATAAGTAGTTACTCTTTACAGAGCTGGAGCAAGCTTACGTGGTCGAGCAAGCTTATATGGTCCAAATGCTTGACGCCTTTGTTATTGGCTATGCCATGGTGTGTCCGAGACTGGACATAACATATACATCAGGAATTATGAGTAGATATAGATGAGCAATTTGGGTAAACAACATTGGGAGGCAATGAAAGTAGATACTCAAGTACTTGGGAGATACTACAAATTCAACCTTGTTTTTAGAAAATCAGGCTAGGGATTATAGGGCTATCTAGAAGTTGATCTAGCAGGGGTGGGGATATTGCTGGAAGGAAGAGTACTACTGCATATATATATACACTTCGGATAGTACAATTAATTGGGTGTCTAAGATACAGAATATATATAGTTGCTCTTTTCACTACTGGGGTATAGTATGTTGCTGTGACAAAGCTAGACAAGAAATGATAAGATTGCAGTATTTCTTGGAAAAATTAGGTCACAAGCATGGAAAGAGTGTCTTACATTGAGTGAGAGGGGTCAATTCGGGTGGTCTGGGCCGGGTCGGCCCGCCAATATATGAGCCCGGTTACGGTCCGCGTGAAAAAATGCTCTCCCACTACGGGTTCTGGGCCGATTCCTGATTAGCCCACAAATTTTGGATTACAACCCAACTTGCTGGCTGACCCATGCGGGCCGAGCCCATGCGGGTCACAGATCACAATTTGTTTCGATTTGACTCGTATGATTGTATAAATAAAATTGTAAAAATATAGAATTTTTCATATTTATAGCAAAAAATGTTGTTTTTGTTAAATGTAAACTAAGAATTGAACAAAATGATAAATTCATATTTATATCAAGAAATGTTTACATAAAATTCAAATTTAATGTTACATGAATTATTTATAACTTTACAAAGTTAAATTTAACTTAAACAAATAACAACTAAATGCATTTCTAATTACTATTATCAAATATTTATAGCATAAGTGCATTCCAATTAGGTTGACACCTACTTAACTATAATTTAGTTGTTCAAAAAATATATATTTATTTATATTTTAATTGTTTTTTCACGGGCCAGCGAGTTAATCGCGGCCCGGGAAGGTGCAACCCGCGGGTCACACCTCTTTGACCCATGAACGGTCCGCTCAGTCATGGGTCGGCCCGCAATCCCGGGTCGATCTGGGCCGATTTTCACGGGTCTGGCCGACCCGTCCGTCTTGACACCTCTACATTGAGTCAACAAAAATGATGTTCACTTAGTAAAGAATCGTGTTTATTGTATAACAATGAAACATTTTATGGGTTTCGTTATCACTTCATTAGATCGACTTTGGAGGATGAAATCTTGACACTTAAAGATTTAAGAGGGCCAGAATTCGACGACATGTTAACGAAGATTGTTTCGATTGAAAAATTGATTAGTTAAACTTCTCTCTTGATGATTCAGGAATTGTTGCCACTGCATCCCCTTTTTCCACAAATAAAACATTTATCTTTCTTAGAATTGCTTTTTCTATCTCCTAACAAACTGGTGTAGAGCCTAATTATTGTCGCTACGCGGATTAACTTTTCATTTAGGGTAGTTTATGAATTTCACACTTAAAATTTGACTCAGCCCTGCCTAAATTTTCTTATAAATATGATGCCATCATCAGCGTTTATACAATCATCATAAAAAATAGAGATGTAACTCTCATCAATGGAGACTCCAAATCTATTATCAATATAATACCAATAAAGTGTTTTCAATATGTTCTAATAATTATCTTCCTAGGAATCTTCTATGTTCAGAAAATAATTTTTTTTTTTTTTTTGTATTGTGTTAAGAATCGATTAGTTTCTTACAGTTTTAAGGTTTGAATTGTAAACGTGTTTAATTTGAACAATAGTTTAAATTTTGTCTTTGACCGAAGACTCATTTTCCAATCCGACACATAAAATATTATGAATAAATCCATGCACCATGCCTATATATATTCCTAACCAAAGACAATGGTCATAAACATATTGTAGTTCTCTGTGGTATCGAATCATATGGAGATGGTTCATAATATTCAGCTCTTACACCTTGGTTCCTCTTTCGTTCAAAATCTTCCCAAACACAATGTTAGAGAAGCTATTTGTAATGTCAATAGAAGGTGGCAAATACGCTGTGTTGCCAACAAACAAACTGACTACTCAATTAGTAAACGAACCTCTTACTATTACAAGCCAAGCTCTTGGAGTCATGAGTTTATAATGTCTATGGGAGATGATCATGGGGTAGTGGATTCTACCTTTTTTTATTTTTTCTGTCTTTTTGCTTCACGTATTGAGGTAGTACATATTTTCATAAATTATACTTATTTATGATCGAGCTATTAAGAAACAAGTACTTGACCTGTTTAAATTTCAACTCATTTCATTTATTTGCTTTCAAGGAAAACTACCTAAGCTGTGAGAGTTTGACTTGAACCTAGTATCTGTTAATTGAAAATGAAATAAAACGGAAGAACGCGACATATACTTATTTGCTTTTCTAGTTATTATTTTTTGTATTGCGATTTTCTTTTTTACAAATGAAAAATGATTATATTCTTTGCACTGCTCAAAATTTTCGATAAAATCTTATATATCTTTTGTCTCACGTGCAGAAGGAAGTTCCAAATCCGAATTGCATAAAGAAGTTGGAGGAGGCAGTGAAGCACATGCTTGATGACAAAGGTATGGATCCATTGGACATGCCTGAATTAATTGATGAAATTCAACGTCTAGGCATGGGATATCGTTTCAGAGAGAGTACAAAATGTGCCCTTGATAGAATTATATGTTCAGAAAAAGTGATGAAGAAAATGGATCATAGTATACATACTTGTGCTCTCTACTTCACCCTCCTTAGACAACATGGGTACAAGGTTTCTGCAGGTACGTAGGAAAACTCAATACAAAAGCAAGTGTTTATTTTTTTAATATATTTCTTCACTACAGCGAAGGATTTGTGAAACAGCCAATGTGCATGGATTAAAGAATCTTATGTCCATTTGATTTCAAATATTCCTGAAAGAATCTTTCCAATTTACTGTCCTAAAAAAATTGCTGGCTTTTGTCTTGTGCTCAGATATTTTCCAGAATTTCAAGGACCACAATGGCAACTTTAGAAGAAGCCTGGTCCAGGACGTCCCAGGAATGTTAAGGTTATATGAAGCTTCATCTGTTGCATATAATGGGGAGAATATATTAGATGAGGCCAGAGAATTCACAACTATAAACCTCAAAGAAATGCTGGGAAAATTTGACATGAAAATGGGTGCACGAGTGAGCCATGCCTTGGAAATTCCATTCCAGCGCAGAACGCAGAGGCTAGAAACCAGGTGGAATATTGAATCATACGCGAAAAAAGATGGAGCAAATCAACTTCTACGTACACTAGCAATATTGGATTTTAACATGGTCCAGTCCATGCTCCAAAGAGATCTCCAACAAGTCTCGTGGTATTTTTATTACTGAATATATTTTACTTTTGATTCTGCAGTATCTGAAAAGACAATACCACTAAGAATAAGGGATGCATCACAAAAAATTATGGGTTAATTTCTTTGTCCGAGTAACCAACATGTATTATTATATATATAAACACCGTCAAAGCCTATACGATAAAAATTCCAGTCCTCTACCATAACTCAATGGAGGAAGGTGAGTAGGGGTTGCCAATCTCCTGCTCTGTTTACTCCCTTGTTTATAATTTTTTTTCCTTTTAAATTCTAGAAGTAGGTGGGTAATTTGGGAATTGAGCTAATATATTTGGGCAATCGGTTTGGATTTGGGCATAAAAATGTCAGAATGGGTAAATTTCAAATAAATTTTGGTTTATAAATAACTAGACAATCGGTGCTTTGTAGATCATTTGCAAATCTACATTGTCAATTGAATCTAAACAAACAAATAGGTACAAATCGATATGGGACGATAATTAATATGATCTCTCTCTCTCTCTCTCCAATATTATCAATTATAATTTTCTTGCTCCTAGAGCACATCTCTAAGTTGTAAAAGGGGAAGGTGAAGAAATCCAGCTTTGCTTGAGGCTGCCGCGTCAAGGGTTCGAATCCTGAAATATGGATTTGGCTCTTGGGTATGTGCAAGTGTATAAGTAGCCTTCCACCATGTACCTTTGGAGGCATAACCTGCGATTTACCTTTCTTACGATGCTCCAGGGTAGAGGTGGTGTGGGACCCTTAAGGTTGGGGTTCAACCTTTTTTTTTTTTTAATTATAATTTTCTTGCAAAATTCGTAGTTGGTGGAAGGATGTGGGCTTAGCAAATAAGTTGGACTTCGCAAGAGACAGGCTGATGGAAAGCTTCTTTTGGTCAGTTGGAATGGTATTTGAACCACAATTTAGTGAGTGCCGAAAAGGTTTAACCAAAGTGGTTAAGCTAATCACCATAATAGATGATGTTTACGATGTTTATGGATCCGTTGAAGAACTCGAACAATTTACAGATGCTGTCGAGAGGTTTGTAATTTTAGAACACAATATATGTTATTGTATTTTTGTACTTCAAATTTAAAAACGCAAATTCAATTATTATTAATCTGAATTTTGGTTCTTTTATTGCAGATGGGATATCAATGCTTTGCAGCATCTTCCTGACTACATGAAGATATGCTTTTTTGCTCTTCACAATACTGTTAATAACATGGCATATGATGTTCTTAAGGAACAAGGTCAGGTCATCCTTCCTCAGCTCAAAAAAGTGGTAAGTGCATGTGCATCAGTCACTAATGTTCATTTTTTATTACTGAGATATTCTTTGTTCTTTATCAACTCTAATAAACTAAGGCCGCATTTGATATACATATTTTCCTAACAAGTTGGAAAGTAAATTTTATCTTCCACTTTTGGCTTATTTGATAGTCATTTTTCTAGGGAATTTCTTTTCCATTTTTGGCCTCACGTGACCCATTTTCTTGTTTTTTTGGTTAAAAGAGATAAAATTATAAATATTGTAATAATAATTAAAAAAATTAAAAAATGTGATTTTTTTCTTAAGAAAGTTATATATTCTGCAAATTCGCATGAGAAATAATTAACAAATCAACACAGATACATTTTTAATGATAATTTAATGTCATTTGATTTAGTAGCATTTTCTCAAATTTTTTTATTTACTAATATTTATACTATATTAACTTTACAATAGTAATATTCTTATAATTCTGAAATCGCAATTAATTTGTGAATAAAATGTGTAAAGCTTAGATTTCTTTTTAATTCCTTTTTGTAGTGAATACTTAAGATCAATTTTAATTTATTAATTTTTAAATGATAATTTAGTTTTCACAAAAATATTATTAAAATAAAATCCAAGATAAAAAATTAAATTTGTTTCTAAAATAATTAATTTTTCTTTTCTAAATTCAATTATAAAAAGGTAAATAATCGAACACGTATAATTTTTATATTTAGCATAAGAGGAAAGAGTAAAATGAAACTTTTTGTTTGTAAGGGAGGTTTATGAAATTAAAAACATGAGGAGAAATAAACAAACAAGCCATAATGAAATTGTAATTTCCCCGCAAAATTTTTATTTAGATTTTGATGGCTGAATGAATCTGTAAGATCATGTTTTTTCCAGTGGGCAGATTTATGCAAAGTGTTCTTAAAGGAAGCACAATGGAGTTACAATAACCATATACCTACGTTTGATGAGTATCTTAGTACTGGATGGATATCATCATCTGGACCACTTCTACTTGTTCATGCCTACTTTCTAATGGATAAAAATATTACAAATGAATCTATAGAATGCTTCAACGGTTACCCTGCTCTCTTACGCTACCCATCCACAATTTTTCGTCTTTCCAATGATTTAAGTTCCTGTAAGGTATGTTAGCTTTCAGATCACTTTCTTTGAAAACAACAATTATGGCAAAAGCCAATTGAACATAATGGTTGACACCACACTCACATGGAATGTGTGGATCCCGCCTGAATTTAAAAATACCACCCTCCCATGTATGTGTGGTATCAACCATGATGTTCATGTAACAAAACCCAACAATTATTTATCATGAGATTAGTACTTATATATGCATTAAATTTACTGTGCAGGCCGAGATTGAGAGAGGTGAAACTGCAAATGCAATATCATGTTACATGCATGAAAATGGTGTCTCTGAGGAAGTTGCTTGTGAATACATAAAGAGTTCGATTGATGAGAATTGGAAGATGATGAATAAAGAATTGGCGTCGAATTCCCTCTTTGAAAAGCCCTTTATTGAAATAGCTATAAACCTTGCTCGAATAGCTCAATGTCAATACCAGTACGGAGATGCTCACAGTGATCCAAATGTCAAATCGATGAATCGAGTTTTGTCGGTTATTATTGAACCCATTCAATTGATATAGCCATAGAAGAAGTTAAAACTACGTATAAAATGAGAGAAAAGATAGTTAATTCCAAGTAAAATTGTTAAGAAAAGATTATTATCTTTCTCAAGAAGAATTAATAAAGTTTGATGCTTCAAAATCAGTATTTGAGCGTTTGGTAAACAAAGAATTTTATTGTCATGCCTATGTACAATTACTGTAATAATGGTCATGTAATTGTTTCTAATTATCTCCTTGTGTATTATTGTCATTGGTCATATTTGAAATTTATTCTCACTTTACTTTTAATAAAATTGTCAAAAGGCGATGATTAGTAGGTACACGGGGATATTTAAATTAGGTTCGCACATTCGTAGCATCCTCATCATTTACTATTCCCTCCCCGACTTGAAATTGATAATGTAAATATTGCAAGAAGGTCCAAACAATGTAACTGATGTGATCCGGGATGCCCCCACAAACACTACTAGAAAATGCGGTTTCAGCGATGGAAAATTACTGACGGTCCATTTCCGTTTCTAACAGTGATAGATTACCAACGAATTTTCAACAATATATGAATTTAATTATTTTAAATTAAAAGGACACGGTTTACCGACGGAAATAACAACATATACTAGTTGTTGGTGGTTTTCCGAAGATATTCCATTGGTAAACTTAGAATAAAAAAAAATAAATATTCATAAAATATTTACTGATGGACTATTTCGTAGGTAAATTTGAAAATAAAAAACAAAAAATTGCCTAAAAATATACCAACGAAAATTTCCATTGGTGACTACGTCAGTAATATTAGATCCGATAAAGAAAGGAAGAAAAGACCAAAATTGAACAAAAAGATGATTTTGGGGACCGAAGTGTACAAGTGTCAAAAGTTTAAGAACCTATGATTGCAATTTTTGAAGGATAAAATTGAAAGATAAGTTAAATTATGAGGACTAAAAAGTACAAGATGAAAGTTGAAAGACTGGATACGCAATTATCACAAGGACTTACCTGGAAGAAATGAAAAAAAAAAGAGGAAAAAAATAAATTAAATTTCAAGTGCTCTGCATCATGAAGCACTCTAGTGCTTCGTATTACGGAGAACTTTAATGCTCCACTTAATTTTTTTAATTTATTTTTTTTTTAATTTTTGCCTTTGAAATTAATTTTTTCCATTTTTATATTAGATTATTTACCATCAAACAAACATTCGCCTAATATAAAATTTTACTTGAATATGATTAAAAAAAACACTACAAACAATGTTTCGATTTTCATTTCTAACTTAAGATTAAAAAACTATTATTTTTTTTAGATTAGATTATTTATCATCAAACAAACATTCTCATAATACAAAATTTTACTTGAATATGATTTTAAAAAATTACAAACAATGTTTCGGTTTTGATTTCTAGTTTAAGATTAAGAAACTAATTTTTTTTTTCCTTTTTAAGATTAGATTATTCATCATCAAACAAACATTCTCCTTTTTACTTGCAAATAAATATTCTCCTAATACAAAATTTTACTTGAATATAATTTTTTAAAAAAAACACTATAAACAATGTTTCGATTTTGAAATACAAAATTTTGCCAAATTCCTTCATTTAACCTTTCAAATTAATAATTTTAGTATTTTTCCTTTTGATTTTGCGCTATTTTTGGAACGTTTTAATATTTTCTGCATTTAGGATTTCTTGTAATGCCTATATAAAGGCTTTTTAGCATTTTTCGTGAATCTCAATAAATATTATTGCTTGAATTCCAGAAATATTTTGTTCTTTGCGTCTTCTAGAACGATATCTAGATCCATTCGTCAATCAGAACGATATTTGATCCGTTTTCTATCACTTACGTTAATATTCTTCCCAGTGAATCATCGGTTAAACTAACATAATCGCTATCCCGACGTTAGTTTATTAGGTGAAACTTGATGATTGGAAGTTAAATTGATAAAAAAAAAAAGTGAAAAATGGCGAAAAATGATAAATTTTAACTTTTCAACAATAGTTGATTTGGACCACTAAACGATGATTCAAGATACTACGGGTTCAACTGGATGCAATTAAAAGTTAAAGGATCTAAATTGCAAGAGAAAGGACTTAAAAGACTCAAGAATCAATTTTTGAAACCAAATTGCACATTTGTAAAACCTCCCAATCCCTAAAAGTCATTCCAGATTTTCGCTGTGTCAAATCCCGAAGTTTCTCCCTCCCAATTTTTTGTACAATTCCCTCCCAATTTTTCGTGTATTCACTCCATTATCTTTGAAGTATTTTAATCTCTACATATTTGTAAAACTTTTCCTGCATTTACACTTTAAACATTTGAAAACTACTTAAAAATCTATATTTCTTCTCTTTCATTTATGTGAAGAATTTATCTACATCTCTAACCCTGTTGAATACAAGATGTCTACAATACGATGGCCCTCGAAACGTCGATCTCACATACTAGAAGATGAGGAAGATGAAGAATAGGATCAATATGGGTCTCAACCATCACTTTCTATTGAGGAAGAAATGGATGGGTCTATTGGAAGGACAAGAAGTAGGTCTACTGAAATATCTTTGTAGATGGCTCAGGAAGGATTATCTTAGAATGAGATAAAAATAAGTAAGTCTACATTTTTTTTTCATTGTTGTTGCTGATCTCAATGTATTTGTCATACTGGAAGGACATTAAGTCGTCTAGATTAAGCATTTCACAAGCACTGTAATTTTTTTCTTTTCAATGCAGGTTCATTACCGTATCTGCATCGCGTGACATTAGTGCTACGATGAAGGCTTATCTTGGAAGGCCTTACTCAACCTTTCGTGCAGTACCGGAGGCAACAAGAACGCTCTTCTGGAAACAATTTGAGGTTTTTTTAACCATTCATTGTACCAGTAGTGTTGTAAAATTTGTTAATGCATCATAGTTATCATAACCTACCTTTTGAAGCATCAGAATTTTCAGCACCAGCCATTAGTTCTCTCCTTTAGATATATATTGGATTGCCAATGAAATTTCTTGGAATTTTTGTGTGTTTAAGTTGTGAAAATTGGGCAGATTTCAATATACACTTAATATCACGATGCTATGAGGAGTCATATTAATTTTTGTCTTTTGCTTGTGAATGAGTTTCATCTACAAATTTGGATGGTAGTGGAGTACGTTGTACAATTACTTGTTATCCTTTCTGGCCCTTTTGAAGTATCGTAACTTTGAGCAACACTAGTTTTGTTGGATTCTGATGTGGAGTTGGTGGAAATAGAGACTTACATTTTTTCCTTCCTCTAGCCCTTGTTCTTCTCTTTTAAATTGTTGGCAATGGCAGTTTTACCTGCTTCATTTCATTCTCCATGTGCTTAAATTAGAACCCTTTGTAATCTGTTGGATAAGAATCAATTTTGTTTTGTTTCCTTGCAATCTGAAAGTGTTGAGTTCTGCCCTGAATTCATGTGGGACGCAATTTGTTTTGTTGGGTACCTCTTGTATTTTGCTGGACAATCTTGTATTCTATTTCAAACCTCTACTGCCTCATATGTTTTTAATGTTATTTATTTAGTTAGTTTCTTTGATGTTGTGGCCTCTATATTTTAGCAAAGTCTATGACAATCATGGTACTTAATAGTCATTTTGTCGTGTAGAGTAAGCTGAGGTAGTAAATTGTGATCAAAAGTTATATTAGTTGGAGGTGGACTTACAGTGATTAAAAAACATATTTTGTTAACTGTCCAATTAAAAAGTGATTAAACATGTTTTGTTAACTGTCCAGTTGCACTTTTTATCATCTGTTTGATATTAGAATATCTTAGAATTTGTAGTTTGGCTAAATTTGTGCTCTAATATCATGTGTTTGATATTAGAATATCTAATGAACATTTTATAGTAAAGCTAAACTGAGTTCAAAACAAATATTTGCACCTTCATGAACCTTTCTGTGATTCTTATTACTGATTTATTTCTCATGTAATTCTTGTTATTATATTAGAATTGTGGTGTGAAGCAACCCAAGGCCCAAGCAAAGGCGGCTGTTTGTATGGTCTTGGTACTTCTCTATTGGCTTTAAATACATCATGTAGATCTAAGTTTGTTCCATCAATGGAGACAAATGATGGAGATGTTAGTTTAAAAGAGCAGCTTCACAACGCTTGCGAGAAGATTGATGAACTAACAAAGGAAAAAGATGATATGCGTCGAGAGATAGAAGAAGTGAGATAGGAGCGTATAGAGTTCGAAAAAATAATCATGAGTAAGATCAATGGAAGGCAGGCTCCTTAGTCTCATTGTTAAACTCTCACAATGATCTTCAAGGCCTCGATAATGTCCATAGTATTGGCCTATCAACTACATTTTTGTTATTTTGTTATATGTTCCAAGGGATACAATTTGATGCATATTAAGAAAGTTTTTGTTGAACATAAGTTTGTAGTAACTATTGTAAAAAAAAATTGTAGTTTGAATCTATGAAATGAAGAATTGAAATCAAATTACTTGTAATTCTGTATTATTTGTGTATATTTTAATATTTTAAATTCACTGGAGTAATAAATTCATATAATAATTTAAGAGAATATTGTAGGTATATATTACCAACGAAAATGTGCGAAGGAAATATTGTAGGTAAATCAACAACGGAAATAGAAATGAAAATATCCATATGAATTTACCAACGACAATAGAAATGAAATAAATCCATCGGTGGTTTCCTTCGATCTAAGATGTCGCTAAACTTGACGCTAATAACATCCATCCAAATCCGTCGGTGTTTTTGACGGATACGTATATGAAGGTAAATTTTTCGATAATCACCGACAGTTATGTTGTCATCGGAAAAATTACTGGCACAACTTTCACCGATGGTATGTGTCGATGGAAAATTTCCATCGGTAATCAGTTTTACCGACGAAAAAATGGGCTTTAGATACGAAAATGTCCATCTTTGAAGCCTCATTTTCTAGTAGTGAAATTATTGAGATTCATGTTGGTTGGAAAAGCAAAACAAAGTGGAACAACTTGGGTTGAGCAACGGAAGAAGGGGCTGAAGGATCAAACTATGCGACCGCATAGTTCAAACATGCATGCGTCGCATGCCTATCAACAGAGAATTAATCGGGGCAAAACATGACTTCTATGCGACCGCATCGACATATTTTTAGGCGAATATTTTCTTTTTGCGCGAGATTGTTTATTTTAGCTAAAACACTTATTTTTGGTAGTTTTTCTATTCTAGGATTCTTAAATTTCGATTTTTCCATATTTCCTAGGTTTAGTATAAATAGAAATTTTTTTCTACAATGTAAACAAGACTTTTATTATGATAAATTGAGATTCTCTCTCTGTTGGTTCTTGAATGAACTTTCAAACTTATCAAATATTTTACATATTTGTGGCGTTCAAATCTTAGAACTTATCAAAGGATTAGACACCCTTTGTGACGTTCACAAATCGAGGTTCGTTGGTTTTGTAATCACGGAGTCAAGATATTCTTGTAATTGTCTTGGTTTCTTGGTTCAATAATTTGCAGGTCGAGAACCTATTGTCTACAACCTGAATATGGGTTTTCCCGACATTTTAGAAATCATTCCGCGAGTTCCATGTGATTCCCTTATTCGGGATCTCATCAAGTGGTATCAGAGCTTGGGCACCATATTCATGTTCTATCTTTTTATTTTGTTTTGAGTCTTTTGTTAATTGTTCTTCACGTTCTTCGAGTCAGTAATATTTTTGAGTTTTCGATCCAAAAATTTCCAAATAAAATTTCAAAAATTGTTTTTGGACTGATCTAGCATCCAAGTCAACTTCTGTCTGTTTCGTTATTATCGTAGTCAATTTTCGAGTAAAAAAAATTGGTTAATTTTGGAAATTGTCAATATCATATTATCTTGTCTAAATTCAAAAATCTGTTTCTATTCAGTCCAATCCAAAATTCAAGAACCACTTTCTTGAATTAAGAGAATTCTCATTCGAAATTTCATCAAATCCCTGTTCTTTTTTCTTGAGTCTTCTTGATTACAAAACTCAATCACAACCGATTTGAATACCACAAGAAATTGAGTAATACACGAGAGGAAAAGTGAGGCAGAAATATTTTAGAAGTTAGGATGTCGAATGAGGTGATCCAACAGTTTAAAAGATTGCTTGGGATGTGAACGACAAACTAGACATGTTGGACACAAAAGTTGCTAATCTTCATAGAGGACAACGTGTAGAGACATTCAATGCAAAAAGACAGACTAAAATTTTTGGTGGAGAAAATGTTGATAGAAGAATGTACAATAGCAAGTTGACAATTTCTTCATTCAAAGGGAGGAGTGATTGCAGGCATACTTGACATGGGAAGAAAAATTGGAGCTTATATTTGATTCTCATGATTACCCTAAGGAGAGAATGGTAAAGTTAGTTGTAACTCAATTTGTAGATTATGCTATGATTTTGTGGGATCAGTTGAAAATATCTAGGCGGAGAAATTATGAGAGACCTATTGAAACTTGGGGTGAGTTAAAGGTTGTTATGAGAAAATGATATGCACCTAATCATTATTTTGGGTATAGGAGTGATAAGCATGGAAGAGGGTTTCGAGAGGATCCTAGAAGGTGTGGTGAAGTTGAGAATTCAATGAGACGTAAAATACCTATTGTGAAGTATGTTAGTAATATGTCAAATAAGCTAACTAGTTTGAATTATAAACTAGAATTCTCAAAGATTCGCGACATGATTAATTCTCAAAATGATCACAACAAGGACCAAGTGAGAAAAAAGAAAGAAGATTGTGAGGTGGCTAAGTGTGAAGAAAAAAGAGTAGAGCCACATGAGCAAAATGAAATAAAGAGTGAAAATGAGAGTGGAGATGTGTCAAAACATGAAGTGGAGTCACAAGAGGGAAAAATAGTGAGTCTTCAGAGGAAAAAGAAAAGTCAGAAGAGAGTTTGCATGAACATAAGAGTGAAGTTGAGAGGGCTTTAGTGAGAACTAACAATTCACTCCCTAGTTTTGCTACTTCTGTTTTGCAGGATTTTAAAGACTTGGTTCATGAAAACAAGCCTATTGAACAACAACTCGTGGAAGGAGCTAACCAACTTTACATTAGCTTGGGAATCTCTCTATTATCGGAGGTTGACTTTGTGATCCCTGAAGAGGTAAAGAAGCCGCCGTGGAAATATATGCAGTGGGTTGAATTACCAATGTGCAGTGAAGGGAGAGATGAGTTCATTTGTAGTGACATTGCTACAATCACCTAAGCAAAGACATGGAGGTAGCACAGTTACTCAGTCTTGGGAGTAGCTCCAACTTGCAAAATGAAGCCGTTGGGAAGAGCACATTTTGATCAACGTGATGTTTATTGGGTGTTCATACTAAAGAGGCGAAAAAGAATTCAGAAGAGGTCCAAACTGCATCCTAGAGGGGATGGACCATTCCATGTTCTTGACATGATTGGAAACAAGGGCTACAATTTGGGCTTTCAAGGTATAGATTCGAGGACGAATCTTTTCGAAGAGAGAGGGGATGATATGATCCGGGATGCGCCATAAATTATCAAGATTCATGTTGGCCAGAAAAGCAAAATAAAGTGGAGAACCTTGGGTCAAGCAACGGAAGAAGGGGCTAAGGATCAAACTATGCGACCGCATAGTTAAAATATGCATGCGATCGCATACCTATCAACAGAAAATTAGCCGGGGCAAAACATGACTTCTATGCGACCACATAGACATATTTTTGGACGAATATTTCCTTTTTGTGCGAGATTGTTTATTTTAGCTAAAACACTTAGCCCCTGTTTGTTAGTCATTTTTGGGGAGAAAATGCATTTTAAATAGTTGATTGATGGAGAATATGTGGTTAAAACTTAAGGAAAAATTTTGGGTTTACGTGCAATATTATTTTATTGAAGAATGTGTGGTTGAAAAGAAGAGAGAAAAAAATGCATTTTGAAAAAAATGGCTACCAAACAGGAGCTTACTTTTGGTAGTTTTTATATTCTAGGATTCTTAAATTTCGATTTTTCCATATTTCCTAGGTTTAGTATAAATATGAATTTTATTCTACAATGTGAACAAGACTTTTATTATGATAAATTGAGATTTTCGTTATGTTGGTTCTTGAACGAACTTTCGAACTTATCAAATATTTTACATATTTGTGGCGTTCAAACCTTAGAACTTATCAAAGGATTAGGCACCCTTTGTCGCGTTCACAAATCGAGATTCGTTGGTTTTGTAATCAGGGGTCAAGATATTCTTGTAATTGTCTTGGTTTCTTGGTTCAATAATTTGCGGGTCGAGATCCTATCGTCTACAACCTGAATTTGGACTTTCTCGACATTTTTGAAATCATTTTGCGAGTTCCATGTGATTCCCCTATCTGGGATCTCATCAGTAACATAATTATGGAGCGCTCAAACAAACAAATGTAGAAAAACTTGTGGAATCTATAATTATATTAACCTGTCTTGTCTAGGGATGTAAAACTAGAATAGAATGGAAGGGGGTCGTTCCACTAAGCCACGTGCTAGACATTGACTGTGTGTAGCTAGAGCATCGACCACCATGTTGCCTTCCTGATATATGTGTGAGACTCGGAAGTCTATGCAAGAACCTCGTACATAGATGAAACGAAGTCCAAACCTGAAGCAAATGGGCAAAGCAAGAACAAAAGTTGCATATATTCAGTATGTCGACCTCAAAATACACAACTAGATGCAATATTAATTAATGTACATTTAGACTTCACTTTCAATCACAAAAGAGCTCATTGCATGCCCACGTGTCACAAAATGAGTACTCACACCTTGGCTTCCATAGCATGTCAGATAAAAAATGCGCTTTTCTCTCCAAGAGACTTCTTATCAAGGGATCGTAAATCCCAATCACTTGGCTAAAAGAAAATTTAAGTCTTGTCCAAATAGAGACACTTAAGGTCTCTGATAATAGCACATTTGTTACGTTTTTCACCCTTTAATATTTTCATTTATATGATTATTTGACACCGAAACGCACTAAATGTTTCTATATCTTTGTTTAGGTGGCAAATGGGTGAAAAAGTGAAAAATGGAAGAAACAAGTGAAAAAAAGATCAAAATAGAAGAAATCGAAAGTTAAAGGACCAAATTGCAAATACCAAAAGATGACTCGGCAAGGAAAATGAAGATATGAAGATTTGAGAGTTTTCGGCGTCAATTGGAGGAAGAAAGGAGTCAAAGGGGTGATATATAGCCAAGACATTCTCACACATCAACTTTCAAGCTGAAAACTTTTGCACTGGTTTTTAGCCTCATCTTGAGACCGTTTTTTCACATGGTATAAGATCGAATTGGAAGTTTACATCTGAATGAAAGTTGTAGCCCATCGAGTCAGCTTTCTAACGCACTTTGAATCACCTCAATCAGATATCGGGAGAGAAAGATATTGTCAAAATACTAAAAGCTGTCTGGCGGAAAAATATTATACCTAAGCGGTCGCTTAGAGTAATTCGGCAAGCGGTCGCCCACAACCCTACCGAGAATTCAAAGGCAAATATCATTGAACTAAGATACCGCTTGAATTTACACTAAGCGGTAGCTTAGTGATTTTTTCGGCAGATCTGTTCTAATTTCGGAAATAACCTAAACACCTATGGAAACGTTTTTTGCTTGATTTTCTCGACCTAAATAGATAAAAAGACGTCCAGAAGCCATTATTCTTCATCTTGGAACAATTCTTTTCACCTTGGGAACAAGAAAACTCCATGGAAGACTAAAGAATCATGTGAAGCAAAGAAGGAACTCATCCAATTTTGGGGAATTCATGTCGATTATTCAAACATTTGGTATTTATTTTAATAAACACTTGTAGATCTAGATTCTTATCTTTATGAATTTATCAAGAATTTGGTTTAACTTCTATTAGGTTTTTCATAGGATTAATCACGTTCTTTCTATTGAATGATCGAAGTATTTGTTGAATCTTTCTTGCATTGATATTATTGATGTGATTATTTACAACTTTATGCTACATGTATGTGGTTGGTTTATAATCTAATTTTAATAATTGCTTGTGAAAATTGTGAAAGGAATCCTAAATCTAGAAGTACAATTGTGAATCAAATTAATCTTAAATGTTAAATCTAGATTTTCATCTTTATGAATTATCTTGAAATTGGGTTAATAATTATTAGATTGTTCATGGATTTAATCATGTTTTCTCCATTGTTTAATCAAATTAATTATTGAATTTCAATTTCACGAATTTATTGGTGTGATTATTTATTGCCCTATGCTATAAGTATATGGTCGTTTTGTAATCTAATTTCAATAAACAAATTCGTGAATTGTGAAGAGAATTTAGAATTTAAGAGTACATGTATGAATTATTTTGGTCTTAAACGATAAATCTTCCGATTAAAGTGTCGGGACGAAAGCCTTTAATTGTGTTATTAATTTGAATGATTGACATTGAATAATCCAATCCGGATGAGGGAATTCTGAGCTTCACTATTTTAATTACTGAATTTCATCCCAAAAACTTTGATATTGATTTAATTTTCAATAACCAAACTTTCTTGCAAACTTTGAGAGAACAAATCACCACTTTTGAAACCTTTAATAATTTTTCCATCTCTCTGTGGATACGACACCCCAAAGCTACACTACAACACCGCGGTAAACTTTGGGCGTAATCAGTCTCAGCTCTTTATCAGTATACTTGTCTTAAAAGAAGTTGGTAGGCTTTAACAATTCTCCAAGCAGTGAATTAACATACTCCACCATGAATATAATCACTTCGAATTAACAATTTCTAGGAATTTCATCGGCTCATGACGAACAAGCTTGCTGAAAAATTACGGTGCAAATCCTTTCTAGACTTTCCTAAGTCCGAGCAATTAGTCGAGTCTGATCTATCTTTTAAAAAAAAAAATTCCTCACGTGACCATGTTATCCGTACTTGATTGAGTTGCTCTTTCATTCAAAGATATGTGCAGTCTAACTGAATCAACAAATCCTTGACTTGCAAAACTCATTATTGATTTTTTTTCTTAAACTCATTTTTGATTTTTTTTTCTTAAGTCTCGTGATATACCTTTTCTGTATTTCCACACTTTGAACTACTTGATGCTCTGATACCATTGGTTGAAATTGAGACAAGTTCATTTTAAATTGTCCACATGTTCCTTATTAGAAAAAAACTAATGAGATAAAAAAAAAATTAGAAACATGGTAAAGTTTACTGTAGGGAGGCTTTGGGCATACTCAACCCAAAAAGCTAGCTCAAGAAGTGAGATTTTCTCTCACACTTATAAACTGACTACGACATCCTTCCACAATCGATGTGGGATAACTTTAACAATCTTTCCCTGGGTGGGACAAACATGTATTGATAAGTGTATTTTATACACTTATTTGGGCCATTAATTGAGATTAATTGTAATAAATTTTGATGACTTATGACTTCATTAAAAGTTAATTTTGTTTATTAGGTAAAACTTGAGGCTAATGGGTGGAATTGGAAGAAATGAATGAAAATGGGACAAAAATGAAAGAAATCTATAGTTTGGGGACCAAAGTTAAATATTCAATAGTTAATTCGGACTATAAAATGATGATTGAAGATACCACATGATCAATTTGGATGAAAATGAATCTACTTGTTATTTATTTCTAATTCAATATTAGTAGTTTAGTATTTCTTGTGTTTCTTTATTAATTTTGCACACTCATTGCATTATTTAATGGTTTAGCCACCAATTAGATAATTAATTGCTTATTGAAATGTATAGAGACTCACAATAAATTTAGAACTCGACAAAATTAACATATGTGCAATTGCATTATTTCTTATAAAGTGTTCCTCGTTATCATTGATTTTATAATTATTTTGAATGAACATGACACCTGAACACATTGGACAATGGAAGATATATAGCAAGTGATCCAGCACTTTCATACCGGTTTATCCACCACCAGTAGTTTATACCAGGGGAGTACTTAGTTTCCTTCTTTGCCCTTTATCTTTGTATATTACCGTTATATTTTTAGACATTTGGGGCAATGTTTGTTATAAGTTTGGGGTGAAAAAATAATGAGTTTTTATCTATTTTTATTGTTTTGGGTACTTGTTCGAGTTCCCAAAACAAAAATCAAAAAAATCAAAAAATAATTTATTTTCAAATTTATTTTTTGCTTTTGTGCACTAGTGTAAATGAGTGAAATATAGCTGAAGTATTCTTACAAATCAATTTCCAACAGAAAAAAGTTATGCTCTAGATTTTTAGCATCAACTTGAAACCTATTTTTTGGATAGCAAACGTTCGAATTGGAGAAATTTTATTTCTAGAATAATTGTATCCCTTTGAATTATCTTTCTAGTGAACTTTAAATTACCTCAATCGTATATGGATAAAGAACGTTATAACCAAAATACTGAAAGTTTTCCAGAGACATCGCGATTCAAATTGGCGTGCATGGGTGATTCATGGTGTGAGCGTGGTACATTGTTTTCACCAACCCGAGAGCCATTTGGCACAATGGTGCACGCGCGGGAGTTATGCTTGTTCGTGCGCACATGCTTTTTTTGCAGATGAATCAACAATTTCCTTTTGCGATTCAAACGCTTTTCAAACCCAAATTGGACACAATTTTGACCTATTTTCTGATTCTTATAAATACGAAACAAGGGCTACACATGAAAAAAAAATCTCTATCTTATCTGTTCATACACAGTAGTATCATCAAATTTATCAAGATCAATGGCTCAATTACCACATTTTGAGAGAAAAGATCAAGCCATAGCAAGGAATTGAAGCTAAATTACATAAATTTTTTGAATTATTTAACATTGAACTTGAAGATCAACATCTTTTGAATAATTTCATGATTTGGGTGATATTTTATATTATTCTTCCTGTAATTTATATATTAATATGTTAGGCTAGGTCAACTTTTGTATTGGATGAAGATGAACCTTATTTGTTATTTATTTATAATTCAAGACTAGTAATTTAGTATTTCTTGTGTTTCTTGATTAATTTTGCATACTCATTGCATTATTTAATTGTTTGACCACCAATTAAATAATTAGTTGCTTGTTATAGTGTTGGAAGACACACAATAAGTTTAGAACTCGACAAAATTAACATATATGCAATAGATGTTAGGAATAACATTTATCATGTGTGCAATCATATAGATAATCTAAACTTTAATCATTCGAATTCAGGTTAGAAATAGATTCGGGTCATGATTTGGATGGATTTAATTTGTCTTGGAAACGAAAATTATATATCATAACTTTATCAATTGTAAAAAATGCATGAATGAAACTAGGTTATAAATCAAGAATTGAAATAGGTAGTAATAGCGGATTCTAGATCCAATACAATCATCTATATTTGATAAAAACTCTAATTTTACCGTTTTCTTAGATTAATTAAAAATAATCACAAAATCAAATTCTCTGTTGTTTACATAATCCAAATTTCATGCATAACTAGTAAATTTGAATTGAAATATATTTCATGTGGGACGATACTTCTAACTCACTCAAATCTATTATTTGTCAACGATCCCGTACGCTTGCGAGTTTCACACGAACATCTCTCGTGGATTGTTGGATAGAGATTAGTTGATAACTTGGGTTTTGATACCAATTGTTGCGAAAGCTCGCTCCAAAATATTCGAAACGGTGATTTCCGAACATAGTTTTCTTGTTACATTTTCCTTTCCAAACAACCAATCTAAAGGCTCCGAACCACAACCCTCAATAGCTTATGGTTGCTAATCTTTTCATCCACAAAGAACAAGAAAGTGGTGGTGATTTCAATTATTAAGGCAAAGAGAAAAAAGAAGAGAGAACGGGCACAAAAGAAGAAGTAAGTGGATGTATTCAATTAAGACTTCTAATGACTTTTTAGGATTTAAAAATTTTAGGGTATTCAATATAGACATTTTTAGACTCTATAAAAGTGTTAATATATTCAATCAAGACTTTTATAGACTTTTAAAAACTTTTTAAAAGTCATGGTATAATCAATTAAATTTTTTTAGAAATCTCTAGAAGTCTTGGGGTATTCAAATTGTTAATCATTTTTAAAAAAAAAATTATAAAAGTCTCTAGGATACTAACTTTTAAGTAGAAAATACTAAAATAAAATTTCAAAATTTGCTCTCATTCATCTCAAGATTTACGGAGACTTTCAACCAAAAAAAAAATAATAATATGAAAATCTACGAAATACTTCCATTAATTCCATATAAATATAGAAAAGGTCCATGAAATCAATAGAAACTATAACTAAAAAAGTTTTAAAAAATCCCGATTGAATACACCCTCGAGATAAAATGAAAAGTCCTGGAGTTACTGATGTGGGAGAATTTGAAGTGTGAGACTCTAATTGTTATGATGCAAGAAAACGAAGAAAATACTAATCATTTTGTGTAATCATTAGAGAGATCACTTCAAATTAGTGTGAAAATTGCACCAATTTGGGGTAATGTTTACACCAAATTGGTGCAAACCATGAAGATGCCCTCAATAGACATAATTAGATTATCATTCAAATGTTGAATCTTCAATCTAATTGAGTGGTTCTAATTGTGGGTTGAGGGTCTGATGTGATTTAGATTGCGTCACAAACTCACGAAGGTTTGGCAAACGAGTGGAAGAGATCTAAGTTGGGTTCGGGTCTTCAAGGAATCAACAAAAGCTGTGCATTTTCTTGTTCGAGTTACGGGGTACAACATGTTGGAGACAACACGCCAAAGACCAAGTTTTATGTTGGGGGCGAAGGCTGAAAGCACTTGGGTCAACGTGATAAAGTTGGTCGAACACGGAGTGAATTTTCTAGCCAATCGGACGTAAAATCGCCTTACCAGACGAGCCATACCGGACGTCCGGTAGAAACTTCTGTCCATCCGGATGCGGCCCTCCGGGCGTCCAGATGACTCGTCCGGTTTACGCTGTTTTCCTCGCCAATTTTCATATTTCACTAGAATTCTTATTTTTGGCAACTTTTATATTTTTGGACTCTAAAATTCGGTATTTTCCATATTTCCTTAGTTTAGTATAAATATGATTTTATTTCTTCATTGTAAGGACCTTTTGACATTATTATTGAGATTTATACAATTTGTGAGTTTTAATTCCTCCATATTCTTGGTGGTTTAAAGTTCTAACTTGAACTTATCAAAAAAAAAATCGCAATCCTTTTGTGGCGTTCACACTTCACGGTTCTTGTTCCGGATAATCAACGAGTTGCATTTCTCGCGTGGAATCTCGGTTCTTGGAACGGGTCGAACAATGGGCCGGGTTGCTCTTTGCGTAGCGTGATTTCTAGCTTTCTTAGATTTATTTTATCTTGTTCGTGGGTTCCCAAACTTATTCTTGGTCGGGTTCACATCATGTGGTATCAGAGCATAGCAGAGCACAGTTCTAGAATTCATGTCATCTATCTTTTTATTTCTTTTGAGTCTTTGCTTTCTTTATTTTCTTGTGTTTTTCGTGTTCTTGTGTCCTGTAATTTTTCTGAGTCCTTGATCCAAAAATTTTCCAAAAAAAAGAGTCAAAAGTTGTTTTTGGGCTAATCTAGCATCCAAATAAACTTTCATTTGTTTTGTTTTTTTCGTAGTCAATTTTAAAGTTTACTAAAAAAAAAAATCCGCGTACTGTTCACGGTACTGTTCACTTGTGAATTTATTAAAAAAATTTAGTTTTTATTTTTCTTAAGTTAGAGTCATTATTCTAGTACAATTGTAATTGAGTAGTTGCCTCTAGATTCCTTGTTTAATTGTTATTGAATTCCATAAAAAAGAAAAAAAGTCACTATTTCTCGTGAATGTTTAGAGACAATTCAAAATTAAAGTTTGAGTCTTTTGTTGTCTTTCCTTGCATTTTTAGTCATTACTTCAGTCCGTGTAATTTATTGATTATCCAAGACTTGTGATTATGGTGGTGTTCGCTACGGAAATTGCATTCCATTTGATTGAGTTCGGTTATTTCTCGAGCCACTGAGAAATGAGGACGAGCGGTAAAAGGTTGTGGAGCTTATTAACGGGTAAAAGCCAACTTCGAGTGATACACAAGTGCAAACACGGGAGGTAAATTATCTTTCTTTTCTTGTTCTTCATTTTTATTAATTCCTCGATTTTTGTTTTTGTGGTTGCAACATATTTATATACATGGATGAAAATATGAATAGAAGTGAGGAAGAGACGGTACCTAAGGGATTTTATGTAGAGCTTATGGATAGTATACGGGTGATAAGTGCGCTTTTGCACACTTATTAGACACTTTTTGGGATTTAACTGTGATAAAATTGAGTATATTTCTACCGATAATTGTGTACTTTTTATATTTATAGGCTAAAACCCTGAATTGGAATTGAAACGGAGCGAAAACGAGGAAAAGGGACTTAAATTGCACACTTTTGTGAAGTTGGGGACTAACTTGCAATTGACCAAAAGATGGAGGGCTTTGACTGCAATTTGGTAGGGGCTTAAATGAAAGAAAGTTCAAAGTATGAGGACCAAATTGTACTAAATCAAAGATGGGGGATGAAAATGCGCAAGGACGGAACGTTCAAGGACCTCAGCTGCAAATATGGAAAAGTCCATGCGACCGCATGTATTATAACCATGCGACCGCATGGACGTGAAATGCATATTTTGTTTCTTCCATGCGACCGCATGGAATTACACCATGCGGCCGCATAGAGATAAAATACTAAGGCGGTCTATTTTTCTTTCCACGCGTTTTTGGTCAACTTTGGCAATATTTTGGACTTGTTTAATGGAGATATTTTGGGATATTTTGGTGTGTCTCACAATGCATTGATATATCCTATCTCTCCCTCATTTTCAAATAATTAGGAATTAGATTAGTTAGTTTAGCTTAAGGTTTCTCTCTAGTTTTTCTTTCTTTTTCATTTCCTTTTCTTTTCCTTTTAATTACTTGGTATTTTTGGAGATACAAATCAAGAGCAACAAGGAGATACCAAGAATTTGGCAAAGATTTGGAGAAAATCGACCGAGCCTCATAAATAGGGTTTTATCTTTAAACTTCGATTTTTCCTAATTATTTTGTCATCTTTGTAATGGATTGTATAAATATTCTCCTTTGTTTACATTTATATAATATGGGCTAAGTGATTTTGTTGGGATTTGTGGTTTAAGTTTAACCTAGCTTTTAATTAATTTTCATATTTGCTCTTTAACATTAATTTGCTTATTTCATGTGTTTCTATTATTGAATTTATTGCATTTTCATTTATGTGGCCAATAGATGATTATGTCTCGTGAATTATACATCGCTCGAGAGAGGATTGTATAATTTAGACCAAATGGTAGAAACCCTAGGTTTGTGTAGTGACCCTATGCTTGTGGGAAGGGATAGAGATATACCCCAAGCCCTAGGTGACCCAATGAGCTATTTTCACAATTATTGAATGCGGTTGTTTGGTTTCAAATCGACATAGAGATATAGTAGGTTTAACCAATCAATTAGGGTTAGTTTCACTCGAGAGAGGTAATTAACTAAAATTGGAAGATCGGGTCTAACATAGTGAATGAGTAATTGGTTAATTGGCTTGTAGCGAAATTAGTTAGGTGACGGTTAAACGAAACCACGAATCCCAACCACGCGTTTCCTCTAAAATTACCAAGTGTTTATGTTTTATTAGTTTATAGATTTTGTAGTTATTTTCTTGAACCATATGTTTTTATTGTGTATTTGTGTTTCTTTTCGTTGTTATAATTAAAATTAATTAGAGTCGAGTAATCTAAAGTATACATTCCTCGTGGGATCGACAACCCGGACTCTCAAGGTCCACTTTATTACTTGAGCGCGACCCGTGCACTTGCGGCTTGCACTTTTTCGCACAACAACGGGCTATAAATCTTTTGTTTGATCAATTAGATGTAACAGTTGAACGTATTAGTGGCGATGTAGCTAGGTATGAAACTTTTATTGATAGTCAGCAGCGAGGGACGCCCCAAAGGATTCCTCGAGGGGGTAGAGGAGATAGGCGAGGGTGGAATTTTATAGCTGAACTTGATGAGGAATACGAGGCGAATAGTGCAAGGAGTGATGATTATTATTTGGAAGGTGATATGGGTCGAATGAGGAATAAGGGAGTTAGGTTTGATCGAGGGGTTGATAGAAATCTAGGAAACATTAAACTGAATATTCCAGCTTTCTAAGGTAGGAGTGATCCTGAGGCTTATTTGGATTGAAAAAAGACTGTGGAATTACTGTTTGGTTGCCATAATTATTCGGAGGAGAAGAAGTTGAAGTTAGTTGTAGTGGAGTTCACTGATGACGCTATTATTTGGTGGGATCAGTTGATGACTAGCCGTAGGAAGAACTTGGAAAGGCCGTCTGAGACGTGAGGAGAGTTGAAGGCTTGTATGAGAAAACGGTTTGTACCAGGACATTATTACTGGGACCTTTATCAAAAATTACAAACTCTTTCTCAGGGGTCTAGGAGTGTGGAGGATTACTATAAGGAAATTGAGGTGACAATGATTAGAGTGAACATAGAGGAGGATCGAGAGGCTACCATGACTAGGTTTCTAAATGGGTTGAATAGAGATATCACCAAAGTAGTGGAGCTGCAACACTATGTTGAATTGGATGACTTAGTATATGTAGCTATGAAGGTGGAGAGGCAACTTAGGAGAAAAGGGGTAGCTAGGCTTACTACAGAACCCAAGTAGAGTGGTGGTGATAGGAATGATCGGGTGATGACTAGAGAAAAGGTTGAGGTGTCTAAGGTTAAGGAAGAGTTGAATAAAAATAAAACAAACACTGAGTCTTAACCTGGTAGGTCGAGGGATATTAGATATTTTAAGTGTTTGAGTGTGGGGCATATTGCTTCACAATGTCCAAATCGACGGGTAATGACCATTAGGGATAATGGAGAGACTGAGTCGAATGATGGGAATGATAGTGAAAGTATGCCTGGGTTGGAGGATGCTAAGGGTGAAACTTATGTGGAGTACCCAGTTGAGGAATCATTGGTAGTGATGCATGCTCTTACTACGCAAATGAAGGTAGATGGTGAATAGCAGCAACGAGAGAATTTATTTCACACTAGGTGTCATGTTAAGGATAAGGTGTGCAGTTTGATTATAGATGGAGGGAGTTGTACAAATGTGGTTAGCACGACCTTTGTATGAGAGTTGGAATTACCTCTCATGAGGCATCCACAACCCTATAAACTGGAATGGTTGAATAGTTGTGGAGAGGTTCGGGTTACCAGGAGGGCATTGGTGAACTTTAGCATTGTGCGGTATAGTGATGAGGTGTTATGTGATGTGGTTACAATGCATGCGGGGCACCTCTTGTTGGGCAGACCATAACAATACGATAGGAGGGTGGAACATGATGGATTTTCGAATAGGCACAACTTTGTGAAGGGTGGAAAAACTATTACACTTGTTACTTTAATACCACAACAGGTCCATGAGGACCAATTAAAACTGAAAAGTGAGCGAGAGAACAAAACTAAAGAGCGAAAAAAGGAGAGCATGAGAGAAGACAGTAATGTGGCTAAGAGTGAGACAAAAGGAGTAGAGCCACAAAAGAGAGAGACAAGAGAAAATTCAGGGAGGAGAGAAATTTTCAAGGTGAGTTTGTATGCAAGAAAAGTCAACTGTGAGAGGGATTTAGTGAGGGCTAACAATCCCTTCCCCAATTTGGATATCTCTCTTTTGTAGGAATTCAAGGAGTTAAGTTATGGATGGATGAGTTGCGGGGCACCATGCATTGATTATTCACTTGACGCAAGGTACATGGAAAAATTGGTAAGTAACAATGAAAATGGATGTACTCCCGCCAAAGTAACTTTTCACAACCCTACACCTAAGCTAGGATTTGGAACAATTCTTGGGAGTAGTATTTGCATAAGTTATGTGGTCTTGAAATTGGTGATGTAATTGATAATTCTATGTGTAGAGTCAGTCCGGTGTCACATGCAATTATGGAAAATTTCTTGCTTGTCTATGATATGCACTTGTTTTATTACGAAATTCTTGTGTGCTACACCGAGTTAATCACATGTGCTAGGCAATTAGGTCGCATTATTGGAAGTTGTATACAAGTGTATTTGAATTCCTATTTTGATGTTATTACTTGTCCTAGGTTGAATTTATGGAATGTGCTAGGAATATGTTTAATGTCTATTATTTCCATTCCACGTGTTCATCTAGCGAGTGATTTTAATCTACTAACCTTATTCAATTTCATGACTTTATGTATTGGTGTTAGTAGTAACTTTGGTGAAAAGCAAGTGATCATTATGCCATCGAATAGAGTCTTATTTGATCTAGGTGAAAATAGTTGGGTGAGCCTACCTACTAGGCGGAAGCGAATTCAAAGGAGGTCCAAGCTACATCTTAGAGGAGAAGGACCTTTTCATATCCTTTCTATGTGCAAAATCAATAAATACGGCTTGATTCTTTGGGGTAAGTAACATTTTTGAAGTTTCTAATGTTGCTTCATTTGGTGCAGGTTCGGATTCGAGGACGAATCCTTTCGAAGAGGGAGGGGATGATGTGATCCGGGTTGCGTCATAAACTCACGAAAATTTGACGAACGAGTGGAAGAGATCTAAGTTGGGTTTGGGTCTTCAAGAAATCAACAAAAGCCGTGCAATTGTTTGTTCGAGTTATGGGGCACAACATGTTGGAGACGACGCGCCAAAGACCAAATTTCATGTTGGGGGCGAAAGCCGAAAGGACTTGGGTCAACGTGATAAAACTGGCCGAAGGCAGAGTGAATTTTCTGGCCAACCGGACGCGAAACCGCCCTACCGAACGTCCTTAGAAACTTTTGTCCATCCGGACGCGACCCTCCAGACGTTTGGATGACTCGTCCGGTTGACGCTATTTTTCTCGCGAATTTCCATATTTCACTAGAATTCTTATTTTTGGCAACTTTTATATTTTAAGACTCTAAAATTCTGTATTTTCCATATTTCCTCAGTTTAGTATAAATATGATTTTATTTCTTTATTATAAGGACCTTTTGACATTATTATTGAGATTTTATACAACTTGTGAGTTTTAATTCCTCCATATTTTTGGTGGTTTAAAGTTCTAACTTGAACTTATCAAAATGAGATCGCAATCACTTTGCGGCGTTCCCACTTCACGGTTCTTGTTCTGGGTAATCAACAGGTCGAATTTCTCACGTGCAATCTCGGTTCTTGGTACGGGTCGAATAACGGGTCGAGTTGTTCTTTGCGGGACGTGATTTCTAGCTTTCTTAAGTTTGTTTCATCTTATTCATGAGTTCTCAAATTTGTTTTTGGTCGGGTTTACATCAGGGTCTTAGAGCGTCTATTGTTGAAGTGGATAAAAATCATGAGCAATCATCGCCATTGGTGCATGTGAGTTGAGTATCAAAACAAGAATTCAAAAAAAATTGTGAATCAATTGCCGCATGTAAATCCACCATAATCTATTATGCAATTAAAAAGTAGCGTTAAAAGAAGGGGAAACGTGTTTGAACAACCCCCTGGATGTCCAGGGGGTTCTTCATGCCACACAACCCTTAAAAGAATGTGTCAATAGACAACGAAAGAGAAAAAATAATGAAGGGGAAGAAGTATTTAGGCGTACGATGTGATTCTTTGGAGGTAGAGTTGTCGTCCAGACGTGTATACCTCTCTTCACCATGAGAATATTCTTATCTCCATTAATTTCCACAAGCCATCAATTAATGGATGATGTTAGCCTAACAAAGTGGAATCGGCCCTGCCTCATTTGACTAGTTGCACCGCAAAAATTATTCATTCATTTGATTTTCATCCCGTAAATATCACGTGCTTGACCATCTAGTTAACGTGTATAGTACCTCACTTCAAATGACCAAATCTTCCATAGATGTTCATTTCTTAGTCTCCATAGAAAAATTTATAAACAGATTAATTTAGCCCCTGTTTGATAAAAATTATAATTTAGATTTTTATTAAACTCAAAGTTAAGGATTCACTATTTTTTAACTGCACATGTCATTAATTTCTATCAAAATTTACTAAAATTCTAATTTTAAACTTCACAAAACTGGACTTAATCCAGTTAAAATTGAAGCCATCATTTGCAAACGGCATAATGGTCATTCCATATGAAGAAGTCGACTTCACAGAAAACACAAAATATCTTTCTTCTGTCGTAAATTTTGCTTATAATTTATCTATTTTTCTTTGTCCATATAACCAAGTGACGGTCAGGCCCTGCCTCATTTGACTAGTTTCATTTATTTATTTATTTTCTTTACATACACAGCAGGTTTGACGCTCCAACGATAACTTGCATAGCGTTGCAAATGACCAAAATGACCACACATTTATTATAAAATATATTTTTCATTTTTTATTTACCTCATTGCACTGTATGGAATAAGATTTAAGTAATTAAACATTTTTACTTATTTTTCTTTCGATAATATTTAATCTCCACTTTAAGTTGTGTAGAATAATTTGGTTTTTTGCAATTTACTTCTCGTTGTCATCCTCCTTTTTTTTTTTTTTTAAATTTGAATACAATTGGACAATCAAATTATTTTTCTAACAATTTTTTATTTGAAATTTAAATATTAATAAAAAAATCAAATTTATTAATTGTTATTTTCAATTTTTCATCGTCGCCTTTAACCATTTGAAATGCTAGAATCCGAAAACGATTCAAAACTTACTCATCCACAATCTTAATCAAAAGTCAAAACTTGCTCTTCCAACCACTACCAAAACGAAGTTCATGAATTCATTATTAAACAGTATTATTAATCAAGCAATGAAGATGGCATTGCTATTAGAGTTAGTGAAATTCATTGTCTCCAAATTAATATTATTGGGCTTATGCTGACATTGATGATGATGTGATCCTGATGGCTCACAATATTATTTCACAAAAGAATTAGAATTGGTCTGTGTGTACATGGGAAGGGTTCACAACCCCTTCAGATCACACATAATAGGAGGGTGTATAAATAATATATATATATATATATATATATATATATATTTTTTTTTTTTGTTTTTTGCAATATTGTAATCACATGGGGGTGATCCCCATGTAAGTATTTTGAAGAGATTCACAGAACTCCTCCTCTGTGCCTATAGATCAATTCAAAGAGTTATTCTTCTTGTACAATGGAATAACTCAGTTCGACACGTGCTACGTTTATGGTTTATTATTATTATTTTTAAAATTTTGCCAACAACCAATGTAAAAAAGACAAGTAGCCATGTAAGGAGCTTGGCAAAATTTTACTGTGCACCAATTATTTAAAAAAATGGTTTGGTACATATTAATTATTTATCATATAAATATTTTGTTTGGTCAACTGTCATTTTCTGAGGGCACAATGGTAATTCAATGTTAACGTGTTGACTTGACTTGAAGCAGAAAAATCTTTTTTCAGCTTCTGCGGTCATGACTTCTGCTGCATTTTTCACTTTATAGTACCATTTTCGAAGGAGACGACGAATCGCTCATCCTTCCTCTGTCCTCTTTCTCTCTCTAAGAACATCTTATTGCAGCCATGATCACAAAAAACTCTTGTTGTTTTATGCTCTGTGTGTTGTTTTTCCTGTGTTTCTCTATAAACCTTAATCTCTCCGAAGGAGCTGACAGCATCACAGCAAACCAATCTTTGTCTGGTTCTTTAAACCAGACAATTGTCTCTGCTGGAGGGACTTTTGAACTGGGATTCTTCACACGAGGTAATTCTTCTAGGTATTATGTTGGAATATGGTACAAAAATGTTAGTCAACAGACCATAGTTTGGGTAGCAAATAGGGAGAATCCCATTTCAGACATTAATTCTGCAGAACTAAAAATTTTAGATGGGAATTTGGTACTAGTGGATAAATCCCAGGATCCGATTTGGTCCACTAATGTAAGTTCGACAACCTCAAATTCTTTAGTTGCAACTCTAAATGATAACGGGAATTTAGTTTTGAGAGATGGATCGGAACCTAGTACGAGTGAAGGATTTTGGCAAAGTTTTGATAATCCAGCAGATACATGGTTGCCTGGGGGCAAAATTTCTTATGACAAACGTACGAAAACAAAGCAGCTCCTCATTTCTTGGAAGAATTCTGAGGATCCAGCACCTGGGCTTTTCTCCCTTGAATTAGATCCAAATGGGAGTCAATATATTATAAGATGGAATAGGACTATAGAGTACTGGACTAGTGGAGCTTGGAATGGGCATATTTTCAGTTTAGTCCCTGAAATGAGGCTGAATTATATTTATAATTTTAGTTATGTAGATAATATTAATGAGACTTATTTCACTTATTCTCTTTATAATCCTTCGATTATATCGAGATTTGTGATGGATGTTTCGGGTCAAATTCAGCAGACATCATGGTCGGAGAGTACGAAAGAGTGGAATTTGTTTTGGTCTCAACCTAGGCAGCAATGTCAGGTGTATGCTTATTGTGGGGCATTTGGTACCTGCAATCAAAATTCATTGCCCTTCTGTAATTGTTTGCCCGGATTTAAACAAAAGTCGGAGAATGATTGGAGTTTGAAGGATTATTCGGGTGGCTGTATAAGAGAGATTGATTTGCTGCAGTGTGGGAATGGTAGTACTTCTACAGGGAGGAAAGACAAGTTTTTACGGAATCCTCAAGTTAGTTTACCTGTAAATTCTCAAATGGTGATGGCAGGTAGTGCTGGAGAATGTGAATCTGTTTGCTTGAATAATTGCTCTTGCACAGGTTATTCTTACGATGGCAATGCATGCTCAATTTGGAATGGGGAAATAATGGATTTGCAACAACTCCCAGACAATGATGGCAGTGGGAGAACTATATACATTCGACTTGCTGCCTCTGCTCCTCAGTTTTTCAGCAACAAAAAGAATAAAGGGGTTGTCATAGGTGCTGTTGTGGGTTCTGTTGCTGTTGTTATGGTGCTCTTGGCAGTTGTATGGGTCGTGATCTGGAGACGACAAAAGAGTAGACATGGAACTTCAAAAGCCGTTGAGGGTTCATTGGTAGCATTTGGGTACAAGGACTTGCAAATTGCAACCAAAAATTTCTCGGATAAGTTGGGTGGAGGAGGTTTTGGTTCTGTTTTCAAAGGGATATTGCCTGATTCAACTGTCATTGCTGTCAAGAAGCTTGAGAGTATCAGCCAAGGAGAGAAACAATTTCGGACTGAAGTAAGCACGATTGGGACAATTCAGCATGTTAATCTTGTACGGCTTCATGGATTTTGTTCTGAAGGTGATAGGAAGTTATTGGTTTATGAATACATGGAAAATGGATCCTTGGATTCACATCTTTTCAATGCCAAGGAGTCAAAGATTTTGGACTGGAAAACGAGGTACCAAATTATGTTGGGAATAGCTAGAGGGTTGACCTATCTCCACGAGAAGTGCCGGGACTGCATTATTCACTGTGATATAAAGCCAGAAAACATTCTTTTAGATGCTGAATTCTGTCCCAAAGTTGCAGATTTTGGTTTAGCAAAGCTGGTGGGGCGCGATTTCAGTCGGGTTCTGACAACCTTAAGAGGAACTAGAGGTTATCTTGCACCCGAATGGATATCCGGAGTTGCAATCACAGCCAAAGCCGATGTTTACAGCTATGGCATGATGGTTTTTGAATTCCTATCCGGAAGGCGAAACTCTGAGCAATCCGTTGACGGGATGGTTAAATTCTTCCCGTCTTTTGCTGCGAGTGTGATAGCAGAGGGTGGTGACATTCTTGGCCTATTAGACCCTGCATTGGATAAAAATGCTGATGCAGAAGAGGTAGCAAAAATATGTAAAGTTGCTTGTTGGTGCATACAGGACGAGGAAAATATTAGGCCATCAATGGGTCATGTTGTTCAGATTCTTGAAGGCGTCATGGATGTAAACTTGCCTCCAATCCCGCGATCTCTCAAATTGTTCGTCGAAAGTCAGGAACAGATTATGTTCTTCACTGATTCCTCCTCGGGCCAGAGTTCACAAGCAAAAAGCGACGCTTCACGGGCTTCTTCTCAATCCCAGAACACAACAAATTAGTGCAGTAATGTTGAAGTTTTAATATTTGTTATATGTATGTTCTTCCTCTGATAGCATAAATGCAAACTTTAAATAATCTGATGTGTAATAGATTGGTGTGTATTCAACCTTAGTTGTATTAATTATTTTTTTCCAGTTGTGTATTCATTTTCAACCATGCTTTCAGATAGTTTTGATTTAAAATTTGGGGTTTAACTGAAATCATTGAAAAATATATCCATTCAAACATTTGGGATTTCAAGTTTATAGGATAAGTAGATAGGAATAAGAATAATAATGTAATTCTATAGAAGATTAGTTCCATAAAGTGATCGCTTCAATTATTTAAGTTCGATTATTGTCAAGGAATGAGTGATTGAAGATGTGATGTACACGACTAGAGCAGATCGGAAGTAATGGAGATCGTGCTACAAAAATTTTATGTGTTGAAAACTTCCATTAGGATTAAAAGGAAGTTCTATAGAAAAATGGGTAGGCGTGATATGTTTTATGGTTAGTGAAAAATCGGAGATTCGACCCAACTACACCTAGAGGATGGGGTGATTAGGTGTAAACGCGGAATTAAAAATTAATTAACATGCAACAAGTCACAAGTTAATTATGTCTAGGTGATTAATCAAACAATTCAGTTTATCCTAATTTGAACTACCGCAATACCGAAAGCAATAATAAAAGTAGTAAACAACACAAAATTGTTCACGAAGAAACCCAACGTGGAAAAAACTCTAGGCGCTTTGCCAGTCGAAAATCTACTACAAACTGTATTATAAACTTACAGACCACCAGAAAAGTTGACGACATAAGTTTTCTGATCTCCTGTCTGAAGTTCGAAACAGCTCTCTTGGAATGTGCACACGAACACCAATTCTACCTCTTCTTGCAGTTTATCTCCTGTAGATCCACCAAGAACTCCTCGTTCTCGAATTTCTTCCTTGATCTTCGCAGCCAGCCAAGTTGACGAAACAATATTTCTGACAGATCCAAGTAAAGAATGGGCACCAGTGTATTTGATTGAAGATTTTGATGCTTTCAATCCAAAGGGCGCATATGAATTGATTGAACTTTGAAGGATGTTTAACTCTTGAGAAAATAAGTGTTTTCTCTTGAATGTATTTGTTCAATCCACAGATCCCGAATGCTCAGCGCCCCCTTTTATATGTTGGACGAATATGATAACTTTAACCAATTAAAATCTCGCGAAATCGCGAATTTGGTCAGACCGTAAAACTGTCGCTCGAGCGAGGAGTATGGTCGCTCGAGCGAAGGGTCTGTCGCTCGAGCGACAGTGGGACGAAGGTCGAGTGGGGATGTTCCTGTTTCATCCGCTCGAGCATGACTCCAGCGAGCATCTAGCGAAAATGCGGCGAGAAACCTCCGTATTCCAAACTTGGACCTCGAACCCTATGCTATATAACCAACTATGAAACTTTACAATTAAGTCCCTAAAGTTCTAAAATGTTCAAGTTGGTCCTTTTGTTCACAGAATAGCCAATTACAATAATCTAACACTAACAAACTCCCCCTTTGGCATTCTGTGAAAAAATCAATTACAAGGCACAAATTCAGCCCAAAAAGAAAACTAAGTCCTACTACCATCTGAATGTAGCTTCCACTTTGTTCAATCTGTATCCTGAAGTCAAAACTCACACAACTAGTGTAAAAACACGTGATACAGGAAATAAGCAATAAAGCACTTGGAAGCTTACACACATAAACAATTAAATAAGCATACTTGTTTGAAATGTAATACTAATGCTAATCAAAACATCGTATACACATTAATACCACAAAATATCAAAACTCAAATAGCTATGCATAAGGTACAACATAGATGCAATGATAACATACTCCATATTAGTGCATGATATGCAATGCACATATAAAGCACAAGCTCCCCCTTACTGCAAACTCACTTGAAGTTAAAATAGTAGGTAAATGTATCTATTTCTCTCCCCAACGACCCCAAACGACATAAGACATAAGTATAAATGTCATATCAATGCAAATCAAGTCAAATGTCAAACAGTATCTATGTCTCTCCCCAACGACCCCAAACAGACATATATCAAAAGCATGCATAAGAATAAATAACCAATTATCTATGTCTCACCCTAACGACCCCAACAGACAAGCATGCAAATGATAATGTAGCTGCTCAAAGACTTATAAATCTCCTCCTCACTATAAAATATCTTCCCCTTTTTGTCACAAATGCCTAAGGAAAAAGAGAACCAAGCAACGCAATGGAAGAGAAACAGTGAAGCATATAGCGTAAAGAGCAGCTCAAAGAAATGAAACAAAATAAATATATAAATAATTAGAGTTTGGTACAAAATTAGTGAATACATCAAGAGTCTACCACAACTCTAGTAAGTAAAAAAAAAACAGATTCTACCACGAGATATCTAGCCCTAAACTACAAAGCCGGAGCATCGTCCTCATCAGTAGCATCTGAATCATCACTCCCTGCATCCCAATGATCACGCATCCATCTCACATGACGCTGAAGATATGTCACAACTCCCCGTAAGTCAGTGACATCAGCCCAAGTTTGAGTCACCTCGGCTAGTAACCGAGCCTGCTGGCTGACCAAAATAGACATCTAGCCCATCAAGGCGGTCATGGAGTCAACCGAAGAAGAGGCAGGAGGGGCAGGAATAGAAGAAGATGATGGGATATTAGAAGGAGGGACGGTCGAAGGATCCCCAAGAAGATCACCTAAAGATCAACGGGCTCTACAGGATTAGTAGGCTCAGCCGAAGCGAAAGCCGAAGGAGCATGGGATTGACTCTGTGACATGGTCGCATGACCAATAGGACGACCTATGTGGCAAGAAGGACCCTCCGAAAAAGTGACACCAAGGGCCGTGACCAGATGGTGAATAAGACAAGCATAAAGCAAACCTATCCTACAGCCAGGGACGCGAAAAGAACGCGGAATATGCTGGCAAAAGAAAGTAGGAAGGTCAATAGAATCACCATGCACAAGAGCATAGAGAAATCTAGCCTGATCGGATGGTAGAGAAGAAGTATGTCCGACTGGCCATAGGTTTGTGCACATAATGCGCAACAGAACCTAGCGATTAATAGGCAGTGATCCAGTGTGGACTGCAGTGGACCCCCTACATAAGGAATGTCAAATAGACTGGAATAAATAACAGTATCAGAAGGATCGGTCTCGACTGAAAGATAAGGATAAATGAGGTGGAGAACCCTAGGAATATGCAGAGACTCGGCCAAAACATCGGGTGTAATCCTAAAGGTGCGACCTCTAAGGTAGACCCTGAAAGAAGTATCATGGACTTCGTGAATATTCGCGTAGAACTCACGAACCAAAAGACTCGAAGGCGGGACCAACCCGGTCAACAAAGAATCCCAGCCCCGTGAGTAAATATTGTAGAAATATCGGCGAAAAGATCAGCAAGGAGCACCTCACGCTCCACTAAGATAGGACTGCATGAGAACTGGGAAGTGAATACCTCAAAAGCAGTAGAGGATATAAATTGGGCTTGGCTGAAAGAAGATAAACCACTGGCCTGCTGAGCTGCGGTCCTAAATCTCTTCGGCGGTATCTGTGACATGGTTGGAGAACAAACACGTCAAGGGATGCGATGAAGAAGGAGATAGACCACGAGATACAGCAATACACCCAAATGCAAGCAAATGCGTGAAAGGATGCACCATGGAGGTATGCACGCAAAACGATGCAAAAAATAAGTCGAAGCAAGCAAAATAATGCAAAAGGACGTTAATCACACACAAAACTATGTCAAAAATGCACAAAGCACGCAAAACGATGCACAAATACGTCCAAGCACAGAAAACGAGGTACAACCGAACTAACGCACCCAAATCAATGTAAAAGTGTCAAATATGCCATGAAATGACCAAAACGTGCAAAGCATGATGTGGTGCAGTGGCGTCAAGGCATGGTGCAGCGACGTCAAGGCACCGCGACGTGGTGTGACTTACATGTCACGATGCAAAATTCAATGCAGATCAACTCACAACCTAGGCATGAGAGTATAAATATGATCATGGCATGAAGTGTGACTCGTGTGTGCAAAGAAGCTGCCAAAATCACACGAAAATTCTAATGACGCATTTTATCGAACATGTGGCGGGCACTATAAAAACGTGATGTACAGAGCAATGTAAGCCCAACCAAGCTGAACCAACCTCACACAATGCATAACCTATATTCCAACATTGAATTTGATAACAAATATCACCAAAAATGAGCAAAAAGGGGTACTAAATTCAAGCCCAAATGTATGAACTCGAAAATTCGAAACCAATGTAAAAAACGAATCAAAATGTGTTATAAATGGTGCAAACTCAATCAACACATCATATAGTAATCACAACATACAAATTTATGTGAAGAAATCAAGCAAAAAACCATTAAAGCTCAAAAACCCAAAATTTCGAAAACTAAGGTTCATGTGAAATACCTTTGAAATTCGTCGAAATGCTTGAAGGAAATGATGTTAATGAGGTCCAAATCAAGTGCCAATGGAATGGGTAATATGATTTTGAGAAAATACACCAGTCAAATTGAGAGAAAATCGAAAGAGGCGCGCAAAAAATATGAAAGATGAGGCCCAGTCGTGTATTTTAAATAGCTGTCGCTCGAGCGAAGATCGAGCGAAACTTCAAATGTCAAAAATAGCACCAGAATTTTGAAAAATTCATTTTTAAGCGCAGTTTTCAATTATTGAAAAATATAACACCTTTTCCAACTTTTTTTAATAATATGGCACACACTTCAACATATTGGTCAACGAGAAAAATACAGTTGATTACAAATATGGCAAATTTAAGAACGCAAGCCACACACAAGCAACAAATTTAAATGGAGTAAATAGTACATGTGACTCAAGTGTGTAATGTGTCACTATTTCCAAGTAAGACAAACTCTAAACCTTAATTTTGTGAGAATAGACCGGCAAAATCACAATCAATAGGTCTATTTTTCTACTAATGAAAGTCAAATTTTTAAACACATTAGGACCTTACATGAAGTTCGTTTGCTATATGTCAATTCTTACTCCCCCTATCTTTGAGCATATATATGTTTTTGATATTTCAATATTGAACAAGCTCAGAATTTTTTTTTTTCAATAACTCATAATTTTTCATCTCAAGTGCAGGTTCTAATTCATTGAGCAACTAAGATGACCCCTGTAGCGAGCGTTAGGTTGGTTTTCCCAAGTCAGATAACCATAGGCACCAGGTATAGAGATACTCTGCAGACTTAATTGCTCGAATCAAATAGCCTTGAAGAAGAACATTAAGATATGAGTAACAATTTTACAAATAAGGGGTATGAATATGAACTAAGATCTAACCAAATAGTCAATTCATGTTCAGAGTCACCCTATCAACAAGTGACCCCATCTCAAATCTCACACATGCGGTCTAGACCTATTTACATGGTCATAGTGTGTGCAGTGCAGAATGTACATGATGACACATATACCAAGTACTCCACAAAAATTCAAGTCATGTGATGGGGATTGAATTATTCATCTAATCAATGCATATTCGATCACAATGTGCACTAACAAGTATAACACACATGATGCAGTAGTCTACACAAATACTAACATATATTTCTTTTTCAATTTTTTTTTTCAATATTTTTGAATTTTTCATATATCAAAAAGCAAAAAAAGCACACAAAACAAAGATAAAAAAAAATCAAGCACACACAAACAAAAAAAAAATACACAAAAACAATTAAAGCACACATGATGTAAGATGAATGCAACAATGCATATATAATATGCTCAATGCGTGCAGATTTTCAAGAGCGAGATCAATGGGGTGCATAAGCACCAGTGGCATATCCATGATTAAGAACAGATTTCTTGACCTACGTTTTCCTAGTATTCGAGGTAGAATTAGTTAATTTAGAGATCATCTCAGTCAATTGAACAACCTAACTGGAAATATGATTGACCTGACTAGGAATATCCTGATTTCTCTCTCTATGCACAAACTGACGACCCCTCGGCCTAATGTGACCCAAAACTCCACAGTGATAGCATGTGGGTACAAACCTAAGTACAAACATGTGAGGTGACTGATAATGATTTTGAGGACCAGAATTCCTACGAGTCCTCTGTCCTACGATGCACTTACGTTTAAGATCAGGATTTTTAGCAAAGTGTGGCTTAGTGGAAGCCGGAACGAAAGAAGTCCTAGAGGTACTAGAAGCATGTGATTTGTTCTTATCATAACCTAGACCTCGTCTATCACCTACAGACTTATTCATACCGAAGATGCTATCAAGTTTCTTAGTCCCACTAGAGAAAGCCTTGAGTTGTGAGTTGGATTTTTCTAGATCACTCGTGAGGGTCTTAACAGTCTCTTCTAACCTCTCATTCTTACACATCAACTCACTCAAGTTTTTGGCAGAATCTTGAAGTTCATTGGCTAACTTCTCTTTCTCTCGCTCTAGCAAATCAAGTTTTTTAAGAAGGGCAATGTTTGACTTCTTAATTTTAAGGCTCTCCTCATATAACTCCTGATACACTGCTCGAATGTCACTCTCCACATCTAAGTCATCAGTACAGCTCTCACTAGAGTCCTCAGACACAACCTGCTTATTAGACTCATCCGGTCCACTCTCTACCTGAGACACGAAGGCCATGTACTTTCCTATTTTCTCACCATCTGACTGCACACTAAGATCACTCTCACTAGAATCATCTTCAGACAGTGCAGCAATTAAGACTTTACCTTTATCTCTCGTGGAGCTCCTCTTAAGATTAGGACATTCATTCCTATAGTATCCAATCCCCTGACACTCATGACATCTAACTGACTGAAGCTCACTATCAGATACTTTACCACCACTTCTATCATGTCTCTCTCTCTCTGAAACTTCCTAGGTGGACTTCTCTTCCTAGGCTGTGGTTTCTGTCTATTTCTGAAAGCTTGATTAAATTTCTTAACAAAGTAGGCTATTTCCTCACCTTTAAGGGGTTCACCATCACTAGACTTTGAACCTTCTTCCCTACGAGTATTTAAGGCAATAGACTTTTGTTTCTTAGGCTGTGTGCTAAGGTCAATTCATAGGTTTGAAAGGATCTTACGAGTTCTTCTATCTTAATATTATCAAGGTCCTTGCTTTCTTCAATAGCAGTTACCTTAGGCCTAAACCTTTCAGGTAGGGATCTCAGAACCTTACGAACGATTTTCACCTCAGGGATCCTTTCACTTAGATTAAAGCTAGAGTTCACAATATTGTTCAACTTAGCATAGAACTCATCAAACCTCTCATCATCATTCATCTTAAGTTCCTCAAACCTAGATGTTAACATTTGTAATTTGAAGCTTTTCACAGTTTTAGTACCCTCGTGGGTTGTCTCCAAAATATCCCAAATTTGCTTAGCAGTCTCACACATAGATACTCTCCTAAACTCCTCAGGAGACACAACCATAAACATAGCATGCAGACCCTTACTATTCCAATTACATTCAGACAATTCCTCTTTGGTCCAAAGGAAAATATCAATAGGAGTAACAGCTCCTGACACAGTATTAGAGGGTGCAGACCAGCCATTTTGCGTACAAAGCCAAACACGCTCATCTAAAGACTTAATGAAGGCTCTCATCCTAACTTTCCAATAAGCATAATTAGAACCATCAAAGTAAGGCGGTATAGAAAGTGATTGACTCATCTAAACTAACAATTATGGGTCAGGAATCGAATTTAGGCTCTGATACCACTTGAAAAATTGAAGATTCGACTCAACTACACCTAGAGGAGGGTGATTAGGTGTAAACGCGGAATTAAAAATTAATTAACATGCAACAAGTCACAAGTTAATTATATTTATGTGATTAATCAAACATTTCAGTTTATTCTAACTTGAACTACCGCAATACCGAAAGCAATAATAAAAGCAGTAAACAACACAAAATTGTTCATGGAGAAACCTAACGTGGGAAAAACTCCGAGCGCTTTGCCAGTAAAAAATCCACTATAAACTGTATTATAAACTTACAGACCACCAACAAAGTTGACGACACAAGCTTTCTGATCTCCTGTCTGAAGTTCGAAGCAGCTCTCCTAGAATGTGCACACGAACACCAATCCTAGCTCTTTTTGCAATTTATCTCCTGTAAATCCACCAAGAACTCCTCGTTCTCGAATTTCTTTCTTGATCTTCGCAGCCAGCCAAGTTGACGAAACAATTTTCCTAACAGATCCAAGTAAAGAATGGACACCAGTGTATTTGATTGAAGATTTTAATGTTTTCAATCCAAATAGCGCATATGAATTGATTGAACTTTGAAGGATGTTTAGCTCTTGAGAGAATAAGTGTTTTCTTTTGAATGTATTTGTTCAATCCACAGATCCTGAATGCGCAGCGCCCCCTTTTATATGTTGGATGAATATAGTAACTTTGACCAATTAAAATCTCACAAAATCGTGAATTAGGTCAGGTCGTAAAACTGTCGCTCGAGCGAGGAGCATGGTCGCTCGAGCGAAGGGTCTGTCGCTCGAGTGACAATGGGGCAAAGGTCGAGCGGGGATATTCCTGTTTCATCCGCTCGAGCATGACTCCAGCGAGCATCTAGCGAAAATACGACGAGAAACCTCCGTGTTCCAAACTTGGACCCCGAGCCCTACGCTATACAACTAACTATGAAACTTTACAATTAAGTCTCTAAATTTCTAAAATGTTCAAGTTGGTCTTTTTGTTCACAGAATAGCCAATTACAATAATCTAACACTAACAGTTAGGAATGTTGACTTGTTAAAGGTCAAGGTTTTCGTAAGACGAATGTATTGAGGATGGCAGAACATGTTTCACGTCAACCTGAAAAGGCCAATGTTCGTAAGGATGATTTCATTTCAGTAAAAATAATTCAAATACAGATGCTTAGACTAAATTTAATATGGTTTATTGCTGCTAATGAATTAGCTGCTTTATTCCACCTAGAAGGTCTAACAATGAGTAAAGTAGAACGACAAGAAAAATGCAAGTCATCAATCACATATTTATTTAGAACTTCTCCTAATTAACGTGTGTATACCTACTATTTTATTTTCAACACTCACATTTGAATGATTAATTGCACTAACTGTTTCATTGAAAACATTTTGACGAACACTCAATGGGACAAAAATATTACACAAATTTAAAAAAAAAAAAAAAATTAGCACAAATAATTTGTAGTAATAAAATATTACCTTGTTAAAACTTTGTCAATAAAATTCAATGGGACAAAACTTGAATAAAAGAAAAAGAGTACAGTTACTTCGTTTGAGTTCAATAAATAAAAATTCTCATATCAAATCATCCATTTCTTGTACGCCAATATTTTCAATATCATAATTCTAGTGAAGAATGTCTCATATTGTCCAGTATAGTTTTCAGATGATATTGTCTTTATATGATATAATTATCAATATTTGATAACTGTAGTAACATAATGATTCAAAAATAGCTCTTCTTATTTTCTTTAAGAGTCTCATACATATAAGAACATTATTTTGAGGATAATGTCTGGTAGGTTATGGATATTCATTATACAAAAAATACGTTTTGTCAAAACATATTAGGAAGAACCTTTTGAAAAAATCATAATGAAGGAAAAATAGTACATTATTCATTTGAATACACCATTAAAATTGCCTCATTAAAAACCCTTTTGAAAAAAAAAATCAATGGAACAAAACATTGGTAAAGGAAAAATGATGAGTACAATGCATATTTATTTCCCTTGCGATACAATCTCTTGAATTATATGCTTCATGCATGGTAAATTTTTCAGTGATAATATTAATAATCATGTCAGATGAGTTGGTTATAATCAAATTTCAAATTTCATGCATTGACTAATAACAAGATATAGATTTGTGATTGTATGCACTATAATTTTTACGAAATTTACCATGTTGAGATTCGTGTATTACATATTACGATTTATTTTTTCTCATTTCTTTTTCGCATAAGTTTACACTTAGATTTTCGGACTATATTTCCTTAAACTTAAGCGTCTATAGTAAATTCAATTTTACTAAGATTGCGTCCTTTTACTTACCCAATTATTTATACGTTGGTATTCTTCGACAAATTTTCTTCAATGTCCTCACTACCATTCATAATGAAGCGCTACATTATATTAAAAAAATATTGTCAACAAATTTTTCTTTTCGATTCAATTTCTTTTTCCATAATGACATAACTTATTAAGATATCTCAAGTTTCATTATTTCATGTACCCGAATCTTTTCTAAGATTTTACAATTTATTATGTAAAAATACTCACAAGTGCATATACTTCTTTAATGGGGATCATCTTTACTAATTGCTCCATTTTCTTTTAGAGATTTTTGTATTATAATCAAATGTCATCACGCTTCAGGTGTGTCATAGATTTGTCAAATATAATATTAATTAATTGTTCTCCCAAGACGTCAATTCAAGTTGGAACATTTAAATTTAATATGTGAGATATTGTTGATCTTTTTTATTAGTAAATACATCTAAGTGAATTATCTTCCGAACTTCTAGTTTCGTATTTTTTGTGAGGGTCTAGATAATATAATGATGCATTTGAACATTATTTTTAATTTCTTAATTCATCCCCCTAATACTAAGGAACTATTCAAATAGATTGACAATCTATAAATCGCGTTATTAAATATCATCTGTTAGGGTTTGAGATATTTTATAAGGGTTCAAACTATGCATTTATTCTCAACATTATTTATTTTTCATCTAATGCATCTATCAAAAAAATTAGATGAAAATGCAAATACATCAGGAAGAACTTTGATGTTGGCACGATGCAAATAGCATTTCCTATACAGAATTGAGAATCACTTTGTTCTCAATAGTAATGATTTAGAAATTAATTGAAGATGTGTAACAAATAATAGTGCTAAACTATTTATCGTCATTCCAATCACACTTACTAAAATGTTAAGATTTAGACTTACTAACATTAACAAGACACACCATCGTGATTGTTTAATTTGAAAATTATGCTTATAATTTAAAATTTTAACATTATTTTAGGTTACGAACACTTGTAATCATCTAGTAGATATAACATATATATATATATATATATATATATATATAAATCATATCTAAATAGTCAACTTGGAACATGACAGACCCCATTGATCACCCTAATTAATTTTCAAAATATAAGTATTTAATACAACATTAATTCAGTGACGGTCAATAACCAATTTATGACACCGAAAACTGACACTATATTTGAATTAGTTGGATTGAAAATTCTTTTAGTTCTTCATTAAATTTTCATTTTCATTATTATTGATCTAGTGATGATCCAACTGGACATGCCAAACAATAATACATTCAGTAATTGAAATTCTGATTCTATACATTGGTTACTTCAATTGTACTAATGCTTGTATAGTAAAAATTATGAAAATGGGAGTAATATAATATTGACTTTTCTAGAGCCTTACAATCATATTTGCAAAATTCAATATTATATTATATCGATTATCATCATTCCAGCATTTTCCTTTCAAAGAGTTTACTTGGATGCTTATATATACTATAGGTATGTTACACACGTCTCATGATCTAAACACTAAATTAAATCATAAAAATTTTCGAATCAATAAGCTTCAAATTCGTGACAATATTTGATTCGAATGATTCTATAACTTTTGAGAAGTGTGTTTCTTAAAGACTATCAGCATAATATTCTTTGAGAATAGTAGTAAATGTAGAATCATGATTCTTCAAGAGCACTGTCACAATATTCTTTTAATTTATTCACGAATAATTAAATAATATTTGTATGTAAATTTTTACAATTATTTATAAACGACAAAATACTTTTTTGGAATATTATAATACGTATAAGCCCTTTTTGAAATAACCAAATATTCTTAAAGAATAATGTATTATTTGTGTATGAGTTAGTCTTTTCAAGAAGCGTTAATATATTTATGAGACTCAAACTTACATAAAGTTAATCTTTGAGACTAACGCAATATTCTTCTAAAATTTTGATTTCTTTAGAAATGTCAAAATAATATTTTTCTTGAACATTTATATAGCTGGGTTATATTTCTTCAGGAACATCAATATATTTTTTTCATATTAAGTTGTGTTTGTTTAGGATCACAACGAAATGTATACTCTTCAAGAGTGTAAATATAATATTTTTCTGAAATATTTATATTAAAAATTCATTCTACTTTTCGAGCTAAACAATACAATATTTTAAAAATCAAATTTATGCTCTACATGAAAAAACAATGCAATATTCTACTAAAATATCGAACAATATAGAGTCGTTCTTCTTCAAAAGGAGCGACATTGTATTTAAGAATTTAAGTAAATTTAAATAACTTTGAGTAATCTCAAATTCTTTAAAAAGCAAACTTGAAAATTTTCCAATTAATTCAAAAAAATTTGCTACTATTTGCATAGTAATTTCTCACAAATGAACCGTTTGATCTTGATCTTAACATTGGATTTGAAGGACAACGAGTTGTGAATTTGCTGTCCAAATTTCACGACGATCGGACCACGAATTATTGAAATATAAATGTTTGATTATAGCGGTTGCAGACTATCCAAATTCTGTGAATTTTCTATACTGTTAATTTCGAATTTTCTCTTTATTTTAGGTGAGCTCATTCGTGCAGATAATGTGTTATAAATTAGGTAGACAAATAGAATAAAGTAAAGAAGTCAATATATTATTTTATGTATTTCATTGAGAACCAAAGTCTCATATTTATAGGGAATAAATAGAGCTGCAAGAGACACAATATTTATAATAACTTGGGCTACAAGGGTATAATGATCATTCACAAATACTACTTTATTTGCAACAGCTACGGAGTTGTGACAAATTTAACTGCAGAAATTTCTAACAATGCATCTTGGGCAATCGAAACTGGAGCAGTGTTTAGATCAACTGTTTATTATAAATTGACTTGCTATTTTCTATTTCATGTATAAAAGGAATAATTGTAAGTTTAGTATCTTAATTTTTCTTATTCTCTTTATGGAATGTTCAAAAAATAGAAATTGGTAGTTGAGGTATAATTTAGATATCTTTCCTATGATATTTGGGGGTTTGTGAGTGAAAATTCGTGGTTATACAATTTTTCATATAGAGGAAAGCTTTTACATTTTGTAAGTATTGCGAAAGTTCGCTCCAAGATCTTCGAAACGATGGTTTACGCGTTCAGTTTTCAAGTTTCATTTTCTTTACGAAAACAACTAATCTAAAGGCTCCTACCCAAAACCCTCAATAGCTTATGGTTGCATCAATCTTCTCACCCACAAAGGGCAAGAAAGTTGTGGTAATTTTAGCCACAAAGGCAGAGAGGGGGGGGGGGGGGGGGGGGGGGGGGGGGGGAGGGGGGGGGGGGGGGGGGGGGGGAGGTGAAAGAACAGACACAAAAGAGGAAGATAAAGGTAGCTGCCGATTTCTTCAAATCACACACTTTTCTGACTTTCAAAAGTCCCGCGTACACAATGAAGGGAACCGCAAAATATATAGGAATAAGTTAGATTCTAATTGGGCCAAGAAGAGGTTAAATAGGCCTAGATTAAAGAGCCATCCAATAAGCAATTATTTGGGCCGTGAGTAACATTAATTAATGAGGAAATTACATAAAATCAGGTTTTTAAAGATCAATTTTCAGAAATCAAGAATCAATTTTTATTATGCACAAATCAGGTTTTATTTAAAACACCTCACACACACACCTAGGGTTCCATAACTCTCTCGCCCCACCCTCTCTCTCTCCCTCCTACCTTCTCTCTCCCCGTCTACACCACACGAAATTCAACGTCGGCGCCGTTGCTTGGCTTCTGCGTGGATATGGTGATGGTGATGACGTGGATGGTGGTGGATCTCACCGCAGTGATGGGGATGGAGGTGGTGGCGATGGCTGTCGCAACTCCTCGCAACTACGGTGGCAGTTGCAACTTCGAGCTGCATCGCCGCCGCGAAGATCTGGTCTCGTGGCTTCGGTCCACAAGCAGAAGAGATTAGGTTTGAGGTGTTTTGTGTGTGGTGGCGGTGTGTTTCGGGCAAGTGTGGTGGCGGCGGTGTGTCTGAGGTGGTGATGGTGGATTTGGGGTGATGTTGGAGTTCCTAATGTGGATCAATGTCTACAAGTGATTTGGGTGGTGTTGGTGCGGTTGGGAGATGGTGTATTCGTTGTGTGGGTGTGGTGGTGGCTTTGACTGTGGTTGTGGTCCTGGTGGCTGTAGTGGTTCTGGCGGTGGAGACGGTGGTTACGTTGTTGAGGTTGGGTATTGTTGGTGTGTTACTGGCGGTGGCAGTTGGTGGTGGCTAATGGTCGATAATTTTGGTGCAGGCGGCAGTTGTGTAGTGCTGGCGATTTGGGGATCTGGTGGTGCTAGTGTTGTGGTGGCGCTGTGGGGACTGGGGAAGGGAAGTGGCTACTGTGGCGACGGGGCGGCGGTGGTTATTGTTGGTGGTGGTTATGGTGGTTTTATTAGTGTTAGTGTTGGTGTTGGTGGCGGGGCGTGACTGGGGAAGGAACCACGCTTTGGGTGTTTTTGTGAGGTGTTCTGCCAGTTTCTGGTAGGTGCCTTTTACTATGGAGATGGTGGTTCCTTTACTGTTGCGGTGGCGAGGCGGTGGTGGTGGTGTGGACGGTCGCAGGGCGAGGGTGAGGGTGGTCAGGCGTGGTTCTTTACTGTGACCATGGTGGTTCCTTTACTGTTGCGGCGCCGGGACGGTGGTTGCAGGTCGGTGGTCACAGATTTGTGACCAAGTATTGGTGGTGAATCATGATCGGGATCGGTTTGTGACCATGAAATTCAATAAATTGTGACTAATAAATTAGTCTGTGACCTATTAAATTCTGAGTTGTGACCTCGGTGAGAAATTGTGACCTATTAAAATTCATATTTGTGATCTCGAAATTAATTGTGACCTTAAAAATTAATCTGTGACCTATTAAAATTTTAATCTGTGACCTCGAAAATAAATTGTGACCTATTAAAATTTTAATCTGTAACTTCGAAAATAATTTGTGACCAATAAAAATTTTGATTTGTGACCTCGTAATAATTTGTAATTAATTAATTTGATAATATGTGACCAATAAATGTATTTGTGACCAATTGGTACTAATTTGTGACTTTTATATAATTAATTAATTAATTAATTAAATCATAAATAAAATTTAATAAAAACCTTATTTTTGAACTTTGAAACTTATTACCTTATTATTGAATTGGACATACTAAACCTTAGTTTTGTATTGTTCCCTTAATTAATTAAGTTACTTTAAACAATCTACATTGTTTTGGGGTTAGCTTTTAGACTTAATTGTTGGTAATCAATTCACCATCGACCAAGGCCTCTGAAAATATAATTCAACTCGAAAATAACGTGGACTGTTGGAAGCAACTTAATTAATTAATGTTGCTCACGGCCTAAATAATTGCTTATTGAATGTCTCTTTATTCTTAGCCCATTTAACCTCTTTTTGGCCCAATTAGAGTCTAACCTATTCTTATATATTTTTTGGTTCCCTTTATTGTGTAGTGTGATTGGTGAAAGTGAGAAAAGTTAATGAAGAAAATGTTGGTGATACTTCAACTCAACGACCTATTAGGGTAAAGGGCGAATATAAAAAGAAAAAAGGAAGCAAAGCTAAAAAGTAAAAATGATGAACGAAGTCAAAAAATTATTGAAACAGTTAAAGATGAAAATCGACACTCGCTGAAGTATTCAAATTAAAAGGGAAGTGAGGATGGATAACAAATATACCAAAACCAAATGCTAAAAACTCAAAACGAGTAAAAAAAATATTTACCATGATAGATTATGGGGAAGAGAATAAAAGTTTACTAAAAGATTTGAATTTCACATCGAATCCAACTATACATAAGTTATTTTGAAATGTACAACTAAGAATTTTGCAAAAAAAAAAAAAAAAAGAAAGAAAAAGCTCAACAAGAAGGATTTCAGAGTACCTTTGATTCTTCTGGTGAAAATTTTGACGATTTTAAATGATCAAGAAATGATCTTACGGAGTACTAAATTATTATTTTAGTTTAATGTTGTGCTGTTCATTAAATTTTTTTCCCCAGATTTTATAATATTATAGTGCTAATTTCTTATTATAAATATTGTAACTTTTGAGTTTTAATGAACAATTTTAATATAATATATTAAATGCTTATTATTTATTACTTGATTAGAATTTAAAAATAAATGTTGATTAAAAAATAATCAAATTAAAATAAATATAAATAAAGTTAAACCATTGGTTACTAAAAGGATTGAAAAATGTTATAGAAGTAATTACAAGTTGTTGTAATATAAAATGAAAGGCAAAACGGGAATAATGAAAAACTTCAAAAATCACACCAAAATACCAATTTGATGTATTTGACAATATTATTAATGATGTAATTAAACAACAGTTTCAAATTATGAAAATGCATAGGTAACATTTTTTAGTCATTTATTGAATTTTTTTTTTTACTTCTTTCTTTTCATTTTATTTTTGCCGAATTCCTATATTCAATTTTATATTAACTATAGAATATTTAATCCAGATATCCTATCCAAATATTCTATTGGTTCCTGTCCATTTTTTTATTTTATTTTTTTTTCTTTTCTAATAAATGTATTTTATACACTTATTAGTGTTTCAAAATATTGATACTTCGTTGTTGTTGTTGTTTTTTTTTTTTTTTTTTTTTTTTTTTTGGGAGAAATTATAGCCTAATTTAGTTTATATTTCATTATTAGAAATAACTTGATAATTGGAAGTGAAATTGGAAGAAATTAGTGAAAATTGGTATAAAAAAAAATGGTGAAATCCAAAATTTGAGGACTCAATTGCAATTTTTCAATAATTGATCACATAATAAAGATTGAAAATTTTATGGATTCAATTGGATGCAATTAAAAGTTGAAGGATCGAATTTGTAAGAGAAAAAAGATGTAAATGGAGAATGAATCAAATTTGGGACTGAAACGCACACAAACGAAAAATTGGAACATGCACACGCAAATAAGCCACAATTCACCCAAGCGCCAGCCAATACTCCACGCACGCGGGACCTGTCCTTTCAATTATTGAGAGCCGTATGGTTCTATGGCACGTGCAGGCAAAATCTGGGATCCTTAGGTAGTTTTCCAAATTTGATTCAAACTCTATTTGAAAATCAATTTTTGCATGATTTTTAACCCAATTTCAACCCACATAAATATTGAACGTGAGTACATCATTGAGAAGACTTCTCATGAACCTCTCCTACATGTATTGCATTAATTTATCAAATCGAAGGTAAGCCAAAATAATCAATCATTTGAGTGAATCACAAGGCAATTGCAAGAAACAATTCAGTGACGATCAAAGCTTGATTTTTTGGGCAACGAAGGGAAGACGCAACCGAAATTCATTAAGAAATCATTGAAGAGATTCAAGATTTCAAGATTCGCCATCTTCTTCTTTAATTGATCAAAATCCGAGTGATATTTTACAAATTAATTATGATTTTTTGTAATTTTGTAATGTTAGGCTAATTTTTTAATTACTAAAACATTGGCGAACCTTTATTATGAAGTTTTTAATATAAATTTAATAATTTAATGTCCAATAAGTGTTTATTCTTGGATGATTGTTATATGATTTAATGACTTTTCAATTACTTGATCACATATTGGATTGACTGTGAATTTTATTAAATTCGAGAGAAACAATATGATTGATAGCATATTATAACAATTATTTAAATTCCGATAGAGAATAGAGATATAACATTATACTTTGCATGATTTCTATAGATGTTCAGCATTTTTAATGTACGCTTTCATGTTTGCATATTTTATAGAGATATGAAAGGTTAGTTGAGATGATAGCTTTAATTGACATCGATAGATGTTTTTAATCAACTTAGGAACATTGATCGACAAAAATGTGCACATATTATCATGTTATTGATTTGTATCGGAAAGGATTAATAAGGGGGATCTAATGTCTAGTAATATCACATTGAAATTTGCAAAAACTTTATAAATTGCTCCATAGAATAGTTAGTTTAATTAGTTAATTTAACGTAAATTCTTAAATAAAATTTTCTATTCGATTAAAGTTAACATTAATCGATACTAGATGGAGTAATTCTCCTAGGAATGATATTTTATTCATTACTTTATTACTCGTTCGCGCGATACTTTACACTTGTGGGAAATCAAACAATCAAGTTATTGGTGTGATTTAAATGAGAATCAAATAGTAACTTTGGTAGCTTTCTATTAGAAAAATACCACTGGGATCAATGCGATTCATGGAGCAAATGTAGCTGAGAGAAGGAAGAAATGAGGAGAGCCTTCCAGTCCAGAATCTGTGTTTGAATTTGGATTCTGTACAACTTGTACCAAAAAGAAAAGTTGAGTGAATCGAATAGAAGGAAGTCAATATGTGAGCAGGAATTGTGTAGCTCACAGGAACAATGGGATGATTGGTGGAGTTTATTCAACTAATATTCACTTAACTCAACCATTTTTTAATTTGAAATTTTAATATATACACTTTTTTCATTTATAGTTTCTTAATATAAAATTTCTTCACTGATTACCATGTTTCATTTTGGTACCCAAGGAACTACTGGATCTAAGATGAGCAGATTTCTGCAAGTTTTTGGTTCAAAAGTAAGGCAAACTCGACCAATTTGCTGGTTGATATGGTGAGTAAATGGTTACTTTAGTTATAATTTCCTTTTGACATTCTGGAGTTTCAATTTTGATGATAACTCTTCGACTAACATGGTGAAACCGTGGTGTGTTGTCAAGGATCCTAAAAAAGATGGCTAAAATAGGCTTGCATTCCCCCAGTCAGTGTGCAATCTTGTACCTTTCACTCAATATATCATCGCGCCATGGCCAAACTTCAACCAAATGCTGGTGAATACGATTTTGCATTTTCAGACGAGACAATCAACTGCCTCTTTAGAGTTTCACCGAGGCATGGACAAGACTAGGGATCCATCACCATTCACTTATTCAACATTTACGTAACCATAATATCTGTACATGTAAAGTTCAGTAATTGGAAGATTAAAATTCATTATTGTTACTTGGCTTTTGAGGCATGGACAGTTTTCACTTAAAGAATATCAAAAAGAGGAAAAATAAAAAATAAAAACAAAACAAAACAAAACAAAACAAAACAAAACAAAAAAAACAAACAAACAAGACGAGGTGAATATGATTGTACGAGAGATTTCTGTCTTGGCTTAGTTCTATACAAACCAGTTTCCAGAGGATATTTAAGAAAGACTTTCTTGTTACTACAACGATTCTGGTTAACATACAAAAGAAGAAAAATACTAAATGAAGGAAATAAGTACACTCCTCATCGCCCTTGTGGCAAGGATATTGTCAACTCGTTGGAGCTTAAATCTAGCTTATTAGAGGACAAGGACGATGTGCTAAAAACACGATTTCTCATTACAAAAGCCGGTTGATTAGGAACTGGAAGAACTGCAGTTTCGCCACTAAGCATGAGAACTACATTTGACATGGTGGGACGATCATTGGGATCGTCTTCCACACACAACAGCCCAACATTAATGCACTTTAAAACTTCATATTCATCACAAGATTCAAGCAGTATTGAGTCCACTAAATCAAGTGCCTTTTTTTCACTCCACAATCTCCATACCTGCATAAATATTTTCAGTATATTTAGACATTGAATTGATTAAAAAATTGCATTTGAATGGAGGAATTTAGCCACTTACATAGCTCAAGAGATTCAAGTCTTCTGTGGACTGATATGATCCTGTGTTTCTCTTCCCACTGATTATTTCGAGTACAACAACTCCAAAACTAAATACATCTAACTTCATCGATAATAGTCCATCTAGTGCATATTCTGGAGACATATAACCACTACATCAAGATAACTAAATGTTACTAATGTATATATATGATTCTATAAGGTGTCTATATCTATAAGCATAACTAAAAAGAAATTCGTCATTGCTGATATAATTGTACTTGGTGCAGAGGAGTCAAAGACTGTACACTGCTTTGGACTGGAGAGAAGAAAAGGAGACCAGATGCCTTGGGCAGAAGATCTATTTGCAAGAGACAGAAGCACTTAGAATAAAAGTAATCTCAGAGGAATGAGTGAATGAGCAAGAGCAGAAGCTTGCTGAGACCACAGATCCCAATCCAAGCCAAAATTGGGTTTTAAGAAGTGTTACTTCTATGGGAAAGAGGGCCACCTCAGAAACCACTACTCTAAAAAGGATTGTGAAGATGACACAGGGAATGAGTGGAGATGTTGCTCTTACAATTGAGATATTTGAACATATCGAAATCATTGCAGTCTCAAGAGAAGAAAATAACCAAGAATGGATCTTTGACTCAGATTGTACCTATCACATGTCTTCTAAGATGAGACTGGTTCACAACTTAATAGGAAATGGATGCTGTGAAGGTCTTGATGGAATAACCAATCCCTCAACAAGTTGGCGTAGAGCTATTGACGTTAAAATGCATGAAGGGCTGAAGGAGATGAGACATAAGCCAAAGTTGATGAAATTTTTTACCTGACTAGAATTGTTTGATGAGCCTGACTACATTGATAAGGCCAAAAATGGTTCATTGGTGGGTCCAAAAAAGAATAGTCTATACATTCTCAAAGGACAGATGATGGTAGTGTTTCAAAGTATAGAAGATTATGGCACATTAGTAAAATAGGCCTTCAATGTTTAAGAAAACAAAATTTGCTGACTGGTAATTGTGTAAGGAAACCTACAGTTCTCACAGCACTGCGTAGTGGGATTCAAACCTCTTATAATCACAGGTTTTGGTGTGGGCTAACTGGGAGAGACAGACTAAAACAAATTTAATATTGAATGCATTAAGCAAATGTATGAATTCTAGACTGGAATCCTGATTGTCAACGTTCAAAAAACATCATGTTTTGCAATTGGAGTGTAAGATACGTAAAAATCGATTTACTTATATTTTTTGTAATCTTAAATTGCTGCTTTCTTTAGTACTTATTCCAAGAACTGAATTGCTTGAACTAGAGCCAAATCTGGAGTTTGTATGTACAATATCATAATAAGATATTAATAACTTTCGGTAACCTCAGATCTCAATGTGATCATACCATGTTAAATTAACACTTACTATGTTCCAATGACTCTGTTGGTGCTTGATATCGTTCCTTTGCCCTCAACAATTCTTGCCAAACCGAAGTCTGAAATTTTGGGGTTCATCTCCTCATCTAACAGAATGTTGCTTGTTTTCAAATCTCTATGAATGATCCTCAACCTCGAATCTTGATGAAGATAAAGAACCCCTCTTGCTATCCCCAAGATGATGCTGAACCGTTTCTTCCAGTTTAGTAACTTGCATAGATTTTGATCTATAATTGTTTTGTTAAAAATTTTATTAAAAATTTTATTACTGATTGAAATGGAATTTGCATAATGAAACATATCATTTTCATGGACTAACCAAATATGAAGGCATCAAGACTTTTGTTGGGCATGTATTCGTAGAGTAAGATCTTCTCATTCTCGTTAATACAGTAGCCCACAAGGCGAACAAGGTTTCGATGTTGAAGCTTTGCGATCAATACAACTTCGTTCTGAAATTCATTAATGCCTTGCACAGAACAGCTTGACAACCTTTTCACTGCAATTTCTTGTCCTTCAGGAAACATTCCCTGCAGAGTAGTGAACTAGAATTAATGCACAAGGGCACGGATTAGATTATAGAAAACAATGATGGAGAAAACTGTAGAAAAACCTTGTAAACAAGTCCAAATCCACCTTCACCAAGTTTATGTGCATCAGAAAAGTTCTGTGTAGCAGCTAATATACTTTCCCAACTGCAGAAAGGAACACCGATACTGCTGTTGTTATCTTCCCCTAAGTTTGCTATCGATGATCCCTCAACTTTGTTTGGAGTACGAATTCGCCTTTGACGTCTCCAGATCAAAATCACAACAATGGCCAATAGGACAATAACAACAGCAACAGAACCCACAACTGCACCAATTATAACCCCTTCACCTTTTTTGGTTCTAGAAAACTGAGAGGAAGAGGCAGAAAGTCGAACATAGATTGTTCTTCCACTGCCATTATTTTCCGAGAGTTGTTGGAAATTCAATAATTCACGATTCCAAACCGAGCATGCATTGCCAACGTAAGAATACGCTGTGCAAGAGCAATTACTCAAACAGACAGATTCACATTCTCCAGCACTCCTTACAGTCACTGGTTGAGAATTTTCAGGTAAACTAACTTGGGAATTGGCCAAAAACTTGTCTTCTCTGTCCGTATAAGTACTACCATTCCCACACTGCAGCAAATCGATCTCTCTTACACAACCACTCGAATAATCCTTCAAATTCCAATCAGTTTCTGACTTCTGTTTAAATCCCTGCAAACAATTACAGGAGGACAATGAATTCTGATTGCAGATACCAAATGCCCCACAATAAGCATAAACCTCACATTGCTGCCTGGGTTGGGACCACAACAGATTCCACTCCTTCGCATTCTCCGACCATGATGACTGCTTAATTTGCCCCGAAACATCCATCACGGATTTAAATAGACTGGAGGGATCATAAAGAGAATATGTGAAGTAAGTCTCATTTACATTGTCAACATAACTAATATTATAGATATAATTCAGTTCAGGAAGTGAACGGAAAATACGCCCATTCCAAGCTCCACTAGTCCAGTATTGCTCATTCCTATTCCGTCTTATAATAAACTGACTCCCACTTGGATCAAGTTCAATGGAGAAAAGCCCAGGTGCAGGATCCTCAGAATTTTTCCAAGAAATGAGGAGTTGCTTTGTTTTTGTACGTTTGTCATAAACAAGTTTACCACCAGGCAACCATGTATCTGTTGGATTATCAAAACTTTCCCAAACTCCTTTACTTGTCCTAGGTTCTGACCCATCTCTCAAAACTAAATTCCCATTATCACCTAAAGTTGCCACTACCGAATTTGAGGCTGTCGAGTTTACATTGGTGGACCAAATCGATACCTGGAACTTATCCGTAAGCACCAAATTCCCATCTAAAATTTTCAGTTCTGCAGAATTCATGTCTGAAATGGGTGTCTCCCTATTTGCTACCCAAACGATGGTCCTTGGACTAATATCTGTGTACCAAATTCCCACATAATACCTGGAAGAATTACCTGGTGTGAAGAATCCCAGCTCAAAGGTGTTACCCGAAGAGACAATTGACTGGTTTCCAGAAAGAGATTGGTTTGCCGTGATGCTGTCAACTCCATACGAGAAATTAATGTTTGTTAAGAAACATAGGGTAAACAACACAGGGAACATGAAACATGAAGTGTTTTTTCTGTTCATGGCTGCAGAAGATGTGTACAGACAAGGGAGGAGAGAAATAGAGCATCAGTGGATCGTCGTAATTTACGAAAATGGTTCTGTAAACTGGTTAAAATTGCAGCAGAATTCATGACTAAAAACCTAAAGAAGATGTTCTTTAAAGTCAAGTCAAATAATTATAATATTCTTATCACCCTGTTTGATTTATATTTAAATCTCAACAATTTTTTATTGATTAATTTTAACCACAAAATTAATAAATTACGTCAATTTTTATCAAAATCTACTAAAAATTAGATCAATATGTCCCACCATTTTCCCTAAAAATATGTGGAACGAACATCCAGAAATCTTCCAGGCGGCCAAACAGTAGATTTCATGCAATCGGCATTCAACTGCCACAACTCTCGGTCCTATCCAAAATTCTCTCTCTAAAACCAGCCTTGGCCTGAAGAATGGAATTCTTGAAAAATAAATTCCAATACACCGAATATTAGAAATTGAGACCGTCGACCGATAAATTCTTGAAAAATGCGGTGGAAATTCAAACGAATCATTTGTGGACTTAGTCATGGCGTCTACAACAACAAAATCAATATAAAATGAATTATTCTATATGTCGAGTCCTCGATGTGGGCCCGAACGTGTACCATCTTTCATATAGCCCCAATAGTAACTTCTTCGTTGATTAGGTATTTTAAGAATGATAGTGCGCTTTACAAATATGAAAAATTAAAAAATCTTTGTACTTGATTTTACTTTCAAACCATAAGGCATTATAATCTTCTGCCTCGACATATGTCTGTTTATATAATCCCTGTGAGATAAAAATTAAAATTTAGATTTTTAAGTCAAAGTTAATAATTATTTTTCATTACGTATTTTGTGAGATTTCCAATTTTTAACCACATATTTCATGAATTTTTATCAAAAATTATTAAAAATTTAATTTTAATCTCCACCGATCAAGGGTTTGAGATTTTTTTTGATAAGAAAACGTACAATAATCAGAAAATTAAGGATGCGTTCTCTTTACTGTTTTCAGGTCGTTTTCTGTTTTCGATTTTCCAAAACATTGAAAACGTGTTCTTTTTTCTATTTTCGAAAACAAGTTTTTGAAAATGGCTGAAAATTTGTGAAGAAAACAGAAAACAACTTTTTTACGTTTTGATTGTTTTTTTCACCAATCCGTCAAAACTTAAAAATACGGGTTGAGAAATATTTTTTCAAAACGACAAAAAAAAACGAGTTGTCAACAATCTCAAAATGGACACATAAAACACAAAATACAAAATGAATTCAAAACTAAAAACACAAAACTGAAACATAAAGAGAGCGCTCCTTAACTCTTTCTTCTTTTCTTTTATTTCAAATTATTCTCCTTCCATGTACAAGTGGCAGTGGCCAATGAACTTCACCATGTCGAGTAACGTGGCTGCTTGGTTGATAAGTTCTTGCCCAATTGAATTTAATTAGTTTCACTGCAGCCCACGATCAATTATAACTCTTATAATTAATCTCTGTTCTTATTCGCCATCGATGACCTAATCAAACCTGACTAAATTAGTTTCAATAAATTAGTCTTCACCTGGTCAAACCCAGCTATATTAAATTTCAATAAATTAGTCTTCACCTGGCCGAGTTTTTATTAATCGAGATAATTATTAATCACGTCCTATTTCATTAAAAAAAAATATTACACTCTCAGTTTAATTAAAATTGCTGAAGTTGTACAATCGAAAACCATATCTTCTGGCTTTTTGTTCTTACTTATTAACTTGTTCGATCAAGTCAAATATTAATAATAAGGTTAAAATGACAAAGACTCTCTTTTTACCAAATATTCGCAACTCCTCAAACTCTATATTCTAATTTAAAATTTCTTGTGATCACATCACAACGTTAATTTGACAAACTACTGAGTTCATATTTAATTGGTCAATAGAAAATCTTTTGAAGTTATGATCGCATCCATTAAATAGGTGATGAATTTCACGTTACAAATACTTGTTTTCTATTGTTTCACTTTAATTTTCAAGGTACTAAGATATTGGTCAATAAATTGATCCCATTCATTGATCTGTCAAAAAAGTTCAAGCTAGTAATTGAAGATCATTACCCATCAAGGATTGATATCATATATACGACAATCATATATTCATACGGTCAATGCAACAAATTAAATTTCATGTGATTGGGTCCTACATTTTTATATACCAATTATGGACTATATAATTTTAGTTGAAAATTATAAATCAAATCTTTTCAGTTTCCATACTTAATAACGTAAGCACTCGATTTGTAATATTAAAATGATGTATGAACAAACACAAGCTTAAATTAACACAAACAATTTAGGAAAATACTATTTGTACATTCCATGTATACATTATTGTTGACATTGTATGAGGTATAAAAATATATGTCATGATTTATTTGAAGTGTTGTTGAAATTAAGGGTAAAAAAGTGTCACCTCACACATTGTAAAAATAAATAAATAAACTGTCGAAATTAATGTCACTGTAAAGGAATTGAATAATTTATTAAAAATAAATTTACTTGGACGTACAAAATAGAAAAGTCAATCAATTATCTTTCTGCTTCTACTAGTCAAATGAAGCAGGCTTGACTCTTCCTTTGGGCTTGACTCTGGTCAATGTGCTATACTTGATTACAAATCTCGTTTTCAAATAGTTTTACCTGATATTCATTCTGTTCAAATGGTTCATATTTTCCACCCACAGCGTTTGCGACTAACTTGTAGAAATTCAATTGAAATTATAAGTGAGGGTGAGCCTATCCCAAAGAGAATACCAGTGCTTCTATCAAAACCTGTTATTCTCCATTCAATAATTCTTATCCGGATAGTTTATACGATCCATACTTAGAGGTAAGTTTGGCACTTGGGTTAATAGGACTCAAGGCGTCGTAGTGTTGGTGGTTCATTTTTTTTACTAGGACTCGAAGGGCCCTATTGGTGCTATGATTCAACCGATAGAATGCAGTTCTATGGTGGTTTAATGGTTTGAAAGTTTAAATTTACCGAATAGTTTAGACCAAAATGCGGAACTAAACTAATTAAAAATAACAAGTCACTTATTAATTATTTCTAGATAATTAAGGTAATTGATTCAATTATTTCTTATGTTTAAACATTCAGATCAAAAGCAATAAAAAGTAAATAACACCAAATAGGATCACGGAGGAAAATCATTATATTGATAAATAAATAAAACCTTCAGGCAAACATGTCGGTAAAATTCACTAGAAAAATTAATTTACAATTAGTCCAGGTACTACAAAATCTAAGCCGACTCTAGTAACTTAATTTGTCGATCATCGAGGAACTCCTTTGGTTTGCATGTTTGCACTTCTCAAAACACTGAGCTACTTTTTTCTCTCGTGTGGATCAAAAAGAAAGAATCTCGTCTTTGAGCGCAAGAACTTCAAGCGCCTCATCCCAAAACTCCAAAACAAGATAGGGTTTTGTTTTTGCATTTGATCAAGGATCATTCTGTGCTTTGATACATAAGCTAAAGTAATAGATATTGGAATATGAATATGGCTTTCAAAGAATATTTTGATGACTTATAACAAGGCTCTACCAAAGATGGATCAAAATGTAAATATATGAATATTTTGATCTTGTGTTAAGTCTAAGAATCAATGTAACGATTCGGACCTTGAGCCCAAGCCGTTAGATCATATCATAACGTACTGTCCGCTTTGGGTGAGCCTGGTACCAATTGGACAAATACCCCTTAAGTCTCCCATATGATGGAAGTCTTGAATTTGAATTCTGAGGAACGCGAAGAAATCCGTGAGAAGGTAAGTGGGCACATGCTCACCCAAAATGAACCGTACGTTATGATATAATCTAACGGCTTGGACGCAAGGTCTGGGTCTTTACAAAAAATGCGTATTTTTTTGTAACGACCCGAACCTTGCGCCCAAGCCGCTAGTGTCCAATTGGTACCAAGATTCCCCTTAAATCTCTCATATGATGGAGATCTTGAGTTCGAATCTTAGGAAACACGAAGAAATTCGTGAGGGGGTAAGTGGGCACAGGCTCACCCAAAGCGGACAATACGTTAAGATATGTTCTAGCGGTTTGGGCGCAAGGTCCGGGTCATTACAATCAATGTGTGTTTGGGTCTTCAATTATGTGATCTTTAATGTAATATAATGATTCAAAATACTTTGGAATGTTCATGGGGCTGTATATTTATATTGGATATTGTTTGGGATGAAATGGGATTCAAAATCAACATTAAAAGCTAATCAGAATTCTTCTCGAATGTCACAGTCGTTCGAACGCCAGGGTAGTGCCAAGCGAGCGATGATCCATCACTTGAGCTCCAAGCTCATGCCAAGCGAGTGATGAACACACTATTTTGAGCGCTTGACCGCCAACAGGGCGGCCAGCAAGCGGTGCTCAGTCCGTTTTGTGCTCTACTTCTTGATCTTCGAATCTTGATATTCTTTTACATCTTTTTGGACTCTATCAACCTCGGAATACTTTTACTATAACTAGGACTCAATAAATTATACTTTAACTTTGATTACAACTCAATAAACTCCTAATACAACCCGACTATAACTTGATTTTGATTAAGGAAATTACCAATTACAAATTTGGAAATTATTAATTATAATTTAGACTTTACAATCTCATCATATGACATTTTGTGACAAAATCATTTATTTCAAAGTCAAATTTAAAATAGCCTAACTGCCCAATACTAAATTCCTGAACTTTAACTTGTCATTTGCTAATTTTCTCAAACACATGAAAACAAAAATATCACGTGAAAAACAAGAGGAAACAGACAATTAAAAAAATATAATTAAGTCATATAAAACAACATAAGTAAAACATGTATAACACCAAAACATGCAATACTATGTGTAATTAATAACTTAAAAATAATATCTAGAAAATTAATATTAATAATAACAAAACACAAGATACAATATCAATTTTAAAATTCCAATCAAAGACTCAATAATGTAAAAAAAAAAAAATCAATCAAAATGCCTAAGACTTCCCCAAAGTCATATCAACTCAAAAAATGTCAACTTCTCTACCTAACTCATATACCAACTCTCCTAAAATAAATACCATATTTCCCCCATTTGTCACAAATAATAAAGGAAAAATAGTAATATAAACATGAATATCACCAAGAGTAATGAGTTAAAAAATATGCACATGCAAAAATATATAAAAAAATTTGCAAAACATTTGATGGGAGAAAAATATTCTTTTCTTTTGAGACAACTGTGTTTTTTTCTTTATGAATTTTTTAAATATACTACTATGAACAGTTATTTGCTTATTTAATACATATATAATTCCTAAACAGTAAACTTTTCCCACATAACTTATTTTAAATTTAAATGGAATAAATTGTATATAGTTATTCATGTGTGAAAATTGTCATTAAACTCGTGTAAGCAAGTCTCAAAATTTTAAATCATTGAGAAATGACATGTAAAGAATCACTAGTGAATAAATATATTCTTCAAATTATGAAAGTAAATCCAATGTTACTGGGACCTTTTTAAATTAAAAAGCACATATTTAATAGTATAAATTTTTATTTTCCCCCCCTATTTGTGAATATCTGTATGTGTGTGTGCGCGCGCGTAAACTTATCTTCATTAAGCATATTTAATGACCTATGTAACGAGCTTTAGGTTGATAACTCCAAAGTCAGATGATAATAAGATACCAAGCTTTAAGAAATCCAACATGCCTCATTGTTCGAATAAAAAAAGCTAAGAAAACAAGTATAAAATGTATTACAATAATTCATTTCTTTTGAAACATAATACTCTTTTCTTTTAAAGGGAATATATAAGAGTTCATGTCAACTAGTTAAAAGTCATTCCATATTTAAAGTAAAACACGTCACTAAGATGACCGACATCCCAAATCTCATGCATGCGGTTAACACCCACTCGCAGAAGTTTAAGCGTAGTGGAAATGATACGTGCAATAACCTATACGAAGTACTCCAAATAAGTTCTAGATAAAGTTAATGAAAACTTTATTTACTATTCATTAATTGTATTAATAATTGATCGCAAATTAACATATCCCAAAAAAAAAAAAAATATCCGTTTTTCTTTTACATTTCTTTTATATTTTTTTAATTTTTATTTTCCATAAAAAAATAATGCAAAACAAAAAAATAAAGAAAGAAAGAAAATGTACAGAGTGCATGCATGAATAAGTAAACATTATGAATAAAACATATGCATGCACCTAAATACCTAACCAATGAGGCATAGAAAAACTTTTAGCATGAAGAGCAACACGAGCAATACCACAACTAATATCATCACTTTGATCTATGAATTAACTCTTCTTGATCCAAAGCTTCTTAAATGAAGATGCAATCTTAGTCAATTAAGTCATTAACTTAGTCAAGTAACTCACTTGATTAGTAAAAAATATAACATGAGTAGTCAGATCTTGTTTATTGTTCTTAATCAAGGGCTTACAACACTTATATTTAAAATGACCCAACTCACCACAGTTGTGACGAGTGGGAATAAATTTAGGTGCAAACCTAGGTTTCGAATTTTGAACTTCAGGTGGACGAAACCTATATTGTACATATGATTTCGGTCTTCGGGTATCTACATTCTTGATCTTGTTCCTACTTAAGAGACACTTAGGCTATGTTTAATAGCCTAGAAAATGGGTGGAAAAGAAAAATCAATTCCAATTTCATGCTTAATTTTGGTGTTTGATTGTCAAACAATTCTATGAAATTCATTTCCACCCAAATTCTAGGTACAACTATTTAAATCACATTTTCCACCTTTTATATTTCCCATGATTTGGTGAGAAGTGATTTTACATTTTTTTTTTTTTTTTTTTTTGCCTTTTTTTTAAAATTTTTTTGGCAATGGAAACATATTCTAAATCCAATGGTAAAAAAATTTATCCATTTAATTGACAATTTGCATGAAAAATAAAGCTAAATGAACACAAAAAAATTTCAAAAAATTTTAAATTTTTTACTTTTTGGCAATCCAAACAAAATTTAATTCAAATTGTAAAAAAAAATTATCCCAAAAAGTAACAATTTGCATGAAAAACAAAGCCAAACGGATTAGGTGGAAAATTATACTAATCAAATACCATTAATTACAATTCCCTCTAAAATAATTTCTAGACAATTCAATTCCCTGCAATTCGTTTTCTTTCCATCCAAATTCCACCCTTGCAAACGCATCCTTAGATTTTATGTATTCTAACTTGGATAAATCTAAAGTGCCCACCCAGATGACCACTTGGATGATCGAATGTGAGTGTGCGGGCCCCTCATGAATAAAATAATATTTCCTCTCACACTCACATTCGGTCATCCAGGTGGTCATCCAGGTGGTCATTGTAGCATTACTCATTCTAACTTACCACAATGGTGACACGTGAAGATGAATCTAGGCTTGATTGAGGCAGGTACACTCTTATTTTTAAAAGAGGAAGTGGTATGAGAATTTGTCTCTGTCTCTAAATCCTACACCTCCTCTATTCCTAGTTGGTTTTTGTAACTCTAATATGTTGTCAACCTAGTTAGAACCACTACCAAAAGATTGAGGTTAGACATTAGATTTCTCGTAAGAAATTTAACCTTAATATCTAAGGATTTTTTTCTCAATTCTTGACTCTTTAAATCTATTACAGACTCCTTAAGTTTGTCTTCTAAACTTTCCTTTTTCTAATTCAAGTTTATGCAATTTCTTAAAGGTAGAGCTATTCGACCTTTTCAATTTAAGGCACTCCTCAAATAATTCTTCAAAAGCTTCATAAATATTTCGATCAACCTCATATCCATTTTCAGAATGTGCACTATAACAAAAAACTCTTTTGCAACACTCAAAAGGCAACATTCAATCAATGAATATTGCTAAAGGAGTCTATGACAACATTCAAATAAGTGAATGTTGCAATTGGTTAACTTTATTGAGTATTAGCAACATTTTTTAAAAGAATGTTGTCAATACTACTTTTCGCAATGTGCAGTGAACCTTGCGACTTTTTCGCAACGTGCAATGAACGTTATGAAAAGCGAAACTTTTCGCAACGTTCAATGCACGTTGCGAAAAGTTTTCGCAACGTTCAGTACCTCTTGCGAAAACTTATAAATTTTGCAACGTGCGGACGAAAGTTGCTAAAACTAACTCTTTTGCAATGTGTTTGTGAACGTTGCAAAAGTTAATTCTTTTTGCAACGTGCATATGAACATTGCAAAACAAGAGGAAAAAAAAAAAATTTGCCCTAAAATTAAAATCCTTCCTCCCCGTTTCATTTTTTCCATCCCAGAAGATCACTCTTCTTCACCAAGCAGAGCCACCTCCACCTCTCCACGACTTCGCCCGGCGCCTTCCTTTCCTTCTACTCTTTCACTCTCACGCAATGACACTGTCCTTCCAACACACACTCTCAAGCAATTTTAGATCCGTGTCTACGAATCTTCCCAAACCCGACCCAGTAAGCATTCTCTTTACTCGTTTGATTTTATAGAAAGTTAGGAGTATTAAAACATTCTCTTAGGGTCGTTTGCTGGCAATTTGTCTGATTTCATTGAAATGGTTTTGGAGTGAGATCTGAGTTTGTCAAAGTAAGTTTTACAGTTTTGTTGAAATACATTTTGCGTATGACGGTTCTGGATTATGTACAAATGTGTGAGGGGAAGGACTCGTTGTCTTTTTATCAATTGAGATCCACGTGTTTGATTTGCTTTCTGGATGGTTTAGCCGATGTTTAATTGTGAAAGATGAGACCTTGAAGTTAGAAGATTCTTTTGATAATTTTTTCGTTGGTTGATGATGTCTTGTTGGATATTAATTAAAAAAGGTCTTAACCTGCAAAATTTCTCACTCGTTGAGTGGTTATTTTTTTTTGTGTGAATAATTGTCGTATAGAACTCTGTACTTTTGCAAATGTAAACAGAACTGAGTAAAAAGAACTTACTGCAAGTTTCTCAATAATTATATAATAGCATTTGTGCTACCACTTAGATTCTCATTGAGTATGTGCAGTTATTTATGTCTGAATTTCAATTGCAGGCTGGAATTGGGTATTGAGCAATTCCCAGTTTCACCTTTGAACATGAAATCAAAATTGAATTATGGCTGGCCCTCCATTGTGCCTCTTCATGTTGAAGGAGAATCAGTAAATAACTGTAGCGTGTTTCCTATGGTAAATGGTTATTTCTATTGGGCTGGCACTGGTGTCTTTCATTCCGGGGTGGAAGGTAGGTTTCACACTCAATTATCAACTTGTCAGTTTTTTTATCTCCATTTTTTGTTCCGTAAGAACAAGATTTTATTAAGCCCCTGTTTGGCCAATAAAGAGACACTAATTGCTGGAGGTCCTTTTGTCCTTCCCCTTGCACACAAGCATAAAGTAAAAATTCTTCCTGCAGATTCGGAACATTCTGCTATATTTCAGGTATGTCTCTAATGAGTTTGGAGAGTTCTATATACTTCTATGCTCTAAAGCACGAGAATTAAACACCTACGAAATCAGTGTATACAGGGATTGCCGGAAGGTGCTCTCAGACGCATAATTTTGACTGCTTCGGGAGGTGCATACAGGTCTGTGTAAACTTGTATGTAAAAACAACTTTTAGATTGAATTCAAACATTTATGAAATCATACATTATTCATTACTTATCTTTGATCAATATCTTAATAATTCTACTATCGCCTTATGTTTCTCTATTTAATTGTTTTAAATCAGAGTTGGTCATTCTTAATGCTGTCACTTATAGGGATTGGCCTGTTGATAAATTGAAAGAGACATTAAAGTTGAAGTATGGATTTTTTAAACAAATTCATTATCCCTGTCTTCTTTACTTAAAAAATTACTATTCTATTTGTGATGGACCAAAACAATCTGGAAAGACTTATATTCCATGTTACTATTCTTGTATTATGTTGTTGTTGCTGCCCTGTTGCAAAACCCAGGATACCCAGTGTAAGATGTTCCATAGGGTATTGTTTCATAGAGGAGGAGGTCATTTAAATACTAATTTTAGGTACTTTACGAGAATATTGATTTTCTTAGCTGAGATAAATTTTAACTTGAAGCTTAAGTTTTTAATGGTCTCATCATGTTTCCTTTATAATAATCCAGAGGAGAATGCACAAACTTTCTGTAATCCCCATGAAACCGTGAAACTAAATTAGTGACCAAAGGATCCATCAAAGACTTATATTCCATGTTACTATATTCAACTATTCACTATACTTTCATCTTTTCTTAATCGCTTCCTGTAGAATTAGTATTTTGTAGGAGTGACTTATTTTTGTTATTCCTATACAAAGGAACAAAAGCTAAATATAATCATATAAAATCTGTCTGCTAGAGTTTAGCCTCTGTTTAGATTTCATTTTTTTTTACTAAAAAGTTACTTTTCAATGAAATAGTGGTGGATAAATGGGCAATAAATGTGACCCTACGAGATGCGCGGTTTAAAATTAAAGTTTTACTTTGAAAAAAAATGAATTCTGAGACCCATTGATGAAGCTGTAGAGATTTATTTTTTTAATGCACAGTTCTTTTATGCAGAGTTCTGTTTTCACCTTAAGGCAAAACAACTGAATTTTATAATTCCGTTTCCCTTCAAGTCTTTCATCTCGGCGACTACCTTAGCTTCCTCATCATAATATGGTTTCCAATAACTTTTTTTTTTTGTTACTTTCTGCAGGAGACTCGCCTTTAGTCATAGCCAGAGGTGGATTTTCAGGCATATTTCCCGATTCTGGTCAATATGCCTATCTACTAGCAGTGCGGGTTGGCTTACCCATTGTGGTTGTATGGTGTGACGTTCAACTTACGAAAGACGGAGTTGGAATCTGCTTTCCAGATCTTAGGCTTCAAAATGGTTCTGACATTGATAGTATTTTCAATAACAGGAAACACACCTACCTCATGAATACAAAGGACATATTGTTCAATGAATTTCTGATTTGCTATATGTTTACATATTGTTACAATGCTCTGTATTTGTTTCAGTCTTTCCTTTTCCTTCCCTGTAATGTGATTATTAATGATGAGACATTTGTGTACAATCTTTGTACATTTGCTTCAAATTTACACAGATGTAGGTTGCATTGTAAGTTAAAAATAATGTGTATCTACTTTTATTGTTACGAGCTCCCCCTTTTCCTCCCTAAAGCTTCATGGCACCAATCTGATCTGTATGCTGTTGATAGGTTCCCCAGAGAGGAAAGCTTTTTCCAGGAAATCTTTGATGAAATGAGAACAGAACTAAAAGAGAAGTCAAAAGAGGAGCGGGAGCGGAAGCGAAAGCGGAAGGAGGAAAAGGTATTAGAAAACCCCCAAGGAATCACTTGTCACTCAATTTTCGACATTTTGCTAACTTTCTGATGCATCATTTTGGTGTTGGAAGAATTTGTTATCTATTTGTCTTCAATTATACAGTTAGGTTGTATTTGGCACAATGGATTAGAGTGGATAATACTATGTATTAGGTGGATATATTCTTTAGTTTTTTATTCAAAAGAATGTTAGTTTCACCATTTTTCTTGAGCTGACCGAATAACAAAATATGAGGGGAAGAGGTGTGTTTAGGCTGGATAACAAAGGAAGTGCAAATAAAATTCTTTTAAAATGAAAAACTTAGGAATATTATCCCAACTTAATCCTATATCTCTGTCTATCATTCTTCTTGGGTCTCTCTTACTTTATTTCAGTTTGTGAAATTAATGATGTCTTTTTCTTCAATCCTCTTGTTCTTTGTAACAGTTTGGCTGCTCAATTCAATTCTGTATTCTGTAAAACCATATGATGCTAGTTATGGAGATGGCACAGAATCACCGCCAAGTGCTTGTAACAACTGCACCATTTGTCAATATCCTTGCCACCCTCAGGTGCCACCGCTGTCGGGTTACCAATCACACGGCACTCCGCCACCACCTCAGGTGGTGCAAGGCAACCGACACTAGCTGCTCCGGTTATATTTATGTCAATTGACAGCATTATGAACTTCAGAAATCGATATTTATGTTACATAGTAATAAGACGGGTGTAAAAGTTTGCTTATACTTCAATAGTTTGTTTTATATATATTTTAAGTGTATGGATTCAAATTTGTAATGAAATTATAATTTTTTCGCAATCCAAAAATCTTTCACAAGGTGTAAATCTTTAATTTTGCTAGTTAAATTTCGTAAATTGTTGTAAAAATAGAAAAAAAATGTTAAATTAATAAAAAAAAAGCATAAAATGATCTACTATAACAACAAAATATTGCCCAAAAAAATAAAAAAAGATTTGTGCAACATTCGGCGAGTGTTGCAAAAAAAGGTTTTGGCAACGCTCAGTGAGTATTGCAAAAAAGGGTTTTTGCAACGATCGACGAATGTTGCAAAAACCCTTTTTTTAACACTCGCTGAACGTTGCCGTATCTAAAGACTCTACAGCAACATCGCATTCCGCAACATACATGCAAACGTTGCAAAAGGTAATAGGCAACATACTTTGCACGTTGCAAAAAACAAATTTTGGTGTAGTGGTGATAGAATCATCTAGACAAAATTGGATCAAATATCGCAATTAAGCTTTGATATCAATTGAAAGTTTAAATTTATCGAATATTTTAGACCAAAATGAGAAATTAAACCAATTAAAAACAAGAAGTTACCTATTAATTGTTTCTAGATGATAAGACAATTAATTCAATTAATTCCTATGTTTAAACATCCACAAATATTAAGTTAAAAAGTAATAAAATATAAATAATACCAAATATGATCACGGAGGAAAATCCCTGTGGATAAAAAAAATCTTCAGGCAAATTTGCCAATAAAATCCACTAGAAAAGTTAATTTACAATTAGTCTAGACACTGCTAGACCTTAGTTGACTTTGGGCACCTAAGTTGTAAATATCCGAGGAACTCTTTTAGTTGTGCACTCTTGCACTTCTCAAAACTCTGAACTACTTTTATTTTTGTGTGGATCAACAAGAACGAACCTCGTCCTTGAGCGCAGGAACTCCAAGTACCTTTTCCGAAAACTCCAGAACTCTGAAGGCTAATTGGTGAAGGTAGTGCTTTATTTTGGTGTTTGATCAAGGATGTTTATGTGCTTTGATCTTCCAAAAACTCCAGAACTTTAAAGGCTAATTGGCAAAGGTAGAGTTTTGTTTTTGTGTTTGATCAAGGATCTTTCCGTGCTTTGATCTATAGGATGAAGCAAGAGATATTGGAATATGAATATAGCTTTCAAAAGATACTCTCTTGACTTATAACAAGGCTCTACCAAAGATGGATCAACATATGAATATTTTGATCTTGTTGATTGTAAGAATCAATATGTGTTTGGATTTATAATTATATGATCTTTAATGTAATATAATGATTCAACATACTTTGGGAAGTCCATGGGGTAGGGATGGAAACTGAACGGGTACGGGACGGGTCCACAATTCCCACACCCATCACGTCGGAGATTTTTGTCACATTGCCCTGTTCCTATACCCGATTAATCTGTTTATTTTTGTTTTTGTTTTTTATTTATTTTAATTTTTTTTTTTTTTTTTTTTTTTTTTTTATGTCTTTGACTAGTAAATATTATTAATTTTTTTTTTTCCAATTTGTTAAGAATAACTTATGTTCTCTTTAAATGATGATAAAAAATTTATTGTTATTTGATAAAAAAAAAACTTAAATTTGAAATAAATTTTAAAATGGGTGGGTAACGGGACGTGGACAATGTTTCCTGTACCCGCTTCGGGGCAATGACTCCCACACCGCCCATGCTCCATCTAGTTTACCCAATTAGGGTGGTAATTCCCTCCCCATTCGAGACAGGGCCTGCGAATATCTGGTTGAACATATTTCTTTGTCATCCCGTCATGGGGTTGTATATTTATAATAGGTATGTTTGGGGTGAAAATGGATTCAAAATCAACATTAAAATCGAATCAGGATTCTTCCCGGACGTCTACGTCACTTGAGCGTCAGGGTAGTGCCAAGCAAGCGGTGGTTTGTTGTTCGAGCTCTTAGTGATGACCCTATTTTGAGCACTTGAGCGCCAACTGGAAGGCTAGCAAGCGGTGTCCATTTCTTGCTCTACTTCTTGGTGTCCGAATCTTGATCTTCTTGTATTTCTTTGATATCTTTTGGACTCTATAAACCCCAAACTATTTTTACTAAAACTAGGACTCAATAAATCCTACTTTGATTTTGATTACAACTCAATAAACTCCTAATACAATTCAAGTGGGACTTGATTTTGCCAATTACAAATTCGAAAATGGCTAATTATAATTTGGACTTAAACAGGTTTCTATTGTAGTCCAAGAATTCGAGACACATTCATCTTGGGAATTACTACGCCGACTTCATGATTTGCAAGATTGGCCTTGGGTGTGCGGCGGAGATTTCAACTATTAAACACTCTCTTAACCTCTCTCTGTACAAAGCTAACAACAAGCACATATCTTCTCTCCTTTTCTCTCTTCTCTATATTTCTTCACATTGCAGCAGTCATTTTTTCTTTGCTCTCAATTGTGCTTTTTGATTATAAAGGAAATTTCCTCCAACTGCTTGCATGGTAAGTTTCCATTAACACTTTAATTTCTTTCATTTCTTTTCAACTTATTCCATTGCCTTTTTTTGTTTAGTTTCTTTTCGTGCTCCAAATCTTCCCTTTATTTCCTTATATTGGCACCCGTTTGATTATTTTATTTTCTTGGCTAATCTTCCTGATCTAAAAATTGTCCATCATAAATTACTCAGTAGTAATGTTTTATTGTTTTTAGGATGTACTATTTCTAGAATTATTTTTCTATTTTTTGTGCACGGTTTATTTTTAATCATAAATAATATATAATATGTATGTTGGTTTTTCTCTCTCAAAAATATCCAAAAAAGAAAAAGAAAAAAAAGAGGTCTATGAGTATATAAAGATTGTTATCTTGCTTGGCTTAAGTTCTATATAACCCAAATTCCACAGGATATTAAAGAATAGACCTATTTACTAATGATTTTTTTTTTTTTTTTTTTTTTAACTAAAACATGTTAAGACTTGAATTTCATCTTAAAATGTCAACCTTGTTAAGATGAGTAACCTAAGACCTTATAAGTTGATTTATGTTGCCATCTTTATTTAATGTTGAATTATATCTCTTAACATATAAAACGAATAGTTCTAAAGAATAAATTTGATTTTTACTCTTCTTGCTAGTCAACATTGGAACAATTCTTGACATTTTGATAGAAGCGTCTGTTTGAGCCCCATTTTTATTTAAGAGTGCATTTTGAAATAGTAAATTGATAGAAAATGTGTAGTTAAAAAATAAGGAAAATGTTTGGGTTTGTGTGTAAAATTATTTTATTGAAAAATGTGTTGTTAAAAAGAAGAGAAAAAAAATATATTTTGAAAATAATGGGTATCAAACAAGGCTGGCCATGTAAATCAATTTTGATTATAATTGGGGGTTTTTTTTTAAACAAATGTTTATACTGTTACATAAAGAAATGATCATGCATGAATCAAAATAAAGAAAAAATTCAATAGTTTAATTAAGTTTACACCACAATGGTTGTTTGTTGCAACACATTTTAATTTGAGGTAAGTTTTGCACCATTCTACATCAAATCTTGTACCAAACTGAAAATCGTCTCCAACTCATTACATTAAAACTTACATAAAATGAACAATGTGTTATGAATTGAGCGCAATATAATGACATAAATGAAATAAACAAGAACAAACTAAGAACACTAAGATTTACGTGAAAATCAAAGATGGAAAAAATCACAGATAGAGAAGGAGAAATTCACTATAATAAATAGTAATTGTGTTTACAACAAGATTTTAATACTCTAAATTAAGATTTAAAACTCTCAAGATATTGTATGAATATTATATGAACAATACAAGTCATGACTTATTTATATAAACCCTAAAAATCAAATTGTATATGAATAGGAGTTCAAAAACGAGTTAAAACACGAAATGGACCTGACCTGGATAACCCTGACACTCGAGCGACACGCTAGCGATAGGCAGACGATAGCTCTGCCACTCGAGCGCCAGGTGAGCGACAAGTCTTTGGAGAAAATCTGCAGGAGTTGCTCAAGCAACAGGTTAGCAAAAATTCAGTGACTTTTCTTTCTGGTCCATAATTTTGATCTCTTCGAGACCACTTCAACCAAAACTCCAATACCCACTAGAATTTGGGTCAAACTACAACAAATCTCTACTTTGAACCAAATTTCAATACAAGAAATTTTAAAACACATTTCCAAAGTAAACACCGCCCTCATATTCCAAACAAGCCCAAATTGGCTAAATCAATGAAAAACACCAACTAAGTTTAAGCAATGCTCAAACGAAAAGTGATTTTGTCATCATACCAATAGGATTATCATTGGAATCAACATTGTTTACTACAATATCACCGCGAGCAATCACATCTTGTACAAAAATGATACCTCACATCAATGTTCTTAGTACTCTCGTAGAACATTTGATATTTAGTCAGAAAAATGACACTCTGACTATTACAATATACTGTAGAAATCTGCAAGTCTTCACTGATTTCATCAATCAATCTTCTCAACCATATAGACTTCTTATATACCTGTGTAATAACCATGTACTTTACCTCTGTTGTAGGCAAATTTACCGTGTTCTGGAAAGTAGCTTTCCAGCTGATAGCACAACCTTCAATGGTAAACACATACCATGTAAGTGATCTCATCTTATCAAGATCCCTTGCATATTCTGAATCCACATACCCAATGACTCTATTTATATTTCTACCAAAATGTAAGTAAGCATTAGTAGAATCCCTCAAGTATCTGAATATCTATTGCACTGTTTTCCAATATTCATTGCCAAAATTTGTCATGTACCTACTAACTGCATGTGCCAAATCTGGTATTGTACAAACCGTAGTATACATAAGCGAATCAACTACACTGGAATAAGGAACTTGAGACATATAATTAATGTCTTCACCTGATTGATGATACAATCCAAATAATAATCTGAAGTGGGGCAACCAAAGGAGTACTGTTAGCCTTAGCATTCAACATATTGAACATTTGAAACACCTTCTCTATGTACCACTTCCTACTCAAATACAATCTAACAGCCTTTCTATCCCTTAAAATTTTTATAGTAAGAATTTTCTTTGCTGTACTCAAGTCTTTCAAACTCCTTACTAAGTTGAGATTTCACCATTATGACCTCTACTTTATGCTTGGCTACTATGAACATATCATCAACATATATTAACAAATATGTGATCGATCCACCATCTTCCTTTCTGAAGTACACACAACTATCATAAATACTTTTAATGAAATTATGACTGGTCATGAACGAATCGAATATTTTATACCGAATGCATCATTCGGTGATTGGTTCAGTCTATACAAGGACTTCTTCAACAAGCACACACAATCTTCCTTTCCAGAAACTGTGAAACCCTTTGATTGTTGCATATAAATGTTGTCCTCAAGTTCTTCATACAAGAATGCTGTCTTGACATCCATCTGATCAAACTCCATATCATTCTTTGTCACTATGTTAAGTAAAGCTTGAATTGAACTATACTTTACAATTGGTGAGAACATATATGTGAAATCAACTCATGGAATCTAACTGTAGTTATTTACTACCAATCTGGCTTTATACCTAGTATTTTCAATCCCTGATATCCCTTCATTTATTTTGAACACGCATTTGCAGCGAACAACCATTTTATCCTTAGGTAATTTTACCAAGTCCCAATTACTATTTTTATTCAATGACCCCATCTCCTCCCACATAGCAATCAACTATATGCTAAAATCACTGCATCTGACTGCCTCTGAATATGTAGCAGGTTCCTTAGTGGAATCAATACTTTTAGCCACACTCAATGCATAAGCTACCAAATATGTTTCTCCATACTTTTGTAGAGGTCTAATCTGTCTGCGAAGTCTATCCTTATCGATTAAATACCGTGGTGTTGCTGGTAGTGTAGGCAAAGTAGACAAAGTATTACTGTCTGTCAACTTTGAACTGGACTGATCTGTAGTAGACTGTTTTGAAACCTCTGATTATTCACTTGGACCAATTTTTCAGCTCCCTATGAGTTGAATGATTCTGTTCCTCAGTTTTATCATAATCCCGCCGAGGTGAACCGTGAACCATAGCAAGTTCATCAAATACTACATCTTTACTAACCACTACTTTCTTATCTCAGGATACTACAATTTATGCCTCTTCACACCTGATTTATATCCATGAAAGATACACTTTCTAGACTTAGGCTCCAACTTTCCATTATCCACATGAGCATAAGCAGGACACCCAAATATTTTTATATTAGAATAACAAGAAGATTTACTAGACCATACATCTTCTGGTGTCTTTTTCTCAATGCAACTAAGTGTAAACGATTAATAAAAAACAAGTTGTAGTAGCAGCTTCAGCCAAAAAAGTCTTAGGCAATCAAAAATTTGAAAGCATACAACGAAATTTTTTCATCAAAGTTCTATTCATCAGTTCTGCCATACCATTCTGTTGAGGTGCTCAAAGCACTGTCAAGTCTTTCAGGATGCCTTCATCCCTGCAGAAGCTATTGAATTCACTTGAACAAAACTCCAACCCATTATCTGTGCGTAGACATTTCACCTGCTTTTCAATCTGCTTTTCTATCAATAGTTTCCACTCCTTGAAGGTCCCAAATATGTCACTTTCTGTTTTAAGAAGATTACCCAAATTTTCCTAGATAAATTATCAATTACTGTCAACAAATAATAAACACCTCCTTTTGAAGGCACCATAACTGGTTCTCAAGGATCTGAATGGATATAATCAAGTGTTCCCTTCGTGTTGTATCTTCTTTTAATGAATCTAACTCTTTTTTGTTTTTCAAAGACATAATGCTCACAAAACTTCATTTTACTGGTCTTCTGCCCATCAAGAAGTCCCCTTCTACTCAACTTTGTCTTGCATGTCTCACTTATATGCCCAAGTCGCATATGCCAAAGTATTGTACTTCCTCATCGGTCAAAGAAGAAGTAGATATTGTTGCATCTCCTAAAATTGTGAAAACTTACAACTGTGTAAAAATTTTCTGTCTTCATGACAACAAAAGCGTCACCTTCAAAACTCCACATTCACTAGTGTATTTATGACCATTTGAGTCAAATGTACTCAAATAGTCTCCCCATCTTTGCAAAGAAGTGGCATGAGAGGATCCAGACAATGATCTACCAATGGAGAGGGAACCAAAACGAGAAATTTTCATCGAACTCTTGATTTTTTCCATCGAACGAGAGTTTGGCTTCTTGAAAACAATTTTAATTTTGCCTTTTTTGGAGAACTTTTTTAGTAGTGGGACTAGTTGAGTTTTCCCAATTTTTGTTTTGGCCCTGATAATAGCACATTTGTTACGTTTTCACCCTTTAATATTTTCATTTATATGATTATTTGACACCGAAATGCACTAAATGTTTCTATAGCTTGGTTTAGGTGGCAAATGGGTGAAACAGGTGAAAAATGGAAGAAACAAGTGAAAAGAGATCAAAATGGAAGAGACAAAAGTTCAAGGACCAAATTGCAAATACCAAAAGATAACTCGGAAGGAAAAATGAAGATATGAATATTTGAGGGTGTTCGGCATCAATTGGATGAGGAAAGAAGTCGACGGGATGAAATATAGTCAAAACGTCATCACGTATGCTGAAAAGTTTTGCATCAATTTTCAGCCTCGTATTTAGATCATTTTCACATGGTATAAGATCGAATTGGAAGTCGACATCTGAATCAAATTTGTAGACCATCGGGTCAGCTTTCCAACGCATGTTGAATCACCTCAATCGGATATCGAGAGAGAAAGATATGACTAAAACACTGAAGGCTGTCCGACGAAAAATTGGCAAATCCATGCGGTCGCATGGTTATAAATCCATGCGGCCGCATGGTTATTCCCGAGAGCTTCAAGGTTGAATTACTTTGTTCCATGGACCGCATGGATTTATACCATGCGGTCGCATTGGTATAAACCGGGCCAAAAATCTTTTATTTCCGGAAATCAACCAAATCAACTATGGAAAGTTTTTGGACGCGTTTTTCTCACCCTAAAGTCGACCAGAAGAGAGATTTCGACCATTCATCATCTCCTAGACCTCTAAAACATTTTTTGGCCTCAAGAACTCCATGGAAGGCTAATCTCTTTGGTGAAGCAAGGAAGGATCTCGATCGGGTTTGGGGATTTTAACATCTTTTCATTCATGTAACGTGCTCTTTATTGTCAAATAATTCTGGAATTTAGATTTCTTATTCTTATGGATATATTTTGAAGTTGGTTTAGTTTATATTAGATTCTCATGGATTCAATCATGTTTTCTCCATTGAATAATTGAAGTATTTATTGAATTCCAATTTCAAATCCCTTATCGGTGTGATCCTTTACCATTATATGCTTGATGTATATGATTGTTTTTGGATCTAATTTCAATGGATTAATGTGGAAATATGTTGTGGAAGAAATCTAGATTTGGTATTATTGTGGAATTAAATTGATCTAGGGTTTCCTTTATAAATTGGTCTTGAAAATGGTTTAATTCTTATTGGATTTTTCATAGAATTAGTCATGCTCTTTCTATTGTTTGATCGAATATTTATTAAATCATAATTTCAATTAAACTCAAGATTGGCCTGAGAATTTACTATAGGAACCTAGAGTTTTGGTAAGATGCAAGAATGACTAATGTTGATTGATCCAACCCGAGAGAGTGAATTCCAAAGCTTCACTACCTTAATCTATTGAATTTTAGTTCATAATTTTGAGACCAACTTGTTTGATCAACAACCGAACTTTCCTGCAATTTAAAAGGATAGATCACCCATTTTGAAACCTTTGAATAATTTTCCATCTCCCTGTGGATACGACACCCCAAAGCTACACTACAACACCACGTAACACTTTGGGCGTAATCAGGCCCTGATCGCATGGAAGAGTTTGACAAGGGTCTCTTTAAGACGAGTCATAGTTTTCTTTAAATTTTCGCTTGCCATTATTGATGTAGTGATGAAAATCTGAACATTCTGAGATCAAAAGATAAGAGGACAAGAAGGTCCCACCAGGCTCACCAAGAAATTGGTATGACAAATTTCGTGTATTAAAATACAAAAATCGTTATAAATTGTATTTTTGAGAAATATAAGTGGATATTAATCTTTTTGTAATTGCAAAATTGTAAAATCCTCTGATTAATGATTTGAATGTTTGAAGACAAGTGGTCACGTGACTTGAATCCTAGACTTCGACATTTGTTGAAAATTTGATTTTGTTGAGAACTTGACTTGTTTAGCACTTGGATTTCGGGGCTTATATTTTCACTTGGGGATTGACTTGAATTTGATTTAATTTGAAAAAGATTTTGATCATCTTGGACTTGACTTGGATTCGTTTGATTTAAAGAAGATTTTAATCTTTTTGATGTTTGCTGAAATTAGGCTTGAGAGATTTTATTCTCTTGCTCCGACTTTGGAATTTCTTCTATACTTCGTGATTTTTTCTGTGCACTTTCTCTTTTGAAATTTTATGGACCTTCGGTTCTATTTGTAGGGGAAATTTGTGTCCAATTTTGATAACTACCCAATTATCTTTAATTAGAAGGAATAATTGAGTAATTATGATTTTTTTTAGTGAAAATTACACCCAACCCTAGTATTAAAATCATGAATTCTAAAATCATGTGAGAAGTTTAACATTTCAAAAATCAGATATATTATAATTAAATTTATTATATTTAGATATATTATATTTAATTATTATATCCTTAATATATACATTAGTAACTGTATATCCCGTAATTTACGTGTTGTAAATATAGAAAGAGGGATGACAACCATATAGAACAACAAACATCACAGCTCTCTCTCTCTCTCTCTCTACATTTCTTCCACAGAATCCACACAACCCGTCTCCTCCATCGTCGTTCTCCCGTCGTCGCCGTCTTCGCCCATCCTTTAGCCATATCAGGAGCGAATCATCGGCGACTAGTACTTTCAAAAGCAATTTTTGCAAAGCGACCCACCGTTCTAGTTTCTACTCTCTTCTCCGTCGTCTCTCTTCAAAAGTCGCAAGAGACCCACCGCATCTTCTCTTCTCAAGATAGCCACGTCGATGGCGAGGGGGCGTGAGCATCGCTTCCTCTCTGCTCAACTCGTCGGTTGATGCTGCTGTGAACGGCAGCGTCGACTCCAGTCATGTGTAAACGGCAGTGACACGATGGATCTAGGTAGCGGTGAATATGGTGCGGTGGATCTAGGTAGCTCCGTGGTGTGGTTTGGCGGTGGATCTACATAGCTTTGTGGTGCGGTAATCTATTATTAGTGTTGGTTGGTGGTGTCGGAGTTTTGGTATGTGGTAGTGTTGTGGGTGCTATGGTGGTGGGTTTGTTGTTCTGTGATTTTGTTGTGGTAGTTTTGTGCGGTCTGGCGGTGGCGGTGGTTGTGTGTAAGGATGGATGGGGTGTTTGTGACCAATTAACCAATAAATTGGGTAATTTGTAACCAAGTATTCATGTGTGACCTAAAAATTTGATAATATGTGACTGAAAAATAATCCGTGATCATTTAATTTAAAAATATGTGACCACTAAATTGACTAATTTGTGACCACGTATTTAATTGTGACTTAAAATTTTGATAATATATGACGGAAAAATATTTTGTAACCAATTAATTTGAAAATTTGTGAACGATAGATAATTTGTGATTTATAAGTTTTCTGATTTGTGACCGATCAAATAATCTATGACCAACGAATAAATTGTGACCTATGAAATTTTCGAATTGTGACCGTAAAATAATTTGTGACATATTACAATTTTGATTTGTGACCTCGGAAACTGTGACCTATAAAATTTTTGATTTGTGACTTGAAAATAATGTGATTAATTAATTTGATAATATGTGACCGATAAATGAATCTGTGACCAATTTGTATAAATCTGTGACCTTTATATATTTAATTTGTGCTTGAATTGTGTGATTAATAATTTAATATTGCTTCATATGGTTCCGTCACTGAAGACAGCAAATTCATATAGCTGTAGCGTATGCCGTTGATTTGGAGATGAATTAGGGGGTAATTGTGTTATTATAGGGTGGTGATCTGTTATTTTAGGGAGTCCATAATTTCTAGAAACTGTCGCTATTTTCAAGGATTCTGATTTATATATATAAAAGATCTTATTTTAGAAATTCCAAACCTAATTCCTTATTTTTGAAATTGACCATTCTTATCTTCTGGTTTCTGAATTTTTCCCCCTTTTTTTTAGTGGAAATTACTCATTCCCCTACTTTTCAAAATCCTATTTCCTAAATCAGAATTTAAGTTTATAATTCTTAAATCAGAATTTAAGTTTATAATTTCAAAAATAAGAAATTTTATTTAATATTTTAATTAAAATAAATATTAGAAATTCCAAACCCTAAAAATTTATTTTCCCCCTCTCCTCCCCCGCCCCTTCTCTCTCTCCATCTCTCTACATTTCTCCCTTCACTTTCTAAACCCGCCGCCCTCCGTCTGGCTTCCAAGCCCAGCACCCCAGCCTCATCACCCACCGTCGTCTCCCAGCCCAGACCCATTGTCAATTCATTTCACCCCCAGATTGTGCGACGACAGAGATCCATTCACCTCAGACTGCGCGAGTCAACAGAGATCCACTGTCAATTATCCGGTGTTATTGATTGTAGCGCCGCTTGTGGAGGTTTCTATGGTATTTTGCAGCGTTGCGCGGTGATTTTTGTAGTAATTTTTTGGCTTTTTTTTTTGCGATTTTTGAGGTGGTGGTGGAGTGTGCTGTGGTTATGGTGGCGGCTAATTTGTGGATTCTTTAGTGGGGGGGTGGGGGTGGGGTAAGAGGAGATGGTGGTGATGTGTTGTGGTTTGTTGTGGGCGTGGTGGTGGTGGCGTTGCGGGTACTGTGGTGAGGTGCTGGTGGCACTGGAGTTGGTTGTGCTCATGATGGTGGCAAGAGGCGGTGGTGCTCATGATGGTTTTGCTGCCTGAAGGTGGTGGCGGTGAGTTTGGCCAATGTGGATTCGGCGGCCACGCTGTTGGTAGTGTGGTTCGGTGGTGGTCACAAGGGTTCGGGGGTGGTAACAGATTATTTGGTTAACTGTAACCACTAAATTGGCTAGGTGGGATGGTGGTTGTGCGGTGATCGTGCGGTGTTTTGTGTGGTTGTTGGAGATGGTGGATCTGGCGATGGAGGTGAGTTTTGTGGTGGCGTTTGTTGGCGATGGTGGTCACATATTATTTGGTTGACTGTGACCACTAAATTGGTTAATCTGTGACCAATAAAAAATATGAACTGCGACTAAAAAATAATGTATGACCTAATCTGTGACCATTAAACAATATGTGACTAATGAAAAATATGAACTATGACTAAAAAATAACGTGTGACCTAAAAATTTGTTAATTTGTGACCAATTATAAGTTGTGACTATAAATTGTGACTTATAATGTTCGTGATGTGTGACCGATAAAGAAATTGTGACTTATAAATTTTTTATATGTGATCGAGGAAAAAATTGTGACCTTTAAAATTTTTGAATTGTGACCGTAAAAGAATTTGACATTTAAAAATTTTGATTTCTGATCGAAAAATAATAAGTGACTAATTAAATTGTGAATCTGTGACCGATGAACAAATTGTGACCTATAAAATTTTTGAATTGTGACGTAAAATAATTTTTAACATTTAAAAATTTTGATCTGTGACCGAAAATAATATGTGACTAGCTAAATTGTGAATCTGTGACCAAATTATATAGATCCGTGACCTTAATATATTAATAAAAATCTGATTTTTGAAAGTTGAAACTCATTTTCTTATTATTGAAATGGGCCAAGGTTACTCTTACTTATGAAAATTTCTTTTTCTTTCTTTTTTTTTTTTTTTGGAAAAAGTGAGATGGGCCTTTGGATTGTATGGACCTTAGTAGGCTTTAATTTTATAAATTTAAGAGGAAATTACATCTAGGAAGGTATTTAAAGATCCAAAATCAAAAATAAGATATATATTAGGTTTTATTTATAATATTATAAAATATTTTAATATTAAATAATAATATTAAAAAATCAAATAAATTATATAAATATATTTTTTAAAAACCCTAATTTTCTCTTTCACTCTCTATCTCGTGCTCTCTCTCTCTAACCCATTGCTCTCTCGCCGCCAATGCTCTCTCTCTCGCTCTACCCACCGCTGTCTCGCCACACCACACTCCGACGACGTCATTACCAACAGTAGCGACAGGCAGCGGTGGAGATTTGCAATAGAGATGGAGATTTGCGATGTGTGGAAGTTTGAGATGGAGTTTTGCGATGGTTGGGGTGCGAGGCGACGGTGGTGTTTTGCGAAGAGTGGTGGTGGTGATTCGAAGACATTTTTTGGAATTTCTGCAATTTTCCGTCTCCAGATCTTCTTCGATGAACCATCGTCTTCTCCTATTTCATGCCACTCGCGACACCCCTGCAACTCTGCTGTAGAAGCGAGACAGGGATGAAAGGGAGATGTGGGTTGGCTGTGGTGATACATGTGTAGGTGGTGGGACGGCGGTTCTGGTGGGGATGCAGGTTTCGGTGTGGGCTGTGGTGATGGAGGTGGTGGCGGTGACTGTTACTGTGCGTGTGAATGGCGGCGGTCGTTTTGGGGGCAGTGGTGGTTCTGTGATTTCTGCGTGTGTGGAATCGATTGTGTTGGTGCGATTTGGCTGTGGTCGGTGCGGTGTGGTCTGTAGTGATGGAGGTGGTGGCGGTGACTGTACGGTGATGGAGGTGGTGGCAGTGATTGTGCATGCAAATGACTGTGGTGGTTTTGGGGTGGTGGGAGGGTGTGGGGTTAAGTTTTTAGGTGTTGATGTTGCTATTCGACGGCGACGGTGGTGGTGTCGCTGGGACTGATGGTAGTGGTAGTTTGGTGTGAGGGTGATGGTGGTTGGGCTCTAAAGACCTTGGCGATGGTGGAGGTGGAGTGGTCTTGGCTGCTGTATCGTGCGTGGTGGGTGGGTCACATATCTGTGGTGGGTGGGGTCACATATTGTGACTGTGAATTGGAACATTTGCATTGTCTTGTGGAAGCTATTGGGACTGATGGTAGTGGTAGTTTGGTGTGAGGGTGATGGTGGTTGGGCTCTAAGGACCTTGGCGATGGTGGTGGTGGAGTGGTCTTGGCGGCTGTATCATGTGTGGTGGGTGGGTCACATATCTGTGGTGGATGGGTCACATATCTGTGGTCACTTATAATTTGGTGACGGTCACAATATTGTGACTCATATGTTCGTGAATTGTGATGGAAATTAATTGTGACTTAAGAAATTAATCTGTGACCTGTTAAAATTTTGATTTGTGACCTCGGAAACAATATGTGACCTATTAAAATTTTGATCTGTGACCTCGAAAATAAATTGTGACCTATTAAAATTTCAATCCGTGACTTCGGAAATAATTTGTGATCAATAAAAATTTTGATTTGTGATCTCGTAATAATTTGTAATTAATTAATTTGATAATGTGTGACCAATAAATATATTTGTGACCAAAATTGTACAAATTTGTGATTTTTATATATTTAATTAATTAATTAATTAAATCATAAATAAAATTGAATAGAAACCTGATTTTTGAATATTAAAACCTTTTACTTTATTATTGAATTCATCATACTAAAAATCTTATTTATGTATTGTTCCCTAAATTTAATTGAACTAATTATTTAAATAGACCCAATCCATTATTCATTATTTATTTATTTATTTATTTTTATGTCTACAGCGTCTGTTCAAGCCTTTTGCACATCCAATTCCATGGCTAATCTTCCTGAAATAAAATTGTCCAATCAGACACGATCACGTCATAAATGTTAGTTGTTTGTTTTGGATTTTGCATCGTAAGTTACACCGCACTTATGTCTTTAGTATGTATTATATTTCTATTTTTGCACGGTTCATTTTTATCGTAAATAATAGAAAATCTTATGACAGTTTTCTATCTTAGCAATACCCAAAAAATAAAAATAAAAATAAAAAGAGGTCTAAAGGTGAGCATGTAAAGATTGTTATCTTACTTGCCTTATTTCTATGCAACCCAGTTTCCACAGTATATTAAAGAATAGGCCTGTTAGCGTACAAACAAACACTAATGTAATGAAATAAGCAAATTCCTCATCGCCCTTGTGGCACAGACATCGTCAACTCATTGGAGTTTGAATCCGGTTTATTAGAGGACGAGGACGATTTGCTAATAACATGTTTTCTCATTACAAAAGCTGGTTGTTTAGGAACGGGAAGAACTGTCGTTTCGCCACTAAGCATCAAAACTACATTTGACATGGTAGGGCGATCAATGGGATCTTCTTCCACACACAACAGCCCAACATTTATGCACTTGACAACTTCAGATTTTTCGCAAAATTCAAGCATCATTGGGTCCAGTAAATCTAGTGCCCTGTTTTCACTCCACAATCTCCATGCCTGCAGGAATAGCTTCAAAATATTTTAGACAGTGAACTGGCTAAAAAGTTTCACATTAATGAAGGAATTTAGCCACTTACATAACCCAAAAGATTTAGCGCTTCTGTGGACCGATAGAATCCCGTATTTTTCTTTCCACTGATTATCTCGAGCACGACAATTCCAAAACTAAATACATCTGACATTATCGAAAATAAACCATATGACGCATACTCTGGAGACATATAACCGCTGAATCAAAATAACAAATATTAGTATTTATATATATGACATTATAAGATGTATATATCTATAAGAATAACTAAATAGAAATTGTCTTTATTGATATAATTCACTAGGTAAAGGAGCTGAAGTCCGTATCACTACTTTGGACTGGAAAGAAGGAACGGAGACAAGTGACCTTGATAACCGTCTTTAACCAATTAGACAGAAGTTCACTTGAGAAGTGTGATTTATACAATTATTTGGGCGACAAAAAGGGGCGTTTGGGATATGAGTTAGATACTTAATTTTGTGTTCATTGATTATTTTAGATGAAAATCCGGTATTGAACGAGAATGGACGAAATGAACAAGAATTGATGAAAAGGATCGAAGATTGACGAAATCTAGAATCTATGTGTTAAGAATGGATGTTAAAGAGTTTACCTTGCAATATTAGATGGCGTGAGCCGAACAAGAAATCAGAATTAAGGACTAAATTGCAACAACCTAAAAAGTTATTGACCCTTGTGATTGCAAGGGTTGAAATTTATTCAGTGGTTAACATTTAATACCACGTGATTGCAATAGTTACAACTGTGCAAGTGCAATCGAACACACAGTCGTGAGCCAAAAATCTCGACTTTCTAATCCTATTCAATTATGTTGGGTTTTTTGATACCCAATAATCCGGACGATGATGAAAAATCGATGTCGGATATGTTATCGACACCAAAAGTTACGGCTCGACTCGGAAACAATTAATACACCTTGGAAGGGCCGAAATTTGGTTGGGTTGATGGTAATATTGTTGGCCCATTTAAGGTGAGTTTTAGCCCAAACTTAAACCCTAAACCTAGCCTATTTATATAGTAGAAACCCTAGTCATTTGTGTGTGTTGTGTGCAAGAGAGGAGAGAGTTGAGAGGAAGGGGGCAGCCGATTTTGGAAGAGAAGGGGGCAGCCGGGTTTGGGGTTTCTTGTTTAGCAAGATTCAACCATTGTTATCTCTTCTCCTTCCTCCCTTTGTGGGTTGCATATCACCACCCCCTTAGTGTCCTTTGTGGGCTGGAAGAAGGGTAACCGGAGTGGGTAAAACTAAGGCAACCAAGGTGTAGAGGATTGTTGGGTCGAGCCGGTAGATTGGTGTTCGTTTGGTTGATTTCTAAGCCCGAATGAAAGATTTCTCGAGGATTAATTCCTACAAATGGTATCAAAGCTTGGTTGGTTGAGAAATCTGTGATTTTTGGGTGAAAAACGGGCCGGAAAATGCTGAAATCGGACCTAGAAATTGAAGCAGAAATCTGTCCAGTTTTGAAAAAATCTGGCCGGACCTGTGCGTTTTCCGGCCAAACCAGTGATCGGATAGAAAAACCGACACCACCGTTGGACTGTGCAGGTGAAAACGATTCAGAATGGATAACTAAAAAATTTTCCGGCACCGGGGAGTCAACTCCGGCCAGGGCGTGGATAGCGCGTCGGCCGGAATCCGACGATGACTCCAAAAGACAGAATTTTCCCGACGACGGGACGGACCTTGTGGTGTTATCGGATTTCAGTTTCGAGCAATACAGTGAAAGTTGGACGATTTTGCCCTTTGACATCCGGGTGTCGGGTGTCGTTTCGTGTTGCTGCGGTTGCTAGAGACTTTAGGACGAATGGCGACGATCCTAAAGTGGTGAATTCACAACTCTCGATATTTACGGACCTTCAGACGTGGTCCGCTTGGTATCGTATTCTTTCTTTGTTATTATTGCAGTTAAAATTATTGTGTAACGTAATTTATTTTTCGGATTAGAAGTCATCGTGTGGGGTGATATTAGGTTTGGGGTTACCGTGAAAGGGTAACCATTGCCTGTTACTAGACCTAGGAATTACTTGTTAATTACGTGCTATAAATTCTTTATGAATTTTTTTTACCATTATTTTTCTACACTGTTAGAATTGCATGTGAACTTAGGAAAGTTTATTTTACTATTCTGTGTGAATTGTGTCTTAACTTTACTTGTGGTTACTATTTGATATTGATGGCATGTGTAGGTCTAAGGCAAGTGCGAAAAATAATACGTAATTTTAACTGTGGTGAGTTTGGACATGGTGAAATAAATTGTCCTAAAAATGATAATAACAGGAGAGATGAGATGAGAGGTGAGGCGAATGTTGCCTTTGGGTCGAGTGATGACCTGTGTGAGGTTTATTAAGAGTAAACCTAGTTGCTGCATGTGCATCTGTGTGTAACCCATTTTATGCATGATGTGTGATCACTTAATTCTGTGGCGTACTCTGTTTTGCTCTGTGAGTGGTGTGAGAGGGTGGTAGTGAGAAGAAAGATGGGCAGCCGTTTTCTCCTTTATCTTTGTGAGCTTGTGTGGTTTGTGAGATTGTGTGAGGCAGCCATGTAGGGTTATCTTCTTCCTCTTTGTGAACCTCCTTTGTGAGTGTAGTGAAGTAACCAATTTTTTTCTTTTCCTATTCTCTTTGTGAGAGCCACCTTCACCCCTCTCCTTTGTGGATATTTTTTAAGTATTGGTGATTGGAGTAACCTTGTGGTGTGTGGATGGATTTGTTAAATTGAGCCCTAACCTTTGTGGTCACCAGAAGGTATTGTTTTGCCACAGTGAGTTTGTGATGCAATTGGCAATGTGTTAGATGTCTATTGGTGAGGTGGAGTATAGATGCCTAGGGGTACATTGTGGTTTGTACCGGGGGATGTGAAGTGTGACATTTAGATCACGAGTGGAGATGTGATCAAATGTCTGGAATCCTTTATCAGAAAGAGACCCTGATCAGGTGGAGTGTGAGAGGACAATTCTATCACTTTTGTTAGGTGGAGCCCCATTATCCACGTAGTTTAAGAGAAGTGATGAGGTGATAAAAGATTATCCCAAGAACTTAGGATCTATTGTAGCTTACCTTTTAGACATGAGTTGAGTGGTTAGTCTAGTGAGCATGGTGGAGCGATGAGTGGAGATATGTATTCTCGAGGTGGGAGTAATACGGAATGGGATAGGATAAGTGTGGAGAGATCTTTTTGTGGGGTCATTTATGCATTTGTTGCATATGTGTTGACCGTGTGTTGATTAACTGGGTGTTAATATATTGTTGTGTGAACGTATTTGAAAAAGATCTGTGTATTATCGTATGTTATATCTTCATCGCAAGTTTATTTGTTCTTGATTGTCACTGTGATTATCTACTTCTACTTGGGTGTTCTTGACCTTAGCCCTGGTGAGTATATGAAGCAGGTATGGTATGTGTTTCAGGATGGAAACACGAGGTAAGGTCTGTGAAACCAATTTTATTGGTTACCTTGATTATATAAGTATAAACTGTGTGTTTTGTTTGCTTGCAGGTTTATTGGGAATCAAGGTGGAGATTGTTGGGTTTTTTGATACCCAATAATCCGGGCGATGATGAAAAATCGATATTGGATATGTTATCGACACCAAAAGTTACGGCTCGTCTCGGAAACAATTAATACACCTTGGAAGGGCCGAAGTTTGGTTGGGTTGATGGTAATATTGTTGGCCCATTTAAGGTGAGTTTTAGCCCAAACTTAAAACCCTAAACCTAGCCTATTTATATAGTAGAAACCCTAGTCATTTGTGTGTGTTGTGTGCAAGAGAGGAGAGAGTTGAGAGGAAGGGGGCAGCCGATTTTGGAAGAGAAGGGGACAGCCGGGTTTGGGGTTTCTTGTTTAGCAAGATTCTGGATCGCCTTCACCTGCACAGTCCAACGGTGGTGTCGATTTTTCTATCCGATCACTGGTTTGGCCGAAAAACGCAAAAACAGGTTCGGCCAGATTTTTCAAAACTAGACAGATTTCTGCTTCAATTTCCAGGTCCGATTTCAGCATTCTCCAGCCCGTTTTTCACCCAAAAATCACAGATTTCTCAACCAACCAAGCTCTGATACCATTGTTGGGATGTAATACCACATATCCCACTTGTTATAAGCATGAGCTCACACATATCTCCACATTGGTATGATATTGTCCACTTTGGGCCTAGACCCTCATGGATTTGCTTTTGGACTTATCCAAAAGGCCTCATACCAATGGAGATATATTTCCACACTTATAAACTCATGATCCTCCCCATTTTTATCCGATGTGGGACTTTGGTCGCATATCCAACAAATTATTAATTCTTTATCAATTGGGGCTCCATTTTTTTTTTAACCTAATTTGAGGTCTATAAGTATGATTCAATCATTACAAAAGCAGGGGAGACATTAAAGACACATTCTTGAAGCAATGTTCATAATTTCATATATAGATTCTTGAGATTTGTGACTCTAAATTGGGATTTGAAGGCATATATTCATCAATTGGTCGGGATATCTACAATTATCAAGCAAGAGGTTGAAGATTCATTTTTGAATTCGTGTGGTAAAGATCAACAATAGCTTTAATTCTTTTCTTAGTTTGTTGTATTGAATCGAGTGATTTTTTCATCATTTCATTATTTTTTTGGAAATTATGAGCGAATAAATAACTTGTTGTTTAGTATGAAAAATGTAGTTTAGGTTTAATGTTTATTTAATTCAAAATATTTTATACACCTTTGATTATGTGGTAATTGATTATTGTGTGTTTAACGACATTCAATTGCTTAATCATCAATTGCTTGATTTTGAGACAATATTGACACTTGGAGGAGATATATTTGTTTAGCTCGTGCAATAAGTGATATAGGTTCTAATTTAGGAGACACTTTTATAGCTTATGCAATCTTGATTGAATTCCTGCAAATTAATTTGTATATATGTCCATGAATTTACATAGGAATATAATGATTTGTTGTTATAATGAAAAATGTAGCTTAGGGTTAATATTTATTTAATTCAAAAGATTTCATGGAACTTCGATTGTATGGTAATTGATTATTGTGCGTTTTATGATATTCAATTGCTTGATTTAGAGACAATATTAAGACGTAGAGGAGATATATTTGTCTAACTCGTACAATAAGTGATATACATTTTGATAAGAGATCGGGTGATAGTTTTGTAACTTATACAATCTTGATTGAATTCCTACAAATTAATTTCCATGTATGTGTATTAATTTACATAGGAATATGGTGCATTTGAGTATGTAAGATCTTGGTTAATTCGATTGTAACACATATGAAAGGGGTTAAATGATGTTGGATTAGATGAATATTAAATAACCTAAGTAATATCAAAACCCCTAACTACTTAATCCGATAAATCTTCAAAAGTTTTCAAACATTGATAAATTTAGATAAAGATTAGTAAAGCTTTAGTTAGAACATAAGTTCTAAATTATTAATTGGTTGTCACATTAGTTTAAATTGAAGTTAGATTTAGGATAAAAATTTATAGTAGACAATTAGTCTCTGTGGGAGGATATTCGGACTTAAACATTCAATTTATTACTTGTCAAGGTATGTACACTTGAGGAATAAGTGAACAACATTCTCAATTGGTTACAAAAACCAGCCATACAACAAATCAATTAGAGTCGTTTAAAATCAATTCTACAAATGAATGGATTGTATAGACTTAGAGAATGGAAACAAATCAATTAGAGCTAGACTGCCAGCGGGCCATGCCCAACTTTGAAAATTGGGCTTTGTCGGAGACGCTTTGGTATAGCAGGAGAACCGGCCTAGGCCATACCATAAGGCATGCAGGATCCTGGGGAGCATAGGCCAGGTCGGCCCATTGCCACCCTCGATAACTCTAAATTGGCTATAGCACCAATCATACAACAAATCTTGAAGAATAGAGAGATGGAAAAGGAAAGGCAGAGGTAGAGTGTTACTTCAAAAATCATTTTTTCCTCTTCTTTGTTGTTATTTCAAAGAGAAGGAGATATATTTGTCTTTTAATCTTCAGAATGTAATCTAATTGGTTCATAGTGTAGTTAGCTGAAGAAACAGAGCTCTAGGGTCGCAGGTATTGACTGAACCGCGTAAACAATTTTATGTCATCCACTTCTTAAGTTGTCATTTAGTCCTTATTCTATGAACTGAATTGCTTGAACTAGACCAATACCTGGAGTTTGTATGTAAAAGATCATAAAAAGTCATGACAAGATATTGAAAAATTTCAGTAGTCATACAAGATAATTGTTTTAGATTGATACTTACTAGGTTCCCACGACTCTGTTGGTGCTTGCTTCTGTTCCTTTGTCCTCAACAATTCTTGCCAAACCGAAGTCTGAAATTCTGGGGTTCATCTCCGCATCTAACAAGATGTTGCTTGTTTTCAAATCCCTATGAACAATCCTCAACCTTGAATCTTGATGAAGATAAAGAATGCCTCTTGCTATCCCCAAGATGATTTCAAACCGTTTTCTCCAATTCAGTAAAATGCATAGTTTTTTATCTGTAGAAATTTTTTGCGGAAAAAAATTATTGATTGAAATGACAATTGAATTACAAAACATATAATTTTTCACGGACTAACCAAATATAAAGACATCCAAACTTTTGTTGGGCATATATTCGTAGAGTAAGATCTTTTCATTCCCCTCAATGCAGTAGCCCAAAAGTCGAACGAGGTTACGATGTTGAAGCTTAGCGATCAATACAACTTCGTTGTGGAATTCATTAGAACCTTGTGCGGAAAAGCTTGACAACCTTTTCACTGCAATTTCTTTCCCGCCAGGTAACAATCCCTGCAGGATTTTGTGAATTAGAATTTAAGCATAAGGTCACAAACAGACAAACTTGATTGTAGGAAACAATTTTGGAGAAAATCATAGTAAAACCTTGTAAACAGGTCCAAATCCCCCTTGCCCCAGTTTGTGTACGTCCGAAAAGTTTTCTGTAGAAGCTAAAAAATACTTTTCCAACTGCAGAAGGGAACACCGGTATCATTGTTGTTATCTCCGCCCAACTCCAACTCCAAGTATGCTACGGACGATCTATCGACCGCATTTGCTGTTCCAAGTATACGCCTTTGACGTCTCCGGATCACAACCCCAACAATGGCCAAGAGCACCATAACAACAGCAACAGAACCCACAACAGCACCTATGACAACCCCTTTATTCTTTTTGTTACTGAAAAACTGAGCAGAGGCAGCAAGTCGAATGTATATAGTTCTCCCACTGCCATCATTTTCTGGGGAGAGTTGTTGCAAATCCATTATTTCCCCATTCCAAATTGAGCATGCATTGCCATCGTAAGAATAACCTGTGCAAGAGCAATTATTCAAGCAAACAGATTCACATTCTCCAGCACTACCTGCCATCACCATTTGAGAATTTACAGGTAAACTAACTTGAGGATTCCGTAAAAACTTGTCTTTCCTCCCCGTAGAAGTACTACCATTCCCACACTGCAGCAAATCAATCTCTCTTATACAGCCACCCGAATAATCCTTCAAACTCCAATCATTCTCCGACTTTTTTTTAAATCCGGGCAAACAATTACAGAAGGGCAATGAATTTTGATTGCAGGTACCAAATGCCCCACAATAAGCATACACTCCACATTGCTGCCTAGGTTGAGACCAAAACAAATTCCATTCCTTCGTACTCTCCGACCATGATGACTGCTGAATTTGCCCAGAAACACTCATCACCAATCTCGATTTAATCGAAGGATTATAAAGAGAATAAGTGAAATAAGTCTCATTAATATTATCTACATAACTAAAATTAAAGATATAATTCAGTCTCATTTCAGGGACAAAACTGAAAATACGTCCATTCCAAGCTCCACTAGTCCAGTACTTTATAGTCCTACTCCGTGTTATAAAATACTGACTCCCATTGGGATCCAGCTCAAGAGAGAAAGGCCCAAGTGCAGGATCCTCAGAATTTTTCCAAGAAGTGAGAATCTGCTTCGTTTTTGTACGTTTGTCGTAGGCAAGTTTTCCACCAGGCAAAAACGTATCTGTTGGATAATCAAAACTTTGCCAAAATCCTCTAGTTGACGTAGGTTTTGACCCATCTCTCAAAACTAAATTCCCATCATCACCTAGAGTTGCCACTACAGAATTTGAGGTCGTCGAGATTACATTGGTGGACCAAATCGGAACCTGGGAATCCAGAAGCACCAACTTACCTTCTGAAATTTTCAGTTCTGCAGAACTCGTATCTGAAATGTATCTATCTCTATTAGCTACCCAAACTATGGTCCGTGGACTAACATTTTTGTACCATATTCCAATATAATATCTGGAAAAAGAACCTAAATTGAAGAATCCCAGTTCAAATGTGTTACCAGAAGAGACAATTGTCTGGCTTCCAGAGAGAGAGAGGTTTGCTGTGATGCTGTCAGCTCCTTCTGATAGATTATTGTTTATGGAGAAACATAGTAAAAACAACACAAAGAACAAGCAACAACAAGTGCTTTTCATGATCATGGCTGCAGAATGTGTTGACAGACAGACAGAGACGATAAGTGGGAAAATTACATTTGGGAAGCTACCCTTTTTTTTTTTTTTTTTTTTTTCCCCTTTGTTTTTGTTTTAGAGTACTGTATAGTTGGATTGACAAAAATATCCTTGCAAAAGACCGGACGTGCAAGTTTCATCCAATGAGAATCTATGCGCTTAATTTTGCAAAATTTTAAAGTCTGTGTAAAATTGAATGAGAATCAAGTACTATATTTTGAATGAGGCTTGGTGTAGAGGTAGGGGTTCACAAAATTTCTATCGACAACTCACGAGGGGAGCATTTTTTTTTTGGCATTTTTTTTATTTTGGTGGACCCCACGCATTGTGAGGTGTCTGGCAAGGTTGTGTGAACCCCGCTCCTGTACAACCAGCATTATTCACTGCATTTCAAGCTTTATGGCAAATCCAAAATCTATTTGAGTTTTGCTTAGATCAATCTAATTTAGTACAAATGGAAAATCAATTCAAACAAACTTATAAATCTAAGAAACAATGTGTAATTTACTTTTTTATTATAGCATATGGTTCACGGAATTTTACTTAGTGATTGATCAATAAAATATTTCAACAGTTTTCTTGAATTTTTAAACTAATTTTTGCTTCAGTCGAGATTTGATTGAATAAAGTTGGATTAAATTCATGATTTTTGAACTTTTATAATGGATTTACTAGTCATTTGCTAAATGATCTTTTTTTGGTGCTCTTATTAAGAATCGTGAGAAAAATAATTTCGTTTGACCAAAATGTCCATAAACGGCCTGTGCTATAATTACCTCACTTCAAAATGACTAAAATGTCCATGGATTTATGAAGAAAAAAATTGTGTTCTCATTTTTTTGTTACAAAAGTTTACTGTTGACATTCTACTTTTCATTAGTTTATTATGTGAAGAAGGAAATCATATACTTTTCTACTGCGACTAGTCAAATGACGCTGCTGCGACTAATCAAGTCAGGAGATGCCGTGTGGAAATTAATGATCTATGAAGGCTCTTGCAGTTTAGAGTGTCAGAAAATAACAGAGGAGATGGAGACTGAAGGAAATAGAAAATGGGAATTTTCATATATGCCACAAAATAGAAAATTCAGAAATTTTTTTCATTTGCACATAATTTGTTCAAAAATATCACTTTTATATTGTAAAAAATTATTATTACCCCTTGTAAACACATTTTGACATATCATCCTTTTCGACGAGTCCCGACAGTTAAAATATCGAAACTCGACATTTTAAAACTGTCGAGATAGACAATTTAACTGTCGAATTCGACAGTTGAACAGTTGACCAAGTTTGATCTTGTCGAGAATTTCTTTTCTCTGTAGGGGCAAAAAAGAAAATAAGTGACATTCTTACACATACTAGTGGATGGCACGTGCAAGGCACGTGCTGTAGTGTAGTTGACTATGTATTAGCGTGGATAATTTTGTATTATTTTACATAAATTAAATTTTTGCTGTGGAAAAAATTTTGTGTATTAGTAATGAAAGCTGAGAGAAATAATTTTTAGAAAAATCTAAAACTATCAACTAACTAAGATAGAAATTGTTATGTATAATACACATATGATAAGCTATGTTTTTAGATTAGATTATAAAAAATTCATGCATATTTAGTAATATATATTTGGAAAATGGCAGATTTAATTGCATGTGTAGTGGCTAATGTTGTGTGAGTAACAATGCTGAATTTTGATTTTGTGCGATTTTAATGGAGAATGAAACCTATTTTGAATGAAAATTAAATTGGATTATATAAACAAATCAAAAGACTGAAATTGATATAAATCTGAGATACTAATTGATTATTACCTTGTAGAATATATATGTTTGCTGAATTACACATAAAAAATTTATGTGTAAATTTAAATCCAATGCAAGTTCATCCAAGAACCAAACCAAGCTCATTAAATCCAATATTGGTTCAATCAAGAACCAAACCAAGCTTATTAAACTTCGTTCTGATTCTGGCAAGAACAAAACCAAGCGTATTAAATCCACATCTGATTCCATTAAAGATTCTACAACCACTATCAAATCCCAGCTCAAGAAACTAAATTTCACTTCAAAAACTCCAAATCCTACAACTACAAAGACCAGTTCAATTTCCTCCAGGAAATCTTCAGATTTAACCAAACTGAGTTCATCCAAGAACAAAACAACAAGGCTCATTACCAGTAAAGAAACCAAAACCAAAATCCAGTTGGAAAAGATTCTCAGTGAGTCCATATCCAAAAACGCAGAAAAAACTTAACCCAAAAGGCCCAAAAACAGTCACAGTCAAGCTTATTTGACCATATATTTCTCCATACTGTGTTTATCTTCTTTGGTCACTGGGCTTGAGCCTATCAAGTTCTTTTACGCAACTTCTCAGTCCACATATGTGTGTGTGCAAGTGTTTGCAATCCTCTACCATTCAGGAGTAGCAACGTTAGCTGCCTTTCCAGAATTAAATCTGAAATTGAAAGATCATACTGACAATATAAAAATACCTTCATATCTCAACATTAAATGGGATTAAGCAGAAGAAAAGGTAGTACCATGACTAAACCCGGAGTGATAGGCTCTTGAGAAAGTGACAACAAATTCTCCAGCATTTTGCAGCAAGCTAAATCAAAATACCAAGAAGTAAGAGATCCCCAGATAATTTCCAGCCAACACTGAAAAGGCTCAAAAAAGGTCACTAAAGGGAAAAATTCTGAATTTTTTACTATTTCTTGTGAGATTGATAATCACTTAGAATAGTAAAATGAAATTTAATATGAATCGCCTTTTTAACCTGTATTAAGAATGGAATAAGTCAATCTTTACGATGATAAGTTTGTTAAAATTTTGAGTTCAACTCTAATTCAGTAATCCAATTCATTTAGTATTAAAATAATAGTTTGTCCCAGTGTGGCTTCTAGTAGCAGCAAAAACTTGTAGGCGGAACGTCAAAAAAAGAAAATAAAAAAGAAATCATTAAAAATCTGAGTATAATTTAATAGTTACCAAGTCATTTCAGAATTTTGTAAACGAAGATGAAGTTAAGTAATACATCCAGGCAAGACGATTTGAATAGCAGGAAGTCTAATACGATGAGCAGGGTGCTAGCCTCTGAATTGCATGACTTCATTCCACTAAACAATAGGAGTGATATGAAATAATAGAAACTGATTGTAAGAAAACTAAATTAAGATGATTTTAAAAAATTAAAATCTTTGTGTTAATAAAAATAATTAATATATAATAAATATGTAATTCGATAGGAAATAATATTAAATATTTGTCGCTGAATACTAAATTAAGATATTTTACAAAAATGAAAATCTTCTCCTAATAAAAAGAAACGCCGAAAACTAAATTAACATGATTCTGAAAAAATTAAAATTCTTCATGCTATTAAAAATAACTAATATATAATAAATATGTAATTCGGCAAAAAATAATATCAAATATTTCTCGCCGAACACTAAATTAAGATATTTTAAAAAAATTAAAATCCTTGCGCTAATAAAAAAACAATGCCGAAAACTAAATTAAGATGATTTTAAAAAAAATAAAATTTTCGCGCTAATAAAAATAACTAATATATAATAAAAATGTAATTCGCTAAAAAATAATATCAAATATTTCTTGTCAAACACTAAATTAAGATATTTGACAAAAATTAAAATTTTCATGTAATAAAAAACAATACCGAAAACTAAATTAAGATGATTTTAAAAAATTTAAAATTTTTGTGATAATAAAAATAACTAATATATAATAAATATGCAATTCAACACGAAATAATATCAAATATTTTTCGCTAAACACTAAATTAAAATATTTTACAAAAATAAAAATCTTCCTCTAATAAAAAGAAATGCCGAAAACTAAATTGACATGATTCTAAAAAAATTAAATTCTTCGTGCTAATAAAAATAAGTAATATATAATAAATATGTAATTCGGCAAAAAATAATATCAAATATTTGTCGTTGAACACTAAATGAAGATATTTTAAAAAAATTAAAATATTCGCGCTAATAAAAAACAATGCTGAAAACTAAATTAAGATGATTTTAAAAAAAATAAAATCTTCGCGCTAATAAAAATAACTGATATATAATAAAAATGTAATTCGCTAAAAAATAATATCAAATATTTCTCGCTGAACATTAAATTAAGATATTTGACAAAAATTAAAATTTCCATGTAATAAAAAACAATGCTGAAAACTAAATTAAGATGATTTTAAAAAATTTAAAATCTTTGTGATAATAAAAATAACTAATATATAATACATATGCAATTCAACAAGAAATAAGATCAAATATTTGTCGCTAAACACTAAATTAAGATATTTTACAAAAATAAAAATCTTCCTCTAATAAAAAGAAACGTCGAAAACTAAATTAACATGATTCAAAAAAAATTAAAATTCTTCATGCTATTAAAAGTAACTAATATATAATAAATATGCAATTCGACAAAAAATTATATCAAATATTTCTTGCCGAACACTAAATTAAGATATTTTAAAAAAATTAAAATCCTTGCGCTAATAAAAAAACAATGCCGAAAACTAAATTAACATGATTTAAAAAAAAATAAAATCTTCGTGCTAATAAAAATAACTAATATATAATAAAAATGTAATTCGCCAAAAATTAATATCAAATATTTCTCGCCGAACACTAAATTAAGATATTTGACAAAAATTAAAATTTTCACGTAATAAAAAACAATGCCGAAAACTAAATTAAGATGATTTTAAAAAATTTAAAATATTTGTGATAATAAAAATAACTAATATATAATAAATATGCAATTTGGCAAGAAATAATATCAAATATTTCTCGCTGAACATTAAATTAAGATATTTTAAAAAAATTAAAATCTTCGCCTAACAAAAAACATTGCCGAAAACTAAATTAAGAAGATTTTAAAAAAATTAAAATCTTTGTGCTAATAAAAATAACTAATATATAATAAATATACAATTCAGCAATAAATAATATCAAATATTTCTTGTCGAACATTAAATTAAGATATTTTACAAAAATTAAAATATTTACGCTAATAAAAAGAAACGTTGAAAACTAAATTAACATGGTTCTACAAAAATTAAATTCTTCGCTCTAATAAAAATAACTAATATATAATAAATATGTAATTCAGCTAAAAATAATATCAAATATTTATCGCGAAACACTAAATTAAGATATTTTAAAAATCTTAAAATTTTCGCCTAATAAAAAACTATGCTGAAAACTAAATTAAGGTGATTTTAAAAAAATTGAAATTTTCGCACTAGTAAAAATAATTAATATATAATAAAAATGCATTTCGGCAAAAAATAATATCAAATCTTTCTCGCTGAACACTAAATTAAAATATTTTACAAAAATTAAAATATTCGTGAATGTTTAGGAGATATTTGATATTTGTTGCTGAATTATATATTTTTTTAAAAATCATCTTAATTGCATATTTATTATATATTAATTATTTTTGTTATCACGAAAATTTTAAATTTTTAAAAGTCATCTTAATTAATTTTTTGGTGTTGTTATAATTAAATATTTAGGGAATATTTGATTTTGTTTCGCCAAATTATATATTTATTATATATTAGATATTTTTATTAGTGCAAAAATTTTAATTTTTTTAAAAATTATTTTAATTTAGTTTTCGATGATCTTATAATTGAATATTTAGGAAATATTTGATATTTTTTTTTTTTGTTGAATTGTATATTTAGTATATATTAGATATTTTTATTAGCATGAAAATTTGAATTTTTTTAAAAAATTATCTTAATTTAGTATTCAGTGATTTTATTATTGGTGGGTAGTTTACTTTTCACGCACGTGCTTGGTTTTTTGGTTTGGTGGTAGCTGGTAGTTTGATTGGAGTAATTGCAAAGAAGAAACGGTGGAAAGTGGTCAAAAATATTAATTTATATAACTGTAGCATTTTTTTTTTTTTATTAAAAAGTATAGTGCAAGATTTTTGTTTTTTCCTTTCTTTGGTATTATGTGAAAATCAGAATTTTTTGTCAGATTATTTTTTTTCTCTTTTGTCAAATCTTGCAAACTTTTGCCGTGAATGTTGTGTCAGAATGGTTTTTTCTTTTTTGTGAAATCTTGCAAAGTTTTCTTGTGAATGTTGTGTCACATCTTCGAAATAGTAAAACTCTATCTATTTATTTCCAAGTCTTAACACAACAAAACAGCATTTTAAAAATATCAGTTATTGACATCAAATCATAACTATCAAAAATACAATAGGTTTGTTTTTCTTAGAATGATTTTTTATGTGAATCATATTTCATCACACATTTTTAATAAATATAAATATATGTGGAATGCAGTTTCTTCAAATGGATACCTCTCGCAGTTTCTTCATAATTATCTCTGGTTCCTTAAATCATAACATACGTCTTGTTAGTTATTTTAAAATTATTATATATTAAAGCATTTATTAAATATGGCAGTGATAATTTTGTTATATTTTTTTGTTATAGATGCTTCCTAACTCTTTTGTGAATAATTGGAGACATCAGCTTAGTGATGCAGTACGTTTAATTGGTTATGATGGTATAAATGTCATCATACAGTTAGAAAGGGTAGGAGAAAAAATCTATTTTGTTGGTGGATGGCCACAATTTTATGATCATCATAGTTTAATGGATGATTATGTTTTAATATTTGAGTACGATGGGAATACCACATTTGATGTTAAAATATTCGACGAATCTGGGTTAAAGAGGATTGTTGAGGATGATCCTATTTCTGATGAAGAAGAAGATGAAAGTTTAGAAATAGAGAATCCTACTTTTGAAGTGAGACTTACTGCTAACAACAACAGTCATCGCAAAATTGTAAGACATGATTACTTAAATTATTTATGATTCATATTATATATTTATTTTTTTAATTTGTCATTTTTGTTATTGTACTCTCTAGAATATACCTGGAAGTTTTGCTAGACAACATCTACCGAAGTTTGTGCGCAATATTCAAATTCATGATGCTTCAGATCGCGACTGGAATGTTCACACAAACTTACGACGAAACGGTATAATACAACGTCTTACTGTTGGTTGGGCAGATTATGCTAGAGAAAAAAAATCTAGAAATGGGCGATGTATGTGTGTTTGAATTAATGAACAATGAATCTCCAATGTTTAGAATTTACAAAAAACATTCTAATGGAAGTCTAACCCTTCTGTAAATTTGTAAATGGTGAATTTGTAAATTTTGTATTTTCCAAAGTAATAAAAATGTTTGAAATTTCATTCTTATGCTATATTAATTATTAAAAAAAAAAAGCAAATGAATAGTGAATTTATTATTTAATAGCAGATATTGTTTATTAGGAGAAATTTAAGAAAAAATAGAAGAGAAATTAGGAAGGAGTATGTCAATTTACAATCTCTTTGGTTTTACTCAATTTTTTAAAAAATGATCCAATTTAGCTTTTATTTATGTTTTAGCATTAATTTCAAGGTTAAAAATATCCTTAAATCTGTTTAAGGTCTGGTATTTATTAAATTTTTTTAGCATACTTGCATGTAAAACTTGTACATGTGAATAACAAATCTGATTATTACGAAATATGTAAGCAATGCTAAAGATTTTATGTTTGAGTGGTTTTTTTATGAACTTATATGCTTGTTGATTGAATACTTTAATACTTTATGAAAATCTATGTCGATTATCATCTAATGTTTGCAGTTATACGCTGCTATTGACTAAAATGTTAAACTGTTATAGAGGTTATATATTTATTTATTTAAATTTAGCTTCAACGTGTCTTCTTAGGTGCAGTCCGAATTCATTTTTTTATCAAAAGTCTTATACAAGATTTTTCCTAAATGCACACGACTGGAAGTTCCGAGTGGTTTTTTAGTGCAAGCCCCTCAATGGCAGCGACTACAGGCTTCTTTGCATCTAATAAGACAAGAAATTGAAGGATAAATGGCTTCATCTAAATTAAATGTGCTCTCTACAAAAATCATTTAATAATACATAAATGAATGACATTCGCAAACATGCTACATTGTCATCCAAATTTAAACTTGTAATATATAGAGCAATTGAACTACAAAGATTTATAGAGTTTTCAACATTTACAAAAGATATCTATACAATTACTACAATATAATCAGTCAGCAGGAATCAACATAAAGTTGTTCTTCATCTTACTATGTAGCATAGTTGCCATGGTTCAAGCATGATTAGCACATCAAAAAATAGGGATTCGTTAATCGGACTCACTATCATATTTATCCTGTTAAATAGCAGAGGGTAAAATGAAAGGTTACATGAAAAGAACAATTTTCTTGTTGAGTCAAAATAAAACCTCTTGCAAAGGTAAGATTTGTAAAATAATTTTGAGTAAATATATACCTCTCTGACTGGGGTTATAGAATTGCGTCGGGATGTCTTGAAAATATGCTGTATGGTCTCCTGGAAAGTTATAAGACTTTGACATTTAGAAAAAGAAAACAATTTAGCACGTGTTAAAGCATGTTAATTATCAAGAATTTTATATACAAACTATGAAGCCATATTCAAGAGTACTGTACTAATGTCGGTAGATACTCATAGTACCTGACATACAGTTATGATGAGGATGCGTGAATTGCAGTGTTCATCATGACAAGAAAAACGAGACTATGCAATAGCCTTTTATTTCTCAGAAATCAGAGATTTAGATTGAAAGTGTAACTACAATTGCTGGAGAAGAAGGCGATAGAGAAGATTAGTAATCTTTTGTTTACCCAAAACAGTCCACATGCGTTGGAAAGGGTTCTTGAATGAGTTAGCCCTCGTTGTATCATTGGGGTAGTCTTTGAAGTGGGAGCTACCTGACAAAGGAAACACGTGAAGTCACCAAATAATTGTAATAAGATTTAGTTATGAATAGGGAAGATCATAGGGGTTCTATGTTATATACAACACTATTTCTTTCAGTCAAGTATGATCGCCATTTTGAAGAAGAAGTTGTTACTTTCATGAATAGAAGTACGGTCGACAGAGGAGAAGTATGGTCACTACTTTTAGAAGATAAGTGAGAAATAAAATTTCAACAGCAAAATTTACTAATGACATTTCTAAGAAATGGAAATTTAATTATAAACATAAAATTCAAGTAATTTATTATTAATGATGATTGCATTTAATTTAATTTTTTTTTTTTTTGTTTCTCTTATAGTAAATCATAGGTTTAGTTCAATGCAGTGACCTTATGTTATGAAAATGTAAGTTATTTACCTGGTGGTATGATTGTGGTTGTGGTGGTGCTTGAGCATATCTGTGGAATTTTTGCTTAAAAGAATGGATGTAGTTACCTAAAATTTAGGAAAAAATTAGAATTAGCGGATTGAGTAATTGATTTAGTTGAAATATTGAAAATAAAAAATGTGCAACTAAATAATTTTATAAAACCGTTGAGTGTAATTTTTAATTTAAAAAATGAAATTTTTTATAGAGTATGTATAAAAGTTTTGCATAAATAATATAGACAAACCTGGGATTGAGAAAATATTCATTCTGACATATGTCCACTGCATTCTTTCGTCTATATATAGTCATTCTATCTGATTGAACTATTTCTAATGGATGACCTAGAATGAAGCATTCTATATATTTTAGGACAAAAATTTCACAATTTGGCCTGCAATAGTCAATGTTAGACTCAATTAGCATATACAATTAAATAAGATAAATGGCGGACGAAATTAAGTAGTGAAGTAACTATGAAAATAAATTGTTACCCGTTATTTGCAGAAGGTTGGTATGGTATAACCTCTATGTCCATTTGCTTGTTTTCATGCTTCTTGAAATCTTCTCTACGCAAGAAATCAGGTTGCCTTAATAATTTATGAAGTAGAGTCCATGTTGGTCTTGCATATGCTCTTGTTTCTTCTAGTGTTTGACATGTGTTGCTACAATTATATATTGCTAATTTCCATTCACGCAAATCTACTAAAAAGAGATACCAAATATTTCCAAGATAGCAGCATGGAATTAGTAGATAGTTACACTTTATCCATGGAAGACCACAAGTTGGCGAATTGCCAAGTAGATAATCTCGTAAGAAGATTGGGCAGTAAAGTGTTTCGAGGTCCTTGACTTTTCGTTGTTGCTCTACATCTAGTTCTTGCTGCATATAGTGATGACAGTTATCTTCAAATTGAAAGTCCATAATAGCATATTCTTGTGAACAACGGGTGCAACCACTACGGATTCGCCGTCTCAACAGATTTAATTCTATATCAATAGCCTAAGAAAATGATAGACATGTAATTAGATGCATGATTATGGCATGAAACTAATTATGACGATTTAATACGATGACTAAATATGGGTGAATATGACTTACTGATGTAGCGATTTCTTGATTTTTATCCAGTAGAAACTTTAAATGGTTTATGTCGTAGCGCTTGCTATTTCCATCATTCCAATAACTATGTAATAAATAGATTGGAATTAACTGTAGGTAAATTAAATGATAATTGTAATATTCAACTTCGTAAAGAAGTAATAGATTTGTTACCCAGTTGGATTTTTGGTGATCCAATCTCTAATACTTGTGTACTTCTGCATATTGTAATCTTCCAAGAGATTTTGCTCAGACCGAATCTTCTCTCTTTCGTTTGTCATTTTTGTTGTTGGCCTTTGAACTTGTTGAATTGTCTCAATTGGAGTTGGTTGAAATGTTTGAATATCTTGAGTTGTTTGAGTGTGGTGAGATGTTGAGGGCTTACCTCGGTCACTGTGGACTGGATTCTTGTTGACAACATCTTGCTGTAATGAAGCTATAATGGCTTCTACATTTGATTTCCAGTAAGATAATTCGTTGAGCCAATTCATATTACTTTCAGCAATATATGATTTTACTGAGTCTTTTAGTGAATTTATACTGGCATCTACATAGGAGTGCATGGAAGATTGAATCTCCTGAAAGTGAACTTGTTGCCTCTTTTCAGCTTCTTCATACAGTTGTCTTTGATAACGTTGCATCTCCTGATAGTCTTGATGTCTTCTTTTTTCATATTGTTCAGATAGGTGTCTCTGGTAAGCCTGCATCTCTTCCTGTCTTCTTTTTTCATGTTCTTCAAATAGGCATTTTTGGTTCTCAAGATAGTCAGACTGTTGTTTTTTTTATTCTTGAAGCATATCTGTCTTTAACTTACTGTACAAAGTTGACATATCTGATACTACATGCTGCCTATACATGCTGAAGACTTCTTCCATTTGTTCTTTAGTTATGTAGTTGGATCTGACAGTAGGAGAAGTTGATTGAATTCCGATCTCATCTGGAATATCTGCTTGAGGTATTTCTCCTGCTGTATCTGGTAGGTTAAGTGGTTGGTTCACATGTATGGAATTTAGTACATTGTTTTCATTGTCCAATGGTAGTGAAAGACCTGTGTACCATGGTGTTTGTAATTCTTCTTCTGTTGGGTGTAATACTGTGACTAAGTGTACCTAAATATATATTTGAAAGTTTTTGTTAAATAGAATAAACAAACGTGATAGAATTGTTAAATATAGATGTAGGTTGATAAAAGAAGACATACCTCTTCGGTGGCCAAAAAGTGTCTAATAGTTTCTTCTGATAATTTTTTGTTCGGCTTCCACCTATGTATTCTTGGAGTTTGCAAAGTTTTATATCTACGTCGACCAAATGCTTCTCCAATCTCAGGAAATGCTTCGTAAATCCAAAACTACAATAATAAGAGATTTAAGTATTAACTATAAATAATTCTTGTACACATAGTTTAAGAGTTTATAAACAAAAAATATACCTGAAACGCAAGTGGATATCCGTGCAATGAATATTTACAATCAGTTTGTTCATTATGTTGCATTCTCTGCACCCGTTCTTGCAATGAGTGTAACAGAACAAAATATGCTTTTCGACCCCAAGGATATGCAAGAAAGTCATCAACATTCTCAACCATGCTAAGACACTTGTAATCAATAATTCTTCGGGTTGGTTTCAACACACATTCCACTAACATAACTAATCCTAGTTTGAATTTATCATCTTCATCTTGGCAAAGGTGGAATGCTTCAAAAAGCTTTCTCATAGTAATCACTTTTGTACCATCAAAATATTGATTCCTAAGCCTAGCATTATTCAATTGAAGATTGACATTGGACTCGTGACATGGCAATCCAGTAATCAGACAAAATTCTTGCATACCAAAACGGGCAAACTGATTGTTTAACTGTACCCACATCTCATTCTTCTTACCACAGTTTACAAACCTTATTATGAATTCATGCACTAACTTGCCGGTAAACTGTTGTTGTTCTTCTCCTCTGTAAATAATACCATATAGAAATCCATAGAAATTACTCCTGAATAAAGAAGCTTGTTGTTCGGCAGTTATAAATTCCAGGAAATCTTTGATGAATTGATGATGTGGATACTGTGTGATGGTAGCGGAACACCACTGGTTTGGAGAGAGTATATATTCCATAGACATCTACACAAGTGATTAAGTAGAATTAAATTTATTAATAATGAAAATACAATACGTCTATTGAAACTAAAAATTTAATTATTGTCAACTAATAATATATAGTTGGAGAGAAAAGTAAATTTGAGGTGCTTCTCAACTTAAAGTATATGCTTTGTCTAGTACGGTACAGGTAATTTTTGTTGGTTTTACAGGTGTGTACCTTATAATTATTTAGAATTTTATTACTATGTTATTGTTGTTTAATAAACCATAATGCAAAATTATATGAAAATCTAAGATAAAAAAAAGGAGAAAACTTGCCTTTAAAATTTATGCAGAGTTGAGTACTAATTTTAAATCTTGACAACTGAATTTAGAATAGGAAATTGATAGTGAAGTTCATAAATTTCCTTCTAAAGGGATGTTTTGTCTAACAATTTTGTACATAGTTGGGTGGGGGTGCAATTGAAAAGTTCTGGTGATCAGCTATACTCTCAGGATCAAAAGAATGGAGCAGACAAATACTTATTCTGAGGTGATTGAGGAAACAAAATTGTAGGTATGAGGAGAAGAATAAATGAATAACGATTTCATTAAGTTTCTGGAGTCACTCTACTATGAGGATTTTTTGCTCCTATATAGCCTTACACTCACTTTATAGAGTTAGTCATAACTGTAGGATTTGAAATTTACCTTCAGGGCTAAGGAAATGGTGGTTAAAAAGGATTAGAATGAGCTATTTTAAGATTTGTTGATCCATCTATGATATTGAAAGTTTATAGCGTATTTGACTAAGTTCAAAACCTTTTCTGAGAAGCATCACTTCTCAAAATAGGTGCTTATAAGAATTTCTTAAGTTTAGCCAAACATGGTTCCTACAAATTACAAAAGGAAGTGAATAATCGATGCACCTGAAGATAAATCATTCTAACAGGGAGTGTATGGCTAACTATTTAAACTATATCAAGTTTCATATACACAATTTAACAAACAGTTTGTAGGTTTTATGTTTTCATGAAACTTTCGAAATTATTGGGGTTAATGAAGCTAGTTTTCACTTGAATTTAGCTCAACAATCATAAACCCAACACTACCTAATGCCGTACTGCATTTAGTACTCTAGTCAATCATCCAATTTTAGATGCAAAATAACAATAGAAAGAAGAAGAGAAAAAAAGTTTTACCTCGTTGATAAAGATACAAAAAACCGGCTTGTACGAATTGAAATATTGAATAAGAAGTGTGGGTTTTCACGATCGCACTTTGGTCTTCAGTTTTGGGTATTTGCTGTTGACTGTTTTGGGTATTTCGAACTTCGGACTTCAAATTGTTTGCAGAATTCGCACGCCAGTGACAGACCACTACTTTACTTGATGGCGAAAAAGAAGGCACAATATGGACGATGATGTTGGAAAAAGGAGATTATGAGAAGTTTGAAGAAGAAATGAGTGGAAAAGAAAGGGAGGTAGGTGAATGGAGTTAAGAGAAATGATAGATTTTAATCGTGGGCGTAGGAGAGACACGGGGTTCTCGCACTGTATGTACATCTCGCATGGTGCGAGATCTGCACCACAGCAGATCTCGCACTGTGCGAGAGACACGGTGTCTTTGGCAAGGCACCGTGTGTCTCGGATGGTGCGAGAACTGGCGAGCGTAGATGTCGCACCATGCGAGACGCACGGTGCCTTGCGAAAGAAACCGTTTGTCTTGCACGGTGCGAGATTTGTAGGAGCGCACACCTCGCACTATGCGAGAGTCACGGTGGCTTTCGCAAGGCATCGTGCGTCTCGTATGGTGCGAGATGTGTACCGTTCTCTTTGACATGGAAAAGTTGTAATGTCGCACTGTGCGAGAGGCAAGGTTTTAATTTTGTTTGCTTAATTGTATATTTATTGTATATTTGTTATTTTTATTAAGAGGAAGATTTTAATTTTTTAAAAATTGTCTTATTTTAGTTTTTGGTGATCTTATAATTAAATATTATTTCTTGTCGAATTGCATATTATTATATATTAGTTATTTTTATAAGCGAGAAGATTTTAAATTTTTTAAAATGATCGGCATTGCTTTTTATTAGTCGAAGATTTTAATTTTTTAAAAATATCTTAATTTAGTGTTGGCGAGAAATATTTGATATTATTTTTTGTCGAATTACATATTTATCATATATTAATTATTTTTATTAGCGTGAAGATTTTAATTTCTTTAAAATCATGTTAATTTGGTTTTTGGCATTTTTTTTATTAGTGCGAAAATTTTAATTGTTTTAAAATATCTTAATTTAGTGTTCGGCGATCTTATAATCAAATATTTAGCAAATATTTGATATTATTTCTTGTCGAATTGCATATTTATTATATATTAGTTATTTTTATAAGCGCAAAGATTTTAAATTTTTTTAAAATCATCTTAATTTAGTTTTTGGTATTGTTTTTTATTAGCCGAAGATTTTAATTTTTTTAAAATATCTTAATTTAGTGTTAGCGAGAAATATTTGATATTATTTTTTGTCGAATTGCATATTTATCATATATTAATTATTTTTATTAGAGCGAAAATTTTAATTTTTTTTTAAAATCATGTTAATTTAGTTTTTGGCATTATTTTTATTAGCACAAAAATTTTAATTGTTTTAAAATATCTTAACTTAGTGGTCAACGATCTTATAATTAAATATTTAGTAAATATTTGATATTATTTCTTGTCGAATTGCATATTATTATATATTAGTTATTTTTATAAGCGCGAAGATTTTAAATTTTGTAAAATCATCTTGATTTAGTTTTCGGCATTGCTTTTTATTAGCCGAAGATTTTAATCTTTTTAAAATATCTTAATTTAGTATTTGCGAGAAATATTTGATATTATTTTTTGTCGAATTTCATATTTATCATATATTAATTATTTTTATTAGCGTAAAGATTTTAATTTCTTTAAAATGATGTTTATTTAGTTTTCGGCATTTTTTTTATTAGTGCAAAGATTTTAATTGTTTTAAAATATCTTAATTTAGTGTTCGGCGATCTTATAATGAAATATTTAGCAAATATTTGATATTATTTCTTGTCGAATTGCATATTTATTATATATTAATTAATTTTATAAGCGCGAAGATTTTAAATTTTTTAAAATCATCTTAATTTAGTTTTCGGTATTGCTTTTTATTAGCCGAAAATTTTAATTTTTTAAAAATATCTTAATTTAGTGTTGGCGAGAAATATTTGATATTATTTTTTGTCGAATTGCATATTTATCATATATTAATTATTTTTATTATCGCGAAGATTTTAATTTCTTTAAAATCATGTTTATTTAGTTTTCGGCATTTTTTTTATTAGTGCGAAGATTTTAATTATTTTAAAATATCTTAATTTAGTGTTCGGCGATCTTATAATGAAATATTTAGCAAATATTTGATATTATTTCCTGTCGATTTGCATATTTATTATATATTAATTATTTTTATAAGCGCGAATGATTTTAAATTTTTTAAAATCATCTTAATTTAGTTTTCGGCATTGTTTTTTATTAGCCGAAGATTTTAATTTTTTTAAAATATCTTAATTTAGTGTTGGCGAGAAATATTTGATATTATTTTTTGTCAAATTGCATATTTATCATATATTAATTATTTTTATTAGCGCGAAGATTTTAATGATTTTAATAATTTAGTTTTCGGCATTTTTTTTTATTACTCCGAAGATTTTAATTGTTTTAAAATATCTTAATTTAGTGTTCGGCGATCTTATAATTAAATATTTAGCAAATATTTGATATTATTTCTTGTCGAATTGCATATTTATTATATATTAGTTATTTTTATAAGAATTTTTTTAAAAATCATCTTAATTTAGTTTTTGGCATTGTTTTTTATTAGTAGAAGATTTTAATTTTTTAAAAATATCTTAATTTAGTGTTGGCGAGAAATATTTGATATTATTTTTTGTTGTATTGCATATTTATCATATATTAATTATTTTTATTAGCGCGAAAATTTTAATTTTTTTAAAATCATCTTAATTTATTTTTCTGGCGTTGTTATAGTTGAATATTTATGAAATATTTGATATTTTTTTTGTTGAATTGTATATTTATTATATATTAAATTTTTTTATTAGGGTGAAATTTTTTTTTTTTAAAATGATCTTAATTTATTAGATAAGTGCATTTATATCTAATATTTGATATTTTTTTTTTCTATATTTATTATATATTAGGTGAGTGCATTTAATGTATGGATTGAGTTAGAAGGAGTGGTTGTAAAGATTGCATTTATTATGTATGTATATATTTTAGTGTATATTTCCATACTTCAAGAGTAATTGGTATTGTAAAGAGTGGTTTTTATGTGAAATTGGAGCTAGTTTGATCGATCAAGGTAATTGTGCTTTAACTTTTTACCCATTTTGTATTGAAGACTTATGATTGTATTTAGATGTCTTATTGTGTCACAATCACTGGCTATGGTGATCCATGTTAGAACCGTGACGGTGTGATGGAAAATACCAGGTTATCTCCTTGACATGGCCACGGAGATGGCCTCGCCATGTCCGTGACCGGGCCACGGACACGCCCGGGGAAATCCGTGACATGGTCACGAAGAAGCCGGGATGTGTCCGTGACATGGTCACGGACATGCTTGGGCATGTCCGTGACACTGTCACGGAGATGCTTGGGTATCTCCGTGACAGTGTCACGGACATGTCCAAGCATGTCCGTGACCATGTCACGGAGATGTCGGGGCGTGTCCGTGACATGGTCACGGACATGGCTTGGCCATCTCGGTGACCATCAAGGTGATGGCCAGGCCATCTTCGTGAGCGTGTAACGGAATGGGCCAGCATGTTGTGACACGAAGTTTTTTAAATATATAAAATTTCGTTTTTATTTTAATATTGATAGATTTAATTATAAATATTTTTGCAGATGGCTTTAGAGTACATAATCTCTCCAGACCAGTGGTTTTCTGCTACTATTGTTCAATATCCAAATAGTAAATATGTGCAAGATTTTATAAGATTTATAGGTTCAAATCATCAAGCTTCTGTGTTATGTAGTAGTTTTTATGGATTCCTTTATGGATTTATTTATAGAAGAGAAGAACAAGAAATAGAGAAAGAAGAACAGTTTAGTAGTAAATTAGTACATGAATTTATAATGAGGCTTATAGATTGTGGAAAGGAAAATGAAATTTGGGTAAAGTTAGATGACCATGTTGCTAGGTTTGGTATGCAAGAATTTTGCCTTATTACAGGATTACCATGTCATGAAACATCAATGAATATCGACGATAGTAACAATCGTCTTAGGAATCATTATTTTAATGGTAACAAAAGAATTAGTATGACAATGTTATCCCAGACATTCCGTATGTGTGAGGACGAAGAAGATAAGTTTAAATTGGGATTAGTTATGTTGGTGGAGTGTGTTTTGAAGCCAACCTCCAGACAAATTGATTATAGAATTCTTGGTATGGTGGATCATTTGGATGAATTTCTTGCGTATCCTTGGGGACGTAAGGTATATTTTACCTTGTTAAATTCGTTGAAAGAGTCACAATCAGAAAGAATACTGAGAACGCAGGAAACTCAACAAATTGCTAAGTATGCATTGCGAGGGTATCCACTTGCATTTCAAGTAAGTTAGAAATGTTTAATGCAAATTTGTTTTTTCGAGTTATCATGTGTAAATATTTTGTATTAATTATTATAAATATATTTTAGTATTGGATATACGAAGCATTTCCAGAGATTGGGAAGAAATTTGGACACCGTACATACAAAAATCTACAAAGTCCAAGAATGCACAGGTGGAAACCCAAGAAAACAATCAGTGAGGTAACAATTAAGCAATTTTTGAATAGAAAGAAGGTATGTTTTTAATATGATTCCAAATGAATTATATTAGCATTTAATTATTTGAAAGTCAAGTAAAAGTTGTAATTTGATTGTCAATTCTTATATTTTCCTTTCCATTATAGATCACAGTACTTCCAGTGCTTCACCCAACAGAAGAAGAGCTACAGACGCCATGGTACAGAACACTATCATTGTCGGCCGATAACGAACACGGTATATTAGATGCTATTGTGAACAGAGAAATAGATAATATACCATTAGAAATTCCAGTTAATATTTATCGGCAAGAAAGCACCATTCCTGAAGTTTCGAGGACTTCGACGGGTATTGGTAGTAGTTCGGCTTTTCGTGGCTCTAACTATATAACTGAAGATCGGATAGAAGAAATGTTGGGGATACAGAGGCAAAATATTTTATCAGATATGTCTGATGTATATAACAACATGAAGGCTGAAATTGTTGCAGATTCAAGAGCAAATTATCACACAATTTTGAGAATCAAAAACAGCTGTTCGAAGAACAAAGAAAGTGGCATGAAGATTACATGGATACTTCAGTATCAAATTTGTTCAATACACATATTGCTCAAGAAGCAGAAAATCAAGAAGCTCGTTATCAAGCTATTCTTCAGAGGCAAGAACAGTTTTTTGAACAACAAAAAAAATCACAGGAAGATTATTACCAACACATGAAGTCTCACATAGATCAAAGACATGACGATATGGTGAACAAAATGTGTAACTGGGAATCAAACATGGCAACCATTAGTGGTTTTATGCAGCAACATGTTTCTGTCCATCCAAGTACAATTCCTAGTCATGGACCTCTGGAGACAGCAAGAGTTGAACCAGTTGAAATGTTGGTAAGAAACAAGAAAAAAAAAAGAGAAATCCAAAGAATCTTCGTCATCTATAGTTCGGCATTTGGAAAACTTTGACATGGACAAATACAGAACAATTATAGATTGGATAATGGTGAAGAAACCTGGGTGAGAAATTCAATTATAGTTTCCTATTTTGAGTACTAAAATTTATTCGTTAAAATACTTAATTTGTCTTTGAATATCTTGATAACTAATAATTTATAAATTATACTAGATAGTGATTATTGGACGGATGACATTGGTAATGTTTACCAAAGAGACGCGTTGGAAACTCTATTAGATCCAACAAAACAGTTGAAAATTGAGGTAAGTAAATTCCATCAATTGCAGTTATTTGATTATGTAGTTAGTATTTCTAATTTATTTTACACACATTTTTTTGATTAGTATATTGAGGTGGAGTTAAAGTTATTGAGGGAGCGTATTAACAGAGGTTGTGCCATGGTTTCTAAAGAATATGCAATAATGGATTTTGAATTTGAACAAGAGTGTGAGCGTCTAATGATGTTTGCAATTAACTCACAAACAAGAGGTGGATTGGATGGAAGTCGTTTCGAACTGTACGTGAATGGTCAAATGCCGATTGCTGGTCGTCCTTGGATAATGTGCAAGTACTTACTAATTCCATGCTCGTATCCAGGCAATTGCTGGTATCTGTATCTTGTAAATTTTTCTGAATGGAAATTCCAGATATATGATTGCAGCAATGATATTCATACACCAGAAGAAGTGATGGCACGTGCAAAAGCAACATTTAGAATTCTTGAGGCAATGCTTCCCAGTTTAACCATATCCACCAGACAAGATATAGAGGAACATATAAATGAAGAAATGGACATAGAGATTATACTTAATGTACTGTGTGCAAATAATGGGTGAGCATTCAATGCTTTTGATACTTGCTATAATATGTAATATTGCGTATATACAAATGTTTTTTAATATAAAACCATTTATTTTGCAGGTTTAATTGCTTAATTTATTTAATGAAATATATAGAATGCTTCATTCTACAGCAGCCAATACAAGCAATGTCAGCAGATCGAATGGTTATATACAGACGAAAGCTTGCTGTAGATATTTGTTATAATGAATTCTTCCTTCATAATCCATGATTGTATTTTATTGAACTTGTTGTATTTGTAATGAACTTACTGTATTCATATTTAGTGAACTTGTCAGATTTCAACTTATGCATACTGAATATTGGCTCTAGTTGACACTTCCGGAATTCAAATGTCTCTAGGAATTCAAATGTCTATAGGAGAATAATAAGCTCTTGAATTTTTTTAGAATTAATAGATGTAAAAAAAAATATGTGTGGCTTCATAGAAAATATGTTAATGTTTAATAAAAACATGTAACAAACATTTTTTAGAAGCAAAATCATCCATAGATTTAAAAAACATCAGAGTAAACACCATGAAGTTTCTTATACATTTTTCCTAGCACCAAACTTCATGGAACATTTTTTTCGTACAAAAGTAAGTTACACAATAAAAGTATCAGAAAAACTAAAACACCATGAAGACCATCAAGCAAACGATGCTACAAAATAAAACAAATCCCTCAAAGCTTGATTGTTGGAGATAGCAAAAGGAGCGGAGAATCTTTTAGGTTGTAGCATTAATGTCTCCAAATACAGCCTATGATTAGTCAACCTTTCCTTTCTCTACAACTTGATCATTTTGTACAGCAGTAGGACTTTCTCTGTTAGTATTCATGTCACTTGAACTCTGGAACAATGATCGTTTTGCGGATGGTGGTGAGATGTCAAATTATCATAGTTGTTGTGAGGTACAAGGTTTGCCGAATCACTTGTTTCTTCAGTTGGATCAGTAATAGCAGAGGATGCATCAAGTACAAACACAATTTCATACTTATAGTCAGCAGTATTTGGCTCTAGTTGTGTAATCTTCACATAAAATATATGCTCTTCAGAATCCATCAGTTCCATTACATTTGCACCATTTTCCTGAGGATTAAAAAACAAGTATTATTATAGTGAGTAATTAAAACTCAACATAGATAAGGATAATATATGGCTTTACCAATTTTGAATCATTCATTAAACTATCAGCATCATACTTCAATAATATCTCAGCAGGATCACCGATGGCACTCGCAATTAACATTCCAGTGCTATCTTCCAATTGAACATTAGCAGTTGCTCTAAAATAATGGAGATTTAGTTTATTATGATTGCAAATTGAAATGAAAATAGATATATAGTTAAATTATGCCAGAATCTAGCTAATATTACCTGGGGACAGCCTTTGAAGAAGGATGCTTGCAATATATGCATGGAAAAGTCTCACCAAAATTTGCATGGCTGACTCTATTACAGTTGCTACAAGACATATACCAGAAAGTTTGTCTTGTTGTTATGATGGTTGCTTTGGCTTTCACCCAGAAGTATTTGCGCTGTGAAAAGATTTATTGTCAATAAAGAACTATGTAGACAAAAATAAGTAGTATTTATAGAATCAAAAGAGGATACCCCTAGTAGTCAGCCTTTCATGCTCTGTATTTCAGTAAATTTCTTGTGCGCTGGAGGAGATAATTTTGTTGGAGTGACTGTAAGACATGACTTGTCTAATGTGAATTCATTCAACTCTTCAGTATGTTCTTCCACCCTTCCATTATATAAGTTGGGGATTCAATAAATGAAAGCTCATATATAATTAATACGAATTAGAAGACAGCAGTTTTACCATCGTCAAAGCTCTGCAACTTTGCTGAATGTAGCATCTATAAAGAAGGTGCTGTTTATTTTAGTTGACAGTGTAACACCTGTAGTATAGATTGATATTAATTTTTATATTATATTATACAAAAAAAAAAAATTGTTAGATAACAAAGTGCATGTCGATTACCATTAAAAGATGAAACTTTGAGACGGTTGGCTAAAATGATTGGCTTTTTCGCAATTTTTTCCGCAAGAACAATGCATTCTTTTTCTACATAATTATCCCACATTGTCAAGATGATTGTATGAAAGCTTTTATCTATTAGCACCACATCCTGCACATATGTTTGGTTTCCATATCGTGTTTGAATAAGTCGTTTTGGCCTCATATCAATAGCAACCGCAAGTATGCCTAGATATTAAATGTAATGTTAGTAGCAATATACAATAAAATAGAGAAGATGTGAACAAACTAAAAAATTTAAAGGTATGAAAAATGCTTAAAATTGTACTTATGTCATTGTTGCAATCCATGTATTTTTGGAGTTCATCAAAGGGAGTGAACGTGTATGTGCAAAATAGAAACTCCATGTTATTCTCATTGACTTCCTGAATTCGTGTCTTTCCGGTTATTGTCCATTGGATGTCACCATTTAAAGCTTTATATTCAGGCTTTGTATCTTTCACAATAGCATTCGAGACGATGTATGTTTTGTTCAACACAAGCTGATCCTCAAAGGCAGTGATATTTGCATCATACAACGTGGTATGCACTTTATTTCCCTATATATAACACATAAATCTAGTATAAATATTTATTTTTCTGTCAGAAATAAAAAATGCAAAATAGTATAGATATTACTTGATATACTGATGTTTGTTTGATACATATAATATTGAGATCTTTGAAGGTATTTACCGCGAAATCCATTAAAATCATGTTTTGATATCTACTGTTGTTGTTTCTTGCTTGCTTAGGGGACAATTTCTCAGCAACAATCACCTTGGTTTGCTAGTTTCTTTCATTTGGACTGATTTCCGGAATCAATTTGTAATTTCCTGACATCTTGTTCAGTTGTTTGAGTCTTGAAGAAAAAATATAGAAGAATTAGAGATAATGCAAAATAAGGATTGCACTAATGTACAAAACGTATGCATACCTTGTTTAGAAAGTAGAACTCGTACTTGTGTTTCTTCTAGTCTAGTCTATCTAGTTTATGAGTTTTGTGAAGTTGATGTACATGTCTATATATAGAAGTAATGTTTTGGCTAGATAAATAAAAAACTAAAGAAAAGATGTAAAGTAATTATTATAGCTAATACGTTTTTTTTCTAAAAAGGCTGCAACTAAAAAATACAGTAGTAAAAGTAAGTTTTGTGAATACGACAGTTGGATAGATAATTTGCTACAAAGAACGGCTAATACGGCTAAAAAAGTGATTTGATATATCATAGAAAATATGATAGTAAAATAAATGATTATTCCCAAAAAAAATAACTCATATAGTCATATTTTAAAAGAACAAAAATCGTTGTATAAACCAGTTATATAAGAAAACAATAATTGAATAGTAAAGAAAATATGTATTAATTAATTATCTCGTTTACAAAAGATGTTATTGCAAGGAAAGTGAATTTGACAATTTGATAAATCTTAGAATTTAAATATGGGTTGTTAACTAAAAAACGATATACCTATATTAAATCCACAGTCGACTTGGTATATATATATATATATATGATGTTAAATATTCAGAAGAGATAGAAATAAAAATAATCATTAAAGCTCATAATTTTTCTGTCAAAAAAGTCTGCAAGTGAAAAACTAAGTTAAAAAGCCTGCAATTAGAGACAAGTGTTAATTTATAACAACGATAGTTTTGTTTCATAACTTGCTGCAAACAACGGCTAATAAAAGATAGCTAAAAAAGGTGGTCCTATAGATAGAAAATATGAAGCTAAAATGAATGATTACTTTCAAAAAGATAACTCCTACTTTAAAAAAACAAAAATTGTTGTATAAATTATACTTACAGAAAAACAATAATTAAACAGTAATGAAAATGTGCCTTAGTTGATTTAGTGTCCACGAAAGATACTATTGGAAGCAAATAAAAGCGAATTTGACAATTTGAGAAAACTTGGAATTGAAACGTGAGTTGTTAACTAAAAGAGCATATCTTTATTATTAAATCGACATAATAGAACAAGTCATTATACGCGTAAAAATAAACAAATTTTTTTTTTTTAAGTGAAACTTATTTGTATTCTAATAAAATCGTATCAATAATTAACAGAGATCAAAATGTATAGTATAACAATCTAAAACCAACATTCTAAAAATAGAAAATCTTAAATCAAGGAAAATGAGTTAATTTTATCTTTATAAAAATAGTGTGTTAGATTTATGTATTTAAACCAATCTTTATAAAGCAAACTATCCTTTAAACCTATACAAACCTATACAAAGTTCGTAAATCCAGGATATCAAATGGTAAACAACTCATAACACAAATACTGAACATTTCTATCTCGTGTGTATGTTAAATATGAGAACATTACCTGCCTCTTTGTCTGACTTTGTTATATGTGCACCACTTGACCTAATGACTTCCCAAGATCAGATCTACTTCCTTTAGAATAAGAATTAGGTAATGGTAAAAAATAATAACCACTGAAATTGCGCAACAATTTTATAAGAGAATAACATGTAAATAAATAAACAATAAAAAAGAGTGTCTAGAATAAAGATAAATAATAAATCCAAATAAATGTCAGTAGCTAGAAATATAACAATAAATAGTTCTAATAGCTCATTATAAGCATCAATGGACATTCAAATCACATGTTGTTATAAATAGCACATCGTGAAAAACAAACCCAAAAAACATATCTATGTGGTTGTCTTAGGCAAAGTTGAAAACATTATCTAAAAATACAAGCGCGTCAATACTTAAGAACTTCAAAACGATTGTATTTGTCACAATGCATTTTACCTGAATTTAGTAAGTATACAGTTATTAACTTGCCTTATAAGCATACATGTAATACTGTAGTTAGCTCATTTCATTCAGTAAATAATCTAAACAATAAAGGCAGATTCTAGAATGCAATAAATACAAAATTAACCAAAAAATTTTCGTTGTTTTGTTTTTCCTCATCTCTAGTGTGATTTGTAATAACTACTACCAAAAAATTATTTTCATGCGCTAAAAAATTCACCTTAGAACATGACGATTCTAATTTCTTTTTCAATTCCAAATTGGAAGGCAAATCCTCATTGTGAAGTCTGCAATTCTGGTTTGCCAAGAGGATGAATTCTTTTGGTTTCGTCCTGTTCTGAATTATATGTACCTGTATAAAAACGTATAAAAATGTAGAATCGACAGTCATGAAATAGATTGGTGCTTCACACAAGAATACCGAAAGGAATTGGGACTGAAAAGACCTTTTGAATTTCTACTATACAAAAAAATTTACCTTAGAACATGAATATTCTAATTCGTCTTTTAATTCCAAATTGGAGGCATGGCCGGATCATAAAGTCTGGAATTCTAGAAGCTCCACTCTTATCCACCACACACCACTTTCATAAGCCTACAAATACAATCAAATTGGAAAAAAGTACCATTTTTTTTTATCAAATGGAACACCAAATAAGCCAACAACAAAAGGACTTTGTTTCTCGAGACAAATTAGCACACAACCATCCTGCCAATTAAACTCAACAAAAATATGTAGCTGGACTCAAGTCAACAAAATCCAAACTCTATAAAGTCATCAGTTATTCAGGAAAATGTGCTTATTGTTAAATTGAAATGATATAGCAATAATTACTTGCCTTCTCTTGGGGTATAAATTTGTTTTCCATTCCTCTCCCACCTTATATATGCTTGAATTTGTACAAGATCGTCGGGGACTGAAATATTTTCGATGCTCGGCTCTCTCACGGCCATTTTGACATGAAAATTTCCCCTGTTACTCTTAAACTTGGTAACATGAAATTTATTTGGGGCCTTAGGCGGTTAATATATTTAACTACAATACCAGAAAGTTTTCAAATCCTTACTATTTACTCTTGGCTTCTTCCAAAATAAGAAACTATATAGCTTCTACTGTAGGATTATCAATCTCTATTATCAAGGATGAATTTCAGGCAAACACAGAAAACAAAATCATATCATATAAAAAGAGAATGGGTACTATAAATATATATAAACATCTTATCAAACCAAGAATTTCTTGGTACACCACATTTTTTGTGCATATAATATGTGTATTAGATTTGTCTAATGGTTTTATCAAAACTTTAATAGCCTTACTTGTTTTTGCTCTTGACAGAGCAACATACAATTGTCCATGGGAAAATACAGGTTCCGGCAGATATAATTCAACAAAATCTAAAGTTTGACCTTGTGATTTATTTATTGTCATTGCAAAGCACGGACGGATTGGGAATTGAGTTCTTTTAAAAGGAATTGAATTTCTATCACTTTCAAGTGGTAAAAAGGGAATTCTAGGTAAAAAGACTCGCTTTCCCCGGTATTCTCCAATAACAATTTCTGCATCAACTACATTTCTCTCAAATCTTCGACAAACAAGCCTTGTTCCATTACATAAACCTTCAGATGGGTTAATATTTCGAAGTAACATAACATGACAATTTTGTTTTAATGTGAGTTCATGTGGTGGAATACCATTTGGAGTTAATGTATTTAAAAAATCTTCTTGGATATTGTGTTCAGATTTCTCAATGGCTTCATCAAAGCTATAATATGTAAATATCTCTCCTGGAATTTCTTTTAGTAAAATATTATTTATTTCATCTACACATTCATTTTTCGGTGTTAAAATGACTCTATTAATCAAACTATCTAAATTCTGCATGTAGTTTTCCTTATTCGGAAAAACAATGTCAATCAAATGTTTCAAAGATGTAAATTCATCTTGAAATTTTATTGTAATATCAGCTACAAGTTTAATCATATGACACGAGTGTTCTTTCTCAGTACCATTTCCAATACGAAGTAAATAACTACAGAATACTGGATCCAATTGAGCTCTCATATTTTGTACCAACGGTAAATGAGTAAAAGAAGGCCATAAATATGAAAAAACTAAACTTGCTTTCATTATGTCGTCTTTTGTTCCTCTTTGGACAATCGGTAAAACTTGACGGAAATCACCACCTAATACAATCACTTTTCCACCAAATGGTACATCTTGTTCATTTATATCTCTTAACATTTTATCTAGAGCCTCCACGGCGTAACGATTCACCATTGGAGCCTCATCCCAAATGATTAATTTAGTCATTCTAAAAAGGTCTGCTAGTGCAGACTGTTTACTAATTGAACAACTAACATTCTCATTTATTTCTAAAGGAATTTTAAATCTAGAATGTGCCGTTCTACCACCTGGTAATAATGAAACAGCTACTCCAGAAGAAGCTGTAGCTAGAGCAATCAGTTTTCTTGATCGTGCAGCTGCCAATAAAACTTTGTATAAATACGTTTTACCTGTTCCACCAGGTCCATCAACAAAGAACATGCCATTATCATCATTCAAAATTCGGTCCAAAATTGTATTATAAGCATGCATTTGCTCTTTGTTTAACGAATCTATATCAAAATTAAAACTTTGATTATAACCATCGTATAGCTCCTCAGAAATCATGGTAGCCAACGTTTCGTCTTCACCGATGTTTACATGAAATGACACTAATTGGTAATCATTTATACTTTTATTCAATGGTTCTAATATAGAATATATACATCGTAATGCTTTTATTTGGGCATCATTAAATGACATACCTTGTTGGATGAAATCTTCAAACATATAACTTCTAAACTTATTCCATAATAATTGCGGATTATCAGGACTACAAAACGTTAATATGGTAGCAAATAACCTACGAAGTGAAGATGGCATTTGGTAAACAATTGCTTCTGCTAAACATAACTCACAGTTATTATCTCCATTTAATAAACCATATAAAAGAGCTGCTTCACGAAAGGTATTTGTCTGTGTACCATTTACAACTTTTAATTGTTCAAAAGAAGTAGATCCCTTAATATGATTTAATAATAGGCGTAAGTAATATCTTTCACCTTCGGATGGATTAGCTGTAACTATTCTACCAATAACATTTTTTTGCTTTCTTGGAGTCCAAATTCATTGGTTTGCATCCCACACAAAATAAGAAGGAAAATCTCTATAGGTAAGAGTTCTAGCTTTTTCATCTGTAATATTGGTATGAAAAAATTCAGTTAATGTAGTTTTGTGGGCATAATCTCTATTAATAACTGATTGTAAATTATCACTATCTTTTATAAGTAATGAGATGATGGTTTTGAAGATGTAATTGTAACGAAACAACGGAGGGGGATATTTCGGACAATATAAATCCATAAATTCTCCACATAGCTTCAGGTGGAGAAATCCACCTAGCAGTTTGATATCTAGAAATTTCATCAATATCAACATTTTCTTGATTGTCACTTATCAAAAAATTTACTCGATCATGTCCTTTATAAACATATTTATACAAATATTTCACAGCTTTAACAGTCGAACAGATTTCTACATTGATATGACAATCATATTTAGCTATTAAATAAGGATTATAAGGTACAACCCATCTATTATCTAAAAAATGTCCTCTAACTTTTACTTTCCGACCATCATCCCGTCGTTTATATCGTGGATATGAATTGTTACCAAGTGAAGTTTAGATTGTATATTCTCTTGGATATTTATTTTTGCACATTTTATTATCTGACATACAAACATTATTCGGATTTAATATTCCACAAGGACTATGCAACATATGTTTTACTACAATTGGATATAAATGTGGGTATCGATTTTTGTCTGGAATTTCACAAGAAACGATTTTATCAACCAAATCAACAGTAGTAATTTTTGATCCAGATTTAAAAATCAACAAAAAATGTGCATGTGGAAGACCTCTCTTTTGAAATTCAATTACGTATATATATGCAGCAACAGGACCTAAAATATGTCTTTTGAACAAATCAATTTTTAGCTCCTCCAATTTAGCTCTAAATATTCGTGTAACCAAATCAGGTCTGTTTTGGCTTTCATCATTATGCCTCAGTTCTTGTTGTATTTCTAGTCAATTAGGATTGCAAGTTATTGTTAAAAAAACATCAAGTTTACCATATCTTTGAACTAATGCCATAGCATCCATATATCGTTTTTTATTATCTCTAGGACCCCCTGTGAATGACGATGGTAAAATAATTCTTCGACCAATTTTATAACCTCTACTTTCACCAACTTCAACACTATCAACAATTCCTTGATAAACTTCAGCTCTTATTTGTTTTTGGTTATTACGGAAGTAATCTAATCTAGCAGTTTCAATTTTCACATACATATCAACAACATATTGTTGAAAAAGCCTACCAGCATGGAGCAAAATATGATTACCTGAATTTCGAACCTGTAATTTATAGCAGTAATACTCCCGACATGACACATGTGATCTTTTCTTTCTCTTCTTCATAACTACAAGATAAATATAAAAAAATCTATGAGAAAAAAGTTTCAAACAATCAAATAAAAAATAATGAAAATGAAGTTTTCAAACTATAGACCTTCAGTCTCTCTTTCAATCAATTCATTTGCAGAATTTATGTTATTCATGTCTAAAATATTATCTTGCGCAGAAGAATGAAACATTTCTTTATTCACTCTTTCAATACCCTCATGCCATCCAGATTCACCAAAAGGAAAGAGCAAAGGACATTGAAGGGGATCATAACAACCAAAATAATAATGCACTCTATGTGAGGTGCCACTATGACCATAAATGCATATTTCACGAACTTTGTTCTCCACGGACGGATCATCATCAACCCAAACTGCAGCTACTTGTGAAGCTGTTGGAGTATTGTAGACTCTTTGATCTAAACCTGGATCACATCTAATTTGTATTCGACACGTATGTAAATTATCAATGTCACTCAACGAACGAAAGAACCTATAATAAGGATTAATCCTTAATATATCAATTAACATCTGTAAAATTGAATCACAAAATTTGTCCGAAATCTTCAATCGATTTGATACTTCATTTTCAGTATCATAGAAATATAGTTGTAAATAAGTTGGGTTATTATCTGATGGTAAAAGTTGGTTTATGTAATGATAAACTTGTCCTTGAACTCTAAATGTATAAATTCCTTTATACATCTTACATAAATCTTTGTCATACTTGACACCAAAAGATGTGAAAGCAAAATGATTGTTATAACTTCTTGCTATTTTTTTGAAATTCAACGCTACAACTGAATTTGAAGTAAATAATTCATATAATTTGTCAGGCACATAATGTATATGCAATTTTTAACCTTGCCATCAGAACAACAAAATCCTTTACTTTCCCTTTGAAATTTTTTTGCACCACAATACGAACAAATTGTTGGCTGTAGAAGCACATGGGATTTAACTGGAATGGTCTGCAAACAAAAATTCTGTAGATTGCCGATTATTTTGTACATCTTCATCAGATCTAACAGAATAGTCTTCAAAATGATACTGATTATCACGATCTGGCGTGCAAACTGTAGGCTGGGAAGATACACTATAACTACACTCATCAACTACAATCAAATAAACACCCAAACATGCACTATAAGTAAACTGTATATAAATACATGTATTTAAATCTTTGATGAAAAAAAAAACCTCTATACAAACACCTTCTTCAATGTTTCTCTTCATCACACGATGTCGATTATGTCTAACTGCAATCCCTCTTGTTTGATCACGTAGTTCTTGCTGTCGTGCATCACGTGCTTGCTTGTACAATTGTCTACGATGGGAATTTCAAGATTCTTTTGCTTTATCATAAATCTCTTTATGGCAGTTGTTTGGACGTTCACAACTTCTATCAGTACTCTCGCCATTATCCATGACAAAAATATCTAAATACACGAAGCGAAAAGAAAAAATCACACTGTGTAAATAAAACATAATGCAATACAACAAATCTCATGTCCGCATATATAGCAAACCAAAACTTACCACACCTTTTATCAATATCTCATATTGTTTAACACAAATTGCCAACATACAGCAAAAAAAAAAAAACTTGCTCTTTCATATTGTTAGGATAGGATTAGGATAGAATTAGAATTAGCATCAGGATACGATTAAGATTACTATAAGATATGCAATTTATCTAACCATTAATAATTCTTGAAGATGATTTTGACAGTAATTTATGTACCAACTAAAATGTCGCCATAAAGAAATCATTATGAAATTTAAAATAATAATTTTTTTTCTTTTCATCTAAAAAATTAGTGCTCCTCAAAAGAAATCCACAAAAAAAAAAAAAAAAATCAAAGAATTTCAACACATTTTTTTAAAGGAACCCTAACATTGACGAATAAAAAATTTGATTGAACATTAATAAGCCAAAATTTAAGGCTAGATGTGAGTATACTACACACCTACAATTGTTTGTCATCAACTGTAGGTTGTAGGTACCTAACTATTTTAGAAAGCAAAAAAAAGAAATTCATTAGTAAGAAAATTCCAACAAAAGTATAAGAAGTCCCCGAAAAGCAAAAATGGAGCAAAAAAATAGAACCAAAAATTAAAGCCTTTAAAGTAGATGAAGAGAACCCAACTAAATTTTCACACACCAGTCGGAAAAATACAAAAATATCTTAAGGAAAGTGAACAAAACTATCAAACAAATCTACCAACAAACGAAGATCTGAATCGTGAAGAAATATAGAACAGAACAAAATTTAAACTAAAGTAAAAAAAAAAAATTAAAACTCTGGGAGTGTAACATCTGCGTGTTACTCTCAGATGTGAAAACATTTGAAGGACATTCGAAAACATTTTTAAACCAAAAAGGCGAAATGTAAAAAACACTTATTTTTCACAACTCACTGTTGAAACAACACTCACAATAATGATGAGGACTATGAGAATGCATTTAGGTGCAGCAGTAATGGAGTTGTTGATGGGCGATGGTAGTGGCCCAAACTAAAATAATGAAAAATTAGGTGAATATATAAACAAAACATACAGGAGATCGATCAATAGAGAACCAACCTCAAGAGAAAGAAAGCTTGAAAACCAAAAAAAACTATCTTCAAGAACATAAATGATCGAGCAAAAAAAAACCTATCTTCAAGTTTATACCTTCTTCCTATAACCAACTTTCAAAAATATTAACAATAATTTATAACTTTCCACAGGAAAATAGATAGAGAATTCTACCTTTCGCCTTCAAGGAGAGCAATTAAGACAATTTCTTCTCAGGGCTTGATCGCAATTTCTTGCAAGGGCTTGCTCTTATCTGGTACACAGCAAGAGAGGAGACAGTTTAGTGTGAGCAATTAAGGCATGTTTCGCACTGTTTGAGACATTGCCCTCAAATTTTTTTTTCCAGCGTCAAAAATTGTCTCAAAACGACATGATGTCGATTAACGATATAAAATTGTTTCTATAGATTCTGCTTTTTAATTTTTTGTTCTCGAATTAACTATCATTTTTCTTAATTTTTTAGGGTTATTGTGTTTCGTTACAAGCCATGGTATTAATTTGGTTCAGTGGAATGAAGCAAGTTGACAGAGGAAGCGGTCTAATTTTCTTTGTTAAGAAAATTAGTAGAATTAATAATGCCATGACGCTCAACGAATAAAAATGAGAAACAAAAAGATAAAAATAAAGAGTAGAAGTTTTCAACAATTGTAAGAATCAAATTAATAAGATTAACAACACCGTATTATTTAACAACACAAATTGCTGACACACAACAAAAGTAAAACTCGCTCTTTTATATTATTAGGATTATGATTAGGATTAGGAATAGGAATTAGGATAGGATAGGATAGGATTAGGATTAGGATAGGATTAGAATTAGGATAGGATAGGATTAGGATTAGGATATGGATAGGATGTGTTGGGGTGACTTGGTTACTATATAATTCGAAAGAAATTAGTAGAATTAGCAACGCCATGGCACTCGACCAAATATTCACTAAATATTTAATTATAAGTTCGCCGAACAATAAATTAACATATTTTAAAAAATTAAAATCTTCGCGGTAATAAAAAATAATGCCAAAAACTAAATTAAGATGATTTTAAACAAATTCAAATTTTCACACTAAAAAAAATAACTAATATATAATAAATATGCAATTCGGCAAAAAATAATATCAAATATTTGCCGCCAAACACTAAATTAAGATATTTGTAAAAAATTTAAATCTTCACCTACTAAAAAAGAACGCCGATAATTTTAAAAGAAATTAAAATCTTCGCGCTAATAAAAATAACTAATATATAATAAATATGCAATTCGGCAAAAAATAATATCAAATATTTGTCACCGAACACTAAATTAAGATATTTTAAAAAAATTAAAATCTTCACCTAATAAAAAACAACGCCGATGATTTTTAAAAAAACTAAAATCTTCGCGCTAATAACAATAACTAATATATAATAAATATGCAGTTCGACAAGAAATAATATCAAATATTTAGGAAATATTTAATTATAAGATCGCCAAACACTAAATTAAGATATTCTAACAAAAGTAAAAGTTTCGTGGTCATAAAAAACACTAAATTAAGATGATTTTCAAAAAATTAGAATCTTTGCGTTAATAAAAATAACTAATATATAATAAATATCCAATTCGACAAAAAACAATATCAAATATTTCTCTCCAAACACCAAATTAAGATATTTTACAAAAATTAAAATCTTCACCTAATAAAAAGAAATGCCGAAAACTAATTTAAAAAAATTTAAAAATTCCACACTAATAAAAATAAGTAAATTGAAAACCAGCACTTGAAAAGTGCTCCATCCATTCAACACTTGAGTGCTCCCTGAGGAGCATTAAGTGCTATGGAGTTCTTAGCTCCATAATACGTAATTTTTTTTTTCTTACACTTTGTCGTAATTGCACATAAGATAAGATAGATTTAGTTTTAAAAAAACTATCTTCATAAACGATGGAGCAAAACTATCTTCAAGTTTATACCTTCTTCCTATACCCAACTCCCCAAAATATTAACAATAATTTATATAACTTTTCTACGGGAATAGATAATTCTACCTTTCTTCTTTTTTTACTGTTTACATCTAAAACCAAATTAAACATATGAAAACCAGCAGAACAAAAATTCCCAACTTTCTTTTCATCATTCCTTGAAATTCCCATAAAAGAATTGGGTACAAAAATCCTACCTTCAAAACCAGCCTACGGTACCTCCAGAAGAAGCTTTCGAGGACATATCTCTCAGAGCAAAATGATAAAGGAGAGAGCTCGACTGCTGCTAGAACTTTTTGTTCAAACTAAAAGGATTGCCAATCTGGCCCTCGTGTGTCCAGAATTTGCTGGCGCTACAGTGGTGACGAAGGCAGAGATTTGTTGATTGTCAAGACAGAATAGTTTTTGTTTTTGTGCAGCACGATAGATTTTTGTTTTTGTGCAGAAATCGATCTTTGTTGTCCCATTCGAAAGCTTTTACTCAACTTCTTTTTTGTGATTTGAATGGACTTTTTTTTTTCGTTCTGGTCGAGAGGCTTCACTGCACCGTCGATGTTTTTCACAGAAGATACACAGAATTGTGGTTGCTGCCAACCCGGTCGATGGTTTACGCATAAGATCTCTAAAAATCTTCAGAAAAATGAGGTATAGATAATTTATATAACTTTTCTTCTACCTTTCTTCTCTTCAGGGAAATGAGGTATATAATTCTACCTTTCTTCACTACTTATGGCTTTCTCTTCTTACGGCTGTGTCTGATAAAGCGAGAGAGGAAACAATTTATTTCGCACAAGACAGACGATTTCTTCTTAGGGCTTGAGGACTCTTCTCTGGTACACAAGCATGTTTTTTGCACAGTGCGATACATTGCCCTCATTTTTGTTTTCCCCCAACAACACACGACACCGTTTCCTAAAACGATACAAAATGCCGACGCGTGGCAAAAAAAAAATTGACTCTTTTATATCGTTAGGATTTCAAAATGTGACATTTTGGTAATTACATTAGCCAAAAAGGCTACCTAGTGCAATATCTTAAAAAAAAAAAAAAAAAAAAAAAAAAAAAAAAACTTGAAATGATAGCTTTGAACACGTGGAAAATGTTGTCTTGCTTATAGGATTTCAGATAAATAGCTATAAGAATATGACAAGCCTTGATGAGTTTGCTCCAAACAAAGATTAAAACTCAAAAATTAACAATGTACACATTGAATTTTCTAAAAAAAAATATGTAGTTTTTGACATCCGAATCTAGTGGGGCTGGGGCCTCAATAAATTCCAACTTCTCTTCCATCCACATGTACATTACCTATACACTTGGACAATTGTGTTTAGAAGCACAGATCTTTGCTCCAAAAGTCCAACTTTCAAATAAAATGACAGATAATATTTGAGTATGAAGAAACATGAAAATCAAAAATATATAAGTCAAGTTTAGATTTCACATTACCTATCAAATGACACAAAAAGCTAGGTATTTATGGACCAAGGGGTTGTGGACAAGGCCACTTTGATAATCTCATCCTAACTGTTCACATGTTAGTGTCCATAATGTCACGTACTAGTCATTATAGGCTTGTGACCTCTTTACCTTGTTCTAGGTTGATTAATAGGAATTTGACTCAAGTTGCCTTTACAAAGATGTAATTTTCTACTTTATTTATTAATTTTTAAAGCTGAATATTTGAGAAGAAAGTGTGATTTGAGGTTTCTTCAAGCTCGTGGGTATTGATACTATGTCAAGGAATCCAAACGAGGTTCTTAACTATACATTCCAATCGCTATGAGTAATTGAAGTAAAAAAAATTTCAGTAAAAGAAAGTGCTAATTTGCTTCGTTTAGAATCCTGATTACAGCATCAAAATGACAAAAACGTCAAAAAACCAAATCACAAAGAAGTAATAACTAAAAGCAAATGTTCCAGTCTCAGAAACTTAAAGCAAAAAGATTAAATCCTCAAATGTGTTCTCAGAGAGCTCCCAGCGTTCCCTCACTGCAACTTCTGCTGATTCAGAAATTAGATTTAGAGTTCAAAGCTTGCTGGAATCATTCAATTCATCAGACACAGGTGTTATCCAGTCTTTTGCTGAAACCGACATAGTTATAACTCTCACCAGTATTCTTATCGTGGTTTGATGCACAATCATCTCTTTCTTGGTTTGGTGTCACCTGTGCACCCGAAAAGGATTTTCACCTGATCTGAAGCTTATCACAAAAGGATCTTGAGCATCATGGGATGGCCAAACTTTCATACAAATGCTGGTGCAACGTGATTACATTTTCAAACGAGATAACCATATGTTTCGAAATTCACTGAGGCCAGTACATAACTGTTACCTTTTTTCTTTATGCTCAGTTTATTTTTATTCATTAATAATAAAATATACGTATGAGCAAATTTCTTTCTTAACGATACACAATAAATAAAACATCACAAAGCACTTTAAAATTTCAGATTTCTCACAAGATTCAAGAAGTATAGGGTCCACTAAATCAAGTGTCCTGTTTTCACTCCACAATCTCCATGCCAGCACAAATAGCTTCAAAATATTTTAAAAAGTGAATTCAGTAAAAAAAAAAAAAAAAAAAAAAAAAGCTTATAAATGGAGGAGTTTAGCAACTTACAAAACCCAAAAGCTATGATGCACCGACACGGACACGTGTGTCCGACACGATACGTGTCGGATACGTCGACACGTGATTTTTCAAAAAATTACCGATACGACAAGTCGCCGACATATTGATTAAATTCTTTAAAATTCTTCATTTATATAGTATAAATTTAGTTTTATATTTATTATTGATTTTTCTTGTTGAAAATTTTTAAATATGAGCACTAATTTGTTATTTACTAATAACTTTAAATTAAAAATATATAATAGTTATAGTAACAAAGAAAAATAATTATCGTAGAGTGTTCGAAGAGTGTCGGTATCGACACGAGTCCGACACGTATCGGACACGGACACGCTACCGTAATTAAAGTGTCCGTGCTACAGAGCCCAAGAGACTCATGCACTCTGTGAATTGATAAAATCCCGTGTTTCTCTTTCCACTTATTATCTTGAGAATGACAACTCAAAACTAAATATATCTGATTTGATCAAGAATAGTCCGTCCAAAGCATACTCCGGAGACATATAACCACTGAATCAAGATTACTAGACGTTATTAGGTATAAATATGACACAATATGATAGTATGTCTATGTCCATAAGCATAACTAAATTAAATTCGTCATTATTGGTATCATTTCAGTTGGTACACAAGAGTCAAAGTCTGTACACTGTTTTGGATTGGAAAGAAAAAACAGAAACCATTGGCATTCATAACCTTCATCAACCAGCTAGATAGATGTGCATTCTAAATTGGCCATAGCTCTAAGTATACATGATACAATAAACATATTAGGAATAGGTCAGTTCATTGCAAAGTCTTGTAACATAAATATGTGGCATGGCTAGAGAAATTGAGGGAGATCGGAAACAAAAGGCAGAGCTAGAGTGTTCATTCTTCAAGATCATTTTCTTTCTCTAGTTCTGAGTAATCCGATTTCCTTATTTGCTGTGTTTCAGAGAAACGTAAGGAGAGATATATGTCTTGTATTCACAATGTAACTTCATTTGTTCATAGAGAAGCCAGCTCAAAAAACTGAGGGGGGTCGTAGCATTGGCTGAACCCCCAGAATAGTATTCAGTACTTCTTAAATTACTATTCTCTTTGTGCTTATTCCAAGAACTGAATTGCTTGAACTAGACCAATATCTGGAGTTTGTTTGTATAAGATCATAATAATCGTGATAAGAGAGGAATAACATTGGTGTCTCATGCTTTCAGTAATCTCAGTGTAAGTATATCAAATAAATTGACACTTACTAGGTTCCTACAACTTTGTGGGTGCTTGCTTCTGTTGCTTTTACCCTCAACAACTCCTGCCAAACCGAAGTCTGAAATTTCGGGGTTCATCTCTTCGTCCAACAGAATGTTGCTTGTTTTCAAATCTCTATAAATGATCCTCAACCTTGAATAATGGTAAAGATAAAGAATATCTCTTGCAATCCCCAAGATGATATCAAACTGCCTTTTCCAGTTCAGTAACATGCATAGTTTTTTATCTAGCAATTTTTTGTGAAAAAATAAAATAAATATTCATTGAAATTGACAATTTCATTATAAATGATCATTTTCATGAACTAACCAAATATAAAGATTCCATGCAAGAAATCTGACCCGTTAATTACCCGTAACAAGAACCGTGAAGTGGAAACGCCACATAAGGATTGTGAAACCTTTTGATAAGTTCAAGATTTAGAACTTTAAACCACTAAGAACATGGAGGAATAAAACTCTCAATTGTATAAATTCTATCAAAATAATGTCAAAAAAGTCCTTACAATAATGATAATGAAAAATATTTATCCTAATGCTAAAAAACCCATAAAATTCGTGCATAATCTCCAAAACATAGTAAAATATCAATAAAATTAGAGTTTTAAGGAAACTAAGAATCTCGCCAAAAATAGGAAATTTGCCCGAAATTTTGTTCTAAGGGACCGCTTAGTATATTTCTAAGCGACCGCTTAGAAGGCTAATTTTGTTCCATTTATCTTTCAGTGAATGACTAAGTGACCGCTTAGTATATTTCTAAGCGACCGTTTAAAAGTCCGATTTGGCTCATTCTTCGGTTGCTTGTATCACATTGATCCAATTGTTTTCCAACCTCGACCCCAACATGAAACTTGTCCATTGCCATGTTAACTTTGAACCCATGTGCCCCGTTTCTCGAGCATGCATTTGTATGGATTTTGTGACATTGTTAACTTGAATTACTCTCGACCGAGCCCTTTGCATCTTCTCCACGAACTTTGCGCTCGCGTTTGGCTTTGGCCTATCCCGGATCATATCATCATCCGTCCCTTTGAGAGGATTCGACCTCGAATCCAAATCTGCAACAAACGAAGCAACATTAGAAACTTCAAAAATGTGAATGATCACAAACTTACCCCAAAGAACCAAGCCGTATCCATTGGTCTCGCTCGTACCAAGGACAGGGAAAGGTCTTTCTCCTTTAGGATGTAGCCTGGACCTCCTTTGAGTTCGTATCCACTTCGTGCGCATGATCACATGTTTCTCACAAAATCCAACACTAACACCAACAGATGAGGATATCAATTTGAACAAGATTAGTGAATTAGTACCACTCGCCAAATTAAAAAGCGGATTGAAGTTATTATACAATAAACTCACCAACCCGACCTAAGGCAGGTAACAAAATCAGGATAGAAATTTAAACATGCTTGCCGACAATTCCTAACAAAACAACCTAATTGGATAACGCAAGTAATTAACTCGGTATAGCATGCTAGAACTTCATCACGTAGCAAGTGTATATCACAGACAAGTATGAAATTTTCCATACACGTATGTGACACCGAACTGACTCTACACATAGAATTATCAATTGTATCACCATTTTCAAGACCACATAACTTATGCAAAATACTACTCTCAAGAATTGTTCCAAATCCTAGCTTAGGTGTAGGGTTGTGATAAGTTATCTTGGCGGGAGTACATCCATTTTCATTGTTACTTACCAATCTTTCCATGTACCTCGAGTCAATTGAATAATCAATGTATGGTGCCCCGCGAATTAGCCCGCCATGCATCAAGTCCTTGAATTCCTGCAAAGGAGAAATATCCAAATTGGGGAGGGATTGTTAGCTCTCACTAAAGTCCTCTCACACTCGACTTTCCTTGCATACAAGCTCACCTTGGAATTTTCTCTCCTCTCGGAATTTTCTCTTGTTTCTCTCTTTTGTGGCTCTGCTCATTTTTTCTCACTCTCAGCCACCTTACTTTCTTATCTTGTACTCTCTTTTTTTCGCTCTTTATTTTTGTTTTCTCACTCACTTTTCAGTTTTAATTGGTCATTGTGGACTTGCTATGGTGTCAAAGGAACAAGTGTAATAATTTTTCCACCATTCGCAAAGTTGTACCTATTCGAAAATCCATCATGTTGCACTCTCCTATCGTATTGCCATGGTCTACCCAACAAGAGATGCCCCGCATGCATTGGAACCACATCACATAACACCTCATCACTATACCGCACAATGCTAAAGTTCACCAATACCCTCCTGATAACCCGAACCTCCCCACAACTATTCAGTCATTCCAGTTTATAGGGATGCTAATATCTCATGAGAGGTAAACCCAATTCTCCTACAAGGGTCGTGCTAACCACATTTGTACAACTCCTTCCATCTATAATCAAACTGCACACCTTAGCCTTAACATGACACCTAGTGTGAAATATATTCTCTCGTTACTGCTCTGCACCATCTACCTTCATTTGTGTAGTAAGAGCACGCATCACTACCAATGATTCCCCAACTTGGTACTCCACACAAGTTTCACCCTTAGTATCCCCAACCCAGGCATACTGTCACTATCACTCCCATCATTCGACTCAATCTCTCCATTATCCCTAAGGGTTATTACCCGTTGATTTGGACATTATGAAGCAATATGCCTCGACCTACCAGTTTGAGACTCAGTGTTTGTTTTATTTTTATTCACCTCTTCCTTAACATTAGTCGCCTCAACCTTTTCCCTAGTTATCACCCGATCATTCCTATCACCACCACTCCACTTGGGTTCTGTAGTAAGCCTAGCTACCCCTTTTCTCCTAAGTTGCCACTCCACCTTCATAGCTACATGTACTAAGTCATCCAATTCAATATAGTGTTGCAACTCTACTACGTTGGTGATGTCCCTATTCAACCCATTTAAAAACCTAGCCATGGTAGCCTCCCGATCCTCCTCTATGTTCGCTCTAATCATTGTCACTTCAATTTCCTTATAGTAATCCTCCACACTCCTAGACCCCTGAGAAAGAGTTTGTAATTTTTTATGAAGGTCCCGATAATAATGTCCTGGTACAAATCGCTTTTTCATACAAGTCTTCAACTCTCCCCACGTCTCAAATGGTCTCTCCAAGTTCCTCCTACAGCTAGTCATCAACTGATCCCATCAAATAATAGCGTAATCAGTGAACTCCACTACAACTAACTTCAACTTCTTCTCATCCGAATAATTATGACAATCAAACATTAATTCCACCTTCTTTTCCTAATCCAAATAAGTTTCAGGGTCACTCCTACCTTGAAAAGTTGGAATATTCAGTTTAATACTTCCTAGATTTCTATCAACCTCTCGATCAAACCTATCTCCCCTATACATCATTCGACCCATATCACCTTCCAGATAATAATCATCACTCATTGCACTCATCGCCTCGTATTCCTCATCAAGTTCAGTCATAAGATTTCGCCCTCGTTTATCTCATCTACCCTCTTGAGGAACCCTTCGAGGCGTCCTTCACTGCTGGCTATCAATCAAAGTTTCATGCCTAGCTACTTTGCCACTAATATGTTCAACTGCCACATCCAATTGATCAAACCTAAGATTTATAGCCCGCATACAATCATAAGCTCTACATAAAATCCTTTAGGTATTGTCTCTTCCTCACCTCTATTCATATTTTCATCCATGTATATAAATATGTTGCAACCACAAAGAAAAATTCAGGAATTAATAAAAATGAAGAACAAGAAAAAACAAGGCAATTTACCTCGTGTGTTTACACTCGTGTATCACTCGAAGTTGGCTTTTTCCCGATATTAAGTTCACCACTCTTGCCTTATACCGCTCGCCCTTCTTTCTCAATGGCTCAAAAAATAATCGACCTCAATCAAATGGAATGCAATTCCCACAGCAATCACCAGCACAAGTCTCGGGTAATCAACACAATTGTATGGACCGAGGCAATGACTCAAAATGCAAGGAAAGACAACCAAGACTCAAACTTTAATTTTGAATTGCCTCTAAACGTTCACGAGAAATAGAGACTTTTTTTTTATAGAATTCAATAACAACTAAACAAAGAATCTAGAGGCAATTAATCAATTACAATTATACTAGAATAATGACTCTAATTACAATTATACTAGAATAATGACTCAAGAAAATTAAAAAAAAAAAATTGATTTTTTTTAATTCACGATGAACAGTACCGTGAACAGTAACACAAATTTTTATTTTTATTTTTGTAAACTCGAAAATTGACTACGAGAACAACAAAACAAACGGAAGTTGATTTGGATACTAGATTAGCCCAAAAAAACTTTTGACTTTTTATTAGAATTTGTTTTGGATCAAAGACTCAGAAAAATTACTGGACACCAGGACACGAAAAACACAAGAAAATAAAGAAAAACAAAGACTCAAAAGAAATAAAAGGATAAATGACCTGAATTCTAGAACTATGCTCTTATACCACCTGATGTGAACCCGACCAAGAACAAGTTTGAGAACCCACAAACAAGATAAAACAAATCCAAGAAAGCTAAAATTCACGTCGCACAAATATCAACCCGACCCGTTGTTCGACCTGTACCAAGAACCGAGATTTCACGCGAGAAATTCGACCCGTTAATTACCCGGAACAAGAACTGTGAATTGGAAATGCCACAAAAAGATTGTGAACCCTTTTGATAAGTTCAAGATTTAGAATTTTAAGCCACTAAGAGCATGGAGGAATAAAACTCTCAATTGTATAAATTCTCTCAAAATAATGTCAAAAAAAGTCCTTACAATAATGATAATGAAAACTATTTATACTAATGCTAGAAAACCCATAAAATTCGTACAAAATCTCCAAAACATAGTAAAATATCAATAAAATTAGAGTTTTAAGGAAACTAGGAATCTCGCCAAAAATAGAAAATTTGCCCGAAATTTTGTTCTAAGCGACCGCTTAGAAGGCCAATTTTGCTGTCTTTATCTTTCGGTGGATGACTGAGCGACCACTTAGTATATTTCTTAGCGACCTCTTAGAAGTTCGGTTTAGCTCCTTCTTCGGTTGCTTGTATCACATTGATCCAATTGTTTTCCGACCTCGACCCCAACATGAAACTTGTCCATTGCCATGTTAACTTTGAACCCATGTGCCCCGTTTCTCGAGCATGCATTTGTATGGCTTTTGCGACATTGTTAACTTGAATTACTCTCGACCAAGCCCTTGGCATCTTCTCCACGAACTTTGCACTCACGTTCGACTTTGGCCTATCACGGATCATATCAGTATGTTTGTACGTCCCAATGTCATGAGCCAAACAATGGCCGATAGAACTATAACAACAACAACAACAAAGGAACCCACAACAATGCCTATTACAACCCCTTTACCTTTTCTTGTGCTCTGTTTGGTGCTAAAAAACTGGACGGCATAGGCAGAAAGCCGAATATAGATAGTTCTACCACCGCTATTATTGTCCAAGAGTTTTTGCAAATTCATTAGGTCTCCATTCCAAACTAAGCATTCATGGCCATCAGAAGAATAAGTTGTACAAAAGCAATTATTCAAGGAGGTAGATTCACATTCTCCAGCACTACTCACCCTCAATGATTGAGAATTACTAGATAACATAACTTGGGAATTCGCCAAAAACTTATCTTTTCCCATCGGACTGTTCCCACATGGCAAATTGTTCTTTCTCACACAGCCACCAAAATAATCCTTCATATTCCCATCCTTTTCCGAGTTTTGCACAAATCCAGGCAAACAAAAACAGAACAGAGATGAATACTGATTGCAGATAATAAATGCCCCACAATAAGCGTATACCTTACATTGTTGCCTTGGCAGAGACCAAAGAAAATTCCACTCCTTCGTATTCTCCAACCATGATATCTCCCTAAGTAGGCCGGAAACCTCCATCACCAATTTCGACATAATTGAAGGTTTATAAAGAGACTATGTGAAATAGGTATCATTAACATTATCAACATAAGTATAACTAAAGATATAACTAGCCTCCTTTTAGGGAGTAAACTGAACATGTACCTAGGGGTGGCAATGGGCTCGTTGCCCTACGAGTTCAGCTCGTGCTCGTTACCCATGAGCTCGACTCGTGAGAAAAAGGTTGAGCTCGGCCCGGCCCATGAGCTCGTGGCTCATGGGTCGAGACGAGCAGAGCAGGAGCTCGGCTGTGGCCTTTTATTTTTTTTATACACGTTTTCTAAATATTTTTTAAAATATACATTTTCGTTTAACTATTTTTTTATTATTTGACGAGCCACGTGCCGAGCCGACTCGTGGCTCGTCAAATACGAGCCAACGAACAGCTCGTCTACATGATGATCCAAGCCCATCTAACATTTCTTATGCTCGGCTCATGGTTCGGGCTCGTTTTTTACGAGCTCGAGTGGCTCGTGCCTCATTTTAGACGAGCCGAGCCCACGAGCTACTCGGCCACCCCTACATGTACCCATTCCAAGCTCCACTGGTCCAGTATCGTACAATCCTATTCCTAATTATAACGCACTCCTGACTCCCACTGGGGTCCATACGCAGCTCAAGTGAGAATAGTCCAGGTGCAGGATCCTCGAAATTTTTCCAGGAAGTGAGGATCTTCTTTGTTTTTGTATGTTTGTCATAGGAAAGTTTTCCGCCAGGCAAAAACGTATTTGTTGGATGATCAAAACTTTGCCAGAGTCCTTCAGTTGACTTATGTTTCGACCAACCTCTCAAAACTAAATTTCCATCATCACCTAAAGTTGCCACTACAGAATTTGAGGTTTTCGAGTTTACACTCGTGGACCAAATCGAAACTTGGGACTGCATAAACACCAAATTTCCTTATGAAATTTTCAGTTCTGCAGAATTCATGTCTGAAATGGGTGTCTCTCTATTTGCAACCCAAACAATAGTCCTTGTACTAAGAGTTTTATACTATATTCCAATATAATATTTAGTAGAATTACCTCGCTTGAAGAATCCCAGTTCAAAAGTCCCACCAGATGACACGATTCTCTGGTTTCCTGCCAGAGATTGGTTTGTTGTGATGCTGTCCGCTCTTGGGAAAAATTGATGTTTATAGAAAAACATAGGAAAAAGAACACAGAGAGAATGAAACAATAAGTTTTTTTTTTGTGATCATGGCTGCAGTAGGAGAGAGAGAGAGAGAGAGAGAGAGAGAGAGAGAGTTCAATGAGCATTACTTATTATTTTCTCATGCATGGTCAATTTGGTTTGTTGTAACGAACTTTAAGTGCAAACTCAACTGTCACAAATTTTTTATCTATCTTAATTTGATCACTGAATTTCAAATTAGTTGCAATTGGTCACTAAACAATAATTTTGGTTTCAAATTTTATTATTATATCACTTATCATCTCCCAAATTGAAGGAAATTACTTAATTTTCAACCACAAAATAATGGATTTCCATGTAATTGTGGACAATTAAATGAAGCTATTCTTATATTGTTACAACCGGCCTCATTTTACCATTTTCATTTGTTAGGTTTCAATTATATTGACGATTCTATAGACAAAAAGACTATTATACAAGAGTTGTAAAAGTCAAGAAATCTATTGAGATGTTGTATAGCTGAACTAGGAGTCTTAGGGTTCAAGTATGGAACATGGAGAAAAAGTTGTCGAAATTACGCTGGTCTATCGCCAAGCTGTTGTTCAAGCAGCCAAATCAGTAATATTGTCGCTAGCCTATCGCCTACTTATCACTCACCTGTCGCTGGGCTCTAGCTCGAATGTTCGCGTTGTTTAATTGCTTTCATATTATTGATTGTGGCATTCAAACCATAAAATAATCTGACATGATTGATTAACGATTGAGAAACAATTAAAAAATGACTTGTTAATTTTAATTGTATAATTTCGCACGTTGGGTCAAAATAAATTAGCTAAATCTAAACTTTTATCATTTTTATATTGTCATACCCCTCATTTTGTCATTTTCATTTCTAGGGTGTAGGTGTACAACGCAATGATTATATGGAAAGATTAGTTACGACATGATTATCAGCTAAGTAATTTTCATAAATTTTGGAATAGTTGGTATTAGGCAATTTGTTGTCAAACGATCTCCCCGAGCTGAACAGTATATCAACATCGCAGATGGGACGAATCAACTCCAATTTGTTTGGACCATTCAGAGCAGCCTAATATAGTAGAGTTATTCGTGGCTTGGCCAACTTATTTGGACGACTAAATTATGTTATCCACTTGAGCAACCCAATATTTAGTGTTGGACCTTTATCTTGTTGGGCCACTATTTTAACCTAAAACAACTTACCTTATTTGGTTGACCCCTTTGATTATAATGGCTCGGTCTCTCTCGCCTCAAAAGCATCCGTTGTTGCCTGTCTTCTTCTTCTCTACACCTCTGTCCATTCTCGGTGGCTCACTTCTACTACATTTGTGGTTGATTCTTGTGTGATATTGGGTTTCCTTTTGTGGTCTCTTCATGGGTAGCAAAAGCAACCTTAATGGTGAGAACTGAATTGGAGTTTTGGATTGTAACTCATTGTGGTGTCGATTGGAGGTTGAAATGAGCCTGGTAAAGCTTGGTGGTTGGAGATTTTCACTCTACATCTAGTATCAGAGCAAAATGGATGAGAATCTGATGAAACATTGGTTAAAATCGTGAAGGGAGACGCGATTTCATACAAAACCTGAATATGAAATTCTTGATTTTCGGCCAAACGAGACCTTTATTGGAGAAACGGAGGCCGGACCCCTAACCAACAGGTGGAAGTGCCTCCAATGGTAGGGTGAAAGGCTCGTCGCGGCGTGTGGCTGGAAATTTCGACGAGTTTTCTTTGGAAAGTTTGTTCATTTTGACATGCTAAACGCATTGATATTGTTTGTTTTGTGTTTCAAGTTACGCAGAAAAATTTGGACGATTTTGCCTCTGGAATTAATCTGCTTTCGTGGCCGATTGCATTGGTATATCTGATGGATCTTTAGGATGAATAGTGATGGACTTAAAGCAGTAGGTTCGCATTTCTCGTCATTTATGGAATCAAATAGATCCGCTCTGATAAATTGGCTTATCCCGTTAAATTTTAGCATTAACGCGTCATCGTGTGGGGTGACCATATGATTGCAGTTACCATAAAGGGGAAACATTGCTTGTGCTAGAAATTAGGATTACTTGCTCTTAATTGTTACGATTGAGTATTTATTTTGATAACGTAGCTTATTGTTCTTCGTGATATAATTGTCGTTACTGTGAGTGAAATCTCTCATTGATTGGATATACCAATTTGTTGCATTGTTAATTCCGTTGCATTGTTAATTTCGTTAGAATACCTAGACTTTACCCATTCAAACATTCCATTGATCTAAGATCACGAGTCGTACGAAACCCTGAGAATAATCTAGAACGAAGTATATTGTCTGCGATCTTAGGACTACTTTGTGTGGTTTTGACAGTGATGTTTTTTTATTGATTCATAAAAATGACAAATTACAACTTTTATTTGGAATTTTTTAACGAAAAGGGTATTTTTCAATCTAGCAACAAAAAATTATGGGTATTTTGGTCCAACAAAATATTTCAAAAGTCATCAAAGGCAATTTTCTTGCTGATTTTTCAGAAGAACAAAAAAAAAAAAAAGTCGTTGAGCTTGTTTATACCTCAATCATCTTACATTTGTCTGACTTTGTTTTAAGAAATGTGGGTAAATTAAAAACCATCAAAGAACTTTGGAAAAAATTGAAAGACTTGTATTTGCTTAAATCTACACCAAACAAGTTTTACTTGAGCCTTTTCTTAGCTTTAAAATTTATCTTTCAAAGGATCTTAACGATAATTTAGACATTTTTAACAAACTAGTTTAAGATATTGTTAACTATGAAGAGACGGTGTTGAAACCTACAAGACTATAATTTTATTTAACTCAATGTCTGACTCGTATAAGGAAGTTAAAAATGCTATTAAATATGGTAGGGACACTTTAACGTCTGAAATTGTCATTGACTCACTTAGAAGTAAGGAGATGAAAATTATAGTCCAAAAACATGATAAGAAAAGCATTGAGATTCACATGATGCAGGGTACGACTCAGTTTAGGCAAAGCAGCCATGATGGATACCAAAGTAATGGTGAGTCAAGTAGTAAAGGATAGAGAAAGAAGGGCAAGAGTTGGTCTAGATCAAAGTCTAGAACCAGGATCACGAAATGTTATGGTTGTAGGAACACAGGGCATTTCATTAAGGATTGTCATAAAGATAAGGGTAAGCAAAAAGTTAAAGAGAGAAATGAGGTAAATGTGTTGTCTTTTGCTTCCGATGTTGACGATGGTGAAGTTCATATGATTACAAGTCATGTTGTTTTTACTAATGAATTGAATCTAACTGCTAATTCTCGTATGCATGAGTGGATATTTGATTCCGATGCATCTTTTCATGTGATACTTAAAAAGAATTGGTTTGAAAATTTGCATGAATCTAATGCTGGACATGTTATGTTATGTGACAATTTTGCTTACACTATTGCTAGAATTTGTGATATTAATATAAAGTTTGACACTGACTTTGTGTACACCATGAAAGATGTTAGATATATTCCTGAACTGTCTAGAAATTTAATTTCAGTAGGAAGACTTGAAAATGATAACTTTACCGGTTAAATTGGAAATTGAACATTAAAAATGATTATGAGTGCACTAGTTTCCATTAAGGAAACTAAGAAAAACGACATTTATATCACTAGTGGAGAAGTGATTAGAGGTTTACACTACTCTATCTGTTCTGCCAAGGTTGATCACACACATATATGACATAATAGGCTTGCACACGTAGGCATTAAATGACTAAAACTTCTTAATGAAAAAATGTGCATTTGGTAACGACTATGTGTCTGATTTGTCATTTTGTGATCATTGTGTGATTGTTAAGCATCATAGAACTTCTTTCTCTGCAAGTGTTCATAAAGCTAAATGAATGCTTGAATATATGCATTCAGATATGTGGGGTCCTACTAGTAATCCTACCTCAGGTGGAAATAGGTATTTATTATCTATTATTGACGATCACACGAGAAAGGTGTGAGTTTACCTTTTAAAGGATAAATATGAAATTTTCCATAACTTTAATAACTGGAAAAGTGTGTATAGAACCAAACTGGCAAAAATGATTAAGTTCTTGAGAACAAATAATGGTCTGGTGTTTTGTAATATTGAATTTGACAATATGTGTAAAGAAAATGGAATAACAAGACATAAGACTGTTCCTTACACTCCCCAACAAAACATGGTAGCGAAATAATGAATAGAACTGAAAGTCCAAGAGTGACTAACAAAGAGGGGGGTGAATTGATTATTAAAACTGTTTTGAAAATTAACTCAAGTTTTAATGTAATAGCCAATGAAATAATGAAACAAATATGCACAAGTACAAAACAAAATAAGATCAAGTAATGAGCACAATGTAAAAACGATAAATTAACCTAAATTCAAGCAAGTAAAAACGATAAATTAACCTAAATTCAAGCAAGTAAAAACTAAATAGATAAATTCAAATAATAAGCTCAAATATAAAAGGAATAAGTAAAAGGGAGAAATGATGCAAACAATATATTTGTAGAGGTTCGATCCAAAGCAATGATCTACGTCTCTCGTTACCAAGCTCTCTGACACGAGCAAGACTTTTTCACTATGTTAATTGACTTATGGTGCAATCCAACTTTTTACAACGCTTTCGGTGACTTATAAACAAGGAAGACCGATCCTTATACAACGTTGAGCTTTATGGGACCTAAACACGACCCACACTATTGAGCATTACGGGACCTCAATATAACCACACAGTGACTTACAAAAATGAACACCGAACCTTATAAGATGTTGATCTTTTAGATATTTCAACATAACCCATACTTTATCAAAGCGATTTTACAATGAAATTTCTCTCTTGATAAATGATACAAACAAGTTACGTACTAAGAGAGGCTAACACTTTAATGAATAGTAATAAATGATAGTTTAAGTGTTAGATGAAAAACTTTGATGAATATGATAATTAAAAAAATTAGATTCAATCAAAGTGTTTCAATGAGAAGATGAAGAAGAAATAAATCCAATGTACGCTGATGCGAACCCGGTTAGCATGAATACTATCGAACCCACAGGAGAATGAACCGGATCCCAAGAACGCCCAAATACGACCAAGATTTAGGATTTAAGCTCTAAACGTTGAACCAAGCAACTGAGGGTATATTAAACCAACGACCTCTTGATCACAAAACCTCGAAATCTCACCCGGATAGTTTTGGATTTGAACCCAACAAGATGAAACAAGTAACCCAAAGATAACGATGATGCAATGAACTCCTTTCTCACAAATTGAAGAACCCACGATCCGATATTTTGAACGCCACAAAGATCATTCATCTTTGTTAAGTTCGATAAAATTATTCATGGAAGAACAAGGAGAAAGAAATCTTTCAATTTTTTCACATAATAATCAAGTCTCCCTTACAATGAAAATAAAGATCCTATTTATACTGAAACTAAGGAAATATGGAAAAATACGAAATTTAGAGTCCTAAAATAAGAAAACTACCAAAAATAACAAATTCTAGTCAAAATAATGAAAAAACGCGGAAACAGCGTCCAGATTGAACAGATCAGCCAGACAGCCTTCAGTATTTTGGTCATAACTTTCTTTACTGACGTCCGATTAAAGTGATTCAAATTGAGTTCGAAATATTACTTAAAGGGATACAACTTTGCTTCAGACATAATCCTCCAATTCAATCATTTACCAGGTCAAAATAGGTTTCAATATGAGACTGAAAATAATTGCATAACTTTCGTGTTGATCCAATTGATTTCTGACCTCGACCTCAACATGAAACTTGTTCCTTGGCATGTGGTCTTCAATATTACAGACTCCATTACTTGAACATGTAAATGTATAGCTTCTATCAACTCTTTGAAGTCTCAGACTTGATTCAAATCTCTCTCCAACATGCTTCGAATTCTTGATGGTTTCTAGCGTAGCCCGGATCATATCATAAGCCCAAAGAATCTTCTCAAGATATATCTCTCTTTTAATGGATGATTTTAATAAATCAAATACTAAGAGAGAAATGAGAAACTTTGATTGATATGATAATTTTACAAGTTTGACTCAATCAATCAAAGTTTACAATATGAAAAAGTGGAAAAGTTTATGCAATGTAAGTGTAAAGATCTTCTTCAAAAATATATCTCTTTTAAGATTGATATAAATAAGTTAAACACAAAGAGAGATGAAAATTTTGATTAGAGAAATGATTTAAGAAGTTTGATTCAACAATCAAAGTTTTTAATATAAAGAAATGAATATAAAAATGTAGGTTCTAAGAGGATTTTTCATTCACATATTTCACAAGAAAGCTCTCTACAAGTTGTATGACGAATGCAATCAAGTGGTATATATAGGAATCAAAACGAAAAAATTCTGCCCAACCGGACGACACTACCGGACGTCCACTAGTCTACCAGACGACCAGACTAGCCGTTGAGCAATGGTAAAAAATTTTAGCCGTTGAGCAACAGTTAAATGTACCTGACGTACAGTTGACCGTTGACAATTGACTTTGATTTTTTTTAAAGAATTGTGATCTTAGTTCAAGTATGACTTTTGAAAAATTAATCTTACTTTTGATTAAAAATATTTTATGCAAGTGAAAGTGAAAATAACTTTTCGTGCACAAAATGATTTTTGAGCTATTGCCATTCATTACTAAAGATCAAAGTGTTATACCTTTATATAACATCAAGGAGGCCTAGTCTTTGATCTTGCTTCAAAGTTTCTTTCATGTTTGGCTCTTGGTACTTAAACTTGTCGTCTTGATATTTCTTTGACATCTCTCACATGCTCTTAATCTTGATCTTTCTTAGTGTTTATCTTTTAAGCTTCATCTCGAATGATTTGACTTGAATGCTTAACTTTCACTTTTTGATCTTCATTTCAAGTCCGATATATATAATGCTTGATTGATTTTATCATGAACTATCATCACTAAAAAATGATTGTTAGAAACAATATTAATCTTATTTGTTATGATCAAAATATTAAGGATGAAGTCGACCATAGGTCAACAAGAACCATACTTAATAAAGTGCATTGCATGATATTAAGTTTTGGTGTCCCAAAATCGTTTTGGGGTGAAGCTGTTATGACTGCTTGTTATTTTATTTGGTTAATTTGACTCCATTTGCTACATTGGATGGTGATACTCCACATGAAATGTGGTGTGGTAAACTAAGTGACTATTCTATGCTTAGAACTTTTGGTTGTGCTGCTTTTTCTCATCAAAGTGAGGGAAAGTTTGAACCAAGAGCTAGAAAGTATGTCTTTCTAGGGTATCATGAGGGTGTTAAGGGTTACAAGTTATGTGATAGAAGCCAAAAGGGGGTTAAGATCATTATGAGTAAAGATGTCATGTTTAACGAGGACGAAATGCCTTATCTTAAGAGTAAACCTGAACCTGAATTTGTGAGCGATACAGAACAAGGTGAAGAGAGAGATCGGTTTAAGGTGGAGTCAGGAAAACTTAGCACATATGTCCCTACAACTCCTAATGAGGTGGTGACTCAGGTTCAGGAACTTGAGGTGGAGAATAGAGATGAAGTAGTGATAGATGAACATCTGAGAAAGAAAATCTCTTAACAAACTGCAATCTAGTTAGGGATAGAGAGAGAAGACAAATGAGAGAGCCTAGGAGATTCGGATATGAATTTAAATTACTCTTTGCTCTTGCTAGTTATGAGGAGTTAGTTGATAGAGAGCCAAAAACCTTTGAGGAGGGGATGAAGAGCGAACAATCTGAAGAGCGGTTTAAGGCAATGAGATAGGAGATGAGTTCCTTAGAGAAGAATCAAACTTGGGGGTTAGTACCTAGACCTAAGAATAAATGTGGGTCTTTAAAGTTAAAGATGGTACTAGTGCTTCTAAACCCTTAATGTTTAAAGCTAGATTAATGGCTAAGGGTTACACACAAAATGAGGGTATTGATTATAATGAGATTTTCACCTGTTGTTAAGTACACTACTATTAGAATCATGCTTCATTGGTTGCACATTTTAACTGGGAACTTGAACAACTTGATGTAGAAACTACATTTTTATATGGTGATCTTGATGAGCAAATCTTTATGAATCAACAGAAAGGTTTTAAAGACAAACTGAAACCTGAGCATGTGTGTTTCCTTAAAAGGTTTCATATGGCTTAAAATAGTCTCCTAGACAGTGGCATAAAAGATTTGACTCTTTTATACTTACTATAAGGTTTCAAAGAAATAATTGTGATCATTGTATGTACTTTCAACATAGCGATGCTCATAATAACTATTGGTTTTTATTGCTTTATGTAGACCATATGATCTTGATTGGTTCATCACCTAAGTGGATAAACAACATAAAAATAAAGTTGAGTGGCGAATTTGACATGAAAGATCTAAGTAAAGCTAAAAGAATTTTAGGTATGAAAATTGAAAGAGATAGGTCAAGTTCCATATTATTTTTGCATCAGTGTTCTTATATCTCAAAGGTGTTGAAGAAATTTGGTATGAATGATTGCAAACCTATTACATTACCTTTAGATAATCATTTTGTGTTATCTAAAGACCAGGCTCCATGTATTGAATACGAAGTCAAATACATGAGTAGGATTCCATATTCTAATGTGATTGACTTTATTATGTATTTTATGGTTACCACTAGACCGGATTTAGCTTTTGCTGTTAGTATTCTTAGTATATATATGTCTAATCCGGGTCCCGATCATTGGAAAGCCTTAAAGTGGCTGTTAAGGTATTTGAAGGGTACTAGTGATGTAAGTCTAAAGTTTGGTGCTAGTAAAGAATGAGTGAAATTGAAAGGTTTTGTAGATACGAATTATGCCGGTGATAGGGATAGTAGGAAATTGACTTTCGCTTATGTGTTTTCTTTGTGTAACTCTTATGTTAGTTGAAAATCACAATTATAACACTTCGTTGCACTATCCACGATAGAGTCAGAATATATTTCCAACACTGAGGCTATTAAAGGGGCCCTGTGACTTAGATGTTTGCTTGATGAACTGTGTGTCTTGAATGATTATGTGGGAGTATACTCCGATAGTCAGTTTTCGATACATCCATGCAAAAACCTCATTTTTCATGAACGCACTAAGTCACAAGAAGTGGTAAGACTTAAAATGATACATACACAATACAATCATTCGAACATGGGCACAAATGTGTTCTCATTGGTAAGGTTTATAAGTTGCATGAATCTTCTAAACATGGGTGAATGTAATTAATTTCCAATTTTATCGCTCCCTTATTGGAACTATTACTAATAGGTGTTTATATTTCTTTGCAGGTCCTTTGACACCAAGGTGGAGGTTGGTTAGGCAATTTGTTTTCAAACGACCTCCCCAGACAGTGATATTAACTCGATTTTGATTTCAGTCGGCTTAGACCAAATGATTGAACGGTATATCGACACTGTAAATGGGATGACCCAACTCCAATTTGTTTGGACCACTCAAAGCAACCTAATTTAGTAGAGTTACTAGTGGCCCAACCAACTTACTTGGATGCTAAATTATGCTACCACTTGAGCAGCCCATTATTTAGTGTTGGACCTTTTATCTTGTTGGGCCACTACTTTAACCTAATCTAACCCAACTTACCTTAAGTTGGGCATTACGGACCTCCATGTGCCAATTTGAGAGGGAGTATTGACATAATCTTTTGTAATTAGCTTAATCATAGGACTCGATTAGATTAGCATATTTGTCTTTTGTATAAACTTTCCTTACATAGCTCATTGTACATCTATTTATTTAAAAACCGAAACGGTGAACAATTCCAATATAATTTTCTCCTTCCACTTCTTTCTTAACAAAGGAGAGAGGATGCGTGAAATTATTATATTACAGGACACAAATGGAATGCCCAATTGCTATTTCAGGGATTCTAGTTTCCAAAACAGCTGCTATTGGTAAGTTTGTATGTTTCATTCTAATATTACTTGTTTAAGCATTCCAATAACAAAAAGGCAGAGTTTGGTAGAATAACCCATAGTAAATAAAATTCCTATATTCTAAAATGTAAATCAACATTGGCAAGATCCAGGTACAAGCAACGATATAAATGTCGAAGGTATGTTGAATGATCGTGGATGCTCAAGAATGCCTTACTACGCATAACGATATACTTATTGTTTTCTATATAAAGAAACGATATAAATGTCGTTTTCCTTATTATTTACACTGTAACGATATGGAAGTCGTTATATCTTTCGGGAACGATGTAGATGTCGTTATGGTTCAAAAAGTCAATTTTTCCTATTGAAACAATATGTAAGTCGTTATTTGCTACGGGAACGATTTCAAACTCGTTATGGTAGTCTTTGAAAAACAGTATAGTTTTTATATTGTAATGATACGATTTCAATATCGTTATGATAAAAAAAGTCACTTTTTTCTATTGTAACGATATGTAAGCCGTTATTTGCTCCAAGAACAATTTCAAACTCGTTATAGTAGTCTTTGAAAAACAGTGTAGTTTTTATATTGTAACGATATCAAGTGGGTTCGATCCCACTTAAAAAAAACTATGGGAACATTTATGTTCCCATGATTGTGTACCACTTTCGAACTATTCAGATAGAAAGTATCTTCATTCGCTCTTTCTAAGTCATTCAAGTGGTATCAACCCGTTTGATGATCTAGTTCGATCGTCCTATGTATGTTGAAAGTATGACGGGTGACTATGGACGATCGAATCGTTGTTTTAGTTAGAACGATATAATTATAGTTTTCTATGAAAAGAAACGACATCTATGTCGTTGTAGTTATAATTTGAATTGGAACGATTTCAAACTCATCAAATTTGTACAAAAATGATATGAAAGTCGTTATATTATTTCGTGGGTTTGATACATAACGATATCATTATTGTTTCAGTACAATTTTGACGACATTGATATCGTTTCAGTTTTAATCTTAACTAAAACGACAGATATATCGTTATAGTTTATATAAAACGATAATTATATCATTTTTGTTAAAAACGATGATTCGACTGTCCACGATCACGAGACATGCATTTGACATATTTAGGATGATTAAAATAGGTCATCAAGTGGGTTCGATCTCACTCTAAAGAAACTAGGGAAACATTTGTGTTCCTATGATTGTGTACCACTTTCGAACTATTCAGATAACAAGTATATTCGTTCACTCTTTTTAAGCCATTCGAGTGGTATCAATCCGCTTGATGATCTCTTTCGATCGTCATATGTATGTTAAAGGCATGGCGAGTGGCTGTGGATGGTCGAATCGTTATTTTTAGTCAAAATAATATAATTATCATTTTCTATGAAAAGAAACGATAGTTATGTCGTTGTAGTTATAATTTGAATTGGAACGATCTCGTCAAATTTGTATTAAAACGATATGAAAGTTATTATGTTATTTCGTGGATTTGATATATAACGATGTCATTATCATTTTAGTACAATTTTGACAACATTCATATCGTTTCACTTTTAATCTTAATTAAAATGATATATATATCGTTTTATAGTAAATGAAACGACAATTATATTTTTTAGAGTATATAAAAAGTATATTTGCACGCCGTAAAAAATTTACGTGGAGAATGAAAGGGGAAAAAAATAAAAAATTTAGTGGTTGGATCGATTAGGGATTGCAATTTAATCCGCCCCACCCCGACAGGCTGACGGGACGGGTCGCGGTGTCTGGGGTCTCCTCTTGGCGGGTCACGGGGTGGCCTTGCCCCGAATCCGCCCCGTGAAAAAAAAATTAAAGATACAATTTTAATAAACGGTTAGTTTTATTTTCAATTTAATAATATGTTTCTAATCGAACAATTATATTATACAATTGTCAAATTAAAATTTTACATCACTAGCAATTGTTTATATAATTTATAAATTCGGTCATTCAATCTTTTTATTAAAATTAAATTATATAATCTGAAATTCTGAATCGTGATAGTTAAATAAATATTTTTTACTTTTGAAAGATTTATACCAATTAATTAAAGCAAGTTAATATTTTGATCGGAAAAACTAGGAAAAAAATTTAAGATATATGGATTGATTTTTATGTTTTGGGTTAAGGGTTGAACTTTAAATAATAACATAACTTGAATTTTGAAAATGTAAAAAAATAAAAATAAATAATAAATAAAATAAAAATTAAACGAGGCAACAAACGGGAAAAATTTTCGCCCCCGTCCCCGCCCCATCTAAGGCGGAGAGGTACACGGGGCAGGCGGGCGCGACGTTGAAGTGAGATCGGGTGGGATGGGATGGGATGGGATGGGGTGGGGTGGGGTGGCATGGGACGGGGCGGGATGAAGGTGACCTGCCCCGAACTCGCCCTATTGCCATCCCTAGGACCGATAGGTCATTATTTAAAAATTATAAATAAATTTAAAAATATAAAAAAATTATTTGAAATAAAATTAAAGATTTTAAATTAAATGTCATTAATTATTTATATATTTCGAAGTAATAAATTTTGTTAGATATTCAATTCATCTTAATTAAAATTTATCTTTCGGTACATAATACATATATAGAATAAAGTGAACTATTTGACTATAATTTTTTAAGATATTTAGAACTATAGAATTATATATAGTTTATTGAATTAAAATAAACAATATTGTTCAATGTCTTAGTAGTGAGGAAAGCATCATTTTTCTTAGAGGTTGAATGTTCAAATCCTTGGACAATGAAATTTGGCTATGATTTTTCAAGATATATAGATTATTACAATAAAATAAGCAACATTGATCAATGTCCTAATGGTGAGGAAGATATCATTTTTCTAAAAGATTGAAGGTTCAAATCCTTGGATTTTGAAATTTTGATTATGATTTTTTGCAACATGATAAATAATATTATTTAATATCCTAGTAGTGAGAGGGGAACATTTTTTACATAGATGTTCAATGTTCAAATCCTTGAACCTTCAAATTTTTTTAGACCCAGTGAATTGAGTTTGACCGGGTTGAATTAAATAAATTGGGTCCAAAATTCATCATTTATTTAATTATAATAATAAAAATAAAATAAATATTTAATAATTTTAAATAATTAAATTTTCTTCTCTTCTAAAAAATTTGGTCAAGGGCTTTGAACAAAACCATCTTAAATTAAATGGTGGCGATCCGAACACATTCCTACGGTGGACATACAAGATGGCTACTCGTTCCTCTGCGAAGCTTCTTCAACTGAGAACCCTATTCAGATCTCTAAAACATCAATCTTCATCCATTTTTCAATTACAACCAAGAAGATCTTTTCTATACTCTTTCTCTACATATTTTACAGAATATTGGAGTTCTTCTCCCTCTCCGCGCAGAAGATTGAGTTTATGCAGTTATTCTTCCCTGAGTGAAGAGTCTCAGGCTCCTACAGCCATCAATTACAGGTAATTACTCTCTTTTCATGGGTAATGATTTTGTGGCTAAATAGACAGGGATGGAAATGAATAATACACCTGAGTTTTCATAATTTGAAGGGAGAAGTTGAAATTTGTGTTAAAAATTTTTAATTTGTATTTTGTTCCATCAAGTTTTGAACTTTTTCCCTGATTGATAGAGCATTTATGATAAACAAATGGTTTTAACTATTCCATTAGTGTTTTTATGTCGTTTGATGTTATTTTGAAATGCAGAGGAAAACTTATAATAGAAGAGCGAGGACAAAAAACAAAAAAAAAAAAAAAAAAAAAAAAAAAAAAAAAAGAAGAAGATGAATTCTTGATTCAATGCCAGGAAAATAGGAAGAAGTGATCAAATTAGTGATAACAATGTCTTCGTTTTGTTTTTGGGCGTCACGTGTGTGTTGGTATTTTATACTAGTTATTGTCCCTATTTTACTTTTTTTGTAAATTTTAGTTTGAGATTTCTTATTTGTGGAATTTGGAAAGTGAGAATTTTTTTGGTTTGGAAATTTGATGATCATTTGAGATTTTAAGACATTGCTAATATATCAATCCATGTTCAGTTCTCTGCTGCCGGAAGAGAAGTATCACAGTTTGGCTAATTCAACGATCCATGACCTACTAGAGAAACTGGAGGTAACTCTGACTCTGGAGTATTTCAAGCTCAAGTATTTCTGTTAATTTAAATTGTAATTTCCATATGCTCTAGAAATGTGGAGATTATGTCCATCTTTCTGTTCATCAGCAATTCAGCATAGACATGTAGTATAGTCTGCATTATTGCTCTGCTTGTCCATTAGCCTAAACTAGTACTGTGATTTGATATGTATATGTTACCTAAGATACATTGCATGTAATTAAATATTTGAAACTATGTACGAGGCAGCTTTTTGTTTTTTGGAAATTTTTTTGAGGGTTATAGAAAGTGTCTCAGGATAAATAATTAAGTAATGTTTTCATAACTTTGGCACAGTTTTTCTCTTTATCTGCTCACAGCGTGCGTTCTGTGACCATGTTTCTAAATTTACAACTTCTTGCTTTATTTGTTTGCCTTGTTGAGCAGCAGTGAGCTACAGGCCTAATTTCCACCAAGTAGGCATGCTAATGGTTTACAAAGTGACGTTAAAATAGGAGGATATACTTAGTCAAACTCATATACCAGAATATATTTTCTGTCACATAATATGCCAAATGTGTATTGCTTATCATTCGTAGTTTTTTTTTTTTGTTGCACTATAGGAATATGGCGACTCTCTGGATATTGATGGTTATGATGTAGACTATGGGGTAAGAGTGATGAATTGATGATTTAAAGTGGTTAATTTTTTGATCTTGTGTTTGTGCTGCTGTAACTATGAGGTTTATTATGTAGAATGAGGTACTAACTCTGAAGCTCGGGGCTGCTGGAACCTATGTGATTAACAAGCAAACACCAAATAGACAGATTTGGATGTCATCTCCAGTGAGGTACTGTGCCTCTAACTCAATCTGTATATCCAATGAATTTTGACAAGTCTCTTTCAGTATGTTCTGTTGATATTGGGCTTGGGATTGCTGTAGAGAGGTTTTCTTTGATTCATACTTTAATTTCGTTTTGTCTTAAATATATGCGTCTGACTCAAAACCTCTGCTTCAGCATCGTTGGTTGTAAAACTGCTAAAAGAAGGGCTATGCTGCTAGTAGTTGAATTGGTGAGTTGTGTATGTATTACAGGAAGGAATCATCCCACTGTTTGAGAGTGTAAATGGATTCTAAGTAGTAGGTATGAGCGCTGGCAGAAAATGGATAATTGCTGGATAATATAAAGTTATATCTTAATCAAAGGACAATGAACAAGGGATGCATCCAAGTGCCTTTTATGCAATGGATCCATAACCTTGCCTCTTAAATGTTTATGCAGAATACTTGTCCATTTTTGAATTATCTTATGCTTTTACTGGTTACTTGAAGGAAAGATTCTAAATTTGAAGTTCTCCTATGTGCTGTGAAATCTTGGTTTTATAGATCTTATCTTTAAAGTAAAACCTGACTAGCAGTTATAGGTTTTTGCAAACTGCAAAGTTTAATGGAGACATGAATTTATCTGAGAAAAAGAAAGCATCTAGTTCGACAATATTTGCTGCTTCTTCTGCCCCACAATCAATGATTGTCATAATGCTCCATAATATTGAACATTGTTGCCTTAGGAATGACAGTGGTCAATCAAGAGCATTGGCTATATTGCACGTTTGTGCCACAGAGAAGTGACTGAAGAATGTTGTGACACCCTAGCTCTTAAATTCCCGAGTTTTCTAAAACTTACTTGAGAGTTCAACGTAACACAAGGAAAAATTTGTAAGGGATCATTGACGCAATAAAAAGAATAATCATAATAAACCAATCTTTTCAAAGCATAGTTGCGGATTCAGCAAGTTTAACTTAATGAGAAAAGAAAATGTCCAAAGACAATCACTTATATCCAAAACCAAAAAAATTATTCTTTGAACATATTTAGTATGTCCAGCCCGTAAGCCATCTCGTCAGTTTTTGAGGTCTTTTGAAATAATTGAGTGAAATTTCTCAAATAACTTTGTAATTTAAGATTTATTGCATTAATCAAGCATAGTTTGACATAAAAAGGGGCGGTAGCCCTATTTGCATTAGTGAAAGAGAGTTGTTGCATTAATAAATGAGGTTGATTGATAGTCGAAAGGTTTTGGTATGAATAATTTTTTTTAAAAAAAAATTGGAACCATGCCTATGAATTTTCACTCTGTTTTCCCCACTTGACAAATTGGATGAGTACAGAACCCGACTCCCAGATTTGCCCAACTATTCGAGTTGGTTGAGTTCACCTGCTATTTTGAGTGAAGAATATTTTAAATGAGGGTGAAATATATATTTTTGCCCATTTTTGACGAAAAAATAGAAGAGATTTCTATTCTTCATCTAGCACGTTTAAAAAAAGGTGACTTAAAATAAATTACCCTTTCAATACTATACTTGATAAATATGATGCCAATGTATATTGATCTTCTATAGGCATCTAGTTGAGTCTGATATAGCTCGGGATACATGATAAGGGGACTTCTACTCCGACCACTATAATACTGTCAAAAGGGTTCTTTATTGACGAGCTTTCTGCATACTTTCTGGGGTAAATTTGTGTTATTTGATTATACTTTGTTGCATTCATTTCCCTGTGTGGCTGTTCCTGAAGATTAAACTTTCTTTAAACAGTGGCCCTTCTAGGTTTGATTGGGATCAGAATGCCCAAGCTTGGATTTATAGGCGAACTAAAGGGAACTTGATCAAAGTTTTGGAATCTGAGTTGGAACAACTTTGCGGGAAGTCCATTGATCTTTCCTCAATCCAGTTCTAGTTATTGGTATTATAGTGGCTATCTTTTACTACACTGTCATCTCTGTTTACATTTTTATTTACTCCTTTTGGTTGCATATAATTTCAAACGGTTACTCCTCTTTGTTTGGCACTAGTTTCTAATCTGTAATGTCTTGCATTTGCAATTGTTCATGCACTCATTTTCACATTCCTTACCAAATGGTTGGAATGAACTCAGAAATCTTTCAACGACAAATTCAAAAAAGTATATGGTGCCATTTTTTGACAATGTTTTTGCATCAAATTGGCTTCCTCTTATCAACCTCAAGAATAATCTCCATGATTCCAACTGAATAAGGTTGAAACTCGGCAGGGGCGAACTAGTGGGTGCAGTCGTCCCCATTGAATTTCCAAATATCTTCAATTGGCCCTTTTTAAATTTAAATTTTTGGTGTTTTTGGTTTCTTTCACAATTTATTTTAACCCATTTCCTGTCTCGTTCCTACTGAATCTTAATTCTGGGTTCGCCCCTGAACCTAGGCATGCTAGATCAATCAGCTACCAACTTTACTGCAAGCATCGCAGAAATTACCGTTGAAGTATATCTAAAATTGAGAATTTTTTTAGTTAGCAATATTGTAAAGTATATCTAAGATCAAGAATTTTTTTTTTTAAGTTAGCAATATTGTGAAACTAAGCTTGTCAATAAATTTAATTTACTGACAAAGATTTCATCAATACAATGAGACATTCCCGTCTTTACATATTTTTGATCTCATAAAATTGTGTCTAGACGAATGCTAGAAAAACTTAATTGGTTTCACCATTGAGAAAGTTTTATAACGAAGATAAGGTTAACGTCTTTAATTTCAAGAAGTTAGGCTCCCGTTCAACAGAAATGTCCAAGAGCATGATGAAATGTTCTTATTCTGATTCCATCTCCAGTGAAACATCGGTGTTCTAGTCTCTCGTGCCACTTACCACAAAAGTGGGGAGGCTATTCTTCTCAAAACTCCCTCAAGTGGGTGATGGTCATGGAAGTGATGATGAGTTCTAAGAATCGAATTCAACAAATGACTTTGGCTACTGAAAATTTGATGAAGTCGCTACAAGATAAAACTGCTCAAATTGCTACATTCGTGGATCGAGTAAAGTTTCAAAATGAAGATATATGCTTTTTCAGAGCTAAAGACCTCGAAATCCGAGAGCAGCAGCATGAGCAAGATATGGCTGACAAGAAAATGGTCCAAAATATGTTGCGTGACATCACTCAACTCCTTGTTGGCTCTCTATTTATCCAACAACTTGACATATGATTGCTAACACCATTCGTGCCTAGTATGGTGGTTCACTGCATTATTCATTGATTTATGCTTATAATAATGATATCATTGAACAAAATAACTGATCGGGTTTTCTTGCACGATTGCTTGAAAAACACAGTCAAGACAAATAAGAGATTTTAAAATCTTGTCTCCATTCTCAGAATCCATAGTATTTGACAGAATAATCAAAATATTCGGCAGGGTTTGATTTGAACAAGCTCTCCAACACAAAAACTTCCTTTCTTCCAAATGATTCTGCTCTTGAAATCCATGTCATGAAGAACTAAACTTTGCAATGATCTCTGCTAAAATTTCTTAGTTCTAGCATCATATTGTTGTCACATTTTTCCAAACTCGAACAATCTCAATTCTCGGAAGAAGAATTATTCTTTTTTCTGAAAAAGGAGACAATAAATTCCAATTATTGTAATTAACTTCTTTATTAATCTTTTCCATCACTTTATTCGTTGATCATCTATTCTGGAGTTGATTTCAACAATTCTAACGTTTCTGTGAGTCTGCAACACATGATGATGTGGGTAAATATTAGAGAATCAAATTAAATCGAAAGTCTGTGTATTCACAGTTTCTTTAAATCGAATTCGCCGCCTCACCGGAGTGCAAGAGGTTTAGATCGGTGTTCGATTCCTAGGATACAATTGGTTGTTGGTTCACGCTGCACTACGTTAACCACCTACGAACTAGTTGTGATATACTCTATCTCTCAAAGAAATCAAAAAAAGGAAAAACTAGAAAGAGAAGCTGCTGTTGGAAGTAAACTTGAATTTCACTTGTGTTTTCTAATCGAGAGAGATCTGTCTTTTATACTCATAGAGGAAGAGCTTTGCTCATTAATGCAATTGAATAAAGGAGTTACAATATTGAAGTAAAATCTTGAAACATAAATTCTGAAACTTAAGAGATTTGGAACGGGTGAAACTGAAAGAAAAATGATAACTTTTCATTTTCATTCAATATTATTTTCCAACAGATGATTGCTTCTATTTCCATCAGCATTTGACACACGTCTTTAAGGATAGAAAGGAGACTCGAGAGAGAGATTTTCATAACTGTGCACTGGGAATCTGTTGGAAAAAGATGTTTTTCTGTAAACAAAACTAATGTCTAAAAGAATAGTTATTTATATCTTTTTAACAAAGGCTATGTTAGTAAATAAAAAAATATTTTTTTAAATTGTAGCGTACCAAATAAAAATTGGGTGGCAATATTGTTAACCTTGGGAAAAAAATGTAGCAAATATATCATATATCATCTCTTTTTTTTTTTTTTTTTTTTTTTATTAATGTAATTGCAAGATGGGGCATAATTTCTATGTGGGTCCCTTGGGATCGGGTCATTTCTGTGGTTGATTAGTTTAAAGTGGGCCAGCCAGAACTAGGCTCAAGTCCGGATCGATTATCCTAAACAAAATCCATAAATAATTGTTCGGTTTGGGTTGATATGGTTTTGGTGCCCATTTTTGGTTTGGGTTGTGTTGGTGAAATGAAAAATCAAGATTATCGATTTGATTATGAGTTGATTTGAAAACCAAATAAACACGAATCATGACCCTTTAAATTTAGAATTATTCCTTATGTACATGGAATAATTCATAGAATTCATACAAATGCTGTCATTGCCCTGTGATTTTGGGTGTCCTGTGAGAGATTTTAAAATGGTACCCCCATAAATTTCGTTAAAATGGGTGCCCTGTATGAAATTTTAAAATGGTACCCTATAAGATTTTCTTCAAAAATTCATCATCAACATCTTTACTAATATCATTTTCCTTAGGAAATTCATCATCAACATTATCATTTTTGATGCCCCTATAAATATACAATTATAACAATTTTTTTTTGGTGCCCCTATAATTTTGAGGTCCTGTGCGATCGCTCAACTGGAACACTATCAAGGCCGCCTCTGATGCCAATGTAGCACCTGTATGATGCATTCTATGTCATTTTGGGGTTTAAAACCAATGAAAAATTGTCAAGTGTTGATTTGTAAAAATTTTGTCAAACATTTTTTGTACCTGTAGCATTTAATTTTAACTTAAGTTTAATTACAAATTGTATTGAGATTCATCTCATTTTGGGCCTTAAATTTTGGGCAGGAAAGTGAGGAGCCTTAGCTAGTAGTTGTCATTAAAGTTTAAACAATCAAATACTCAATTTGACGCGCAAGTTAACATAAGTCAAACCGGAGCGCCTACAACAGTCAACAGCTATTTATTAACCAACAGCCACGATTGAGCGCTTAATTTTCTCCAACGGTCGAAAATCTCAAAAGTATATAAACAATTTTCGTAATACAGACCCACACAAGTTCGTTCGTCTTCCTATTAACTTCGATAATTACACTACAAAAACAAATCAAGAGCTACCCAAGATTTGATCAACCCAACATTCTTGTTTTTGGTTTAACAGGAAAATTCTTGAAATGACAAAATGAGTGTTTTACAATATAAAGAAGGTATGAATTCTGCTGATCTTCAGATTTGGAACAATGTCGCCTTTGATATTGGAGATCTTAAAGAATTTTCAGGGTATAAGGCTTCTTGGAGTCCTCTGAAGCCGATTTTGTTGAATTCGACAGAGTCGTTGAACTCGAATTCTTCGAGCAAAGAGAATGAGGGTCCTCTGTCTGAGAACCCAATTTCTTCTGTTGCTTCTACTCTCAGATCTGTGGTGACACCCTTCAAGCCGGTTAATTTGAATGGGGCTTTGGAGAATTCAAAAACTAGAGGAAATACGAAACAAAGTTTTGAAGAGAAGATGAATTTGAAGAGTTTTGATGAGGAAATTGAGGAGATTGAAATGGAAATTAGAAGGTTGACTTCAAGATTAGAGTCTTTGAAATTGGAAAAGGCTGAGAGAAGTGTGAAAACAGTGGATAAGAGAGGAAGAGTGATCTCGGCGAAGTTTATGGAACAGAAACAGAGTGTTAAAACTGGAGAAGAGAAGAAAGAGATCGAACAGTTTTCATCAATGAGAGAAAGAACTGGGATTCAGAGGAAGGGGCTTAGTTTGAGGCCAGCAGATTTTGTTGTTGGGGCGCGAAGGGGAATGAGTCTGGAGCCTTCTGAGATTTTGGGGTCCACAAAATCCTGGAAATTGGGGAAGAAAGAAATGACCACCCCTGTTCCGCCTATACAGAGTAAGGTGCTTAGTTTGGGGCCTGCAGAAATTGTTGCTGAAGCACGGAGGGGAATGAGCATGGGGCCTTCTGAGATTTTTGGATCCGCGAAATCCCAGAAATTTGGCAAGCAAGAAATGATCACCCCTATTCAGCCTATACAAAGTAGGCGAAAATCTTGCTTCTGGAAGTTACAAGATATTGATGAAGGGAAAGAGATGACTAAAGAAAGGGGGAAGAGTTCAAGTGTTAGCCCTGAATCAAGAAAAACTATCACAAAAGCTCGAGTTTTATCAAGGCAGGCTTTTACTACAGTTGGATCCAAGAACGCTGTGAAGAAAGAGGATCGAATGGTGAACTCAGTTCGGCCCAAGAAATTGTTCAGAGATGGCGAGAAGTCCATTCCTGCTAAGCCATTAAAGGCAGGGAGATTTGTTGCAAGCCGGTATAATCAGAGCACGAATCCTGCCTCAGAAATAAGAAAGAGATCCTTGCCAGAAGATGGTAAGGCTGAGAATATGGGTGATAAGAAGCGTTCTCTATCAGCCGGAAAATCACGTGTAACTATCATAGATAACAAGAATTTAGGTACTGAAAGTCAAACGAAAAAGCGTTGGGAAATTCCGAATGAGGTTGTTCATAGTAGTTTGGTGGAGGGTGAGAAGTTACCAGACTCTATTATTCTTGATTTGCTTCCAAGGATTAGGATTTCTCGGTGCACCAAAGAGAGCCCCCGCAATTCTGGTCCTGCAAAAAGAGTAGTTGAATTGGTTGGGAAGAAATCGTACTTTTGCAATGACGAGGAAGTGGAGCCATACGTTTGTCAAGCCTTGACCTTTGCAGGAGAAGAAACTGAAGAAAATTAAAGGGAGCAACAATATAAGAGGTTAAAACCATCCTTCAAATTCTCATTCCCCTATTACAGCATTGTTTTGCTTCTTCTCAAGTGTTACTCTCAGCTCTACTAGTTCTTTGATTTCTTGTTAAGGGATATCATGATTGGAATAAGCATTTTCGGTTTTTTACATGTAGTGAACCATGGGAAAGCCTTCTTGTGCTTTCCTTTACTATTTCAAGTGTTAATCAATTCATTCTGGTATATTTTTCTTCTTGTCCTCATCCTAAACTTTGTTCAATTTTTCTTAATGAATGAAGTATGTATGGGATCATGAAAATAAAGCCTAATGAAAGTATAACATTTGGTTTAGATTTACAACACTTTCACATTGAATAGGACCTTCCTTGACTATTAACTTGTGGATGCCTTTTGAATTATAAAAGTTCCATTCATAATCGAGTTCCCAGAAAGGAGATATACGTATGAAATCTTCCTCTACGTTTCACCTCTATAGAATTGCGCTGACATAAGTGGTGTTGAAATATTAGTCGTCTTCAGCCTAATTCTCCATGATTTTCTTTTACGTCATCATAAGATACCTACCTCCTTCAAAGGTTATACGCAAGAAAGTAAATAGCCTAATCTATGTTTACTTCCATATTTTGGTTACACAAGAAAGACAAGGTCGACCAACAGAGCTTATCATCTGTAAAGGCATCTTAAACATAATAACAGCATCACGTTATAATGAGTCCTGTGGAAGACATTTCAGATTGTGCGTTGGGTTCTAGTGAGTTCACAAAGGATGTCTACTATCATCCTAATTCTCGATACAGATGCCATTCAGTTGGAGATAAATACTAGAAATTTCAAGTGGTATCAAGCAAAGACGTAAAGAAGCCAACAAACATCTGATACTGACTTGAGGATATACGAGAATTTTCTGTAGAAGTAGATGTTTGATAAGGGGGTAGCCTCATGCAACTATTAGCTGTTCTAGCCAAATTCCCACTTGATGTTGTTTTCATCAAAATCTTTATCAGATTTAAGAGTCATAATGATCAAAACACATCAAAATGGAGCATTATTCAAAGTTACACCTAAACATATTGCCAAATGAAAATGGAAAGATTTTGACTATACCTGTTGAGAAAACGAGTTGTGGAATGATGATAGAATTGTTGCTCTGCTGAGAGAATTGGTAAGAATCAGAGAAGTTCCTTTAAAACCCCTGCTTTTGCCTCTGGAGTAGTTATTATGCTTGTCTCCAGGTAATAGAAAAGTTCAATAAGATTTGGAGTTTCATCTTAAAATGTCAACTTAGTTAAGAGTTCACCAAAATAATTTAGTCTAGGTATAATTCAACTCAGGTGCATCCTCAGGGGCATCATAAGATTATGCGAACGAGATAGATAATGTGAGAAGAACTAGCATCAGATAGTCGGATAGCAGATATCTAGAATTAAAATTTCAGTAACGAAAGGGAGTAACTCGAGAATCACAGAACAGGGTTGCCAAACAAACAAAAAAGTTCAGACAAAATTTTCAGTGCTGTCCCTAGCAGATAATGTTTAATGCTAAAACATAACTTATTTTCTGTGACATAAGAATCATGCTGTCTCAGATTCGACTCGAGTCCCTTCCGAAAATGAAACGCCTTCCCCAGTCAGTAACAACCAGCATCCTAGTGCGCCAGCTGACGAGCTTGCTGTATATTCTTGGTACAGCAGGATTAAATAGGAGAATATTACCTGGCATACAAAGAGTACCAGAGCCATTGGGTTCTCTGACCTATTGATACCCAATCACCAGGGAGTTCAGCTGCAGTTTGTTCTCCACCCAATGGTGCAAATTGTCCAAAGTGTTTGTACCTTCAGCCATCAAAAACTTAGTCGGAGAAAGCTTTTTAGCTTTCAGTTTAGTTCCAAATCTATTCATTTAACATATTTTATACATCCATCATTTGAATAAAGCAAAGCACATATTTCTTGCCTATCGTAGTTACTCTATGAATTATGGTCTAAGTTCTATTGTAGAGTATTTATGCCCGGACTCTGAAAATAGCACGTGTGGGCTAGAGAGGACTGAACAGCTCTCCCATAGCTTGTACATGAGGAGCGTGTTGAAAACAAAATTTAAATAAATAAATAAATTTGTCCCCTGTATTTCACTAAAGAAGAAAAGTTCTCTTTACCTGAATGGACGGAATCGATGTCTTCCTGTTCCTCAGAACCTTAATGGACCTTCGGGATACCTTTTGCAGACCTCCATTTCCATGCGATTTAAACAGTATGCAAGATAAGCACCTTGTTGAGCGGCTACCTAAAATCAGAACACACGAGGATTAGTATGAAGACTATGTAGACCCCGACTACAAGAGCATCCTAATTTAGGATATACCCTTTTACCTGTGCTGTTGCCGGAAGATTTTTCATCTGCTTATTAACTTCAGAGAGCAATGACATAAACATCTCAATATCCAATTCATTGATCCCTTCTGAATTCTTGAGAAGATGAACAAAATTTGTTAGCTATTTTTTCTTCAAATAAATTTATAGTTGAGAATACCTTTCACATATGTCAATAATGACTTCCTTAAACTCTTCAACTTTTAAGATACAAGAGTTATTCTTGTCTGCCTTGCTAAAATATGGATGAAACATATTTTTGATGTTACCAAAAATCGTCACATGTTGATTCTCGAGCTTGACGATTGAGAATGACCACAAACAGAATCTTCGATACCTGAAACAAAGGTAACGAGGTGTGAACTCGTTGCCCCTCTGATGCTTAAATTAGCGAGGGGGGAAAATATGAGCATAATGCTATAAATTATATGTAAAAGCGTACCTGAATAATGAATTGTGGTCATGTATTTATAGACTAAGTAGTACACTCCTAGTAGAATTAGATTATCAAGTATTTTATTCTTTTAAGAGTTGTAGGATGTGTTAGAATTCTATTAGAATAAGACAAAAGAGATCTAGTAAGATTCAATCTTATCGAAATTGAATAAATTTAAAATTGGAAGTAGAGTCCTAATAGACTATATGTTTCAAGATAGAGAATGAGATATAGATAAAAATTCGAGGTAACGTGGAATCATCACGTACAACAATATAGCTCGATGAGGATATCTTGGAAAACTCCTAAGATGATTGGAAACAACCTCGAGCATTGTTGTTCGGGGTTGATCCAAAAATGACCATATCATAAACATATAAAAAAAATGTTAGAACTTACTGATAATTTGCGTTCACAAGATCAAAAATAACTTGAATCATATATTGAGATTTTTAAGATACACAACACCACTTTACGTTGATTGACTGTTGCACAATCGCCTAGAGCATAGATGTCTTTGCACACTTCAACCCAAAGCCATTCAGCAGTTGCTAAAAATCACCTATTCGACTGTGTTCCAAGAGATAGAAGCTACACTCAGAAATTATTTTATGGAAAGTCAAATGAGGAATGCTTAGGACGTTGGATTAAAATTTTCTAGGAAATAACAAACCTGACCAATTTGCTTCATAAAATCCATCACCACACAACTGGACGAGTTCCAATACCAGTTGACCAGATAACCACACCATATGGTATCGACACAGTTTCTCCAGTGGCTTTCTCTTTAGTAGATATTGCTTTATCACTTTCTTTCGTAACCATTGATCCAACTTTAAGGTAGATTCCATCCCTTGCGAACTTTTCTTCAGCAAACGATATAGTTCTTTTGTCAAATCTGCAGCAATGCGGCAAAAAAAAAAATCTACATGAAAAAGACGGCTTGAGTTCTTACGAACCAATTAATATACCAAACAAACTTTAATTGATTTTTTCTTCTTTAATTCTATGCTGCAGTATAGTCTAATTTAACGTAACAAACATCCCACAAGAGATAAATCATCATACAAAACTACTGCAAAGAAAATAAAGTAGTTATAGAAGAAATAGAAGAGCCGAGTGTCCCCCTTACATGTTCAAGATATGATCACCGGCTTTTAGAAGTGTTATTTTCACATGCTCCTTCAAGTCCAAGATAGGATATATAGTTTTGCAAAATCCTCAATCACAAAATCATGAAGCTCTACTGCAAATTCCACACCCGCTGGACCTCCTCTTACAACAACAAAATGAAGGTAAAACACACTCGTGAGTAAAACACGCTCGTCAACATATATATATATATATATATATATATATATATATATTATTTAATTGTTCTTTCGGAAGAGCAGTCCGAGAAGGTAGTAAATGCATTGTTCAAGTGTGTTGGAACAATTTAAGTAAATATACATGACCCCCATAGCTTAAACTTTTGAGCTAGTTCGACAGAGTACTAGAGCAAGTAAATGTGTGTTCATGCCTCGTAGCCACCATTACCGATTTTGTGAAACTTGTGCATGTGTTAGGCATTTGATGAAAAAAATGAATCTAACCAAGACGTGAATGGATTTGTTGAAGACAAAATTCAAATAAATAAACTTGTCTCTCTAATAATAGCTTAGAGCATGTTTGACCTAGCTTTAATCCCCCAAAAGGAGGCAGATTTCTTGCGCCTTTTTGGCAGCATCAAGAGTGTTAATACCCAAGAGCCCAATTTTTTTTGGCTTTTTATAACCAGCGCTACACCAAATTTTGCACCATCTTGTACCAAATTTCGCACCACCAAGCTAAAATTTCTCTCCAACCATGACATCAAAATTTACACCAAATGAACAGTGTTTTAATCATTTTTTTTTTTATTCTTAATGATTTATTTATTTATTTTACAAATACGTAAATTACTAAATAAATAATTACGTTAAATTGACAAAAATATTAAATTCAATAATAAATATAAAAAATAGTACAATTAGTAGAAATACGGATTTTGATATTACGATATCACAAAATCGAAATACCATTGCAATTTTATTCTCGAAATTATTATCGTTTTCTTTAAATAAACAATGCACTTGTTTTTATATATCGTTTTCGTTGTTGTAATATATTTCGTGTTAACTGTAAATAATCGTGTTTGTTATATTTTTAATTTTTTGTATTCTTATTTTAATTAATTCATTAATTATTATTTTTTACATTTAAAATAAATTTTAAATGTAAATAATAATAAAAATTATTGTATTAAAAAATATATAACACAAATGACATAAATACCCTTCATCAACTAATTAAATAAATGGACAAAAGGACAAAATTGACTTTGCGTCATTTTGCACCAAAATGGTGCAAAGTTTGGTACTCCATTGGAGACCATTTGATATTTTTTGGTGCAATGGTGCAACCATTGGAGATGCTCTAAGAAGCCAAACATGTTATATCTCTTAGATAAGGTGGTTCAATAACCAATAGAACTTCTACCAAAGAGTCTCAAATAAGTCTATGACTAGTTCTAGGAATGTCTTGAGTTTAAGTTTGTCATTGCAGATAATATAACTAGAAAATATGTTCCCCCACGTAAATATATTGGAAAGTTGAGCTTATTGAAATATGTAGATTAGATAAATGATCTTTAGAAAGTGTGCATGCTCGGCAACGTTAGGGGCAATGGGGGCTCTGATTATAGGCGGAATATGCGATTGCTAAGACAAAATAAAGTCCAAATGCAATCAACTAAATCAATTCAGGTGTCCAATTAGCAAACATATTAATATTTAATATTAAGTTAGTTCAGACTCTTTCTTCCCTTAAGTTAAGACTCGAACAATTTAGAAAAAATATGAAAATATTTTTGGATTTTTGTTTGATTCTAAAAAAATTGAAGACTACATATGATAATTCTTCGAAGTGCTGTTGTGATAAGTTTGAAGAATTTCTGAAGCGCGACAAAAATTCAAATATTATGGGCATGATTTATTTTTTAAACTGCAAACTTGAAAACTTGTTTGTCAGAAGAGACCAAAAAGATGATTGAAGTGCTAGACTAAACAAACTTGATTGAAACAAAGTTAAAGACAAAACATTTACCTTTTGGACAACATTGCGAATGGATTATTCTACTTGGCCCTCATGGTTGACCTCATGGATGACCCCTATGTGTGAGGGGAGTGGTGGGATCGAGGTCATCCATGAGATCAATCATGAGGGTAAGATAGCATAGTTGTATTACGAATGGGTTCAACAACGCTACGTCCTTTGACTGTGCCATTGGGATAGGAGACACAACTTGAACCTCGTACAAGGGATCTTTCAAATTTTTAAGGAAGCTCGTCCCATCCCAACCAGTTCCAATTTCTTCTTCTTAATATCAACTTGACCTGTATGAGCATGTGAGCCACGGAAAGGTGAGGCATCAGAGAATGCCACTAGGCCTCCGCCAATGGATAATTTAAAGTAATATTAATTAACATGAGGATAATTAAATAGCATCTTTATAATATACTTAATAGATTCTTAATGTTATAATACCGGAGAAATTCACCACTTTGCTGCCATGTTCTAATTTCTATGATTTAAACAAATGACTCCAGTTGGCAACTAAAAACGTGCTTCGCAGAAAAATGTAAGATTCCTGAGTGGCTAAGGAATTGTTGTGTTTCAACTTTCAACCTTTGCTCATTTTTGTAATTATGTCTTCAACTTTTTTTTTTTTTTTTTTTAAATGTCTCATTCTTATTCACCATTTTTCTGTTAATTAGAACGTTCTGTTTTTTACAATGGTTTCGTTCAAAATATTTGTTAGGAGGACAAAACACTTGTTTTCCTACCATAGTTTTATGGACTCGTTTGAGCTCATGAAATTGAAAAAATGTATTTTGACATAGTAGATTGATGGAGAATGTGTGGTTAAAAGCTAAGAATTTTTTGAATTTTCGTGTAATATTATTTTATTGAAAAATGTAGTTAAACAGAAAAAAATATATATATTTTGAGAAAAATGGGAATCAAAGAAAGCCTAAATAAGAAAAATAAACAACAAATAAAAAAATTTGATAAAATACTTACCCCTCGTTTCGATGCAGACTAGCCGAATATTTAAATAGAAATTGTCATAAGAGATAAGTTGGGTTAATTAATTGAAGATTAAGGATCTGAAAAAAAAATAAAAATCTGAGGAAGTAACTACAAATAATAGAAACCCCATTACAATTAAAATATAGTAACTAAAAATAACTTTTTGCTAATGAATTTATAAATTTTCCATTAAAAATAGTTAAACAATCCAAAATATACATGAAAAAAATAATGAATAACACTATTTTTATTACATTATATAACACTGTAACTATTTCATTTTCATCTAAGTAATTTTTCTTTTCCATTTTATCCCTCCATAAATAAACACACAGTTGAGTATCTTCACTATGGCTTTGTTTGGTTGGGCATATTTTCCAAGAAACTTGGAAAATAAATTTCAACTTTCACTTTTTTACTTGTTATTGATTGATCAATTTTTCAATGGAATTGGTTTTCTAGATTTGCTTGATGTGACAAGATTTTTAAAGGTTGTGTGGAAAATGATTTCCCACCATTTTGGTGGGAAATGAAGTTCTAGTTTTTTTTTTTTAGACAATTGAAATTTTTTTTTTAGAATCAATGGTAAAAATATATATCACTTTTATTGATAATTTTTTGTAAAACAAAGTCAAGCGAACACTAAAAAAATTTTAATTTTTAAATTTTTTATTTTTCGGCAGTCCAAACAAATTTTATCCTCAATTGTAGAAAAAAAGGGAAAAAAAAAAAAAAAAAGAAATTATCCCCAAAACAAACTATTTGCATAAAAATAAAGTCAAACAAATTATGTGAAAAATTATACCAATCAAACACAATTAATTACAATTTCCTCTAATACAAATTTTAGGCAATTCAAGTCCCTGCAATTCGTTTTCTTTCCATCCAAATTCCACCTTTACAATCAAACGGACCCTACATAATTTTTTTTTCTTTTAATTTTTATACAATAATATAATATTTTTATTATTATATTTATATATTCTTCTCTTCTATGAACTTTTCTCGAAGAAAAAATCATCCATCTTAAATACCAACAAAACTCAACATCATTTTCAACAAATTTTTAAGTTGCGAGATCACCCCAACATTAAATGAATATGAATTTGATTAGCTATAAAATAAAAAATAATATCAAATGAACTATTATGCAAATGTATTCTCTAAATTGACAAGAATTATTAGTTAGAAGATAAGCGATTAAGAATTTTATTTGTTTTTAATAGTCAAATGAAGTATTTTATATATGTTTCAACACTTTATTTAGCAAAATTAATTTTTATTGATTTGATGTTGGAGTTAGGAAAGGAAATAATATAATTTATAAATATCACATATACATAGGTATCATCCATTAATGAGATTTTTTTTTTTTTTTTAATAAAGAGTCAATAATTAGAAGATTAATCTCCTGTCACAACATTCACCAAGCATTCACAAGAATATGGAGGAAAGATTAATCTCCTGTCACAACATTGATTAGCATTCATTTGTACATTGCCTGGCTCGAAATCTGAATCCTACACGAAAGAAAAACAACTTAGTACACAAACACATAAAAAAACTTATTTATCAGTGAAATAGCAAAAAAAAAAAAAATAATAATAATAATAATAATAACAATAATAAATACTTGCGTGCTTTAGTCCATTTGCTCATTACTCCCATTTACATTTTTCTCAGGGTTCTTGGGACATATCCTCTTATCATGACCTGATTCTTTGCATAGTGCACAACGGCAATTTTTATTTTTTTGTGCCAACTCAATACTTGATTTGAACCTCTCTGAAGTAAGATGGTATTTTCCTTTGCCTTTCTCCTCCTTCTTCCTTCCTTTTGTGATTGGAACATTGGGATTTGACAGTACAAATTGAGATCTATCCTCATTACAATTATCTAACAGATTAGGCAAGTTTTCTCCAATATCCACTCTGTAAATCTGCTCCCGTACTTCTTCAATAGCTTTGATATATAATTGATATCCTTCATTCAATTCGGCAGCATGACAAGCTAGTTGGGTTTCTATTCTACACATTCAAAGTCTCAATGCCCTTGTATGTTGCTTATCATCCTTAATCACAATTTTTTTTTCTTGATTATGTACTCCTAAATTTATTTTCTCCTTGCATCCATCTCTTTTTTATAAAAGAGGAAATTGCAATGGATGTCAATTTTTGGGTTTGCATTTACAAAAATGTCAATTTTCTGTACTCATTGCAAGATTGTCAATTTCCTTGAATTTTGTACAATTTTACCCCTGTTAGATAATATCAATGGCTCTCTTGTCCTTCAATGAATTCGATTTGACTAGAAGAAAAATTGTACAATAATAGTACAAATGTCAGCCAGAATTGGGAAGTGTGTTTAGAAATTCAGAAAAAAAAATCGAAAACAAAAGAAAAAGCTTAAACATTTTCATCTACCACTACCGTCCAAACCCTAAAATGTCATCTTTCACGCACCTCTTCTCTTTTTCACTCTAGGGTTCTCTCCTCCAACCAGGTAAGTTGAACTTGTTCTCATTGATTTTCTGTTTTTGATTTCTCCCACAAGTATTTTTCTTGTTCGTCTGTGATGATCCCATTTTGTAAAACCCAAATTTCACTCAACAATTTTTAAAGATACTACTTTCCTGACCATAATACTGTGATTGAATTTGGTTCCTCAACTTCTTTTTGACATACTTCTGAGATCTTCACTCCCTTCATCTTCTTCCTCAAACACTCCATGGATAATCAAACCTGAAAATCGCCAATGCCAAAAATCAAATGAATGCAACGAAATTTCCCTGCTTTAACCTAAACAATCAATTAACCTGTAATCTACCCCCAAAGATAACGAAAGCCCATGTGCAAAAAAATCTGATTTTTGGTTAAATCCTACAATCAGACAATCCCTGTGTAATTTACTATTTTTCTTCAAGCATGTGATTGTTGCAGAGAAATGAGTACTTATTAGAATTTAGTGATGGTCAGGTCCCATTTTGGAGATGAAGACAATATTTTAATACTAAAACTTTGTTTAGGATGACAGAATCAAAAGCTTACTGTGCTAGCATTCAACTTGCATCCAAGTGGAAAACTTTTTATTTATGTATTATTACATCTTTTTCTAGCTTTCGTTGTTGTTTTTGACAATTTGGTCTTGATTATAGTCTGACTTTTATAATCTAATAAATGGTGCAGATATACTAAAATCCTAATAATTTTTTTTTTATATTTTGATTATTTGTTAATCTACTTGATGTAACTTAAAAAAATTGAAATGAAAAATACGATTTATTGTTTTGAATTTTCAATTATACGAGTTGTGGATGATTTGGATATATAAGAAGTTGTTTAACATATTATATTATATAAGTTTATTTTATTTTATTTTAAAAAAAGTCTTTAAAAATCTCTAAAATTCTCTAGTAAAAGTCTACAGAAATCCATTGAAAACTTCTATTAATTCTAACAAAATCGATATAATCACTTCAAAGTTCACGAAGTCCACGAAGTAATAGAAATTTTCTCTATTTTGATTTATTTCCTATTTGATGGGAAGTAATAGAATGATTTCTTTATGTGACCTTTCTCTTCTGGTTCGTGCATTGGAGTTTATTGTTCTTTCTTCAAACCTCCTTGCTTCTGGGGTTGATGAAAGTGAAATATATATATATGGGATGTCGCTAAATCATCATAATCAAGTCATTTTCCTCCTGTAAATGTATGAAATATTGTACCTATGGAAATGGACCAATGAAGGTTATTATGTCTTCTAGTATTGATTAATATGCTATGAGAATTTTTGAATGTTTTTTAAATATTTGTAGATTTTGTTTCTGTGTTCTACATTTGTTTTACTTCGTACAATTCAACAATTATTTTTACATCTTTGGTTATTTGAATAGAATTCCTACAAATTTGTGTATGTTGAATTAAATTCTTATGCATGTTGATAAGGGTATAGTTGTTTGTGTTGTAGTAGATTAATTTTCCAACCTTTCAACTTCTGTGTGTCCACATGTGTATTGTTCATTAACATTTTCATAGCCATAAAGATCGCATAATACCGATAATGTAGAAGTCATGAATAGATTTGCTGGTGTTACCAGGAAAAAGTAGTCAACACATAACTATTGTTCCCGGCAGTTAGCTTCAGGCGTTCTCGACAGTTGGTTAGATCTCGACAGATAAACTGTCGTTCCCGACAGTTACCCTTAGCCATTCTCGACAGATGGAGGACATGACCATTTCATCTGACGAGAATGTCTGATTTTTTATCGTCCCTTAGTAATACATTGTTTATTCTCATTCTACATGTGCTTTGTATTAAATGATCTGCATTTGTTTACGTTATGTAATCTTCAAAATATTTTCAGTTGAACAATTGTTGATTTACTGTAAATATTTATGCAAATTTTGCGCTTTGTTTATCGTCCATAGTGCAATGCATGTGTTATTCTTCACACCACCATGGTGTTGGTATTAGTGGTTCAATGTGTTGTTAACTTTTATATGCAAATTTGAGCATAAGTGTTTGGGATTCTTTGTACTTCAAAATCTGATTCTTTGTACCGCTCATTTCAGGGTCGATGGCGAGACATAATGTGAGGAGCTTGTGAATGAAGGAAGATGGGGAGAAAGTAAAACAAACGATTTTGTATAACAAATGGGGATTCCCAAAAATATTAATATTTTGATTTGAAAAATAGCTACAGTTCACAATTTGTTATTGTGAATTTTTTTTTTTTGGTTAGGCATAGTATGCAAAAAATTGATGTTTTATCGGTTCGACATTGGAACAAGTCGAACGTAGACTAATTGATGCACAATTTTGTCACAGAATTGTACTTGATGAAAATGGACCCCATGTACTTTTTGCAACTTTTTGATGGCAGTGTCATGGGTGTGTGAAATTATAAATTTATTGTTGTTGAAACTTGATACATGCTCTAAATTCACCGTCAATTTATCGCACGTTCTGTTACATATTTTATTGGCTGGTGGTACCTAAATCAGTGGTGGACGTTCCCTGTGCATCATGTTGACTCAGGACCCTTCGATTATCACTTCAACAACTAACTGATATTGTACATGGCAACAAATAAAATCTAGCAGATTTCATAATAAATATTTGCAAAATGGTACAAGCTTTGAAAGACTTTCTATAGCCATAAATGATAGATTAAAATCATAATAAGACATTAAACCACCACACTAATTGTATTTGACATGAAGATTTTGTTTGTACTTTTGTTTGTTGGATAGTAAAGTGTCATGGTTTGTACCTTGTAGGGAAATTTCATTATAAATAGACGTCATATAACATGTGTACGAGTAGCAATTCAATACTTCATAAGGTGCTAGTTCTTATAATCTCCAATAGCGTAAATGAGTTCTTCAACGGGCAACGATCCCTTCAACATGAAAGAGTCTCTGTACTATATAACGGGTTGTCCAAGTGCTCATCCAAATATGCAGTCCTAGTATCAACATCCGGAGGTTGTGGTGCATTATTGTTTGAGACACTATGCTCATGATTGAGCTCCTCATCTCCTACGTTGTGGTCCTCATCCGCTACGGCGAAGTCACTATCAGGCCAATTTGCCTTCCTCTCCATGTCAACACTTGGGTGCTCGATTTCCATAACAGTAACGTACAATGCAGTTTCATTATGTATTGATATGTACCAATTTAAGTCTTCGTCATCGCGTAATTCGGCCGACAGTATATTCAAGTTGGGTACTTTGAACTTTAATTCAACATAGGCGCGGGGGATCGAGAATACTAAGTTTCTCCTTCAATCGTAACATAAGTCCAGCTACAGTAATGATTGTCGGTACTAAAATGAAAGTGGTTTTTCTCCTCTCCACTTCCATTTGTCGTCCACATGTACAAATTCTCCCCCATGCGACACGATAAATCTCAACTAATTACTCATACCTGAAATGATGTGATTGCAATGGTAAGAATTTCTCACAATTAATACATTTTGATTTAATAATATGAAGGGGAAAATTTATAATATTTCAATCCATGCATTAGCGGCATGCGACATGAAAGGTTTCAATAGTTCTCAAGTGTCGAATTCGACAGTTAAATTATTTATCCCGACAGTTTTGAAATGTCGTGTTCGACATTTCAACTGTCGGAACTCGCCGAAAATAACACAAGGGTTTGTTTGGGACCTTCCACAAATTTCATGGAAACATTAATGGTGATAATCAATTCTCAACTACAACATCTTTTCAACATTTAATAAGCCAATGTGCTTCATTAAATATGGAAAGTTTCACATTTGCATAAATGATATGTTATCTTTTCCCTTTAAAATGTATGTGAAAAATCAATAACATCACCACTAATAGTAATTTGAAAAATTAAAAAAAAAAAAAAAAAAATTATCATCATCTTGTGTTTCACTTTAAAAAGTAGTAAGTCATTTCATAAAAATGTAAATAATTTGTAACAACTAATATCTCAAAATAAATGAAGAGTCCAAAATTAATGTTTTCTTTATCAAGGAATGAAGAAGATGAAGAGGAAGTTACGGTTTGCTAATGAGGTTGGAAGATTTAGTAGAGTTACCATTTGTTCTTCTTTTATCTTTTTTTTTTTTTTTTTTTTTTTGTTTGTATTATCAAATATCATATTAAACAATATAATATACATATATCTAATTTTTATTATGTCAAAAATAAATTATCAAATCAAAACATTAATGAGGTTGTAAGGTTGTACTAATAAGCATTAAATGCTCCTAAAAAGTTGAGACTAAGGGTAATTTGGATATTTCACGGAAAAAAAGTGACATTTTTGCACAAATCAAGTGCCAATGTTTTTTTTAGTGCATTTTCAAAAGCAATAACATTTTTGTAAATTCCCCAAAATGAGAAGGAAGTACGTCAATGTCTTCACGATTAAGTACTTCGAGAATATGACTGCAAATTATTCTCACAACTCAAAATGTTGGCACTCACATTTTCCTTTATGATTTTGCAAATTGTATCTTACTTGAAACTTCTCAAATTCTCTCTCTATGTTGAATTATGTATGTTGCACAATCATAATTCACTTTTTCAACTCTGTAATCCTTGACTTTCATCCATTCTTCTTTAAATTTCTCAAAAAGGTTCCTAGTATATACTTTGATGCATTAAAGTAAATTATCATCATGAACAATTCTATATTTATGTTCTGATTCAAAGTCCTAATCATTCTCCCTTTTTACAATTGAAGCTGAAGCTTGATCATATTTTAGAACAAATTCATGAAGATTAGTTTGAGAAGTAACAAAGCTATCAAAATGAGTTAATGCTTTCACTACGTCCAATAGTGTTCATGCCCGCAAAAAAATAATTCACGGTTATACATTGGAACCCAAACATCACGTATTACGTATCATATCAGCTCATGTCAGTAAACTTGCTGAAAAAATATGGTACAACTCCTTGCTTGACTTTTTGGGATTTGATCGATTATCGACATCAATTTCACCACACACCTTGCATCAATATCTATATGATGCCCGCGAACAAACTTGTGGCCCATGTCATCTATCATAGAAACTAGTGAGATGCCATGAGAATGTAAACATCCTACTGGAGCGGCAGCATTATCTTTCATAAAGAGAGACATTTTGTTTGCATATGATAGCAAGCAGTTATCAGAGCCAACTCTATCTTTTGAATAGATTTTTCTTGTGACGTGATCAGGTTTTTCCAACAACTTTTTCCACTTCACCTCACATAGCTTCTCTATGCTCCAGTACTCAGAACAACTTGATGCTCTAACCACTATTGGGAATTGAGAAAATTTATGGACTGTTAGAACTTTTCATTAGATGAATTTTTTTTACAATCATATAGAAGTTTCACTCGCCAAATTTATTGAGAAGTGTTGGAAAAATATCGTAAGTTACCACAACCACCAATTTTTACCGTTTGAAAATCCTCAAAGAGAAAAAGAAAAATTAGGATACTAGGCTTACAATTTTTCCTCTCAAAACCCTCAAGTCACGTTCCAAATAAATAGAAACTTACTTCAATATATTATATATAGAAATATTTATCGGATTTTTTTACATGATTTCCCTTCAAATTTCGGGTGACTAAAGCATGCCTTATTGGAAACTTTCAATTATCCATTCCAATCAAATGAAGCGACCTTTTATTTTCTGCACATTCAAAAGTCACAAGATTTGAGAAATTACCCACCAAATTTCCTTACTTAACGTTGTTATCAAAATATTACATTGGCATATTTTTTATTACTTTCCCAACAATATGGATCTTATATAACTAGTACTAAACCATTTAAGTTTAGATCACAGTTCACTACGTTCAAATTTTCATCGTAGCACGAATAAAACCATCTTTGACATTGTCTTACTAGGGAAATGTCCATTGTCCACTACAAGACAACTTAGCCACGTAGTGTGAACAATGTTTTTCTACAAAATGTGAATTAGAATTTGACTTCCTATTTTTTCTATATAATAGGTGTGAACAAAGACCGGTTCTTCGGGTTCATCCCGATTATCATGGTATAAATTATTGTAAAATAATGTTGTTTTTGTCCATGCATCATTATTGCATCTTAACTTTGTGCTATGATAGGTATCTAATATTTAAACATATATATTATTATGGTCATATGAAAAAGAATTCTTAACAATTTATTCTTATTTCCAAAAAAAAAAATTCTTACAAATTTTCGTTATATTGAAGTTACACAAAAGGGCAATGAAGAATAGTCGTTCAACTAAAATATGTTACCACAAATCACAAATATCTGTTTTACTTTGAAAAATGGTTGCAAAAGAAGAAAATGTCATCGTAGATTAATACAGGATAATCGTTTGTACTCATTGTAAAAATCATTCCTATCATTTTAAACATGACATTTATAACCTTATTTCAATATTTTTCTTGTGAAGTTGGACTTTTTGTCTCATTCTATTAATTCCTTTCATTAAATAGACAAGTGTATTGCATTCACATCTAAAATTGTAGATCATTTTGGCCCATCTTACATCCTATCATGTATGTGAAAAATAAAAATTTTATTACACGCTAATATCATTTGTTGTTACCGGACTTGAAATATGTGCGGTGAAAAGGCTATTTGTGTAAAGAACAAACAATGACAATGTTTAATCCGCAGGAACGTGATTAAACACAATAATAAAAGGTTTGGAAAGTTGTATGTAAATTTCAAATGAAAAGAAAAATAGATATGAAATTAAGAAAGGAAGAAAAAGGAAAGAATAATCCGAGACAAGTGAATTTCACTTTTTCCTTAAGACAACATTGTCTCGCAATGATGCTCACAAATTTCGGCACTTATCTTTCAAGATACAACAAATTCAACTTGTGATAGCACTTCAAACCACAAGTTACGTTGAACTTTTAACGCAATTTCCTCTCTACAAGAAAAAATTGTTTTTGGAATGATTTTGGAGAGATATAGCAAGAGTTTTATGAAATACTCGATGCAAATATGAGATGATATGCAAAACGGACATCCAAAGGATCCTATTTATAGAGGATGTGGGGTTGTGGACGAAGAAGTGAAGGCCAAAACCTCGCAATCTTTCAATTAGAAGTATTAGTTCACTTCGCTAGCTTGCCGCTAGAGTCTCGATCGAGCGAGCGTGTCAATTTTCGAGAAGAATATTGTTCGCTCGCTTGTTGTCCGAGCGACGTTGTTAGGTGATTTCCACACAATTTCCTTTATTTTTCTTTCAAATTTGGACCACAATTTATCATTCATTCAAAATTGATTTTGAGATTTCAAATATATCACGACAATCTACTCGACGAGTAGAACAAGTCGGTCTATTTACATTTCATGACCATCGGATCAAATCCGAATAATATTTGATCAAAATTGACACGAAAATCACTTTTTCCAACTTTTAATTTTCGTACTCAACCAATTTTTTATTCATTTTCAAACCAATTTCCAACATCTTTTTCAATGATTAAATGCTCGTGGAAGACCAACTTGACTAATTCATCCGACTACTTAAATAAGATATTATGGCTTAAGAAAATTATGGTGGGTGAATATTTTTAGTTAAAACATAGTTGATGCAATAATTAATTTCTTGAGAAAGGGTGGTGGGTGCATATGGCTTTTCTGTGGGCTATATGGTTTGGTAGAATTTTAGAACACAAAACCAGTATGTAGATGGAATTTCTATCATCAAGAAAAGAAACCAAAGAAAAACCTGTGTTCCAAAAAGCGTAAAGTGTGACGAATTATCGAGATCAAGATTCGGTTTAGATGTAAGAAAAAAAAAACATTTTCTTATTATAAAATTATTTTAAAATTTTAAATCAATCTCAAAATTATTTAATAATTAAAGAAAAAAGAGTTAAAAAGTGTGAAAAAAATCAATAAATAAAAAAGTAAATAAATAAAGCTTGAGATGAGGCATTTTGCGTCCACTTCGCTTTTTTAGAATACTTCCCCTAAAATATAATCTTCTGTCCCTAATCCATGTCACATTAACACGTATGTGCCAAACATTAAGGGTGCGTTCTCTTTACTATTTTCGGGTCATTTTCTATTTTCGATTTTCCAAAACATTGAAAACGCGTCCTCTTTCCCATTTTCAAAAACGAGTTTTTGAAAACGGCTGAAAATTTTGTGAAGAAAACAGAAAACAACTTTTTTACGTTTGGCTGTTTTCTTCACAAATATACCAAAACTCAAAAAATACGGGTTGTAAAATATTTTTTCAAAACCATAAAAAGAACGAGTTTTCAACAATCTCAAAATGGACACCCAAAATACAAAACACAAAACGAATTCAAAATTCAAAACACAAAACACAAAACTGAAACACGAAGAGAACGTCCCCTAAGCCTTCGTTTGATTCTATTTTTTAAAAATATATTTAGTCAAAAATTAATTTTTAAAGAATGTAAAGTTAAAAAATTAAAGAAAAAATTTAAATTACGTGAAAATTATTTTATTGTTAAAATAAGACTTCTACTTTTTATAGAAGAGTTTTTTAGAAAACTATTTTTGATCATCATTTATTGTGACAATATGTGATAGAGTTTTACCGCATTTTCTCACTTTCATTAAATTTTATCTTCAAGAATATTGATACTCAACAATTTGAGATTCATTAATATTTTATTTTATAAAATAGAAATATCCGTAGTAGTGATACAACAGAGGAAACAGTAACGTAAATACTTTTGTCTAATGACTCTATTAATTATCCTATGAATACACGTATTTTTTTTGTTATTTAATATCAAACAAATCATAGAACAATGAACCATAATTTTTCTTTTGCATAAAACCTTTAAATTTTAACTCTATTTTGTACTGAAATAACAAAATAGGTCCATAACAAAGGTTATATTTTTTGAATGAAATCGTAAAAGATAGTTGGGGTGTGTTTGATAGGGTTGGAAAAGTGGGTGAAAATGAAAAATTTGCACAATTCCACCCAATTTGTGGTGTTTGATTGCCCAACAATTCCATGAAATTCATTTTCACACAAATTCTAGGTGTAACCTAGTGAAACACCATTTTTCACCTTTATTTTCGCATGATTTTGGTGTAAAAGTAATTTTCATCTTTTTTTTTTTTTTTTTGGCAATGGAAAAATATTCTAAATCTAATGGTAGAAAAATTATTCATTTAATTGATAATTTGCATGAAAAACGAAGTCAAACGAAGATAATTTTTTTTTTTTTTGGCAATTCAAACAAATTTTAGTACAAATTATAAAAAAATTTATCCCAAAAAGTAACAATTTGCATGAAAAATAAAGTCAAACAGATTAGGTAAAAAATTATACCAATCAAACACAATTAATTACAATTCTCGGTAAAACACATTCTAGGTAATTCAATTATCTGTAATTCATTTTCTTTTCACTCAAATTTCATCTTTACAATCAAACGGACCCAATTCAAGTGAAACCTTATTAGAAGTAATCTTACCACGAGTAACCTGGATTCTAGTTTACTTGGGGTTAGAGTGAAACAAAAGAGGGGGAAAAAATAACTTAACTAATTAAAAGATAAAAGGAAATAACAATTTAATTGAAAATCGTAACTGGGTGCATTCCGCGTTATCCATATATACTTGGGAGTTGGTGGCACATGGGATGACGTACACAGTGATCATGCATGGCACGTCATCAATATAATTTAAGAAAATTTGTGACTTATTAATAAAAAAAAGGAAAGTTTAACAAGCATTGAAAAGTGTGTCACCAAGTTTTTGTTTCATTATGTTGAATATTAATAAATTAGTGAAAAATGAATTTGTAGTTTGCGTCACCAAGTCGTCACTCTATTATTTTGACAATTGCAGTCCTCAATTTTTTTTTTTTTTTTTTAGTACTCGAATTCAGGCTTTGAAAGGGCTCGAAAGAGTTACTACTTTAAAGGACAAAAGGAAGTAAAAAAGAAGGTATTAACTCTTTAGCTTTCAAGACTAAGTAGCTCTCTAAGAGAAGGAGCTAACTCATAGAACTCTAACTCGTGTAAGGATTCCCCCCGTTCCCTTTGGGGAGAAAGCTTTACGATATGATCATTAATAGGATCCTCAATCAATTCAACTGAGGTTGGAGCGACTCCTTGGGATTGGGGGGGGGGGGGGGGGGTGTCTCTAGATGAATTTTTCTTTTTATACTATTTTCTATTTATATATCTCTTTGTTTAAACATAAGAGTAATTGTCTCTTATCATAAATATGAGTTTCTTAAAATAATCGGATTTAAATATTACAAAATGAAAGGTTTGGGTCTGAGTTAACCAAAATATGAGCAAAAATTTGTTGTCCTTCCAATTAATTATTGATACGTCATTTTAAATTAACATGTCATCAATTTGATGAGTTAGTGGTGAAGTTAATGAAAATAAATTGAAGATGATATGTTAATTTAAGAATGACGTGTCTATAGTTAATTGGGTGGACAGAAAAGTAAATTAGATAGCAAAAAATTGATAGCAAATGTCAACTACCAAAATATTAGGTTGTGATCTACTTGCTATAATCTCAATAAATTGAGGTCCCGTCTATAATTTTTCCAATTTATTACAAGGTTGTCTGGAATTTCTGATCTCGAGAAAATTTTTCTAACAATTTCTCTTCAGTCTTTCCATAGTGATTTAAGCATTTATTTTATTTCAAGATTCATTGCATGTGAACTACATAGACCTCCAACCCCCCCCCCCCCCCCCCCCCCCCCCCCAAAAAAAAAAAAAACCACCATTTCTACGACTATATAATTAACTGGTAGCATAGCTGTAATTGACACGAAAGAAACTACACACGCAAATACACTGTAATGGAGTCTTGTTTCCCTTCAAGTACCATATCCACTGTTGTTAAGAAAAGGCTACTCGAAGAGTTGACTCTGGGTCAGGAATCCACTAACATGCTTAGAGTTGCGTTGTGTAGATCTCAGAAGGATAAAATGTGTATATCACAGGCTTCACAGCAATCTGCTCAAAGCCTGATGGACAAGATCTTGGATTCATTTGACAATAGTCTTTCAATTCTAAGTTTTAATGAGTCCAATGAGGTCTCTAATGTTCTGGTGAAGGTTTCGTCGCATTCTGAAGGACAGAAGTCGGAAGATTCCGGGAAGCATACCAACACTTCAGAGTTCTTAGGATTTTCTAAACGCAGGAGAACTTCGGAGACAAGGACAAGAGAGACCGTTGCTGCTTCGTTTCGAGATGGTCATGCATGGAGGAAATATGGGCAAAAAGGTATCCAAAATGCCAAACATCCAAGGTAAAAATGTTAGCACGGGAGAACATAAATTTCATGTTTGTTTGGTAGTGTTTTTAGTATTGGGCTACTTGTTCAAGGGGTTGTTTGAGTGGAATAAGCCGTGTTTTTAAGACTAGTTAGATTATTATTGATCTATGTTAGGGGTGGGTCTTGGACCGACTAAAATTTTATTTTTAAGTCGGGCTAATGTGTGTAAAAACAAATTCACATAATTTTTTTTTTTTTTTTTTAAAATTCAAAAATTCCACATAAATTTTATAAAAAAAAAAAAAAAAAAGGGTATGCATCAAAAATTGAAATGGGCTCCGAAATCGCCATCAATCTAAGTATTGGTCCTAAGATCACATTGTTCAATGTATACAAATGCATTCTAACTTCACAGAAAAAATGGCGGTGGCCTGTCGCCAAATAAAACAAAGATCATTTAAACTTCAGATAAATAATATTATTTTATCTAAGGTGCTCATAATTATAAATGTGAGTTCTAAGAAACGTATCAATATTAAGTGGATGACAAATTGTGTCCTATGGAATATGTAGATGAGAAGTATGTGTGATCATTAAAATTTTATGAATATTTCACATATATAGGTTCAGATGGCGTGCAAGAAGACATGTTGAGAATAAAATGCTCTTATACAACAACTTAATTTTTAGATGTCACATTTAATTTAACATTTTGTACTTTGGACTATCCGCTCATTTTAGATTAATTACTTGCAGGAGCTACTTCAGGTGCACCTACAAGTGTGATCAAGGATGCCAAGCAAGAAAAATGGTCCAAAAAATTCAAGATGAGCCACCATTATATAGGACAACATACCACGAGCACCACACATGTAAGAAGAATTTATTTGAAGAATATCACAATATTACAGATAACACTGCCAAAGATTCTTCCATAATCTGGAGCTTCGACTCGCATGAACTGAACTATAAATTACCTACTGATACGTTGATTCCAACATTGCCCATAATTCCACAGGAAACTAAGGAAATGTTTAAAAACTTGCATCAAGACAAATCATCATCACAATCTGATTACTTCATATCGCCTGATCTAATGACATTTGAAAGTTTTGATTATTTCTCGGATTTTTCATCAGCATTTGATCAAGGGCATGTGATTTGTTCTGATATGGATGTAGAAACGATGGTAGGACCCGTATTTGATGAATTTCTTGAGTTATGGTAGACTGGCTAGGTTTTTTATTCATTCCTTTCATGTACTTGTTCAATATATATATATTTTTTCCTTCGATAGATCTGGTTGTTTGAGAAAAAAGAAAGAAATATTTTTTAGAAACTTTCAGATTTGCTAGACGTTTTCAATGAATTTTTACAAACATTAATTCTCTTATAAATTCACAAACAAATTGCAGAATATTTCTAACCCATCCAAGTTTATTACATGAAATTTTAAAAGTAAAATTATGACTATAAGGGCTGAAAATTCACCCCAAGGCACTTCCACAGAGCTGTCGGCCTATTCTGCCACTTTTCAGTAGAAAAATTACAACTCCAACTATACAACTAATTTTCCTGCAAGCCCAAATTTGAAGCCACAATCACAAGTTTTGCGAAGAGTTCGAATCAAGACTGGTCATTTTGGAAACAAATAAAGCTCATGCAGTGAACTTCGAGATGTAGAATTTTGTGAGTATTTATGGAGAAAAAAGTACATGAAATAACAAGCAAGGTTTTGCCCCTTGGAGAAAACAAAATTTACTTCAAAATCTATAATTCACAAACTCAATCTTACACACTTTGATTTTCAAAAGATTTAATCGCTCATTCTGATGAAACAAAACAAAATCCAAAAGTCCATAGCTAGGGTTTCAGTCAAACCCTAATTTCATCATCATCTAAATTTCAAGTTCATGAAAGCACAAATTCGTGAAGTAAAAACCAAGAACGGCCTTAAATTCTGTTTCCACCAACAATTTCCTCAATTCTCCTCAAACCACCAAGATCCAAGTAGTTTAATTACCTGAAATTTTTAACTGAAAGAGTGAGCACTAAAATCAAGTGAGACACATGGATGAATTTCCAGTTTTAATAGGGAAAAAAAATTAAAAAAAAATTGAAAGCAACACAACCTTAGATATATGTTATGGAGCAAAACCCCATTATGCTTCTGTTTCGATTGTAGGACTACATATTCTGGTCTATCTCATCCAAAAATTTAGGATTTCCCCAATCTCATACACTTCAAGATTTCATAGCATAAGACATGGAAAATGTGGATTCTTATTTACTTTTATTCTTTTTAGTTTAAACATGGTAAACAGCCACAATTGTAAACACGCACGGATCGAGTCGTTTGCTCCAAACCGAACCCTGGAGAGATCCCACCCCCCCCCCCCCCCCCCCCCCCCCCCCCCAAAAAAAAAAAAAAACCAAACTCAGTGCCAATTCACAAAAAACAAATGTGTTGTAATGATTCTTCATTCTTGCAAGGAGCACATTCAAAGGCTAAATTAATTTCCCTTCTAATTTGTTGATATCATCAAATTGTATCTGTTGGGAAAATAAAGAAGCAATATGAATGAAGTATTGATTACACAAACAAAAACAAGATTAAAGAAAAATAAAGAGACTGACAGAGAAATCGAGTAATTTTATTAATTGACAATCAATGGAGAGAAAAATACAAATTCAGCAATACATAAACTAGACAAAGAGTCTCCAATTTATAAGGGATGTCTCAAATCCTAGAAATAACCTAAAGATGAAAACTAGATTAAAAAAATACGCCTCAAATCAAAAAGGCAAAAAACCCATGCAGCGCCATCGCTCAAGCGTCGCATGAGCGACAAGCATGCAACTCACCTATCGCTCGAGCAACAACTCGCTATTTCAAAATTCGCCTACTGCTTGAGCGGTAGGCTAGCGACCTCCAGCACTGTAAATTCGACTTTTCTTTTTTGAACCCTATTTTGTCATCTTCAAACCCAATATTTCAAAATGCACAACCCTAGACCAAATTTGGGTCTCAAACCCGACAATCTCCATCTTAACAAAAATTTCGGTGTAACAAACGAAACTCCAAAATTTTTCCACCTGAAAAATAGGTTCAGCTGTAGCGAAATAGTCTGAACTCTTCAACCAAAACCAAACTTTTTCACCTCATGAAAAATTACTCTTCCTCTTCCAAAGTATTCACAAATGACATCGAGTTCCCAAAATTCCCATAAGGAACTCAAGATTTACCAAATAGGGTCGAAGCACACTCTGTAGCAGAATCAAATCCAAATTCTTTAACTGGAGGCCCCTTGCTAGTCTCAATGGATCCCTGTACCTATCCTCAATGGATCATTTCCTAATAGTTGAATATGATGACATCGCAGACAATAGTAGTAAAGCGAAATTATCGATATCCTCCAAACTCATCCCAGTAGTGTTCTTCAGTAATGACGCAGAACCAACTCCCAAAGGTACTGTACCAAACTATATATCAACTACGGTACTAAACCTGTACTAATGATTGTTCACTGATTCTGCGTGACCTTGCAAGATGTACAACTGAGACTTCTTCATCACTTTCAATACAACACGAACACCATTCCAGACCATCAAGACTCCACCTCCTCCAGAGAACTTATTACCTTTTGAATCAAAGGTTCTCAATGAGATAAGATTCTTCTTAAAATCTGGAACATGTCGAACTTGACCAAGTATTCTAATTGTCCTATCCAACAACTTTAATCTGAATTTTCTGATACCAGCTACCCGCCAAGGTTCGTTGTTTTCCATGACAATGACACATTGCGTCACCGTTTCATATGCTTCAAACAAGTCCAAATTGGGACACATATGGAACACACAAGTTGAGTCCAAAATTCACACCTCGTTAGGTTTGGATTCCATGTCAAAAATCGCCAAAAGATCTCCAACACTCAAATAGTCCTCAACTATTGACATCTTCTGAAGTGTGTGATTGCTTCCTATAATTTGTAGTCAAAGTACCTTTATTCTACAATTTCTTACTATCTCTCTTAATGTGTCATTTCTTCTTGCAATAATAGAAAACCTGATTACTGAAACTCGACATCAACTTACCCTTTCCGCGATTACCATAAACTATTAAACCATCTCCATCTCTAGAATCAGATCCAACCAAATACTTCATCATTTTCTTTGAGAACAAGACATCATACACGTCTTCAATGGTGAGTATGTCACGACTGTACAAATTGTGTCACTGAACGACGAAAACGAAACTAGCAGTGAGCATAATAGGATCAAAGTCAAGTCCTCTTCATTATATTTTACCTCTAATATTTTCAAATTGGGGACGATCTCCTTAAACATGGTCAGATGGTCTTCCAAAGATTCTTCTTCTACCATGCAATGAGAATACAGTCTCTACTTCAGATACAATTTACTTGTCAGACTTTTGATCATGCACAGTTACTCCAACTTCAACCATGATGGCAGGTGTCTCCTCTTTCAGAACGTCCTGAAAAATGTTGTTAGATAGATGAAAATAAATTTGCGAAAGTGCCTTCCGATCTTTCCGTTACTTCTCCTCTATTGTCCAAGTTGTGGGCATTTTGTCAAATCCCAACAACGCATCATCCAAATCCATCTGAGCCAAAATAGTTCACATCTTCAATTGCCACAATAAAAATCTTATATTATAATCCAAAATTAGAATATCATATTTCATGGTTACCATCGAAAATAGAAATCACGAACAAAATTCTCAATCAAAAGCTCTTGAAACTTCTAATTAAAAAGCAAAAAGTCACTTTAATTGTTTCTAGGTGATTAGTCTATCGAGTTCAATTATTCTATGGTTTGAATGTCACAATCAATAATTAAAGTGGTAAAGAACACCAAAAATGATCACGAAAAAATCACAACTGGGTAAAAACTACGAGCACTTTATCAGTCAACAATTCACTACAAATCAAAGCAAACTTACAGTATAGTCCAGACCCGACTAACTCTTTTTCCTCTCTGACATTCATTTAATCACCTTGGCCATCTTGCACTAGATGCTCCTCAAACCAATTCTCAACCCTTGGTATGGTTTATCTTCCTTGGATCTCGAAGAACGAACCTCGTTCCGTAGTGCTGGAACTCTAAGCTCCTCTTTCCAAAACTCTAGTAACTCTGAAGGCTGATTGGCGATGATGGGTTTGGTGATTGATTAACGATCTTGTGTGTTTTGATCTGTGGTTGGATGTGGAAGTGTATGACTCAATCAACAAAATAAAGTTTGGTCGAATTTATGAACCAAATAATCAAAGGTGGTTGAATCTAGAAATTAATGAATGTTTGGATATTTCAAGGAATGATCTATATGGAATAATTATGATTCAACACCTTTTTAGACGTTCATAGGTATGATATATATAGGGGAAAATATTTGAGATGAAAAGGAATTGAAAAACCAAGTGTTCGAAATAAAACAGAATTTTGGACGTCGACCCATCGCTCGAGCTCTAGGCTTGGAAAACAAAGAGTTAATATGACACAATATAAAGTATTGATCGCACAAGCAAAAACAAGATTAAAGCAAAATGAAGAAACTGGTAGATGAACCGAGTAATTTTATTAATTGACAATCAATGGAGAGAAAAATACAATTCCAGCAATATATAAATTGGAAGAAGAGTTTCCTATTTATTGGGGACGTTTCAAACCCTAGAAATAACCTAAAAAATGGAAACTAAGTCAAAAATACGCGTAAAATCAGAAAGGCAAAAAACCCGTGCAGCGCCCTCGCTCAAGCGTCACTTGAGTGACAAGCGAGGACACACCTATCGTTCAAGCGACATTTCGACGACAGCTCGCCGTTTCCAAAAGTTCGCCTACTACTCGAGCAGTAGGCTAGTGACCTCCAGCACCATAAATTTGACTTTTCCTTCTTGAACCCTATTTTGACATCTTCAAACTCAATACTTCAAAGCACGCAACCCTAGAAGGAGTTTGGGTCACAAACCCCACAGTATCCAAAAATGTTGTTTCAATGTTGTTTCCTTTCATCGTAGGTATTAATTTTCATCAACTGAGTCCTTCGAAAAATAATTTATCATGTCTAGGATAAAACACTAGTGTTTGAATAAATTAATTAGATTATCACAATAAGATATTGGAAAATATTCAATCTTGAACAAAATTCTAATTGAAGCTATACTTCAACTTGGAATACAAGCAATAATATATACATTTGGCAGTAACAATGCCACTTTCTTGACGGTGTCCATTAACGGGACTGTCCATTGTCTGCCAAGTTGAGATTTAAAAAAAATTAGGTGTGAACACACTGTCTAGAAACCAAATTACTGACCACCTTGGGAATAATTTAGTATAATACTGATGATTAAATCTCAACTAATTGTATGAAGCGGTTTATGGTAGAAACCGGTAGTAGATGCACTCGGATATTCCAATTAAATTGTCACTTCTGTAGTATCCTGATCATCTGCCCACCTCCACAATTTATTCATAAATATTAAACCTAGTACAACAGAAGAGAGTTCGTAATTACAAGCCATACGGCTAACAAAATAAAGAAAGATATCAAAAAATACAACCTGACCATAAGGTTAACAATAGCAGTAATTACATAGCCTGACATGATACTAGAGGCAGAAACTTGGAGACGAAGACCACCACGTCGATGCCTGACTCTCCAATGTGTATGCTGCGAATGCATCAGTCACTCTGTTTCCTTCCTTATAAATGTGCGATACCGGGAAATACAAAAGAGAAATTTGGCTCAAACATCTAGTCCGTTTCTACTTCAAGCCCTACGGCACATTAATGGATCTATCGCTCAGGAGATGCACCACATAAATGTTAGGGGTAGGTTATACGGTACGATATGAAGCATTGATCACAACAATAAGATGAATACAAAGACAATAATTTAATTTGACGGAGGAATCAAAAATTTTATTTAATTGTAATGAAGAAAAAATTACAACAATTGTGTTTCTCACAATTATTTTAACTTTTGCAATAATTCAGTTTGTACAGAAGAGTCAACTATATATATGATATATATCAAAACCCTAACAATATTCTTAAAGATGAAAATAGTATAAAAAACGCGTGGAATAAAGGAAATAATATTTTTTTTTTAAAAAGCATGAAATAAAGAAAAAAATATTTTAACAAAAAAATCCAACCGAATTTGGGTCACAAACCCAACAATTTACACCCTGATACAAATTTCATTGCAACAAACGAAGTTCAAAAATTTATCTGCCTGGAGAAAAAATTCAACTGCAAGGAATGAATTGAATTTTTCAACAAGAACTAAACTAATTTCTTCAACGAACCAAAAATTCTCTGCCTCTTACACGATATCCAATTAGGATATACAAATCCAAGCACCGCTCTATAGAATTACCTCGGATTTAATCAAAAATCACAAATGATTTAAAATTGACCAAATAGTGTCGAAACACATCTTGAAACAGAATGAACACCGAATGTTTTTTTTGTAGAAAGCCCCTTGCAAGACTAAACATTTTCAAATACACTTAAAATGTGTGCCAGAAAATTAGCATACCCGTACCTATCTTTATTGGGTCTATCCCTAGCAATTGAATACGATGACATCGAAGATAGTATCTTTCGAACTCAACTGAGTTGTATTATTTAACATGGACCCAAACCAAATCCCAATGATACTGTACCAAACTGAATATCCACCACAATACTAAATCTTTGCTGATTGTTCTTCACGAATTTTGCACAACCTTGCAAGACATATATCTGAGACTTTTTTCGTCCCTCTAATACAATATGGACACCTTCACAACCCTCGAACCTCCAAAGAACTTGTATCCATTATATCAAAAGTACTTAATGAAATGAGATTTTTTTTGTCAAACATAATCAAGTGTTTTAGCTATCCGTTCCACCAGCTTAAGTCTGACTTTACCAATACCAGCTAGCCCAAAATGTGCGTTGTTTTCCATGACCACAACACCTGTCGAAATTATCTCATATGTTGAAAACATTTCCGATTGTGATACATATGAAAAGTACAAGTTGTATCCAAAATTCAATTCTCGCTAAGTTTGGACTTGTCGTCAGAAATATCCAACATATGAAAAGTACAAGTTGTATCCAAAATTCAATTCTCGCTAAGTTTGGACTTGCCGTCAGAAATATCCAACACATTTCCTTCACTCAAGTAGTTCTCTGGGACATTGACTTCACATGTAGTTTTTTTTTTATTGTTTTCCCTTCTAATTTGCAGCAAACTTTTCTCTATTCTGCAACTTGTTGCAATTCCTATTGATGTGTTATTTCTTCTTGCAATAAAAATAAACTTGATTATTGAAATTAGATTTTGACTAGTCCCTTCCATGACCACCATGAATAATAAGACCTTTTTCATCTCTAGCATCAGATCCAACCGGATGTTTCATCTTCTCCTTTAGAAACAAAGCATCATAAGCATCTTTAATGGTGAAAGTATCACAATTATATAAAATCGTGTCTATAAACGAAGCGAGCAACACAAAAGAATTAAGTCCAAATATTTTTCATCGTACTTTACCTTTAAAGTTTCCAAATCAGCGACGATATTCTTAAAAACAGTCAGGTGATCTTTCAACAATTCACTTTCTATCATGCGAAGAGAATTCAAACGTTGTCTTCAGGAGCAATGTTAGAGTCTTTGTCATTCATCCACAATTGCTCCAACTTCAATTACAACACAACTATTGTTTTCTCCTTCAAAACTTCATGAAAAATGTTATTCAAAATATGAAGATGAATTTGTAAAAATACTTTTCGATCCTTACGTTGTCTCTCATTTGTTGACCAAGTTGAAGGCATCTCATCAAATCCTAACAATGTATCATCCAAATTCATCTGTGCGGGTACTGCTCGCATTTTCACCTACCACAATAAGAATCTAGTGCTGCAATCCAAAAACGAAATATCATAATAATTTATGGTAGCCATCAAGAACAAAGACCTCAAACAAATAAAAAAAATCAAAGCTCCGATACCACACTGTTGGGGGCGGAACAAGGTTATACATCACTCTATGAAGTATTGATCACATCAACAAAATGAATACAAAGACAATAATTTAATTTGACAGAGGAATCAAAAATTTTATTCAACTATAGTTGTGAAAGAATTATAACAATTGTGGTTCTCATAATTATTTTAACTACTGAAGTAATCCTTTTGTAAAGAATAACAACATATAGGGGACATATTAAAACCCTAATAATATTCTTAAATATGAAAATAGTATCAAAAACACGTAAAATAAAGGAAACAACATTTTTCCAAAAAATCCATCAAATTTGAGTCACAAACCCAACAATAAACCACAAACCACAAGAAGGGTCGTCCCTCTGCCATTTGTTTAAATCTCCATGAATTATTGCATGATATTTTTTTCAATGTCTAAATTAGGTATTTAATATTAATTGCATTTTTTTTCTCCATTTTTAAAACTAATTTTTCCTCAAACTTATTCCGACCATACCTTCATTGGATCAACAAATATATATATATATATATATATATATATATATATATATATATTCAATTTTCAACCCTACATTTCTTACAATTTTATCAAACAATATACTAAAATATGATATTTAGTTAAATCAAACAAGTGATAAGTGAACAGCCATAAATGTAATAATTTTATGAGGTAGCTCAAAATGAAAATGGTATCGATGTAAACAAAAGATAAACTCACATGAAGAAGCAAGATAAAGATAAATAAATTTGCCCGATTATTTTTTATTATTCTATCTCTGGATGAAGTGATAGAGAAAATGATTATTCTTGTTGTACAAAAAGTTTTACAAAATGGATAAGTCGCCGCCCCCTATCGAAGGGGCGGCTGTGGGCCCAGATACCCCTCCAATAGGGGACGATCACTTGTCCATTTTGTAAAACTTTTTGTAAATAATTTTGTATTTGTAGCATCTTTCGAAAGAAAAAGGTAAAATAAGAACCATATATATGGAGCGCCATAATCGAATGTTCACATGGAATGATGTATACTTTGACTATTCATTGTATGTCATCAAAATAATGTTAGAAAATGGACATGGTACAGAGTTTCTAAGAAAATAACATGGGTACACGTGCAGCGAACATGCATCGAAATTTGTGTCCACAAGTTTTCCTTCCGGACAAACCCATGCACTGAAGCTTAAATTTGGTGTTAAAAAAACTAATTTGTTAAATTTTATATGCTATAACAGCAGGTGGCTTTGCAGTTTCCAATCTTGAGGAATTTTACCAGAAACGTGCATTTGAAGAGGTCGTGTAAGTTGCGGTCTCGTGTGAATTCAAAGATTGAGGGCATCACCAATTTATCCTTATTGCATCAAATTTCACTCCATAGCACCATTTTCCATGAAAATGATTAAATACCTTTTTGTCCTTCTTTTCCACTTTGCACAAAATTTTGTTAAGGATATTTGTGTCCATTTTTGTTATACAACAAATTATCATCATCATCATCATTATTATGGGCATTTGTAATAAATTTTAATCATGTAATAAATAATAATTAAGGAATAAATTTGAATAAAAGTACTCAAGAAGTTTTAAAATGTAATTATTTCGATTGCTTTCAAGAATTTATTACTCCTCATAGACAAATCAAAAATAAAGAGACTCACCTTGCACTTCGAAAATGCAATAATTGATTATATATGAGATGAATATGACTTTTGAAAATTAAATTATAACACTAGTTCAACTTTGTAATATCATGATATCGGGATTCGAAACGTTACTATTTTTTAATAATATGATTTAAAGAAAATTGGGATATTTTTATTAATTGTACTGCATTTTTTAAATTTTATAACATTATTTAATAGTTTCTTAGTTGTGGTATTTCTATTAATTGTACTATGTCTTTTTAAATTTATTACTGAATCCAATATTTTCGCTGATAGTGTAATTATTTATTTAGTAATTTATGTAGTTAAATAAATAAATAAAATTTTAAGATTGAAAAAAATGAAGAAAATGATTAAATGTTGTTCATTCGTGCAATTTTTTGTGTAATGTGTTAGAAATAATTTTCAATATGATATAAAACTTATCTCAAATTTTAGTGCGGATTGGAGATGACCTAAAAATCCATTTCAGTTTTGAACCAAATCTTACTGCACGTAAAGATGATGATAAATGGGCAAAATGTTCGTTTGGAGACAAATTCAACAGTCTTTCATGAGATTGTAGTCATTTTGATATTAAAATATTTTGGACACGAATTTCCTGTAAGCAAGAACCAAATATAATAGAAAAAGTTTTACCGAAAATCTAGGTTAATTTGAAGAAAACCAAGACCTCCAAATAATTTGATATTTTAAGGAACCAAAAACCTCCCACATTCAGACAATACACCTATAAAAATAAGAAAATTTCTGGTTGTACAGAATTTTGCTAACAGAAGAATTCCATATATATGGGCCCCATGTGAGTATTTTATTGCTCAAAAAATCACCCACCCACCTCCTATTGTGTGTTGTCCGTACAAATTCTGTACACTTATTTTCTGTACACTAAGAATTGTTCTAAAAATAATTTCTCTCCACATTTTATTTCATCTCGCTTGGATTTATTTACAAAATAACATAATATCATATGTCCTAAAACTTGGAACCAAAAACCTTCTTCCCCTCCCCCGCCTCCATTTTTTTGAGTATTTTTATTTCCTCGTCCCGCCCCCATATCAGATTAAGCCAAGGCGGGGGCAGGCAAGGCAAGTCTCCTGCCCCATTTATCCCATCCATTTATATATATATTTTTTACTTTTTATTTTACTTTTTTCATATCTTTAGTGGGTGAAAATGGTTATTTTTTATTTTTCAATTTGTAGAACGACTCATATTCCTTTTCGAAATGATGATTTTTTTCCCCTTGTTTATGTGATACAAAATTTGTATTTTGAAATGAATTTTAAATAGGATGAATAATGAGGCGAGGACCATATTTTTCATACCCACTCTGTCCCATCCCATCTTGTCCTACCCCATGACCCCCACTCCCCTCACCACCCCCCCCCCCCCCTCCACGGGTGTTGAGTTTAATGAATTTCTTTGTCTTCCGTAGCCAAATAAGAAGAAACTCACGTCAATATATAAAAGTACTTACTGAATTTTGACATAATTTTTCTCCAAATTCCGGTGACTAAAAGATGCCTAATTGGAAACTTTCCAATTCCCCATTCCAACCAAATTCGGGAAGTTTTATTTTCTGCACATTCAAATTCACAAGATTTGGGAAATTACCCCCAACCTAATCTTACTTTTTAATATTGTTATATATATATATATATACACACACTATTGGGTAATGCTACCCTTACAGAATGAAGCCCCACACATACACACAAAAGGGGGCGGGAAAATTTGAAATGAATATTTTAATCAGGTTGGTCCCGCATCGGGACCCACCTCATGTGAGAGTCGGTAAGAGTTCCGTGAACTAACCCTCTGTACACTCAGCTTAATCCTATACCATTTTGGCTTATATTTGACAACTTTCCAAACAATATGGATCTTATAAAACTTGTACTAAACCTTAAATAAGTTTAGTTCACTACCTTTAAATTTCATCGTAGCACGAAGAAGATGAAAAGATTTTGGGGTTCATCTTAAAATGTCAACCTTACTAAGAGGAGTAGTCTAAGGCCTTATAAATTGGTCTATGTTTTCATCTTTATTTTATGTGAGACTTTATCACTTAACATGTCCTCACAAGATGATGGTTCATTTGAGCAGATCAATCTTGAAATTCGTATGCTCATTTTGTTTTAGTCTTAATATGATCGAATCGCTCGTTCGAGTTTAATGGACTCTAATAAGAGGAATAGGACAAAGTCTTATAAATTGGTCTATATTTTCATCTTTATTCGATATGAGATTTTATCCCTTAACAGAAGACCTTTGGCATTGTCTTACCAGGGAAGTCCATTGTCCAAGAGAAGACAACCTTAGCCAACTAGTGCTTTTTTCCAAAATGAGAATTAGAATTTGACTTCCTATTTTTTCTATATACTGTGTGAACAAAGACGGGGTTCATTGGGTTCAGACTGATTATAATAATAACGGTATAAATTATAATAAAATAATGTTGTTAAGATGTCCATGAATCATTATTGCATGTAAACTTCGTGCTAAACTAGGTATTTAATTTTTAAACATATTTATTATTATGATCATATGAAAAAGACCTTAACAATTTATTCTTATTTCTAACCAAAATTACTTTATTTTTACAAATTTTTTATTCATATTGAAGTTACACATGAGAGCAATGAAGAAATAGTAGTTCAAAAAATAATAATAATAATAATAATAATAATAATAATAATAATAATAATTTGTTACCACTAATCACAGATATCTGTTTAATTTTTTAAGGAAAAATTGTAAATGAAGAAAAGTTCATTGTAGATTAATAAATAAACTGGAAATTTGAATTATAGATATTTTTCCTATTTTTTGTACATAATTACATAGAAATCGAAGTTTACAACAGGCTTCAGCCTTCACGTATAATTTCATATTTCATCATATAAAATATGTAAATATACTTTTTGTCCTTGATTCGCATTTGACTGCTTAAGCAGTATACTGTAGCACATTGTTGTGTTGAACTGTTGATAATAGTCAAGGATTCCCTTTTTAAAATTACTAGTGGGGCAACGTGCGTTGCACGTTAATGGGTAATATATGGTACTAAATAGCAGTACCTCTTTTCTTCTATCACGTTTCTTAATCACTTTGAAATGTATCTGTAGAAGATTATGAAAACAAAGTTCGAAACTTACACAGAGAAGGGCAAAAAGAATCACACATGAGCCATGAAAGAAGTAAATTATACACTGCAGAGAATTAAATGTGCCAACATGTAACACAAACGCTAGAGGGAAGAAGGTGGTAGAGAAGAGTAACCTTGTTTACCCAAAAAGTCCACATGCATTGCAAAGGGTTATCGAACAAGTGGCCTCATCGCACCATTGACAGTCTCATCACAACGTGTGCACCTGATAGAGGAGACACGTGGAGTTACCAAAGAATTTGAATAAGATTTAGCTATGAATAGGCAAAATCATAAATTCAAATTATTCATTTGTTAATTGAAATGACGCACAAGAAATGAATAGGCAAAATCATAAATTCAAATTATTCATTTAGATAGGCACTCGTTGAGATTTTAGGGCACTATCTTCACATCCTGGAAATATATTATATCATCTATTCAAATTCACTCTATTATTATATCATCTCTTGTTGTTCTTCCTGAAGTTGCTTATCAGATTCTTAAATTGCTTGCTGAGACCCTCTGCCAGAGATGTTTCCCAATCAAGAATTTGCTCATAAGGGAATCCTTCAAATAAAATCAAAGAAGAATTCCACAAATTTTCTTGATTTCCACAAATCCTAACAATATAAAAGAGGCAGTTTTTTTCTGGACACGCGTCAAATCTTCCCATCGTCAACCAAAACGACGACATCTTGCTCCACGGCTCACTGCTGAAAACTATTTCCTTTCTCATTTTTCTATTTTCATCCCCATCCTCTTAACCCTAAGGCCTTTTGCATTCGCCGCTTTCGTCAATCCACTGCTCCCTGTCAATCGTCCACCACTCCCTGCCAGTGCGCGTCTGCACAGCCGCCCCAATAGGTCACCCCGTCGGCGCCACAAACAGGGTCGAGTTGGAAGCACTTCAAGGGCAGAAATCGGGTTTTAAATTTGGTGAGCAGAGATTTCCATCTTCTTCTTGATCGGAGGGTAATTTGAGGAAATTTGGGGTTCATTCTCGCCCTCGGTAACTCCATAAACCCTCGCCTCTTCTTTCTTTCACTTCTGTTTTATTTTTTACGACTGCACTGCCGCACCAATAGGTTACCCCTTCTTAGGTAAATGGGTTTCTTCTTTTACTCTTCTTTTACTTGAATTTGTTGAATCCTGGATGTTGGTATTAAGTGGGTTCCATGAATATGCAGGATACTGTACAATTTCGGCCTCTTAGGTAAACGGGTTTCTTTTTTTACTTTCTTTTACTTGAATTTGTTGAATCCTAGATGTTGGTATTAAGTGGGTTCAATGAATGTTGAGGATATTTTCGTGAATGAATGATGTTGTTTGGAAGATTTAATTTTTTGGTTTATTTCTTGACATGTTCGTTTTGGGGATTTTTTTGTGCCATGAAGATTAGTGAAGGCCATTATATGAGGCATATTTTGTGTATTAAATTCTCTAATGGAAAACTTCACATGTTTGTTTATAGATGTTATATTTTTGATGGGTTGGTTGAGGTTTGGAAGTTCTGATTTCTGAAAATGGGTTGTGTTTGCCGATCTTTATATTTACACTTTGTTTTTGTTAGGTTTTTAAGGTGTTCAATTTTAATTGAGTTATTCTTCTCTTTTCATAAACCTTTTTTAGGGTTTTGTTTCTCACCCATTTTTCGCACCCATTTGCATTTCCAGTTTTCTTCTCAAATTCTCGGACTTTTGAAGATATTTTTTCATGGAACCTCCTTTATTTTTGTTGTTTGCGTAGTTTTGTTTAATTTTCTATTTTACCAAAAAAAAAAAAGCTGATTTTTTAACACCTTTTGGCGATTTGTTTTGATTTTTATGGAAATTTTTATGAGAAAACCCCATCTGTGGTTTTTAAGTGTTTATTAAGATTTTCTTACAAAAAAAAAGTGTTTATTAAGATTTAGAACTCTAAACCTCCTTGGATTCTTTCGTCTTGTTGCTTTTATTTTCATGTAGGTTGGTATGTCATTAGCACAAATCGGGGAATTTGCATTTGTATTGCTCAGTCGTGCTTCGAATCTTCATCTTGTTGAGGTAAATGCTGCTAATGCAGTTTTCTAAAACTCTCTCACCTGATTCTTGCCCCCAACCTGGATCGCCATATTTTTTTTTATGTGGGCTTATTTGCTCAGCAAACTTTCTAACCAGTACTATAGCGGTTTGTTTCACTTTTGAGTGATTGATTGAAATGAATATGAACCCTTTTCAGGGTAAAATGTACTTGCTGCTTCTTGGGACAACTGCTCTTAGTCTGGTATGAAATCATTTCCAGTCGAGCTTCTTGTAAAAATTCTGCGCATGTGAACTATGTTATATGCCTCGATGTTTCAACATTCAGACTTATTGCTAACATTATGATGACAGTGTTGTCATACATGTCTATAATTGTGTAGCACCCCTTCTTTGCCTACCCCCCCAACAAAAAAAATAAAAAAAACCTACCAATTCACTCTGTGCACCTGGACATTGATTTTGATCTCAAAGTGTTCGTGTTAACCGTTGTTCATGAGGGAAAGGTTTGATATTATGCCTTAATTTCTGATTCCTTTTCTTGCCATTTTTATATTAGGTCTACTGGTTTTGATCTTGTTTTCTTATACGAAAAATCAATTACCTCATGTTGATAGATTTAGATAGAAGACATACTACAGTTAGTCATTCGTGTAAATTTAAGAGGATCATTCATCTCTCTCGAAAATCTATGCAGAGCAAGATTGATAAATAGCTTTCATATTTCAAAGAACCCATCATCTGTCTCCCTCCTTCCCTTCTCTCTCTCTCTACCCGTATGCACCCACGCAGCCACGTGCATGTGCGAGAACTAATTAATACTTTCCTGTACCATACTTTTTGCTGGTGCTCTTTAGTATTTTATTATGTGTGGCAGGTGAGTACTCCGTTGCTTTTCAAGTTAGTTCCTGCAGTTGTGCACCTTGGTGTTCTATTATGGTGGTTCCCACCAGATAGTCAAAGTGAGGTAATTACTTGGTTGTTCAGTTTTCCGTTGGCTTGGAATCAGAACATTTCCAATTTCCCTTGCTTATTTTTTTAACTGCTTATTGAACAATGTTTTAATACATATGATATCATTTAGTCTCACATCATTTTTTTATAATATCATTTAGTGCCACATATTGTTAAAAATGATGATTTCTTATCTGTTATTATATATATTTTTATTTACTGAGCAAGCATAGCCCCTTTATCGTATGAATATAAAAACAATTGGGCAGTGTTTATTCTTAGAGATGATATAGTAACTTGATTTATTCTAATTGAAAGAAAAAGAAATTGAACAATTTTACTGTCATGCAGGAAGAGCTTAAAAATAACACAATAAAAATGGTGGAGCAGAGTAAGTCAATTTTGGTTCAGTTTTTTCCCAGTCTGTTTTGCTATAAATTCGAGCGATTTTCAATTTTTTTCTTAAATAAAAATCTCCGATTATTTCATTTTGAATTTGAAAGTTATTTTGTAACTCGATTATTTTGGCCACTGCCTTTGCTTGTTAGCTCAAAATTTGGAATTTTTTGTTTCTTACTTTTGCTCTGACCATTGTTATTGTTGTATTTTGATGGTTTTGTGTTTGATGTTGTTCCTTTAGTCATTTGCAAAAGATGTTGACAATGATTATTAGACTTTTAGAAGCGGGGATAAAGTTAGTGTAACTTACTCTTTTACCTTCTTACAATTGTTCTTTTCTTTTCCTATTATAAATCTGCTTGAGTGAAATATATCTTCTTTTTTCTAATGTATTGGCTTTGTATATTAGCTATATTTTTTAAGGGAAGCCTCTAGATTTAAATTAACAAGAGCTTGCAAAATGGTAATAATATCTTTCTTTGCTGCTAATTTTTACTTTATACTCCATATTAAATTTTTCTTGATTCTTGCTAATTGTGATTCTTTGTTATGCTTTCTGAATGTAATATTTTCGCAGTATATGAATGTTGTATTATTCATGTTGTGGAATTTGAAACTTTATTTAGCTGTGAGATAGAACTTCTCGTGTCAATGAATAATATTAATAAACTACAGTTAAGGTGGATGTGAATACAATAATATAGCACTATAAACAACACTGCTCTATATTTTATTCACATTATCAAGTGTACATGTATAACCCATTCTTATATGTATATCTTCTGCACTCTTGCATGAGCATCAGACCGCCTTTTGCTCTCACTACTAATGCTTTGTCCAATTCTCATGACATCTCAAAAACCTCATGTTTATGAGTTTTGATTGAATGACATAAATATGTTTTATAGGAGAACTTCTGGTCCAATTAGAAAAGCTAAAGAAGGTTGGACTCCTGAGCTTCATTGATCTTTGTTTCCAGTTTGTAGCAAGAACAGGTATTTTTTTGTTGCGCGTTCATTTTAGTTTTATATTAAAGAAGGTTAATGTTTTTTGTTTTTGTATTTTAGTTTTGGTGATTTTTGGAACTTAGTAATTTTATTTTTATGCACGTGCGATGCTGCTCAACGAATCTTTCAATTTCTGATCAACTATCACCTGTGGAATCTTGATATTTGATTGTTTTCATCTTCTTACTAGATAAAGGTAATTTTTCTGCTTTTGAGTTATTTTTTTACGTTTATAATTTATCAAATCTAATTAGTTTTTGGATTTGATTTTTTTTTATTTTTTATTTTTGTCTCAGCATGTGGGATGTTACTTCGATGATATTAATTTCTGGGGTTTTTAGCTAGAATAGGTATTTTTTTTTGTTGCCGTTTAAGTGTATTCTCGTGCTTTTACGTTTCCTTTATTTATTTAGGTGACATTAGAATATATTTTATTTTTCCAGGATGTTGAACAATTGCAAATATTTACTACCTCATTGACCTTTGCAAGCTTTCCTTCATTTTTGCTTTTGTGGTTCTAGGAACATTCATTTCCCTTGCCTTTTCTATTTGTTTCTACATCGGAAAAATCTCTTTCTAAATTTCTTTCAAGAAATCTTGAAAACTTGTTTGTGGGATAATTTGTTGCACAATTGGAGAATTAGCTACTGTCTTTCTTTTAAGGTCTGCTTCAATAAGTGTGCTTTCATCTTGCTACGTTCTAGTCAGTTCAGGTCAATAGTACTCCATGTTTGAAATTCTGTTTTGTATCAATTTTCTATTTTAGTGCATGTTTGGGTTTACTTATGAGTGCTATTCTGGTTCAAAAGAAACAAATTGTGAGTCTATAATTGGCTCCTACTATGGACCTGGTTAGAATCACCATTTTATCTTTCTTTTTTTTTTTTCCTTTTTTTTCTAGGAGTCCAATTTGCATATGGCTGAACATGTTTTGTTTTGTGGATGTATATAATCTGGAGGAGGAATAGTTTATAGGGCTCATGCTGAGGGCAATGAAAAATGATGTTAACTAGGCTCCACAACAATCTCACCAATAGAGTCAAACATTTGTTGAATACCATGTTTAATAAAATCATTATATGAGTTGATTTGGTGACTAATTAGGCCATACTGCTCAAAAAATGAAGTTGATGTCTTTTTATAGAAACCTTTCAGAACTCTTCTTTTTCTTCCCTCTTCTTCCAAGATGTGGATCTGAAAATCTTTTCTTCTCTATTCGTACACGCTACCTCCCATACATTTTTTCCCTCAAGCGGAGCATCCTTTACTTCTCTATTCACACACAACCGCCTTATTCTCATCTCCTTTCTTGGTTTTTCTCTTTCTTCCTCTTACTAGATCTAAAAGGGTTTTCATTTCCACGGCACCCATCGCCATCTTACTTGCACCGGCCTTTAACAACTCGGATGTCTTCCCCAACCGCCAGCACCACACTACCTCTATGCTGTTTTTCCTTCGTTTATGTGAGGACGATGCCGTAATGTTCCCTTTGAAGTATTTATATTGTCTTTCTTCTGTTTCTATATTTAATCATTCCTCTGTGGCTGAAAAATTTCACGTTCTTTGTTGATTTCTCCATCTTTAATGTAGCTGAACATGCATATTTTCTTTTGTTGTTCTACATTTGAGCTCAAAAATACTTTTTAAAGCCCTTTTTTGGTTCGTTAATTAGTTCAATATTTAGTCTTTGAAAGTGTTTTCTTGTTAAAATGCTGAAAGTTTGAAATTTTCTTGGGCCTTCTATATTTAAGCTTAAGATTTAGGCTTTCAAGTTGTTGTCCTCTGCTTTGTTTAAAAAATTACTATTTGGATCTATTTTTGGTTTTCTATTAGTTGAGCCAAGAGGTTGGGTCTGAACGTGTTAGTTTGTTATCTGAAAACCATGGATAGAGAAGGAACAAGATGATTCTATTTAATTTTTAAATCATGGTTGATTTATGTGCGAAATTTTTTCTTGTCTTTCTAGACTCCGATTGGAATAGTTGCAGTAGTCATGGTGGTAAAAGGTTTATCCATTGGTGGTTCCTTCTATATTTTCTGGCTTGTTGCATTGGAAGGGGGCTAAACTCGAAGTTAAAGTTGATGGGAAATAATTGAAGTTACCTTATTAAAAGATTGTGCCTACCCTACCCTAACATTTTCATTACAAAAATGAAGGGTTTGCATGATAGCCAACTAATAATTTTCAAATGGTTTCTCTGGGTCTCATGGCACTCTGTGAGCAGTCTTGGGCAACTTTTACAAGAATAGTTTTGTACTGTATTGTATTTTTATTATGTGACGAACGAGCATCCTTGGAGAGATTAGCTTGACATGAGCATTTTGTTTTTAAGATTGAGCATATGAAATTTCCACTAGATACTGACCCTTGCTCATTTTGCTTTTTCTATAATATTCATGAAAATCCTGTATCATATTGGATAGCATATTTTTCAAATGCCTCTGGCACTTCTCAGGTCTTATAGAGCCTGATGTTTAAGCTTTTACATATTCCCACCAGAATGCAATTCTCATTTTTCCCTAAACACTCACAAATAACTTAATTTCATTGATCAGATGCCGGTCCCCCTTCACCAGCTACCCATTTGCGTGAGGTCTTCTACATGATGGGATTGAATGATAAGGTAAGTTGTCATCCTATTGCTAATCTGATATTCAATGTCAAGATAATAATATAGCTTTTTTTTTAATAAATAGGAAATAGTTGCTCTATCCGGTGCACATACTCTGGGAAGATCCAGGCCGGAGCAGAGTGGATGGGGCAAGCCGGAAACAAAATATACGGTAATGAGTTAGAACTATAATTTTCATAGATTATTTGTCAATTTATGCAATTCCATTGCATTTGGGCTGGAACGGAGGTGCGTGCCTTCAAACCTATATATATATATATATATATATATATATATATATATAAAAGCTGCAGGAAAATTAGTGTGTTGGTTCCTTGAATGGAATGTCATGAAATAATAGCATATTAGTCTTACATGATGTCTATGATTATAATGAATGTGCTTTTACTTTTAAATTATCTGGCATGTTGGTATTTTTGCTCTACTACCTTTCTAATCTCGGTTCAGGCAATTATTTTATTTTTAACTTGAACGTTGCATAAATCAATATTTTAGGTTGAAAGATGAAATACTTCAGCGAATTAGAGAGAAATGTTTCATCATATGTCATATAAAGTTACAGGCTTCAAAAGTCACTAAAAAATAGAAAAAGATATTTTGTCTACAATCAAAAGATACTATCCATACAGTCAAATCTCATCGGACCTATCCTAATCTCCATGAATTACCTGCATAAAATCAAAATATATGTCAACTAATTCGTTGTATTCCTCTTCATACACTTCAGGAGCCATCAATTCAGGCGTCCCTAATCAAATGAAATTCCCAAGATTAAAATCTTTATCGCATTCCCAAATAATAGTTAGCTCAATAATCAAGGAAACTAATTTTCATCTATAAATATTGGCAATAATACAACGAATTGGAACGAAAAATACAAACACAATGAGCTGTGTCATCTAGAACGTTTAACTGAGTTTAAAAGTCCACTTATAAGCAAGTTTTCTTGCAAGGAAATAAGTAACTTTTAAACAATTTAACAGTGCTCAATAAAATTACTTGTCTGTAATTGTCCCAACCAAACACTAAATCAAGACAATTAATTAGAAATATAAGAAATGTGTGATTTTCTTGTGTGTATCTATGTAGTGAAAGGTTTGATTCGTGTTTCTGTGACAGGGATCCTGTGGATTGCTGGTCGTTTAGCACAACTGGAGCACTGGAAGGCGCTCACTTTTTATCGACTGTAGAGCTTGCCAGCCTCAGTGAACAGTAGCTTGTGGATTGTGATCATGAGGTTTGCATTATTAACTTTTGAAAATTACTGCTGCAAGTGTTCTATACCCTGTTATGTTCTGGTTTTAATCTACCAATAAACATTTGTATCATTTTTTACTCAGTTAGTTTATCATTAAGTTGAGGTAGACTATGAATCTTATTCTGCAATTGTGTTTGCTAAAAGCCATCATCTGCTAAAAGTCCCAGTGAAATCAGATAACACGTATTATATTTAAAAGATGAAACTAAAAGAAAAAAAGCTCGATTATAAAATTTATAAAGAACATACTCAAGTTACATACAGTTTAGCCTTGATTATAAAATTTTACAACAAACTAACTCTCATGTAAAATATGCAGTTGTAGCCTTGAAATGTGTGAATAAATGTATGTTCATGACTATTTTGCATGTCAAAGTACCAAGCTTTGTCCTTCGCTTGATTCTGAATCAAATTTGTTGAATTGACGAGCATCCTAATTAGTGAGACAGCGCTAGCTAAATAATTGGTATCATAGAAACAAAGAAAAGGAAATCAAATATTCCAGACGAAGATAAAAGGAAGAGGGAGGGTACATTGTGTTTCGTTCCTTATCCACTTTTTGGGCATGAAATGACGAGAAGTTTTGGTATTTTCTTATTACGCTGCGTTGGATATTTGAATGGCCAAATTATTATTATGTTCTATGAACCTTGTTTTCTCTGCAGTGCGATCCAGAGGAATATGGTTCAGGAAGTGGTAAGATTAAGCTTCCATTTAAATATGGTTTATAAATTAGTCAAAGCCATATATTAATTTTAGTCCCACGTTCGTAACTACTACTCATTAATAACCACACATTTCGTAGGATCCGCTACTATTCCTCTTTATAAATAGATTTACAAATTTGCTAAACGGAGGCCAAGATGATGAAGTTGACGAGATGGTTTTCTTCTGCTTGCCATCTCTAGCACCTGAAAAGTAATTTCATAATGTTGTAGGTTATTTTGATGTGCGTGATTGCAACAAGCCTTGGATTCGCATTTGGGTAAAGAAAAGAGCAATAATTGTTCTTCCTACAGGAATATATCACCGATTTATCCTAGATTCAGACAACTACATTAAGGTACACTTCAAAGGAGCATGCTTCACATTTCTTACACCGAATTGCAATCAGAGGGTAAATTAGGATCCAAAATTTGCGCTACTACCTTTTTTTGAATCTTTTTGAAGAGAGAAAAAAATATCAGAAGAAAAGCAAGACCAGGTTTCCCTGGGAAAGATTATCATACTTGATATAACGTCTAAATAATGAATTTGTAATCTTCTGGTCTGTGAAACTCAATTAATGTATGTAAATAGATAGCGCGGACCTATAATCATAACTTCTTATATTGTCTTATACTATTTAGTATTTATTGTTAAATTTCTCTCTTTTTCATTTCCACATCACTGGAACATGATATGTAAATAAGCACTTCTTAAAACGTGTTGCATTTTTTTACGAAGCATTAATTGACCATAATATGTGCAGGCAATGCAGCTCTTTATTGGTGATCCTATTTGGACTCTGTTCAATCGCCATCATGATCATCTACCTGCAAGGTATAGTCAGCCTTCCCTAACTTAGAATGCAAATAATACATTCCCAAAAAAAATGTAGCTGAAGTGATATTCAAAGCGTGGAACATACAACAAGAAAATAGGAAATAATTGGAGTTTTGGGTAAAAAGATGAATGCATATGTGCATGAAGCAGTATGTTGAAACTTTTGTGCAAAAGGATATTGGTGGTCATACAGTTGGGCCTGCAACTTAAAACCTTCTTTTACATTGGAAAATCTTGGAAACTGTTGCCTTTAAGCATAAACTTAGCCGTATGGAGTTGCCGTATTTGTGTACCTTTGGTTGGACGTATGGCTCGTGTGTTATTAAATAAAATAAATGTGTTTTGAATTGAATCTGCCATTTCCCAAATATAGACTGCTAAAGTATGCATGGATTTTTTTTACTGTCTAATCTAGAAAAGTGAACGTAGCTTGTCATATGTGTGTATTGTCTATGACAATGTATATCTTAATTCAGTGATTTCATATCTTTGTAAAAGTTGTTCCTCGTGTATGTTAGATTTTGTAGCTTGTAACTTAGCTATAATATTGTACAAGTTCAAACTTTATCAATGTCTACATCAATCTCCGTTTACTTAAATGCTAATTATAATTTTTATCTTAGTATTTCATACATCTTTCATTACTAATACACATAATTTATTCTCCACACTTACGCTATTATATAGTCAACTACAACATATCACGTGCATTGCACGTGCATCTAACTAGTGATAAAGACAAAATTTTGAATGACAAATGAAATATTTCCTATAAAAGCCAAATATAGAGATGAATTATTTCCACACCAAGCATGAAATGGACAAGATATGAAACAAGACAACTTACGAACCTACGAGCATGCTTCCAACACCAAAATCACCCCTATCAAAAGTTAAAAATCAAATATAACAATCAACAACTCCTTAAATACATTGACATAAATGAAAAACAATCATATTTATGAATCAAAATATATGAAAGCTATGAAACCTTGTTGGATACATTCCAGCACCAGGCCCAGGAAAGAGATCACTGCTGCCAGAACCAGGAAGCGGAGGAACAATCACTCTACATTTGCAGAGATAGAAAGAGAGGGAAGATTAACCTCGTGATGGATGAGCATAATTATTAGGTGTAAGAACAACAATATGTTAACAATGATTTTCTTTAAAAGGGTTATAGAACGTGCTCATTGTTCCTCCAAGACCCCTTTTTTTGTTCTTTAGAGAGAGAGAGAGAAATGGGAAGAGAAAAAGCACATGCATTGTTGCTGGAAGAATTGATAGAGAAGTCCGGCAGTTGCGCCGTCGTGGATGGTGGTTTCGCCGCCCAACTTGAGAAACATGGTGCCTCCATTAATGACCCTCTTTGGAGCGCCCTTTGTCTCATCAAAGACCCTGATCTCATCGAGAGGGTATATATATTACATATACCTACACTACACAACACGTTTGTATTCTTGTTTAAAGATAATATATACATACATACATACATACATACATACATATATATATATATATATCTTGTTTATCTTTGAGTGCAGGTTCATCTGGAGTACTTGAAAGCTGGTGCAGATATATTAGTAACTTCATCTTATCAAGTAGAATTTTCACTATTGATGTTATGAATATTGATTTCTACTTCAATAGAATGACAGAATTTGATTTGGTGAATCTAGGATTTGATGTGCTTTTAGTTGAAAACTTTATAAAGGGGATAATTTTCTCAGTACATTGAATTTTAATATTATCAAAGCTTTTGTTGGATCTGTTAAAAAATCTTATGTTGGCTTATTTTGTGTGGCAAACGAACAAGCCACTCTCCCAGGATTTCAGTCCAGGGGATTGTCCGTTAGTGATACCTCCCAAATACCAATCCTCAACAGTGAAGCTGAAAATTTTGAAGCTTTCAACTTGTCATTTGTGCCTCCTAAAGCAGTCTCCTTCATTTCTTTTTTATTTTCTTCCGGAGTTAAGATTTTCATGGTCTCTCATTGTAAGAGAAGAAGTATTTTCTTGGGAAAGCCTCATCTAAATCAAGTCCAACAGAGAAGGACTCTTCCTTAGCTACAAGCCGAAAGGACTTGGCTCACTAAGTGGATTGTACTGTGATGGTGGGATTGAAAACTCATTATTCCTGAAGCTCTACTGATACGAAAATAAATAAATAAATAAATATATATATATATATATATATATATATATATATATATATATATATATATATATATATATATATATATATTAATACAAGGAAAAGAAAGGTAGAAAAGAGGTATACAAAACCCAAAAAAAAAAAAAGCAACAACAACTCGGAGATACAGAAAATTCCTAGAAATAGAATTTTGGATCCTCGTCTACTTTTATTAATTTGAGGCTTCTATTGATCAACCTTTGCATTGTCATTAACAACTCCAATCCTATTTTATTTTTTTTATAATATATAGATGTAGAAAATAGAAAACAAAATATCTACAGTAAAAAAATGTTTAATTAAGAAACTAAACATAAACTAAACAAAATGACAGAATCAGGAAAAAACTTTGAAATTTATGAATTAAGAAAAACCTGATTGAGAGGAGGTGATGAATTGGAGGACAAACGAGATCGTTTATTGACATGAAGATACTGTTCTTCTGAAAAGTCTTCCCCTTTCATCATCCCGCTTCCTTCAAAAGCCATTCCGATTAACAACAATCGAATGTAAAGGGGAGGGGGGGTGTTAACCAAAGCCATATAATAAATCATGAAATATTTCAAAATGACAAAAAAATGAGATCAAAGATTCATACCTCATAAGAAGAAAATCTCAAAACCCAAGCCCACTGCAGTATAAATGCTTGTTCTGACCCTGATGTTACCTAACCTGCAGTTCACCCCGAGCTAGAGCAGGTTTCAAAATGTTAGCAGCATCTTCCCCTCTACTGTTCCTGCACCAATCAATGTGAGCACATCGTCAATAAAAAGTATAATATCCTCGCTCGGTTTAATTTCCTCCATCAGCTTCTATAACATTTCCTCAAATTTGCCACGATATTTTGTCATAGGGGGCTATCTCCATTAAGCATGGAGATAGCCCTATCATTCTTAATGGATATGGGTCTTCAAGTTATAACCCTGAATATGGATCTTCTTGTTGTTAGTGAGAAATCTGACAAATAATAACACCAGCAATTGAGAATACTCGGATGCTGCACATAGTAAAGCAGCAGCATATATTAGGACAACTGCTAGAATAGGAACACCAAGAAATCAATCAAGAGAAAACAAATGCTTCCCATATCCAGAGAAATGAAGGAGAACACATGCAGCAGCAATGTCAAATTTTAGTTCAATACTGAAGTCCCTTTCTGTAGAGGACAAGATGGAAATCAATTGTGACCATCTTGAAATACTTGAAGGAACTACATCACTCAATAGAAGAAAATAGTAAAGAAAGGACAAAAATATTTCAGTGATTGTCACGAACACAACAACCCACATAAGAGAGTGGATCAAGCTAATCGCTCCAATTGATAAAATATGTAAACAAATGAAAGGTCTTTCTTCTTCAAGTAAATAACTGCAGATCCATAATTACCAACAAAATGTGTGTTTTAACAGCGAGTATTCTTGAGTTTAGAATAAATTATGCAATACAATCAAAACAAATACATCGAAAAGATAATGAAATTCATTCAAAACTGACCCGAAATGAAAATGATCTGCAGTTAACTGATAATGCAATAGTTGTATTCCCCAACAATGGGGAAATATGGGATGGCACTTCTAAAAGATGGCTGGTGAGTAATACATTTATGTTCTGTGTTTTTTAGATCAAGTCTTCTTAAACCAAATTTTGATTGCATTTGAAGGTATGCAATGTACCAATTAATTGTTGTGATTTTATTGGCAGCCATCAAAATGTTTCGAAAAAGTGCAACCAAAACTAATTAAAACTCAAGATACATTTCTTGCACAGTAGAATTATAGATGTCTTGGTAGCTAAACATTCTATTTTGACAATACATCCCAACAAATGAATATGATCAAGAAAAGGACTCACCATGTCACCTTCCACATCAACAGTTTCTAACATTAGTATTGTTTAGAAGAAGTTGGACAACTTCTGTATATCCTGTAGAGTTGTTTCAGGAGGAAAAGAAAAAAAGATATTAAAAATTCTAGAAAATATAACAGGCTAAGTAGCTAGGGAAGCCGATTGCCCACCTCTGGCACAGCCATTATGAAATGGAGCAATTCTCCTGTGTCACGGAGACACGGGTGCCTCCGTGTCTCACGGAGGCATGACGGTGTCTCTGTGAGACACAGAGGCACCGTGCGCTTCCGTGTCTCACAGAGACACAAATCGCACTTTCGTGTCTCACAGAGACACAAATCGCACTTCCGTATCTCACGCAGACAAGCTTCTGTATGAGACACGGGTATATCTCGAATCTATTTAACATCAAAACACCATTGATTTCACACCCCAAAAAAAAAACTTCCAACAGAAATTCTAAAATTTCAGCTTCAACCTTGACTTTCTGATCAATAGACCAGCAATCGAAGAACATCACAAAAAATACAACAGAAACGATCCAAAAATACCAAAATAAGAGCTAAGGGAACACAAACTTGGAAATAATTTGACGTCGAACTCCATCTTCAACACGCCATGGAGTCCATTTCGGAGTGGATGATTTCTCAGTCCTCCAATTTCGTCTGGAATTTTCTTCGGCGATTCCATTCATTAATCACTTTCTTTATGGTTAAAGAAAGATATGAATGCAGTGAGGTAATAATGGAGGAGTGGCTGGTTGCGTAAGGAATGGAGAAAGGGGAAAATGGGTATGACTCACTCCTCCAAGGAAGTGATGGTTGGAAGTTGACGGAGTGGTTGATAAAAATAAAAATAAAACATGAATTAGGACGATGGGAAATGGTGACACGTGTGAAGCCCTCTTGTTCGCTCTTTTATTTTATAGTGACTAGTCGAGTCCAATCAGCGCAACTGAAACTTGTTGCTCCGAAAATCAGAAAATTTGTTGATTCAGATGTGTTGATATGCCACGGGTACAACATATTGTAGAGATGTTGACAACTTTCTATCCTATTTTCCTGGTCTTTTGTGGTTTGATGACTCGAAAGAAAATGATTATACAACTACATATTACAGATATTGAAATTCAATTTTGTGAACTATGCCCCTTTCTTATATGTAAGATGCTTGCATTTTAATTAAGAATTTGAGACACACACATTGAGATTCCAAATAATTGCAAAAATATGCTTTTGACCAAAACAATTAATTGTTGGGTTCAAACTAAAAGGACTGAAAAATATTATGCGAACAACATAATTGTTATTTCACAGGGTTTAAACAACTTTACAAGAAAATCAGACAAAATTGATCCTCAACCAAATTCATAACAGCATGAATAATTGAATCACCAATAAACAACATTATGTCTGAATGAAAAGTCAGTTGATTCAATGTCATCAAAGGAAATCATTCTGTCAAGCCAATTTGAAAAATCTTCATCCGACATATCCGACAACGTACTATGGCAACTCATAGTAGCTCCAAAGTTCAGCACTTTATCGTCTAAATCTTTTTCTATGCAGACCCTCTTTTCAGTTGGGCATTCAAAACTTGATTTTCGTTTTTGAGATTCATCATCAATGTAGAATACTTTTCCAAAACCAGATTAAACCACAAGATCTGTCTCTTCTTGATCCCAAAAAATTCGACAAATGGCATAATCTGTGTTATTCACTCCCTCCAAAGAAATTCCCACCAACGTATATTCGTGCATTATCCAACGACCCTTCTTCATATTTATCTCGTCTTGCTTGAAATTGCCATTTAATTTGAAAGTAAACGACTTCTTGACACCAATGACTTCGCCCTTGCAATTCTTGATTTTCTTTGGCATAGATGTTTCGGCCTATTTTCCACAACCGGAAACCTTAACAACATGTCTTTTACCTATCTTTTCCAACTTCGCGAACACGTAAATTTCCTTCTTCAAAACTCCAACTTCAGACTGATAAAACAGAGGCTACAATTGTGGATGATAACTCAGAAAAGACATCAATACCACAACTCAGCAATGCTCTGGCATGATAGCAAAACATGGAAACATATCAGTAATTAAAGGCCCGCGTGATAACAGCCTTGATTATATCATTGTTTATAGAAATTTACCATGTAACCATTATTCTGTAAAGATACACAAAATCCTATAAATGCATGACATCACATCCTGTTATAGGTGTGTCGAATTTTCCCAGCTCTTCTGTTCTTATTTTTTCTTCTTGGTATCAGAGCATAACAATGTCTTCCACTTCGATTAATGTTAGTAACTTTGTCACTCTCAGGCTTCGACCTGAAAACTACCCACTATGGCGTGAGCAAGTGCTTGTATTTGCTGAAAGTCAAGAACTTACAAACTTTCTCACAGGAGAAAACCCATGTCCAATCACTGTACTTCCAGCACTTGATGGTAACAACCCCACTGCTAACCTCAGCACAAGTTTGGGCAGCACTCAAGGAAGCGTATGCCCAGTCTTCTTAAGAAAGACGATTTCAATTCAATCAGCAACTCATGTATATGAAGAAAAACCAAAAAGTGCCTCTCAATGAATATATTCGAAAGTTCAAAAGGTATGTGACAGCCTTGTTGTCATTGGGCACATGGTTGATGACAAAAACAAAGTTTTTTCATTGCTTACAAAACTTGGTGCACGCTATGAACCCTTCACTACATCAATGCTTAAACCACCAATGCCATCCTATAATGAGGTAGTTTTCCTACTGCGAAGCTATGAAACAAGGCTGAACCTTCACACTCCTGAATCCTCTCCATATACTGCCTTTTATACTGACAAAAATGTTCCAAAAAATGCACCAAAAAATCCCAAACTCACCAACAACTTTTCCTCCAAAGGAAGAGGCTTCATCCCTGGTAATCAGCCCAACAAAAACTTCAGCAATGTCTCCTCTTCAAACGCTTTCCCTCGAGAGAATCACAGGGACATCACTTGTCAGATTTGTGGTAAGAAAGGACACCCTTCTATTCATTGTCGGTACAGGTTCAATCATTCTATCCATCCAGAAAACTTGCCTCAAGCATTCACAGCCCTGCAACTTAATTCTGAGGCACACCATGAGGAATGGACATCAGATACTGGCGCATCAGCACATATGACCTCTGATGAAGGTAAGCTACATAATCTCAGACCTTATACTGGTAATGATCATGTTATGTTAGGAAATTTCTAAAAGTAACTCATACTGGTAACACACTACTCGGTTCTGGACAGTCCACTATTGTTTTAAGAAATGTTCTCCTTGTACCTGAGTTAGAAATGAGTCTATTATCTGTTGGCCAACTCACATCTGATTATTCAGTAACTTGTGAATTCTATAATAATGACTTTGTTATTAAGGACAAGCTGACATAGCAAGTGCTGATGAGGGGCTAAAAATGGGTAATCTGTATACAATCCAGGCACCTCCAGTGGCTTTGTTCTCCTCCAGGTTTCAAGTTGTTTCAGAGGATATCTAGCACCAACGCCTCAGGCATGTTCAAGCTACTGCAGTGGCTCATCTTCGAAACAAAGCATTAATAAAGATTGTTTCCAATAAAGACAATTCCATATGTGAGAGTTGTCAATTAGGAAAATTATCTAAGTTGTCTTTTTCTTTATCAGAATCAAAAACTGTTGCACCTTTTGAGAAAGTTCATATTGATTTATGGGGACCTACTCCTCTTACCTCTTTGCATCAGTTTCAGTTTTATACTGCTATAGTTGATGATTTTGTAAAAAAAATTTGTATGGTTAATTCCGTTAAAGCAAAAAATCAGACTTCTACGATCAATTCGTTCTCCTTGAAAAGTTTGTAAAAAGACAATTTGGTGGCTTTATCAAGATAATTCAGACAGATGGGGGAGGAGAATTTGTTAATCACAGATTCGTAACACATCTTCAAAATTCAGGAATCAAACATCAATTATCATGTCCTTATACACTTGAGTAGAATGGTGTAGTTGAAAGAATGCATCAGGTAATTAGAGAACTCGGCATCACTATGTTAATTCATGCCAATGGTCCTAAAATTTTCTGGGTTGAAGCCTTTAGCACGGCAGTATTTCTCATCAATCGTGTTCCAACAGGCACACTACGATGGGACTTACCCTTCTATCGGCTGTATGGCAAGAATCATGATCATTCATCATTAAAAGTTTTTGGCTCAAGGTGTTTCCCATACATATGGGACTCTAAGAAGGACAAATTTGATAACAAATCGGTACCATGCGTGTTTATGGGTTACAGTGATAGACATAAAGGATATAACTATTATTCTCCATCAAATAAAAGGTTTTATGTTTCCAGACATGTGGTCTTTAATGAATCATCTTTACCTTACAAAAACTTCAATGATCTCTTTAACACAGTTGCTAGAATACAACCCATAACCTTTCGAGAATTTGACTCATGGTCCACTCCCTCTTGTGAGCACTCAGATCATTCCACTCAACCTGAAGAAGAAGCACCACTACTAACACCAAACGCTCAACTCCAAACACCAATCATTATAGGTGATCTTGTGTTTGGTTCACGTTCAATCACTGCTGCTAATCTCTCCCAGTCCCCCTACCACTGAACACTTTGAGGAACTCAATCCTGCTATTGACAATACTACTTTTGTCTCTATAATTGCTCCAACTCCTCAAATCTCTGGAAACACTCCGCATCCTATGGTTATGCGCAGTCAGGTGGGAGTTCGAAAACCAAACCCCAAGTATGTTTTTCTATATGATTTTGATCCAACACCAAAGGAACCAAGGTCTCTTAAATCTGCTCTCTCACACTCTAGATGGAAACAAGCAATAGTTGAGGAACTTGCTGCTCTACAACAACAAAAAACATGGAACTTAGTGCCTCGTATAACATCAATGAATGTTGTTGGATCCCCATAGGTTTACAAAGTAAAACTCAAAGCAGATGGTAAAGTGGAACGCCTCAAAGCAAGATTAGTTGCTAAAGAGTATCATCAATTACCTAGGATTGATTTTACTGAAACTTATTCACCTGTTGTGAAGCCAGGAACTATTTGATTGATCTTATCCATTGCAACTGTAAAAAAGTGGGATATCAGAAAACTTGATGTCAAAAATGCGTTCTTACATGGGTCTCTAACCGAGGAGGTATTCATGGAGCAACCCCCAGGTTTTAAAGACTCAAAATTTCCAAATTCAGTTTGTCATTTGAACAAAGCAATCTATGGACTTAAACAAGCTCCAAGAGCTTGGTTTGACCGATTCAGCTCCTATCTCCTACAATACGATTTTCAATGCAGCACAGCTGATCCAAGTCTATTTATTTTCCATTTAAATCAAGGAACTTTAGTTCTCTTACTTTACGTTGATAATATTATATTAACAGGTTCCTCTTCGAGTCTAATACAGGATTTCATCAACAAATTACATGTAGAATTTGCAATGAAAGATCTCGGCGTCCTCCATTATTTTCTGGGAATTCAAGTCTCAACCGTTCCAACTGGGTTGTTTTTACAACAAACCAAGTATGTTGTCGACATAATGGAAACAGTGGGATGCTTGAGTCAAAACCTGTCAAAATCCCACTATGTACCAAGACCAAACCTAATCCTGATTCATCTCCGCATCTCGACCCTCATGCATATCGATCTCTGGTGGGAGCCCTCCAATACTTAAGCTTGACACGTCCAGATCTCTCTTTTAGTGTGAATTATGTCTCCCAATTTATGCATGCACCTATCGAGTCACATTTTAGTTTGGTAAGACGAATCCTACGCCATGTTAAAGGAACAATTAATCTTGGTCTTCATATACAAGCTTCCAGTTCTCTTGATCTTTATGGATTCTCGGACTCCGATTGGGCTAGGTGTAACATCACCAGGAGATCAACAACTGGTTATTGTACCTACCTGGGAAGTAACATCATTTCTTGGTGCTCAAAGAAGCAACCAACAATCTCAAGGTCAAGTTTTGAAGCTGAACATAGAGCACTTGCTCAAGCAACAACTGAAATTACGTGGCTCGCTTTCATCCTTCGTGATCTGGATGTTCCCCTATCTCAAGCTCCAATTCTGTTCTGTGATAATATGAGTTCACTGTTCATGACAATTAATCCAGTATTCCATGCAAGAAGCAAGCATATTGAAGTAGATTACCACTATGTAAGGGAACGTGTGTCACTCGGGTTACTTGTTACCAAACACATCCAAACACAGTCTCAGATTACAGATGTCTTCACAAAACCTCAACTGAAACCAGCTTTAGAATTGCTACGTGACAAATTGTGCATATCAACAATGCTCAATTTGAGGGGTGATGATAAAACAGAGGCTACAATTGTGGATGATGACTCAGAAAAGACATCAATACTACAGCTTAGCAATGCTCTGGCAAGATAGCAAAACATGGAAACAAATCAGTAATTAAAGGCCTGCGTGATAACAGCCTTGATTATATCATTGTTTATAGCAATTTACCATGTAACCATTATTCTATAAAGAAACACAAAGTCCTATAAATGCAAGGCATCACATCCTGTTATAGGTGTGTCGAATTTCCCTAACTCTTCTGTTCTTATTTTTTCTTCTCAGACTCCCCAACAATTTCCCAAGGATCATTGTCGAAAAAAACATTCCATGGTGTACCATTCTTCCCGTATAGATTTCGATCAAGAATTCTATTGCATGGCAATGGGAATCCTATTGCTTTGGGTTTTAAGTAAAGTGTGATAAGTTTTTTATTAGTGGGTTTGAAAACGAAACCTGGTAGTATTGAGAAAGCCATACTTGAGTGTTTAAGAAGAGTTGAGCAAACTTGAAATTCCCAGAAGGGATTTGAACTTTGTACGTAAGAGAGAGTGTATTTCTCTGGGATCACAAAAACACTTTAGAAGAAAAAGTTTTCTTTGAGAGAGTCTGAGCACAAGATTTCTTCAACAAATACATATATTTATAACTAAAATAATCGCCGTATCACATGGATATTGTTTTTGGTATATGATACTGTTTTTGGTAACATTCCTAATTTCCTATCATTTTGAAAGATCGAAAGTCTGCAATGAGAAGGATTGAAGGAACATGATAGTGCTAGGTTTGAGTGTGACATATTAATTATTTCAACTTTCACAAAATTCTTTCTTGAACAGGCTTAAATAAATTTTCAACAAATAATTTGCGCAATTTTCAACAAATTGTGCAAATCTCCTCCAACCCAACACACAAGTTTGCACCAAAATTGTTAAATACTATTTTTTTTTTCTTTTTGCCCTTCTGTTTCACTTTGCACCAACTTTTGTAAATGGTATATTTGTCCATTTGTTATACAACAAATTTTAATTTTAATTATTATTATTATTATTATTATTATTATTATTATTATTATTATTATTATTATTATTATTATGTGCATTTGTAATGAATTTTAATTATTTATTCAATAATAATTAATTGTTAATACTATTTCAATTTTGTAATATCATGATATTGCGATTCGAAACGTATTACACATTTTTTAAATATTATGATATAATATTTTCTTAGTTGTATTTCTATTAATTGTACTACAATTTTTAAATTTATTAATAAATTCAATATTTTTGTTAATTAAACGTAATTATTTATTTAATAATTTATGTAGTAATAAATAAATAAATAAATAAATTTTTTAGATAAATAAGTTGTTAAGAATTAAAAAAATGATGAAAATTATTAAATACTATTCATTTGGCGCAGTTTTTGGTGTAATACGTTAGATATGATTTTCTGTTTAGTGTAAGTTTTGGTACGAAATGGTGCAAATTTTAGTGCAGGATTGGAGTCTTGGAGATGGCCTTATAAGAACCTTCCAATCTGTTTCAAAAAGTTTTATTTTATGAAAAGGATGACATGTAGTCAAACTTCTAGAATATGAACCATATTGCAAGTGTGAAAAGGGTAATTTAGAAATTAATTGGAGTTGATCCGAAGTACTTGAAGATTAATCGGATTGCAAGTGATCAATTGGAAGTATTAATGGAGCATTTGATAGAACTTCATAAGTTTTGGAAGTTAAATTTGACATTTTAAAAGTTCGGAAATTAAATTATAAACTTTTGAAACTTGCATCAGGTCAATTATTAATGATTTTGGAGTGAAGATGAATCAATTACAATTATTAGAAGATGAAGGACTAAAGTTACATGAGAAAAAGAATCCAATTTAAAAATGGATTGTTTCATTTTTCTTCCCAAACACTTTGATGGAAATCACGTTGAACAAGAATTTGGCCTAAATCTTATTCTATAAATACATATCTAACTTCAACGATTAAAGAAGGCTTTAGGGTTTCATTATACACATATATTCGAGTCAAGTTTTGTGCGGATTCATTGTATACATGTTATACAAGCTCAAAAAGAGAAAAGAAAAAAATCAATAAAAAACTAGTGTTTCAAGATTTTACAAGAAGAAGACAGAATTTTAGTACAAGATCTTCATCATTTCCTCTTTTTCTTTAAAACTTGATAATATACTTTAATTCTTTCTTATTTTATTCTTTTTCTATGATGTGTAATTAAATAATTAGTTAGGATGAATCATTGTAACCTAATTTTGAATCTTATTATTAATTTAAAAATTTTAATCTCCAATTGATGTTGTGAATTATTTTTACTTCTATTTTGTTGTTTGTCTAGAGAAAAATAGCTCTTATACTCCTATAATTTAAAGAATGCAATCTTTCATGGAAATTAATGAGAGAGCACCTTTTAGTTCAAGCAAATTAATTAACAACCCAAAAGTTGCATAGCAATGTTTAAGTATCATATCCACATCCATGTCCACATCTACATCCACATCTACACCCACACCCACACCCACACCCAAACCCACACCCACACCCACACCCACACCCACATTCACATTAACATGAAATTCAATAAATAAAAGTGGGTCAAACGACCATCATTCTCATATCCTAAACGTCTAAGTTACCCCCGACAAAATTGGAAACTTTCATATACAAAAGGTAGCTCCTTTGAGTTGAATTTTTAGAAAGATTATCCTTTCTGCAAATTCTTAATAGCCCATTTCAATTCAAGAAAATTAACATAAAACCCAGCTAACAAAATCAAAATAAACCGCAATAGATAAATCATTCAAACAATTTAAAGTATGTCTGTCGAAACAGTGCATAGGAGAAATTAATCAAATCCTCCGAGAAATTAGACACAACTCATTTCAATTCATGAAAATTAATTATATAAAGTCACACATATGTGATCTAATCAAGATTCCAACCAAATACATAAAAAATCAAGGTTCGTCCACTCAGCACCCCCAAATTTTTACATGGGCCGAGTTACAAATTACACACAAAAAAGAAAAATAAATAAAAACAAACATGGATGTGAAATTTGAACAGGCAAAAAATGACTAAATTTGAAAGGTGCTTGAATGAAGTGGAAAAGGTCGTTGCAGAGAAGCGGGGTGGCAGATAAGGCAAGTTGGTGGATTTGGTGGTGGGGAGACGATGCATCAAGATAAAGGTTGCCGTTGTGGAAGTGGAAGCTGTCACCGCCACTACTCTCGTATTGTGCAAAAAATTTTCAAGAGTTTTTCAAAAAGAAAACCAGATCTAGAGAAAAAGTTTTTAGACGTAGAAAGAAAGAGAAAAGCCAAAGCTACCAAATGAAATGAAATGAATAACCTGGAAAGAGAAAAGCAAACAAAACACCTATTCATCTTTACACAAAACGATGTTGTCAGAAAATCCAGCTCATTTTCAAGTGGCTCGGCAAAGCCGACTCAATCCTAAATGGCTGAGCCGACCATAAACTCGGCTTGTGAACAGTAATTGTCATTTGCCTCTTTTACTTTTAGTTGGATATATCAAGTACAACCACCATAACTAGAATATTATAAAATAAAAAAAAGTGATTATTCAAGCTCAATCACTATCTAAGATGATGCTTCAATTACTTTAAAAGAGGGGTGTGGAACTTTTTTTGATTCTCCGTGTGTTCAATGAATCTAGAGTTAAAAATTATGTAGATAAGAGAGCACTACAACAAAACTGTGATTTCGCGATTAGATTTTTCGCCACATATAAAAAGTTGTCACACTAAGTGACTTAACACGACACATTTTTAAAGTTTGTCGCGAAAATTGTGATAAAAAAAAAAGTACCAAAAAATATAAAACGACATAAAAAGTTGTCGTGAAATGTGAGAATATAATAAAGAATGTTGCCAAATTATGAGGGAAGCAAGGCGCCAAAATATTTTTGGTGAGAAATTTATGACGACAAATATTTTTTCTTGCAACAAAATGCTTGTGATGCAATAGGATCTACTTTTGCAATAAAAAATATTTGTTGCTAAAAATTCTATAGTTGGATGAAAAAAGGTTACAAGAAAATAATTTTTTGCAACGGACAAAAAATGTCGTAGTTGGTTTTCTTACAACTCTCACCATTATATTGTAAGCTCTAATGTTATCGTAGAGTAGAAGGATACGGCAACGTGCAATGTACATTGCAAAAGCCCTCAAATGTACGTTGTTGTAAAGTTCTTACGACATACCTCCCTCGTTACTTTTATTATATTTTGTAACACTTTTTGCTTGTTGTCTTAACTTCTTTTTGCAATACTATTTTTTTGTAACAAATGTTTTTTTTTTCAATTTGGCTAAATTTTAATATGTAATACAATTTTTAAAAAAATTTAATTATTTTTTATCAAGAGAAAATTTTTTATAATAAAAGCTTTATAAAATGAACCATGCTATGGTAACCTAATGAATGACCTAGGGGATGACATTCCCCTCACACATGAGGGGGAGAAATGTTATTTTATTCAAGTGGGCCCCTCATCCTATGTGAAGGGGATGTCAACCCCTAGGTCATCACTTATGTTTCTTTAGCATTATTCTTATAAAATTTCTAGAAAAAAATTATTTCCAAAAATTATTTAAAAAAAAAAAATTAAACTGTCAATCACATAATAACTTACAAAAAAGTACGACTAGATCAAACCAATCCGTAAAGAAAAATAGATGTGTCAACACATAGCAAATAAATAAATAAATCATAATTCATATGTTATGAGCAGGTGATGGCATGCTGAATATTGTTGCTTGTTCAGATTGTTGTGGAGACATGCCAACTTGACTCGATACGAACTTATGCATTAGTGAGAAACTCTGGAATGCATATCCAATAATTCTTGCGCTTGCTTCTGTATTTGCTCTTGAAGGGCATTGATTCAATATCAACCGACGTCAAATGAACAGAGTGGCTTAAGGCAGGTTTTGGACCATGTCTAAGTCCTCGAATGTAACCTCTAGAGTTTCCCAAAACCTCCTGCATAATCTCAAGTCCAGTGGGGCCTCAGATCCCTCTGGAACAGATTTCACTTTAATTTGAAGCATTCTCTCTTATATATAAGTAAAGAGAAATAAGAGAGAATATATGTTACTAACAGAATATATAAAAAATGCCAATAAAGGATGAAAAATTGTTAATATACTTACATTTCTTGTTACCCATCATTTCTTCTCACTGTAATGAGTCTCATAATAAATATCTACTTCTCCTTGTGCATTGTCTTTAGTAATTGATCTTTGTTTGAAATAATATATATCATGTTATATAAATATATTTTCTTTTATAAATTCAAAAGAAAAGATTACATTTTCTTTAAGACACACTACAAATGATTTTGATCCACCATGATGATTGTATTTGATGGAGTTGTGGCTTCCTAAATTACGTGTAGATAGTGTCTGCAATTAATTTATATATAAATATAATAATTAACTCCGTATTATAATTTATTGTTTTTAATTATATTAATTATTTTAAGATAACATCTAAATTGTGTTATTCTTAATATTTACAAGTATCAGCATTTTTAATAAAAGTTACCTGAAATTCAGGGGTACACCAATATTGACACAGTCAGTCCCAATCAACTTGCTTTATGTCAGTTGGACAGTTCTTTATTGCATCTTCCAATGTTTTCCATTGAAATATTTTTCTTTGAGCTACATCTATAATCACGATATCTTCTTGCTAAAGTATCGTTCACACATTTATGGACATGCTCAACTGTCAAATCAAACTTGAATTTTGGTTACCAAAAAAGAAAAAAGTTTATATATATAAATATATTATTTATAAAAATATGAGAAACTAATAACTATTCAACAAAATGTTGTAAAAAGTGAATTTGTTTATAACTTATCAAAACTCGATCATATAATTTATTTTTCTCTTCACTGGGTATGTCAATCCACCTTTTGTAATGGAGTGGAGCGAAGGATTGTGCTTGCTGATTTCCAATAGCTCTTCCCATTTTTTAGAAATTTCTAATGATATTTTTCCAATTGCACTGATGATATCATCAGTGCCCTTGCCTCTTGTAGGACCACGTCCCTTCCTCTTCAAAGAATTAGAATCCATGAAATAAATTACTCTAAGGATCAGAATATATAACAAAAAATGAGATTCTATCAATTGAATGTATTCATTAGGATGATTTATAATCATAAACTTAAAGATAAATTATTATTGTTGGAATTGAGAATGGTCTCATGTGTCAATGTGGTTGGTTGTGACGAATTAAGTTGAGGCTGAGCGTGAGATACTACGGCAGGAACCTGAAGAGGTTGAGGTAATGGAGTAGGAACTTGAACAATACTAGTCTAAGACAATGAGGAAGAGATATTAGCTTGAAGAGTAGTCTGGAATAATGGATCCTTACATATTGCCTTTGACGAAGAAACTTCTGAAGGTGGCCCATAGGATGTAGTAAAAACTCTATTTTTTCTTGCCAATTCTTGTTTGAGAAGCCATTATCTACCAAGAAAAAACTTATTCACCACAACGATGCATAACCAATGTTTTATTAGCCCCTATTTGGTAGTCATTTTTGGGAAGAAAATGCATTTTTGAATAGTTGATTGATGGAGAATGTATGATTAAAAATTAAGAAAATTTTTTGGGTTTGCATGTAATGTTATTTTATTGAAAAATGTGTGGTTGAAAAGAAGAGAGAGAAAAATGGCTACCAAACAGAGGCTTAATATTCTAAATAAAAATCCCATAATAACTTTTTCATGAACAAAAAAATACTACCATCCAATCACAAATACAATTACTTCAACTAATAAATCAGATTACTATCCCCACCCATCGGTATCTCTCAAGAAAAAAAAATCTCCAAGAACTCTTCTGTTTTCTGTATTATTCCTCCAAATCCCAATGAAAAAGGAAAATTATAGTGGAGGTGGTCAACCTATTTTTCTTAGTATTTGGGTCGCTAATTTTCTATTTCGTAGCACTTGAGTCTGTGATGAATTAAAAAGTTAAAGCTTGGTTAAAAATTGAAATGGAGAGAGAAAACATGTTAATAAGAAGCCCATTTCAATTGCGCAATGTTTTCTTACAAAATGCCCAGGTTAATCATTAAGAATAGCTCAATTTCTACCTTACCAACTTCTTAGTATACTATGTAATGTTATTGAGTTGGTATACGTTTTTTACTATTGCGTCACTTTGTTCCAGTGTAATTGGTACTATAATAATCCAAAATAAAAAAAAGAACAATCATAGATTACCATCTTACTTCTATCAATATGAATCACAAATGATACATAGATGATTCCTATATACTTGGCATCCAAGCAGAACAAGTATTTATATGGATGATCTAGTGTTGGGTAGTGGAAAAGGAACAACATAGAGGCATATGTGACATTCCTAAAATAAAATATCGGGATAGTGAGCAAATAATATTTCAGGAAAATTAATCATCAGATATTGTCTTGCCAATACAACAAGAAGATCTTGACACTCAAGTATGCCATAGAGGATATGTTGATCCAAATATTATTGAAAATGAAGCACTGCAAATAGATGTGGAATCAATAAATAAAAATAATCATAATGTTATATATGATACTTCAGAAGAGGAAGATGATACATTGAACGAATATTACAGTGAATATGAGAAATCTCTAGATGGTAAAGATGATAATACTGATAGTGATATTGGTAAGTAAAACATTCTTTATATATATATATATATAGGTTTTTTTTTTTTGCTTAATGTTTTTCTATTTTATTTTTTAATGACTATCTACATTTTTCCTTTCCTATGTAGATTCGAGTACTGACGAGATGCATCTACCAAGAGTTGATAAGAATTTTTATTGACATTTAAGGTTAGAGTAACCGACTAGTGAGATATATTTGATTGCTTATTGTGATGGTTGTTGATCTTGTGCTAATATTCAATATGATTATAAAGAGTTACACAAGATATTCGTTTAGTTTAAATATTTTTGCACTAGTACATAGCTTCTAGAATAAGTAAATAGAATCGGGGCCTATCAAATATTGTAGAAGACAAAATATTAGTTATTCAATGTACACACAGTAATGAAGAGTATGGAATGCAGCATCTTTTTTAAGTAATAAAGCAAAGTATTAGAAGTAGTAGGTCGCAACATAATCCATTACCTTAGTTCATTATTATTCGAGTATACAAAATAGTTTTTTAGAATATGTATTATAGTTTATGTTCTTGTATGGAGTAAAACACAATTTATCCTTTTTCAGAATTAGATGACTATTAATCTTTCTGCATCTAAACTTTGTCATAAATTTGTAGCTACTGGCAACTTGTGGCAGTTGAATTACTTAGATCTTTTTGCATCACCGACCTTGTTAATGTGTGATATTTGAAATATTTTCTTTAAGCTAATATTTCATTACCTTCTATATGTACATGCTTGACTAAAGTTGTGAAGATTTTCTCTACGAAAATTCTCATTTAACCAAAGAATATATTGATGATGAGTTGGAAGCATATCTTGGAGTCAAGAGTGTCATTTGGGTGTCCCGTGAGTTTTTTGTTATTTCTTCCATATTTCTAGGTCTATTTTCTACTTTTCAAGTTTGTTGAATCATTCTAAGTAGTCCGGCCTTGAAATTACCAGTACTATAGTTTATTTGTATTTGTTTTGATTTTGGAGGTAACCAAGTTTGCAGATAATACATTTATCTATATTTATTTGGTTGACAATAATATGATTTTTTTTTTAAAAAAAAAAATCTATTTTGATATCAATAATATTTTAATAATTGTACGTTAAAGCATTCTTTTCATAAAATCACGAGTTATTTATAATAAACTAAGTTACATTTTCATATAAATGTGCACTACAGTAACGATTCCATCGCGACGAAAGAAATCGAAAATTATGTGTTTAAAATAGAATCTCCGACATACGTAAATAAAGATAGAATCAATTAGGCGACAATTGTACATCGTTGAAGCGACAAACACTTTGTGTTGCGGAATAAATTTAACTACGAGCACTGTTTATGGTCACAAAATACTTTGTGTAGTAATTTTATATGTCGTAATGTGATGTATATAAATAATCACGAAATAAATTACGCAACAACTATATTCGTTGCACAAATGATGGCGCGATAGACTCTTTGTGTTACGAAATAAATTTAAATACAAACGCCACTTGTTACATAATAAATTGTACTACAAATATTGAATATATTAAAATTCATTTTACAACATATCAAACACATTGTAAAACATATTTAACGACAAACATTACTTGTTATTAAAAATATATTACTGCATGCATATGTTGTTGCAAAATAAAATAGATAGTAAAAGTTACACCTTTAAAGGAATATTCACAACAAAGGTTTTCTCGTAAAATTTTTATTGGAATAATCGTTGCAATAAATTGTCATGTCGCCCTTTTGTTTTTTCGGGACTATATGCATTGCGACGACATTATAGCTACAACTATCATGTTGCTAGTTCATATTTTTTGCGGCAAATAAATAGTGTTGCAATTTTGTTAATGCGATAAATGATCGAAAGTTGTTGCAAAATACGTTCGGCGACTCAACATTCGAAACAAACATATTTCTCGTAAAAAATTTATTGAAACATTAGTTGCGACAAACTGACTTGTCGCCCTTTAAATTTTTCGCGAATATATACATTGCGACGACATTATGGCTACAGATATTGTGTTGTCGTTTCGTATTTTTTGCGTTAAACAAAAAGTGGTGCGATTTTGTTAATGCGACGAATGTTCGAAAGTCGTCGCAAAACACATTTGTGACTCATATAGAGCGATAATACGTAACCCGCAACGAATGTATTGTCGTCGCTAAATTACTTTAGTAACAAAATCTCAATTTTTGCAACAACATTTTTTTGTCGCTAAATCGGTTATTTTTTAATAGTGTAAAAGTATCAGGAAATCATATAAGTGAAAAAAATTTACCTTCACCTTCACCTTCACCCTCAAGTTTGCCTAAATTACGTGGCACAAGAGATCTTTATCCATATGTCCTTATTTGAGACAATACGTATCTTTATTCATTTGTAAAAACTTGAAAAGAACTTAAGAAACGATTATGTCTATACGAATTTTAGATTATAGGGCAACCATTTTTGGTATATCCTCGTGAAATTGGTTCGGCTCACAATAAATATTTATAGGGCAGATAAGGTCGATCGATTTTTAAACAGTGGGCTAGTCGACGAGCATTTAGCAGGACTCGATAGGCAATCTTGTGGATAAAGTTTGACCAGCAATATTGCTTGTCATCAACCATGGAAGAGCTTGACCGAGTTTTGAACACCCCATTTTGAGGTTGCTCTTTCCCTTCATGCGTAATTTTTTTTTCTCTACGTCCCATTTTGAAGGCACTTGAACGTTATTTTGTTTTTATTCCTCATGGCTTTATTTTGAGATATAATACACAAATAGGCTAAAAAATAGGTTCAAAAATAGGGTGAACACGTGTCAACACATGTTTGGACTGTTTGAAAATTAGAAACAACAAACACTCATTCATGTGCTGCCAAATCAATTTGTTTTTCCCCGTCTTTGAGTCTGGACAAATATCATTTTTACTTTATTTTTCAGTTAGTTTTATGAACCACCAATATCAATATATGATAATAATAAAATTATATTTTACTTGATTTTTTTAAGAACAAGAAGTCCATTCATTTTCATCACAAACCAAACTTACGTAAGGTGGTAAATTTGATGACACAATCTATGTCTACTCTATTGTCACGTTGAAGTAACTTCTTAAAATGTTAACAATCTTAGGCTATTACACACATGACCAACCTAATCATTAAGTTATATCTTCAAAAATATTGTCATTCAACCATAGATTAATTTATATTTCATTTTATAATAAAAAAAACCATTTAAATTGAAATGTCCGTGGTAGCACTACAACATGATAAACACTAACATAAATACTTTGTTTAAGGACTAAATATTTTTTTTTTTTTTTATATCTTCGATTCATAAAATTATATCAAACAAATCATATAGAACAATTAACACTAATTCATCTTTGGCATAAAACCATACAACTTTAACTCTTCGTATAGAAATAACAAAATAATTTCATAACAAAAGCTCTAACTATATTATTGAAAAAAAAAAAAAAAAAAACTCAATTGGTAGAAGTGAAATCTTACCTGGAGTAACTTGGGTTTGAGTTCATTAGGGTTCAGATGAAATTGAAAATAAATAAATAAATAAAAAGAAAAGGACATAACTATTAATTAAAAATAATACCAGTGCATTCAGCGTTATCCATATTCACTTGTGAGATGATGTCACATGGGATGACGTACACAGTGACAATGAATGGTATGTCATAAATATAATTTTAAAAAAATAAAATTGTGTCTAAATTAGTGAAAAATACATTTGAAGTTTGTGTCACCAAGTCCTCACTCTATTATTTTGACAGTTGTAGTCCTCAAATTTTTTTTCTAGTACTCGAATTGCTAATAGACAATTTTACCCTCATCTTAACTTTAAAAAAATCTAATCATCCTTAACTTTAATTAAATGTGAAAGAAAAATACACTGAGGGTAAATATGAGTTTATTAAAATAAAATAGTAAAATCGGATTTAAATATTACAAAATGAAAGGTAGAGGTCTGAGTTTACCAAAATATTAGGTTGAGGTCTAATGGCTACAGTTTCAATAAGTTGAGGGCCACATCTGTAATTTTTCCAATTTATTACACCTAATCTCGAGAATTTTTTTGCTAATAATTTACTCTTCAATCTTTCCATAATAATCTAAGCATTTATTTTATTTTAAAATTTCATTGCATGTGCATACTACATAGAATTCCCAAACCCCCACCATTTCTTCCCCTATAAAATTAATTGGCTAGACAACAAGACAAGAAACTACACACGCAAACACACACTAATGGAATCTTGTTGCCCTGCAAGTACGATCCACTGTTAGGAGAAGGCTACTCGACGAGTTGATTCTGGGTCAGGAATCCACTAAAATGCTTCGAGGAATTTTGTGTAAAACTCGGAAGGATAAAAGTTGTAAATTACAGCTATTTGCTCAAAGCTTGATGGACAAGATTTTGGATTCATTTGACAAGAGTCTTTCAATTCTAAACTGTAATGAGTCCAATCGGGTCTCTGATTTTCCGGTGATGGATTCGTTGGATTCTGATAGCCAGAAGTCAGAAGATTCCAGGAAGCGTACCAACACTTCAGAGTCCTTAACATTTTCGAAACGCAGGAGAACTTCGAAGACATGGACAAGAGAGACCGTTGCTGCTTCGTTTGCAGATGGCCATGTATGGAGGAAATATGGGCAAAAAGGTATATGCAATGCCGAACATCCAAGGTAATAATGTTAGCTGTTAGCACGGAGAAAACATTAATTTCATCCTTATTTCGTAGTGTTTTTAAAACCCTAGTTAGATTACTATCGTTCTATGTAGTAGGAGTGGACAAAATGACGAGATTAGATACAGACCAAACCAAACCAAACCATAACTAAATCAAATCGAGCGATTCTATTCGATTCGATTATGGTTCTTAAAATTGAGAACCATTATTTGGTTTTGGTTCTAGTTCTAAAACTTGGAACTATAAGTGAGAATCAGACTTAATTTTTAATTTTTTTTTCTTTTTATAAATCAATGAATCACATCAAACAAAATTCAACTTTTAAAATTGCAAGTGAGAAATGGACAAAAAGGTCAATTACCATTACATTTTAACTTATCACCTATCAAACAAAGCGGTCAAACCCTAGATCTAAATTCTAAATCATTTTATCTCCTTTTCAATTTTAGACAAACACTCGCACTCATACACTATAGCTATCTTTACATTTGTTGGATGTTTCATGTTCATTTTGATGATAGATTTTAATTTCCATTTAACATTTGAAAATTTAATTAATGGAACTAGAACAAATCAAACCAAAATCGAGTGATAATTTAATTAAGAGAACCATAACAAACCAAACCAGAACCGAATGGTTTGGTTCCGATTTGGTTCCATGTCTTAAAAAAAAAAAAAAAAAAAAAATCATTAGTTCCATTGTCAAAAAAAGATCATTATTTCATGATTCGATTCGATTATCTGGAAATTAGAACCAAATGGATTCAAATCCAGCCTTAGTATGTAGTAATAGTCCTATAGTTACATTGTTCAATATATAACATGCATTCTATCTTCACTTGAAAAATGTCACTATGGCTCGTCGTCAAATAAATCAAAGATCATTTAAACTTTAGATGAATAATATAATTGGATAACAAGTTGTGCCATATGAAATGTAAGGATAAAAAGTATATGTGATCAATTTATGTTAAAATTTAACATTTGCCAAATATGTTAAGCTTTAAACAGTATGATTTGACATAACATCAGTATTTATTGGTTCTTTTATATATTGATGAGATGACGATAAATTGAATTAAAATTATTAAATTTTCTTCACAACTTTAATGGTTGTGCTGTAGTGGAATGAATCTTCAATTAGTGGAATCCGAGCTCACTATACCAATCTCAACCTTATCAAACTCACCCAAATAATCATGACCCACCTCTTTCAACTCTTCCCCACTCAGGTTTCTTTTGATTGTACCCACTCAAGACACAAATAAATAGTGTTTTGCAGCCACACAAGCGACACCACAAAGGTTGAAAAGGGAATGAGAAGAAGAACCACGAAAACAACTGAAGCGAAAGCACAAAGCAAAGAGGAGCAGTCGGGTTCTTTCTCAAACAAAGACAAAATATATGTGAATAACAAAGCCAAAGAGGGCCAACATATATAGGTTAAGTAGGGCATAGTAATGGGCCAAGCCCAATACAAATACGATAAGTGGGCTAAGTATAATAAGCCAACCAATGAGCGAGGAAGCTGGATAATTAGATTGCTTCCAATGACCCCCATATAGTTTTAGGATCGGGTCATCAATCTTAGGTGTCGATCTTTAATTTATCCAATATCGATTTAACATTATTGCCCATGATTTATTGGGTATCAAAACCCAGCAAATCTCCACCTTGATTTTCAATAAATCTGCAGGCAATAAAATACACAATTTATACTTTCATAATCAAGGTAACCAATAAAATTGGTATCACAGACCTTACCTCATGTTTCAGACCCGAAACACATATCATACTTGCTACATATGCTTACCAAGCTAAGGTCAAATAACATCTTACTAGAAGCAAATAATCACAATAAACAATCAAGAGCAAATAAAACATACAATGATGATATAATATAGGATAACATACATATCTTTTCAAACATGTTCACACAGAACAAATCAAACGGCCAACACATATGCAACAAATGCATAAATGACCCACGAAAAGATCTCATCACACTCATCCTATCCCATTTCATGTTGCTTATAGATCAAGAACACATATCTCCTCTCATCGCACACCATGCTCACTAGATTGATCATTCATCTCATGTCTAACTGGTAAGTCATAATAGATCCTAAGTTCAAGGATAATCATCTGTCACCACATTACTTCTCCCAACCTAAGTGGATAATGGGTCTCCACCTAATAGAATTGATAGAAGTGTCTCTCTCACACTCCACCTGATCAGGGTCCATGTACAGATAAATGATTTCAACATTTAATCACCTCTCGACTCGTGATCCAATTGCCATACTACAAACCACGATGTATCCCTAGACATCTATACTCCGCCTCACCAAAAGACACTCAACACACTGCTAATGCATCCCAACCCACTATGCATGCAAACAACTACACCAAATAATCAGATTGTCTCAAATTCATGAAGTTACACACAAACGGATTGAAAGTGTAACATATCAACACAACAAGATTAAGCAATCACATACATACAAAAATGATTACACACAAATACAATGCAGTAACTAGGTTTAAACTCAATAAACATCACTAGGGTCATCACTCAACCCTATAACCACATTCACCTCACCTCTCATCTTACCCTTCTACTTATCCTTCTTCTTGGGCCAGTCCCTAATAAAGTATCCAACTTTACCACAACTGTAACACCGTCTACCACTAACCTTGTCCCGTCCCTTGTCCTTCTTCTACCACCCTCATCACTCGAGTCACTACTTGAATCACTACTGTATTGAGCTCTACCCAAATTCATTTGCTTAAATTTCATTCTACTCTTCATCATACGTAACTCACAACTCCTCTTATCTTCTTTTTCAACTTCGATCTTCATCTCTTTATTTTTAAGGGAATCTATGACAATCTCGAGTGTCAAAGTGTCTTTACTGTACTTAATTGCATTTTTAGCTCTCTATATGAATCAGACATAAAATTAAGTAAAATAATGGATTGATACATTTCAGACAAATTTTCATCACAATTAATAATATCTTGAACCAGTTTGTTAAAAACATCCAAATTGTCATCAATATCCTTTGAATGATTCATTTTAAAACTGGAAAATCATTCAAGCTAGTACAACTTATTAGGAGTGGACTTATGCAAATATAATAAGTCCTCCAACTTTTGTCAAAAAATTTTTTTGTAGAATCAAGTTTTTCAACTATTTTCAAAACAGTGTCAGATAGGTGTAGAATAATTGACGTGTAAGCAAGTTCATCATACTCTTCTTTTTATGTCAAATTTATAGGAAATTTCCCATCTATGACTAATGAAACTTTTTGTTGAACCAAGACCACCTTCATCTTTTGCTGCAAAATTGAAAAATTCACTTTTCCATTGAAAATTCCTACTTAAAAATGTGAATACATTTTGAGAAAATAGAACAACCAAAGTGTACAAATAACTCACACAAAGTAATCCTAAAACTGCAATATATACTGTTCTAAATTCTCAAGGTTTCGTAAGATTCGTGATCTTAAATCAATGGAATGTTCAAACGGGTCAATTTCATGTGTTCTAGCGAAATTAGCTAGGCAACAACAAAGAATGTCAAACAAAACAATTACAAACCACACCAATCCCAGACAGAGTATATCATGAAGATAATATATGGATTTTATCAAAGAGCAAAGTACTGCAACCACGTAAGAGCAAATAGTTCCTAATTTTTAGTACAAGCAATGGTTACCCTACACGGTAACCACAATCCTATTGTCACCCCCATACGGCAACCCACTAGTGCTGAAATTTAACGGGATAAGCATATTTATTAGAGCGGACCTATCTGAGTCTGTAAATTACGAGAGGTTTGAATTTGCTTCTTTAGGGTCACCCCTATTCGCTCTAATGATTCAGCAGATGTGCTAAAATGACTTTCCAATAACCACTTGCCAAGAGTCGAGGGATAAAATTGTCCAAATTTTCCTGTTTGACCTGAATAAGGAAACAGACAATATCAATACGTTCAGGAGATCAAAATAAACAAACTGTTTGAAGAAAGCTCGTCGAAATTCGTCGTCAAGCACCTTCGTCGGAGGGTCACGCGCTGCCACCGCCGAAGTCATGCTTCACCCAAAAATGAGCGCCTCCATTTGCAAACCTTAGGTATGGGCTCAGATTTTTCGACAGGTCAATGGTTTGACCGGAATCGACAGTTTTAGGTTCGGGTACTTGGGAGAAAATGCGACTTGGATGACTTCTGGCCAGAAAACACCCAAATAAAGCTCTACTAGATGTAGCAGGTTTGTTCTTCAATGGATAGAGTTTGGGCTTAGTATACCAATGTCAATCTTATCAAACACACCCAAGTAATCACGACACAATTCCTTCAATTCTTCCACACTCGGGATGTTTTTAATTGTACCCACTCAGGACACAAAGAGATGGTGTTTTGCAACCACAAAGGCTGAAAAGGGAATGAGAAGAAGAACCAAGAAAACAACCGAAGCGAAAGCACAAAGCAAAGAGGACCAGTCAGGTTCTTTCTCAAACAAAGGCGCAACACACATGAATAACAAAGCCAAAGAGGGCCAACATATATAGGTTAAGTTAAGGCATAGTAATGGGCCAATTCAAATACAAATACGATAAGTGGGTCAAGTATAATAAGTCATCTAATCAATGAGGAACCGGACCATGAGCAACTCTAATTAATTAGACTGCTTTCAATGACCTCCAAATAGTTATAGGATTAGGTAATCAATCTTAGGTGTCGATATTTAATTTATCCAATATCGATTTAACATCATCACCCATGATTTATTGGGTATCAAAACCCAACATATGCTTATACAATGTGTGCTAATGGCAAAAAAAAGTTGGAATTTTTTTTTTTTTTTTTTTAATTTGGTTGGTGAGGTTCTAACTCGGTCAAATTTTGCCACGTCATTTGCTAATAAACAAATGTATAAGTTATGATGTACATGTAGTATAACCTTAATATTATACCCTAAACATGCTCCAATGAATCTTTAGATATGACCTCCTATTTATGTTGAAAACTAATGAGCTTAAATTTATGAACATGTCACATTTATAAGTTCGAATTGAACGCAAGAAGACGTGTTAAAATTAAATGCTCTGTTACAACAATTTAACTTTTAGATGATGTTACATTAAATTAAATGGTTAACATTTTGTATGTGGACTATCTGTTCATTTTAGATTAATTACTTGCAGGAGCTACTTCAGGTGCACCTACAAGTATGATCAAGGATGCCAAGCAAGAAAACTGGTCCAAAAAATTCAAGATGAGCCACCATTATATAGGACAACATACCACGAGCACCACACCTGTAAGAAGAATTTATTTGAAGAATATCACAACATTACAGATAACACTGCCAAAGATTCCTCCATCATCTGGAGCTTCGACTCGCATGAACTGAACTATAAACCTACTGATATGGTGATTCCAACATTGCCCATAATTCCGCAGGAAACTGAGGAAATGTTTAAAAATTTGCATCAAGACATATCATCATCACAATCTGATTACTTCAAATCGCCTGATCTAACGACATTTGAAAGTTTTGGTTATTTCTCCATTTTTCATCAGCATTTGATCAAGGGCATGTGATTTGTTCTGATATGGATATAGAAACGATGGGAGGGCCCGTTTTTGATCAATTTCTTGAGTTATGGTAGACTGGCTAGTTTATTTTATTCATTCCTTTTACGTACTTGTTGAATATTTTCACTCCATAATTTATTTATTTTTCCTTAGTTAAATATGGTTGTATGAGAAAAAAGAAGGATATTTTTCAATAAAATTTCATATTCGCTTGACGTTTCCATGAATTTTTACAAATATTCATTCATCTTATAAATGCACAAACAAATTGCAGAATATTTCTAACCCATCCAAGCATATGACATGAAATTCAAAGTAAAATTACGATTCTAAGGGCTGAAAATTCAACCAAGGCACGTGCACGCTGCTGTCCGCCGATTCTGCCACTTTTCAGCAGAAAAATCATAACTCCGTCTATTCAAATCATTTTTATGCAAGGTCAAATTCTTCGTTTTTCTTGGCTCTGGAATTTCTAACCCCCAAATTTGAAGCCCACAATCACAAGTTTTGCGCAGAGTTCGTATACAAGCTGGAAATCTTGGAAACAAATTAAGCTCACGGAGTAAACTTTATGTTGAATTTTGTGAGTATTTATGGAGAAGAAAGTACATGAAATAACTAACATAGTTTTGCCCCTTAGAGAAAACGAAATTTACATAATAGTCTATAATTCACTTAATCATACACACTTTGATTTTCAAAAGATTTAATGGCTCATTTTGATGAAACAAAACAAAATCCAGAAGTCCATAACTGGGGTTTCAATGAAACCCTAATTTCAACTTTATGAAAGCACAAATGTATCAAATAAATTAAATCCGACAAGAATATTCCACCAATGTCCATAAAAAACATAAAAGAGAATTTGAAAATATTGTTTGCACCGTAAACATAAATCAACCACAATTGATCTCTTATTTTATGGCCTTGGATTCTTTTTTCCACCAACGATTGCCATGATCCTCGCACCACCACGATCCACATGGTTTAATTACCTGAATTTTTTTATTGAAAGAGTTGAGTAATAAATTCAAGTAAGACACATGCATGGATTTCCAGTTTTAATTTAAAAATGAAAATAACACTACCTAAGCTATATGTTATGGAGGTGCATTTTTTACTTCGAATGAGACATTGTACAGCTGTAATCTTACAGATGAAGTTATATATCTTTATTATTATTATTTTTTTTTCTCTATGCTTTGAATAGTCTAGTTTTGTACCTAAGAAGCAAGGGATGATACTTTCTTTCTCAGCTACTTCCACTCTCAGCGGCAACTTTTTGTGGTTATTGTTACCTACCGTGTGGCCCTGAGACAAATGACCGATGCACACGTATATAATGCATCCTTTCACAACTCTTCATAGGAATCCCATAAGTTAAGGATAATTACTTTCACAATTTGGTGAACACTTAGTTTCCTATTTTATGGGTTTGTACTCTATAACGTGTATTATTCATATTCATTGTATATCATCAAAATACCATTGTCAAGATGGTATCACAGACACACCAAATTTATATAAATATATTTTTTTGAGTCCTTTTTAATTCCTTCGCTGAAATACACTTGAAGCATATGCAGATCCACATTGAGCAGGTTGAAGTCACCACCATTATTTTAACTCAAACAAATGAACTCATATTACTAAAAATTTCATAGGACTTACCTTCCTTTCAATCCGAATTGAGCACACTGAGGACAACGGACAACCCGAAAAATCCAAACTTTTAACTCATACATCTGTCGGTTTTAAGAATCCCTTTTTTTCCAGAACAATACAGCTAATTAGTGTTGAGAACACTACACCTAATTGTACACCTTGGTTCCTATTATTTTTTTCCTAAATGGTTTTCCTGTTCTAAAGAATGAGAGAAAAAAAATATGGATCACGTGTTATTGTTCAATCTGGAGGTGCTTTTGACGAGGCATCATTCTAACTGAATTATAAATTATGATGTTTGGATATGAAAGACAAATTCCCCTGCAGAAATGGACGATGGATAGGAAAAATGGTATGCTGAAAATTAGAAAGTGAAGAGGTGGTTGTTGATGTCCGCGATTCCTCTTAAGTCTGGTACAAGTGTGGACCGTGTGCTTCTAAAATTGTCCTGAAATCGTGTTCTTGAAATACTGCTTTATTACGCCAGATGATGACGCGTGGCTAATGGCTGCCGGTTGGATCTGGCTTTTGGATTCTTTTGTGGTTTAATACGCTTCAATTGGCTTTTAGTTCATTGACTTGGTCGTAATTCTGGCATTTGGTTTGAGAGAAAACACCTCTTCAGTTTAGGGTTTCCTCCTCTCTCGAAAATCTCATATTCGAGATACCCAAATTTTCTAATCACTTTTCTATTTTAGTTTGATTCTTGGTGAAGTCTATGGAGGAAATATTGTTCTTCATGTCGTAATATTTAGATTAGGGTTTGAGTGTGTTTTTGGTAAAGAGTAACTCAATTGGTCAGAACTATGAAAAAGATAAGTCTACTCTGGCTTGATCTTTTGTACTTCTTGAACATCTTTTTAACCTTGGTTGTCGTTTTGGGCTGTAATAGTGCAAACGAACATTATCCACTTTTGTGGATGCTCAATAGGGGTTAGGTGTTAGAAGTGATCACCGATCCTCTAGTACTTAAGGCCGAAAAATCCTTGCATTCATAGTTTGATTTTCTGCAATTTTATATCTCTGCACTTTAATTTTCTGAGATTAATTGTGTGTTCGTTTATTTTTGGGCATTCAGTTGTATAAGAACTTGGGTCTTTGAACACGATAATAAATTTTCAAGAAAACTGTAAAACTTTGACGGATCTTGAATTTTGTAGACTTATCTTCGAGAAAAATCAAAAGAAATCGATTTTATAAACTTACTTAGTGAGATCTTTTAATTTCTATAACTTTACTTTGTGTGGTTAGGGTTTCTTGAGTTATATTTCTTGATTTTTCATATACATATACATCTTGTGGAGACTAATATTTGTCCAAAGGCTCGTACAAGACCTAGAAAATTTGAGCTAAATCCAGTACAAGTGTTTACATGGAGAGTCTTAAAGGAGAAAACTTGGAAACATTGATCTACGTTCTTTGATTTATATGTGAGTTTTCTTCAGTATGTCCTTTTTTGTGTGAAGTAAAATTGCTTAGTAAGAAAATTCTGTGTACAATCTGCTATCTTTGATATACTTTATATATTCTTATATTGATTAATTTTTTTATTAATATATACTGTGTGTATTATTAATTTATCAAGTTTTAATCATATTAGATCCTGATTGAATTCTATCTGTTAGTGTTTAGCTCTCAAAAATTGCTGAGTGTAATATTCCGGCAGTTCATAATTTCTTGATATTTGTCTTTTTCAAAGATGACAACTAAAATGTGCTAGAGCCTTAGATAATTCTTGGCCTATTCACATTAATTCTACCAAAGAGAACTAAACTTGAAGAAAATGTATGTAATACTATTTTCTTGTATTTGTCTAAAAATGTTGTAAGAGCTAGTGTTGATACTAAAACTGCTGTAGAATTATGGACCAAACTTCAGGCTAGTATGTGACTAAAATTGTTCCAAATAAATGTTATTTGTTGAAACAATTATGTTCTTTTAAAATGGATACTTCTGTCGACTTGGAAGAAAACTTGAATAGATTTATCAAACTAACCCAAGACTTAGCAAATTGTGAAAAAGAAAAAAATTCAAAAGATTAGTTGGTTGTAATCTTGTTAAACTCCATAAGTGAAATTCATAGAGACCTTAAGAATGCTTTAAAATATGGTAGGGACAAGATCACTATTGATATAATAATCAATGCATTAAGGAATAGAACTCTAGAGCTTAAATCTAAAGCAAAAGAAAACCAAAGTCGGGATACCTTAATGGTGAAAGGTAAAAATGTTGATAAATCAAATTATCACTCTAAAAACTCTAATGAGAGCAAAAAGAAATGGGGTGATAAGTCTAAATCCAAGAACAAAGCAAATGGCAAGAAATATTATTATTGTGAAAACTTGTGACATTTTATAAAAGATTGCTATAAAAAAACAAAATGAGTTAAAATAAAAGAAAAATAATGATGGTAATGGCTTTTTAGCTTACAATAAATTGGATACTAAACATGGTGTGGTTTTCGCTAATTTGGAAAAGAAATTGAATCAAGAATTCGACTGTTCCTTCCATATGTGCCCTTATATGAACTCGTTTCTTGATTTTGTGGAAACTAGTGGAGGATAAGTCACTATGGGAAAATAATATGACATGTAATGTTATGGAATAGGGACAATTAAATTGTTACTTGAAAATGGAAATATTCTACTACTAGAAAAGGCTATATTTGTTCTTGAATTAGAAAGAAACTTCATGTCTTTAGGCATGCTTGATAACATGGAGCTTGACATTAAAACTGGTCAAGGAAAAAATCTTTAGGGACTATGATTTGATCACTAGTTCCTTAAAAGACCTGATTTTTATTCTCTTGAAGCAAAACATTTTTTGGGGTCTGATTGCAACTATTTTAAATGAGAAAATTACCCTTGCTAAACTATAGTATGAAATACTAGGTCACATAGTAAGAAAATATTTAAAAAATTTACAATATCAAGGAGTTTTTAGTAAAATCAATCTTAAGGAATGTACATTTTGTGAATAGTGTGTGATTCGAAAACAAGTTAAACTACCTATTCTACCTAGAATTCATAAATAAATAAAAAATACTTGAATATATACTTGCATGTTGATTTATAGGGACTTGCATATGTGATTAATTAATCTGGTTTTAAATATTATTTGATGATCATTGATGACTTTTCAAGTAAAAATTGGTTATTTGTGTTAAAAATTAAAGATGAAACCTTTATTGTTTTTTAGGATAGAAAAACAGATATTAAAAATCAAAATGATCATAAAATAAAAATATTGGGAACAAATAATGGCCTAGAATTTTGCGATTATGAATTCAATGATTTTTGTAAAGTGCATAGCATTTTGAGACATAGAATTGCGATATATACACCTCAACAAAATGGAATTGATGAAAGAATGAATATGACTTTACTTAATAAAATTAGATGCATGTTATTGAGCTCTGGTCTACCCAAATTATTTTGAGGCGAGGCTAGTGGCGGACGCATGCATTTTGAATTGGTGATACACAATCAAACTTGTCAAAAATGTGACGAAAAAATTTAACTATTCGATATCTTATTACAATTGTTCTCTACGAATTCTAATACTTTGATAGCGTTTCATAATGACGTCATTTTCAACATCGTCAAATACATCATTCTCAATATATGCAATCAAACTATCATTCAACTATTGATCCCCAATTCAATTACGAATATGATTTTTGATAATTAATATCGTAGAAAATGCTCTCTCAACTGTAGCAGTAGTCATAGGAGGAACTAATGCTAATGTCACAAGCTTGTAGACTAATGTATAAACTTCATGTTTATTTTTCGCAACCAACTTCTCTACAAGATCACTAAGGCTTTGTAATTCTCCAAAATCTTTGTGAGTGCACTTGTCAAATATAAATGCATCTAGTTGATCATCAAGTTTCATGATATCTGTAGTGTTAAAATCTGTTGGATAATAATGACATAGTTGAATCACTTTGTTTTTGTCAAAAGAAGCAAATGAATTATTTGGACACAAACACGCAACATAAATGAGCAAGTCACTATTTACCTCAGAAAAACGATCATTTTTCTCTTAAAGTTGCATATCAATGATGGCATAAAATATTTCCACAAGAAAATGATGCAGATTTGTCATCGTATCATGTCGTGAACGATCTAGAGTTATGAACATATCATCCATATTGTGAACATTTATCTCATGAGCTTCACATAATGAACAAGTCATTCCAAAAAAAGAATCTCATCCATCATCTCTCAAATCAAAAATCAAAACACAAACTCGTACTATAGAACCTTTGAACAACAAAACATTTACTGAAATTTTTTGTAATATTTCTTACATTCACAAAATATGTTTAATAGCTTAAGGGAATGGGGGAATGGGGGATTATCGAAATAGGGAAGGGAACAGACGAACAGTCAATGACAGCTCCAATCTGACGGACGCAGACTGCACGACGGGCAGACAGACGGGCAAACTCCTGTGTTTGCAGTTTGCCTAATTGCCTCTTTGCTGTGTTTGGTTTGTAATTGTTGGCCCTAGATCTAATGGGTTTCCACTTTTCCTTTTATAATTTGAATTACATTTTATACATATTAAAATTTAAAAAAATAAAAATAAATAAAAATCAAACTTGATGGGTCACTTGACCCACCAAGTCCAAAGGTAGGTCCGCCCCTGGGCAAGGCTCTTAAAAGTTAAAATGATAGCCTATTTTGTAAATAGAAGTTCTACTAGTTCTTTAAATTTTAAAGTACCTGAATGTGTTAACACAAAAAACCTATTAATTATGCTCATCTAAATTTTTTGTTGTTGTGTTGCATATGCTTATCAGAGTAAAGAAAAATTAGAACCTAGATCACTTATTGTTTTCTTAGGTTATAGTGAGCAAGTTAAATTGTACAGGTTGTGGAAAAAGGAGGAGAGGTGTTGTAAAACCCTTATAAAAAGATATATTATTTTTAATGAATCTGTTATGTCATGTATTAAAGAAAATAATGATAGTTTGACATAAATGATTTTCATATTGAGGTGGAGACACCTCATTTGGAAGAAAATGAAACACATGCTGGCAATGAGGATATTGGTCAAACTGGTGATGACCCCTTATAGGGTGATGAAGTTAATCAGGGCATTGATCCTAAAGACCTCTCTGATCCTGCAACTATGCCCCTTAATATCAACTCACAAGAGATAGACAAAGGAGATAGTTGAGACCTCCTGCCAAGTTTAGCGATGATAACTTTGTTTCATTACCCACTTATCAAGAAGAAACTGCAAATGAACCTGACTCCTATGATGATGCTATAGAAGGTAAAGATTCAGCTAAATGATTAGCATTTTATGGAAGATGAAATGGCTTCACTTTTTAAGAATAATACGTTGGTATTAATTAATAAACCTAACGATAAGAAATTGATTAATTGTAAATTGATTTATAAAATAAAGAAATGGGAAGGAGGCAAGGATAATATGGCTAAGGGTTTTATACAAAATGAAGGTGTAGACTATAATGAAATCTTTTTTCTTATATTTAAATATACTACCATTAGAATATTTTAGATTTTGTTACACAGTTTCGGTGGGGAACTTGAGTAGTTAGATGTAAAATCTGCCTTTTTATATGGAGAATTAGATTAGCAACTTTACATAAAGCTGACTTTAGGTTTTATAAAGGAGATTCAAACAATCTTGTATGTTTGTTGAAAAGGTTCGTAAATGGTTTAAAACAAACTCCAAGGCCATACATAATATTCAACTCTTTTATATTCCAGTTTGATTTTCAAAGAAGCAAGTATGATACTTTTCTCTACCGTAAAGAAAGTATGGTATAAATTCCTTGTGCTTATTGTTATATATTGATGATATGCTTTTTAGCTAGTCATAACAAAATTGAAATTCTTGATATTAAACTGAAACTTAAATCTCAATTAGAAATGAAAGATCTTGGTTCAACTAAGAAAATTCTTGGTATGCGGATTTTAAGAGAGAAAGAAAATGATTTGTCATTTTTAAATCAACATCGTTATTTGAACAAAATTCCGGAAGAGTTTTTCATGTTTGGGTGTAAACTTGTAACTTTACCTCTTGCTAATCATTTTAAATCTCTTCTGATTCCTATTCTAAAATTGAAGAAGATTTTGATAGAATGTCAAGAATTGGGTGCAAATGTTATTGGATATGTAATGTAATTGATAGTATGTACTAGATTTGATCTTGCACATAGCATTAGTATACTTACTAGATTTATGGGGGTACCCAGCGGAGGAACATTATGAAGTCTTAAAATGGTGGATGAAATACTAACATGTACTTTTGATCTAGGCTTAATGTTTAAAAAAATTAAAGAAATGGTAACTTTAAAGGGATCCACTGATTTCGACTTTGCTGGAGATAGAGATAATATGAGATCCACGTTGGCTTATTTTTACACTCCGCGTGACAATTTTATAAGCTGAAAATCTCAATAACAAAAGGTAGTTACTCTGTCTTAATCAAATGCTGAATACATTTCTGTAACCGATGCTTTAAAGAAGAAATGTGGTTAAGTGGATTGTTTAATGAATTTGGTTTTGTTAAGAAAAAATGCATTATTATTTTTGATAACCAAAATAAAATTTATTTAAGTAAAAATTCTATATTTCATGTTAGAACAAAAAGCATTGATGTTAAATATCATTTTATAAGAGATATTATATCAAAGGTAATACTTAAGATAAGGAAAATTGCTACACAGTTCAACCTATCATGTATGAGAACTAAAGTAATACCTTTAATTAAGTTTAATAACTTCTTAAAGCTATGATCTGTTGACTCTGTTTAATTGCTTGTACAGGTACATGAGCATATGAAATGAAACTGATGGTGACGCTTTGTTTGCAATAATGAGATTCCAATTCTTAATTGTAAGGTGGAGATTGTAAAATATGGTGCATGTGTACAGTGTGCGATTTCAAAATTGGCCTAAAATAGTGTTCTTGAATGCAACTTTATTAGTGGATGCCTTACACCAATGATCACACGTGGCTGATGGTTGGCGGTTCGATCCAATGTTTGGATTCTTCTGTGGTTTAATAGCTTCATTTGGATTTGGTTCGTTGACTTGGTCGTGCCTTTTAGTTTGAGAGAAAATACCTTTTCGATTTAGGGTTTCCTCTTCTTCTCTCTGAAATTTCATTCGAGATACTCAATCTTCTACTCTTATTTTGCTTTAGTTTGATTATTTGTAAAATCAATGGAGGAAATGTTGTTCCTCGTGTTGTATTATTCAGATTGGGGTTTGAGTGTTATTTGGTGTGTTCTTGGTGAACGGTAACTCGATTGGTCTGAACTCTAAAAAAGATGAATCTGTTATGGCTTGATCTTTTGTACTTCTTGAACAATTTTGTAAACTTGGCTGATGTTATGGGTTGTTATAGTGCAAACGAGTATTATCCACTTTTGTGGATTCTCAACAAAGGATTAGGTGTTGGAAACGATCATTGAACCTCAAGAGGATAGGTCGAAAAACTCCTTGTGTTTATATTTTTATTTTATGCAATTTTATTTTTCTGCACTTGAAGTTTCTGAGATTAATCATGTGTTCATTTGTTTCTGGGCATTCAATTCCAGACATTATGAAGCATTACTTAGGTTTACCCACAACCCATGAAATCTAGAGTGTTTTGTCCAAGGTCTTCTATAATGGAAGTGATGAGTTGTAGATTCTCACTCTAAATTAAAAAGCTTTCATTGCCAACGAGCTCAAATTGGTTACGTCAACCTTTGATAGTGGAATACTCTAAGGGGAAGAAGAAAACTTTTAGATCCAACTATGTCATTGACATCTAGGGCATGCTTCATTTGGTTATTTGAAAAAATTATTTCCTAGTTTATTTGTAGGGGTTTCGGTTTGATGTTTGAATAGAAGTCCACTCGGTTTTATGGTTATACATTCTAATGTTTGAAGTCCATTTAAAATTGCCACTTTGAGTGGATCACGTTAGTTTGTTACTTTTCTTGGTGACTGCACCAGGATGTTTGCCTATAATTGATGACTTCCCAAAGAGAAGTGTACGCGCTATTTCAAAAGTCTTGTAAAATGGTTAAAATGCAGTACAATGCACATGTTCAAGCTCCCTGTAGAGACAATGGTGTGTAATACCAAAGTTCACAAAACTTCAGTAGTATTTGGAAGCACACGGGACTATTCATCAATTTACTTGTTCCTACATCCCTCCACAACACAAGAAGTTGAAGAATGTAAAAATTGACATTTATTGGAAGTGGTTCGTGCATCATTGATAGAAGTACATATGCTATTATCCTATTGGGAAGATGCACTTATATCTACAACATATTTGATCAATTGGTACACTACTTCCAGACATCGCGCCAAGCTTTTAGTGATGGAGTGGTTGCTCAAATCATCTCGAAGATTATTTCTAATGCAGAATCTTTACAACTGTCACATATAATAATGGAAAACATTATTGTGATATATTTTTGTACAATGTGCTATCACTCAAAAAGGATACTTATGTTATCACCCTCCAACTCGGCGGAAATTTATCACAATGTCCATTATTTTTCATGAAGAGTCCATGTATTTTTCCTCCGAGACTGAACTTTAGGAGAGTATCATAAGGAAATTCAGACTATAGTTATCATACTTTCAAGGACGGAAAGTATCTTGATTCTTGTAAACAAAATGTGAGCAATTTGGATATAAGTTGTTTAACTTTTGATCAAAGTGGTGATGAATGCCCTAAAGTGCTCTTGATTATCAAATTAAACGTTTTAAATTACAGATTATTTTGACCTTACGTGTAGAAATATTTTATTAAAAGTAACAAATCATTTTTAATAGTTTTTGGATGGTTAATCATACAAGTCTAATTCTCTATGTTTGAATGCCGCGGTTTGTAATATGAAAACAGTAAATAACATCATATATTGTTGACGGATAAACCCAACTGGGTAAAAACTCTGGGATCAAGCCAGTTATCTCCACAATAGATAATGAGTCTTACAGTTAGATGTTGCCTAATCAACTCCACTAGACTTCTCAATCTACTTCATGCGATCTCCAAGATCTACTGACTCCACCGGCTTCTTGATCTTCTCCAATTGTCTCTTCCAAGTGAAATTCCAAGAATAACCAATTCTTGTGTTTTTCATGTGCTTGTAATCCACCTCTCCCAATGCCTAACGAAGAGAGTACCTTCCTTACGATATTAAGGAAGTCAGATGTTTTAGATTCAAGAATTTGATTTTTTTTTCAAAGGTGTGGTTGTATAATCTCAAGAACCAAATGATTGAAATCAAGGTTTGAATGTGCTCTTGGATCTTCAAATAATGATATGGAGAGGCAATACAATGAACAACCACCCTTTTGGACGTTCATAGTAAATGATATATATATATATATATATAGGGAAAAGTGTTTTGGAATGAAAATGGATTGAAAAATCAAGTGTTTGAAGCAAAATAGAATTCTGGTCATCGACCCATCGCTTGAGCTATAAGCCGACGACAGGCGGGCAACAACTGAATAGTTGTCAGTAGTTTCATCATAACTTTCTCTCTCGATATCGAATTGTGGTGATTTAAAATGCGTTGAAAAGCTGACTCAAGGTGCTACAATTATTCTACAAATAGCCTTGTCCAATTGGTGTAGCGGAAGATTATAGGGAAGATGAATAATCTCACAAAGATGAGAAAAAATCATGAGAAATTTTATTCAATTCAATAAACTGCTGCCTCAAAGGGCTTACACTGTCTTAAATGGTAAAACCCTAGCAAAATTCGAAAAATAAATAATAAAAATAGAAAAATGATATTTTTCCAAAAATAGAAAAATACGAGATAACTACTAAAATTGAAACTCCTAATATTCAGGATCGTCCTCCAACAAACGGAATACGAATCCGAATTTTATTGAATGAGATATTGCGAAAATAAAAATTACCATAAATAGCAAAAACGCCTAAATGAAGGCCTAAATGACGGAGTTTGCCAAAAATTAGCATTGCATCAAGGCCGCGGGCCCTGAGTTGTCTTCAGTGGCCCATTTCCAATCGAATTAGACTAGCAATTCGCAAAAAAGGGGGAACAAACCCGAAGTTATCATAAAATCATTATTTTGCGTTGCGCCGATCCCACTTCATCATAAACTTTAACCTCTTATGCACTTCATCAAAATTTCAATGTTTTCTATGTGAAAAAATACATTGCAAGTTACAATTGAAAATTTATAACATAATTTGTGCGACTTTTTGATATTCTTTAAACTTCTAATTATATTTCAATGATCATATTTGATCTTCCTGGATATCTTGGACTCCTTCAATGACTATACTACCAACTCCAACTCTTTTACCATAAATAGGACTCAATAATTTAATTTTGATTACAACATTTTAGCTGAATCCTTAACTTTTACAACTCTTTTATATTAATCATTTTGTCTAAAGAATTTTCAATACAATATAAACCTAACAAAATCTATGTAAACAATCATCAAGGCAGTGATACAAAATGTTTGATTCTTATGTATCAATAGCTAGTTTTGAGATAAGTGCATTTGATTATTGCCTATACTATAAGAAAACTCAAAAAAAAAAAAAAAAAAAAAAAAAAAAAAAAAAAAATTGCTGGTTTATTTGCATTATATAATGATGACATGCTGTTAATCAACTGAGATAAACCAAATAACAGAAGTGCTAAGTGCTCAATCTGATATGAAAGACCTTGATCAAGCTAGAATAATTTTGACAATAGATATTGAAGAGAAAAGATCTCAAATGTATTGATTATGAGGCAGAATTATACATTTTAATGTAAGTTTTCTATGCATGATTTAAAATCTATCAAAATTCTTTTAGCAAGTCATTTTAAATTGAGTAAATAACAATGTTCTATTAATTAGTAATAAATATATGCAGAAGATACTCTATTATAATGTTGGGGCTCAATTATGTACAACATGGTGTCGACTACGCCAGACGTAGGCCATGCCCTTAATTTAGGACAACTTACAAAAACACCCATAAAATTAGGAATTTTTTGAAAAATCATATAAAATATATTTGGAAGTAAAAAAAATACTGCGTAAAATTAATTGTCATTTTTTTATTAAAAAGTATTTTGTCACTTTTTAATTAAAAAAAAAATGGTGACACAATATCACTTTTTAAAATTAAATGTCACTTTTTTTATTAAAAATGATATACAATGTCACTTTTATTAAAAAAAAAAAAATAATGTTTATCACTCAAAGAAGTCACAAAAAATTGACAAATACTAAAAAGGTTACAGAAATTTAAAAAAAATTGACAAAAACTTTAAAAAGTGACAAAAATTCAAAAAGTGGCAACACCAATTAAAACATTAGAATCAGTTCAATAGAGTAACAGAAGAAGTGACATAACCATCGTCCCTCCTATTTCTCCATTCACCGTTAAGTATATTTAAGTCAATTCACCGACAAAACACAAATCAAAATGTCAAGCATTTTCAAGACTCTGTTTGGTCCCCATTAAAATTATAATAAATTTTTCTCCATTTTCTTTTCAACCACACATTCTCCAAAAAAATGATAAACTTTTTTTCTTTTTTTAACCACAAATTCTTCAAAAAATACAATTTCAAATATTATAATCTCAAATAATGGAAGCCAAACGAGGGCTAAATCAATTCACTACCACTGTCATATACCAACTCCGCCAACCCATTAATCATATAAAAAGCTTTTTCAAAATAAAAATAATGTATAAAGTTAAGTTTCACTTTTTAATAATAAAAAAATGTGACATACAAATGTATGTCACTTTTTTTTTTTTTTTTTTTAAAAAAAAGTAATGTTTATTATTCAAAAAAGTGATAGAAAATTTTTAAAAAAAAAAAGTGACAAAAACTTAAAAATTTGATAAACACTCAATCAAAACCTTGAAATATACTATTTTATGCAAATTCAACCATTTTATGAAAGATGTTAGTTCGATCCTAAAATCACCTAAAGGGGGGGGGGGGGGGGGGGGGTGAATAGGTGAATACCGCAAAATTAAAATTATCAATTAAAGGTAACAAGTTACTTTTTAATTGTTCTAGATGTTTAGTCAATTAAGTAAATTTTATCCCATTTTAAATTGCCACAACAGTCAATAAAACAGTAAATAACACAGGATTTGTTGATGAAAAATATCATTCGCATGATGAGGACCAAGCCAATGACTTCTATTATAGACAATAAGAACTTATAGTATGATCCAGTCTAGAAAACCTACTAAACTCGCTGATCTAATTCTTGTGGTCTACATGATCCGTTGGAACGTGCTTCACTTACACATACTCCCGATCTTCTGGAATTATCTATCTTTTGTGGATCACCAAGAACACATTGTTCTTGTACACTTTTTGTGCTTCCAATCCAACATCCCTCAATGTTCACCAACCTCTAAAAGCTATCGAGAAAGTACCTTCATGATGATGGTTAGAAAGTGAGTGTTTTGGATTATATGATTTTAATGTTTTTCTCAACTTATGGTTGATTGATCTCAAAATGTAGAATTGTTATTTTCTCTCCAAATGATGTTATGAAGGTAAAACAATTATCAACCAATGTTTTCACAAAGTAGGGCGTATGTATATATAGTAGAGAGGTTTTGGGTAGTATAGGCTAGATAAAACTCTTGAAAAACACGAATTATGATTTTCGGAAAACATTATCGCTCGAGTGAGAGCCTAGCAACAGGCGAGCGACATATACTCCGCTCGAGCTATAGGCAGGTAGAAGGCAAGCGACAGGCAGACAACATACTAGCGACAATGTTATTGTTTGGGACGCTCGAGCAACAGCTTGGCTGTAAGCTAGCATAATTCCAACAACTTTTTCTTATGTTCCATAGATGACCCCAAGGATTCTTAACTCATCTATACAACTTACCAACATACTCCTTAATTTTTACTATTCTTTTAGTAATAATCTTTTTGTCTAAAGAATAGTCGATACAATTAAAACTTAGCAAACTTCATCTTTGACATTCTGTGACAAAACTATACAATACAAGTCTTGGAAAACAAAATTAATCAACTCAAACTCAAATTGAATGTCTTCTCTTGTATTTCTTGTTAAACATGTTTCTTGAAATCAACAACTCAAATACTCATTGTAAAAGCACGTGAAATAGGAAATATAATAATTGATACACACTGTCATAAATATGTTAGTTAGATTGAAAAGTAATACTAATATTAATTAAAACACCAACTGAAACAATAATATTACAAAACTTCAAAACTTAAAAAAGGTAGGGTATTATGCCATAAAATACTATCATCTCCCCTTACTACTAACTATCCCTCCTTTTAGTCAAAATAGCCACGCAAAGAAACTACTACCAACATCTCTCTCCATTTTTGTCAAAAATGACGAAGGAAAATATATCAAACGTACATATCATAAACCGATAACAATAAAGAAGAACTCAAAGATGTAGTTGATAGTAAGCACAAGCATAATCATTGATCAGTAAAATTATTCCACATATTTAGTTCAAGTTAAAATGAAGTAAATTGTATAAGCGACCCATGTGTGTAAAATGTCACTAATCCTTTGTAAACAGTGCCCAAACCTTAATTTTATGAGAAATGACATACTAAAGATCACTGTCAATAAGTTTATCCCTCTACTTATGAAAGTCGAACCAATAATATCATATTAGGATCTATAAAAGAAGCTCATTTTTATGTATATTAGGACCTATATATAATTTTGATGCTCATCAATTTTTCTTTTTATCTCATCTTATGTGCAATCTCTTCTCCATCAAACGACTAAGATGATTCATGTAACGAGCTTTGGGCCAGTTAACTCAAGTTAGATGACCGTAAGCACCAGTTTATGAAAAACTCCCTCGAACTTAATTGCTCAAATCAAATAGGTTTCGAAGAAGAGTTAGAAGATATTGAACTTTTTCTTACAACTAAATATACGGAAGCTTAGGTCTACTAGAATAAGGTCAATTCATGTTCAAAATCACATTACCAACACGTGAATGTTACCACAAATCTCACTCACGCGATCAAGTCTCACTCACAATATCATAGTGTGTGTAGCACAGATTGTACATAAAGAAACATATATTAAGTATTCCATAAAAACCTTAAAAAGTAATGGAAAATATGCTACAACACATCAATTAAGCTCATAATTGGTCATAACATACATATTCAAGTAACTCATAAATCATGTTGTAGTGACAAAAAAATTCATAGAATTTCCTTTTCTTTCCTTTTTTTTTTTAAATAGATAAAACATTAATATATGTGTGTGTGTGTATCACATAAAGCAAAAAAAAAAAAAAAATTATGCATGTGACAATACAAACAAAACGAGATGCGTGCTATTAAGAATAAGTACAATGAATAAGCACAAACATACACCAAAAATACCAACTCACTGAGACATAAAACTACTCTTCCCTTGAAGAGCAACATAAACAACATCATTATTTAGTGCATCTCTCTGATCATATAGATCATTCTTCTCAACCCAGACTTGCCTAGTGAAAAAGTCAATTCGGTTATCAAAATCCTGATTTATATTTCTAGAGAACTTTTGATTTCTATTTCTATTCAGGAATTCATAACACTCAGGATTTACATATTATAGCTCACTACAATTAAAACAAGTAGGCATAAACCTAGGTCCAAACTTATGAGGTCGCTGATATTTATTCCTAAATTGGTAGGTCCTACGCTGTCTAGTATGCCTCTGTCTACGATACCCTTGTTCTTTAGTTCAGGATTAGGAACACACTTAGCCTGGTTGGTGGCAGGGATAAAAATGAATTTGGAAGTACTAGCATTATTATGATTGGTCTACGTATATCCTAGACCTCACACGTTCCTAACAGGCTTGTTTAACCCCAAAAGGTTGTCCAGCTTCTGAGATCCACTTAAGAAGGAATGGAGTTGAATATTGGATTTCTCAAGGCTGCTTGTTAAATCTTAACTCACTAAGACTTTTGATTGACTCCTGAAATTCATTTACAAGTCTCTCTCTTTCTAGCTCAAGTGCATTAACTTTCTTAAGCACTGCTTTATTCACCTTCTTAATCATAGGACTCTCCTCAAAGAATTGATGATAAGCTTCATGAATATCTACCTCATCTTCAGAATCTTCCTCAGAGTGCTCACTACTATCTATTTCCTCAATCTTCTCACTGTCCTTCTCAGATTCACTCTTAATTCTAGCTGTAAAGGCCATAAACTTCACACTTTCATTATGAGTGGACCTCTCACTTTGATTATCCGAGTTAGACTTGTTATTAGTGAGAGTTGCATTCATCACTTTACCCTGATTTATCTTACTTTTAGGGTACTCATTCCTATAGTGGGCAAAAGCTTGACATTTATGACATCTTACAAATTGAGATCTCTTTCTAGACTCACCAGAAGCAACTCTATGTCTCTCTTGAGGCTTCTTCTTATTTTTAAATATTTTTCGAAATTTCTTAGCAAAATAAGCTATCTCCTCATCATTAATGGTCTCTATATATGAGCAGAGTCATACTTTTCTTCCCTAACAGTATTCAAGGTTATAGACTTGTTCTTTTTAGGTTGAGATATGGTGAGTTCATAAGTTTGGAAAGATCCAACAAGTTTTTCAATCTTAACCGTATTTAAGTCCTTGCTCTCCTTGATAGCCATAATTTTAGGCATAAATCTCTCAACCAAGGATCCATGGACTTTTCTGACAATCTTGGACTCATGAATTCTCTCACATAGGTTAAGGCTAGAGTTAACTATGTCATTCAAACTCGCATAAAAGTCATCGAAGGTCTCATCATCTTTCATCCTAATCTCTTCAAACGTAATGGTTAACATCTATAACTTAGAGTTCTTAATAGCCTGAGTTTCCTCATATGTGGTCTGTAAAATATCTCAAACCTCTTTCGTAACCTCACACATAGACATATGCCTAAGTTTTTCTTGTGACATAGCCATAAATAAAGCATGTAAAGCCTTACTATTCCAATTACACTTATCTAAATTAGTCTTCGACCAATTAACTATATGAGTGGGCATGACAACACCATAAACGGTGCTAGAAATGGCGGTACAACCATTCACTACGTTTAACCAAATACGCTCATCCATCGATTTTAGGAAGACACTCCATTTTACTTTTCAATAGGCGTAGTTACTGCTATTAAAATATGGCGGAACAGACAATGAGCTACTCATCTTAAAAGTTAGGGTCAAGAATAGAATTTGGGCTCTGATACCATTTGAAAGCTAGTAGTTCGACCATAAAACTACCTAGAGGGGTGAATAGGTGAATGCCGCGAAATTAAAATTATCAATTTAAAGCAACAAGTCACTTTTTAATTTTTCTAGATGTTTAGTCAATTTTATCCTATTTTGAATTACCTCTACAGTCAATAAATCAGTAAATAACACAGAATTTGTTGACAAAGAAAAACCTTCACAGGATTAACAACTCCGGGAATGATTTCCACTATAGATAATAAGAACTTACAGTATGATCCAACCTAAAAAACACAAAATCGCTGATCTTATTTATGTAATCTCCAAGATCCGCAAGAACATGCTTCGCTCACACTTGCTCCAGATCTTCTGTGGATTACCAAGAATACCTTATTTTTGTACTCTTCATGTTCTTCTGGTCCAACCTTTCTCAATCTTTAGCAACCTCTGAAATCTATTGGAAAAGTACCTTCTTGATAATGGTTAGAAAGTGGGTGTTTTGAATTATGAGATTTTGATTTTTTTTTTTTTTTTCAACTTGTGGTTTATTGATCTCAAGATGTAGAATTGTTGTTTTCTCTCTAAATGATGTTATGAATGTAAAATATAATGATCAGTCGGTGTTTTTCACGAAGTGCAGTGTGTGTATATATAGTATAGAGGTTTTGGGTAGTATGGGCCAGATAAAACTCTTGAAAAACACGAGTTGGGGTTTCTCGAGAAGCGTAAAAGTTACAGAATTTTTTTAAAAAAAGTGATAAACACTAAAAAAAGTAACAAATTTATGAAAGTTATAAACACTCAAAAAAATGACAAAAATTAAAAAAAGTATCAAAACACAAATTAAAACATTTAAATCAGTTAAATCAAATGACAAAAAAAAAAGTGACAAAACCACCATCCCTCCTCTTTCTTTGTTCAGCATCAAGCGTCTTTAAGTTAGTTCAATCAATCTTATACAAAATCGGTGCTCAATCAAGAGAAAGTGAAATCCAGTATTAGAAACAAGTTGTTGAAATCCTAGAAACACAAGATCTATAGAGTAGCATTTCCCCATTACCTATAAGTAAGAACTTCTCTCTACAATTAATCAATTACATATATGTATATATATCTAGAGAGAGACAGGGAGACAGAGAGACAGAAAGACCCTGCAACAAGAGGAGAGGGGGGTGAACTTAATAAAACACGGTCTAATCATGCGAATCCCATTAACTTGCTCTTTATCAATACTGCCCCCACCTCACAAACACAGCCCACCACACGCATCATTTACATGAAATTTAATGTATTAACTTTAAAGAAAATCCAGGTGTGCAATAGAATCTTGGCAAAGAACACTAATTAATGAAGTCAAATCTTGGAAGGGGGAAGAGCAAAATTAGAAATCAGATCCTAATTTGGAATAGAACTCCAAAGTTGAGAAAAATCAACAAATATTATTAACTATTAGACAAGAAATATTACAGATGTAGTGATGAGAACTGATCATCAATTGGACTGATGTAAAATTTTGTTGTTTAATTCATAACTAGCAAATATATTAAAATAAGGAAGCTCTCAAAAGTACAAAAATTCACAATTGAAACTATTAATTGCTTACAATAATTATATAATCATTTTCTGATGGAAAGAACTAACAGTTGTTCACTTTAACAATGGTGTCGACATTAAGGAACTGCAGCTATGACTTTGAAATAATCTTCTTTGCTTCATTATCATATGTGCTTCATTTCATAAGCGAGGACAGAATTTGGAAATGGGATGATCGAGGCGAGAACAAAGCTCTCTGTCCTTAAGACGTTTTTACCCCGTCACTCGGTGCTTACGGTATGTGGTAAAGCGTCTCCCAAAAAACAACGATCAGATACTTGCAGAAGCAGCACTTCGACTGCAAGAACAACGAACCAGAATTGTTGGAGTACTCTCTGTTAAGAACAATGCGAGAAGAGAAGAAGAGTATATGTATGTATGCAGTATGTTCGTGAATTTCTGTGTCCGAGGACCATTTAAATAGAGGAGATAGTTGGCGGTTGAGCAGTTCTCCACACGGCCCTCCACTCACGCCCACTCAATGAACAGTTTGGCAAAACTGATGGGTCGGTTAATAAACTATCAAAGAAAGAGAGGGAATAAAATTGAATTGAATTTTATCCAAAAAATTAATATTGACACAGGACCACACCCACAACCCGACTCGGCCCGGCCGGTCAGACGGACGGCGGCCGCGCTCGTGGCCTTTGGATTAGTCTAGACATTGTCTAAGACTTCCCTCTTTCAAAGACTATTGGTACCCCTTGGGGTCCAAACCCATTTCCAAACTTGGAGTTTATTAAGTGGTTCAAGGTTGTATTTACAACCAATGTGGGATTGGAACATTTTTCCAATTTTTTCAATTTATTCAATTTATTCCTCTTATTTATCGTCCACTTTCAACCATAATTTCTCATTCATATTGAAATGATTTTTCCCAATTAGATATTCTATACTCATCTACTTGGAACGTAGAATTTTATAGAACATTAATTTTGATAAGTCGAACATCAGGTCCAACTTAAAATTGTGGTCAAAGTTGACCCACTAACCCACCATTTCCAACACATATTTACAATGTAAAGTCGCCTATAATCAATCAAAATCGTAAAAATCATCAAAAATCGACATAGAGAATAACAGATTTAGAGTTTTGTGCAAAAAAGAAAATTTTAGAAAACAATACATTGGAATTTAATTTATAAATATCAGAGTATCTCCAATGTTGTTGACGATGATAATTGACGGAGTGACGATGTGGCAGAGATAAGTAGGTTAGTGTTTGGTTTGGCTGAATCTCATTTGGATTTTTTTTGGATGTAGAATATACGATTAGTTAATGTATTAAAAAAATTTAAAAGTCGAAGTGTATTAATCAATATTTTAACTAATGGGCCGTATCTTGTAAAGTTCCGAATTTTATATTTTTACTTTGGTTGTTGTAGCCAATTTGAGAAACAAGCTCTAGAGGCTCAACCCATTTAAGGTGATGAAAATCCTAGGCATAAGATATTTAAAAATTTAAAGATTTAGAATAGTAATTAAAAATTTAAAGATTTAAAATAGTATGTTTAACATAAATTTGAGTACACATTTGCGTGGCATTTCACATAAGCGACTCAAGTTCGAATCAGCATGCAAATATTTTTATAAAAAAAAAAATTGGAGTGAGAAACTCCTCATTTTTTATATTAAGGCACAATTAGGTCAAGTTAATTGGAAGAGTTAAGTTTCTTGTTAATGGACGTTCATGAAGATAGGTTACAAGTCACATAAGTCATTCATTTTTTTTTTCATTTTTCACCATATAGGTGCTTTAAAAAAAAAAATTATAAGAATTCTTTTTTCGCTTAAAACTCTTTAAACTCCCACTTAAAGGCTCAATTTAACAAGATTTATTATTACATAACACCTCCCATTTAGTTTTTCATCAAAAATGGAGGTTACAAGAATAGAAATGTCACTTTTTAAACCCATCTCTTTTTAAATTCGAATTTCACTTTTCTTTCTCTCAAATTTGTGTTGGTTTTAGATTATTTACAAGAAGTTTTACCACAAGTTTAGTAATTGAAAGCAAAGAATTTTTCATTTCATGTCAAGAATCAGCGTAGGTGGTGCTAATTATTTAGCATTTTTGTTCGTGATGCATATATGTATGCTTGTGATGTATATTAGAATTCTTGAAGCTATGAATTGAGAGGTTTATGTATAGTCATAACTGGTTTTTATAATTTCCATGGATTCTTCGAAATCATGAATTTGTGAGTATTCATCGACGTGAAAATGTTAAATTCTTTTCTATTACTTGTGTGTGTGTGTGTGTGTGTGATCAAAAGAGTACACCAAGTAATCTAAAGTCCTACTGAACTTAAAGCACACACTTTCTATGTTGACATTTTATTTTTTAAAATTAAATGATGGTTGAGAAATTGGAATTCATATGGATTGCGGATTATTTGAATGGAGAAAGGTGCTTCATTTTTGTAGTTAGTCACGTTTAAAGAATTTCAAGCTCTTATTAATTATGTTTAATTTCTAAAAGATGTTAATTTATCTTTACTTTTTGAAAAACTTTTTAGTTCTTTTTCTTAATGTGAACGTCATAATTTCAATTAATTTAAGTATGTAGTTAATTTAAGTAGCTAAAAGACTAAACCTTATGCTTGTAAATAATAAAATTTTAGCTTTCTATCTAGACTTTGTTTCGTCACCCTGAACAGGATTCTTTAAGTTTTTGAATAAAATAAATGGGATTGAATAGCCTTATGTCCTCCGTCCATAGGCTTTGGTATCAAATCATTGGGAGGTTGTTAAAAAAAGTTGTGACATTTTTCATGTACTATGACAAATACACCCAAGAGCAATTGGAAGCATGAGTTTGAACAATTTATTAAGAGGTTAAACTTTGTTGTAAACTCCGAAATTTTAATATGTGATATTTAGACATGTTTCTAGAATATTATATGAATTTCATGACATTCTGAATCCAAGTGGTAATCCAAATATGCACGGACATTATGTTGCATAGAGTTCGAGGTTAAAGAGAATAAGTTTGTTAAAATTTTTAATTTAAGCTTTTTTTACTTTAAAAACTTAAAATTCTAAGAATACACGTTAGGTAGCAAACCAAACTTAAGATTTGGGGCATTACAATTCTAGCCTTGAATATTGAGAGCTCCTAAAGTGGTTGTTTAGATTTTTTAAAGGAACATCTCGATTATGATTGATCTTTAAGACTCCCAGTGAATGGATAAAAATAATATTATACGCAAATCAAAAATATTTATTTCTTTTTTTAACCACACATTCTCTATCAATTTACTATTCTAAAATACATTATTCAAAAAGAATATGAATCAAACGCACCCTATATTTTACTTTGTGTGAAATTTGTATAAGTCTTTTCAAGTTTTTTTAATAATCAATCATTACAAATTTAATTAGTTTAAATTTAATTTAGAGCCCGTTTGATTCCCATTTTTATGGAAAAATGCATTTTAGAATAGTAGATTGATGGAGAATGTGTGATTGAAAAATAAGGAAAAATTTTTGATTTACGTGAAATATTATTTTAATAAAGAATATGTGGTTGAAAAGAAGAGAGAGAAAAATGCATTTTCTTAAAAATGGGAATCAAACATACTATTAGCTTATATGATGATGATGATGATGATGATGATGATGATGATGATGATGATAATAATAATAATAATTACTCAAAATATAATAAAACATTTATATACTAAGATTAGGGAGTTCCTCGCACCGCACCGCTCTGTCCTCATCCCATCTCACTCCTACCTCGAATACGTAGAGACAGGTGTTGGGATGGGAAATCGGTATCCCCGCAAAGCGTCCCAGCATTATTACTATCAATTATGTAAATGAAATACTTTTAAAGTTTATCCAACTTAAATTGTTTCATTTAGATAAGTAAACTTACAAATTATCACATTGCTTCATTAAATTTTAAAAATTGTTTTAGTGACACTACAATTATAGTCCTTGTTTGGTAAAACTAAAAATCAAATTTTAGTAGATTTCGATAAATTTAAATATTTGTTTTAATTTAATTTTTATGAAAATTTTAAGTCACGCCGAATAGTGCATGATATTAAAGACATGTAGGTAGATTAAAATTATATGAATGCCTAACGGAATGGCTCTAAAATTAAATGAAATAGTTTAGAGTTTGATGATATTTAGCGTTCAAGTTTCGGACACAACTAAACCGTTACTGCACGAAAAGTTTACTAATTTTTTCGTGTACAAGCTTCTAAGCTAAGCCTGCAGCAATAATAGATTTATTTCCCTCTCTCTTTTGCTCTGCTGTAACATTTGCATCGATTCCCTCTATCCAAAAACTCACCTCGAATTTAGTCTCCCATTCAGTTCTTAGTCTCAATTTTAGTCATCTGGGTATAATTATTTCTTCAATAAATGAGGCGCCGAGGCTCAGATTTTCGGCGACCAGTGAGGCGGCGAGTTTCGAATGTATTTTGGTTATCGCTTTGTGGGTTTACGATTTTGCTCATCATTGTTTTGTTAAGCCGAGAGAAACAACCACCCACATCGAGATCGGCTCTTATTAAGGTAATTATCGATCTCAAATCATATGTGACGGTTCTTTTGTCCTTTTCTGCTTGAACTAAAGCACTGGCATTAATGGGAAGATATTCTGGTTCCAGTTTGGATTTCAATTTTGGGTTACTTGGGATTGATTTGATTCCGATTGTCGTATAAATGGTTGTGCTTTATGGGTTTCGGTTTTGATAGAAATGAGCTATTTTAGAGTTGGAATTCTGTATAAATAGTGAAGAATTGAGTGGATTGAGTGGAAGTGTAAGGATAATTACACCTTGGTTTTGTAATTTCAGTTGGTTATGCTGCTGTTATGTTGTCTTAATCACTAGAGGTGTTTGGGTGGTTCAGAATCTCCATTGTTCAATTGTAAAATGGAACAAACTTGTGAATATGCAATAATACTAGTCAATATGTGTTATAAGAACAAGTTGGCAATGAAATTACCAGTGATGCAGATAAAAATAATAACCAATCTATACGTATGATGCATGGACACTTTTACTAGGATAATGTGTTCGCGCCCAACATGTGTCACATCATGTTGGACCCGACACTCAAGGACATGTATCTAACAAGGCAAGTGTCCTTGTCTCATTTTTTTTATATATTTTTAAATTGTCGAAATTGAATTGAAACTTTAGAGACACCCTTCGGACAAGTGTCTGACAAGCCATGTGTCTGTCTTATATTAAAAATTATAAAGATTAAGATATAATATATGAATTTAAAATGTCAAAGAATTTAATTAGACATGTTCCTTACGTGTTCGTGTGCTACTTTTGAAGAAATCAAGTGTTGGTTTGTCCATGTCATGTCCTTACCATTTGTCCGTGTTCGTGCAGCATAGACTGCTACCTACTAAAACTGATGGTTGAAGGTGTTTACATGTATATGACTTATACATTGATAGGTCAATGGTCTCACCTCTTCTAAGAACTGTGTGGTTGAGAATTTGGGAACAGGAGTGTTGAGTTCGGATTGGAAGTATCTAGAATTTAATTTGGTGAAGAAAACACTGTTGTTGACTAGTTCTGATATATTTTGCTGAAGAATATATATGAGGCCCCTAGCTGTCTTGATTGGTAAAAGCTGTAAATTTACTTTTGCCTTTGAGGAACTATATTAATCCATCTTTACAATGATTTCTATTGCATTGAGAGATTATGGTTTTCTGGTGAAGTTATTAATGAAGATCTAATCTGTAAGTTGTGCAAATGCTGATTAGGTTTGGTCTTATGGTCCAATTATTTTATATCTTTTTGAAGATGACCTATATTGATATGAAATGTTTTCTTGGTTCTTCTAATCTCTCCTTCTATGGTAGTATATTGCTGATCATTCTCTAGTCTGGTAGGTGGCCAACATTCCATTCATTGATCAATAAATGCTAGAAAGCCCCAAGTTTTTAAAGATAAAATCTCTAACTCATGCTACGGGTAGGACATGTCGAAAGTGATGCACATCCGCATAGAAAGAAACACACCTGCTGAAGTAGCATACGACAACACCACTAACTAAACCTTATTCCTGACGAAGTAGTGTCAGATGTATTGTATCCTTGGTTATTGGATGTGGAGGGATTAAGGCCTGCACTTATAGATCTGAAGAAGATGATGGTATGTAGGAATAGAAAATGTGTAGAAGTAATTTACATCTTCTATGATGTTTAATTAATTTTTATATGCTTATTATGGTACATAGCAACCCATTTGTAATCAATGTTTTTCATAATAGTGATCTTTGATTAATAAATAAAGAAAAGGTTAATTCCTCCAGGGATCCCAACCTTTCATAAGTTTGCAATCATGTCCCCAACCTTTCATTTATGGCATTCATGTCTCCAACCTTTTAACATATGTGAGTGGTATCCCATATGCGAGTGGCATCCCAGCTAATGAAAATGTCTATTTATACATCAGTTGTCCACACGACTCGTACCTTATGTGTGATTAAAAGCATAAAAATGTCCTTTATTGCATAAACCAAACCGTAACGGTTCAACTTACATTAAGGGCTTGTTTGAGCCCCATTTTTTAATAGTATTTTGATGGGGAATGTATGGTTAAAAATAAGGAAATTTTTTGGGTTTGTGTGTAATATTAATTTATTGAAGAATGTGTGGTTGAAATGGAGTCAAAACACTATTCAAGAATGCATTTTCCCCCAAAAAATAGGGCTCAAACAAGGGCTAAATGTTGCTCTTTTTGGAACAATTTTACCCTTCTCAGTCAGACATAAAGTGTCGCATGGCCATTTAATGTCTAAATAAATGTTTTCCCATCATGTGAAGTACCAGGTGCATAGTGTTAAAAGGTTCGGGACATAGGTGCCCCAAATGGAAGGTTAGGGACATGACTACCGGCTTATGAAAGGTTGGAGACCCCTAGAGGTATTTACCCATAAAGAATTATAGATTGGTTAATTGAGACTGTGACTTGAAGAGATGCAAAAGTGCTGATTCTTGTTTTGGGTATAGAAAACATGTTTTAAATGATTATTATGCATTTTTGGATCAGGAAATAATAATAATAATAGCTTGTAGATAGCAAGCCCCTGCTTGGTACACATTTTTTTTTTTTTTCATTTTCATTTTCAACCACATATTTTTCAATAAAATAATATTTTCCATCACATCAATAACTTTTTCTTCATTTTCAACCACATATTCATCATCCATCACATCAAAAAAATAATCATTTTTCCCTCAAAAATGTGTATTAAACAGGGGCGTAGTGCATCTTTGGCTATCTGGATAGTTTCTGTTAGCTTGAGATTGTTAAATTCTGTGGGGCTAAGTTTATCTCAGTCATTTGAGCTCTTTTTAAAATGACAAAGCACCAGTTTTTAACCTCTGCTGAACGGGGCATTACCCTGATAAATGTTGTATTTTTTTATTATTTTAAGTAGAATCATATTTAAAAATGAGGATAATATAAAAAAAATGAAAAGGAACTACTTAAATAAGTAAAGAAAAAGTAATGTTGATGTAATATAGAAATCATTATTTTCACCTAAGTGAATAAAATTCATATTTTAACCTTCGACAGAATATAGATCTTCATATAAACTTGTCTGTCTGATCTTGCCAGATTTGAGGTGATAGAATATGTACTCTTGGAGAACAAAGGATAAGGCCAAAATAGGAAGAGAAATATCTCCATTTCAACTTAATGACTTGTTGACTTCTTCCATTTCACCAGGAAATTTTTGGAGCTATATTTTAAATTGGTGGTATTTGGAAATATATGTACAAAAAATTGAGTCCTTGCAATTCTTGAAAAAGACTGCTTGAACAAAAAGGCGAAATAGGCCATTCAATTAGAGATGCAGGGAGTAAAATTTTGTTCTGTTGTTAAACAATTTTTAGTACGAAAAGGAGTTTGAATATGAATGTACATATGACTTCACATGTGCACCACTATTAAATATGAGCTTGGTCTTAAACCACAGTAGTCTACAGTCTTCAGTTAGACAAAATATTCTGGAACTTCAAGACTGCCATTCATTGGTTTATACAGTTGATTGGTGAAGTGCTCAATTTTCTTGGCATGTCTTTCTAAGTTCTAACCTTTAGTGTGAATGGAGGACTTATATGGCTGTTTATATGTTCTGCAGAGATCCTATAGACATGACAGAATTATAGAAGCCCTTAATATAACTGAAGAAATGTTAAGTCCCAATTCTGTTACAAGGCAACTTAATGATCAAATTTCTCTAGCAAAGGCATTTCTTGCCATTGCAAAAGAAAGCAACAACCTCCAATTCGCTTGGGAGCTTAGTGCCCAAATCCGTAACTCGCAAATCCTTCTCTCCAATGCTGCTTTGAGAAGAAATCCTTTGACTATCAGTGAATCAGAAAGTGCAATTCGTGATATGGCACTTTTACTCTTCCAAGCCCAGCAACTTCATTATGACAGTGCAACCATGATCATGAGACTGAAGGCGAAGATTCAGGGTCTTGAAGAACAGATGAATTCCGTTAATGAAAAAAGTTCTAAGTATGGACAAATAGCTGCTGAAGAAGTCCCGAAGAGTTTGTATTGTCTTGGTATTCGGTTGTCAACTGAATGGTACAAGAACTCAAATTTACAAAGAAAACTCAAGAAAAGGGAAGTGGCTATAAAACTCAAAGATAACAATCTCTATCATTTTTGTGTCTTTTCTGACAACATTCTTGCAACGTCAGTTGTGGTAAATTCGACAGCTTTGAGTTCCCAAAATCCCGATAAGGTAGTCTTCCACCTCGTGACCGACGAGGTGAATTATGCTGCAATGAAGGCCTGGTTTACCATGAACAGTTTTAAGGAAGTGACTGTTGATGTTCAAAAGATTGAAGATTTTACCTGGTTGAATGCTTCTTATTGTCCTGTTCTTAAACAGCTTCAAGACTCTGACACCCAGAATTACTATTTTTCTGGTAGCACTGGTGACAGCCGGACGCCAATTAAATTCAGGAACCCTAAATATCTATCCATGCTTAACCACCTAAGGTTCTATATTCCAGAAGTATTTCCCAAATTGAAGAAGGTGGTATTTCTTGATGATGATGTTATAGTTCAGAAAGATCTGTCGGGCCTATTCTCTCTATAGATCTAAATGGAAACGTAAATGGTGCAGTTGAGACATGCATGGAGACGTTTCACAGATATCACAAGTACTTGAATTACTCGCACCCTCTTATTCGTGAACATTTCGATCCTGATGCATGTGGGTGGGCATTTGGGATGAACGTTTTTGATTTGGACGAGTGGAGGAAAAGGAATGTTACAGGCATCTACCACTACTGGCAGGAAAAGAATGTAGACCGGACATTGTGGAAACTTGGCACTCTCCCACCAGGATTACTGACTTTCTACGGATTGACAGAACCATTGAATCCCACATGGCATGTGTTAGGTTTAGGGTATACAAATGTTGATCCTCAGGTGATTGAGAAGGGGGCCGTACTACATTTTAATGGGAACTCAAAACCATGGCTGAAGATCGGGATGGAAAAGTACAAGCCCCTTTGGGATAAATACGTCGATTATAATCATCCTCTACTTCAACAATGCAATGTTCATTAATTTCAACATGGTTGGCTCATACTTTTCGATCGAATTTTAAAATGCTGGAAGATTTACGAGTAAATTATGAGACGTCGCTGGGTAAGTGTTGTAACTAATGATACTTGATTGTTCTAATTTATATAATCTTTAACATGTAGTCCAGCATTGAATTTACCCAAGTTTTGTTAACAAAACATTGTACCACAATCTCTAAGTCCTCCTTACATAAAAAGACAATGTATGGTATAGTTTTCCTTTTAAAACTACTCTCCCATTAAATGCACTGTCTAAATCCCTATATATGTGCTTCTTATAAAGAGAAGTGTTACAACGTAAAAAGGAATTCCAATTCTTGGTGCATTCAGGTGCTTATGTTTGATGTAATTAATGCTAAATACAAAAATTTTAAATATTTACTCTATTACATAACCAATTACACCAGGCACGTGCTCTCACTAGTCATAGATAAAAGAGCTAGAATATCATCAATAAGTAACGCATTGAGTGCAAGATTGTTCCTATTTAGTTCTTGGATAACAATCTTGAGGGTAGTTCAGTGGTCAAGTCTTAAGTTTGCTCTGGTCATTAGTTCGAGTTCTCCTACGACCACTGAAGTGAGTATTCGTCTGTAAATTTCAAGAGCCAGTGACATTAGTTGAGATGTACATAAGCTTGTTCGGACACTCATTATCATAATAAAAAATAAAAAATAAAAAAATTAGTTCTTGGATAACCCTTAAAATGTTGGGCAGTGTTTCACATACAGGACTCGTACATGGTGCCCCCTATTGGGGGCGCATGGCCTCTTGCCGCGCGCAGCACCCCCTACGTATGGGCCCTGCATGTATAGGGCTTGCTCGTGCAGATTAACTATGAAGTGTCACGTTACCATGGGGCACTTGAGGTCCCCATAACTAATATTTCCTCTACGACGTCGTTTGACCACGCCAAGCGCATATCTCCTCTGAAAGGTCTTATTCCCCATTTGCTCGCACACCCTTCACTCTTGGAAAGAAAAACACAAAGCCATGGCAACTTCGTTGGCTGCAATGACGGCGCGCCGAGGTGCAATCTTCGCTCGGTTATCATCTCCCGGTTCAGCCGCTAGATCTGCCTCTCTGATTCCACGCCGTGGCCTCGCTGGCGCCGCTGGTACTCTTCTTAACCTAATATTTTCGATCGATTCTATTGTATTTATCAGTCTGTATTTTATCTTTTATCTTTTTTAACTTATGATCCACAAAGTACTTTGATATTGTTGTTTTTTATTAAGTGGAAATGGGATTGTTGTAGATCACCATGGGCCAGCTAAGGTTGATTGCTGGAAAGACCCGATGAGTCCGTCCAAGTGGAAGGAGGAGCACGTGAGTTTCTTCTTATTTCATTCGTATTTTATTATTGAATTATTGTCATTTCGTATGGAGATAATGTTGGAAGTATTATTTTTGAGTTATTCATGTGCCCTAAAAAATTTTAATCTTATTATGTAATGTACTTTATGTGAGACACGACGAAGCAGGTTTATAGACTTATTTGCTTATGATGTTTTTTGACAAGCTAATTTCTTAATGAAACTGGTGTTAGGATTATTTTGGAGCCAAAATAGACATTGATTATGGCTAGGGACGGAAAAACCGGGTGGACTATCATTAGATTCAAGCTGTTCAAAACTGTGTCTGGATGAGAAAAGAGTTAGGTCAACCCTTTGAATCCTAAATTTGATATATCTATTCTTTTGAAACGAAATACTCATCTTCAAATTTTAGAGCCTGATTAGTCTCATGATTGCAAAAAGGACATAAAAATTCAATGCCAGTTTTCATGTGAGTCACTTCCACATGCACAGAGGAATGGCATGACAGCATCCTGGCCCTGTACAACTATTTTTTGATAGTCAATAGAATTTTATTGAGAAATTAGACTTCCCCACATAAAGTAACTTGGAAGGAAGGACATACCTTTGCAGTTAAAGTAATTAAAAAATGGTGTTTTTCACAAAGTGATGAGCTGTTGTCAAGTGCATATCAGATTGTGGTGTAGGATGTTCTGCATTGAGGAGTGCATAGATATGGCTGTAATGGTCTGTACCAGATGAAGGGCCGATGTGTAATTCTGAGTTTACTTTATATTCTAGAGAAGCTTGACAATGTTATAAGGCCTTTGCATACAATCTAGTTATCAGAAACCAGCTCTTTTAACTTTTATTATAGGCAATTTGCCTGCTCAAATTTCTGAAATACCTGCTTTGAGGGCAGCATGTGTGCATATTTAACTAGTTTATACAACAATGGAACTGTACTTCTGAATAACTGTACAACATACTTAATAAAGTTTGATGGCTAATAACATGTGGATATGAAAATCTATTTTTAGTGGTTTGGGAACAGGAAAATGATATTGCCTGATTGTGCTCTGCTGGTACTAAATATCACCTCAGGGAAGTAGATAATATATCATGTTTAAAATTTTCCATTACAATCTAGGTAGTATATGTACAACCAGGTGCAAAAATTAGGAATATGCACGAATCAAAATGCTATAGATTTTTTATTCCCAAAATCCACTTCTGTTGGTGTGAGGGTTTTTAGTCCCCTACCCAATAGTAAGTTTGGGTGGTGCGCGGAGGGGGGGGGGGGGGGGGTAAAGTACATAGAGGGGGAAGTTTGGCCTTCCCGCTTTAAGTTTGCTTTCAAAATTGAGCTGTGTGAACTACTAAACAAGGAAGTGCTATAGATTATTTCGAGGAGCCATATATCAGAAAGTTGTGTTCTAGTTTTTCAAGGTACAAAATCATGTGCTCGTCATGCCTACATTACAATTGTAGTAGCAACACGAGTCTCCGTGACAGACCTTACAATTCAAATTATGATGGGACAACTCATAAAATAACATTTTATTTAGGGTGCATAGACTAATAGATTCTTAACAGTATATTTTGTTAACTAATTATCATGAGGATTATTGCTGACTAGTTTTACCAATCTTCCAATGTCTCTAGTAAGTCTTTCCTGTGTCATTATCATGGAAATCTTGACTGGCTGCCATGAGAAGTTATATATTGATTCTTACTAACAGTGCATGTCAATATAAATCGGCAAAAAAAAAATGCAAATCTATGTTCTACACCCTCCCTAGTGCATAGACCAATCCAACAAAATTCATCCACCCTCTAAGAGGTGTAATCCAACCCCAATTTTTTGCGTGTCAATTCAATTTATGGTTCTTGAATCACATTGTCGACTCTATATACAACATTAAACACACGTAGATCAGATTACAGTTGGGAATTTGACATTGAATTATATATTGACGGTTTCAACAAGGAACGAACATAAGTAATGCAACAAATAAAGATGTTGACCTGGAATATGTGAAAGTACGAAATGACATGTTAATGCTTATGTATGAAACAAAAATGAGCTTCATGCTGACGAAAATGAGCTCCTCAAAGGTCATGAAGATTGAATGTTTGACACATAAATCAATAAGGGACTCTGAGTATGAATGAACTAGAGGTCAATAAGTAGTTAATTTGGAAGGACAAATTGATCTAATAAATATGTTATAGCAAAGGTACTGACAAAGCTTACTGGCACCATAACATGCAAATTTGTTAATGATTCTTGTGTGATTTGTGAAGTGTGAACTCTTTATTTGAGCGTAGAATTTATAGATGTACTTTCAGGATAAGTGATAGTTCAATTGAAATCTACTCGAAGATATCAGAATTTAAAGCCTATTTTTCTGAGTGAAATGTGTCTACTATTTTTAGCTACAGGCAATCCCACAAAAAAAAAAAAAAAAAAAAATTTAAAAAATTAGGATCAAAGCCACCACTTCATTTTCCTATGGGGATTCCTGGAATCCTTCTCTTTGGCTTTGAATTCCATTGGCTGTATTGCATAAAAATTTTTCTTTTGCAAAGAGGATGTGGTTACACTCATAGTTTAAAAAGGCGGTAACCGTGAGGCGCATATAATATGCCTCGAGGCGGTACTTTTTAGGGTAAAAATATAAGACTCACGCCTCTAAATCTGAGGCACATGCCTCATGGAGCAGGAGGCGTGCGCCTAATTTAAAATTTGAAAGGGCCCTTCTTAAAAAAGAAAAGGGCCCATTTAAAAAGGCATTTTGGGCCTAAACAAAACAATAAAATACCTAGAAAACTAAACGACAGTCAGAAATTAGAGGACTAAAATTGAAAATTCAAAAGTCAGCCTTAAAAAAACTAATGACTATATATCTTATTTACTATATGATCCAACTTTGATTTTTTTGTATTATTTTATAATTTTTTTACTTAGATTTTTTTTTGTGAGGCTTACGCTTCAATCCGGCTCGAGGCTTATGCCTCGCCTCATAAAGAAAAATCGCCTCAGTACTTAGTTTCGCCGTTTTAAATCTTGGTTACACTAGAATGCATGTTGTCAATAAGGGGATTAAATCTAGTTTATTCAAGTTTTCTAGAGTAGGTTTTTGATGTAGGATGTGAATTTAGAAAAGGGAAGGGGTTAAGGACCAAATGGTTGGACAAATTAAATATTAAGGGGTGAACCTTTCAAGTTTTGGCTGAATCGACCAAACTTTGGTGCAATGCTTGCCATGATTTGATGGAATGAGTAAATTGAGAAGACAACTATCTCTACCTTCGAGGAGACTATAGTCCAAAGTGTTCTATTATTGTGTTTTTATATATCGCAAGTGTATTCTTACAAGTAATATAGTGGACCTTTGAGTTCAGATTATCATTCCCGCGAGAACTACAATTTAATACTTAATCTAATTTTTCTAACTCCTATTTGATGAAAACAAACAAAGTATTATGATTTTTTGTATTTTTTTTATTTAAGTACTTGAAAATAGCAAAATGCATACAAAAATCGATTTAGAATTCAAATATGGAATGGATATTAGGGCATGGCAATTTTATCTATTGATTACCTTGAAGTCTTAATTCAAGATTTACAAATCTAATGTAGCGTTCGATCGAATTCTTCTATTGTATTCAATTTACCTATTTCGAGTTCTCATTGAGCATATTTAACTAATTCAATCACATATCTTTATGCGAATCAATCTTAGTTAAACGAAATATTAGTTCTAAGAATCGTATAACGACTGCAATAATTAGTATGAGTATATCTACACATTATACTAATTTACCGAATTTAACTATTTGATCTAAATCTCAAATTCACATCTCGATTCGTAAAAGATTTTCAAAATCATTAAATTAATTATCAAGAATTCAATGCATTAAACTCATTGTAAAATCAACACTTATATGATAAAATAACAAGATTCTTGAATAAAAGAAATAAATGGTTCCAAGTAGATTATATAGTTCACCATAATATGAAATTTAGCTCATAATGCCCAAAAAAAGAAAAAAGAATTGCCTCAGTTCTTGTGTTTATATTTGCCTCCACGTTTTTTACTGTCGTAGGGGTTTTATGGGCATAATATGGACAAAAAAAAAATGCTCCCTAGAAATTATTGGACGGCTCCTTGGCACCACGATGCCTTGGTAAGTATATATAGTGGTGCCATAATGCGTGATGTGTGGCTCTGCGGTTCCACATTGTTGTCCACACCTCTATCTGCATACTCTGTGGCGCCTAGGTTGTGGCGGATTCTTTTGCCCCCATTTCGTTTCTGTTTTCTCCTCGATCTATATTAATAGCCTTGTTTTCTCCTTTCTTTCCATGATTTGAACCATCTTACCAATCCTATAAAACAACACTAATAAACACATTAAAAACGTTCAATATTCATAAGATTTAGCCCATACTCAAGTTAAAATGGTTTAAAACTCATGAGTAAAACACACTTGTCATCTATAAATACAAGTGAACCTTCTTTTTTTTTTTCTTAAAAATAGAAAACAAAAGTTTAACTAAGGGCCTATTTGATTCGTGAGATTTGCTATAGAACTAGGAAAATATTTTCCTAGTTCCTACTTTTGGCTGTTTGATTAGCTAAATTTACCCTGGAAAATGTTTGTCACCAATTTCTAATGTACAATCCCTTGAAACACAAAAGTAGGAAAATATTTTCTTATGATTTTGGTGGGAAATTATTTTCCACCTTGTTGGGTTTTTTTTCCTTTTTTTTTTTTTTTTTACTTTTTGGCAATGGAAATATATTCTAAATTCAATGGTAAAAAATTTTATCCATTTAATTGATAATTTGCATGAAAAACGAAGCCAAACGAACATAAAAATTTTATGAAATTTTTTTTTTTAAATTTTTTTTTTACTTTTTGGCAATCCAAACAAATTTTAATACAGATTGTAAAAAAATTATCCCAAAAAGTAATCATTTGCATGAAAAACAAAGCCAAACGGATTAAGTGAAAAATTATACCAATCAAACACCATTAATTACAATTCCCTCTAAAACAAATTCTAGCTAAATCACTTCCCTGCCAAACATTTTATTTGCCATCCATTTTCCATCTTTCTATCAAAAGGACCCTAAAAGTATAATTTTTACCATCCTTTCATTTTATTAATTAGCTTATTATCAAAGCCACAACTTCATTTTCATATGGGAATTCCCGGAAAAGGAATGTTACTATTGATTTTTTCCCTTTGAGTGCAGAATCAATATCATGTAATATGTTTATCAAAGTGCACTTGTATTGAATCCTTGTGCTCACATGCTTAGAGAATTTTGGTTGTTTATGCATGCACATTTGGCTTGGCTAAGTTATTCTTTTCAACCTTTGGCTTGTGGATTAATTGTAGATTCTGCAAACATTCTTCATTTGATGAATCAGATCCTACTTTTTCTAGCTCTACTCATATTTTCATTGTTCATTTATTTCTCATATGGAACACCTTTAAGATAAAGTTAAGGTTTATCACGTGTGAAAAATTCTGTGAATTATATATTTGTGCATCTTTCAATTGCAGTTCGTGATTGTCTCTTTATCTGGCTGGGGTTTGCTTATCTTTGGAGGGTACAAGTTCTTCACTGGGGGCAAGAAGAACAACGAAGAGGTACTTGTTTCTTCCTTTGAATCTCAACTATATACAGTACACATTACGAAACCTGGGTTAATGTGAGATTTGTATATGTACTACGAAGTAGTACTGTTGGCTTGATCATACATGCCAATTTTTTTTTCATGACATTTATTGCATGGGCCATATCTTAGATGTAAACAAATACAGGATAGGATAAGAAATCAGCCCAAATTCCATTCATTTGGTTGATTATTTTACCCAACATCTACTTATTAAGAGGAGAGCACAAGAATTAAAAATTTACATTTGATTGTTTTATAATCAATTATGAAGTTTCTACTTACAAGCATGTGTGGATGTAACAGCTGCTTTGTCCCGAATAATATGACATTTTTAGTGCATTTCTGGGTGGTGCAAGACACTCACTTTTGACCTCCCCAGCCAATCCTCGACCAGATGTACTCCCACTCACAAAGGAGAAAAAAAGAGAGGACAAAAAGAAATATAATCTCATTACGAACTGACTACTTGTGAAACAATACGAGTTTATTGCTGACTGTTAGCAAAGTTTCATAAACTGTATGGAAAAAATCAGACATTCGCCTTTTGCATTACATGTAAAGTATGTTCTATAGGGTTTTGTTGATTGAATCTTGATTGATATAATTATATGTTTGCTTATTTAATTTCATTTTGCAGAAACTGGTGGAAGCAACACACTAGGGCGTGGATTTCAAATGTCGTCGTTACAGAAACTTTCTTCTACTATATTCAACTTCACATCTGTGTTCCGATTTTGTTGTATGGGGACAGTTCACCTGTTTCCAGTCAATTTGAATGATCATTTGAATGCTCAGTTCGGGTTATGGCTGTGAAAGATACAACTTCTAACTCTTTCCTGGTCATTGCATTTTGATATTTCGATTCACTCTGCATAATGTTGTCTTAATAATGTAAACCTATGAACATCATCGCCATGTGACCCTTCTCTTCGGTTTTGAATTCATTTTACTTAGCAATAATTTATGCACATTGCCTATATTGCATCACGATTTGTCTTTTGTTAAGAGGACATATGGTTACACTAGAATGCAAATACATCATGGCAATTAGGGGATTGAATCTGGTTTATTGGAGTTTTCCAGAGAAGGTTTATGACGTGTTTAGAGCAGTTTTTTTTTTTTAAAAAAAAAAAAAATTGGCCTGGGTGAGAATTTAGAAAGGGAAAAGGGCTAAAAATCAAATGGTTGGATAAATCGAATATTAAGGGGTGAACCGTTTGAGTTTTGGCTGAATCGACCAAATTTTGGTGCAATACTCGACATAATCTGAAGGAATGAGTAACTTGAGAAGACACCATCTCTATAGTCCAAAGTGTTCTATAATTACGAGTAAATTATTATTATTATTATTTGCTTAAAATTAGAAAATAAAAGCTTTATTAAAAGTATAATTTTTACCATCCATTAAGTTTATTGATTAGCTACCCATCTAAATTTGTGGATCAGATTGTCCCTCGGACTAAAGGGCTTCATATAAACGTGCACGCCTAAATGCTAAAGGGAAAAATACACAACTCAGGCCTTAACTTTACTCCAATTCTTAAAATTAAGAGAAAATGTTTAAAAATTCAAAACTCATGTAATAATTAATAAATATAATATATTATATATCTAATAAGTATCATCAATCCTTATATCTCGATCGTCGCCAATTTCTCTCTACATTCTTTCCCAGCTATGGTCATCGGCATTTACTCGTCACCATCCTCTCTCACACAACAGTGGTTATACATATCTAGATGAAGGTGTATAATTCGAGATCCTTGAGTACAACATCTCAAGGGTAGCAACTTGTTTGGATTTTTAATTTAGCAAAATATCGACGAGAATTGATGGATTATCGAGTCGAACTTCAATTTGGATAGTCGACTTGCTTCATAATGATTGAAGGGAAGAGATTTTTGGTAGTGTGATTTGAAGTACCGTAGAGAACTGGTTCATCGATGGTCGATGGAGAGAAAAATTGATTATGATGTTTGACTTATCATTAGATATAGTGTAAATTTGTAAAAAATTTGCGGTTTAATTTAAATTATTACCTGTGATGTTAATCTAATGGCTTGTCAACAGTTCTCTTATATCTGTGACATTTGGACATTGATATGTTACTTGTAATGGGGAATGATCACCTGCCCCCAGTGGGCAGGTTTTACAAAACCCCCCATGTACAAAAATGTTTGAAGTGGGGCCCATTTTTGAAGGGTGGGGTTTTTTTTGTACATGAGGGGTTTTGTAAAACCTGCCCACTGGGGGCAGGTGATCATTTCCCTACTTGTAATATTGATCAAATAGCCTGTGATCAATTCTTTTGAATATATGACATGTAGATATTGATATGTTACCTATGTAAAATGACTTGTGACATGTGATCTATGAATTGTTACATGTGACCTGTTATCAGTGCACAAAAATATCTGACATCTAATCCGTGATAAGTTAATATTGAATCGTGACTTGTTGACATCGGTGTATAACATATACAATATAACCAGTGACGTATGACTTGTGAATTGTAACCTATGAACATAAATCCGCGATCTGTGGTATGCAGACATTGGTCTATGACCTTTGCACAATGACTTGTGGCTCGTGATATGTAAATTGTGACTATACATATATATAATACATTAAAAGAAAAAAAAAAAAAAAAAATCCCTGAACCCATTGTCGTCGCCACCACCTCAATTCAGAGCTGCCAGTTTCCTCGCTCCGAAAATCAAACCCCTCAAACAGTCACCTAAGAAAATCGATGAGGAAATTGCTAAGGAAATTGCAAAGGACTAAATATAAGATTGATAGCATTACAGAAATTATGTTTCCTCTTTTTCATGATGCTAATTAAATATACTTCTATAAAGAATCATCTCGATTTAATGAACCATTCAACTTATATCCATATCCCTACAATATAAAAGAGTAAATCCTAAAGTTTCTTTTCTTTTAACTGTGTTAAATCCATTTTCACTTTATTTTTTTCTTTGCCTCTGGTGAAAAATACGTCGTTATTTTACGCAAGTCTTGCAGGCTAATGAAGCCATTCTCTCTATCTCTATGCTCATTTTCTTTCTTTATTCAGATCCTCTTTTTCTCTTTGATAGTCTTTTTAATTGTTTCCTATGTACTTTGGTTATTTTTTTGATATCTGGATTTGAATTTTTCGAATTTGGCCTTGTATCATTGTATTTTCGTGATATATTGCTATTTATATGAGATTTGTTCCTAATATTTTAAAAGGCAATGGCGGCTACCAAGGAGATTGCGAGGGATGTAGCAGCGATGGTGACAGAGAAGGCGATTGGCGATGCCCTTGAGATTCCTGTTGCTAATTATGTATTGTGTTGCTCACAATATGAGTTTTGGAGGGAAGATGGGTAGCGTGATCCACAATTGAAATTGTCTTTAAGAAGCTAGAGAGTGAATTGGATCCTAAAATGGTACATCAGTATACACTTTATTCTTCGAAAATGTTGGGTATAGAGCTAATACTTGTACATTGAACGTTGTAAGCTGAATTTATTATGTTCAGGGTCTATTTATTGGTGAGAACTGAGACGATAGTTGTAAAATATTGGTGTTAGAAACTTGATTTCAAAAACATAATAATAATAATAATAATAATAAGTTCAACATTTCATGAACCATTAGGCATTACTTGAGGCCCATTCTTTATATTCTTATATGCCCATTGAGCCATTTTTCGATCTGTTAGAATTCACACTTCCAACATGCCATCCAACTTCACGTGTTCCAACCACTTTAGATTTTGTCCAGCTCAGCTCAATTCTAGATACTTCTATTAGTTGGTAGATTAGTTAGCTAGATTAGCCTCTCTTTTTTTCTCTATAAATAGACCATGTATGCATTGTAATTTCTCAAGTTGAATGAATGAATATTTCATTTCTTCTTCCCTGCCATTTCCAGCAGGTCTATCATTTTCTCAACACGATCATGCATGTTTATGTAGTTTTATTGTTCTTTTATCAAGTAGTCCTTCCAAATGTCATTACAGATATATGTTTTATGATTAGTCGATACTTTTTTATATTTTTCTAATCTGATATGTTGACTTTTAAACTTTTATTTGCATAGATTTTATGATTAAGAACATTACTTGAATATTTATAAGTGTTGCTAACATTTGGGTTGCAAAGTCGGCTATATTCTCATCTTAAAGCACACATTTCTAGATAGCCTATGTACAAGCAGAACTTCCTCATGACGCTATCTCAGGATTAGGTGTTGGTGAGAGTCCGTCGAATCCAAATCAACATTTTTAATATCTCTGCAAGTGGCTTCAGTGTTTCCGTTTGTTCTTTTATGCCACCAGCAAATCTAGAACTTATTTTTATCAAGGATTGATTGAATGCAATTATTCTAATATTGATGGTATATTCAAGTCCCAACGTTTAAAAATAACCCAAGATAAGAAGCAGAAATGACAATGCAAGAATTATCCACCGTCTCAGTATACTGTTGTAAGTCTCATCCTGGCTCATTGATTTTCATTTCTAGTACTTGATTTAATGCAATTATTCTAATATTGATGGTATATTCATGTCCCAACATTTATAAACAACCACGATAAGAAGTAGAATTGACAATGCAAGAATTACTCGTTCTGTCTCAGCATACTACTGTAAATTCCATCCTGGCTCATTGGTTTTAATTTGTAGATGCTGCATTATATCTTTTTACCACTTCTTTCCTATCCATTTTCATTTTTCAATGCATGCTTTATTATATAATGGGTAAATTATTTTATGCTACTGTAAACCTTCAATCTTTATGTCAAACATTCCTATTATCATGTACTACCATGTTCTACACATGCGTGATAAGTATTAATTTTTTTGTTTCTTTGTGCATCAGTATCAACTTTTCAGCTGGTCACCTTGTTAAATAGAGCATTGGTGAGGCACATGATGCATTTGACCTTTTCAACTTTTCATTCTTTTGGGGGGGGGGGGGGGGGGGGGGGGGGGGGGGGGGGGGGGCGTTGGTGGTTTGGATCACAAATTTAATTGGTGGTATATAGCTGAGGATCGGGGATTCTTTTGTCTAGTGTATATCTATCACGTTTCCACTTCATATAGCTTGTTAGTATGCTTGCTATTGTGCAAGTTGGCAATTATTATTATTATACATCTTTTGAACCTTAAACTAATGTATTAAGGTTCCTAACATGAACAATTTTAATCTAAACAAATAACTATCTAAAATGTGCCGAGCAATGAGTAATTAACTTTTCATTTAATCTCCTAAAACATTTACAACCTAATATAAAAGAAAATCATTACATCATTGCTTATCTTTAATTAAGAAAAATAACCAAAAAAAGGATTAACATATAGTATACAATCATCAATATAAACACGTAGTATTATTATTAAACACAATTACAGATACCTTAATCATATTTTGATTTAATGACTAAGCAGTTTATTCAAGAATTTACTAGCAAAGATTTAGCTTCCATGTAAAACTGGTTATGCTTGTTAGATGATTTACTCATAACAATAGAAGTAGCCCTTTTCAAAACTATCTCATGGAAGGAGACAAATGGACTACAGATAATAGGTAGGATGATGGCATTATGAAGTACTAATTTGGAATTATTTTTCGGTGTCACTTTCACAATTATAATTTCTCGTAATGTTGAAGAATACTACTTTACCATGCTTTAGGGAACTACTTTTGGTTTTCTATCAAATTAGTAATGGGTGCAAACAATCTCATATTGTTGTTTTCAGGTAAGACTCATCATCACAACAATGTGTTTGCATTTCTATGCATTGCATATATTTTCATTTGCTAATCTAATAGTTATACATTTGTATACATACATCTCGCTGTTATACATTATGCATTTTTTTATTTGTTCATTTTGTAAACAATTATACATTTTTGCATTTTTATATCTACGTTGTTACATAACAAACTACACTATGGCACGTGTCTTGCACGTGCGTCTCACTATTTTTTTTTTTTTAAAGATTCGTTAATAAAAGATGTTTGACTGTATGGATCGCATTAATTGACTCATCCATATTGTTCAATTAATTAAGAGATTATTTATATTTAAAGACATAATCCTAAGATTAAATTATAATCCACGTTATAGCAATGCCAATTAAATTGTTTTCCACGTTGTGGCAATGCCATTTGATTATATATTATCAGCCTGTGATCTTATCTTTACACCAACAATAGTATCTACTGAATTAATAATCATTATTGAACAACTTACAGTGAATTAATTTCACCCAGTTTATTTTGTTCACAAAATCATCCATAGCAATTTTCATTTTGGTGAAATCACGAATCTGCAATTTTTTTTCATGATCTTTTACAATAGACAAGGAAAAGAATTGTACAAAAAAAAAAAAAAAAAAAAAAAAAAAAAAAAAAAACACCTCGTATGACTTACTTTAATTGATTGATAATAAGACAATCACTTAAAACTTTGACAATCTAAACTAGTGCAGACAAGTCATCTTTTAATATCGTATAGAAAAATCTCTGTTGCACAGATATTTCAACTAGGATGACATGTATGTTCGACATGTATCAAATACTAACACTCTTCGAACACTCTATCATTGTTATTTTTCTTTTTTATAAAAAAATATTATATATTTTCAACTCATAACTATTATTAAATAAAAAATAAGTACTTATATGTAAAAGAGTTCAATAAGAAAAATGCACGAGTATAAAACTAAATATATACTATATAAATAAAAATTTTAAAGAATTTAATCACCTTGTCGAGCGTCGTGTCAATAAATTTTTTTTGTAAAATTGCATGCCAGCATGTTTGACACCTATCGTGTCAAACCCACATGTTGGAATCAGTGCATCATACATAAAAACTAATCTGATTGAACTAAGGCGACCAGCTACAACAAAGAAAGAGAGACACATTTGTGTGTATGTCAGGTCTATAACGCAGAGTTGTGTAGACATTTGGTTTATACACCGATCTAATATATTTTGGGCAATTGATCATTCTTCACACAAAACACAAGTATAGAAACACAGTTGAAGGCTTGAAGTAAACACACAAAAAACAAATGGATTCCAACCCATCTTCTAAATGTAATGTACGTCTCTCCCACACCCTGTCTCCCTTTCTCTCTATATGTAAGATGTAAATGGAGGCATTTTATGATTTGATGATAATGTTATTTACACTAGGACAAGGACAGGGCCAAGAAGAAGACGGTGCAACATTCTATGCTGCAAGTTATAAATATCTGAATCCACGAAACTAAGAAGCTCTTGATTTGATCGAAGGAGCAACTAAGCGTGATCCAGAAACTGTCATCGATACTATAATAGGGTCAGGCGCACCCTTGTATCGTACGTTGCTCACAATAGTAAAGGGTGTCCAATCTACAGCCCTTTGCATCAATCTGTGATGGCCATGGTTGAAGCTGCTTATGAAGCCGTAAATCTCGAGTTGCATTCGGGGGCTCATCCTCGACTTGGTGTCCTGGACGACATTGTCCTTCATCCGTTGGGTAGGGCTTCAGTGGATAAAGTGGCTTGGCTTGCCAAGGCAGCAGCTACAGATATTGGAAATAGATTTCAAGGTACATAAATATTTTAGAATAATGCTACTTTGTCAGAACGATGTTGATAGATGTCTTAATATAATGAGTGTTGGCATGATTCAATATTTTAAGAGTTGTGATACTGAAAAAGGCTCAAACATGATATTAAACTTTAAAATACAAACAATCTTTGAATAACAGTAAATGAAAATTGCAGAAAATAAAAGATTGAACACAAGAAAATTTTCCGACCGAAGCCTTAGAGATTTGGTGATCCTTTTAACACCTAATCTCTTGTTGAGCATCCATTAAAGATAGATATTGTTTGGTTGCACTATGAAGCCTTAAACTGGCAACGAAGGTTACAAGAATGTTCAGCAAAATAAAGAATACAGAACAAGAGACTTGTCTCTTGAAATAGAACCACCAAATCTGCTACAAATCGCCCAAGAACGTACAGATCTCGAATCAGCAGTTCAACACAAGATCTATCACAAGTTTTCACTCAAGAAAACTTGTGTATTCTACAACCTAAACATCTAAGCCAACATCTCGAATGAAAAATTCAAATGAAAATATGCAGAAGATCAAACCCTAGGCATCGCGAAGGAAGTCTCCAGAAATCACCTCACTCGAGAGAAAGTATGAACCGACTAAGGCACATTTTATATCCTCGATAAAGCAACAAACCCAACGGTCTAGATGTCAAGATCCAGTTAAGACAGTCCATTAAGAAAATCGTGTTTCCGAAATGCGACTCTTCTTGAAAAGTTAGGGAGCACACCAATTAGGGTTCGAGTCTTAATAATCTCCACCTTGCTACCTAAGTTTTCAAGTTATAGTGCAGCTAGGAGCCTATCACATCTTATGATTTCATTTGCTCTAAGTACCTGTAGAACATTATATAGTATCAATAGATAATATCTTCGAACAATTCAAAAACTTGTTTAAATGTATTATCTTAGTTCCCATATCATAAAGATTAAACTGTGTAGCTACTTTACCAATTTTCAAGATTCCTTTTCATATAATATCTCTGATGAAATGATATTTAATTGAGATTTCCAACTAATTACAGTACCACATAAGGTAAAGAAGTAAGATGAGATTGATTTTCTGTTATCCCTATCCCCAGCAAAGTTAGAATCAGTAAAGCCTTTTAGAGTTACCCCTCCACTGTTCATTTTAAACACCAAACCAAGATTTGATGTGCCTTTCAAATATCTTAGAAGCCATTTCAAAGCATTCCAATGTTCTTCCCCAGAATTACTCATAAACCTGCTGAGTATGCTAATATTAAAAGCAAGATAAGGTCTAGTACATATCATTAAGTACATCATGAACCAATTAGCATAGGGAATTCTTGACATTCTTTCAAATTCATCATCAATTTTGGGACAGAAATCAGAAGAGAGTTTAAAATGGTTTGAAAAAGGTAAAGTAACAGGTTTGCAGTCAATCATATTAATTTTTTTCAAAATTTTGATCACATAATCATGTTAATTTAAAAACATGTCTTTTTCTTTATTTCTAAAAATCTGCATTCCTAACATCTTTTTAGCAGCACCAAGATCTTTCATATCAAACTCAAATTTAAGTTTCTGCTTTATGAAATCAATTTTAATTCTATCATAACTGGCAAGAATCATATTATCCATATAAAACACCAAGTAAAGTGAGTTTTTACCTCCATTACCTCTACAGTACAAGCAGGTATCATAATTGTTTCTTTGAAAACCAAGTTTTAGTACAAAAGTATCAAATCTTTTGTACCACTGCCTTGAGGCTTGTTTTAGCCCATAAAGTGATTTTTTTCAGCAATCATACAACATTTTCAAAATTTCCTTTTATAAAACCCACAGGTTGTTCCATATAAATTTTTCATCAAATCCCATATAAAAAATCAATTTTAACTGATCAAGCTCTCATTTAAATTGAACAACTAAGGCAAGTGTACATCTAATAGTAGTATATTTAACAACGAGAGAAAAAATTTCAGCGTAATTTACACCTTCCTTTTGTGTAAAACATTTTGCTACAAGTCTAGCCTTACATCTAACATTTTTATCTCCCCCCTCACTTTCTTTTATTTTGTAAATCCATTTACAATCAATCAATTTTTGATTTTTAGGTCTTCTACCAATTCCCACATAATATTCTTATGGAATTAAGACATTTCATCTTCCATAACAACTTTCCAGTTTCTAGCATCTTTACATTTTATAGCATCATCAAAGGAATTTTGCTCATTGTCTAACTATTCTTGATAGGTAAATAATGAAACAAAATCATCACAATTAAATCTAGCAGGTGGCATGATCTGTCTTCTTTCTCTATCCCTTATGAGTTGGTACTCATCAAGAGAAAGAATGGCAGGATCAGCATGATTTGTGAACTGATTTTCATTATTATCAATTAACGTATCATTTTCAATAAAATCAGTTTCAGTTTCAGTAGGCACGGAATTAATTCTCTTAGTGTGAGGAGTCTCCACCTCAATTTGAACATCTTCATTACTCAAGTTGTTTTCTTTCCCTTCTAAGAATGACATAATAGACTCATTAAAGATAACATCTCTCCTAACAATTACCATGTATCCCCTTTCACCTTTAACCCATAGCAAGTACCCTTTTACATTTTCACCATAACCTAAGAAAACGCATTTAAGTGATCTAGGTTCCAATTTCCTAACATTTTGATGAGCATATGAAGCACAACCAAAAATTTTAAAGCGAGAATAATCAACAGAAGTTTTAGACCATACAGATTCAGGTACATCGAAATTCAGAGCACTAGTAGGACTTCTATTAACAAGATGGGCTGCAATTTTTACAGCTTCTCCCCAAAACAATTTAGGTAAGCCTGAACTTAACAGCATGCATCTAACTTTGTTTAATAAAGTCCTATTCATTCTTTCAACTGTCCCATTTTGTTGAGGGGTATAAATAATTGTTCTATGTCTTAATATGCCACATTCTTTACAGAAATTATCGAATTCATAATTACAAAATTCCAAACTATTGTCAATTCTTAATACTTTAATCTTATGATCAGTTTGATTTTCAATTTGCACTTTCCAATCCTTAAAGATAGAGAAATTTTTATCTTTATATTTTAATAAGAAAACCCAGATTTTTCTTGAAAAATCATCAATGATCAGCAAGTAGTATTTAAAATCGGACAGTGTAGTCACAGATGCAAGACCCCCACAAGTCAGCATGCAAATTTCAAGTATTTGTTTGGTTTTATGAATTCCAAGTAAGAAAGAAAATTCAACTTGTTTGCCTATCACACATTGTTCACATAAACCAATATCACCAAGATTTTGATTTCCAAAAACTCCTTTATTTTGTAAAGCTTTCAAACTTTTCTTGCTAATGTGGCCAAGTCTTTCATGCCATAATTTTGCAAAAGTAAAATTTTCATTTAAAATAGTTGCAATTAAACCAAGAAGAGGTTTTGCCTTAAGAAAATAAAGACCATGTCTCTTAGGGGTACTAATGATTAAATTACTATCCCTAAGAATTTTTATGTGTCTTTGACCCAATTTTATGTCAAATTCCATATCATTTAACATGCCTAGAGACACCAGGTTTCTCTCTAATTCAAGAACATATCTTGTTCATTTCAAAAACAGGACCTTACCATTTTCAAGCAACAATTTAATAATCCATATTCCACTCACTTTGCAGGTCATATTATTACCAGTGTTCTAAAAGATGGCATAATGCGCCGCTTAGGCACGCCTAGGCGCGAGGCATGGTCGAAACGCCTCGCATTCAAGTTAGGCGTGTAAAATGCGATCAACGCCATTAAAATGAACGCAAAGGCGCGCATTTTTTAAAAAAAAATTGTTTTTACACAATTCTTTGATTCAAAATCTGTAAAAATAATATAAATTATAAACTTTCCAACTTCTAACCCATCAATTGACAGGCCTAGGAAGCATATGAAGCTTTACTTGGCCCATTTATTTATAGGCATAATTTCTTGTGCTTCATCTATAAGATTCCGATGTGGGATCAACTTTGGTTGTGTTACTGTGCAAGCAAGCTTCAAGAATGGCGATTATATGATTATATCACTCTCCATTCGGGCCAGACATACCTATAATTTCTTCCAATCGTTCCTCCACCCTCTCCTCTTTCAAATTCAACCTTACAATACTTCCGAAACCACCTGCAATTTTCTCAATCTCCTCGTATTTTACCGGCAAAATTCCATACCATTTTCATCTCAATCACCTTCAATTCAACCCCTACACAGAACCTTGTCAATAAGCTTTCCTGCGTCCTCAGTGACTACAGAAGCCCAGCCATGAATCTTGGATTTTCTGCTCAAAGATTCTTCCTTTGGGCTCAGAAAATTTCGGGGTTTGAGCATAGTGGAGAAGCTCATCTGATAGGGTAGAATTTTGGGAACAGCAGACAATTCCCATTGCTTTGGGATTTTTTAATAGAGATGAAAGTGGCTGAATCCTTTAATATTGGCCAAGAAATTTTCTGGGTTGTTTTTAGGGCTTAGAGTAGGGCTAATTGACCTACTGATACTATAAAGGCTTTCAATAAGATGTCTGATTTTGGAATTAGGCCTTGTGTAGATGATCTGGATCAGATTTTCGAATTAGGCATTGTGTGTATTATATTAAATGTACAAATTTATCATTTTTTAATTATTTTTTTAAGGTAAATTTTTTTTTATGATATAGTAAAAAAAATCTATTTTTTTATATAAAAATATATTTAATGTCTTAAAAATAATTAAAATAATATTAAAAATACGAAACGCATTATGACGCTTATTCTTCGCATTGACACACCTAAACTTGTGATTCTTGATTCTCGACCTCGACGCCTCGCAACGCATTACGCCTTTTAGAACATTGATTATTACCCATTATAACTTGTTCCCGCTAGTTTTTTCAAAATCAAGAGAATTGTTTTTATTGGGGCACATGTAGAAGGAACAACCTGGATCAAGGATTCATTCATCATTCAGCTTCTTTTCAACATTGACCAAAACTAACCCATCATTAGTTTTATCTGTATTATAGACTAAAGCAGCATTCCCGTCTTCTGATTTCTTTTCTTTAAGTTCATTTTTCTTTTTGTAACAATATTTGAAAAAATATCTCAGTTTCCCACAATAGAAACATTTTTTACCTTTAGTTTTGTTCTTAATCCTGCTCTTATCACTCCACTTACTTTTATTGTCATTAAAAGTTCTAGAGTGAAAGTTGAGTTTATTAGAACTCCCCCCTCTCAACAACAAGACTCCCTATTATCTCTCTCCATAGATGCAGATTTTATTTCTAGAGCTTTATTCCTTAGGGAATTTATGATCACTTCAATAGTGAGAGCATCTCTCCCATATTTTAAGGCAATTTTAATGTCTCTATATCTGTCACTAATAGAGTTTAACAGGACTACAACCAACTGATCTTGTGAAAGTTTTTCATCACAGTTGGCTAAATCTTGGGTCAATTTAGTAAACTTATTGATGTTGTCATCTAAGTCAATTGAGGAATCCATTTTAAAAGAAAATAATTGTTTTAACAGGAACCATTTGTTTAGAATGGTCTTAGTAACATATTTAGCTTCAAATTTGGTCCAAGTTCAGAAGCAATTTTGGTTCACCAATGGCTTTTATCACATTGTCAGATAAGTACAAGAAAATAGTGCTCTAGACAACCTCTTCAATTTCAGATTTCTTAGTAGATAAAATGTCTGGACAACAATATAAAAGGGACTCAATCAGGTGTCAATCAAGGATCACAGTAATCCACACAGTAGCACATGATTTCACAAATTTTATCATAGAAATAGCATATATCAAGCACGTCGGATGAAGACTCAAAGTAACAGAGATCACATAAACTGTTTCAGAGACTTCTCCTACAGGATCTTCCAGTTACACACCCGTACTGGATTTATCTCAAATGAGAATACGCAGAAGATCAAACCCTAGTCATCGCGAAGGAAGTCTCCAGAAATCCCCTCACTCAAGAGAAAATCAAAGGCCAAGTTAAAAGTCCAGTAAATGAACCGACTAAGGCACATTCTATATCCTCAATAAAGCAGCAAATCTAACGGTCCAAATTGTGCCAGATGTCAAGATCCAGTTAAGACAGCCCATTAAGAAAATCGTGTTTCCAAAATACGCCTCTTATTGAAAAGTTAGGGAGCACACCAATCAGGGTTCGAGTCTCAATAGATACATGTACATATGATTTACATAAACACAGTAAACAAAAATATTTTATTGTGCATGCATACGGTTACTAAAATAGAAAGTAATTATAATGATATTCTAGTGTATTATTGTCATTAGTTGATTCTTGCTTTTATAAAAACATTTAAAATTGTTAGCGACTATATATTCTTATTTTAAAAGGATTACTATTGATAGTAACTAAAACTCGAGATTTATATATATTTATGAAATAAAAGCACTGTCTATATGGTAGAAAAAAAAAATTAAAATAAATACGAATTACTTTTAATGCATTAGACTTGCAACAATTTGGTTTCTCAATCCTCCATTTCCGTGTAGTAGAAAAATATCAAATAAAGTTAAATTATATTTACTCACGAGAATTGAAATTGGAATTACAATAACCCCCCCTCCCCCCCCCCCCCCCCCCCCCCCCCCCCCCCCCCCCGCCCCTCCTTTTGAAGTGGAAGTCGAGACAAGGGGGTATCAATAATTAAACCATTGATCTCAATTATGAAAAATAATCCATAATCATTTGAGGCAAGGTAAATTGATATAATGATCTGTATTGGATAAGTTAAAAGAAGAATTTAGAAGGGCTAATTAATATATTTGCACCATATTTTAATGGCATGAACTGTTTATAATCTTTATTTATTGTCACACTTGTGTACTCAACTTTTCATTATATTTTTATCCTCAATATTCCATTAACCGGTGCGTCTTGAAGTTTCTGTTCAGAAGTTACGTTAAGTGAGAGTAAAAACACTTATTTTTCCTTGTATTTTTAAGTAAGCATAAAATTAATACAAAATTGCGAGTAAATATATGTTTTTCGTTTTAAAGTGTGCTAACAGACTTTTAGGATAAAATTGTTAATAAGGACAAGATTTGCTAATAATAAAAGGTTAAATATAAGAATGTAAAGACAAAAATTAGGAACGTAAATGTGACAATGACAGTTAATGTAGTTTATTATCGCGCGGTAATAATTAAAATATATGGTGTGAATATAACCACAATTTTCATCTGTATTTTTTTGCCTTTGGAAATTCTATCTCAGTATCTATCAACGTATATAAGTGGGGTGTTGTGGGGTGGAATGATGTTTTTCTTGCATATATATGTGCTGATAGACAAAAAATATTTATTTTCACAGACGAGTTATTTTCTGGGATAAGGGCAAAGTACCAAGGGATGGCAAAATGCACCATCCAGCTCCCCGTTTTGCGTCGCCCTTCCCAAACGAGGTTCAATAAATTTGATTTAGGTTTTCACCGAGACGATCTAAAATAAATTGTAATTGAGTTAAATGCAAGTCGAGCTTGATTTGCTTGGTGCATTACATGTTTCCTCCTGTTTATTAGCATTCAAGTTAAACTCTGTTGAGATCAAAATGATGACGCCAGAAATTTTCATTAATTTGTAAAGGACCAATATTGTTAAATAGTAAAGTTTCTTTAAAACTATTTCAAAAAGAATAATGTTATTTGCAGTCACTCACTACCGCAATCGCCCTATGTTTCATACATGTGACGGTTGGTAATTTGATGCTTTAATGTGGTAGTTTTTTATTGCCTTATACATCAAATCACTAACCGTCACATGTGTCATGTAGGACGACTACGATAGTAAACAATTGCAAATACCATTATTATTTCAAGAAACACACAACGGAATATCATAAGCCACATAATACGCGTAAAATAGCCACAACCATGAAAATTAGTACCTTGCGCAAAAATTTAACGAAAAAAAAAAAAGGACTATGGAAAGAAGAAAGAGAACAGAATTTAAGCAACATTTTCCATACACTTAAATTATCATTGTAGTTCAAATGTATCAAGAAAGAGTCCGTAACCTTTTTAGCTGCCTTTCTGCATCTCTACCCTACGTCCCAAGAGTCCAAATGCACTTTTTCCCACTGCCAATCTGTAAGTTCTCCTTGATGTCAAGGAAGATAGCTGCAAATTAAAATCATACCCCAATTGCAACCAAGAAGAAAATATATGTTGTAGTTTGAGGTTTCAATAAAGAATCTACAATTCTAGCGGCCTCTGTGCATGCCTCTCCCGCAGCCAAAACGCCCACCTCTGTTCTGATGCACATTTCTCCCACCACCACTAATACCTCGATCATGAGGTCTCTCTGCTGTTACAGGGGATGGCTGCAGATTAGGGTCATACCCCAATTGCGGAACATTAGGTTGAACAGCCTGCCCGTCCACATTTACAGGCAGAGAGGTTTGATGGCTCGGTAAACTCATTCCAAATGGTGACTGGTTGAACACATTTTGACCCATCAAGGGTGCAAACGTTGGGCCTCCACCAAAATTTGCTTGCCCAACTGGTAAAACAAAATTGAAAGGCAACCCGGGTACTGTATTACTTTGATGTTGCAGTGATACACCAGTTGGCAAAGGCATTTGATATAATTGTTGAGGACGAGTCTGTGGTAACCATGGAATATTGTTTCCGGGAAATCCAGTAGGAATGCCCATACTTTGGGGCTGTTGACACAGGAAACCATTATTCCAATTACCATTAGGAGGCCCTAAATCAGGAGCATGTGCCCTCCGTGCAAATGGAGGAACCATAGCACACCCGCCAGCCAATCCTCTGTCCAAGGATGCTCCAACTGGTGGGTTGACTAAATGCTGGTTATGATCAATTTGTAGCTTATTATCTTCTGCTGAAGCTTTCCCGGTTGCAACTCGATCATAGTTCCAGTTCCCAGATCGATTTTTAAATTGTTTTTTATCCTTTTTCTGTCCAAGCTTCGGCTCATTTTTGCCCCTTTTCTTCATTTTAAGCATCGCCCTATACTCGGCTTCCCTCTCATCATCTGAAAATTCTAACTCATCTGACATCTCTTCATCATTTTCATTTGAAGCATCGTACCCTTTCTGGTACATATTCTTATCATGGAGTACATGATTTGCAAACTCGGGAACAAAGGAGACTAATGTCCCTTGCCGGATGTCTGCAGGGACATCGATCTCTGAATTGTATCTCACAATATAGTAAGGGTTCTTCACTGGCCCAAAAACTTCATCCACTATTCCCAGTGCTGATCTGCTTTCAGTAATCCAAAGAATGGAACCCTCGTTCAGAGGGTTGTGATTCTCCACCCCTTCTACAATGACCTGTGCATCTATGATCTGTATCATGGAAAAATCAAATAGTTAAACAATTTGCACTTGCAAACTTCTGCCCATATTAAAATGTTAAGTGATAGAAGGCATCAGTTGCGCTTTATGTCTTATTATCAGTGATATTTTATTTTTATGAGCTCACTGATGAAACTGCTCCAACTGGCTGGATTTGATGATGTGGTTCCAAGGTTACATGCACAGAAGGAACCAGGGGAAGAACCTGCAAAAATAAATGAATACAATTAGTTTTAATTTTAACTTTTTGTCTCAGGTTCTGGAAAGATACAAAAAGTAAATAAAAGGGATCATATTCACTCCATCTTTGACAAATCATTGACTCATTTCTGAACCACCAACATTAATTAATATGTCTCTTGTGAAAAATCAATCCAGATTGTCAAGAATTTCACATATCTTTCATCAAATTCAGAATTCCTTAAACTAGGAGTCCGGGGTCAAAGCCTGATTCCCTTAACATATGGACGACAAAGCTCTAAAAGTCCCATAAAATTAAAAATTGTCCCCACTATGCATGAACTTATGAAACATCACTGTTCTCATAACCAAGTACCTATAATGGAAAACTATCAACATTTAATCGCACAACACTTGTGATGGAAAAAGTCAAATTATTAACATAGTCAACTACCAACAAATTCTAGTAGTTAAAACAACTGTGCAAGTAGTCTTCTTACAAAATCGTCAAGGTCACAAACAAGAGCATATATGATATATTATTTGCATTCAATTAATCATCTATTCTATGAATGGGGCAAACATGGCTAATATTTCTAATCTGTATTCATAGAGTGACTTAGCAGCCTCAAAAGTAACTGAATCATTCCATGGTACATGAAAGTTAGTTAGGTTACGGATCCAGGATTTGATTTGAGACCGGGCTACAAAATTTCAAGCCGGGCTACTGCGCAAAAAAAAAAAAAAATTTACACATGAAAAAACAGTTTTTTCAAAAAAAAATATAAAAACCTTTAAAAAAAAAAAAACTTGGACCTGAGTGGGGGGGGGGGGGGGGCTGCAGCCCAGCCAGCCCCCCAACTGTATCCGTCCCTGCCCCAGTTGACACACCAATTCTCATCATGCCAAAAGTATATAATCAGTAAGCTTAAAAAATGTTATGAATTTGATCGAAAGATTATGACAATAATTATATAAATAAGAACAAAACAAAGAACACAAAAATTTACGTGAAAATCCAAGAAGGGAAAAAATCATGAGCAGAGGAAGAAAAATTCACTATAATCAATAGCAATTGTGTTTAAAAGATCTCAATACTCTCAACTAAAATCTAAGGTTATCAAGATATTGAATCATATATTACAATACAAGTTGTAACTTATATATATATAAAACCCTAGAGAACAAGTTGTAGATGAGTAGAAGTTCAAAACGCGAAAACGTGTTTGGGCCGAATAACACTGCCGCTCGTCGCTCGAGCAAACAACAGGCGAAAACTTTCTGTTTGAAAACTGTTGGTGTTGCTCGAGCGAGCAGCTAGCGTTGGACTAGCGAAAATGCAGCAATAATTTTTCCAATACATAATTTCAATCTCTCCGAGACTACTTCAAATATAACTCCAAAACCCGCTGGAATTTGAGTCACGCTACAACAAAAGAGCATTTGAGTTCTTGTAGAATTTCAATAAACCATATGAGGTACCCTCCCATCGTATCATCTAAGAGATTAGTTGAGAAATATCACATTCACTCCAATATCCAAGAGAAGATCATCCAATTCTCATGTAAAGCATATTTTATTAACATGTACCCTTCCTGTGACCTGTGCTTGTAATCCTAGATCCTAATCCACTAGGCCACCAAATAAATATGATGAGTCAAATTGATATTCATACTATGTCCTGAAGACATGACCATACCAAACACATGCGTCCCTCTTATTTCATCTCTACGGGCGGACAGTGGTGTCATGTCAAATTCCCATGGCTAACTCAATCATTCTCAGCATATAGCCCCACAGGCCAAGCCGACGTATCTACCTCATCCAACATCTTAGGTGAAAGTCATTTCATCTTCTCTTACACAATATTATTTTTAGAATCAACGCAAGCTCAAAGTTCTTTTCAAAATGAGACTATTCTTAAACCTGTATTTTTTCTTGTCGTTTGGGAAATATATTGAAAATTAAACTGGTTAGCAGATTCTGGCCACTTCTGGTAGTCAAAACCAGATTCTAACCGCACGTTGGATTAGTTCATCAAGAACCCCATAATGCTGTGAATGCCTTTTTTTAACAAAAAAGTTCTGAATTGAATAACAGATTTGAATGGGCAATCTAGAGAGTATGTTGAGGCCCGAGGGCGATACCCGGTGGCAAAAAATCTGAGAGATTGAAAGGGGTATCTAAGAGAAACCCTCTTTACTCAGCTTCGATGTTAGCTTCCCTGCTGGAAATTATCACTCTAATTGACCGAAGAAATCAACAAGTTGTTTATTAAGGTGATTTAATTGAACTCAAGCAAAAGACAAATTCCAAGGCTATTAGAGAGGCCCGGTCTCTCCCCCTTTTCCTAACAGAAAATCAGTACTTGAATGAATCCTACATCTCCATTCCCCTCACATTTATGGGCATTTCCCTGCTACAATACTATTACACTTTTATCCTTCTCCTAACTAACTAAGTATAACACTCTAGAATAGTTGATGACTTGGATGCCCCAATATTGGTTGTATTCTTGCAATCTAATTGGATATCTATCAGTATCATCTTCTTTTTCTTCATTGTGGCACTTTATTTTCTTGATTTTTCTCAGGAAATCCATGGCTCGGTTTGCTTCAGAAAGCATACGCAGATGAAATAAGAAAAGGGAAAACTTAGGCAGAAAAGAGTCTCTCTCAAGATTTCTTTATGTGCTGTGATGTATCTCAAAGAAGTATTGTCAAAATCTTCAACCAATTTATGTATAATAGGATTAATTATCTGAATGAAAAGGGAAAACTTAGGCAGAAAAGAGTCTCTCTCAAGATTTCTTTATGTGCTGTGATGTATCTCAAAGAAGTATTGTCAAAATCTTCAACCAATTTATGTATAATAGGACAAATTATCAGAATGTTTATATCCCAGCATCACCCATAACTAGAGATCGCATGCATTACAAATTACCAAAACTAGAACAAAACTTACTTCTCTGTCTGCATAAATGATTTGGGGTAGTCCAAACAAAACAGTTATATGGGAAATTTAAATTTTCACGATCAGTCTATATCACTAATAATAGCAAGGCAGACAACAAGGACGAATAAACATCTAAGAACTAGATTGCTTACCTTAAGTTCATTCTTCGACCTGATGGGCCCTGCCATACCCCTTCCACCATCTTCCTCCTCGTCATCATCAATCCAAGCAACCATCTCATCTGCATCAGACACCTCGCCTTCTTCTATGTCCAATTTTCTCCCAGCAACCCCATCCTCATTATCTGCTATCTTCTCGTCCCCACTGTCCTCCTCTCCTTCATCTTCATCCTCTTCGTCACTACTAGAAGATGACGACAAAGACAATGAACTCTTGCTTTCTGACTCCAAATCACTATAACTCTCATTGTCATCATTATCAGAATCACCAATCCGCATGTCGTTCCCATTATCAATCACTATATTACCACGCTTGAGCTCATCAACATGGAGACTCGTGTGCTGACTCACACCCTCACAATTCTGTGCACAATTATCATTGGAATTCACTAAGTCCCCACTTTCAAAGCCAACACTATTGCAATCATCGATCCAACAAGACTTTTCAGCACTCATATCACCGACTTCTTCTACTCCACTTGCTAAGTCATTTACAATGACACCAAGTGAAGTCGAGCCATTTGACCTGTCCAAAGTAACTGCTCCCATCCCTTCACCAGTCGAACACCCAAAATCAGCCAACTTCCCACAAAACCCATCTCTTTTCAGATCCTCCTCAACCTTATTAATCTCACAAAATCCATCCGTACCCTTTTTGACAACCCATATTTCACCATCTTCTTGGCCGGAGCCCTCCATCGATCCCACCTCACCACAAAATCCATCTCCATTTAACTCCTCTAGAACCAGAGTTTTCCCACAAAACTCATCATTACCGACTTCCAAACTCTTTTCGACAATCCCAAATTCAGCGTCTTTTGAGCCAAAATCAACTAGGTTTTCTCCCAAATCAGCCATTATTGAATCAAAATCAAGAGACTAATCAGCAAAAGACAAAGAGAAGTCCTCAAGACCTGGAAGACAGAAATCAAGTTGGTAGTTTAGTAAAAATAGTTTCTTGGGTTTCGGATAAAGATTCGTTTTTTGAGGTTATCTTCTTCAGTAATGGAATCATGTAAATAGCTCACCGTGGTTGTATTAAATTTAGGGTTTTGGAGTAAACGTCATGGTTGTCATACTGAAGAAGAGCCAAGTTTATATATGTACGTGTAGACGCATAAAGCGATATTTATGGAACGGGGCTTTGCAAGGGCAAATCCTCTTAAACCCTGGCAACCATGCTGGGGGGCTTTTCGAATAAAGTTGAGGGAATTGCAGATACGGTTCCCAACCTTTCTTTTTTAGTACTTTACCCAAATCTTTAGTATATACAATTAACACTCCCAACTTTTGAAATAGTAGCAGCAGAAGGACAAAATGATGGAAATCGTCAGTTCATCAGTTAGTTGACCTTAAAACATGGATTTTTTTTTACCAATTAAAATTAGGGTTTTTTTGTCAATTCACATTGTGGAAGATGATGGTGCCCAAAATGACAAAGGGTAATTATATTCATATTGCACCACATTTTAATTGTATGTAAGATTCTTAATCCTTATTCATTATGACATTTATATTCCTAATAATTTTTCATGTAATTCTTATCCTCAAACTTTTCATTAGTTAACACACTTTATATTTGATAATAGTTTTATGTCCAAAAGTCTATTAAAAATGCCAAAATGGAGTAAAATAACTCATTTTCTCATCATATTTTTAATAAATAAATAAATAAATGTGCGTAAAAATATTTTCCCTCATTTCAAAGCATAAAAATATAATATTTTGATATAAATCATTATCAAAGACGAAATGTACTAATTAATGGAATGTTGAAAATAAGAATTAGACGAAAATGTTTAAAAAATAAATGCTACAATAAATAAAGATTAAGTAGTTTAACTACAATTAAAATGTGATGTATCAAATAAAAATTATGATGTTTGAATAATCAGCCATGCTTGGTGTATAGGTAGGGGTTCACAAAACCCCTACCGATAGCTCACAACATGGGGTGGGTGGGTTATTTTTTGGGAATATTTTTTTCATGGTGGACCCCACATATTTAGAGTATTCTGTAGGGATTTTATAAAGAATTTTTCTGTACAAACAGAATTATTCTTAAATAATTCCATCCAATGACAAAATGTATTAAGTTGACACAAGAGGATGTCTCAAGAATCATGGACGGATGGAAGGAAAGCTAGACAACCCAATCGCAAATAGAGTTTTGAAACCTTTTTTTATTTTTTTATATACCTCCCATGTCTTAAAAATTGCAGTCCGCGTAAAAAAATGCAACTCAAGCCTAACCTTAAATCCAAGCCTCCCAAATTCTTCTTGGCAAATGCACAAAAGTTTTAATTCCAAAAATTACTGTCTTTGTCAATCTCATTCTTGACTCTTTATCTTTAAACACTTATTTTTGAATTAATAGTGATTTGGTAGAATTCGTGTTGATTTTATTTTGGGAAAATTGTAGCTAAGGTACCAAACATTTTGTTTAGTAGCGGACTTGACTCAAACATTTTATTTGTGTCACCGGAGGTACCAAACCTTTAAAAAATCGTAGGTTCTGTCCAAAATGACGATTTCCATATGTTTGACCACCAAAACTAATACTTGAGCCCAAAAATGAAAAATTTAATAATTTTCCCCAAATAAATAAAGGGCAATCTAGCCATTACACATTTTTCCTTCTATTATTGCACTTCACTATTCATTTCCCTCCATTTTCACCACTATTAATATCATTTTCTCTCCCACAGTTAGTTAGAAAAATCAATACGTACATGGAGATGAATGTATGCAAATGTGGTTCATCGGTGCAGATGAAGACCTTGTGGACGAACCTGAACCCATGAAGAAGATTTCTCACTTGTCCTCCACGCCAAGATTTGGGAGGATGTACCTTATTTGTGTGGTGTGATCCTCCAATATGTGAGAGATCTATGAAGTTGATTCCTTGTCTATTACATGCTAGGGGGGAATGGAAGAAGAAATCAACACTCTTCAAGCAAAGATACCAAATGTGTGGAAGACTTGGCTGTTCGAATTTGCATGTGGAGTGTTCGTAAAATGGTTTGTACCTAGGTATATTGGATAGGTTTGTGGGATGGGGACATTTAGCTTTAGAAATTTGGGTTTAGGGTTTTGGTGTGGAGGGTTTGTGTTAGATGTGATGAAATGTGGGCGTAAAAATGTGGTTGTATTGTACCTTTTTTCCTTGAAATAAAGTGTCCCTTTTTGTATTATTGCTAGTAGCTTTCAGTTTCAATTTCAACTCTTCGTTTAATGCGAAATTAAATATCGGATCACACTCCAAACTTTTAGTAGATGGTGCAGCATAGGTACCAAACATTTTAATTAATCACATCATAAGTACCAAACATTTTGTAATAGTTGACAGTACCAAACATTTTGTAATAGTTGCACAAACAGTATCAAACCTTTGGTAAGATATGCAGAAAAAGTATGAAAGATTTATACATAGTTCCTAATCGCAGCACCTCAGATTTGATGAATATAATTTGAAAACCTAATGAAAACACAGTATAATGCAAGACATTCCAAACTTTTGAACATTTACCAACTCTTCACCAGTCTCGCAGTCAACCACATTAACATCATTATGTTCTATTTCATCTCATGGCAACTCCAAAACCTCAAATACAAGCAAGCAATAAAATTTAACCATCCTATTATCACCAAGCAACTTCACTACATTCATGAAATTTGAATCGTTAACCAATCAGAATGATACTTCACTCAATCTCTTTTTCTTTATCTTATATAAATATCTGATTCTATCAAAATATCCCAACATCTTTATGACATTGTCCAAAAGAAATCTATTGAAACAATCAGGGTCAACATAGTTTAGATAACTTATTTTCTCATGCTCGTACACAAAATTTCTCATCTTTCCAAATAAAAATCCACCATCATGAAGGCATATGCTGAAGTACTTTCAATTTTTTTCTAAACAAAACAATGAAAAAATAAATTAAGCCCTAACATTTTTCAGTTTGAGCAATGCATATGTACTAAACAAGATATTACACAGTATATTAAGTTTCAAGTCATCAAATCACTCAACATTTTCACATTTCCCAATACATGAAGACAGTTAATACACACGACTAGTAATCACAGTATTTTATTCCTAAATAGGAAAAAAAAAAAAAAAAAAAAGAGAGCACGCTTACCATTCACAGGTTGGGAAAGAGAGCCTCAAATATGGGCTCCAATATTTAATGGATGGTCATCATCCCCTTCCTGGATTTTTGCAGGATCCTTAGTGAATGATGAAATGAAGAGGTGCGTTAATTAATTTTGAAGGGAAATGTGTAATGTCAAGATTGCCCGTCACTTATTTAGGAGAAATTATTAAATTTTTCATTTCTAGGGTCAACTAACGATTTTGGTGGTCAAACAAACGGAAACTATCATTTCGATTTATATGTAATATTATTTTATAAAAATTTATGTGGTTGAAAATGAGAGAGAGAGAGAGAGAAATGAAATGAAATGTATATGGGACTTTAATTTGCCCATTTTTTTGCCAATTTTTCAGTGTCATTGTATTGATTAATGTTTGAATTAAACTAATGATTCTCTATTGTTATGTAATCTGATTTGGGATTTTCTCGATCCACTTATTTTTCTTTTTTTCTTTTTTTTTTTGTACTGGAGTTTTAATCTTGTATTTTGTCTTCCATTTTTTCTAATTATGTTTAATTATTTTTTAAATCAAAGTCGACAATTAAGTTTAACCACATATTTTATTAGATCCACAATTTTTAACCTCACATTTTATCAACTTTTATCAAAATCTACTAATTACACAACCTACAATATTTCTAATAAATATTCAATTTTTACATTTCGCTAATTTTTATACCAAAAATACTATATAAGAAGTAAAAGGATAATCTTAAAATACCTTGTCTCGGAATGCTATTCAAATCATTAGCTACTATCACTCCTCCAAACACACGCTTCTTGTTCTATTCAAATCATCAGCTACTATCACTCCTCCAAACACGCAGCATTGACAACTCAATTATCGCAAAAGAATCTCCAACTCATAGTTCATTCATAATAGTACAAAATCTCAATTCTGAACTTTGCCTCCCAGAGAATTTCGCATTCCATTCCAATCCATAGATCAATGTTCTTCATACCATCTCTCGTTTTAATCCTTGTTTTCTGTCAAAAAAATCTGCTTTATACATCTAATCTATCGTTCCTCAAGGACATCTAATCTCTTGATTAAATTCATTTTGCGAGTAAATTTGAAAGCTTCAAATCATCCATTTGTGAGTTCAAGGTCACAGCCTGTTTATTTTTTCTCATGTAAAAATTAGATTTTCCATTCAAACAGTTAACACGAATATTCATATTGTTGATAGTAAACCACCACAGTAAACTTGCTTGTATAATTTTAGTTGTTTGTCTTCATGGTTACTATTTACACTCATTAGCGCCTGATTGAGCTCCATTTTTCGTTAAAAATACATTTTGGAATTGTAGAGTGATGGAAAATGTGTGGTTAAAAACAAGAAAAAAATTTGGCTTTATTTTTATCGTTTTTAGTAAAATCAATATCGAGATAAATATAACAGTATAAAATGAATATTTTATTTTATTACATGCAAATATGAATTTTTACTGACTTTAATCTCTATAAAACAATGTTTAATATTCATGGGGGCCCCATATTTGAAATTTGCATAAGACCCCGAATATAAGGGTAAGTTATATTGGACCATATGTATTATTCGCGGACCATATTACCCAATTAACTTACCCGTAAATTTATAAACTTTAATTTAACGCAAATTTTACTCGTTTTGACAAATTTCAAATGTTTTTAAAAATGGGTTAATTTCAGAAATGATCACTAAAGTTACATGAAAATTATAAAATGGTCACTGAAGTTCAAAACTTTCATGAACGACCACTCAAGTTTTAAATGCTTTCAGAAATTGTCACTGAAATTTAAGACTTTCACCAATGGTCACTGAAGTTTAGGGAATATTTCACTAACGGTCACTGAAATTACAATAAGTTTCAGGAACGGTCACTGAAAAGTTATGCATTTTTTCTATTTTTTAGACGACTTTCGGCCACTTCCGACCACCAAAATCGTCGAATTTTGATACAGTAGAAAAGCTCACAATCTCCTCTTCAATTACCATCCAAAAATCTCCCCCGAATTCCAAACTATTCGACCGAAAAATCGCAGCAAAAGTCGCCCAAAAAATTGAAAAAATCTACCCAAATTTTTCAAATTTTTTGGGTGACTTTCCGGTAACTTCCGACCACCAAAATCGCCGGATTTTGATACCGTTGGAAAGCCCACAATGTTCTCTTCAATTACCACCCAAAATATTCCCCAAACTCCAAAAGATTCGACCGAAAAATCACCGCAAAGTCAACATGAAAAATATAAGCAGATTTTCGGCCTTTTTGGGTAGCATAAAAAATATTGGCAGAAAATCACCGCAAAGTCAGCTACCCAAAAAAGTCGAAAATCTGCCTATATTTTTCATGCTGACTTTGCGGCGATTTTTCGGTCAAATCTTTTGGAGTTTGGGGGATATTTTGGGTGGTAATTGAAGAGGACATTGTGGGCTTTCCAACAGTATCAAAATTCGGCGATTTTGGTGGTCGAAAGTTGCCGGAAAGTCGCGCAAAGTCGCCCAAAAAATTTGAAAAATTTGGGTAGATTTTTCCAATTTTTTGGACGACTTTTACGGCTATTTTTCGGTCGAATCGTTTGGAGTTTTGGGGAGATTTTGGGTGGTAATTGAAGAGGAGATTGTGGACTTTTCTACGGTATCAAAATTCGACGATTTTGGTAGTCGGAAGTGGCCGAAAAAGTCGTCCAAAAAACAGAAAAATGCATGACCGTTCAGTAACCGTTCCTGAAACTTTTTGTAATTTCAGTGACCGTTAGTGAAACATCCCCTAAACTTTAGTGGCCGTTGGTGAAAGTCTTAAACTTCAGTGATCATTTCTGAAAGCGCCTAAAACTTGAGTGACCACTCATGAAAGTTTTGAAATTCAGTGATCATTTTGTAATTTTCATGTAATTTCAGTGACCATTTCTAAAATTAACCCTCTTAAAAATACATCTAGTTGCTTGAATTTCGAACTCAATTTTACATGATTCTTGGGATACACCCATTTAGCGTGTATTTATTTGTTAATTGCTAATTTGTTATTGATAATAGTTATTATTCAAATGATTTTTTTTAGTATTGTTGCTTTGCCGACATATTAATTTTTAATTATTTGATTGTTGTTGCTGACTTATTGTTAAATTGAATTGTTGTTGCTTTGACAGTTTACTATTGAATAACTTATATTGTTGTTGTCCAGTCGACTTAATGTTGGATTGTTTTTTTCTTATTATTAGTTCGTTGTTGCGTTGTCTTCTCAGTGTTTCTTCCTTTTTTTATTATCAAAAAAATAAAATAAAATAAATTATATCTTTAATCACCGTATTAATTACTTTATGCTCAAATTCATCCAAAAACACGTGCGAACAGACACTCCCTCCGATCTAATTTTTTTCACTTCTTAACAGTTTTATTATTAATTTTTTTTTTCATTCGATGCTATATTTTATGCTATGACTATCTATTTTGAGTGATTCAAAAATCTATTAGAAGTTTGCAATGCGGCCATGATAAATATGTTACGGATGATGTTTAAATATCGAAAAATATCTTGCATAAATTATTGAATGCAAAATCATGATTATTAATTTTTCTTTTTATTTCTTTTACTAATCAATATCAATGTAAAAATTTATGAAGTTTAAACCATTATTATTAGTTCAATTATTGTGGCCTTTTTCGACTTGTTATTATAAACTAGTCATTTATTAATTTTAAATTCGAAAGATGTATTTCAAAGTTTGTCGTGGTTATTTTGAAAAGATAACAAAAATCTCACCCGATGAGTGAAGAAATATAGCCCTCGAATAAGCCAAAAGAGGTATCACAAAAATAAGTATTAAAAGAAAAAAAAATATCTAATTTTGTTGTCCTTCAAAAAAATGACATATACATATACTTTGCATTCCAAAACCTTGTTGCTTAATTTAGTTTATGTAGAAAGATAAGGATACACTAGTTGTTTTATAGACGCGATTGCATACAAATGACAATAATACGCCGTTTCTTGTAATAACTTAAAGCAGTAATATAAATAATTTTATAATAGTAATTGTACTCAAAAGTGACATGATCTTTTTTACGGTTCTCCTTCAAAAAATTGACATTTTTCTCCATAGTAGATGAGACGTTAATACACATTAATTCATATGCAAGACAAATAAAGTGTTATATCATGTCACTTTTTAATGTAAAGCAAAGTTTGGATTTATATTCATAGTTAAATTTTCATGAAGATCTTGTATGCATTTGTATGCATTTCTTTAATTGATCAAAAAAAAAAATTAAATAAGATAGCTAGTATGAGACTTTCTTTAAAAAAAAAAAAAAAAAAAAAGTGGCATAACATGTGAGTTCCATCATTTTAATTCATACGCAAAGACAAATACATTTTTAGCTTAGCTTAATTTATTAAAAAATGACATAACATTTTATGATGGAGAAAGTAACATATATCACTTTTAATTTTTTTTTAAAAATCAGTTTTTTTTAATTAAAAGGTGCACTTATCTACACTTTTCATATGCTTTTTCAAATACTCCTGATTTTAAGGTATTTTTGAAAGTTGTCCATTTTTAAAAGAACTTCTTATTTCGAAAGTATTTATAGAGAAAATCACATTGAACTATTTCCGGTTGATTTAGGTGTGAAAACCCGAGCTTATTTCAACCTAATCTAATCAAATAATTCTAAAAAGAAAGAGAACTTCATACAAAAATGTGTGCGAGTCGATTTTAGACCGGTTAGAATCCTAAACTTGCTTAAATAACTGATATATTAGCCTAAGTAGGAATGGAGTTGCTCCAAAAAAAAAAAATATTAATCTTTTTTCAATCCTAAACCACGATGGATAAAATAAAAAATAAAAAGAAGAAGAAACTGATGTTTTCGATTTCAACCTTTCTTCATCCTGTACCAGTACCTGTAGCATAACTCTATCTGAAATAGTACAGTGGGATTTCCCATGTTAAAACTGCAAAATTTTGCTTTCCACCTTTCTTCATCTTGCATTAATATCTGAAATAGTACAGAAGGATTTTCCATGTTAAAACTGCAAAATGTTGCAGACATTGGTAATTAAGGGACATCATATGGATATGGGGATCATTGTGCTAATTAGGGGTTGTTGGGCATCATTTATTTTTACTTGGCCTTGGTCCCATACTACGGCTCACGCTATCATTTATGTGTCACCAGTTTCATGTTGCCATGGTGGAGTTCGAGGCATTGAACCGCTTACCTCCCTTATAGGAGTCTTAGGGTCCGTTTGATTGCAGGGTGGAAAATGGGTGGAAAATGAATTGGATTTCAGGGAATTGAATTGCTTGGAATTATTTTACCGGGAATTGAATTAAAGGTGTTTGATTGGTATAATTTTCCACATTTCTATTATAATACGTTTGACTTTATTTTTCATGCAAATTGTCAATTAAATGGATAAATTTTTTTACCATTAGAGATAAAATATGTTTAGATTGCAAAAAAAAATAATTATAATAATAAAATAATAATAAAATTATTTTTTATTTTTACGTTTGGCTCTATTTTGCATGAAATTTGTTAATTAAATGGATAATTTTTTTTACACTTTATCTTAGAATTTGTTTCTATTGCTAAAAAAAAAAGGTCAAAACCAATTCCCACCAAATAGCAAGAAATTGATTTCCACGGAATTACGCTTCAAGTGGTTGTACCTTGAAAAAGGTTGGAAACCGATTCCATGAAAAATAAAGGCTATCAAACAGCGCAAAAGCAGGAAGTTGGAAAACGATTCCTAGTTCCCGAGAAAATTTTCGCTATCAAACAGAGCCTTAAGGTCAATCCCTCGATCACTTGAGAAACTAGGAGTCTCTTTTTCTTTTGTTAATTTTATTTTTAAACATGAAGACTTGAGCTGGTGGTGCCACATAAGATGGTGTTATAGCACCAGTAATACTACATAGCATTATTTTAAAAAGAAAACAACCTAAAATAGTCATGCAAAGAGATTGAAAAAAATTATGAAAAAAAAAAAAAATTACTATCACAAAATGGCAAGCCATCAGTAGTACGAAAGTTTTTATACAGCGAACAACCCAGTATTCACAAATTAAATGAAGAAAGCTGTCAACTTTCGAAATTCCCATGATGTTTTAATTCTCACACGGTACAATATTAAATAGATACAGCAAAAATACAGCTATATTTCTCCAACTGCAACGCTGATCAGGCATGTGAGCAATTAATTAGACAACCATATGTACCAGTCAGACAGAGACATATGACTAGCTAGCAAATGACATTGTAATCCTTTTTTTAAATGTTACATTTTAATCTATGGATTACTTATTATTTATCTTGTAATTCTTTGTAATTTTGGGGTACGTAACAAGTCGTTTTTTTTTTCCTCTTAAAATATGATTTGTAGTGCAAATCGGTTATTGAAGTGATATCGTAAAATTGTAGTCTTATATTTTATTCATCTTACAATTATTTCATAATTTGAGGTAAGCGAAAAAGGTGGTACCGGTGATTTGTGGTGGGGTTGAATTTTTTTTTTTTTTTTAATACATATTTTATATTTATTTACATGTAGGTTAAAACATTTCTCAGTGTCCCGTCAATCGTGTTGTTAGTTTTGAATAACGGATGTCACTTTTTGGATGGATTGGGAACAATGTCATCAATTTCAAGATTGTTTTAAATCAGATAAAATTGATCTCATGTCCTCAATGAACATGATCTTTCTACTGCAGACATGACATGAGAACTTTATTTATAGTTCTCTAAATTTATGACCGCTTCAGAGAACTATAACTAAGGTTCTTCTGCTATTTTAGTATTTCAATAAATGCATAATTTTGTTTAATTTCTTGAGCAATGCATTTAACTATCTTGATTGCAGGGTGTTATATGGACCGCCTGGGATGCACTAGGATGTGATCTGTGGCACGATTAATAATGTGACAAAAGGAGGCAATTTTATGTTATCCCACCTAACACGCATGTTTTATGAACAGAAATTTTCCTTTGGGAGAATGGAAAATTTAGGTTCATTGAGTTGGTGATAATTAGACAAATTTGTCACATCTCTTTTCTTTAATTTAATTAAACTTATATCACTGATTATATTTTATATACATACACCTTTGGTTTATGGAATTTGATTTTCCAATGAGAAAGAAAATAGCTGCTATAAATTAATGCTATTATTAAAAAAAAATTAAATAATTAAGGAATTTAATAAATGGGTTGTAACCTATGAAGTAGCCTTTTATTATGTATAAAATATTTTTTTTTTAAAAAAAGGAAAAATACCGAAATAGATAGTAATTTCTTCTAATTTTTCCCATAAATAATGTTAATAATTAGAACATCCAATTCCTCTAATTCAATAATCTGAAACTTCTTCTAGTACAAAGCTAATCTCCAAGTCATAGTAAAAAAAAAAAAAAAAGAATGAGTAAATGTACTAAAGTCTAAAACAAATAAATAGTAGTAACATGACTGTTAAAAACTCCGTGAAGATGCGGAGTACTAATGGTTAGACGGTAAGATCGGTGCACATTTAGTTATTTCTTGAAAATTAGGATTTCATCGATATGACCTTAGAATGGCACCACAGAAAGTACACATAATGGCTCTCCAAGACTTCACATAAAATGGTACATAGCAGAACCTCGTTGCAGTCTTCATGTCGGCAACGCTAGCGCCGCCGCCGCACCTGGAGCATATTCCGGCAGCTGGTTTACATCTCCTCACCTTTCTTGTCTGATCAACCAGAAAACAGAAGCAAACCATTTCGTGTTTTTTTTATGCTCAAGAATTTGAATACAAAATGTAGTAGTTGGGTTTTTATGTGTGAAAGGGCATCTATTTATATAGGAGGCTTGAGAAGAGAGGGGTCGATGGTGGTGCATGGACCAGTACAAGTTGCATTGGATTGGATGTTTATGTTGACTTTTGACCGAAGAAACTGATATTTAAATGTAATTAATAAGTTTAGAATTATTTTTTAATTAGATTTCAACAGTCAGCGGAATTGAATATTATAATAATGGAATATATGCATGAGGGGGAAAAAAGGAAAAAAAAATTGGATTTTTCCATATGCACAGAAAAAATACAGAAGCTGTACATAATAATAATATGGATGGTGGGCCTATGTGAATTATATATGAGGAAATTACATCTAGAAAAGTATTTAAAGATCCAAAATCAAAATTAAGATATATAGTTTATTTATACAAAAATCAGGTTTTAATTATAATATTATAAAATATTATAATATTAAATAATAATATTAAAAATTCTAATCAATTAAACCCTAATTTTTCATTATCCCCTCCTCCTCCTCTCTCTCGCTCGCCCTTTCTCACTCTCACTCTCTTCATCCCGCCGCTGCAACCCCGTCGCCACCTCCTCTCTGTTCTCCCAGATGCGACGCAAAACAGAAGCAAAGTGGCGTGAAGCAGATGCGACTGCGATGCGGAGCGAAGCAGACGCGACTGTGAAGCAGATTTGGGGATTGTGGTGCAAGGGTGATTTGGGGATTGTGGTGGTGCAGGGGATTGTGGTGATGGTGGTGCAGGACGATTTAGGATTTGGCGGTGGTAATGTTGTGGGGATTGATGGTGGTGCAGGGCGACTGTGGGGATTATTGGCGGCGACTGTGGGGATTATTGGCGGCGACTTGAGGATATGGTGGTGGTTGTGTTTTGTGGCGACTGTGAGGATTGTTGGGGGTAGCGACTGTGGTGTAGATGGTGTTGATGCGATGATGGAGATGGTGGTGGTGTGGACGGTCGCAGGGCGAGGGTGAGGTGGTCAGGCGTGATTCCTTTACTGTTGCGGTGGCGAGGCGGTGGTGGTGGTGGTGGTGTGGACGGTCGCAGGGCCAGGGTGAGGGTGGTCAGGCGTGGCTCCTTTACTGTGACCATGGTGGTTCCTTTACTGTGACCATGGTGGTTCTTTTACTGTTGCGACGGCGAGGCGGTGGTTGCGGGGTGGTGGTCACAGACTTGTGACCAAGTATTGGTGGTGGATTTTGATTGGGATCGGTTTGTGACAATAAAATTCAATAAATTGTGACTAATAAATTAGTCTGTGACCTATTAAATTCTGAGTTGTGACCTCGGTGAGAAATTGTGACCTATTAAAATTCATATTTGTGACTTCGAAATTAATTGTGACCTAAGAAATTAATCTGTGACCTATTAAAATTTTGATCTGTGACCTCGAATATAAATTGTGACCTATTAAAATTTCAATTCGTGACCTCGAAAATAATTTGTGATCAATAAAAATTTTGATTTGTGACCTCGTAATAATTTGTAATTAATTAATTTGATAATATGTGACCAATAAATGTATTTGTGACCAATTTGTACAAATTTGTGACTTTTATATAATTAATTAAATCATAAATAAAATTTAATAAAAACCTTATTTTTGAATTTTGAAACTTATTACCTTATTATTGAATTTGATATACTAAAAACCTTAGTTTTGTATTGTTCCCATTATATATTGCCAACAAATCTGAGCCCCACCTGCTTGTGTGTTATATAAAACATTTACAGCTTTCCTTTTGTAAGTGTAGCAAAGCCCAAACTATTTTATACTTTCCCTTGTTCTATTGTGAATTTCCAAAATTTTGATCTTGAACCTTATGGAAGAATAATATAACACTTACTGCTAATCTCTTTGATTATACGTTTGATCATATGTTTTTCTATAATCAAGAAGAATAATTCAGGTTTGGGAGTGTCTTCTGACATTGAGTATTTTTACTGGAGAATGTTAATTATTTAGCGACATTAATGATTTATTAGATTTTGACGATCAAGTTAGCTATTGTATATTCAGATAGAAATTTAGTAAATTAAATGCAGTTTTTGGTGGGGGTGGAATGGCTATGGGTTTATACTAAAAATAATAATTATATTAGTAAATTGTCACGTAGATGTCATTATGGTATACGTGATTGACAAACAATATGGATTACGCTGAAAATGTGCTCGCATAAACTAAAATAGATCATGTTTAACAAAATTTTCTCTCCAATACATATTTATGAATATCTAGCTGACATGGTGATAATATTTTACAAAACAAATTCTCTAACAATACGGCATATTTGTAAATACTAGTGAGGTGAACATGTGTTGCACGTTAGTCGGTTAATTTTAAAAATAAGTGTACTAAATTTGAAAGAATTTCATTTATAAATGTGAATATATTCATAAGGTGGTTGGAATTGACTTACTTTTCATCTCTTTTCTTTTTAAATTTATTATTCTTGATAAATATTTGGTATTCAATATATTTAACTTTTCGTTACAACTATTTATTTAAATTTATAATATTTTGTATCCAATTTTATTAATGTACAACTGTAAACATCATAGTAATGCAATTCTTTTCCACAAAATAAGCAAACAATTGTCAATGTTTATATACTTTTATTATACGAGACATAATTGTGAGGAACTCAATTTACAGGATGATTTCTACTCTATAAGATCAAATTAGTTAAATGTTATTTTATTGATAAATCACTTAACTAAGCAATGAAGTTATTCATATATTTGGAATGTTTTTCAAATTTGGAACATTAAATTCTTATATTTCTATTGAATAAATGGCATAATATAATATATATATATATATATATATATATATATATATATATATATATATATATATATAAACAACCTATTATTTCACATAATAATCTCATACAAAAATTTACCACAAAAATAAATAGACAAATATGAAGCAAGATGTATAACAGTCAAAATCCACTTACAATCTCCCATAAAGCGAATGGGTTGCTTGTTCCTAGAGCAGTCTGGAAGTGCTCATTGGTAATAATCATGGAGATCTCGACTTGTTGACATTTCTAGAGTCGAGTAAACTTGTATTAACCTGAAATGGGTATTTTGTTCAAAAAGACTATTCTAATGTTGGAATGATCAAGTTATATACTATTCAGGATGATTCTAATAATAATAACAAATCGTTTGCTTATATGATTGACTCATTTACTTTATGGCTTTATAGATTAGTATACATAGGTATTAGCACTATGGAAAAAAAAGGTTAAAAATGGTAATGTCATGCAAACTTAATAACTTAGATAAATGTGAAACTTGCATTAAATTTAAGATGATTAAAAGGCCATTTCATAATGTAGAAAGAACATCTCAATTATTTGAACTTGTACATATTGATATATGTGTATTGAATGACATGCTAACAATGGGAAGTAATAGATATTTCATTATATTCATTGATGATTGTTCTAGATATATTTATATTTATTTTTTAAACACATAAAGATGGAGCATTTAATGCATTGAAGTTATATAAAGCGGAAGTTGAAAATCAATTAGGAAGAAAAATAAACCTATCGAATGAACCTCAAAGAAGCAAAAGAGTTAGAAAAGAAAGTGGTTTAGGATCACATGAAATAGATTCCCAACTTATATCTCTCTACTTTGTTGAGGGAGATATGAAGGATGTTGTAAAAACAAATTTTTTTGTTCTTCAAGTTGAAAGTGGCCTTAAGACTTATAAGTTATAAAGATTGTCTTTTAGAGATTGTATATTTTGGAAAGATGCAATAAATAATGAAATGAATTTTATTATATCTTCCAACACTTGAAAAATTGTTGATTTACCAAAAGGATATAAACATATTGGTTGCAAATGGGTGTTTAGAAGGGAATATAATTCCGATTGTACACTTAATACCTATAACACTAGATTAGTAGCTAGAGGATATTGACAAAAGGAAGGAATCGACTATTTTGATACATATGCACATGTGGCTAGGATAACCTTGATAATGATCTTGTTTGCATTAGCATTAATATTTGATTTACGAGTTCATCAAATGGACATGAAGAATGCATTCATGAATGGGGTCTCGATGAGGAAGTCTATATGTAACAATCAGACGGATTTGTTCTGAAAATGAACATAAGGTATGAAAATTAGTTAAGTCTTTTATATGGATTAAAACAAGTATATAAAAAAATGGTATAAGAAATTTGACACTACTATTATGTCACATGGTTTTACTATAATCATAATTTGGTTGATAAATATTTGTATACCAAAGTATATGATAACATTATTACATTTATATGTCTTTATGTGATTGATATGTTAATTATTAGTAGTGATATGGAAGGAATTAAATAAACGAAGATGTTTCTATCTTCAATTTTCAAAATGAAATATCTTGAAAAAGTGGACACTATCCTTGGTATTAAAGTTAAGAAGAATAGCGATGGTTATTGTCAATCACATTATGTTGAGAATGTAATAAATAAGTTCAAACATTTGAACATTAAATAGGCAAATACCCAGTTGGATTCAGAGTATCAAGTTAGTAAAGAATGGTGGAAGAGCAATAGCTCAAATTGACCCCATGTTTGAGCCCCATTAAATTTATAATACGTTTTTCTCTCTCTTTTTTAATTCACATTCTCCAATAAAATAATATTACATATAAATCAAGATCTTTTCCTTCTTTTTTAACCACACATTCTCCCAAAAAAAATACTATTCCAAAAATTATAACATGAAATAATGTGGCTCAAACAGTGGTTGAGTATTTAAGTGCAATTGGAAGTCTTTTGTATGCGGTACAATGTACAAGATCGGATGTTGCATTTGTCATGAGTAAACTAAGTAGGTTTACTATCAATCCAAGTTTGAAACATTGAAAGGACATAGGGAGGGTTCTTGATTACTTAAAGAAAATTAAAAAAAACATTGGACTACAATTTACAAAGTTTTCGATTATTCTTGAAGGATATAGTGACGCTAGTTGGATATTAAGTGCGGGATAATCAAGTCTATTTCAAATTTGGTGTTTACTCTTGGACGAGGTACAATTTCTTTGAGGTCTAAAAAATAGGCATGTATTACACACGCAATGATGGAGTCTGAATTTGTAGCATTGGTCGAAACAAGAAAAGAGGCAGAACGGCTAAAAGATTTTCTTTATGAAATTCCTTTAGGTGCAAAGGATATTTCTTCGATACCTATCTTGTATGATAGTCAAGCCACCTTAGCACTCGCATATAGCAAAGTATATAATGGAAAGTTTAAACATATGAATCTAAAACATGAGTATGTAAGAAAATTAATCAAGTATGGAGTAATTTTCTCTCACATATGTTAAGTTTAGTTAGAACTTAGTTGATCCGTTAACTGAACCCCTTACAAGAGAGTTAGAAAGATCAACATCGAGAATGATGAGATTGAAACTCCTTGAATAAAAGTCCACCAATGATGATAATCTTACCTAACTATACTAAACAAATATATCTAGGTTCAAAGGGAAATAGTAAGTCATTCGATAAGTGAATAAATTTCAGCACTATTAACGTATTATAAAATCCTATATATCCTTGATAAATAATGTTGGTTATTACGATTGGAGGGTGGAATTTATAAAACTCGTAATGAAGTTCAATACGAAGTATAAGTATCTCTACAAGTAACAAAGATTGTGGAAGAACTTCACCTATATGAACTTCGAGGTGGTGCTACCGCAATAAAAAGTTAGAGTTTATCTCTTAAAAATTCAATGAATAGGATATGTGCAAGGTCATAATAGCACTAAACGAGTTTGATGAACTTGTGAAAACATAACACTCATATGTGCGATTTAGATAATACTTTGTGAGATTATCATTATGGTTATATTCAAATCGAAAGATATTTAATCTTTATGCACAAGTGTTGCTAAGTTTGAATTGTGATTGACATTATTTTGAATAAGTAGGGGATTGTTGTAAATTTGTTCAAAACATTGTTGTATATTAGTTAATGGCCATTAACTATGGACGAAGAAGGATTTATTTGGCCCAAGTTGATGAATTGAAAATGAATTGGAATGTGGAAAATTTTGCATGTGAGTACCATGTGCACACACAACATTGTCTGCAAAATGCATACGCATAGATATAACCATGCGTATGCATGGTTCAAACTTATTGCTGTTGGGCTGATTTTTCAGTTGAAACTTGGTGTTGATTCACACAAATTTTTATGAATTGTGCTTTTATACTTCTTCCTTGACGGCTTGTAAATCCGGTAAACTATTTGTTGGAAATCCTAAAAGCACACTAGATGAAGCAAATATAGTTTTGAGGACAATGTATCATATACGTATTCGAGCCTCATTCTTCATTTCATCTTGCTCAAGTCTCCATCTCCTCATTCTCCTCTTCAATATTTCCAACAGAATCTAGTATGAGACGTATTACACCTCAAGTCCCATTTCCGAACTTATAAGTCGATGTATAACTCTACATTTGTAGCACAAACACTCCACCGTCATCGTGTCTTTTCATGTTCATTTCAGCCATTTGCCTCTTAATTATCCCATAAGTGACACTTATTCTTATTTACGAAGTTATTTTAACATACTAGACATGTATTTATATACTAATTATTTGTAGTAACTTCGAATGGATGGAGTGCAGGCTAATTTTGTTGAACTGGAAACTGGGCGTCTCTACAGACAATTCACTTGATGGATTGATGGTCCCTTAGGTGGTAGTGGTCTTTTTTCTTTCAATGGGATAGGGGTCAGACTTTAGATAATTTAATTCAATTGACACTATTTCTAGCTACCTCTTACAGCTGCTTGGATTTACTATAGGCTGCATTAATGTGGCTCCCTTGGTCAATCAATGGGCGTTCAGCTTTATGCGGTTTCGATAGCTATTAGGGTCAAGGGATGGTTAAACCTACAGGTTGGAGAGTGACTCGAGCTATGTGGATCAGCTCATTGTTTCTACAGGAACCTCAATGCCCTAAGTAACCCCGTTCACAATTTTTGAGGTGCCTGCAATTTGAGACTTCATGAACTTTTCTCGTGAAGGTAGGGATGACAATTGGGCTGAGCAGCTAGTCTGGACTAGGCCCATGGGCTTGCTAGACTCATCGTTCAGATGAGCGCTCGTGGGCTCGTCAAAAAAGGTGACCAAACAAAAATGTGACCATCTGGTCACATTAAATTAAAACTCTATGTATATAGTGTTTTGGTTCGGCCAATTGACATCCATATGTGAAAGCAGTCTTTTCTATTCCAGTTATGCGTGCCTTGACCGATCTCGTAAATGTAGCCATAGATTCCACTATTTATTATTATTATTATTTTTGATGCTCGTGTTTTGAGTGGTTTGTGCCTATGTTACATTGTTTGGACAATATTGTTATATTTTCATTATTAATATCATGTGCTAAGGATATGCCAACCTAGTTGGTATATCCCCATGCACCTATTGTATGGTTGGACATTGTCCGATTCGATTCTAAAAAAAATCAAATTGGACAAAAAAATTTCGAATATTTAGAGGGTGTTTGAGGCACATTATTTTGGTAAGAATACATTCTTAAATAGTGTATTGATGAAAAATGTGTGGTTAAAAAATAAAGAAAAATTTTGAATTTCCGTGTAATATTATTTTATTTAAGAATGCGTGATTGAAATGATGTGAAATCACTATTTAAGAATGTATTTTTTGGAAATAATGTGACTCAAACAGACCACTAGTAAATGGAATCATCAAGTCTAAATATAATTATTGGGGAGGGTCCGAGGCGGGGCGGCCTTTTCCCACCCCGACCCGATAGGTAATTCCTTGCCCCATACCTGCCCCGTTACCCGTTTAGGACGGGACGGGACGGAAACAAGTCGGGACGGGCCGGGTAGGGATCCCTGCCCCATTTATTACCCTTTTTTTTATTAATATAATAAGAGTTTAAAAAACAAAAGCTCTTTTTGCAAAATGCAAAGCTTCGAAAAAATGATATTCTCTTCTTTGTCGAATGTGAGAAACAAAAAAAGAAATGACAGAGGAAAAAGAAACAAAATTATCAGATAGATGTACGAATTAAATAAAGAGTAATACAACGTTTACTAAAAAAGTTTAATAGATCTTTAAATACAAATAAATGACGAAGAACATAAGGCGAAAATTCAAGAAGCAATTTTTATAATTACCTTGGATAGATTGAAATGGTGTTCTTGAGAGAGAAAAAAAGAAGAAATCTTGATATCAGTTGACAACCCCTCAGTCCAACGATCATAGAAATTGGAAGGCCAAGATATTTGTTTGATTCTCTAAATTTTCAATGGTGGCACGGCAGGTGGGAGGTGGCGTGGGAAATTGGGCAAGTGGGCATTGGTTGGATTAAGGGTTTAGTTGTCAGTTATATACTGAAACAGTCACACAACAAATTAATTAATAAAATGCTAAAAATAAAAATTAAAATTTTAATTTTTTTCAAGGCGGGCCCGCGGGTATCGGGTTTAATGAGTTTTTTGCCATCCCTAATAATTATGGACCCGTTCAAGTTCGATTCGGTTTGGTGCTATAATTAAATTTTTTAACATTTATAATAAAAATAATTAATGACACGTTCAATCTTAATTTTATAAATTAATCAGGTTCAATTTAATAACATACAAATAACAAGTTGTACAATAAAATTAATTTACAAACGTATACAAATATCAAAAAGTATATACTAATACTAAAACATTGGTGATGCATATCAATAATTTATTTGCTTCAAACATTCAAATCTACATAAAATAAAGAAATATAAATTAGAAGTCATAGAGATAAGAAACATTTTAAAGTATTGTTAATAATTACCAACTATTTGATGTAACCATCAATTGCTTGTTTTGTCACACGAACTATTAAAAAACTCTACAAATTTTTTTTTTTTTTTGAAAAAGCACCATTAACAAATATAAATAAATTAAAAATTGTTCAACTAATAAGATTTAATAAGAAAAAAATACAATATAATTTTTATTACCTAACTCAATGCTCTCATAGACCTCAGTCTCTTCAATTCATTTGATTTATATAGAGGGTGTTTGAGAATGATTTTTGGGTAAAGAATTGATTTTTGAATAGTGATATGATGGGAAATGTATGATTGAAAAAGAAGAAGTTATTGATGTGATGAAAAATATTATTTTATTAAATAATGTGTAGTTGAAAATGAGAATTGATTTTAAGAATCTGTACCAAACAAGCCCATAATATAAAAAATTTAAAAAGATTCGATTTTTGTTCGGGTATTTAATTTCAGAAGAACCGTTCGGTTCAGTTCGAGACTTTTATCCAACCCTAACCTATTGAACCTGTCTTTCAACCATTATTAGTAAAAAATAAATAAAAAACCAATAACAAAACAAAAATAAGCAAAAATGAATACTCTCACTTCTAACTAAAAGTCCAATGTTTAGGCTCAGAGCCAAGTGCAATTTACAAAATATACTGTTAAACATTGGAGTTTCCCATGTCAAAAATGAAGAGTTTCAATATATTTTTGAATGGTAATAATTAAGTTTGAACTGCAACTCATCAAGAAAATCTACCTTTAATTCACTTGAATAAAAGAATAATATCTAAAAATTTGAAAAAAGTTCAAATTTCAGCCGTGTCAAGGGGAATATATCCTTCACCTCTCAGCTATCATCATGTTACAATGCTGCCATCATAGTAGACCTTGCAGCCTCCCTCTTCATCTCTGCAGCTTTTCCACTCCCTCTAAAATACATGTACACTTGCTGCATATCATATAGCCACTGAGTAAAGTTTAGTCACAATATGACAAGTAAATTGTCCAAATAGTCACTGAACTTTATATCATGCTTATACAAGGTCACCAAACTTTAAAAATCACCCAACTCATCACTGAACTTTTCAAAAGATTTACACGGGGTCACTAAACTTTAAAAACCAGTTCATTCATCACTAAACTTTGTAAAAAATCCCGACGAGATCACTGAACTTTGCAAAAGATTTCCCAGGGATCACTAATTTTAGTGATTCCTGGGAAACTTTTTGCAAAATTTAGTGATGAATGAGAAGATTTTTTAAGTTGAATGACCCCGTAGAAACTTTTTGGAAAGTTCAGTGATGAGTTGGATGATTTTTAAAGTTCAGTAACCTTATGGAAGTATGGTGTAAAGTTCAGTTACTATTTGGGCAATTCACTCCAACATGACCAACACAAAAGTCGACTAGATACCAAGGTAAGTTATACTGAACCTGTATGACCCATACGCTAATCAAGGATTCAAGGCAGAAGAATCCAAATCCAACAAGATAGAATATCTGCAAATACGAACAAGTATCAAAGTTCAGACTATTTCCAGGAATTTTCTTAACAAGCCTTGGTGATAATATAAAGAAAATCTGGGAAATAATAAACGATAATCAAGTTTCAAATCACAGTAATGTGTCATGCTTCCAATCAAAGTGCTCTTACAATCATGTTTTAAGTAAAAAAGAAGTGACTGAACATTTCAACATGAATACCCTTCGAAAGAGATGGTCAATGACTTTAGCAAAGTAACTTTTTAATCTGCAATGTGACCTTATTAAAATTAAAGAAAAACACATCCACAATTTCTAGAGCTTGACATATTCAACAATGCCATCTGGAAACAACATAAAGTTTTAACAGCCTTACCCCAACCAAAGCATTTCCACTTAAAACGTCGATGGCGGGCAAGATTCCACTGTCAAATCAAAATACATCGATGAGCGTCAGTAAAAAAAAAAAAAAAAATTGTAATAATAAAACAAAGCCAAAAACAAAAGATAGGAATGGGATTCTTTTTTCTTCTTTTACTCCTTATTTTTCATGCTTAATGTGCAGGATGCAAATGAGCCTAGCTGAGCAAATACTAGGCAAGTATCAGGCTCAAGCTAAATTGACAGTAACCTGTTGAGCTTCAAAAGCATAAGAATCGGATCAAGTTGTTTGCACCCCTATTAATCAGGAATTGTTTTTCTCATAGTCATTTTGGATTCTGTCTCCCTTTTTGCCGTGTGTTTGTTGGTGGAGGTTAATTTCTGGTCACAATAATAGAATACCATATTTGGATTTCAGAAACCCATTTTCCATTTCATTGATGATTGAATTTATACAAGTGCAAAATGAATAAATCTGTTACAGTGGTTGGAGGAAAAGGACAACAAAAATCTCCTACTGTTACTAGGCTAGAATCTGTACAATTAAGCAATGGATTCGGCTGCTATATTCTTTGGTGATGTGTCCAGATTTTCTGTTGGGGAGGTGGCTGTATGCTTTATGTTGATACGCCCCCTCGAGTCCAAGGGAGTGTCAACTACATTGAGACTCAACTTGAGCTTGAAGAATCGGTTAGCTACCAGTGGTTTTGTAAGTGCATCTGCGAGTTGATCTTTGGAGCTTATGAAGGCAATGGTTAGAGACTTGGCTGCCACACGATCCCTAACAAAATGAAAATCAATGTCCACGTGTTTGGTCCGTGAATGATAAACAGGATTAGCAGCTAGATAGGTGGCTCCAATATTATCACACCATAGGATTGGAGCATGTGACAAGGGTAGCCCAAGTTCTGAAATTAAGGTCTGAAGCCAAATGATTTCAGCAGCAGAGGTGGCGACAACTTTGTACTCAGCTTCCGTACTGGACCTAGCTACTGTTTTCTGTTTTTTTGAACTCCAAGAGATTAAATGTCTGCCCAAAAAAACACAATAACCCCCGATAGATTTCCTATCATCAGGGCAACCCGCCCAATCTGCATCAAAGTATGCTTGAAGGGTAAAAGAGGACTGTGAGGAGAAAAAGACACCATGATTGATGGTTCCTTGTAAGTAGCGTAAAATTCGTTTTACTGCTGTCCAATGGGGCAGTTTAGGTGAGTGCATGACTGACACACTTTGTTTACGACAAATGCAATATCGGGAAGAGTAAGAGAAAGGTATTGTAAACCACCAACAATACTCCTAAAGAGGGTAACATCCACAAACGATGGGGAGTCGAACTGTGAGAGTCTCAAAGAAGCAGCCATAGGTGACGAGACTGGTTTAGAATTCAGCATTTTGGTTCGAGATAGAAGATCCTTGATGTACTTCCTTTGAGATAATATGATACCAGTGGATAAATAATTTATCTCCAACCCAAGAAAGTAGGATAGGATCCCTAGGTCTTTAACGGGAAATGTCATACCTAAATCCCGAACAAAGGTATCAACGGCAGAGGCCTTAGAGGCAGTGATGATAAAATCATCAACATACACAAGGAGATAAATGTGCAGATCACCAGAGTTAAGAACAAATAAAGAGGCATCAGCCTTTGAGGCAATAAATCCATAGGAAAGGAGCCAAGAGCTGAGTTGTGCAAACCAAACCCTAGGGGCCTGTTTGAGGCCATAAAGCGCCTTGTGTAATTTACAAACATGCGTAGGAAATAGGGGATTGATAAAACCTTGGGGTTGCTGCATGTATGCCTGGTCATGGAGGGTACCATGAAGAAATGCATTTTGAATGTCAACTTGTCGAAGTGGCCACCCTCGAGCAGTAGCGATGGAAAGGATGAGGCGAATGGTGGGGGCCTTCACCACTGGATTGAAGGTGTCCTTGAAATCCAGGCCATGTTGTTGGTGGTAACCTTTAGCCACGAGACGGGCTTTCCTCCGTTCAATAGAGCCATCAGGCAACAATTTTGTCTTGTAGACCCATTTGCAACCAAGTACATTTAGAGAGGAATGCAATGGAACCAAGGACCAAGTTTCATTTTGAGTAAGAGCATCAAACTCCTATTGCATGGCATGTTGCCAGGCGGGGTGTTTGCGAGCCACAGAGTAAGAACTGGGGTCCGCGGGAATGGGAACAATGGAGCTGAAACACGCTCGAGGGGGAAACGGGATGGTACCGTCCGTACGAACAAGAGGGCGTGAGGAATTAGTGTGCGAACGAGTCATTATAGGAGAACGAGGAGGGAGGAGACTGGGAATTACAGAGGGATTGGGGATTGGAGGAGAATTGGGAATTGCAGAGATATTGGGTTGAGAAGAAGGGGAACAAATGGGGCCTGGACCTAGGCCTAGAATAGAGGGAGGGTAGAGTGGAAGATGGGCCGGAGAGGGAAGGGGGGAATTTGGCTGGGAACTGGGCTCAACGTTGGGTGCATCAGTGGGCCGTGAATAGGGAAAAGAGTTCTCATGAAAGAGAACATCACGGGAAATGTAGAGTCTATGGGTTTTCATGTCGAGGCATTTATAACCCTTATGGGTACTACTATATCCAAGAAAGACACGGAGTTGAACGATAGTTAACTTTATGTTGATTATAGGGACGAAGGTTAGGAAAACATAGGCAACCAAATACTTTGAGAAATTCATAATCGGGTTGTCGTTTGTGGACATGGAAAAATGGAGATGTATTTTGATTATTTTTCGATGGTAGCCGATTAATTAGATAAACGGCTGTTTCAAAAGCGTCAGCCCAAAAACGAGATCGAAGATTGGCATGGGCCATTAGAGCAAGCCCATTTCAACAATGTGTCGATGCTTTCGTTCCACGAGCCCATTTTGTTGGTGGGTATGTGGACACGATAATTGGTGATTAATACCAAGTTTTTGACATATGAGAGTTATGGGTTTTAATTCACCACCACCGTCCGTTTGCAAGGTAAGAAATTTAGTATCAAATAAACGCTCGACTAAAGATAAAAAAAAAAAATAGGAAATATATGAGCAGCGTCGAATTTTAATTTTACTGGATAAAACCAAGTAAACTTGGTAAATTTGTCTACAAAAGAAAGATAGTATTTAAAACCTAATCTAGAAAGAAAAGGAGTTGGGCCCCAAATGTCGGCACACACAAGCTCTAAGGGCCGAGTAGCTACAGCCCGAGAGGAAGAAAAAGCCTAATTGATGAAGCTTAGCCAAGGGGCAGTCAACACAGGAGAATGGAGAGGCGGTCGGTAGTAGTTTCAAACAGTTGGTGCGCGTGAAGCATGAGAGAACGGACTGATGAGGGTGACCAAGGTGAAAGTGCCATTGAGCCATGGATGTACGCTCGCCAATGTTCGCAGATGGGGAGTGAGTAGAGAGGGACTGAGAAGCCGGAATGTTGGGGAAAACATACAACCCGTTACTGACCGGCCCTGTGAGGAGGGAGATCCCCGTCTTGATGTCCTTAACAGTAAAGAAATCAGAGTGAAATTCAAAGAAGCAAAGATTATCTTTACAAAATTTAGAGACTGAGATCAGATTTTTGGTTATGCTAGGAACATGAAGAAGATTGCGAAGTAAAAAATTAGAGGAAGGAGTTGAGAGAGAGGAATCACCCGTGTGTTGAATGGTTAGACCAGAACCATCTCTGACGCGAATTTGGTCAGCACCACCATAAATTTCAGAAGAAAGGTTGAGATTAGAAAAGTCGTTGGTGACGTGATGTGTCGCGCCTGAGTCCAGATGCCAGATTGAGTCTGATCCATTGTTGGGGCTGGTGAAATTTGCTGAAAAAGAGGGAGGAGCAGCAAATTGGTAGCTATGATCAAACCGGTATCGACATTGCATGGCTTCATGTCCATGGTCTTTACAAATTTAACAGTTAGGTCGATGAATTTGGGGGCCATTTGAGTATGGAGGAGAAGGCCCATTACGACCACCACGGTTTGAGTGTGATGGTCTGCCAAAGAAGTTATTTGAGTAAGGAGCAGTAGTAGATCCATAGCGGCCACCATGGTTTGAATATGGTGGTCTGCCACGACCACCTCCATTTCGACCAGTACGTGCTCCCCTATAGTTGCTTCGTGTTCTACCACCGGGTTGTGTAAAGTTGGCAGAGGGTTCACTGGAGAGTATCCCTCTGTGGAATGAGTGAGTCGATTTTCATGTATAAGGAGTAGTTGATATAGTTCATTTGAGGAGATGGGTTCAGCTCGTGTAGTAATGGATGTGATAAATGAGTCATATGAAGGACCAAGTCCAGTGAGAAGGTAAGTTACAAGGTCTGTCTCAGGGAGAGGATTACCAATGAAAGCAAGTGTATCAGCAAGACTTCGAACTTTCCCAAATTAATCAGTGATAGTTTGCTCACCGCGAGAGAGATTAGCTAGTTGAAAACGGACTTGAAATTGCTTTGCCTGAGATTGAGAGGAAAACAAGGAGTTAAGAGCTTCCCATAAGGCACGAGAGGTTTTGGAGGAGAGTACATGCCCCAGTACTGCTTCAGAGATGGAAGAAAAAAGGATGCTAAGGACTAACTTGTCTTGTTTAGTCCATGAAGCAAACGCTGGGTTAGGAGAGGTCACTTCGCCAGTGGTAATGGTTTCAGGTGGTGTAGCAAGTGTGTCATCTACATATCGAAAGAGGTCTTGACCTTGAAGGTAAGCTGTAAGCTGAACTTTCCAAATGGAGAAATTATTGGTAGTGAGCTTAGTGGTGATGAGATGGGAGAAAGAAGACATAGTCGAAGGAATGGAAGAGAAGATGGGAGAGAAAGAGGTCACAGATCAGGGACGATAAGTCTAGAGGCTCTGATACCATAATAGAATACCATATTTGGATGAATTCAGAAACCCATTTTCCATTTCATTGATGATTGAATTTATACAAGTGCAAAAGGAATAAATCTGTTACAGTGGTTGGAGGAAAAGGACAACAAAAATCTCCTACTGTTACTAGGCTAGAATCTGTACAATTAAGCAATGGATTCGGCTGCTATATTCTTTGGTGATGTGTCCAGATTTTCTGTTGGGGAGGTGGCTGTATGCTTTATGTTGATACACAAAACTTCACTACCCTAAAAGCCCCTTCCTTCTAAGCTAGTTATCATAGAGAAAACTTACGTCAAAGATTTCCCTTTAAAAATGATTGGAGGAGCAACACAAGCGAAGATGCAGAAGCCAATGTGAAACTGTATGAAGTAAGCAAAAACACAAGTGAGGTTGTCAAAACCAATAAAAAAAGGATAAAATCATCATTAGAAGAATTAATTGTGTACTTACCAGGTAACAAAAGAAGAACCATCCAAACTTCAAAGCACTATCAGTCCTGCAAAGAGAATAAACAATAAATAGTGGAGAATGATTTTTAAGTGAATAAACATTATAAATACACATCAACAGATAGAAGAATAAATGGAACAAAACTACAAGCAAACTTCAGTTAAGTCTTTTCTTAGCCGAAGAAAAAATAAGGGAAATGAAAAATTTCAACAAAAAATTACAATTTGAACAAAAGAACATATATTACGTCATAATATCATGCGAGAAAATTAATAAAAGTACGAGAGAAGATACAACTCAAAAAATTGACTAAATCGAACTCCATAACCTAGAAAAACATTAAATGAGTGTCTAGTTACACAATCCAACAAGCTACAAGTGTTCTCATTTTACTTCATGCAAATTTTTATAAAAAAGACCTTTCCCCCCCCCCCCCCCCCCCAAGAAGATTGAGATAAAGAGAGAGTTAGGGAGGGAGGAAATATATATACCTCATTGCACGGTAAAGAGGACGGTACCACAGAAAATAGGCTCCTGGAACACCAGTTAGAAAGTAGATAATAGCAAGAAACCATATTGTTGGACCTGCAATAGAAAGAAAAGTTAAAATAATATTGACAGTGGTTATTGATCTTTGAAGCATATAAAAGGCTGCAAAATGTACATCAACACCCACCTTCCCCTTCAATCCAAGCTAAACTAACTGCTACAATATTCCAGAGAAGACAAACTACCAAACCTGCAAAATCAGAAGTTCCAGAATACGACCCAATGTGAGCTGAACCAACTCATTATCAATCTAATACAAATTACATGCACGAATATCTGAAGAATATTTACTTTGTTAGTAATACATATCACTGCTTATTAGTTATTAGTTTCTTTTTTAACTTTATGCATGTTAAATACACCTATATGCTCCAAATTCTCAAATTCAAGGCTTTGCTCTCCCATTGATCTACAAACAGTAACCAAACTGTGTTTATTCAAGTCCATATGTAATATAACATTTAAGTTCTCCTACTCCGAGTAACCTAAAATCTAGTTAAAGGCCTACCCCTGAAAAGACAAAACCAGCAGTAGAAATGGAAATAAGCTTACCTTAGCAGCGCTCATGTGTGTTTTCATAGAAAAAGCTCAGTCTGAAAATTTTAAATTGTGTTGTTCTATCCACATTAGGAAATATAACAAATAATGCAGGTTTTAGGTGTAAAACAAGTCAGGCCAGATCATGCCACCTGGGCAAACACCCACATGGTCTGCAATTTCTGGTAAACTAGGACGGTTTAGGCTGTCAGAGAAAAATGAGGTCAACAGATATATTTACTTCTTTTAAGTTAATTTTCTGAAAATAAGCTGAGGAACACGATAAAAAAAAAAAAGAGAGAGAAAAAGCACGTGTCGAGTGGCCTGTGGACCTGGAGAGCCAAGACAGGTGCTGCTCATTTCTTGTGTCCAACCCACCTTTACATCTCAAATGCAGGCACACAATACAAAAACCAAAATCAAAATAATAGAAGCACAGCTAAATGGTAGCAAGTACATTTAGCAGTCATTTGTAGATGACTACTATGTTTAACTGACTAACATTAAGAAAGGACGATTAAGAAACACCACTTCAATTTGAAGCCCAACATAAATAGGGAAAGACATTCATTTGATCATTAACTCTTTTAGGGAACAGTGTTTCCAGCCTGCCACACACAACACAGCACAACCAGGGAAAGGCTTTGCGGCTGCAATGATTGTTCTCATTACCTTACATAATGGAGTCCCAGCTAACTAGTTTAAATAGGTTTCCTTGTATTAATTTTAATAACTTTGCGGAGTGATATTTTGTTTGTGACTGATTGTGAAACAGGGATTGTGACAGACGTCAGTAGAATAGAGCGAATGTCACTGAATTGGATGATTGATGGTCACTAAAATTCCTCCAGCAGAAAGTTAAACAAAGATTACAAGATCATTGAAATTAATATCACAAATATGAGAGGAAGATTCAGTAAAATAATTTAACCATGCAGTACTTAACAAAAATGGCTTACCCAACAATGTTGTGAATGCAACATACTGCAGCTTCTGTAGATGAATTGGAATTTCATTTGCAATGTCATGATGAATAATAGGGATATATGGTGGCCAGTTTTTTTCCTCAATAACAACTCCAGCTGCCCAAGAACATAAAAGATCAATAATGTGCTGTGTACAAGATAATGACAAAGTTCTATCATCAGATGTACATAAAATGTCAAAGGGCGTATGAGAAAGAAAATTACATAGGGCAATAGCATCTTCCCTCCTTTTCAGTTCCTACAAAACACCAGAAAACTGATTACTGACTAACATGCGAACAAAAAGTTCGAAAACATGAGAACTTGATTTGTAACATTCATCAAAAAATTAAATCAAAGTTCTGACCTTTTGAGGCCATCCACAAAAAAAGAAAAAAGAAGATTAGGAGCTAACACAATATTGAACACCGAGTTGGCATAACAAAAAGTTGAAGTAGAACACATGGTATAATCAAAATAACTATATCTTATTTTGACAAAATGAAAAAGCTACTGAGCATTCAACATAAGCTTACCTGTTCCCTCTTTTTCAGTTCAGCCTCCTTAGCTTGGAGTTCCTTCTCCTTCTTTTTCAGATCCTGCATTTGCACTATCATTCCGGCATCTGCTTATACAACAGGATATAGGCAACCTACTTTCGATTAACAAGCATATATAGTCAATGGTATACCTTGGAACTATCAAGAGGTATATCAACCGTTGTAGAACAATCATGGCCAGCAGGTTCAGAAGGAAGAGGTGAGAGCCCTGAGTTTGCAGTAGGACGGACACTTCCAGGATTCTGAAAAAACTCAGCAGGAAGAAAATGCACACAAACATGAGCAATGTGAAAAAAAAATTATACCCAGATAGTGAAAATATGCAAGAACAAAGACCTAAAAAATTTCAAGATCGTGCCTAAAATTATGAGAGAGATGGAGAAAAATATGACAAACTAGAGTTAAATTGTAAGGAATATATTTAAAAGAACAGCTATAGAGTAAAAGGTGTTAAGCTATGATTATTTTGAAAGCAAAAGAATTAGCCAAGAGAGGACAAAAGAATCTCAAACTTCTATATGACATCGGACAACAACTGTCAATCACAAGGAAGACATGTTTTTGGAATCAACAACAAAATTAATTGAGATTTTGCCTGAGATGAAAAATGAGCAAGCAATAAACCCCACCCACCCTGCAAAAAAATGACAACTTCTCTCAGTTAGTCAGTTTATAACTTCAATTCCCCATGAAAGCCATATGAAACTATTATTTCCACAAATATTCCTTTTCTTCTCCTTCCAATTTTCTAATCATACCACAAAATACTATACAAAATGTGGCATTATCACCTATATGGAAAATACACGGCATGCACATCCAAATTCCCTTTCATCCAAATTCAATTCTCTTTACAGTCTTGATATTTGTACCCACATACGGATATTATCATAACAAGTCCATTGCACAATACTATTCCCCAGTAAAACCCTCAAATTCTCCAGAAAAAAGGGGGAAAGAGAAAGATTATCACTCAACCATATCTAACGTCCTTTATAGCATAACTTTTAGCACATAAAAAAATAAAACATGACAAATACATAGAGATACATATCCAGCTCATTATGGTTGATGTAAATCAATGTAGAAGAAATATCAAGTTCTGCGGTACAAATGCGCAAATTTTCCTACTTCTTAGATATACAAATCCATCTAATTCACCAATTAGTAATCTACTAATTGCACAAAAACAGCTATGATGAAAAAAATAAAAATGATACACCAGAAAATTACAATTATAATTTCAATAGAAACACAATCAAGTAAACAGATCTGAGATTCCAGACAGCAAAACATCAACAACCCATACCCACATTGCATTATCAAAATAACATTGTTTAAAAAATATATATATATATATATATATATATATATATGATCACCCAAAACATTCGATCTCAATTATATCAAATTCATAAACATGCAAAGATGGGAATTTACCGCAAATGGGTTAACTTCTTCTTCGCCAAAGGGATTGGAATCGTAACTGCCAGCCATTACAAAGAAATCTTATATAAAATACACAATGTAAACTTAAATTTTAACAAAATGAAAAGGGAAAAAAAAAAGAAAAAAAGAAAAAGAAAAAGCACAGATCTAAAGAATATTGAAAATGGGTAAATTAAAGAAGAAGGAAAATTTGGTAAATGTGCTACGTAGAGAAAATTTACGGCCTTGTATAAATCAGGAAATTATTGTTTTTGGTAATATTATTGTTTTCTATTTATGCTCTTCTCCTTTCTTTTAAAAGGGAATGTGACAGTTAATTTTTCCCAGGAAAAAAAAAATGTAAAATAACAAAAGAAAGCATTGGCGGGTGAGAGTTATGTAGATAGGGACAATATTCGAATATTTTGGTAAAAAAAAAAAAAAGATCAAACGGTGGAGATCGTTACATTTTAAAGTGTCTTGTCCCTAAGACGTTCCGAATGATTAAGTGATCTCTCAGGAGTGTTACTGGTTGATTAATCTTGTGTAGTTTACAAAATTGTTACTATTGTAATTTGACCCAAATTTTAGTTGGTATTGAAATTTTTAGTTGAAGTGATTCTGAAAATATCAAAATTATGGACAAGAAGAAAAGTCATCACATTTTTCGCTAGCCTGTCGTCCGTTCAAGCGATACTTACATATTTTTTTACAGACACTTGTCGCTAACCTGTCGCCCTTCTAACGCTCGAGCGGAGGGGATGTCGCTCGTCTATCGCTCAAGTGACAAGATTATCCGGCCCAAACCTGTTTTACGTTTTGATGCGTTTTTAGACTCGTATTCATCATCTACGACTTGAATTCTAGGGTTTCATATATATATATATATCACTGTTTGTATTGTTCAAATAACATTTATACAACATTTTAAGAGTTTTAGATCTTAGTTGTGAGTATTGAAATCTTATTGTAAACACAACTATTATTAATTATAGTGGATTTCTTTTATTCTTCCTTTTGTTTTTTCTATCTTGGGTTCCCAGATAAATCTTGATGTTCTTGTTCTTGTTTTTGTTTATTTTATTATTGTCATAATCTTGCGATCAATTTGTAACAGTTACAAAGACTATTGCAAATCGCCAAACTCAATCCTCTCATATATATCACCCTTCGAAAGAGAGCTTTTGTTCAAAATCGTACCATTACTGATAATATAACCTTCAAACTGGTGCATTTGTTGAAATAGCGGACGAAATGTAACATGGCAATGAAATTGTGTATGAGCATATATGACACGATAAACTCAACGTTCGTTTAGATATATATGGAGAATAAGGGTAACTATTTTGCTTAATAAATGGCACATCACACATCTTTATCACTCCCTCGAGGGGAATTAGGCCAGGCTTCACGTCATAACTCTTTTAGCAGTTCTACCACGAGCATAAATTGATATGAAAAATAGAGGCTTCAGCTGCACTCGACCGACGCGATCCACGTGTAGCTACTATTTCTTTGTCGATGACAGCCTCGACTTTTGTTGGGCTCTACACAGAAGGAATGTCAACTATTATAGACATCCTTGAGACATAGGAGGGTGCTTCTAGTCAAAAGGTAAATATAATGAAGTCGGCCATCACATCCAGTCCAAGTAGATAGGAAAAAACACAATGGACAGTACTTGATTTCTTTGGTCTAGAACGAATTCAATTGCATAGCAACTACTTAGGATAGCCTTCAGTTATTTCGCGAAGTCAGAAGAAAATATTTTTGGATATTAAGGAAAGAATGTGGCATAAATTATAGCTATGGTGGCCGAGAAATTAGAGGGAAAGAGATCGTCATAAAAGCGGTGGCACAAGCGATCCCTACCTATACAATGCGGGCTTCCAATTACCAAGTGTTTTTTCTGATGACATTAAATGGCTGGTTTCATCCTTTTGGTGGAAGAGAGGATAAAATGCATTGGTAATCATAGGATAAAATGAGCAAATAGAAAGTTGACATTATTTAATCAAGCACAGATTTAAGGTATATCCAACGCCTTATGTGGCATTTTGTCATAGGGACGTTTACTCTGTTAAGATTGAACTACAAAACCATTATTTAGGTGGTGAATTTTCCTTTCAGGCGATACTACATGTACATAATGATGTATGCACGGGTTTACACCCTCTCACATGGAGGGGGCCTACATATAATAAAATATGCATGGACCCCCTCCATATGAGGGGGTGTAACCCCGTGTTTACACCTTGAAGTGTACATGTAACATTATTCTTAATTAGAATTGAACTGAACCCAACACGGTGATTTAGCTCTACCCCGATTTGATCCCATTTAGCTTGATATAAAATGCCCACTATTACTCTTCACAATGTCTTGAATCTTGATTTAGGAATATTAACAAGAAAATATGAACCCAATCAATTAGAAAAAGAAAAGTAGGATTAAAGTAAAGTTAAAGCATTTTTTTGGAACACGACACTCTCTTTAGCATCAACACTTGTACCGTCTCCTCCATCCCAATATCCACAATTTGAATACTAAACGAAAGAGATCGTTGCAAATGTATGTGAAGTTATAGAGAGATTGTTAATGTATTGTGTAACATGGCTTACAAGTACAACTAGAACAAGTTAAAGCATGACTACCTAAGAAACTATTTATTAAGATTTACAGCCTGGCTCAATTATCATTTGATTGATTGATCATAAGAAGGTCAATTGATTTTTTTCTTTATTTGTCGAGATTTTCGAGATTAATTTTTTTTGTTTGAGTTTAATAGGCTTTGATACTATATTAAGATTTGAAATTCTATCTTAAAATGTCAATTTTATTGAGAAGAGTAATCCAAGTTCCATTATAAATTGATTTATATTTTCATCTTTATTCGATATAAGATTTATTTCTTTGCTCTCAATTTTCTCATTTTTCAAGATAGCCTGACAAGCCAAAAAAAACCTTGACCGGCACCGGCCAAATGTTACCAAAAGAGAACCTGCACGAGGGAAGACATCCTTTCACAATCTTGGCCTTTGTTTTCATCATTTTGGTTAAATGAGCTGTAATCTCATTCAAAGTTCTGTAGTCATTCTTGACAAAAAGTTATACCCTTTTGCACACCAATTTCTTCCATTCAAACAGTGTTTAGGTGACATAAATTGACTTTTCTTCCCTTTTTATTTCTAGACATAATTTATTTGAAAATATTAAAATAATGTGAGAAAAACCATGTCATGTTTGGCGTGTGAATTAATTAACATGTTACTTTGGTTTTTGAAAATATCGTTGAAGAGACAAACTTATTTATTTATATTTTGTCTTTAATGTGCCCATGCAAGCGGCACTCAAGATTCCTTTTTATTCATCAAATTCTAACGTGCAATCTTTATAAATAAATAAACAAGTAACGGGGTTCTACTAACTTTATGTTAAGGATAAATCACACATCTTATCTAGTTCTTCTCTAATAAATTTACTAGTCTCAAATTCTTCATTACCCAGCTTGGGACGTGGGATCTAACCCTTGACACTATTGTGCAAATTCGCCTAATTTTAAAACTTTAATTCTCAACGAGAAATACAAACTCATTTGTTAAATTTATGTCTTCGACAATCGATACGTGTACATCGAAACTTGTAATTTTTAGCAGAAGATTTGGACAAAAATAGCCCATGTTTGGTTTTACTAAAAAAAATTGTAGTAGATTTTTATAAAAATAGATGAAATGTGTGGTTGAGAAATTGATAAAAACTATAAATCACATAGAATGTGTGATTAAAATTAATTACTGGCTTTAATTTTGTCAACGGTTTTAATTAATCCCTTGTTCGACTTCCATTAAAATGAGAGTTTTTTTTTTTTTTTTTTTTTTTTTGCGGAATATTAGTTTTGGAATTGGGAATTTTAAAAGAATGTGTGGTTAAAAATTATAGAAAAATTTTGAATTTATTTGTAAAATATTTTATCGTGTAAATGTTTAGTTAAAAATAAGTTGGAGAAAAAGGAATTTTGATTTAGTGGAATTCTAACCTGGGCTAAACAAAACAAAGGAAATAATATCCTTGTACCTGTGGCTTTCTGGCCCCTTTGTAGCCTCGTCCATCCACGTGATTAAAAAATCTGTCCTGTCGTCCCATATCAAAGAATACAATATTGATTTCAGAAGTCTTGTGGTCTAAAAAGCATCGTACCGTGCAGCCAGATGTATCACTGATTTTCATTACTTCCTAAAGGAGAACAATTTTTAGACGTATTAAAATCAAAATGATATATTTAGGCATCATTGTTAGCACTCAGTATTGTGATAGCTAGAGAGTCATCACTGACCATATGGAACAAACCATGGACAATGGAAGCTCCAGTGACATTATCAGCTGGTTCGAGGACGTTTCCGAAAATGCGCCCAGCGTTCAAACGCAGACACTTCGTCGGATTCTGCAACTCAATTTTGCTGTGGAGTATCTTAAGAAATGGATAGGAGAAGTCAGTATTGAAGATATGGAAGATAGGGCATTGGAATCACTCTACACCTCTTTGGTGCCTCTTGCTTCCCATGCAGATTTTGAACCTTATGTCCAAAGGATTGCTGATGGGGAAAAAGCACCTCTAATCACTCAAGAACCCATCACAACTCTCTCCTTGAGGTCAGTGCTCAAAATGATTGATGAAACTTATCATGACAAATAAGAAATTTGTTTAGCTTTGGTAAGAAAAGAAGTCCCATAAAAGATGTGTCTATCATGATGAAAAGAAAGAAAAATATCCCAAACTGGCAAATTCTCTGCATATCCATGGACCCTTTTGCAGGAATTATTTGTTTCTACCTCTTATAATGCTTTTGTTTTTTCGGTTAACTGCTTCTATAGTTCCGGAACTACTGATGGCCGACAGAAGTACGTGCCTTTTACTCGCCATAGCTCCAAGACTACTCTTCAAATTTTCAAGCTTGCAGCAGCTTATAGATCAAGGTTAAACCCTGTTTACTCTCTCTCTCTCTCTCTCTCTCTCAACGTGTTCTGTGTCTGATGGTTAGTGGGCCGTCTTGTATGCGGGCATCCTCATTTTATCCCGTCATAGAGAGTCTAATTTGATCTATGATTACTCGTTGTGTTATTTTTAGAAAGTCTATTTTGGTGTAGTGAAGGCCTCTTTTACCGTAAACAAGAGCAGACGCACCGTCAATGTATGCAGCTCACAACAGTTTTTGTTATCACAATCTCGTTTAAAAGCTTAATTTGTAATGGATAACAATTGTTTTTGATGTTCTTGTAAGTGTTTCTTACAGGAGATTTTTATTCATTTGCTGGTTGTGATAGAATTTATCCGACAAAAGAAGGAGGAAGAATCCTCGAGTTCATATACAGCAGCAAACAGTTCAAAACGAAGAGTGGAATAACAGTAGGAACAGCCACAACTCATTACTATGCAAGTGAGGAATTCAAGATTAAACAACAAGAGACAAAGTCATACATTTGTAGCCCCGAAGAAGTCATCTCAAGTGGAGACTACAAACAATCCACATACTGTCATCTCCTTCTCGGCCTATACTTTAACGATCAAGTCGAATTCATAGCCTCCACATTTGCATTCAGTATAGTCCAATCATTTAGATCATTTGAGGAGTCTTGGAAAGATATATGCAATGACATTAGGGATGGAACCCTAAGTTCAAAAATCACTATTCCCTCTGTCAGAAAAGCAGTTCTTGATATACTTTCAGTACCCAATCCATCTTTGGCGAAAAGGGTTCAATCCAAATGCGTAGAATTGGAAGAAATGGAATGGTTTGGACTGATTCCAAAGCTGTGGCCAAATGCAAAATATGTGTATTCAATAATGACAGGATCTATGCAGCATTATTTGACAAAACTGAGGCATTATGCTGGGGATTTGCCACTGGTGAGTGGTGATTATGGGTCGACAGAGAGTTGGATTGGAGTAAATGTGGATCCTTGCTGTCCGCCAGAGAAAGTCAGTTTTGCCGTTGTGCCCACTTTTTCTTACTTTGAATTCATACCACTTAATAGATCAGAGAATGAAGATGGAAAATCAGCGATTGATGATTTTTTAGAAGACGATCCTGTGCCACTCTCTAATGTCAAGATTGGAAAACAATATGAAATTGTTCTGACAACTTTCACAGGTCAGTAAATTAGATTAATCTCAGCATCTTCATGCATGTTACTCTTTTCTTACTTTCTGTAAACATGTCGCCTAGTTTTAATCCGATATAAATAAAAATCAGATTTTTAGTAGATTTTAATTAAATTTGATAAAAACGTGTAATTGTGAGCCTCATAAAACGTGTGATTAAAATTAATTGTTGTTTTGACTTGAAATTTTATCAACCTTTATTATACACCAAACTGGGGATTGGTATGTTTGGCTTTGCTTAAAAGTTAAAACAAGTAACTTATTTCGGCTTTTTTCCATGCTGTGAAAAAAAAAAAAAAGATATGAAAACAAGTTGCTTCTTTCTATCTTTTAAACATAGCCGAACATACCTATTTTGAACTCCTTGACTGAAATGTTAAAAGTACAGAGATGATAAATTTATTTATTTAGTGTTTGTTTGATAGAACTTTATTATAGTTTTATAAATTTTTCAACCTTCAAACTTAATTTTATCTACATATTTATTCGACCCACAACTTTTATCATATTTTCAATCATATATTTCATAAACTTTAAAAAAAAAAAATTATCAAAAATTTGTCACACGAGCCCTTACAATCTCACATGCAAGACATTCATTTTTCTAATCAAAGGCGGGGCACATACCCCGATCTTTAAAAATTGGTGGCAACAAAGTTGAATTTATATTCGCTAGTATAGTGTTGACCACTTCATCAAAGATCTTAAATGACTAGATTGGAGACACATTTCTTATAACTAACTTTTTTTATTTCTAGTCTTGCCATATTAAATTTTTTTATTTAAGTTAAAGCATACTCATTTACTTAGAAATGACTTATAAATTGACATTTTGTGATTGTTAAATACAGTAAATAAGTGCCTTTCTATCCACGTGACCACAATTCTTTTGCCATCCCTTCTACTTCAAAATCCATTTAGGTTTTGAAGATCAACCAATCTTTCAAGGTGGTCAAAATGGGACAAATTCTAGCCGTCCAAATACTCAACTCTCAAAATTTTGAACAAAATTGTTGTTTTCCTGCCTAAATTATCGTCTAGTACATCATGGACCATATGCTCATGAACTGTCATGTTGTCACCTTGCAACTTGCCAAAGTCTATACAATTAATTGATTGAAACTACTCTAAGTCTCATCCTTATCCCGCATTATTGAACATAGTAAAAACCTCGGAATAAGTAGATGAAACTAGAAGTTCCGATACGTATATAATCCCACATCGAATAAAGATGAAAACATAAACCAATTTATAAAGGATTTGGGCTATTCCACTTAACAATGTTGACCTTTAAGATGGACCTCCAAGTCTTTACATGGTATCAAAGCCCATTAAAACTCCAACGAGCGATTCGATCCGATTAAAACTCAAAAAAATGAGCATACGGATTTCAAGATTGATCTTCTCGAACGAGCCACCATCTTACGGGGGTATGTTAAGAGATATAATCTCACATCGAATAAAGATGAAAATATAGACCAATTTATAAAAGATTTGAGCTACTCCACTTAACAAGGTTGACCTTTTAAGATGGACCCCAAATTTTTACAAGAAGTCATCGTAATGTCCGAAATAAAGTCTAGTTCAGTCTTAATTGAAAACCCAATTTAGATTTTTAAACAAAGGACTCCATTCTTAGAAAAAATAAGTGCTAGCTCGATTTGTGATTTTTTGTTTTTTGTGGTAATTTTTGGGTCTTTATTCTCATACCATATATTTATCATAGACTAACTTCTTCAATGCATGCAGGGCTTTACAGGTATAGATTAGGAGATGTGGTAGAAGTAGTTGGTTTCCACAGAAACACTCCCAAACTCAACTTCATATGCAGGAGAAAGCTAATCTTAACTGTAAATATAGACAAGAATACAGAAAATGACCTTCAACTGGTGGTGGAAAAGGGTTCTAAAATACTAAGAAAAGCTAGAGCTGAGCTAGTCGATTTCACTAGCCACGCTGAGGTTGCGAAAAACCAGGGCCATTACATAATTTACTGGGAAATCAAAGGAGAAGTTGAAGAAAGGATTCTTGAAGAATGTTGTAGAGAAATGGATGCTTCATTTGTTGATCATGGATATGTTGTGGCAAGAAGAAGCAATTCCATTGGACCTCTTGAACTTTGCATAGTGGAGAAAGGGACTTTCAAAAAGATAATGGGAAAATTTCATAGAAAATGGTGCAGCATTGAGCCAGTTCAAGACCCCTAGGTGCACTTCCAATCAAGGCCTGCTGAGAATTCTCGATGTGTGTACAATTAAAAGATTTCACAGCACAGCTTATGGGCCATAGAATTTCTCAATTTTGATAGTTAACAAACAGATTTCTTTTGTACTGCAGCAGGTTTCGTTTCAAGAATCCTATTTTAGGGATAACGATCAAATAAGAGATGTATAACGATGTTTTCTGTTTGAGTGTTAGTTCTACTATAAAAGTTTCAACATGTGCCATGAAATACAATCGTGCACCCCAATCATACGTCTCTTCCTACTTGTTATTTAATTGAGATTGTGTAAATTCTGTTTAGCTTAATCGAGTCTAACATTTCAAATATACCCATCAAAGCCTCGTTGCTCGTGGACATGGGTTTTAAAATATATGTTTCTTGACCTCAATAATTCCCATCCCTTCCAAAAACAATTGAAATGAACTTAGCCATAGAATTGTAAAAAAACTCAATTAATCTTTGTGGCATAGATTGAAAAGACACAATGTTAACATCCCACAATAAGATACCGACAACCATATAATCCCTCGCATCTTAAATTTTTAAAACATGTAAAATATGACATCTTACGGATAACTATCAAATTAAGACATGTATAACAATGTATCATAGACTCGGTTTATATGAGGTCAACGTCAAAAAAGAATCAAATTAAGAAACGATTCGTATTAGTTATATTTTAAAGTTTTGGCATGTACCGTGATTGTGAATCTAATTATTGTTTTTTCTACAATCAAATTGAGAAAATTTGGATTTCAAAATAATATCCCTTCATTGATTGAAAAATTACACTCTCTTATAGATTAGATATTAATCACCACTGTATCTAGAAAAAACTCTTTTAAATTATTAATTAAGACTTCAAGATTTTTACGCTTCCCTAACATATACTCGTAGAAGAGTTGTGCTAGAAAGTCCCGACTCCCTCCAATAGGGGGCTGCCACATCACTTAGGTAGCCTCCTTTTTATCACCTAACTTGGGTGAAATAGCATTTTTCCTCGTAGAAACGTGTACCAAAAACAGCAGAGGATTTTTACACATTATTGGGTAATTTCTATTTTTAGTCACTAAATTTTCAGCTAAATCTCACTTGTATCATTATACTTCAATTATGCTTTGATTGAATCACTAAACTTTAAAATTTTGTTTAAAACTTCACCACTTTGTCATATGTCGTCTCCCAAATGATGAAAATTGATTAATTGACTACCATACAGCAACGGATTTTTCACGTAATTACTCAGGAAAACTTAGTTATAGTATGATTGTCAACTAGGAGTATTTCATCAACAATAGGCGATGAAATGTGGTAGTGTAGTGAAACTTAAAATCCAATTGAATTTCAATTATCCAACTAAGACAAATTAAAGTTCAGTCGTTCGAACCTACCCCCAAACTATTGAAAAAGTAGAGTTGAAGGAGGGAAAGTGTTGGTGAAATTATTAAATAAGTGGGGTACAGGACAATAAGTGTTGGGGAAATTATAATCTTTTTGACAAAGGCAAAGGCAATGTGCATACAATATAACATATTGTCAACATCATAATCAAGCAATTCCTAATCATTGATTTTGATAATCTAAATATTAATAGATAATTGGGTGGTCTTCTAATCACAATGTCACTTGACACTAAAAAATAATTGTTTTGCGATTAATCATACTGTTTCATAACGAAAGTGCAGCTACAAGCCAACAAACAATTATATTGACAGTGACACCTTTTTAATGTAGTGTTTATACCGTGGACGGTGCCAAATCGACATGACTCACGTTACATTTTTTTTTTTTTTTTTTTTTTTTTTTTTTTTTGTATAGAATCTATTTTTTTTTTCAACGAAATGACTCACCTTTTAGATATTTACGAGTAACATGGACCTGCATGTCGTTGAAACAAAAAAAAAAAGGTCTTGTGGAAAAAAAATTAATATCGAGGGGCAAAACACACTTCCCTACAATATAAAAGAGGTTACACACTTTGTCAGTCATGTGTCGACAATTTATACTACAAACATAAACGATGTCGTTCCTCTTCAGAGAAACAAAAAACCAGGTTTTCTAAACTCCATTTTTTCACGCTAACACCCATACTATTGTCTATTCTTCTCTCTCCTCATCTACTCTTCTCTCCTTCCCTATTTTCTAATTTCTAGTTTTAGTATAATTTTGAAATGAAGTTGTAATTAGAAGACTATCAATTATTTAGTAATGTATATAGTAGTTTCTCCAGTTGTATATATAGAAAAATTATAAATGTATAGCAATTGCCTTCTCAAGATTATAATTTCGCCCACATTTTTTCCCAACACGTTCTGCAAATTCTCAATTAGGTTATTAAATTTTATTTTTTCATATTTAAATTATTGAACTTTAATTTAATTTCGTACTTCACTACTTTGTCATATTCCATCACCTATATATCGTCCATCAGATTGATGAAAATTGCTTAGTTAACATATATACGGTCCGTTTCATTCACAAGATTTTCCATGGAAAATGAAAAATATTTTCCTAATTCTCATTTTTTTTGCTGTTTGACTGCCTTTATTTTTCCTGGAAAATGTTTTTCATGGAATTCTAGGTACAACCTCTTGAAGCACAAAAGTAGGAAAATATTTTCTTATGATTTTGGTGGGAATTTGTTTTCCACCTTGCTGGGTGTTTTTTTTTTTTTTTTTTTTTTTTTTTACTTTTTGACAATGAAAACATATTCTAAATCCAATGGTAAAAAATTTTATCCATTTAATTAACAATTTACATGAAAAACGAAGCCAAACGAACACAAAAAATTTCAATTATTTTTTTTTTTTTTTTTTTTTTACTTTTTTGCAATTCAAACAAATTTTAATATAGATTGTAAAAAAATTTATCCCAAAAAGTAACAATTTGCATGAAAAACAAAATCAAACGAATTAGGTGAAAAATTATATCAATCAAACACCATTAATTAAAATTCTCTCTAAAACATTTTCTATTCAATTCAATTTCCTGCCATTAATTTTTTTTTTCACCCATTTTTCACCCTCGCAATCAAACTGATTTTCCATGTAATCGCAGAGTGGCACCCTGAAAATGAAAATGGTAAAATGAGTGAGTTATGGTATATTTTTAGATTAAAAAATTGCAATGAATATTTTTATATTATTTTACCACTTTTATGACATGGGTAGTGGTAAATTGGTTATGTTGCAATAGGACATACAATTAAGCAATTCTCAGCAATTCAGGAGACGGTGATTGACGGAGTTATGAAATTCGAAATTAAATTATAGTTACAATGGGTATTTTTATTGTATTTTAACTCTTTTTATGATGTGAGTAGTGTAAATTAGTTCCGTTGATATATAACTTACAATAGAAGATGATGATTGGCGGAGTTACCAAATTTGAAACTATATTATAGTTTCGGGATCCAAATGAAACCGAATTAAAGTTTAGTAACCTAATTACAATTTTTCTAAAAGCTTAGTGACCACAAATAAGATTTAAAATTTTTGCGTGATCAATTGTTTTCGTTGGTGCAACTAGAACACTATGAAATAGGGAAACTGCTACAGGAACATGGTTTTTTGTCCCAGGACAATCCTGATTGGACTGTCAGTCCCCCTCCAATCAGGGATATCCCGAGTTTGACCCGAGACAAAAAAAACCCTGTCTTCACAGGGTTTTTGCTCGAAATAATTTCAATATCTAATCAGGTCTAAAGGCGTGGGGGCATCGAATGGGTTGATCCAGGTATTTTAATATTCGAAGCCACTCATTAGAATTTGGATATTTTATAAATGAAATTATAACGGTACACGTAATTATTGGGACCAAACTCAAAACAAAATTGTCAGTTCCGATACAGGTTCGGATCTATGCATAACATTTTCTAAAAAAACTCGTGAGCTAATAATATAAAGTTTTTTTTTTTTTAGCAGAAATAGAGAAACAAAATATATCATCAAATACATATTTCAACACTTTCTTAATGTAGTGCAAAATGTCACCTAATAATATCTAATACTTGGCACAATGACATCCAATTTCGATTGTAGCTCTACGTGTGGTACATCAAAAATGGTTTGTGAGACAGACAACGTGTAAAGTACGATCATAATTGACTATGAACGAAAGCGGTGTTATTAAATTATTCAAATAAATGAACCTGATTAATTAGGTACCAATACTTGGGCCTAGCACAAAATCCTACTTTAAATTTTGAGAGTTCTAAAATCAGATGGGATGTTTCATTGTTCAAAAATCAGACGTTTTACTAATTAATTAATTAATATATAATATTTCATTCCAAACCCACCCAAATTATTTGTCTCTCTACAGCTCGTCTCTCTCCCATTTGAAACCCAGCCGTCCTTCTCTCGACGACGATTTGGGATGTTTTGTGGATGGTGGTTGCCGATGGTGGTTATGGAGGTCGTGATGGTGGCAACAGTTTTGCGGATTTTAAGTGACGGATCTAATTTGGTGGTGGTATGGTGGCGGATCTGATTTAGCGGTGGTATGGTGGCAGATCTGCGCAGTTCACATACAGGGGCGACGACGGTTTGGGTATTTATAGTGGAGGTGGTGGTTGCGGGTATGGTGGTGGTATGGTGACCGATCTACTGTGGCACAGAGGCAACGATGGTTTGTGGAGGTTGTGTGGCGGCGATGGTTTGGGGATTTATAGTGGATGTGGTGGTTGCGGGTATGGTGGTGGATTTACTGTGGTGGTGGTATGATAGTCGATCTACTGTGGCACCGAGGTAACAACGGTTTGTGGAAGTCGTGGTGGCCGCGACGGTTTGGGGATTTATAGTAGAGGTGGTGGTGGATCTACTGTGGTGGTGGTATGGTGGCCGATCTACTGTGGTGGTGGTGGAGGCAGTGAAGGTAATTAATAACTTTGATGGTGGTGGTGTTTCGGCGACGGTAGTGGAGAACATGGTGCTGGAGGCAGCAACGTTAGGGGTGGAACTGGTGGCGGATGAGGGTCTGTTTCTGTAGGAGGAGATCGTGGGACAGGTTATGGTGTGGGGGAGGTGGTGAAGGAGGCGGTTCTGGTGGTGGTTTTGCCGCCCTAATGTGGTGGTGGTTTTTGTGTGGCGGTGACGGTGTTAGGTTTGAGAATTTTTTGGTTGGTCGTGGGGCTGTGGTATGGTGGAGACGGTTGTCGGGTGGTGGTCACAGATTATTTGGTTGACTGTGACTACTAAATTGATTTATTTGTGATCAATAAAAAATATATGACTAATGAAAAATATGAACTATGACTAAGAAATAATGTGTGACCTAATTTGTGACCAGTAAACAATATGTGACTAATGAAAAATATGAACTGTGACTAAGAAATAATGTGTGACCTAAAAATTTGTTAATTTCTGACCAATTATAAGTTGTGATTTATAAGTTGACTTATAATGTTCGTGATCTGTGACCGATAAAGTAATTATGACTTATAAATTTTTCATTTGTGACCAGGAAAAATTGTGACTTTAAAATTTTTGAATTGTGACCGTAAAAAAATTTGTGACATTTAAAAATTTTGATTTGTGACCGAAAAATAATATGTGACTAATTAAATTGTGAATCTGTGACCGATGAATAAATTATGACCTATAAATTTTTTGAATTGTGATGTAAAATAATTTTTAACATTCAAAAATTCTGATTTGTGATCGAAAATAATATATGACGAGCTAAATTGTGAATCTGTGACCAAATTATATAGATCTGTGACTTTAATATATTTAATTAAATAAATTATAAATAAAAATAAATAAAAATCTGATTTTTGAAAGTTGAAACTTATTTTTTTATTATTGAAATGGGTCAAAGTTATACTCTTATGAAAATTACCCAATAAAAAATGATAAAGTCTATTTTAGAGTCAGGTACCCACTGTTCAAATTCAAGAATCAAGAATTGAACTGGACCCGGTCAGTTTTTGCTTCTCGATCATGGTTCCTAATTATTTTTATTTTTTTTTAAATTGGAATTGGAAGTTCTGGTTTGATTTGGATTCGAAAAGTTCGAGAATCTATCCAGACCCAGTCAGTTTTTGCTTCTCGATCATGGGTTCTTTTTTTTTTTTTTTTTTTTGAAATCAGGACTAGAAGTTCTAGTTCGATTTGGATTTGGATTCGGATTCGAAAAGTTCGATTCCGATTAAAATGTCCACTCCTAAGTTGAATTTGTGCAAAATAAAATCCTATTTTGACTAGATGCTAAACGATGTTGAATTTATAAGGAGATTGCATTACTCCACTTAGGCCCTGTTTGATTCCCATTTTAATTCTCATTTTCATTCTTCTACTCATTTTCAACCACACATTCTTCAATAAAATAATATTTTCCATCACATCAATAACTTTTCCTTCTTTTTCAACCACACATTTCCCATCATATCACTATTTCAAAATTCATTTTTCCCAAATAATGCCTATCAAACACACTCTTAATAAGTTAACTTTGTAAACGAAAATCCAATTCATAAAATAGGATTCCTAGAGTAAGGGTTGCCTACGACCAATAAACTATTCATTACAACGTTGAACTCAAAATCGGCAGATTAACCACTTGACATAAAGGACAGCTCAAGGTGGATGAGTAGTTAGCGATCACTCACGATATTTTGTACGTCAAAATAAAATAATTGGACAAGACAGAAGAGAGGTATATTATAACATTTATTAATCGTTTTGTTTTTTGTTTTGTTTTTTGTTGAATTAAGCCACTGTTGTATATTAATAAAGAAAATAAAACATAATACAAATTTAGGAGAGGGTTCAGTCCGACTTTTAGTTAAATGTGCAACAGTAGTAAATTTATCATATCTGAAGACGAGGAATTATCATGTTTTGTTTAACTATATAAAGTTTAACGTGTCAAATACCAACCCCATGAAAGCCTTGTTCCTCGTGGACAATGGTTCAATTAGGGAGCGTTCTCTTCGTGTTTCAGTTTTATATTTTGAGTTTTGAATTCGTTTTGTGTTTTGGGTATCCATTTTGAGATTGTTGAAAATTCGTTCTTTTTGTCGTTTTGAAAAAATATTTTTCAACTCGTTTTTTTTTAGTTTTGACAGATTTGTGAAGAAAACAGCAAAAAAGTAAAAAGATTATTTTCTGTTTTTTTTTTACAAAATTTTCAGCCGTTTTCAAAAACTCGTTTTCGAAAATAGGAAAGATAACGCATTTTCAATGTTTTGGAAAATCGAAAACAGAAAACAATTCGAAAATAACAAAGAGAACGCCCCCTTAATGTTTCTCGTCCTGCAAAATTCCCATCCCTTCCAAAAACAATTAAAAGGCACATCACTATTGAATCGTATAAGACACTACTAAGCTTTGTTATATAAATTGAAATTAAAGATGCAATGTGACCCCGGCAAGCATCTAGTCCACTTGCCTCTTAAACTAGTAAACGTGTAAAATGTGGCATCTTTGGGATAGCAATCAAAGTAAGAAATATATTGCAATATTTTTCAATCTTGGTCAAATAGTAGACTCGGTCTATATGAGATCAACATCAAAGACAAATCAAATTGATTAAGAGATGATTTATTTGTTAGATCAACCATAAAAGTTTTGGTATGTACTCAACTTTTTCATTATATTTTTATCCTCAATATTCCATTAACCAAATACATCTTGAAGTTTCTATTCAGAAATTACGTTAAGTGAGTAAAAAAATTAAGGAACGTAACTGTGACAATGACAGTTAATATAGTTTATTGTCGCACGATAATAATTAAAATATATGGTGTGAATATATAACCACAATTTTCAAAACTAACATTTTAATGCTTTTCAAAATTTAATTGTGTGATTCATAATACAATTTTCATTAAATTTAACAAAAGCCTAAAAGAGCTGATTGTTTGACAAGCTTTAAAAGGAATCTCAAACAACACCTAAACATAGAGTCATCTTAACTTGCACCATAGATAAAGGAGAAGCAATTAATCGTATCATACCTCCCTTCATAGCAAACAAATTCAAAAGCTTATGTCATAGAAACCTGAGATTCAGATAATTTGAACGGTTAATTCAACAATAAGGCTCTGTTTGATAGGGCATTATTTTCCTAGTTCTAACTTCTACTTTTAGCTTGTTTGATTGACCAAATTTTTCATGGAAAATGTTTTTCATATTTTCCTTTTTTCCCACTTTTCATAAAATTTCTTTTCCGACTACTTTGGTGGGAAAAGCAATTTCAGTTTTTTTTTTTTTTTTTTTGGCAATTAGAACAAATTCTAAATTCAATAGTAAAAAAATTATCCATTTATTAGACAATTTTCATTAAAAATAAAGTCAAACGAATTGTATTTGGTATGATTATTATTATTATTATTCTTTTTTTTTAGCAATTGGAACAAATTCTAGAGCCAATTCTAAAAAATAATAATAATAAAAAAAAAAGTATCCCTTTAAAGGACAATTTCCATGAAAAAATAAAGACAAACGAATACCAAAAATCCAAACTTACTTTTATTTTTCGAGTGAAAAATTATACCAATCAAACACAATTAATCGTCAATTCCCGATAAAATAATTTTAGACAATTCAATTTCCTGTAATTCATTTTCTTTCTACCCAAATTCCATTTTGCAATCAAACGGATCCTAATATCCATTCATTGATGTAAAAACTACATACTCTCTTGTAGGTTAGAAACCATCTCATCTCAATATACGTTTCACTTAACGAGTATACTCATTGAGATAATAAACTAGTTAATAAATGTTGGCACACAGCATAGCTCACATCACACATACCCACTTCATCTAGAAAACCTTTTTTATATAATTAATTAAGTGGATGATTGGTTGTTTCATAATTGCCAATTAACTAATTTTGGGTTAAGTCCCAATTTGGAGTAGCTAAAAATCAATTTTCTAGTAAATTTTGATAAAAATTTATGAAATATGTAGTTGAAAAGTTGTTAATTCTATGAAATATATAGTCATTGTCGACTTTGACTTAAATTTTTAGCAAGATTTTAATGTACAACAATCATCAGGGAATAAATGTGCGAACGGTAAATAAACTCTGCCCCATATACCAAAACCATAAATGATTATAGCTTCGTGTCAGATTTTATTCACATTCATACATTAATTAATTTTTGTGGGTCAAAACTAAAGCAATAATTGCCTAAGTGATGACGTGGTAAACACTTAATAAATTAATTATACGAATGACAGATGAAATTTACCCCCTTATCGAAATCATACATAAGCTCAATTTTTTGTCAAAATCATACATGAACTCATATCCATACATGAATTAACTTTCGTCGTTCAAAATTAATGGAACAATCCTGCCGGCACTACCCAGAGTTCAGAAAATTGCTCAAAATTAACCCATCTCAGAGCGGACACCATTTTCTCATTAACTACCTTCAGATAAGCAAGAGAAGGGCATCCAATGGTTCATAGGAGATGAATTAAGGTAGTCCATTGTAGATTAAATTAAAGTAAATATCAGCATCAGTGTTTCAAAGATGAGTATTAGTCAATGGATTGCCCTATCACTTTGAAAATTTTGAGTATTACTTAAAAATTATTGTACCTTGATGATAATATATAAAATACAAATGGAAGTAGACATTGCGTTTGTCATGTGGATGGGATACAAATTTGCTAGGACAAGTATGATTTTAATACAAAGTTGAGTTTATATATGATTTTGATAAATGGAGTAAAGTTTATGAACTGTTCGCATAAAGAACCTATCAAGTGTTTACCACGTCATTGCCATTAGTCATCGATTTGTCCTATGGATTATTCAGTTAGTTTTGACTGACGAAAGTTAATTCATATATGAATGGATACAAGTTTGCGATTTTATGTATGATTTTGATATAAAGCTAATTTCATGAATGCTTTTGGTATATGGTCGAGTTCATGTCTTTTTAGCATTTTACCCACTAGTTTTTATCAATTCAGGATATGTAGTGGTGAAATTTGAAATCAAATTCAAGTTTAATAATCTAATTATGTCTAATTAAAGTTTCATTATTCAATTTAGATTCATAAAACACTATATTGAGTTAGGGAAAAAGTGTTGGTGAAAGTTGAAATTATAATCTTTTTGAGAAGGCAATTTGTATCACCAAAAAGAACAAAATAAAATACTGTCGACATCATAGACCAGCATTTGATAATCTATATATAAATATATAATTGGGTGATCTTCTATCCACAACATCACTTCAAAATGACACTTAAAAAAATATTTTTGGGGATTAATCAAACTGTTTCCTAACAAAAGTGCAGCTACTAGCAAACAAACAATTCTGTTGAAAATGGTACATGTTTTTTTGTAGTGTAGTTAGGTGATTGGTAGACAACTTTACGTGTAACCTCGACCGAAGAAAGTTGTTGAATAAAGATTTTTATCAACATTGAGTAAAAAATCAATCAACGTTCAAAATTGAAAACATTTTTTGACCAACATTCAAAATTCGGTGATTGATATATTTTTTTTTATTATCATTATGAAGTAATATGGTGAAACACTATTCATTTAGTGCAGGCTTCATGTCCTAATTCTCTATCCATTTTTCATAAGTTATACATGGACAATTTGAATCCTTTGGCATATAGAGTCGGATTCGTCTGTGGCATCCCCCAGAGGCTGTCATGAACCTGATCCTTTGCATGAAGAAGCATTGAATTTTTGCCATTTTTTCCGTAAACTTGTCCTTTAATTTGGCGATCAATAATGGTAATTTGAATCCAAGCCACTGGAAATACATTCATTCATCCCAACTTATATTTCAAGGGACCTTATAGAAAGGAATTTAGTTATTGGAAGAACATTTCATTTCAAACCCAACTTTTCATTTTAAAGAATTTTAGTTATGGATAAACAAGTAGTGCATACTTGGTTGACTGAACTTGACAGGATTTAGAAAGAAAATGAAGTGACTGATATTGTCATCCAATTCTGTGAATCAAGCATGGCCGTAAGGTTTTAAACAGTATTCCATCTTTATCTATGACCAATTTTCCCATCATACGTTTTTCTCCATTTTCCTGCAAAATTACCATGCCTGTAGCTTGTGAGAAATACGGTCTTTAAGTTCATGCTTGAACAAAGAGGAACAAATATTGCCAAAAGCATTACAACAAGATGAAATCAAACTCATAAATGTTTCCTTGGGTTTAAAATACAGAAAACATATGATAATACAAATGAATCATAAAACTATGGCCTTGGCCTTTCTTCAGAAAATCTTGGAAGTTGAACTAAGGAATTGACCCTTGTAACACCTTCCAATCCAGACCAGTTCTGATCTTCATTTGTATTATTTTCGCCATTTGTGTCTACATCAGTTGGTATTCTATTGTTGGGATCATTCTCTTCAGATGATCGAACGGTAAAATTTCTCTGAAGACAGGGCTCGGGGTTTTGGCCATCGTCTGATTCCACAGCATTACCAGAGTGGTTGCTCTGGAGGGTAGCAGATGAGAAAGGTTCATCGTAGTCAGACTCAGAGTCCACCTTCCCATCTAAAAATAAGCAAACAACTGCACAATCATCCATCTTCGATGTTGGATATTTGGTTTTCCATTCACGAGCAGCAGACTCGACCAGTATCCTTGCAGCTGATGACCTTGTCGAAGCTGATGATACTATCTCGACCACTTCTTCATTGCTCAAGACATCCCAATCCCAAACCTGCAATGACGTATAGCGCACAAATAGTTCAGAGACTACAAGTTAATAATGTTCACATAGCATATAGCGTCAGAAAGGGTTTTATAGAATGAAAAGATTTACACTAAGTATGCTTTTAAACTGTTGGCAAAATAATCGAACCAACTCTGGATGGAGATCTTTAAAAGAATCACGTTTCCACGAAAGTCTAACAACTAATAATTTAAGCTTCCACGAGGTTGTCCTTTTTCAGATCAGCAACGTCCAGGAGCAATCACACAAAGAAGGCAACATCTAAAAGAAACTTAACTACTACTCTTCAAGATTCTGACAATAACTAATAGCATCATTTTCCATTCCACCTCTTTACACTCTCAAGCCGAAAATAACATTCATAAAAGAATGGAACAAAAGTTGATATCAGGAAGTACAAATTACAAGAATGGTTTTTACACAAATACTCCTTGAAGAAACCCTTCTAACAGAAACAATAATTTGCAGAACCGACGACAGATGATAGGATGTGAATTAAGTCATTATTTATGTGCACCTCTACATCTTACTTTTTTTTGACTTTTTGTATGTGGGAGTTGTTAATCTTGTTCCAGAGCAAATCAGAGATGTATTTAAGTTTAGTAATCAGGGAAGTATTAGACGTTTAATCTTGACAGCAAGATGCATGTACCGAAAACATAGTTGTGGTAGGTTAAAACTTCAAATTGAAACCTTTCATCTTAGCCCATGTTTGATTTTGACGTTTTCAAAATCACTTTTTTCAAGCTCGTTTTCAATTATACATTCTCCCAATAAAATAATGTTACACGTGGACACGTAACTTTTCTCTACATTTTAACCACATATTCTCTAAAAAAAAAAAAAATCACTTTTTCACAAAATTACTTATCAAAATCAAACGGGTTTGTTTTCAAATGACCATGCTCGCTTTTACATCAAGTATTAATTCATGTGCAAGTGCATTGTCCAAATTCAAATAAGTAGCCTAAGAAGCACAGAACAAAAAATGAGCAACTAATATAGCAGAGAACTCTGAAGAAATCAAGAGGCAGGTTGACATTCCAAACCAGTACCAGCAAAGCAGAGCATCAGAATAAAGGAGGTCATCACTGATTTTTTTAACCAATACGTAGAAGAAAGATGATGACATTAAACAAGGAATTTAAAAAGGTGAAAAGTGAACCAAAACAAGCACGGCACTGCCATGAAGTACTGCACCGCACTATATATATAATTAAGAATGTCCAAGTACAAATGTGCAGGACAATGGATATTTAAAGAAAAATGTCCAAGGCATCAAAACTTTAGATAAACATCCACAGATATTTGAAGAAATCAGCAGCGAAGTATCAGGTTTTAGTATTAGCAATCTCTAATCCCCAGCCTTTACCAGGTGATGTTAAATACAGTCAGATATCAATTTGTGTAGTACGTGAAAATGTCAGGTCCTTCAATCCTCTTAGTTCGAGGATTTGGATATAGTAATATGTCTGTATGTGTGCAGAAAAGATAGAACGACAACACGCATATATTATTTTCTAAATTTCATATGGCAAAAGAATGATCAAGCTTAACTCCTCTGAATAAAATAAATCATAAACGGCAGTATAAAAATGTTGAGATGTGCTTCCTAGTAAATTATTCCATGTGAAATGTTGGACATTCATACCATGCTCCATATTGGGGTGTCAAATGCATTGGAAGAGTTCATTATGTGATTAGATCTATTGGTGCATTATTATTAATTGTTTACTCGACCTAGTATGTGCAGTCTCTGAATCATTTTGGATTTAAATTGCTATAGAGTTCAAACCCTGTTGTCCATGGAGCATGGATGTAGATAGGGGACAAACTTTCTGACACGTATTTCTTCTCTTTTTTTCTTCTTCCATCTCTCTCTGTCTATAACAGTAGTCTCATTGCTTATCAATTTGTCATTTTAATTCAACTTTCCCCGTTTCTGCACATACCCTTTTCTGCCAATGCTCCATTATCATTTTCTATAGAAATCAGCATTCGATATTTTATGCATCAAGGGAAAAGTGAATTTGGATTAGAACATTCTTTTCTTCTCCATCTTCTTTTCCCATTTTACATACGTAGTGCTTATTTCGCAGGGTTTTATTACAGTTGAATTTTTTGACATGTTTGGTTGAGGGACTACATAGAGTACTAGACAGCATAAAGAAGAAACTGTGAAAAATCTTGATTGTTATATTTCCACTCCTACTCAAAAATATGCACCAAACATACATTTACTGTTTGTGGGGCTTGTAAAATCAGAAAATGTGTGATTTGTTGAATGTCCATGTAGTTCAGCTTTGGATCGGATAGATAATGCATAAAATTTTTATTTTATACAGCAGCAATAAAAGAGTCATTGCGCACATTGCATTGCTCCTATTAATAAGCATTTTCACATCTAAGTTTACAGAAAAGCATGAAAGTCTTGCAGAAGAAGTTATAGCAGAGCCATGATAGTGAACCTCTTAGAGCGGTCATTCTAGCATCAAGGAATTTCCCACAACCTCAATCCAACTTTCTCTTGGAGCATCTCTTAAAAGATTAACTTTCCTTAAAATGGTTTACTCGAATGCTCAACCTAAGTACATCCATCCAAGCCTCTGTATGCCAGTCAATGAACCTAGAATAGATTACCTAACTTTGCGACTAACACAAAAGATACATTCTGTACTGCACAAGTTAGGCAACTACAAATTTGTAATTGGTCGTTTAGTAAATTATGTCATTTTGCATAGTGGTAAATTATTGCTGCTTCATTATACAGCAGAATACCCTATAATTAAAAGCGAAGTTCTTGGCATAGGCAGTTACAACCTTTGTTACATCATAAAAATTAGGGAGCCATTTGAGTTTTTTAAAGGCATTTCCAATTAATAGTTACCATTCAAAAAGACCATTCCTTACCCCAAACAATGACTAAACACTTATGAAGATCACCGTCAGTGTTGTCTCTCTCTCTCTCACCACTTTAAACTCATTGTTACAACTTCAAACATGGAAGCTTTGGGTTTTGTGAAGACCTTCCCTAATGAATACTCACCGTCTCAAAACCCACACAACGTCCCAATCAATGACTCATAAAAAATGTGAAATTTACCATCTCAAACATCAGATGAATACAACAAATTTTGTGCATAACCATGCATTGTAAATTTGTAATAAACATCATTTAAAATATACGTAATTATATAACAAGAATTAGAGAATGCAATATGAGATTCATCTGAAGTCCACAAAAAATTAGAAGAAATGCAGCTGATTGTCTGATAATATCATTACTAAGCCAACGTATCAAATGTACCTTAAATATCCATCTGATTAAGTGAAATAAGGCTATATACTAAAATTACTACGTACAATTCTGAGATGCATAAGCATTAACTTAGATGTTGTGTTGAAGCCAGTGCTCTATATCAATATATTTATTCACTACATTTTTCAAGGAATCAAGAAGGCAAGAATTCATTATTTCTGTCTCTATTTGCACTTGCTTCTATAAAAGGGATGTGGACAAATGACTTCAAACCTACCATTTCTACTTTTGTTGAACAGTATGTGATATTTTCCCCTAGAAAAAGGATTAGTATTTTTCAATGTAATTTAGTGAAGACATTTAAAGGGGGAAAAATTATCAGGTCACAGTTTCCTTTCCTAAATTCCTGAACACACTGTTTGCCATTACTTCAAGTCGTGTTAACCACATATATTCATTTGTCTTGCGCTTCTATATTTATGCATTTATTCATACAACTTTTGCATCCATGGATCCCTGTGTCTTGTAACTGATAACTAATAATTGTGTGAATTCAGTAGCAACTGAAAAAGAAATAGACAAGTTGAAGATTCAGAGGTAAAAACTCGGATACGTACCCCATCTGAAGCAAGAACAATGAATTTATCCCTGTCACTAAGAATCCGGTGAGAGAATTCAGGAATGGAGATTACTCCATACTCCTTCAGACAAAAATCCCCAAATGCTCGAGCCATTGCTAATCCAGGGGCATCATCAAAAGGCAGCCAAACTCTTTGCACTTCAGGCTCATCTTGCAAAGCAAAAACTCGACCCCTACACTGTTTAATCCTTTCTGACTCCCCTGATTTGAAAATAAAAGGACGAATGTAATTACTTCATGTAATAGGCACACTTCAAAAATAAAAAAGAATCACTCTACAGAAGAAAATACTTGGTAAATCAGGCTTTAGATCAACAGTCAACTGGATAGCCACCAACAAATCATTACTGTCTTTAGATCCCAAAATTGCTCGAGAATCACCAATGTTGCCCATGAAAAGATTTGAACCCTTGATCATGAGATCATAAGAAACAAACATAGTACATAAATAAAACACCATGAAGTATCACAATTATCATGGAAATGCTTCTCCATACCTGTTTTATTATAGTGACAGCGGTGCTACCACTACAGAAGCAATCTAAATTAGGATGGGACCTTAACTCTTTGTCCATGGCCTTGTATGATTTAAGAAAAGCTTCTCTCCACAACAAAACCACTTTATCGTCTGCCGGCAAATCCTTTACAGGATCTACTACATCTGATTTTGCATTCTTAGTGCAGCAATTAGCACTGAGCCCATTCCTCTTTGATTCGAAAGAATGCAAAAATGTCATCAGCTTTACTGGCAGCGAATCACGCACTTTGCGAGCCACCAGATGTCCATGCGGACCATGGCCATCAAATACACCAAAGAAGATTACACCCTCAGACATAAAATCCTACATAAACGCGAAATTACAAAGTTGTCCTCGAAATGTCGAAAGAAATAGCAACAGAAAAAATTGGACTTACTTCCCACACAATCATGGCATCCTGGTTTATTCCTTTACGGCCCTGCTGAGTGAATATGCAGGAAGAACGGCTCCTCCCATTGGTGTATATCCGACTAGGTATCGAAGACAAATGTTGCAAAGCAGTGATGTGGCCAGAAAATGTTTTTCTACTTCTCTTTCGCCCAAACATATATCTATCCCAATACATGAGGGAAATATCGTATCTTCGTTGCTCCTACTACTACAAGTACTTCGACTGCTAATTGAGACACAACCTCCCATTTGTTCAAACCCAGAAAAAGATCATCTGATTAAAATACAAAACAAGGCTCTTCTTCTTGATAGGAACAGATCTCACAGGATATCACAGATCAGATTGTGTGATTGACCGAGCAAAAGCCCACTGGCAGTCACAAGATTCTTAAGCAGCAAACTGTGGGACCTTAAAGCTAAATACTGGAAAACTCTGATCTATTTCTCTTAGTCAAAGGTCAATTCTGCTGATGAAGAAGACGTGAACTGATAATGAATCCAGCTAAACAAAAGTTGAGACATTTATCAATTCAATATTTTTAATCACCATTTCAATAAACAAATAAAAATTACTGCATGAAAGTAAACTCACAAATCAACATGCCTCAGTTTTAACGAATTTTCATGTGATGAAAGAGTATAATACAACACAAGGCTGTCTTAACCATTTGTCCTGTAATGGGAATTTCAATTATTTTAACCACGCTTAGAGTTTAAATGCTAATATATCCACAATATCCAATATAAAATTGGAGATAAACAAGACAGAGAATCAGAGAAATCTTGGAATGTGTTTAAAGAGCACTACAGAAACACAAGCATAAAACAATATAACCTTTTAAGTTGCCCAAATTATATGCTAACACTCATTTTTTAATGTAATCTACTCTCGATAAACTTTATCTTTTATCTACTAATCAGCAGCAGTTCCAAATCCACCAAGTAAAGATATCATTTTTAAAGATAATCCTTCTCTCAATAAATAAAGTAATAAAACAAATCAGTAAAAGGCTCCTCTAGCAAAAATAAAACTCTGAAAGAGAAAATAAAAGAACAAGAGCAGACAATGACCACCAAAAACTAGGCCTTGCCTAATTCCCAATGAAAATGGAGTCGGCTATATAAATCCTCCTCTGCCATCCCGTTCTATTTATGAATCTGTTTCCCATTCTTACTATATAGAATCTAATTGCTACTCTTAAAAATCTAAGGACATAAGTGATTTAAGGAAAAATAATAATAATAATAATAATAAGTTAGAGAAAAACCAGAAGTAATTAAGAAATATGGTCTTGTTCAATGTAGACTTATTTTCCCATCGATGCACCAAAATGGTGGAAGCAGTAAAGCTAAAGAAATTGTACGAAGCAGAAAAGGACGAAACAAAGCAAAAGATTCGTCAAAACTTAATCATATTCGAATCCCAAAAAGCAAATGGGCAGCGGATCAAGCAGGAAAATTTTAAATGAAAGAGAAAAAGTCAAGTATGAAACGGAGAAATACGATGCATTTATTCCCCTTTTTAGTACCAATCTTAAAATAAGAAAACACCCAGGAAAGAGAAAGCAAAAGTTCCGGAAATTTCAACAGCTGATCTCAACTGAAATTGCCAAAAATAATAATAATAAGAAGAACCCAGTTTAGAAGATGGGACTTGGTAATACAGCAAAACTATGCAAAAAGAACACCAGTAAATTAAAGGGGGAACAAATCGAAAGTAGTGAAATTAAGGTCTCGAGAATTCAAGAAAAAAAATCAGATCTTTGAAGAGTTTTACACACATTTCAGTCACAGAAGGAGAGGAGTTCATGCGGGGTGCCTTGAACTTGATAGGTGGTTCCAAAGTAGAAAATTTTTCTCTTCTACTTTCGAAGATCACAGAGAGATAATAATGTACAGAAAGAAATATAATACTAATAATAGTTGGGGCAGAAGATGATGCATTGATTGCCACTGCATGAAAAGGGTGTGAGATGGTGGGTCGGGGGTTGAAGGAGGTGGACGGCAGTGAGTATCAAGGATAGGGTGGTTCGAAATGATGATGCATCCGTCTTTTTCTTCTAATTTTGCTTTTGCACGTTGTAAAGTTACATCCACGCTGTTGGAAAGAGCGTTCTCCCCAACAGAAAAAGTAAGGAGGTGTTTGGTATTGATTTTGAAAATTAATTCTCAATCAATTTTTATTTTTAACTACATATTTTTTAATAAAATAATATTTTTCATCACATCAATAATTTTTTCTCCTTTTTCAATCACACATTTCTCATTATATCATTATTCAAAAATCAATTATTACCCTAAAAATCAATATTAAACACCCTTTAAGTAAGGTCGACGGACCGACAGGGGGCAAAGGCAGGGCAAAACGGGAATTAAAATTGTGGAAAGACGAAAACACCCTTCCTTTAGATGCAAGAGTAGTGTTTAGGATGAAAATAGACAAAAATGAAATTTACGCAATAAAAGTTGGAATTAAGGGTGAAAATGTCAACAATTAGAAGTTAATGACGTTTTGCATATGGGACATTATATTGTCACTAAATTTATTTATGTTCCACCACATTTTAAACCCACATCAATAGGTGATGGGAGTTTTGCGTAGCATGTCTAATGGGGGGATTTTGTCCTCATTTTTCCATATTTATTGAGATTTAACGGCGGGACGGACTATGACGATCGAGGTATTCCACAAAAAAGATTTGAATTAGGAACGTTTTGTGCTATTTTCAAAAGGTAAAGAAGTTCAACAACAAGGAGAATAGGTAGGGGATTTGTGTTGTTTAGCCTTTATAATATTTTAATTATTTCTACTTTTAAATAAAAAATGTAAAATTAACAAGACACATTTTAATTGTTCTAAATATTTAATCAATCAAGTCATTTTTATCATATGTTGAATTGCTACAATAATAAATAAAATAGTAAATAACACAAAATTTATTGATAGAGAAAAATTTCACATAGGATTAAAAACTCCGGGACCAAGCTAATGAATTCCACTATAGAGAATAAGTATTTACAATATGATCCAACCTAAAAAACTCTTTAGACTCTCTAATCTAATTCGTGCAATCTCCAAGGCCCGATGAAACGTGCTTCACTCTCACATCTGCTTTTGATCTTCTGGAATTGTCTATCTCCTGTGAATCACCAAGAACACATTATTCTTGTACTCTTCTCGTGCTTTTGTTGTAAACTCCCCAAATCTTCACCAACCTCCGAAAGCTGTTGAGAAAATACCTTCTCGATTGATCTCAAGATGTAGAATTATTATTTGATCTCCAAAAAATGTTATGAAGGTAAAAAAATAATGATCTTCCATGGACAAAATGGAGGTTGTGTATTTATATTTTTGGAGAGTTTGGGGATGTTTAGGATTAGAAAATAAATAAAACTAACGATCTAGGTTCTTGTTGGATAACACTGTCGTTCAAGCGATAAGCGAGCGACAGTCGAGCGACAACTTTCTGTTGATTTTGTAATGCGATCGCTCAAGCAAGACTTGAGTGGTAGGCTAGCCAAAGTGCGATGCCGATTTTCCTTGTTCCATTAAGATCTCCAAAACTCTCTATCCAACTAAGCAACTAACGAATTAACTTCCTTAACTTGTACAACTCTTTTATAATAATCGTTTTGTCTAAAAAATAGCCAATACAAATTAAAACCTAACAACGTTAAATCATATTAACTGACTATCTATATAAATATTTTTCCCCACAAAATGTTTAAATCTTCAATAATATGAAAGATATTCACTTGCGAAAGAGCGAAATTTCAAATTTAATGATACGATGTTTACAAATTAATTATAAAAAAATGTTTGAATATAATGGAAATGGTAATAAAAAAAAAAAATGCAACTTGGTTATTTGTAATGTCCGAAATTAACGGCTTTATACTAAAAAAAATCCCCCCAACAAACCAAGAAGGTGCATAACATATGTTGAGAAAGATAAAAGCACTAACAAAAATGAAACATAAGTTGTCTATTAAAAGTTATTTCATAGTTCATATTTCATATTTAAAACCTTTGTTTTAGTTCATGCATTTTGGTATTTTACTAATACGCTAAGATAAAAATTGATTTTTTAAAGTATAATATATGAGTTTGGTGTATACGAGTTGGCCAAGTAGATTTTTTTCAAATACGAGTCATCTTTTGTTTTTTATTAAATAACATTAATATAATTTGACCCAAGTTCTACAAAAAATAGCAATTTTTAATTTTTTTTTGTCTATTTTCTAAGAAAAATTAAATAAAGTAGAAAATATCATCTGAATCAATCTCCGAAATTCAAGAGTTGGATTCGAGATGAATAAACTTTGTCTTCTGAAATTAAGATTTAAGTTCAAAACGATCCAACTCTCTAAATTAATCGATCTACATCACGACCTTGTATCGAATTATGTAAACCTAGAATAAATTGTCCCAAAGCATGGGGAACCAAAACCATCCCAGACCTAGATTTACTCCTCTAACATGTACCATAAACTTTTGAATTTAGTTCGAATCTTTTGCAATTTTTGTTTCAAAAATAAGATTAGTATTTTTCCCCCTTTAGTGTGACCTAACCTTTGTAAAGCGAGCCTTGTCCAAAAAAGCATGATTAAGTCATCATTTAACTCTTATCTTTTCCTAGCCTATAACAATGGGTTAATTTCAGAAATGGTCACTGAAGTTACATGAAAATTACAAAATAGTCACTGAAGTTCAAAACTTTCATGAACGGTCACTCAAGTTTCAGGTACTTTCAGAAATGGTCACTGAAGTTTAAGAGTTTCACCAACAGTCACTGAAATTTAGGAGATGTTTCACTAACGGTCACTGAAGTTACAAAAAGTTTCAGGAACGGTCACTGAAGGGTCATGCATTTTTTCAGTTTTTTGGGCGACTTTTTCGGCCACTTCCGACCACCAAAATCGTCGGATTCTGATACCTTTGGAAAGCCCACAATCTCCTCTTCAATTACCACCCAAAATCTCCCCCAAACTCCAAACGATTCGACCGAAAAATCGTCGCAAAAGTCGCCTAAAAAATTGGAAAAATCTGCCCAGATTTTTCGAATTTTTTGGGCGACTTTCCGGCAACTTCCGACCACCAAAATCGCCGGATTTTGATACCGTTGGAAATCCCACAATGTTCTCTTAAATTACCATCCAAAATATCCCCCAAACTCTAAAAGATTCGACCGAAAAATCGCCGCAAAGTCAGCATGAAAAATATGGGCAGATTTTCGGCCTTTTTGGGTAGCTGATTTTGCGGCGATTTTCCGATAGAATGTTTTGGAGTTTGGGGGAGATTTTGGGTGGTAATTGAAGAAGACATTGTGGGCTTTCCAATAGTATCAAAATTCGACGATTTTGGTGGTCGGAAGTTGCTGGAAAGTCGCCCAAAAAATTGGAAAAATTTGGGCAGATTTTTTCAATTTTTTGGGCGACTTTTGCGGCGATTTTTCGGTCGAATCGTTTGGAGTTTTGGGGAGATTTTGAGTGATAATTGAAGAGAAGATTGTGGGCTTTCCAAAGGTATCAAAATCCGGCGGTTTTGGTTGTCGGAAGTGGTCGAAAAAGTCGCCCAAAAAACTGAAAAAATGCATGACCCTTCAGTGACCGTTCCTGAAACTTTTTGTAAATTCAGTGACCGTTAGTGAAACATCTCCTAAACTTCAGTGACCGTTGGTGAAAATCTTAAACTTCAGTGACCATTTCTGAAAGCACCTGAAACTTGAGTGACCGTTCATAAAAGTTTTGAACTTCAGTGACCATTTTGTAATTTTCATGTAACTTCAGTGACCATTTCTGAAATTAACCCCTATAACAATACATTTTATTACAACATAATTTGATACAAATTTTACGTGTTATAATTTGTTATATTTAAATTTTAATATGATGTTTATCAAAATGAAATATTCTCAACCCCTGAACGAACGGAACAAAGTTTTGAGAATTCAAGATAAATTTACGATAATATGAGTCATTTATCATTACTATAGATACTAATGATGGTTATTTAGTGTATGCATGTAAATACATATATGGATTAATTTGTATATGAACATATATTTCGTAAATTTTAATAGTGTTTTAAATTTAAACTTCGTAAGTTTTAATAGATATCATCAATCTCAACATTTGTATAAGTTAGATGTTTCGTCACCACTTATGTAGAAAAAAGATATGTATGAGTATCTTAGATACATGTGAGTATATTGGAAAAAATTGAAATGGATGGTTTTTAAAATTTCTTAGGGTCCGTTTGATTGCGCTCAAATTTCAGGAAAAATGAAAAACGTTTTCCTACTTTTCAAACTTCACGTATTTGATTGGCTTTTTTTTCTAGGGAAAACGTTTTACACCCTTTTTTAAGGTACAAGTTGTTGATGCACAAAAGTTGAAAAATATTTTCCCACCACTTTGGTGGGAAAATGTTTTCTAGCTTTTTGACCGACATTTTTTTTTACCAATTGTAACACATTCCAAAGTCAATGGTGAAAAAATTCATCCATTTAATTGACAATTTGCGTAAAAACAAAGCCAAACGTAAAAATTTATCAGGTTAAATTATACCAATCAAACACCAATAATTACAATTCCCTCTAAAACAAATTCTAGGCAATTCAATTCCCTACAATTTATTTTCTTTCCACCAATTTTTCACTCTTACAATCAAATGGAGCCTAAGGGCCTATTTGATTGGCCAAGTTTTCCACATTCCACGGAAAACTTGGCCAATCAAATAGGCCATTAGGCTCCATTTGATTGCAATGGTGGAAAATGGGTGGAAAGAAAATGAATGGCAGGAAATTGAATTGCCTAGAAATTGTTTTACAGGGAATTGTAATTAATGGTGTTTGATTGGTATAATTTTCTACCTAATCTGTTTGAGTTATTTTTTCGGATAAATTTTTTTACAATTTGTATTAAAATTTGTTTGGATTACAAAAAAGTAAAAAAAAAAAATTTAAAATTTTTTTTGAAATTTTTTTGTATTCGTTTGACTTTGTTTTTTTACGTAAATTGTTAATTAAATGGATAAAGTTTTTTACCATTGACTTTAGAATGTGTTTCAATTGCTTAAAAAAAAGATCAAAAAGTTGGAAAACGTTTTCCCACAAATATGGTGGAAAAACGTTTTTTAATTTTGGTGTATCAACAACTTGTACCATGAAAAACGTTTTCTCTAAAAAAATTAGTGCAATCAAACAGGTGAATAGTAAAAAGAAGGAAAACGTTTTCTACCTTCCACGAAAAATTTGACGAATCAAACATGCCCATAGTATAATCTTGCTCTTTTATTTGCACTTTTGAGATAAAAATAATTAAAAATTATATTTCATTACAGTGGACATGATAACGAACAAACATTTTGTACGTTGTCCATCCTAACATGCTAATATTACATGTAATAAGGAAACAATGAAATGAATTATGTGGAAATTACACAAAATCTTACTTTAAAAATTGAGTGTTCTAAAATCAGATGAGATGTTTCATTGTTCAAAAATTAAATATTTTATTAATTAATTAATATTAAATAATATATTATTATTATTATTAGATAAATATATTAATAATTAAATTACTTTATAAACCTACCCCTACCCCATCCACCCCCACATCATCCCCTCTCAACCAAAGCAGTTTCTCTCTCTGCCTCTCGTCTCTCTCCCTCCACAGCAGTCCTTCTCTCAACGATAATTTTGGATGATTTTGTGGATGGTGTTTGCCGATGGTGGTTGTGGAGGTTGTGATGGTGGCGACGATTTGGGAATTTTTAGTGGAGGTCGCGGTATGGTGACACAACTATTGTGGTGGTGGTATGGTGGCGAAGCTACTGTGGCTGTGGTATGGTGGTGGATCTGCCGTGGCACCGATGCGATGACAGTTTGTGGAGGTTATGGCAGAGGCGACGGTAGCGGCAGCACAGTGATGTCCTTTTTTTCCTTCTATTTTTGTTTCTGATTTTCATACTTTGAGGTGTTGGTGGTGGATGTTTGTTGCGAATGTAAACGTTGCGGTGTGATAATAGTAGTGGTGATTTTGTGGGGTGGATCTGGAAGTGTGATTTGAGATATTAGGTTGATTTGAGTGATTCAGCGCCGCTGTTCGTGCGACGCTCGTCGCGATAGTTGTGGTGTTACTATTGGTGGTTGTTGGTTGTGATGTCGACGGTGGTGCCGGTGCTCTTGGGTGGCGACGGTGGTTTTGGTGATGGTGGCAGCGGTGGTGCAGTTGGAGGTCGCGGTTATCGCGAGTGTTGGTGGTAGTTACAGATTATTTGGTTAACTGTGACCACTGAATTGATTAATCTGTGACCATGTGACTAATAATTTGGATAATTTGTGACTGAAAAATAATATGTAATCTAAAAAATTGTTAATCAGTGACCAATAATTTGATAAATTGTGTCTGCATAATAAGTTGTGACTTATAATAATTGTGATCTGTGATTGACGAACAAATTGTGACCCATGAAATTTTTGAATCGTGGCCGTAAAATAAATCGTGACATATTAAAATTCTGATTTGTGACTCGAAAATAAACTGTGATTTATAAAATTTTTGATTTGCAAAGTTGTGACTTATAATAATTGTGATTTGTGATCGAGAAATAAATTGTGACCTATGAAAATTTTAAATCGTGACCGTAAAATAATTTGTGACCTCGAAAATAATTTGTGACCTATAAAATCTTTGATTTGTGACCTCGAAATAATTTGTGAATAATTAATTTGACAATATGTGACCAATAAATAAAGTTGTGACCAAATTGTATATATCTATGACCTTTATATATTTAATTAATTAAATATATAATTAATTAATTAAATTATAAATAAAATTTTAATAAAAATCTGATTTTTGAAAGTTAAAACTTGTTATCTTATTATTGAAATGAGCCATACTTATCATCTTACTTATAAAAATTACTCATAAATTATTTATTAGACAAGCCCAACTTCGGCCCCATTTTTCGAAAATGAAAATGGGTGAAATACGTTTTTTTGAAAAATGAGTGGTTGAAAAAAAAAGAAACAGTTTTCGATTTAATAGTAATATTATTTTATGGAATATTGTACGATTGAAAATAGGAGAAAGAAAAATAAAATGTAATTTAATGAGATTAAACATAAACTCAATTTATGCAGGCACATTGTTGTGGACTTCATTTCTCTCTTTATTAGCTTGGTTTTGACAAATGAAATTAATCCTATTAAATATAACTTTATGTTATTTAGTATAAAACTATACTAAAGTTATTTTAATCAAAACATGGAGTCAATGGATTTCAACCGATGAGTTACCAATTTGCAAGATGGGCCAACTAGTACAATATCATAACTATGCCTATAACTTGAAAATTTTGGTATGACAAAAGCAATCTATTCATAAAATTTTAAATTCAATAAATAATATCATATGCAAAAGCAATATTTTACTCACAATTTCTCCAAGAAAAATGAGCTGGCTCGTTAGCTTGTGGATTTGAGCAAACCAAGCCCCGTTTGTGAACACAAGTCGAAAATTCAAAAATACAAAGATATTAGAGCAATAAAATAAAATGAACAACCATGGATCACTAGAGTTTCGCTGTCCAAGTTGTGTTCTTAAATTCTCCAACAACGTTGTTCATGGTGCGACAGATGTCCGTTATAGAATAGGCGGAACCTCTTCTTTTGTACATATAATATTTGATATACAATATTAGATAAATAAATAAAAGCAATAAAACTTTAATTTCTTCACTTTCAAGTAGACTTGTATAAGTTCCATTTTCTTGGAAAACTGTCCGTATATGGCCCATTATGAGTAGCTAACATATAGTGGTCGAACTCATTGATGAAGGGCTACAGCTAAATTGGGCCAAAAACTACAGTGGAAATTACACTGAGCACTATAATTATTATTCAAATTTCGATTTCACCACCCAACTTTTTTTTTTTATTCCACAGTTACTGACTTCTATAAGTAAATAATAAACCCAATAAATCACTAAAAATCCCACAATTACTGTCAACATTTAATACTCTCATAATCAACATCAAAATTACTTGTTCAATTTCACATAAAATTGCTCAATATTCAGTACACCTATGAATTCTGATCAACCCCAAAATCACTTGATCAATTTCACAAAAAAATTGGAGCCCGATTAAATTAGCATTTTCTTTCTCATCATTTCGTGACCCGTTTTCAATAATATTCCCATTCAAACCCTCATTCTCCAGCTCCTTATCGTATTTTCAACTTAGAATATGTAATCTTGGTTTTTTAAACTCACTCCAATTAGCTTGGAAAAGGAGTCACCTGTAAATGGACCAGAATCGCTCCAAATTGATGTTGCACCAAAAAATATGTTAAATATCTTTTCCTTCAAATATTTTTAGTTTTTTGCCATTTCTGATGAGACGTAATGAGCTACTCGAATATGTTTTGATTAGATTGATTTTTTGCTTTTAGTCACAGTTACTTTTCAATTTGTGCCATTATTTAGTCCATTGAAAGCTTTCTATTATATTGGTACAAATAACGAAAATCATTTTTCTGCGGTTAAATGTAAAGCTTAAATTGCAATCTGTTTATTTGAATTTGGATGTACGTAAAAATCTAGTATACTTGCCAGCAGTTTCTTTGGAAAGTTACGGAATAGCGTTAGATCGTTATTACTTACCCGTTTTTAGTTTGATCTGCGGAATTAATCTAACCAAAACAACAAGTCACTTTAATTAGTTTTTAGATGATTAATCAATCAATTCAATTTATCCTATCTTGAACTACCGCAGTAATATGAAAGCAATAACTAAAGTAGTAAACAACACAAGAATTGTTCACGGAGAAATTCAACGTGGGAAAAACTCCGAGCGCTTTGCCAGTCAAAAATTCACTATAAATTGTATTATAAACTTACAGACCACCAGCAAAGTTGACGAGACAAGTTTTCTGATCTCCTATCTGAAGTTTGAAGCAGCTCTCTTGGAACGTGCACAATAACATCAATCCTAACTTTTAGTTGTAAATCAGTCCTCCTGAAGTGAGCACATGAACTCCACTCCTAACTTTTCACGCAGTTTATCTTCTATAGATCCACCAAAAACTCATCGTTCTTAAGTTTCTTCCTTGATTTTCGCAGCCAGCCAAGTTGACGACACAATCTTCCTGACAGGTCTAAATGAAGAATAATAACAGTATATTGATTGAAAGTTTTGATGTTTTCAATCCGAAGGGCGTATATAGATGGGGTGATTGAACTGTTGAATGTTTGGCTATTGAGAGAATAATTGTTTTCTCTTGAATGAATAATGTTCAACACCCCTTTCCCGAATGTGCAGCGCCCCCTTTTATATATTGGACGAATATGAAGACTTTGGCCAATAAAAATCTCGCGAAATCGAGAATTAGGTCTGGCCGTAAAACGGTCACTCAAGCGAGGAGTATGTTCGCTTGAGCGAGGGTTCTGCTTCATCCGCTCGAGCATAACTTCCGCGAGTAGTTAGCGAAAATGCGGCGAGTTTCCTTCGTGTTCCAAATTTGGATCCCGAACCTTACACTATACAACCAACTATGAAATTTTACAATTAAGTCCCTAAACTTCTAAAATGTTCAAGTTGATCATTTTGTTCACAGAATAGTCAATTAAAATGATCTAACACTAACATCTTTTACTCCCATTTTTTGTTTATTTTTCATTTTCTATTGGTAGCTCATATTGTTTGAAGTTTTAATTAGTTTATTTGGGGCTATTTTTTTTTTTTTTTTTTCCAGGGGTCATGTGTATATATTTTGTTTGCTTAGTAAATGAGACGAGGGATGAAATTTATTGGTTACAGAGTATTGTTCACGATATTTTATAGCCTCACAAATTTCTATATAATTTTTAGCATGCTAACATGTTACCATTCATAGTGTTATCCTTGCTTTAATTTTGTCAGCCATGATATGTAACAAATTGTGCTAACATGCTAACACGTTACCATTCATATTGTGTTACACCAGACTCGGATAAATGATGGGTAACCTTACATAAAATATACTCTAAGAAAATATAGAGTTGGTTTCCATAAATTCTTTTAGAATGTGGACAATAAGCTATTTGAGAATTTTGTGCACGGGAAGTGTCTTCACGTTGCATTTATGGATGCAGCATGACCTCTAGCCATTCTCTAGTAGTACTTAAAAACGGAACAAAATAATAAATTAGTGTCTGTTATACAAATGATCTCATTCCACCAAAAGTCGTTCTTTTTGTATTTGACCCTATTGAGTTGATATTATATATGTATTTGAACAATCTTTTATTGACCACTTAAATTTGCTTCAATTTATTCATTGTTGAAATGAAAATTATTTAGCTAATGTTTTTCTATAAATTGGTTCTTTAGCCTCTTTTGTCTTCAAAATTGTCTTTAGATACCAAGTATGTAATATATCATATTTCAGTCATAAAATTACATTGTAACATATATAACGCTTTATATAGTACAATAGTAACATGTAATAATCAATAAATTGTAAAATATCATCAATAACATCACATCATATATATCATTTAAAGTGACAAACATTTAATAGATCATGCATCAAATATAACATATAACGTACAATTTCACAAACCTAATGGTTTAAGACGGTCACTAGAGAGCAGATAAAAAGGCGTGCTCCGTTTTCAAGCCGCATGTGCACTGATGATCATTCGCTCCAATATCTTCTCGTCCATCAGTCCATGGTCCAATGTAGCCATCTTTGGTGGTGTGGATCTCAAACTTTACGAGTCTAGACGTAATAAGATATTTTTCAATTTTTAATATAATTTTAATTATTCTAACCATTAACAATTATTTTAATAAGATCAATATTTTATTACTACTCAACTCAACTCGATTTACTCGCCTATCTTCTCTTCGTATGTAACTCATGTTTTGCACTATAAAGCTTACATATCGTAAAAATAAACACTTCTTACCTAAATTCTTCTAAACATAAAATTAATTTACAATTTTTTTTTTTTTTGGCTAAGAATTTGGTTGCACTAATGCCCGATAAAAGACAAGGAATATTGGATTCTTACATTTAATTTTTTATTTAAACACAGTAGGTAGATAATCGCAATCGTTAATTACAAAGCAAATTGCCAAATACAGTTAAGTTAATCACTGACTGCATGGAAGTCAATTCTTAATTAATTGACATAATCTTTTGACAATTTCAATAGATTGCGTGCTTTCCTACCTTTTGAAGATAATTAAACCATAATCCAAAACCAACGAATGGTGGTAACTGCATGCAAGTCAATTCTTAATTAATTTGACATGATATTTTGACAATTTCAATACATTGCGTGATTTCCAACCTTTTGAAGATAATTAAACCTTAATCAAAAACCAACGAATGGTGGTAACGGTTGGCGGTGCTAGACAGCTTCGACACTTGCAAAAGTTGGTCGCCGCCCCACCCCTTGTAGCTCTGCCGTTGAACTGGGCTCTCTCTCTCTCGTTTTCCCTTCAGCATGACGGGTGAAGAAAATTTGTGTTTAAAATTTAAATATGAAAAATGATCGAATAATGTAAAGAGAGATTAAGCTCCATATCATCAAATTCTGCACCCTTTAGATAGAAACTCACATGGCTAACAATGCCTTATATCCGTTAGAAATGGAAAGACACACTACCTGCTAGAAAAAAAGGGAATAGTGATAGCACGTAGCAGAGTTACAGAATATATACGAAATCTACGAATCTTTTAACTATTCGATTGACTGCTTAACACTCTGCTATTGGATCAACTTCTCTGACACTCAGTCGAATAAATTAAGGTCAATTTTTGAATTTTTGAACTATGAGACACCTTTCGAATACAATTATGTAATTTTTTTCTTGTATAAAAAATGTGCCATGTAGCTTGAATTAGAAATATTGGAGCCTATGGTTTTCTCGACACTTTCTTTGAACCGGAAATGTCAATTTCATATCTCGCCTCTTTACTATGTTTTCAATCACCCCCGAACTACCTCGTGCCAGCTCCACTTCGAGTCCTCTCAATGCAAAGGCAGTTGATTGGTAATGGAGGATGTAGTTTTGTTAGAAACGTGTAGAGTATTGAACAGTATTTAATTATACATTAACGTAACTCATTAATCATACGACTTATTAAATGTTAACAGTTATTAAATAACAATTTTATCCTAATTAGTGTGGACATAAACTTTCAAACTCAAGTAATAGTGTAATACTATGTAACACCATTGATGTTTTATGTTTATCATCAGTTGAAATAGTAGTAAGATCAGATCTACTACCTTTATCGGACAATGATACAATGAACCCAACGTCGCATCTAAACTAGTATTAAGTACCGGTGATGTTACATTATATTATTTTTCAAAGTCCTATTTATTTGTTTATTTGACGAAAATATATAATATATATATTAGTTTTGAAGTGAGGTGTTTCTAGGTTACAAAAAACTATGTAATTTTCGATCAATTTATGTGTTTGAAGTCTTGAATAAAATAATTAAAGGTTTTTTTTTTTTTAATTGAGGAAGCTATATTTTCCTCTAAAATCTCTCTAGCCAAGCAAAATACTTCCAAAAATTATTCATACATGTTTAAAAGTAATTTCTAAGTCACAGAAGCAACTTTTGCATTTCTAAAGCATTGTCAAACTGTTCCTAAATCATCTCAAATTTTGGATACTCGTTTATGCATAAATGCTTTTGGATCTCTTTACTATGATTGGAAGCACAATGCATATTTTTTGCTTTATTTATTTATTTATTATTTTTTGATACCCATGTTTCCCAACTTACGTCAGACTATATTTTGGATTACCAGCCATCGGCCTCTCAGTAACTGACGGATGTAAACCGAGGGTTATACCCAAATTGATTAGGGTCCGTGCACGCTTTATACTCCTAACCTCAAAGGAGCCTCCTGCATGATTATTACATCACCAAACTGCTCCAACCAAGAATGATTATTACATCACTCAGCTGCTCCAATTAGGAATCGAACTCCCCACGCTGAGTTTATCATACTTGTAGTTTCGAGCTTGGTGGTGGAGAGGTGTGTGATAGCCTGATAGGGTCGTGTAGTGAAAGGTAGCAGTAGGGTTGGGTCTAAGAATCAAGAAGTAAACTCAAAGGTATTTACTATTGTCAAGCAATAAATGTAAATAGAAAGTGAATTTAGAAGGAAAAACAAGTATTATAATACTTATAGCTTCGAGCTTGGTGGTGGGGAGGAGCGTCGTAGCGTCGTGTAGTGAAAGGTAGCAATAGGGTTGGGTGTAAGAACTAAGAAGTAAACTCGAAAGTACTTACCATATCAAGCAATTTATGAAAATAGAAGTGAAATATTACTTTGTGCATATAAAATTTCTTAGACTAATTAAATAAATGACACAAAATACAACGAAAATAAAGAAATATATATCTTAATTACATACTTATCACGCATTCCCAAATGAAAAGGAAATATTTTTCATCACTTAATAGAATGCACTACTTTCATTACATGGACCTGTTTTATCAAAATTAAAAATAACAAAAGTCAAATAAAGAAAACAAAATAAATACACACATTTCATTGAAGATGGAAATTGAAATTAGGGATGTCAACGAGTCGAGCAGAAATTTGAGATTTGAATTCGACTCGAGTAAAAATCGTTCAAACTTTTTTTGGCCTGAACCGAGCAAAGTCAAGCTTTTACTTAGTCATAAAATCTAGGCATGATATGAGCTTTCGACTCGAACCTTACGGAGTCGAACTAGCTCACATTTTTTTTAACAAAACACAGGTAGCTATGTGCGACTTCACACACACACACACATATATATATTTTAATGATCGTCTCGTCACGGGCCGAAAATGACCCATGACACAAGCCTACTCGTGTGGCTCGGGCTTGGGTCGACATTTCAAAATGGGGCTCAGTCCGAGCCTAGACTAGGGGTGTCAAAATGGGTGGGCCGGGTCGCCCCGGCCCGGCCCGCCAAAAAAACCAAACGGCCCGGACCGGACCGCAAGCCCTTTATTTTTTTTTTTTATTTTTTTTTTTTTCAAAAATTATCACTTAAAAAATAAATGGTAAATTTTTTTTTTTTTTTTTTTTTTTTTAAATATAGGCCCACGTTAACCTCGGGCCGATTTTCCCCAAGCCCGAACCGGCCCGATGAATAAAAAAATCGACCCATGAACCGGCCCGCTCGGTTCGCGGGCCGGGCCACCTCCGGGTGGGACGTGCGGGCCGAACGCGGCCCGCCCATCTTGACACCACTAGCCTAGACTAGTTCTATTGAATCTCGAGTCGGGTCAAGTCGACGAACCAAATTGACACCCTTAGTTCTTTTGGTATAAATGTCTAAGAATAAATTTTGTGAAAAATAAATTACTAACAAATGAGAAAATTTTTTACTTACAAATTTATTTTATTAAAAGAATGTATAATAAAAACTAAGGTCTCATTTGATTCTCATTTTTATGAAAAAATGTATTTTAGAATTGTAGAATGATGGAGAATGTGCGGTTGATAATTAAGAAATAGTTTTTGATTTATGTGAAATATTATTTTAATGAAGAACGCGTGATTAAAAAGAAGAGAGAAAAATACAATTTAACAAAAATAAATATCAACCGTGATTCTTAAACATTAGCCGCCTTTAAATTGTATCCCACCCCCGCCCCCACCCCCACGCCCACCCAACCACGCAACCTTAACTCCACTTGAGCACCTTAAACTTTTTGAATCCCAGGTGCTGACCAAAAGTGTGGTGGGAATACATTATACTACACACAAACATTGAAGTTGTATCTCACTCTCTATAGTACTATTTCTCCTTATGTTTTTGCTTTATGAAGAGAAGTTGATTCCCTTTTATCAGAAGCTATGGATTTTCCTTTTGAGAATAGATAAAGATTCATCATTTTATTTTCTTGGCTCATAAAACGTCTGCCTTCGGTTTCAACGCGTGTACAAAGAACAATCTTTTATCTCCATTTTAGTCCAACTTTTTCTTTCTATTTTCTTCATCTTTCTCTCAGAAGCGGAGAGAATTTGCGAGAATTTCGCAAGAATTTATCTTGAATTGAAAGGAGATATCATGTCATTCTCCAGGAAAATGAATAATTCAAGATCAGATGAATGTAGATAATATTTTTTGATGCTGAAACAGTTTTTGCTTTGTGGGTTGTTTTTGTTTAACATTGAATCCATTGATAGTCTCTCTCTTGAAATTGAAATTCTTGAATTTTTTTTTCTCTGTTTCCCATCAGAAAAATGATTTCTGGGTTTTGATTGAATTTCATAAATTTCAACATAGTTTCTTAAAAGAGGGAAAAAACATTGCAAAGACTTATGTTTTTTTTTTATCCTTAATGGTTTGTCTGAACGTCTAGTTGTATTCTCACCATTCCTTCTCCAATTATTTTCTCCCTCTGTTTTTCCTTTCCTTTTCTCTTTTCCTATATAAAAATAATCAGTGAAAACTCTCTCCCCCCCCCCCCCCCCCCCCCCCCAATTGAAGAGCCAGGATGTTTTTTCATAAGAATTCAATGCAATCAAATCTAGACAACCTCTTGGATTACACAACTCCTTCAATCCCTTCTCAATTCCTATCCAAGGTTTGTGAATTTACAATTTTTTTCTTAATAATATCTACGATCATGTTTATGATTGCTGAAGTTTTTTTAATATGATCATTTTTTGTTATTGCAGAGTGAGATGAGGAAGCTTAATAGGCTATGGAATCCATTTGAAAGAGAGAAAGTAGAGTATTTTTCATTGACTGATCTTTGGAATAGCTATGATGAATGGAGTGTATATGGCGCTGGCGTTCCAATCCGTCTTGCGAATGGCCAAAACTTAGTTCAGTACTATGTGCCTTATCTATCTGCTATTCAAATCTTCACCAGCAATTCTTCTATAACCTATTCAAGGTAATGAATGCCATTCACAAATTTGATCAGCTGTTCACTGTCATAAGAAGCTGCTGTGAGAATTGTTTTCACCAAAAATTCTAGTTTTTGTGAGCGGGGCTCTGTTGATGATGTTAAAATTTAACTCTTTTAGCAAGTAAATGGATGGATATAATGAAATAGAGTGCTTTGAGGTCCCCTTCGAAATGAGTTCTTGGAATCAAGGAGGAAGCTTCAAGCTCATGTTGATCATGGGTGGAGCAGTCCAATGTTAACCGTATGGTTGTAGGTTTAAATGAACTTGTAATGTTTTCATGTCAAAATGAGTTGTTTATTGAATTTCTATATGCTCAAAAGCCAAAAAAGTCGAAGCATTTATATTATTTTTGCAACTTATATGTCTTTATTCAGTATAGACCATTGGAGGATGGAAATTGAGTTGTAATTAATGAGATATAACATGGTATTGCTTTAAGTTCTCTTTCTATTATTTTATCCTGAAAGCAAGATGATTTAGTTGGATTATGATCATATGCATAATAGGGAAGAGGCTGAGTCGGCATGTGAGACTAGGGATTCCTTTAGTGATTCATTCAGCGACGAGAATGAAAGTGTGAGCGAAAAGCTGTTGACATGGGACGGATTTTCCTCCGAGGAAGTAGTACTCGAGCAAGATAACTTCTGGCATCCCAATGATAGATTGGGTTATCGGAACTTTGAGTACATTGAAAAATCTTCTCCTTGTGGAAGAGTTCCTCTAACGGCTAAGGTAATCCTTTTCCTGGTTCACTTTCCTGTGCATGGTTCTAATGCTTGTAGCTTTAGGTTCTCGATTTTCATTTTCAGTGGACTACTCATGACATTGATCGTTGATAATGATGATAACAGATAATGGAATCGTTTAAATTCCTTTTGTTGACAGGCGTCCATTTAAGATGTACTACTTTTGACAATGAATCAGAATTTTTCTTTCGCTGTCTCTTTTGTTTTTTTCGCCATTGCTCTTATTAGAATATAGTGACTTGTCTATAAGTCTATTATAGGCTGTTTATTCTACTCCGTCCTTTGATTTAATTACACATTACTCTTCTTCAGTGGGATATAATTTCTTATCTTCACAAGAATATGTTCTTCCTTTTCTACTTTGTTATTCCTGTTCTGTGCATAGGATATGTGATGCCATCTGAAACATGATGTTTTTGTATCTACTCAGTTAGTTTGACTTTTTGAGTGGAAAAGTATAATTTGACACCATTAATTGTTTGCTTTCTAGATAAGGGGCTTAGGACAACGATACCCGGGATTGATGTCGTTAAGAAGTGTAGATCTTTCCCCTGCTAGTTGGATGGCAGTTGCTTGGTTCGTCTCTCTATCTCACACAAGCGAGCGCATGCACACAAGCATTTTTCTTTTCCAAGTTTCTTGTGATTCTTTTGATGAATTGCATGTTTAAGCAGTCTAAACGATGAATCACATTCAGGTACCCAATATATCACATTCCCATGGGAAGAAGCGATAAAGACTTGTCGACGTGCTTTCTCACATTTCACACCCTTTCGTCTACTTTTCAAGGTATTCATTTACTTGGTTCAATAAAGCTGAGCCTTACTATTGTGCGCAAAAATGCTGTTTCACTCTGGTATCCATTATGACTAACAGATATAGAACTTGAAGACGACTCTGTAAGTACTGAAAGGAAGAAAAGAGAGGAAGGAGATGAAATCTCTCTCCCTCCATTTGGTTTAGCCACTTATAAGATGTACGGTGATGTGTGGGTTTCCGACAAGAGTGGTAAGGACATAGAGAAACTGGTATCACTGTTTAACGTTGCAGACTCGTGGCTAAAGCAACTTAGTGTTGATCACCATGACTTCAAATACTTTGCCCGGAGGCATGGCTAAGTCGACAAACAACGCTTCCTCTCATGTGGATGTTGAAGAAGGTGGACTGAATTCCTGAATCCATTTTTGTCACTCTGGTTTGATGTTTGCTAGTGAGAATGAGAAATTGAGTGGCCTTAAAGTGATAATATTGTAGTTGGATATGACTCTCTGGTTAATATTTCAGCATTAGGAACTCATAACATAAAATACATTTGACAGTGGACCAGATTCCATTTTTTGTTTTGAGTTCTACAACTTTTACATATCTTTTATGGAATGAGATGAAAAAAGAGGGAAGCCCTAGGGGCTCTTTAATTGGGATTATTCAATGGTGTATTCTTAAAATTTAAATTCTCTTTGAAAGTGGGATTCTTTGTTTTTGCAATTTTTTGTTGTACTTTGCTTGTGCAACGCACTTATTCTTGTGCTTTCTGGGTATTTTAGTTTGGACAACGTTAAACACGATTAAGGAAAAGTAAGAACTTACGATCTTGAGTGTGTTTTATTCAATTTCATTTTTACCTAACGCATTTATTTATTGTTCTTGTTCAACATGTTTTGTATGTTGGTTTGGACAATTTTTGATAGCATCAAAGAAGAACAAGAGGTTATAATGTTGTATGTGTTTTTTGTGACATGTTTTTTTCTCAAGTTTTTATAATATGTTTAATATATTGATTTGGACAACAGTCGACATGATTAAGAATGAATATGACCTAAAATCTTGCTCGTGTTCGGCACAATGCTCTATTCTGTATTTCTTGTGCTTTTTCTCAATGAATTGCTATCCTATATTTGAGGAAAATTAATATATTTTATTCATATCAACCAAAAATTAACTTAATTAAATCTCTATTGAAAGCAAATAGTTAGAATAATGTTATTCATAGTTAAAACTAACAGTAGTCGTCTATGTGACATGCATGTATAACTTTGTTATTTGATGCATTAATATGGTAATTTTTTATTGCCTCATGTATCAAATAATAAAGCAACACATATATGTCACATAGGCGATTACTGATAGTTTTCATTATGAATAACATTACTCAAGCGGTTATTATGAGTAATGTCACTTATAAGCACAACTAATGGACAACCGTCTATGTGGCATGAGCGGTCCATCAACCTTGATTGCAAATATCATTATTCATTATTTTTACCAACACTAAGTAGTTAGAAAAATGATAGAACCATTAAACTCAAAAATAACACAGGGTTATAAACATACACAATAATTGAACTAAGTTGAGTTAATTAATAATTTGTATAGAATATAAAGTGTTACGCCCAAAATCGACTGCTCATTTAAAGTTTTTTTTTTTTTCAATTTCTTTGATAGATAGACTTTGTTGACAACCATTGCGGTCTAGAGCTTGATGCTAATTTACTACGCTTGTTGTTTATCATAACAGTGTTATGTACGTAAAGTGAGTTAAACCTGGTGTACAGGGGGGGCCTGCCAGGGGTCTTACAGGAGTCACACTGTAGCGTGGGCCCCCCCATGAATTTTTTTTAAAAAAAATTGCGGCGGGGCCCCCACTGTGAGTGCCCTGGTAAACCCCTAGCAGCCCCCGCCCTGTACGTGAAGCCCGGTTCACGTAAAGTTACCTTAAGCTATAAAATATATAGTTGTATAGTACTACATGATCTATTATCTAATATGAATGAAAATCTATGTAAGACAATCATTTCACAATACTATAAGTTATAATAATAATGAACTAAATTCTATAGCCTAAAATCAGACGAGCTATAATAATAATGAAAAATCACACCAAAAGGTATCCTAAGTAACCGTAGTCATGTATCGATTAATATCGACGTGTATAATGATTAAAACGACGTACATGTAATATAAGTTATGCATGCATGTATATTCGTTGCTTAGTCATAAAACTACAATGCACAACTTTTTGTTTGTTAAACAACAGATGCATTATATACTCATCTGATCTCCTTGTCATAGAAGGAATGCACAAGTTTTAATCAAACAACAAACACACATTATCACATGAATATGCTTGTCCATTTAGTCGCAAAATGATGATGCATATATTTTTTGTCAAACGACAAACGTGCATTGTTACTGCATGTGTATGCACGTCGACTTAGTCTTAGAATGATAGTAAATTGCTTTTTGCCTAGCGAAACACATGCTAGGTACGTGTATATACTTGCGAGCTAGTTGTATGATGACAATGTATAACTTTTTGTAAAAGAAACCATAAGCGTTCATGCCCTTGTAAATACATGCATGCATTCACTCACCCATAGAATTACAATGCATAAATTTTTTGCAAAACAATATTCGTCCACTTAATTTATGTGACAACTTTTTGTCAAACAACAAACATGGATTTAAGGGTGAATATACATGGGTTCATGTGGGGTTAGCTAATTAATTTTTTTATTAATATTATTTGTTTTCACTTTCCCCTATTTGCACAAGTTTTTTCCTTCAAAATGTTTCCTCTTAATTTCTTTCAAGTCTCAAGTCTCATTCTTTTTCCCAAGATCCAAGTTTGCTACTTTTACCAAAAATGGTTGTTTTCTGTTGTGATCTAAATGGAATATTGGGAATCTGTAATTTTCCTATTGAAATTGATTTTGTTTTTACGGTTGGAATTATTATTTGGAATAAATTATCATTTATTTATTTATTAAATTTCATGTCAAATAATTATGAAAAAATAATTTAAAAGAAAAATCTTCATTTGGTGAAACAAGTGTTCAAGAGAAAAAAAAAATGTTTAAAAAATATATTTATAACTTAATTTTGACCTCACAGTGAATAATGTTTGACCATTACATGAATTGCTGGTGTACGTTAATACTCATTCACTTGGACATATTATTATAATGAATAACTATTGCCGAATGACATATGCATTAAATTACTGAGCAGTAATACATGTACAGAATAAATTTCACAGAAGTCTTACTGACAACACACATTCTTGGGGTGAGTGATTTTTTGTAATAAAATATTCATGTGGGGTCCACCATCTTGTGAAAACCCTGTTAAATTTCTGTAAATTTTCTTTCTATAGATAGGACATAAACCTATATTACTCGTGCATTGCCAAATGTATTATCACATGTATATACGATATTCTACCGAGTCCTAAAGTGATCATGCATAATGTTTAGTCAAATAACAAACTTGCATTGCCAAATGTATTCCTTTTTCCTCCTCGCTCTAACCCATATCTCCCATTTTGTACCATTCATGGGAATGCACTAGCCAATTTTGAATGTGGATCAGTCGGGTCGAACTCTAGACTAGCCAACTCTAACACCATCCGATCAGTTAAAATCCTAAAGGCTTTTTTTGTTAAAAATTTTCAAAACTATTTTTAACTACACATTCTTTGTATATAACTTTTAAAATTGCAATTTAGTCTCAAATTTCTTCCAAACTTGAAATGAAGTCCCATTTGGTTTCCTAGCAATTATTGATCTATTTACATTAAGTCATTAACTGCATTTTTCCGCTCAACATATTTTTCAATAATTGCACCTTAAGTCCTTAAAATAAAAAAAATTGCAAATAGTCCAAACCTTCCCAAACTTCACTCGAGTAGAGTCGTATTCACCTTCCTTGTTACAACTCGATAATAAGGAAATACAATTAAAACCAACCAAAATTTCCAGAGCCATGATAGATAATCCATTATTCGATAAAAAATAAGTAGTACTATTTAATACCACTGATGTTAAAACATCAATCTAGATGATACTAATGTTAATTTAATACTACTTTTCATTGAACTTATAACGTCATCTAAATGGATGTTGTAGCACCAGTGGTGCTAAATGCTTTATTATTCATAAAAAAATCAACCTTAAAATACATTAACTACTTATAAATGTAATAAAAAAAACCATAACGTGTGATTATTTATCTCTCTCTCAAATTTAAATTTAGCAAAATAGAGATGGCTCAGATACGAGTTAATGTTTTAGATCTATCCACCAATATGAATCAAACCCATCGCATCTGTTTGCAAAATGGAGATTTGAACAAAAAGAGTACAAAAACCAAATCATTACTTTGTAGCGTGCCTTGCTCCTATCATATTTCTTAAGCATCGCTAGCCTCAAACCCCTACATATTCCTTAATGTTCTTCCAAGCGGACTGATCATAACACCGTACGTTTTAGTGACACAAATGCCCAAACTGCTTAGTTGAGCCAACGAACTAGAACTAGAACTAGAACTAAAGCTAGCAGATCCATATTTCCTTGCTAGTTTACCTAGAACATTTGAGAAGCGTAGACTGAGAGACGGAAAAAATCGAGGAAACAATCAATGCAAACTATGAACTAGTGAGGCTTCACTCTTGTTCTCTTTCATGAACAAGATTTCCAAGGCAAAAGGGCCTTTGGAGCATGATTTTATGGTGTACATATAGACCTAAATTTTAGTCTTGGCCTCTCCATTTTAACTGTCCCGTTCTTTTAATTGATTTTCTCATACTTCTTGAGTCCTTTTATCTAAAGGAAACCAGCTAAGAGATTCAATTTGGCACATATGATATAATCCTCAATGTTATTAGTATGTGACATTTTTCCTAAGTTTGATATTGCACTCTAATGTTAAATTGATTGAACCAATGTTTTGCTCCCATCGAGCATCTGAAAATTTTCATGCAAATTTCATACTTGCAATCAAACATCCTAAGATTCAAACTATGCTATTGGCAATCAAACAAATTTGTACTTCTTTAATAGTATAGTCATTTTATTGTAAGCATTGTTACACACGTTTATATAACGTTTCATCAAGAATGTAAAGCATATATACACGTTAAACTACAAAAACTCTGTCAACTACAATAACAATTACTAACATAAACAACGATAGAAAAATTGTTTATGCTGCTACTCGAGATCTGACAACCTCTTCCCGATATTCATCATGTGCACTTCGTTGTCATGTTGGATATTTTATTCATCTGCTTGCCTAAAAATCCAAAAAACAAAAAAAAAAACATTGCAGCTTTAGTATTTTTTTTCCTGACTAACAAAAGAAACATCAAATGAGTAGAACTCCCAAAGATGGCAATGGGCATTACTGCTCTTCATTTGCATCAAGAATTAGTCATTCCATTTGAAAAGATTATCGTTTGCAAATTAGAAATGATTTTCCAAAGTCAAACAGACTTCTGTATACAATATTCAGAATATTGTATGCAGTTTTTCTCATTTACCAATTAATCAATGCTAGAAAATAAACAATATACTACTGTGTGAGAAGTTCTAAAATTTTAAAATGTTCAAAAAAGGCCAATATTGAAGATGTGCGATATATGGACTACGAGTTGGACAAGTGATGTGAAAAGGACGTAACTATTCTGTCCACCGAGCCTAATCCAAAGTAAGACAATATTAAATGGAAAAATGATGAATATCCAAACCAAGAGATTCATGACTATTGGCATGTTCCCCAAACTCAGGAAATTTTCTCAACAACGTTTTGATTAAAGGGTTTATCAGCTTCAGTAAATCCATGTAAAATGATGTCGCTAGAGTACAAGTGCCTGATAAAGAATATAGGAAACAACTGTCAAGACTTTGGAAAGTATACCATGACAAGTATATTATCAAAGCAACATATAATGTGCCAAATGGCCCTTAGGATGTCCGTTCTACTCTGTACAGAAGACATAATGCACTTAAATGCATGCTTACCTTGCTGTTAAATCTTGTAATTGAAAAATCATTCTTGGTCCCATAGAGTTGGTCACCAGCAACACGAGGAGGTGGAGGGGCATAATTCCTCAATAGGGGCACTCTTTCGGGGGAGTAATCATCATCACTTTCATAATATCTCGCAGGATGAGGTCTGAAAGCTTTAAGAATTATGGCCATTAACATACTTAATGCCTGCATATGGCGAATAGGATAAGTACCAAGAACAGTGATGTAAGACAATATGTTGTAATTAACAAACTTAAAAAGACAAGAATGAAGAGTAACTTGGAAATTGCAGGTGCTACGGCATGAAAGCAATCGAATGCCTTTCCAAGGTGTAGGGAATTTAACTTTGGAAACCATGAGTCCTTTTATGTTTTTCTAGCCAACTTATGTAGATTCTCAGAAGGGATCTTGACAAAGTTGGACTAGTATTTGTGTAATTTTTTGGGGGGAAAAAAAAAAAAAAAAAAACCTGCTTTTCTTTTCATTAATGAAACTTTTATGATCTCAAATCAACAAGACAATTTTTCTGAGACTTCATTTTGACCCAAGAAACCTCTCGTGTTATCGACTTCTTCATTTTTCATCTTTGTTTTTTACCTTTTCTATTTATTTGTGAGATGTGAGGCCCCTTTTTAAGGAGGTAGTCTTGGTAATATCACAATTTGGATGGATCAATCATATGGCTAAGATTCTTAGTACACAGTATTTATAAAAGAAAAACTCTTCTTGTTACCAATTTCTTCATTTTTCATTTTTCCATTCTTTTTTTTTTTTAATTGAGATGTGAAGTGTCCCTTTGTAAGGACGTAGTCTTGGTAATATCATGATTTGGATAGCTCAATCACATGGCTAAGGTTCTTAGTACACTATCGATTCATGATACAAATTGTAACACAGAACTTGAAGATGATTTTCCTATATATATATATATATATATATAGGTATGATCAGTTATGTAATCCTATCAGAGAATGTAGCAACAATAAAAGATATAAAAGGACATGATCTAAATTTAAATCTTGACATAAACACATACATCCATTGATTCTGATACTGCAAAACATTGCTTTTCTTACTGCATGGGGCAAACTGAAATTGGGAAGCCTCAAATCTTGATTTTCTAATAGGACCTTGTAAACTAGTGTCATTTCGGTTAAAGGTTTCAATGTTGAACCACAATCTCATATCTCAACCAGTTTCCAAAACCTTCTTCTGGGATTTTTCATTTAAATGGAATTACAAGCTAGTAATTGTGCTCATTACAAGTAGGATCTTCCGTCGATCATAAATACAACCAACCGATCCACATTGGAATCAGAATCTCAACTATCCAGATTTTCAAAATAAATGAATTGATGTGAGATAATTGAGAGCAAAAGGAATACTAAAATATAATAAAGGACGGTGGACAACATACTGAAAATTATGGAAATGCCAAACTGGCCATGGTCCACACATATCAGTCAGTGTGCGATCTCGAGTAACTCAGTATTCCTCTTACCTCAATCATCATATGTAACACAGACATGATTAAATAACTAGGTTGATGACAGTGATAGTTAGTTAGTAGTGAGGGACTCAGTCAGACTGATCTTCAAACTAATATTGCAATAAAAAATTGAGAACGTAGTTGAAAAGCAAATGTATACGTCTATATGAGTTCATGAACGGGTGTGGGAAAGAGAAAGACAGGAACCTCCAATGCGACCACTGTGATTCCAATCCATTTGATTGTATCAAAGTTCTGTCTGATGAAATCCTTTAACTGATCAAAATTCCCAGTTCGATCATCCGGGAAGTCCTGATATCCAGTTAAATTAGAATACAATCAATACCTAAAATTTAAAATATCCACAGGTATTATGTGAAAGATGCATAATTTGGTCACTCCCATGACCCACCTCCTCCCAGTCGTGGTTAAGAATTACATCTGCAGTCACTGCAGCTTCCAGCACAAGGAGCAGAAAGACAAAAACCATATACTGCTCTAGTTAAGGTCAACAACGAAGTGATCCATATATCATTTCAATGACATAATGCATTCTGAGATAAACCTCAGGTTTTGGACCTAAAATAGAATCAATGCTCTATCATCATGCCAATACGGAAAAAGTAGACAATTTGGACTACAGAATGTACCACTTTAACATTGGCAGAAGAATTTGAACAGAAAAAGGTAACTGTTGATATAGACTCAGATGGCACTCTTATTAAACTAATAGTTGGGAAGACAAAATTCTTCAGTGAATAACTTATGATAAATATCTGAACATTCCAATTGTCATTTGGATATATATTTTCACCGTAGAATCAAAGCCTGTCCTAGTCAATAGTGCTGACTATCCATCACTACAAATTAGTATTTATTTGCATAGAACTAAAAGAAAAGGCCTCTTAAAAGGCTTCAGAAAAGAGCTAAACTTGACAGTCAACTCGACAGGGGCGAATAGTTTAACCTAACATTTTATGTCCCGGAATCTGCAGAACATCTTGTAAAAAAGGTTGCATCAAAGCGGAAAAGATTGTGAAGAGCCTAATGCAATAATAGGCTACAAGGCTACATCGCACAACATCTCTAACATGAACGCTAAAATGACATTACATACAGTTCGATTAATTGTGAAATGGTTCAAATTAAACTCAACTTCGAAAAGAAATGGAGAAGATTTACTTTATGTAAGATGGAAACATCAAAACGACAAGAAACCCTGCAATAGTGCAAAGTATTTTAGATGAAGTTGGGCTACTTGCAGATGAAAATGAAGATAAAATATGAAATCAACAACTTTAGTCTTTCCATATAAAAGACAAATTCCTTATATCTAGTAAATCTCAGAAAACTAAATTTATTGAGATAAACTAATTATGATTCCCAAAAAATTTAAAAGATCAAGTTCTGAACCAAAAAACAGAATATTCCAATGATATATATTGAATCAAACTATTTCAATCAAGAAAAAACATTAAATATTATCACACACTCAGGTGTGAGGGAATACTAAATATCTGTTTCAAGCATGACGAAGACCATTCTGTTGCATTAAATGCTAATAGGCTGAGCCTCAAACAATATACATTCTGGGTGAGTAACCTTATTCACATTACATAAAAGAGTGGCTAATTATGTTCAACAATACCTCCAACCCAGATCCTCAGACGACTGAGCATTCGTCAAGCATGTTCGAAATGATCCCTTATTTCAAACTATGATGGTTATAAATTCAACAAATTATCAAGGCAAGGCACAAATATCTGTAAACATATTTTATTAGAATCACATCTTTCTCGATTCTCAAACATACTTAATACTACATAAGCAATTAATAGCATCAGCAGCAGTCTTGTAAATAGAAATTTGGTCATCCAAGCATCTACCAATATAAACAACTCACAGCAATAAATATATCACTAACAGAACATGGAGTTTGTGTTTCACATATCTATTAATTTCTTGACCCAAAAAGGACATGGAGTTGAGCTCAGGATCTGCCAAATTTCATTAGTCAATGTTGCACTTCATATATTTCTTACTCATGCATATTGAACACTAGAGTACTACCACGAAAACATTCCAATACTTTGAACCATTAACAACAGAACACCATACGTTTCCTCATCTTAACAATTTACTTTATAAATCTTATGCACGGGGATATCGATTAACAACAGGACATCGATTAATCAAGAGAGGATACAATCCACAAGCAGCAGCCATTAGTAGTCTCAGCAGCAATATGACCCGAACAAGTGATCAAACACAAAGTGATCCCGATTCCTAGTATTGTGTATATGAACCTGAATTCCAATTTCAAATCGTTGACCAAAAAAAAAAAAAGAACAGTAAATGCTTTTCCTTTTACGATTTTCCCGATTCCCATAATAAATAAACAAACTTATAGTCACGTGAAAATTAAGTTAATTACAAAACCCACTCATACATACCAAGGGGCGGATGAATCGGAGTCCAGGTGTCGATTCCAAACCCTTAGCATCCAGAGGGAGTATATAATCATGGCAATGCCGACCATTCCTATTCCGGCGTTCACCACCTTCAGCATTGATTGTACGCAATTCCGTGCAATTCGAGCCATTTTGATGATTTTCTTCTGATTACACCCAAAACAACTAATTGATTACCAAAATCCTTGGAACAATTACCTTTAATGGATTATCCTAACTCCAGAGAATCCCAGTTAGGGTTACTCTTGTAAAAGCCGCCAGAGTTGAAATTTTGAGAATCAAATCAGTGGCGATACGGAATGTACACCGGGTCGATACAAGAAATAAATTATTAAAGATTATTAAAAAGTCCACGGGTAACGTTGCTGTGGTGTAGTGGTTATCACGTTAGTCTTACACACTAAAGGTCCCCAGTTCGATCCTGGGCAGCAACAATTTTTTTCCATCTATTTTTGATCATTTATTTACCTCTTAATTTCTCTTCTATTTTATGCTTTTGATTGACAAACGCATTCCGAGGTGCTTTGAAGCTGAACACTAAGGGTTCGTTTGATTGTAAGGGTGAAAAATGGATGGAAAGAAAATGAATGGTAGAGAAATGAATTGTCTAGAATTTATTTTACAGAGAATTGTAATTAATGGTGTTTGATTGGTATAATTTTTCACTTGACAAATTTTTCGTTTGACTTTGTTTTTTACGTAAATTGTCAATTAAATGAATAAATTTTTTTACTATTGATTTTGAAATGTGTTCCAATTGCTATTAAAAAAAAATTGTCAAAAAACTTAAAAATGTTTTCCCACAAATATGGTGGAAAAACGTTTTTTGTGCATCAACCGCTTGTACATTGGAAAACGTTTTCCCTAGAAAATTAGTGCAATCAAACAGGTGAATAGTAAAAAGCAGGAAAAAAAATTTCACCTTCCACGAAAAATTTAAGCTATCAAACGGACCCTAATGCATTATCCATAGAGGAAAGGAAATTCGTGGAATCAATGAGTGACAAAACTACACAATTTTTTTGAGGGGATCAAAATGTAGGTTATAATTTTTTAAACAACATGATAGGTGAGCTGAAATTTGAGAGATTAGAAGAGAGGTGATCTGGTGGTTAAATTTTGTGGTCAACTGTCGCGTCGAAGATTGAGATATGATGTGTGTTAAATTTTGATAGAATGGACAAACCTTAAATATTAGGGAGGAATGTGAAATTAATTAGCGATTTAAAATTTAGACGATAAGAAAAAGATGTACACAATACTCAAAAGAGGAGAGGTATAAAAATGGGCAACTTACAAAAATACCTTTAAAATTAGGAATATTTTGAAAAATCATATGAAAAGTATACGATGTCGCTTTTATTAAAACAAAAAATAATATACAATGTCGCTTTTATTAAAAAGTGATAGAAATTTTAAGAAAATGTCATAGAAAAAAGTGACAAAAACTGAAAAAAAGTGAGAAATTATAAAAAAAAAAAAAAAAAAAAAAAAAGTGACAAATTCAAAAAAATAATTAAAAAAAGTGACAAACACTCTAATAAGTGACGAAATTCAAAAAAAAAAAGTGTCAGAAACTAAAAAAATGACAGAAATGGTATGATTGTGATTTTATCGTTGGATAATTAGTATCAATTTTACTCTGTTAACGATTTTGGTAGAAATTTATAAATAGCAACAATTTTCATCCGATTTGTTTAATCAAATATGAAATAGCGATAAAATTATTTAATCTCACATATCGATAGCATTCATAAAGGTAAACCAATCAAATTAAACCTCGAAATTCATTGTGAGATTTATTAAAGCTTCAAAAGAAAATATTTCTTTTTCTCTTTATGTTATTAATTATGATGTTTAGATTTCCTTCTTCCATCATGAACTAAACTTCTCATCTAGGGTTTGATGTATCCAACATGAAATTATGTTTTTAATTTTATTTAATTATTTCTTTGAAATTTCCCAATTATGTTTATTTATATTGTTTATTCTTAATGCTTTCAATTAAGTATTTGAATGATTTGATTGTTTAAGTTTCAGCATGAGAGAGAGAGAGATGCGTGATCTTAAGGCCTGTTTGGTAGGGTATAATTTTCCATGGAAGTTGGAATTGAAATTCCAACTTTCACTTTTGCCTTGTTTGATTGCACATTTTTTATTGACAATTGAAATTGCACCTTTTGACATTTTCTAACATTTCATGGAATTTGCTTTTCTACCACTTTGGTGGGAAAAATAATTCCAAGTATTTATTTTTTTGGGTAATTGGAACAAATTTTAGATTCAATAGTAAAAAAATTTATCACTTTAATTGACAATTTTCATGGAAAACAAAGTCAAACGAATAATATTCAGTGTTGTAATTTTTTTTGGCAATTAGAACAAATTTTAGACCCAATAGTAAAAAAAAATTATCATTTTAATGGACAATTTCCATGAAAGACAATCAAACGAATACCAAAAAATTCAAAATTTCAAAAAAAATTTAGGTAGAAAATTATATCAATCCAACACTATTAATTAACAATTTCCGATAAAAACAAGTTTTAGGCAATTCAATTCCATGCAATTCGTTTTCTTTTCATCCAAAATTCATCTTGCAATCAAACATAACCTAAAATTATGGGTTTTGAGAGAAATTGTAATTCTTTTGAAGCACGTTCCACGTAAGAACCACAAATTTGATAATTCTTAGTTATTTGATTCGGAATAGAGCTATTGGAATTGAATTATAGGAATAGTTTACATGACACTCGAGAGATAGAGTATAATTAAATTAGAATTCTTGCTTATAAATTTGGAAAAAATGATTAGAAATAATTATATAATTGACAAATATTTGTGATAGTTAGATGAAATCATAACTTTTGGCTTTCTATTGTTGATTAACTCTTTAAACTTACATTCATTAGTTGAATTCGTCAAATTCATCATTTAATCTAGTTGTAAACATTGATCTTATAATTCAAATTTCTAGATAAAATAAGAACTACACAATCATAGTACTTAGTAATGAATTAAATTTTAATTTATGTGGGTTCGACATCCGTACTTGATCTTTATATTATAAAACTTGATACCGTACACTTACGGTATATTTACGTTATAGAATACGCGTAACAAAGTGCCCTCAAAATGCATGCTTTTCGCAATTAGTTTTTGTAAACTATACTCGTTTGTGGCGATGTATAATATGTGCAAAGGCATCCCGATTTGTTCGCACCATATCTGGAGCACATGATTTGTCAGAGGAAGCCAATTGCTGGAGGCATCCTTCTGACTTGCGATAAGAAACACGAGGTTCATGCCACTAGCATAAAGAAAATATTCTCACTTGACTCTTCCTTGTAATACCGAGGAATTCAAAATTGTCTTTAACTGGAATGACCTACTAGAAAATAAATTAGAGCCACTTCCATATGTGCACATCAAGCAAAACTTTTTACCTCATCGATAGGAAGTGTAGTACAGTTAATGTAAATACTACATGTGCAAGCTGCAGTTCAACTAAATGCTCTGAGGAATGTGTCAGCAGGGTTCAGTGCATCAGCTGCTCAAAAGCTAGCCTATGCAATGAAAAATGTAAAACAAAACCATTTCAGAAAGAAAAAAAGATCCATCAATAAAGGTGATTTCCTGGTTGAGTATGTTGGAGAAGTTAGTGATGATGCTTTGTGTGAGCAAAGACTGTGCAAGACGAAAGACCAGGTCATTTTAATTTTTTTTCGTGTGAAATTTGCAAGGACTTTGTGATTTATGTGACATCCAAGAGAAATGCTTCACGGTTTCTAAATCACAGTCTTCAAAGAGTTTCTTTCATTTATTTGGAGATATTTGCTTCAAACAGTCTCCTGTAATTTGAAAAGGATTAATGTATCCAATTAGAGGGAACATTTTTGTTGGAACAGGTGTTTTGCTGATAATAGTTCATATTGTGTGCAACTTCTGTGTATCAATCTATGATGCACCGACACGGACACGTGTGTTAGACACGATACGTGTTAGATACGTCGACACATGATTTTTTTAAAAAGTACCAACACGATACGTCATAAACACGTTGATTAAATTCTTTAAAATTCTTCGTTTATATAGTATAAATTTAATTTTATACTTATTATTGATTTTTCTTTTTGAAGTTTTTTAAATATAAGTACTTATTTGTTATTTACTAATAATTTTGAGTTAAAAATATACAATAGTTATACTAAGAAAGAAAAATAATTATTGTAGAGTGTCCGAAAAATGTCGGTATCGACACGAATCCGACACGGACACGCTACCTTAGTTAAAGTGTCTGTGCTACAGAGGTATCAATTTATTGATTATGTGCAATCTATTCTGATACCATTTTTCTTGTTTCTTTTTGTATTTGTCGACTTCAAATTCATCAAAAAGCAAGAAATGGTGCACGTGTGAGGCAAAAGTGGAAAAAGAATTCCTGAAAAATTTTATCTATCAAACACACAAAAAGATGGAAATGAAAAATATTTTCCATGGAAATGGTGCCCAATCAAACAGGGCTTACGTTTTTTATTTTCAGGTCACAGAGGTGTGAACTATGTATGCAAATGAAAGAATGGTCACGGAAGTATTTGTTTGACGTAAGCACGAGATTGCTAAGATCATTTAGTAATTAAGTTGGATTCTGGACTTGAATCTGGCCTTCGATTGACTGACTCTGATGGTGATGAGAAACAAGCAGTCAGTCAAGAATTTGAGGACGGTGAAGAAGAAGAAATAGGCTCTGAATTCTAGGTTTAAAGCCATGCAGAGAAAGTTGAACGAGGGGACTCTGAATTTGAGAGTTCCTTACCCTGCCCATGCTTTGTTTGTCGCTTTCATGTTGCTTTTCACCTGAAATGTGAAGAACGGCTTAGCTTCTTATCCAATTCAAGTGCCCTCAACATGCATGCTTTTCTCAATTAGTTCATGCAAACGAAACTCGTTTGTTATGACATATAATATGTCCAAAGGCATCATGATTAGTTCTCACCATTTCTTAAAGACATGATTTGTTTCCCTGATCGACCAAAGGAAGCCAATTGCTGGAGGCATCCTTTTGACTCTCAATAGTAAACACAAGGTTCTTGCCACTAGCATAGAGGAAATATTCTCACTTGACTATAATTTTCTAGTAAGTGTGGACATATATCTCCATTGGTACAAAGCCTTTTGGATAAGTCCAAAAGCAAAGCCATGAGGGCCTAGGCCCAAAGTGGACAATATCATACCAATATGAAGATATATGTGAGCCCATACTTATAATAAGTGGGATACGTGGTATTACATATTCCTAACAATTATTATTATTATTATTATTTTTGTAGCAGACAAATTTATTTTCAGTTCATACATCTATGTTCAATGAAACAATTGAATTGAATTTTCGTTAAAAAATAAAAACTTAGGACGTAAGCATAGTTCGGATTGCACTTCTGATTTGTAATATATGCAAAATTACTCATCGCGTAGTTAAGATTGCACGCAACTTGTGTGCATGTGCATCAATCTATATGTCAAGTGAAATCTGTGAAGTAGATTCATGAAAATACTGATTCGTTTTTCATTTTTATGTTGTTGTGTTAATGTATAAAATGTGCCTAATTTTCCTTGAACAAAGATGAACAAGAACGCTTACTAGAAACCTCCACGCACAGCGTTGATGAATCTGTATCATTGGGCAATCTAGTCCAATCATTGATACCTTTCTCATCCAAACTCAGCCTCGTTTCTCATCGATCTCAGGAAAATTGATTCTCTCTTCTTCGTCCCTCCTAGCAAATTTCCTCTATACTCTTCGATGCAAACTTCACGTCATTTAGCTCGCATAAACTATCCTACAACCAGGATTTTTTAACCATAAATTATGGACAAAATGACAATTGACAACTCTTAACATTTTATAACAAAGACAAAATAAATTAAAATCCTGACATTAACAAACTCAAATATTAACTTCCTTTTATTAAAACCACCTAAATTCAATAATCAACTTCCCTTTATCTAAAGCCTCCAGATATTGAGACTATGGTCCTATCATAGTGATGTTTGGGACATGTGGTTCTTCTTTTACGAAACTTTTAGAAGTTGCAGTCACGATCAAGTTGACAATTTTGACGACAAAGCTTACTCATTTATCTAAAGCCTCCAGATATTGAGACTATGGTCCTGTCATAGCGATGTTTGGGACATGTGGTTCTTCTTTTACGGAGTAAACTTTTAGAAGTTGCAGTCACGATCAAGATGACAATTTTGACGACAAAGCTTACTCCTTTTCATTATCTAGCCTGACTGTTCTAATTGGTGATTTATAATGTATTAGTGTTGTATCGCTTTTGTCCTTTGTTGACTAAGCTAAAGGTCCCGTCAATCAATTTATCGTACGCACAAAAGCAAGGCTGAATAATCATGCTTGCATTTCATTGTTGAGTTGGTACAAGTTTAATTTTTCAAAAGTTGATAGTTATCATGATCCTACTCTCAACCATTCTAAAGGTTGAACCCCAACTTTGAGGGTCCCACACCACCTCTGCCCTAGAGCATCGTGAGGGAGGTAAATCGCAGGTTATTCCTCCAAAGATATAGGGTGGAAGGCTGCTTGTACACTTGCACTTACCCAAGAGCCTATTGAAATTTTGTTGGAATTCTTAATTGGTGAATGGAAATTAATCAAAGATCATGACATTTGGAGATCATGACTTTTGGAATGGTTACTTTCCAATATTTATGTCTCTTTATGTAGAGGTATAAAGTCCAACAGATGTGTCTCTTGGTATGATTCCAACTACTATAAATTGATCCCATATGTTTGAATTTTATATCTCATCTCATAATTTCATATCATGTTGCATAAAATACTTTGTAGAAGTGACTATTTATTGCATAAAAATCATGGTTATGGTAGAGAGGGAATTCCTTTCGAGTTCGTTGGTCTAAGTCATTTGGAGTGCTCCTATGGCTAAACGTGGACGTTGTATCTTGGGAGATGATTGTCAAGAAACCGTTAGCACCGATGCGAGACAAATTTATCTTAAGGACAAAGTGTCAAACACTTGCCTCGATCAAATCGCATCATCTACATCTCATTTTTTATATTTGATTTTTTTTTTCCATTTACATATGTGATTTCAGAATCTGATTTTATTTATTTATATGTTTATGTTGCAAGGAGAAATTCTGAAGAAAGAAAGGTTTGGAACGTGATAAATTCATATTCTTATATATGATTTCTTCTCAAATCCAGATTCGGTAAATCGAAATTACGTTTCGATTTCACGGTACGTTTTGCTATGAATATAATATGCACATTATCGGTGTATTTTTCTCAACAATCTTAAGATAAAACTTGTGTTCATTGTGCATTTTATATTCTACTTAGAATCTAGAATTTTACCCGTGTATACTCCCAAAGAAGAAACTAATTCTGTATCTGGGTTCAATATGTGAAGAATAAATTGCCGTCTTATATTTTTTGTGAATTTGAGTCTGATATGCCACCATTCTTTCATGAAAATACTGCCTCAAATTCAGAAATTGCATGCATATTATATTGGTATGCATAATATTATAATAATAATAATAGTTTCGGTTGAATTTGGGTCTAGTAATTTTGCCATTGCTTGAGGAAGTTGCTGAATTGTGAATGAGTGCTTACATAAAATGATAATGAGAATAAAATATTCTCCAAATTCGATTACCTTCGATCTTGTTTTACCTTCGTGGAAATTATTCGTATAAATGGTTGTACTCACCAAGGGCCATTAGTGGTAGAAGGTTGCGGGACCAATTTTTTAATTTCTTCCATATTTCTGTAGTTTAAAAAATGATTTTGGAAACACATGGGTGACCATCTTTTATATGCGTTGGAGATTGCTTCAGGGTTCGGCCATTGGTTAATTTAATTATGGTGACAAAAGAATCTATTTGGCATGGTGACTCTTCAATGATTAATTCCAAGGTTGCTGAATTCAGTTTCCTTTTTCGATTATTTGGCAATGGTACATGCTTGAATAAATAGCGTCTTTTCATCTATATGTCCGTTGCAAACATGGTGGAAGTTTGGTAAATTTATTTATTCAAATAAATGAAATTTATTGGCATGAAAACAGGTGCTATTTTATATTCCTTTGGTTGTCGGTTTCTTTGGGAATTGGAATGAATGCCATTAGAAAATTGTATCTTTTCAATTAAAAATCTATTAAATGATAAAACGGCCATGCACTTATGATGATGAAATCATGAAGTTATACGATAAATAATTGATGGCATTAAATATGAATTTTCATGAGGATTCATAGAATTTATACTAGTGGAAGGAACCTAAATAGTATGCCCATTATTACAATCCATTTGTCAAATTGATTGTGCATAATAATTGCATGTGTTGAAGGGAATGGAAAATATGAAAAGGAAAATGTGAAAGAAAGACAGAAACCATATAACGGGCAGACAACGGCCAGTTTCTTTTATTTTGGTTTGAATCATAAATTAAAATGAAATTGCACACCTTTTCATTTATGTATCCATTGTATGCATGTTTTTTGGCAATGAGAATTTAGTAAACTCATTTACTTTTCTGAAATGGGTGTGACCGTTTTGTATGTTACTGCATGCATTTAAGGCAGTTTTTTGTGATAAATTAAATGACGTTTTCTCCACATTTAAGGTAATTTCTGTAAAAGGTGTTACCCTTTTAACTTGAGCATGCTTAATTATCTGGTTTCATGCAGATTACATGTGATTTTGAAATGGCTATGAAATCTGAAAATACATGAACAATCTGAATTGCATATGTATTTTGTATTTATACATGGGCTGATTTCTACGTGCATCTAAATACGTTTCTTGAACATACTTAAAATCAAATTGCATGTGTAATTATTCTTATAATAAGTCCATAATGGTTATGGCATTAGAATGACTTTAGTTTAAAAGGCAACCTTGTTGGGTGCCGAGAAACGAATTTCTTTTGAAAGATTCACAAGGGGTATTAACATACTACATGAACCTTAAATATGTTTATGAAATGTGACATTGAATTGTCATCTGTATAATTGGAGATATCAACGGTCATATGCAATGTGAACTCCAAATAAGTGAATTTATTTGGTTTATATTCAATTGAAATTACTTGATGGAAATTTGGTAGTCATGACATTGTGGTGATTAGTAGTAGCATATTTGTCACATGGACATGCTAAAATACACGAGATAATCAATTGTAAATTTATTTGTGCAAGCAAATGATCATTCTATTTTGATAAGTCCACGTACATGGAGGGAAATATATATTCCTTCATTTGGAGAATATTTGAAATATTACTCGTACTTGCTCACATGAGGACGCATATTTTGGCGTCCACCCATATGGTTAAATGAAGTTTCTTTCCACAATGTATTCAAACAAAGGTTTGAATTTTGAACAGATGTTTTGGTCAAAATAACCAAGTTTGTTGAACCAAGTCTGTAAATAAATTTGAAGCTAAATCAAGTGGAAATTGATTGCCCAATTATTGGGATACAGAAATATTTTATAGAGCACAGATGATGCTTATAGTTGGCAATGATGCCAGATATCCTTGATGATAATGATTGTTAATGACATTTATTTGTAAAGGATAAAAACTATGGCCTGTAAAGATTGCGTATTCTTCTTAGAAAAGGAAATTGTTCTTACAAGAGAATGCAAATTGAGACATAGTTGAAATTTATGAATAAACATATCTCAAACGGTTAAATATGAAATGCCGAAATGAGGCAAGCTGTTTTCAAAGATAGTTTGAAATAATATTGAATTATTATTTCACACATATGCGAATTGATATTGAGATGAGAAATGATCAAATTCAATTGAACGTTGTTCAATACTTAAAACAGTTTATTGATCTAATATGACTAGTTCAAAGTTTGTACCAAATCATGGTTGACCATTTGGTTTTAGTTAATTTAATTGATGGATTTGTGTAGGCCACCATGTGAAATTGGTCAAGTAAAGTTATTGAACCTAGTGTCATATTTATCTCAAAGAGAGAAGACCCTATTTTGGTCAAAAGCCAAAATTATTATATCGATCACATTGTGATCTAGGAGCACATGTAAGGGTGCAGTTGGTCTCGATAAAGACCAATTCCTTAATGTGGAATCACCTTTTGTCCAAATTATGGAACCATGACAACAACATCATTGGCAAGTGTAGTGTCAATATAAAAATGGTTTGACTAATGGTTGTGTGTTTCGTTCTTCTGACTTGGGTAAATTGTATATGGGACTATGGGTCCAAAATTGAATAACCAAGGAAAGTTGAATGAAAGAGAAGTTCTTTTGTATATTTTGAGATGACAACATAATGTGGAAATACAAAGACTTCCATAAGACATTGACATGTCTCGATTATAGATGGAATAAACTTATACAATTGAATGTATAAATATTTGGTAGGATGCCAACCATATTAGAAGATGTGTGGGGGTTGCACTACTATTATCTTGTGAAATATCACAAATGTGATAAATTGCTTATGTTTGGAGAAGTTGCAATTCTTGAGAATCAAGATGCTTAGTCTTCTTCACTGTTGAATTTAACTTCAATTATGGAACCAATTAAGTTGGTATATGCTTTGAAAGCATTGTTGGTCTATGTGATGACCTTGATTTAATTTGGATGATCAAATTAATATAGTTGATTGAAGTACAATTTCAAATGAAAAGATGATTTTTCATTGTATTGACGACCACTATTTCGAAAGTACTTAAACTTTCACGAAGCATTCGATATGGATATTATCCAAGTGATAAATGAATTGAACTATAAAAGAGTTGATGAACTCTAAGTTCAAGTATAACCCAAAAATGTGGGGGGTAACATTAATGTTTGCGAACTTATTGAAAAGTTCAAAACGTGTGGATGCAACATTACTAGTTGTACATTAATTCTTAATTGAGGAATTGTGTGGGTAACATTTCCTATACCTTATAATCATAGAAAGATATCTATGAAGGGAAAATGTAGAAAATCCTTATACTATTTGTAAGGATGATGTACATTAAGTGGATGAAATGGGTTGAAAGCCGATTATGACGCTTGTTTGGACATGCAAGAACAATTGAAATATTTGAAGAATATTCATAAAGTTCAAATGCACTGTAATGTTTCAATGATGATATTGAATACCCATGATTATGAAATCCACTAGAAAAAAGTGATTGACTAGTCTAGTGTTTGACAGAAATCCTCCAACATTGTTGTTTGGAATTGATAAAGCTTTAGATAAAGTTAATGAGAAGCATGTAGTTTCATGAGAGAATTTCTTGGTGGTGACAATTTGTATCTATCAAATAAATCGGTCGTTGACTAGCTATATTTGATAAGATACTAAGTCACATGTAACTAGATGTGTAAGTCATAGATATAATATTGTTAAGCAATTGATCTCAATGGTGTAAACTCGTGGTACCTTTAAGAGATTTACAGAGAGATCAAAAATACTGCATATCGAGGGGAATGAGTTTAAAGTCTACTACGTACGAGTTTTTATAATGGTAACCCTACCTTGTTGACTGGAGATTCCAAGATCTTGGTTCAAAGGGACAACTAAGTTATAAGGATTCCATGAAACACTTAGGAAATTATATTCCTAACTTATTCCTATGATACGAAAGTGTTTTCTGCAGAGTGGATAGAGGTTAAGATCATCTTTTAATGATTCCTATATCTTTATTAAGTCAAGTGAAGTAGGGCAGAATATTCTTGATAGGAAGTCACCTATGTAAGTGTGAAGTGGGGTCGCTTCAATGAGAATTAGTTGAGGCTTAAATTCTCTAAACACTTGCAGAACCAAGAAGGGTTTAGGGCCAAAATGAACCAAATCATGAGAACCATGAACGGTTTAGGGAAGACATTGTGTGAGTACTATTGTCTTGGCTTACACCAACGGCTGAATGATTCAAGACATCACGTTCACCAATTAGCCAAGTAAGTTCGATAGTATTTCACTAAGTGAGGTTCAAGGCCAGAAGCTACCTTTCCTGATGCGTTGTTTTCCGCTCTCTCTACTAGTGTCTGCATAGTCATTTGTATTAATTTTCATTCATGTGGGGAATTGTTGGAATTTTGTTGGAATTCTTAATTGGTGAACGAAAATTAATCAAAGATCATGACATTTGGAGATCATGACTTTTGGAATGGTTACTTTCTAATATTTATGTCTCTTTATGTAGAGGTATAAAGTCCAAGAGACGTGTATCTTGGTATGGTTCCAACTACTATAAATTGATCCCATATGTTTGAATTTTATATCTCATCTCATAATTTCATATCATTTCTTTCATATCATGTTGCATAAAATACTTTGTAGAAGTGACTATTTCTTGCATAAAAATCATGGTTATGGTAGAGAGGGAATTTCGTTCGAGTTCGTTGGTCTAAGCCATTTGGAGTGCTCCTATGGCTAGACATGATCGTTGTATCTTGGGAGATGATTGTCAAGAAACCATTAGCACCGATGCGAGACAAATTTATCTTAAGGACAAAGTGTCAAACACTTGCCTCGACCAAATCGCATCATCTACATCTCATTTTTTATATTTGATTTCTTTTTTCATTTACATATGTGATTTCAGAATCTGATTTCATTTATTTATATGTTTATGTTGCAAGGATAAATTATGAAGAAATAAAGGTTTGAAACGTGACAAATTCATATTCTTATATATGATTTCTTCTCAAATCCAAATTCGGTAAATCAAAATTACGTTTCGATTTCATGGTACGTTTTGCTATGAATATAATATGCACATTATCGGTGTATTTTCCCCAACAGAGCCAAATCCATATTTCAGGATTTGAACTTTTGACGCGGTAGCCTCAAGCAAAGCTGAATTTCTCCACCCTCCCTTTTTACCACTTGGAGATATGCCTTGGGGGCCACTCTCAACCATTCTAACATGTACCTATGAGCAACATAAACCAAACACAAAAGAAAAACAAGGAATTCCCTTTGTAAAAATCCCAACTTCTATCAAAGAAACTTTAAAGTCAAAACTAATTTTTTCCCCCTTATCACCTAAAGTTAAAACTTCTAACACTAATTTTCCATCACTATTAATTTTTTTATTTTTTTTCTTGTTTGCCACCCCCTCCAAGGTTGAGCTAACTAGCCACGCATTCAATTCAATTTCAGTAAGCGCCAGGTTGATTTTTCACAAGCCGAGTTGGTGGACTATATTGACTACAAATTCGACCATTGGGAGACGTAGGCACAAGTATAACATATTTAATAGTCTACAGCTTAATCAAAAGTTATTTAAAAATTCAAAACTACTTTTCTCGTATTGATTTTGAGCCAAACGTCAAACAAATTTTATCGATCAACTTGCTTGAACTTATTTATAATATTATTCACAAGGTGCATCACCCATGTTGAAAAGGTTCCAAACTGCCAAATTCAAATGGTTTTGCTTTCTAGCACGTTTTTGATCTTATTCTAATATTTCTAAAAAGGTGGCACAAATTCTATCCTAGGCTACCAGTTTTGACTCCTTGGTTGAAAGTTTAGGTGAAGGACAAGGCCAAACTAGATTACTCTACTAAACTTGGAAGCTTCTCCACCGTCAACCACTGCAGAGCCGCCACGATGAGGTGGTGTTCACCCACACAACCATTGCTTATTGTCACCGCAATTTAACAAAATTTATTTTTAACAAAAAATTATCTTGGAATTTTTTTCAATGATCCCTATTCAACGAAGTAACTAAGATTACAACGTTTTACAATATAAATTTTGATCACTGAAGTAAAATTTCTTGTAGTGCCTGTGCTTCTGATTCGACAGTTCGATCCATGATTTATCATTCATGGACACTGCAGCATCATTGGATTAATAGCTTTAGAATGACGTGGTTCAAACTAAGAAAGGGTTACTGTAGATACTGAGACACCCAAAGGCAAGGACAGACATTGGAATCGACGAAATACTTTGAGGGCATCTTCCATCCTCAATGCATCACATGACAGTGAAGGAGGCAACAAATGAAAATGACATGTAAACAACATAACGTGGATGGCTACGGTATGGTTTGAGATAAGACACTAATCAGACAAAATTGGAAGACGTGGTGTTAAACTTCTTTAAGATATAAAGCAATTGGTGTACTAAACGAAATACTCTTATCAATTAAACAGCACACACAATTCCATTCTACCTAGTAATTCCCAAAGCATATGGAAATCAAATGTTAGACATTACAAACATATATCAGCACCAAAGATGTCATAACTCTCAACATTTATTTCAGTAAGCCAAGTTATTGTATTGATCAAGTGCTACAGATAATTTTTGCAAGAACAAAATGGACCACGAGAAAAGAGAAAATTGTTCAGAATAATATGAGACATAATGTTACACAACACCAAAGGAAAAAGCAAACTCTGCCGAGGGATTTATCAGTTTGGATCATATGTCTTCTTAGCCTAGGACTACTGCTACCTTCTAGACGATAAGAATTCGGATGAGTGTATAAAGTCGTCTCCGAATTCCCAAAAATCCTCGAGTAGACCATTTCGCCAAACATCCCTATCATCGGATCAATCAAATTTGCTGTTGTGCCACCATTCAGAAGCATAGGTGAAGCTGCATGGTTCTGAGAGTAGGGCTGATATGGTCGAGACTGTTCATAGCTTTGATGATGAAGTTGCCGAACCGGATGTGATTCCCCGAGGCCAGTGGTCGGGATTTGCACGTGACCGCCACATCTAGGACTCAGAGGCCTTTGTGGTATGAGAATACCGAGATGTGAAACTTTGTCTTTATATGGGTTCGTGCTGTTTCCACGGCCATAGAGTGGGATTAAGGTTTTCGGTGAGATCTCAACTTTGCAGACAGGACATTGCGGATGCTCATGCTTGGGCTTTTCAGAAGAGGCATTTTGTAAACTGATCCACCGGTAGATACAGGGCCAACAATAGAGGTGGCCGCAGAAGGTAACCACTGGATCTTGCACTAAGTCCAAGCATATGTTACATTCAAAACCACCAGAAATATTAGTTTCAGACTCGTCTTCTGGAGAAGATAACGATTTCCATTTCTCTAACGCAGTTTTTTTGTCATTATAATCACTTTGTACTGCAGCCTCCGGGAGATATTGCTCTGTGGCCATTTAGTTTGATTCAGACTTCTTACAGCTTTGGTGCCTGCACATAACATCATCAGAGAAAGATAGAACTCGAAACCACTTTATTTATGCCCATCAAGAAATATGAGAAGAGAGCAAATATCGAAGTACCAAAATGTTGGATATTCAGAGAACAGAAGCACGCTTTCCAACGCATAAAATGAAAACCAACATGACTTGTACTTCTAGCAATTGTTAAAAGGCAAGGCAAAAAAATAGTGATCCTAATGATTTTCAAGGAAATAGAGTAGTGCATATAAGCTGCACCTACCCATTAGAACCACCCAAAACTGGGTCCTATCAATAGCAATTTTCAATTCATTAGCTTCGTACTTATCACAACTAACCAACTTATTGAAATATAGAAAAGGAACAAACATCAATCTAAAACTATGCTCGTACATTCATAAACTTTTTACAACTATATAGATGTACAATCTACCAAAGACATTAATTGATTGAACAAGGACATCATGAATGTGATGATAATGAGAAGACGATGACAAAAAGAAAATCAATGCATTATCCGTCACTTTGTCTTTTCTAAATTCTTGTTCTATATTCTACAGGTATATGAAAATAAATGCAATAAATATAGTCGGTGAGACGTCTATTAATAATCAATTATGCAGCAAAACTCTGGTTAATTCTGGTAAAATTTTAGCCATTGCTTGGACTATATCTCCCATGGACTGCCAACTCTCTATTAAGCTAACCCAACAATTTCCCGAAGAATGTTAAACAGAATCATCATGCACGGAAATCGATTAAACCACACGGATACTTCCAGAAGATATAGTTAATGAGGATCCCCAGCATGATAAAAAATGGGGATCCATAAAGACATTGTTTTCATAAACCTCCTTCCACAGTTTGCTGAATTACCAGAAGAAACAGAAAGGAAAGAAGTCATGACCACCAAAAACTTTGTAGAGATTAAAAGGACTCTTCACACCAAACTAAAACATAGGGGAAAAAAATCGGAAGTTTTCGAAGGGATTAAGAACCCTAACAGAAAGGAACCATCATAAAGGCTGCAAAAGGGTGACTAACTATAATAAGAGTGAACCTAAGAACGTGATAACTAGTTCTTTTTGAAGTTAATCCTAAAATTATTTATTTCTAGGCTGTGTCCCTGTTGCATCTGAAGAATATCGTATGTAGTACTAAGAGTTTGAGTTTTGAGCTGAACTTAACATGGCGTAATACTTCAGCTTGGTCCTTAACACCGATATTGGCCGATCTCTCTCATTTAAAGATTCTATTTTGGCACAGCAGAGCTTCAAAAATCCAGATTTGCACGACAACTGAAAATTATAAGGTGGGGTTATTAAATAACAAGAAACCATAGCTATGATCTTGAAACCAACAAACAAGCTGCACCACCCCTAGAAGTATAATCCTTAGTTTCACATAAAGAATTCAAAAGGCATCAAAATCTCCAGGAAACACGGAATCTGAACATCAACACAATATTTAACATATCACCTTTTCCCAAACCCATCAAAATAGGGGATAAACCTTTCAAAACTGTAATACACAAATTCATAACTCCTCATAATGAAGCAATAGAAGTAGAATTGTTTAATTTAAGATTTCACACAAAAATCATTCCCCTTAGAACTAATAAGAAAGAGAAACTCGGTCCCATAAACCCAAGACATGAAATAATTTATACAGACGTAGAGAGAGACTCACAGAACAAGAAAAAAACCCAAAAAAACTCCATGTAATAAGCAAAAAGAGAAATCTTTGAGAAAACCCTTCAACGGCAAAATTCAATTTCTCGTCTCAATCAAGAAAACTAAACATAATAACACTAAAATGTAATAGAGGTGGGAGTGGGGTGAAGAAAATATAAAAATACGTACCAAGCACAAAGATGGTCCTCTTGATATAAAAATATTTGTGGGATTCAATTGTTTCACTCTTGAATTTACTTCAATACATAAGTATTATAAATAGAGAACAAGAAGAGGATGCAGATTTGCCGAAAATAGAGAAAGAAAATAAGCGTTTTTAATGTGGAGAGAGAGAGAGAGAGATTGCAAATGATAAGGCAAGATGAGAAGGGCCGTCTCTGCTGTCTCAGTTTATGGATAAAGATATATGTAGTGACACATTGTTCACTCTCACAAAAATTGTGCATGCCATGTGAATTTAAAAATGTCAGCTGTGCCATCCTATTCTTATTGTTTATAGTGAGTAAATTATTTTGTAAATAATTTTGTACGTTTAATATGATCCGTTTATATATACAATACGAGGATCGATTCACCACAGGTACAGTTGTGACTTATGAATCATAAATAAGAAATTCATAGGACTTTGGAATTTACAGTTCTTCTTGTTAATACCTGAATACTTCTTCTGGATAAACACATATTTACACTGCGGTCATACCTTTCTTCCCCTGACTTGGCGCACCAACAATTATTTTTTACTTTTCATTTTCTTTTCTATTTTAAGGATGGAGAGGTTTCATTTTTTATGGTTGGATTTAGTTAATGAGACTTACTAAGATCACATTAAGCCCCTAATCGATAGAATTTAAAATTTAGATTTTTATCAAAGTAAAGTCAACAATTTATTTAAACCATATATCTTTTCTTAGCACAATTGGAAAGAAATCAATACATTTTTTTGACATCTTTTCATTTGGTAAGGAGATGTTAGGTACCGAAGTGTCAAAAATATATTAAGGATTAACAGATTTCAATTGCTAAGGTTAAAATTAAGTAAAAACTCTTTTTAAAATATCCATTTCTAAATATTTGTAGAAATTTTTTTTTTTTTTTGCTTTACGTAGAAATTTACTTATTTTGACAGTAATCTTAATTTATTATTAATAATATTTTTATTTCTAACGTTGAAGTATAAAAATAATCTTTCTTTACAAACATACTAATAAGTAAACATTTTGAGCTCAAATGGGCATGCTACATGTTTAAAAGTAAATTTTAGCTTAGACTTGTACTTAAGTGTATCTAAATTGTCAGAAACGAATTAATAAATTTGAAAATTAAATTATTTTATTTAACTCTGTAATGTGTTAAACGAGAAAAATAACATATACGTTACAATGACATCTTAAATATGATTTTTTTTTTATTATGTTAATATACCTGGATTGAATGATTATGCATATACAAAATTGTTAATTTAGTGACGCATTGTTTCCATTTGAACTCGAGATTATCTTCGTAAATCTTTTACTCGATATCATTTGAAAAAAAAACGTGAATAAACAATTACTTTTCTTAATGTTATCCGTGTTGAACGTTGAATCAATCAATGAACTGGTTATAAATTATGAATTATGGTGAACGAACTGAAAATACTTAAAATAATAAGTAAATTTTGATTGTTTTATATGCAAGTTCAAGAAGTTATGGGTTTATCAACATTTTTTAAAAAGTTTAGGGACTTGAGTGAAGAACAAAAAACTATTCTTAGCTGAGGAAATATTATTAGAATGTAAATATCATAGGAAATGCGATGTGTACATCTCATATTGTATATAATGCATTACACCCCCTTCACATAGAAGGCGGTCCACGAATATTTTATTGTGTGTGGACCTCCCTCCCCCCCCCCCCTCCAAACTCATGTGAGGGTGGTGTAATGTATTATGTATACATAGCATTTTCAAAATATTATTATCTAAAATGCAAAAAGCTGAGTTTGGAGCAATTTGGTGATTCTAGAAAGTTTAGGGATTAAATTACAAATTAGGAAAAACAGTAAGAATCATAAATTGAAGTCTTGATAATGTTGTTATGATGCATCGAGATGATAAGAGTGATTTTACGAGACTATGGTCTAAATGCAATAAGTGTAAAAATTAGTGCGAAATTTTTTTGGACGAAAGGGTAACTTATTTAATGATGAGCGTGACGATTGGATTCTAAGGATTTTACTTGGGCATCTTTCAATAATTTTGAAATGTTGGCCACTAAAGTGAATAAATTTTGACAAAAATCTATGCAAACTGAATATTAGAAGATGCATGTCACGGGTTCAAGTTTTAGTCATGTTTGATAGTGATTAAAATAAAAAAAGTTTATTAGATTTTGATAAAAATTAATCAAACTTGAAAAGTTGTGAGTCCCATAAATATATAACTATAATTAATTATTGATTTTGATCACCACCAAACGGGGGCAAAATGATAATTTTTTTTCCTCTAAATCTTAAATTCTAAAGCCTTTATGAAGCAGCCGAATATCGTGAGATGCAGAATATCGAGATGAATTGAATAATTTATGATAAATTCTACAAATTTATTACTTTATAAAATGACAATCGAATAACGGTGAACTCTAATTATAGCTTTAAAATAAAAAAGAAAAAAAAAGAGAGAAGAAGGATCTTGCTTGGTGTACCGATGAAGAATATTTAGGCCATTTACAGGGAGTATGTGACACAATACAATTGGTTTGTTTTCATCTATTTTTTTCCAACATCCAATACAGTTTTTACACTTGGCTCCTGCCTCCTTGGCACTAAATTTTGGCAAAAGCCCCTGTACAAATGGTTTAATCCAAAAAAGAAATATGCTAACTCACCCTAACTTAATAATCTAGACACACAAGTTTTAGGAAACTAATCTAAACAAACAAAACTTCTAATAAATAAAATAAATCTACTAAAACTAGACATAGAAAACAAATCATCTAGACAATAAAAATTATTTTTCACCTAAAGGAGAAAAGGGCCCTTTCGACAGCCTAAACAATAGAATTTGGCCTAATTCTTTCATGGTTGAGTAGGTCTATGTATCCGATTGCATCACTTGTGTTATGAAATAAAAAAATTATCCTTCACTAACCTCGGGTGGGGTTTAATTGAGATATTGAACACTAAAAATAAACCAACTTTAGTAGCGCATTGGATTTTAGAATTCAAGGCACGACAATTTTCAACTTGTAAAATTAACGAAATTATTTTTCATCATGAAGAATTTACATGTCAAACTTTATGGAGTTCTGTTTTGTTTACCAACTTGAGCTAGTTCTTAGAAATTGAAAAATGAGACATGTTCTTATGAGGATTACGAGATGATTTAACAAAATATATAAATAAAATGAATTAAACTGAATGTGTAACCTAATTCTTACACTGTTGTTAATAGTGTAGAGATAGCTCTGGGGACCGCGATTATTTTAATCGGGAGCCTCACTTTTGTATGTGTGTAGGCTGTCAAAAAAACTGTACATGAAACAAAACTCAAATAAAATTGATAATTTCAATTCTAAAATTGGTGTGTAACTACGATAAAAGGTTGATGACTAATTTACTTCTTTTTAATAATTAAGAAATAACTTGTTGAACATCATTTTAGAGATTCCCTTTAAAATCTATAAATATAAAGAATCCATGCATAATCACCCAAATGTGAAAGCAAACACAATAACCATAAGAACGTTTCAAAGATCTTTCAATATTTCTAACAAATATTATGATGTCATCATCCTCTAATTCCTTAAAATATTGTACGTCAAAGATCTTTCAATATTTATAACAAATATTATGATGTCATCAGCCTCTAATTCCTTAAAATATCGTACATTTGTTAAGGTGAAGTTTGCAATTCTATGATTTATAAATATGCATTATTGTTTCTTGAAAATTTAGACAAAAACAAATTTAAGTTGACCCCTCTTTTTGCGGGGTTTTAATTAAGTAGTATACGTTTTAGGGTTGACAAAAGATCTAGGAAAATGAAGGTGCATTGGGTTCCACTTTTCATAAGTGCTTTTAATAGATGAAAGGCATTTTCCCCTAATTTATCATCAATTAAAGGAAATAGTGTACTACATTAGCGTTTTCGTTTGTCACATCAGCAAATCTATCAATTTTTCAAATTATGATTTATGAGTGAGGATGAGATAACATTTTAATAATTCGGTGACCAATCAAAAAACTTTTAAAATTTAATATATAATGAAAAATATTGTGCAAAGTTCAATGGTCATTTGAATTTTTAACCCTTGACATGTCATGGGCTTCAAACTCAAGCCACCAATCTGAGTGAAGCTAGCCCCCATTTGACGAGTCTAGCATGTTCTCGAACTAGTCCCTTGAAATCCTTTGGATGAATAATCTTAACACATTTTTCTTTGTATCATATATGATGCGGAACAGTTAGAAGAGAAAATCATAAATCGATTGGAAAAGAGAAAATAAAAAAGGCTCCAAGAAAATGAGCGAGACTTTCAGCGGCGAGTGTCAAATTTTCACGAATGAGTAAATTCGAAAGCGTATTACGATTCCGCACATTTGCCAGTTGACGATCATGGCCTTTTAGGATTCAAATTCTATCGTTTAGGATTCAATTTAGCACTTTTTTGTTCTTATTTAGTTTAGAAGTATTTTTAGGGATGATAATTTGGCTCACTAGCTCGACTCGAGGTTCGGTAAAATCTAGCCTAACTCAGGCCGAGCCTAAGCCGGCCAGTGAACCTCACGGGCCTTGCCAAGCCGAGCCGAGCCAAGTAGGCTCGATTTTTTCCCCTTGAAATTTGCTACCTTATTATAACTAATAAGGCAACAAACTGCTGCCTTTATTCACGCTACCCGCTATTTTTTTTTTTTTTTTTGAACCGGTCCGTAAGGCTCACTGGCCAGCTCGGGCTGAGTCTGAATTTTTTGGACAAACTTTTGCTCTGCTCGATTCGAACTTGAAAAAAGATCGGCTCGTTTTATTCGAGTCGAACCTAAGCCTTGAGTTTCGATTTGGCTCGTTGACACCCCTAAATATTTTCGTCATTTAGTAGTTTTTTGAGTTTTATTCAGGTTTTTATATAGAATTAGGATTTCAATTTGATTAGGATTCATTTTAAACTTTTGAATATTAGTTAAAGTTTTGACAACTCTACATTCATTTTTGTTATATAATATTTAATTTTTCCCTTTATTTGGTGTTTTCTAATATTCTCACATCCATCCGAATAAAATATGAGCAACACCTGTTCGTGTGTTAGGAACAAAAATATTTTATTATTGTTCACGTTTCCATCCCACGTCATTGTATTTATTAGCCAGTCATCCACCTTATTCCCTTCTCGCCATATATGAAAAAAATTGAATTTCCATCCTCCAACATAACTGCCGGATTTCTTCCATTACATATTGTACCTCCCGAGGGCCACTTCCTTTACCTATATTAAGGTGATTGCATCGTTAGAATCAATTTCAGTGCAAACTTTCTCACATCCCATCTGCAAACATATAGAAGCTCCACTTTGATACTCATTATTTAAAAAATCATTTTTTTCTCAAATTTATTTTTAGTAACACATTCTTACAATAAAATATTTGCACGCAAATTAAAAAAATTTCTCACTTTTTAATCACACTGTTGGGTTTTGATACTCAATAACTCCGGGCAATGATGTAAAAAAGATGTCGGATATTTTATTGAAACCAAAAGTTACGGATCGACTCGAAAATAATTAATACACATTGGAGGGTCTAAGTTTGATTGGTTGGTAGTTTCAATTAATATATGAATTTGGTTATCATTAGCCTATTAACTTGGCCTATTATTATTGAGTCTTAGCCGAAAACTAAACCCAATGTTTACATACATATAGCCGTGTGTTTTCATATGTGTGGAGTGGGTGTTTATTGCAAGAAAGAGAGAAAACGAGAGAGGGAGTGAGAGAGCTAGCCGAGAGACAGAGAGAGAGAGAGAGAGAGAGATGAATTGAGAGAAATTCAACCATTGTTTTTCTTCTTCTCCTTCTATTTGTAGCTTGCAAATACCACCACCAAATGTCTCCTTTGTGGGGGTAAAACTTGTGGCACATTGTGGTAATGTGAAATATAGATGCCTAGTGGTACTTTGTGGTTTGGTATCGGGGATGTGGAGTGCGATATTTGGATCAAGAGCGGAGAGGTGATTAAATGTTGAAATCTTTTATCTGTAAATAGACTCAAATCAAGTGGAGTGTGAGAGAGATACTTCTATCACTTCTGTTAGATGGAGACTCATTATCCACTTAGATTGGAAGAAGTGATGTGGTGATAGAGGATTACCCCGAAAACTTAGGATCTATTGTGATTTATCATTTAGACATGAGTTGTGTGATTAGTCTAGTGAGCATGATGGGCGATGAAAGGAAATATGTGTTCTCGAGGTGGGAGCAACACGGAATGAGATAAAATAAGTGTGGTAGGATCTTTTTGTAGGGTCATTTATGCATTTGTTTGACCTTGTGTTTGATTAACTTGGTGTTAATATGTTATTCTGTATGAACATGTTTGAAAAGATCAGTGTGTTTTATCTTACATTATATTGTCATCACATGTTTATTTGTTCTTGACTGATTACTGTGAATATTTGCTCCTACTTGAATTTTCATGACCTTAAACCTGGTGAGTATATAGAGCAGGTATGTTATGTGTTTCAAGTTGGAAACATGATGTAAGGTTTGTGATATTAATTTTATTGGTTACCTTGATTATGTAAGTATAAACTGTGTACTTTGAATGCTTACAGATTTTTGAGAATCAATGTGGAGATTTGTTAGGTTTTGATACTCAATAAATTTGGGCGATGATGTAAAAACGATGTCGAATATTTTATTGACACCAAAAGTTACGGTTCGACTCATAAACAATTAATACACATTGGAGGGCCTAAATTTGGTTGGGTTGGTAGTTTGGTTAACATATGAATTTGGTTATCGTTAGTCTATTAACTTAGCCCATTATAAGTGAGTCTTGACCCAAAACTAAACCTAATGTTTACATACATATAGCTGTGTGTTTTCATATATGTGTGGGGGTGGGTGTGTATTGCAAGAAAGAGAGAAAACGAGAGACGGAGTGAGAGAGGCAGCCGAGAGAGAGATGAATTGAGAGAGATTCAACCATTGTTTTTTTTTTCTTCTCATTCCTCCATTTGTAGCTTGCAAATATCACCACCAAATGTCTCCTTTGCGAGGGTAAAACTTGTGGCAACCAAGGCGTTAAGGGTTGTTGGGTCGAACCAGTTGATTGGTGTTCGTTTGATTGTTTTTTCTGAGCCCGGATCAATATTTCTCGAAGATTTCCGCGACACACACATTCTTTAAAAATTAACTATTACAAAACTTATTTTTAACCAAAAATGGCTCACAACGTAGGCTAAGTCTGGTGACAGGCTCTCATTCTCGAAAAAGAATAGATCATTCCCCAAAAAAATCATGTAAGCCCCATAGCACATCTCCTCTATTATGCATAACCATCCCTCCACCAGCAGCCTGTTTATCACCCTCGAGAGCACTATCAGTGTTCAGCTTAGACCATCCCTCTCCCTCTTGAGGTTTTTTCCAGCAGACATATGCTATGTTCAACTTTGCACAGTTTATGTTCCAATTCTTATTCTACTTTCAATCCATCATCGACAAAGAGTTGGACAAGATTATCTTACGTTCATATCTAATCAATTGTAAGATTTCATCAATAAGTAGTTATAGTATTCATGATTTTTTGACAATTATATTTTTGTTGGAAACTAGAAAAGTATGTATAAAATTCCTACGAATTTTCAAGGTACGTGTTATTTATATATATTTATTGGTATAGAATAAATAAAATAATATTTAAAATAGAAAAACTCTATATTACAAAAATGTTTGTAAAACTTGAGATTTGACTTTCGCATCTTGTCACGCCCTGTCTTCTAGAATCTTGCTAAAAAGTGTTCTCTCAAGGCAATGTTTGGAAAAATTATGTCATTATTCTATTTAGCCCATAAAACTCAATGCATCGTTTGAAAAATTTAAGATATCTAAAACCATTTTATCCTTCTTCCGAAAGAAAATAAATAACATAATATCCTATTTGCTTAAATATTTAAGACCAATAGAAACAAGTTTACCACCTTTTTTTTTTTTTGGCGGTCCGCAATGGAATTTAAGGCATGGGGGTGACATGGGTGGACCTACATGCTAACGATTGCGCAACAATATTTGAATTTTACACGTTTCTATTATTTAATTCTATTCAATCATGTCCACTTCGTAACTAATTTGACATTGGACCAAAAGAAAATATTGGTGGTGTTAAAATCAATTTTTTATTAGTAGATTTTGATAGAGTTTAATGAAATGTGATTGAAAAATTATAGATCCTATAAAATATGTGGTTGAAATGAATTGTTGACTTTGACTTAAATTAAAATTTAGATTTTAATAGATACCAAATAGGAGCTAAGGTTTTGTTTGGACTCCATTTAAATAAGATTTTAAGAAAAATGTATTTTGGAATAGTAATTTTTTAAGCAAAGTAAGAATTTTTTTTCAAGCTTATGTATAGTATTATTTTATTAAGGAATATATGGTTGAAAATAAATTTTAAAAAATAAAATTTTGATTTAATGGAGTCCAAACAAGAACTAAATCAAGAAAATATCAGAAGTTTCTTATGCAAAGAGCCGTAATCTAAGGTCCGTTTGATTGTAAATGTGAAAAATGAGTGGAAAGAAAATGAATGACAGAGAATTGATTTGCATAGAATTCGTTTGTCTGGGAATTGTAATTAATTATATTTGATTGGTATAATTTTTCACCTGAAAAATATCGAAAGTTTGGTGTCCGTTTAGCTTTGTTTTTCATGAAAATTGTTTATTAAAGTGATAAATTATCATTGTGTCTAAAATTTGTTTCAATTGTAAAAAAAAAAAATTAAATTAAATTTTTTTTTCAACATACCGAATATCATTCGTTTGACTTTGTTTTTCATGCAAATTGTCTATTAAAAGGATAAATTTTTCTACCATTGAGTCTAGAATTTTTTTTTATTGGCAAAAAAAAAAAAAAAAAAAAAAAAAACTTGAAAAATCAAAACCCTCCAAAATGGTGGGAAATTATTTATACCAAAAAGCTTGAAAATGTGCACATGTGAGAAAAAACAAAAGAATATTTTTCATGGCAAATTTGGCAAATCAAACAGTTAAAATCAAGAAAATAAAAAATATTTGCCTAATTTCATGACAAATAAACCAAATCAAACACATAAAAAAAAAAAAAAAAAAAAAAACCAAATCAAACACGGCCTAATGTTCGAGCAATCAGCAAGCAACAAAAGTGCAAAAAGCAACCACTACATTTGACTCCAAGAAAATCAAGAGACCAAAAAATTGACAACTCTAATGTCAATGTTTCAACAATTTTTAACTAGAATTATTTATTCAAATTTGTATTATTTACTTTGAAAAAAGGGTCCCCGCCCATATTAATATATAATTTTCCACACGAAAATTTACAACAATCAATTATTAAACTTTATTTATTTATTTTTTAATTAGAGCAACATGTGATGACATTTTATAAATTAACATGCTCAAACATTGGCTCGAGATTTTTACTCTACCCCTTTTTATCCTGAAAAGTAAGAAAACCTTATGTTCTTTAACTGATAAATAACTTCCAACTCTTCCAACTAACCTAACATCCTCCCTGTAATATGTAACTAGGAACCACACAAACTTGTTCCTTAACAATATTGTAAACACTAGTAGTGGTGGGGGTAAAGGTGATGTTAATACATCAATAAATTAATTCACATAATTGATTATACAATGTATAGAAATATAGCACCGCCGTCAAGGCTTTATTGGGCTCAGTTCACTTTCAATTGACACTAAGAATCTCACAACCCACAAATCTCCAAAACTACCTCCCCAACTATGGTTGCTTAGTTTTCCACAAAGAGAGCTCATAAAGTAATCAAGAAAAGCACCAAGAGTTAACCACAAAGGTCACAAGAGATGTAGAAGAAGATGACAGAGAGTTCTCACAAAGAGAAGAAAGGAACGGCGGTCTTACGTGAAAGGGGAGAGAAGTGGGCGGTCCAAGTAAATAGTGACCGTCAAGTCCAAATAAGGTAAGTAGGGTAGAAACGGTTTGGTCCAATTAAAGGGTCCAAACATATTACTCAAGTGTCCCTCAATAATAGGTCGTCCATTATAGCCATCCAAATAATCGGGTCGGCCCATGAGCAGCTCTAATAAATTAGGCTAATTCGAACGATCCGAGAAGGATTGGAGTTGGGTCGTTCTATTCTTAGTACTGATGTATCGATCAGTCATTTGGCTAAACCGACTGAATATATAACTGTGTTTACATCATCGCCTAGGAATATTGGGTATCAAAACCCAACATACAACACCTCTTCTACTTCTCTCTTCCTTTTCTTGTTTTTTGTATGTCCAAATTGTTGTTTTTAAAGTTTAAGATGGTGCAAATTTATATTTAACAAATTAATTATTTACATGGATAAATTTGGACAGAATTTCGATTTCACTTTTCAACACTTTCTCCTTAAGATGATATTACCTCATATTGGTGTTGACATTTTTTCAATACTTGTTTCTCAAAAAAAAAAAAATGATCTCGTCTTGTTATAGTATTACTTCAAATTACAATACCAACGAATCTACCAATATTTTCTTATCTTTGAGCCAAAATAGAGGACTCTAATTATGCATAATATAATCATAATGACTGAAATGGAGAAACAAAATAGTACAATGAGTCAATGAACAAAGAAGATATTATATTGCAGGAGGAGTTATTGAAATGAACGAAATTATGGAATTCTTTACATGGAAGTAGAAAAGTTATCCCAAAAGACGTAGCCGCTGAAAAGTTGTGCCAGAATATATAAGCAACTTTTTTGGACATCTATTCATACAAAAAAAAAAAATGCTAAACAATCTATTTGGATAATCACTTATTTGACATCACTCTCACATGGGTGTGTAAATCCTGTAGAAATAAAATAATATTTTTTCTCTCAATATGTGTGGGTGTGATCATCCTTGCGATCAAACAAACGGACACTATAGCATGACTCATTCATACAAACCTATCTATACAATGTATTACCTAGAAGTAGGTTTGGGCAAAAAAATTAAAAAATCGATCAAATCAATTAAATCTAATCGATTCGGGTTGGTTTGACAAAGGTAATTGGTTTGATTTTATTTATTTTAAACAAAACCATGATGAGTTGGTTCGATTATGATTTGAAACCTCAAATCACTGGTTAATCGAACTAACCCAACCCATTTACATTTTTACCTTTGTTTTTTTTTAAAAGAAAAATCAAAATCAAAAGATAATTCATAATCTCATAACTATATCTTGATTCCCTCCAATCTATAATGCTGTCGATAAGTAATAGCATTGAATTTTTTTTTCACAAGCTCATTATTTTATATTTAGTTTTTTCCTACTTAGACAGACATACTACATAATGAAAAAAAAAATTCTTAAAATTTTCGTTTATCCATCTCTATTAATCAGATTTTATTTGCTAATCAATAATTCTTGTAATATAAAATTATCTAATTATTTTAGTTCTTGTAGTTTAAGTGAGCTCAAAACTTGGACAATTATTTTTTTTAAAAAAATTTAATTTGAACTAAAAGTCTAAACCTATAAACCGAACAAAATCGATTTGGTTTGGTTTAAGAGTTGAAATGGATTGGGTTGATTTGGTTTGGGTTGAAATTTATCAAAATTGACTAATTTGATTTTGGTTTCGGGTTGGAGTCGAAACTAACTCAAACCAAACCGCGTCCATGCCTACCTATAACCAATCTTGGGGTAAAAAGTCTCTATTGCTTTCTTATATTTACTTTCGTTTCATTCTTGTACATAGGAAATGAGATTCAATCCCTTTAACTGCAAATTCAAAAGCCGTTTTATTTCACTCATATAACTATCTGGTTTAGTTCATCAACCCGAATTCTGAATAAAAAAATAAATAATATATATATTCAACTCATTTAACTTTCTTACTAGAAATAAAAGAAATAGGGGAAATTTTATATCTTGCCAAATCCATGTCTGCTTCCGAACCCAACTTGACGGATGGAATTTGGCCCAACCCGCTAATATGCATGTTGGTCGTCTCTCTTTCAAAGACTATTGATATTTCTTAATAGTCCATATTGAAGTGTCAAAACTTAAGCTATTTAAGGTGAACAAAACGCTTCAAATTTTCCAACGTGGGATTGGCAGTTTGACACATTATCATTTTCCACCAATTTTAGTTCCAACTTTTTCAAGTTTTAAGTGAGTTACTTTGATTTTAATTTCTCATTTACTCAAAATTGGTTTTAAGAAAATAAATATTATATATTAAAAGTTAGTCAAACCAACTCATTAAATAACCAATTTTCAACAAAAATATTTCATAAAATAGACATCATAAATTGATTCCAATCTTTAAAAATGAACTAATATGGGTTATGATTATGATATATTTATTAATGAAAGAAGATTTCTTATAAAAAGAGTTCTGAAAAATAATTATTTTTAAATCTCTCCGCCTACTTTGATCATAATAGAATCCAATATTTTGTTTAGACTTGGATTTCATCTTAAAAAATCAATCTTATTAAGAGAAGTAGTAGAAACTCTTATAAATAGATCTATATTTTCATTTTTATTCGATATGAGATTTTATCACTTAGCATGCATCGCAGGATGGTGACACGTTTAAGTATACCAATTTTGAAATTTGTGTGCTTATTTTTGTTTTAATATCTTAATTGAATTGCTCATTGAAGTTTAATGGACTTTAATATCATGTTAAGACTCGAGTTCCGTCTTAAAAAATAAATTTTATTAAGAAGAGTAGCACAAATTTTTATAAAATAGTCTACGTTTTCATTTTTATTCAATGTGAGATTTTATCCCTTAATATACTTTAAGTCAATCAAAATGTCCGCGGAAAGTAAATCTTACAATAAATTAATAAAGATGAGTAGCATTGGAAATTATTATTATTATGTCCTATTGAATTTTAGAAGCCTCCAACATTGGACAAATATTTTTCCACGATTCATGTCCACCTGGCATCTTCAAGAGCCACAAGGGTGACCCAATCCACATAAATTGAAAAGTCTTACATGTAATATTCTTCTCTGCACTTGTGGTCTATCGGACACTATTTGATAACGTAGGATATAAAAATGGGGTGTCTTTGTTCCATTAGGCTTAGCCTCCGCTAAGAAGAGAAAAGTAAAACCATTCAAACTTAATTTGGCTCCACCACTTGTTGATTAATCACAAAATTTAAAATAAAAACAAAATTAGAAAGAAGAAGAAGCAATAGTATCAATTTTAAAACGAGAAGGAATGTTGAATTACCACCATCCAGAGCATGAATATAACCCAACGAGACGGGACGTGACGAGAATTATAAATTTTCTATTTACCGCTCTAGACATTGCTCGTTTCTTTATTCTATCTCATTCAGAAGGCCTCATCTCTACATATGAATTTTATTGTATTGCAGTTAATACGTTAATTTAGTATCATATTAGACGATTTTTATTTTAAAATTTTAAAATAAATACTTTTTTATCTTATCAAATAAAAACAACAACAACGACAATAATTATCATCATCTAGTTGAAAGTCAATTCTTAATAAATACCAGTGTTCTAAAAAGCGCGTCTAGACGCGTGACCAAGGCGCTTCGCCTTGAGTCTAAGTGAGAATTAAGCGATCAACGAGAATGTTGACCGCTTAATTTTTTATTTTTATACTTTTCATCTTCATTAAATGTACATTTTTTTTTTTTTTTAATATGAAGAAGAAGATATTGAATTAGAGTCCGATAAAGAGTTAGACAAGATTTAATCTACAAGTTATCTATATTATGTAATTATGATTTTGAAACTTATCTTTTTTGTAGGAATTATTAAGTATATACAATATTTTATAATTTCAGATATTTGATATATATTATATGAATTATTAAATATTTTTTACAATGATTAAAATTTTAAAATCAAAAAATATTTATTTACGCCTAGGCTTGTAATGCTTGAAGCTTGGTTTCAACGTCTAGTCATGCTTTACGTTTTTTAGAACACTGATAAATACACAAAACAGCCAATGCTTCTATAAATATAATTTAATTTGCGGTATTAAAACAAAATTTGGCACCGCTCTTTCTTTAAACAATTACACATTTATCACAGGATCTTATGCAATGATTAAACAAAAGGGAATATTTAATTTTTTAATTTATCACAATGATATAAATATATATATATATATATATAATTGTTGCGGTTGTTTATTTATTTATTTTCGTTTTTCTTTATGATTATATTCACATTGAGAACAAGGACATAAATGTCCTTTCAACAAAAATCGTTATTCTAACATATAATTTAATATAATTTGTCTATCGGGACAAAGTTGTAACAATAATGAAAGATTAATAACCATTTTGTTCATTTTTGTTGATTACTAATCAACTTGAACTTGATCAATAGTTATAAAGAACGACATATCAATTTTTTTCATTTTTCATTTGTTTATTTGAAGGATAAACAATTATTTTACAATACAATGGTTGACAATCATTCATATGGGAGGGGGCCCACGATGAATAAAAAAATCGTGGGTCCCCTTCATGTGAGATGATTGTTAATCATTGTTGTTAACCAATATTGTACAAGTAGCAAAATTCATTATTTTATCTATTTTAAATTAAATGGGACTCAATCAAGGGTCTAGTTTCAATTTATCTTTTTATATTTCAATTTGAAATTGACATAGACCCTATTATATTCAATTTGTCAACTAGGGTAAGCATCAAAGGGAATCTTTTAGTATTAACTCTAGTTAACATCTTAGACTAATTAAACCATCTCAACTTGTATAATTCAATCATTTGATCTAGCATCACATGAACGGACCTTTTCTGCTACTTATTCAACCTACTTGGACCAACTAGACACCAGCATCTTCATCTCCATACTACAAGGTATGGAGTAGATACAACTTGCAAAGTTAAGTTGTTGACACAATAATTAGAAACTCATTACGCCCATGTTTGACCTTGTTTTTGGAGGGGAAAATGTATTTTGAAATAATAATTTCTTTGGAAAATGTGTAGTTAAAAAATAAGGAATTTTTTTGAATTTACATATAAAATTATTTTATGAGAGAATATGCGTTTGAAAATGAGTTTTGAAAAAATAAATTTTGAAAAATTGACCCAAAACGGGCTATATAAAATTGACACACGCAGACATAAGTGCGTATGCGAGAGAGAGATTCTATGAAAAAATGTTGAATTAAACTACTTGTACAGAACTATTCATTACTAATTAGATGACATTCACTCACATATAGTGAGACCCGCGTGAATAAACAATGCAAAAAAGGTGGGACCCCCAAATGTGAGGATCGATCAGGAGGGAAGTGGTGTACCTGTAGCATTTCTGAAAAATGTTAGCTAAAGAATAGAAGCTAGGGCTACTGATTTGATGCCTCTAATATGCCCCAAGAGGAAAGTAAATTTATGTGTAAAACCTTGTTTTTATGTTTGTATGGATTGAAAAAATAAACATATGAAAATGTAACAGAATGCAATTGGCTAGATAGTCTATAATATAATCATGTTGGATAAAATGTTTGAGTGTTGTACCAAATAGGATTGGACGAAAATTTGAAAATCTTTCTTACTTAGTGCCTGTTTAATAAATTTTTGTCTTTTCAACTAATCAATATTCAATATTCAATTACATATTTCATAAGGAGTCGGAGGAATAAGCTGCAATTTTTTTCCGTGAAGTCACTATAAATTTAATTTCTAATACTTGGAAATGAGACACAAGCATTAATATTTTATTCTTACTTTCAATTTAATTAGATACTGCGATCCAATTAACTTTGTCTAAATTAGAAACGATCATCCGAGCAAAGTCAATGGGCAATACCCTTGAACCTACCGAGATTTTATAGTCAAATTCTTTTGTTTGGGCTTTCAACCAGGCACTTTGTTTATTCATGCATAAATTACTTTTACTGCCATGATAATTTATTTTAGTAATTGATTTAATTTACAATGTGTTTTGTCCATTTGAATTCGTTTTCTTAGAGTTTGTGTTTGTATAAAAAATTAAGTTTCTTATTTTTTCTGTAAAAGCAAGAGAAATAAAGGCTAAAAAAATGGATTTTCTAGCATGAAAATGGCTTAAAACCAAATTTCTGCATAGAATTTCTCAGAACTTGACAAATTGACTGAGGAAAATGAACCTTTTTCAAGTGTGATTGAGTTTGGTCATTTAAGTGCATTAAAATGAAGATTTAGAGTAGAGAATGATAATGTTTCCACCACATAAAGATTTTCGGCCGAATCACTTCAATCCAGCATCACTACAGCCCAAAAGCTCATTAAAAACCCAGCCAACAAAACTCACAACACAAATTCATTAGTGGCCCATTACGGTACCAGCCGAATACTCAAACCATTTGACCCATCAAAAATAAGAGATGAAATTACGCCACATACTTGAGTCTAGGTTTGGGCAAAAAAATCGAAAAATCGATCAAACTGAATCGATTCGAGTCGATTTGAATTGATTTGACATAAGTAATTGGTTTAGTTTGGTTTTCTTTTAAACAAAACCATGGTGAATTGGTTCGGTTATGACTTGAAGCCTCAAACCACTGGTAAACCGAACCAACTCAATCCAACCCATTTACATGTTTACCTTTTTTTTTTTCAAGAAAAATAAAAATCAAAAGATAAGTCATAATCTCAAAACTATATTTCAATTTCCTCCAATCTATAATATAATGTTGTCGGTAAGTAATGACACTGAAAATTTCATTTCACAGACTCATTATATTTTGCTTAGTCTTTTTTCTCTACTCAGTCAGTCATACTATATAATGCATAAATAAAACAAAATTCCTAAAATTTTCGATGATCTGTCTCTATTAACTTGATTTTATTTGTTAGCTAATAATTCTTGTAATATAAAATTATTTAGTTATTTTAGTTCTTGTAATTTAATTGAGCCCAAAATTTGGATAATTTTTAAAAAAATATTTTTAATTTGGACTAAAAGTTCAAACCGACTAACCAAACCGAATCAAACCAAACCAAATCTATTAACTTGATTTTATTTGTTAGCTAATAATTCTTGTAATATAAAATTATTTAGTTATTTTAGTTCTTGTAATTTAATTGAGACCAAAACTTGAATGATTTTTTAAAAAATATTTTTAATTTGGACTAAAAGTTCAAACCGACTAACCAAACCGAACCAAACTAAATCGATTTGGTTTGGTTGAAGAGTTAGAGTGTGTTGGTTTGAGTTTAAATTTATCAAAACTAAGTAATTTGGTTTTGGTTTTGAGTTGGAGTCGAAACCAATTCAAACCAAACCGCGCTCAGGCCTACTCGAGTCTGTATGACTTTCCTACTTAAGAAAAATGTATTTTATTCAGATTGTAGTACCTATTGAAATCTATACAGGGTCATTGTTACAATGAATTATACACTTGAATTTTGACTCTCTTTATTATGGGGTTGGAGGGTCATAGGTCAAGTGCTGGGGAAGAAGTTGACCTAGAACAAAACGTGAACAATAACTTTGTTCGTAACACACAAACGGATATTTGCTTAAACGGACGTGAGAAATATTTGGAATTCACCAAATAACGGAAAAACTAAAATTTCTTATTAATCAATAAAAAACCAATACAATGAGCGCGTTTTCGTACATTTTTTTTATTTGTTTGTTTTTCTAATTGGCTTAGAATTTTCTTTTCTAATTGATACGCATCAGAAGTTGAGTTGGTACATTTGGGGATGAATAGACATTGACCATTAATGGTGGGTGGGAACTGTTAGAATAATTCTAAAATATGAGTTAAATGTATGGTTCATAATGATACTGTGATTAGGCTTAATATATTAAGTGATCAATTAGGGCCATTTTGCACCTTACGGATTATATTTTGTATAATGTGGTAATTTAAGTATGTGTGTCGGAAATATGTAAACTCTAATTAATGTTTAAGTCGTTAATGGAATGACTTCATAAACTCCTATATAAAAGTTAGGTCCTCTCTTCTCTTCTCTCCACTCCACAAATTGTTTTTGTCTTACCTCATTGACGGCTAATATTTTGCGAGGAGGGAAATATCTAACTGTTAATATTCATATTCACGATATCTTTCACAGATATGAACCTTAATCTATTTACAATCAAATTGTGATTCTTGTTTTTTTAGCATGATTATAGTTAAATATAACAATTGGTATCAGAGCAACATGTTAAAATTAGAATCCTTCCTAAAAACAATATTCTTGCTTCATTTTTATTGAAAAAATATTGCTTTATGACATATTGGAATCTTATTAACGAGTTCGGATCTTAAATTTCACAACTACTAATTGTTGGTCTTGAGTTGAATGGTTATTGGTAGCTCGGTCACATTCACCCCCGTCATTGGTAAAACCTTTGCCAAAACAAGTCTACAATAGATATTCTACATAAGCCCAAACATGTTGTTTTTTCCACAGTCTAAGCTGACCTGAGTCTTCAGTCTACTAAAAATATTCACTGTCCAACCGTCTATCTAGAATTCCATCCCTCTAGTTGAGGGAGCCCTGGCGCTGTTGCTAATAGTAGCAGCAACGCGGTTGCTACACGACAATGCATGGGCTGCTGCTTGTGTAGCGCACCATGCGCTGCTCATGTGGCAGTCACTCGCCTCTGATGCGATACTGGCAGCCAAGAAGAAAAGGGAAAATTCTTCTTTAGCGCTTGAGTGAATTGGTTGGAGACGGGGGCCTCGTGTGAAATTTGTGAAAATTTCAGTGTTCTAAAAAGATCGCATAGGAAACGCTTAGGCACCGCCTAGGCTCGAAACTCGGGGAAAACGCCTCGCTTCACATCTAGACGCTTTGTTTTTTTTTTCAAATTCCTAAATGACTGAATTTTTTCCTTCATTTTTTTGGTCTTCCGTAAACGCAATTTATTAATTTTTTTAAAAATATTTTATTTAACTTTAGCTTATTATTATTTTAAAAAAAAATTTCATTTGACTTTAATTTTAAGTTTTTAAAAGATTTTATCTGTACAAAAGTTAAAAATGACTTTATCTAAATAGTTAAATAAGATTTAAATTTTGATGTTAGATACATTATGTAATTATAATCTTGAGATTCATTTTAATACAAACTTCAAAAACATGTATGAAATTCTTATAAATCTATTAAGTAGGACTTGTCTAGTTGAAAATTGAAACTATGAGAAATATTTTAATTTTTGCATTTTCAAAACTTGAAAATTGTATAATTAACTAATAGTAGGAGTTATCAAGTAAATATTGTATTTTATAATTTCTAGATGTTTAATATGTATTATTTAATTATTAAATAATTTTTTAAACGATTAAAAATTTAAAATAATACTATAAATAAGAAATTTTTTTTACGCCTAAATCTCGCCTAACCTCGCTTAAACTCGTAAAGTTTGAAGTTTCGACTCCACGCCAAGTCACGCTTTACGCTAAGTCACGCTTTACGCTTTTTAGAACATTGGAAAATTCAAGCCCCCGGTTGCAACTTGCAATAATCATTTAGGGGTCAAAAGCAATTTTAATAGTTAGGGCCTTCTTGCATTTTGAGAAATTGGGAGGCTCTGTTTGTAATTTTAAACCAGGGGTTAAATTTTTAATTTTTAAAAGGAGTTTTGAATCTAAATTTTAAATGGTTTTAAATTAGATTTTCAAATAGGTTTGGGCCAAACCTTTGAATTTTGACAAAAACAGAAAAATTATTTGACGACTTTCATTTTCGTTAAAATGTTATATTTAAATGTCGTTATTATTTTTCCATTTAAATTTTCACCTCCAATATATTGAAATTTGTTGCCAATTTTGTCTCTCAATCACATATGAATTTTTTCTTTTATCAGTTGATGATTGTGATTTGTTGCATAATTATTATTTTGTGATTGAATTTTTCACAGGTTTTGAGATGATCATTATTTTCCCACTAAGAGAAATATTTTAAAATAAAAATGGGTGGTAGTTGTCAAAGTGGCACACTCACTGTTATTTATTCGGTTTCCTCTACCAAAAAAAATGATAATTAAAAGGCTAATCATCACATTTTTGAACTATTATATATAGTATCTTGCCTAAATATGTTATTATATGTGATGTTTTGGAAAATGGCATATGACAGTTAACGAGTCTACTTTGGTCTAGAAATCTCCTTCTGTTCAAAGGCGTTGGCATTTCGAAGACCAATATGATTTTGTTAATTAGCTTCATGATGTGTTCTTACAAAAGTTTGACGAGGTTGTAACTTCCCTTGATTTTGTTGAGAATACAGTAGACCAATACATTTATCTCAAAATCACTGGGAGAAATTTTATTTTTCTTGTCATGTATGTTAATAACATTTTACTTGCTAGCAACGACTTGAGCATTTTACTTGCTAGCAATGACTTGAGATTGTTTTTTGAGACAAAGAAAATGTTATCTGCTAATTTTGAGATGAAATATTTTGGAGAAGCTTCTTATGTGCTTGTTATTGAAATACATTGTTATAGAAATCATCGCTTGTTGGGACTCTCTCGGAAGGCTTATATACGGCGTGTTGTAGAAATGTTTAATATGTACAACTGTGTACGACCTGGTGATGTACCTATCATAAAAGGGTGTAAATTTAACAAAACTCAATGTCCAAAGAATGAGCTAAAAATGGAATCTATGAAGATAATACCATATGCTAGTGTTGTAGGGAGTTTGATGTATACTCAAGTTTGCACTAGACCAGATATAACCCATACAGTCAGTGTCCTTAGTAGGTTTCAGTTGAATCTAGGAAAAGAGCATTGGAAAGCAACTGAAAAATTTATGAGATACTTGAAGAAAATTGAAAGTACCTACTTACTTTTGAACGTTCAAATCACCTTGAGGTGGTAGACTACTCAGATTCTGATTTTACTGGATGTCAAGCTGATTTGAAATCAACCTCAGGTTATATTTCATGTTAGTTGGTGGCGCTATCTCTTGGAGAAGTATTAAACAGACTCTAGTGACACCTTCTACTATACAGGCTGAATTGTAGCATGTTACGGGGCTACAGTCCAAGTCGTTTGGTTAAGAAATTTCACTTCTGGGTTGAAAGTTGTTGATTCCATCTCGAGGCCAATCACTATTTATTGTAATAATAGTACAATAGTATTCTTTTCAAGGAATAATAAAAGTTCTGGTGGATCAAAACACATTGACATCAAATACTTGGTGGATAGAGATAGGGTCAATGAAGGGTGAACGAAAATAGAGCATATCAATACAGAGACGATGATTATAGATAATTTGACTAAGGGAGTCACTCCAAAAGTTTTTAAGACACATGTTGCTAATATGGGTATTTTAGAAACTTTTGATGTTTTTTGTTAGTGAGAGTTATTTAAGTAAAAGAACTATGTTTAGACTTGATCCCTTTTCAAGGTACCTAGATAACTCATATGATTTTCGGGTACAATCCCTTCTAATGATAAAATATATTTTTCCATATCCATAAATTATTTAGAGCATGCATTTGACTTGTATATTTTATTATGATATTATTATGATCTCGAGATATAACAAATAAAAACATATGATTAGTCTCTTTTGCGGACATATGGCTTCATTTTGATTTGAAGCATTATGAGGACCGATATGAATTAGTACAGTTTTGATCACTTTGGTGCAAAAATCATACCACATACTACCACATTGGTTTGATGATGGGGATCTGTGTCGATAAGGATGTTGGTATTTGTAGCTGTGGAGTGGTCTTAAATCGTTTAAATGGTGTAACAATTTTCATGGTCGTTGTTGACATTTTTGTTGGACTGGATCATGTTGTGTAAGGTGTTATCATTGGAGTACTTTGATCCGATTATAACTCAAATATACACGTGAATTTCAAGATTAATATTCTCAAATAACTAAGTCACCATATTTTGGAGCATGGTAAACGATAAGTTTCATATCGAATAAAAATGATATATGAGGGTGTTTGTTTAGAATTAAAATTAGATTTTTTTATTATATTGTGACAACAGTTTTTGAAATATGTGATTGAAATGTTGTGAGACTCATGAAAAATGTGGTTAATATTGATTGTTTGACTTTGACTTACATTAAAATCAAATTTTAATTCCAACCAAACAAGTCAATTTTTTGAATTACACTTCTTAGCGAAATTTACATTTCAAAATCAACCACAAGTATTAATATAAGAAAGTTTTTAAGTGCATTCTGAGTCCATAAATGTCTTAAATTGAGCATTCTATGCATGTCTTAAACAACCGTAATATTTATGTAAATAATTTTCGAAGGACCTTTCCTTGTGTCAAATTTTACATTCGAAAAGAGTCATACCTCCGTAAATTTACATGGGGTATGATTTTTTGAGTGCAAAGTTTCGAAAATTAATTGACGTCATACCCTATACAAAATTTTCTAATAAAATGACGTAATTATTTTGAGAAATTTGTCGCGCAAAAATAATAAATGTTAATGAAATAATTGAAATTGTTTAAAGAAAATACAAATTAGACACTTCTTTTTAAGAAGCATGTATGACGTAATTTTAACTATTTGCGATGTTCTTTTTAACTATTTTCGATGTTCTTTTGGATCATTTGACAAGTCTATGACATAGTTCTCAAAATGAGCTTTGAAATGGCGTAGAGCGATTTGTGGATTCGACTAGCCTACGATCATCGTAGAATTTTCAAAATTAGCATGTTTTCGAAATTTTCGAAATATTGGTTTAGAACGGCCTACTTTGACAAGCTGTGACATTTGTTACAATTGACCGTTTCGCGCGCCGTTAATAACGTGGAAAAGTAAGTCATGAGCATTTTGAAATAGTATTAAGAATGCAATATTTTGATTTCATTTGATATCCCATAATGATCTCAAAAATTGAGATAAGAACATAGAAAATTTAACGGTGTTAAAAAAAAATACCCAAAAGTTGTGAGGTCACGTGACCCCACACCACCCCTTTGTATCTGTAAGTATCTCACACTAAGAGTTGTGCTTAACTTATGTTAAATATGGGTGGTATGACACATTAAGCCATTAGTAAATAACAAATTTAATTTGAATCTTGAGATCCATCATAAACTTATTCATGAATGGATTGATGTGCCATACCATAATAATCAGAATAAATTAAGCACGGTGCTTAGTAAATAATTTCTTAGCAGTTAATGGTTAACTAGAAATATCAATAGTATATTATATTTGTTTTAACTTGTTGAATGAATATAAATAACAGAACACTGGACTTTTTTTTTCCCTTATTGTCGCGAACAATGCATAAGGCATCCATAGATATGGATTACTATATCTCTATAGTATTGTATGAGCAGTCACTTAAAGTCTAAATTAGTTCTTATTTTCAATCTGATTAATTAATCAGAACTCCAATTTCAATAATTAACTTTTAGTGTGGAGCAAGAAATCCATATTTTATAAAAATCATTTTTTTCTCAAATTCATTTTCAACTCTCCACATTCTTCAAATAAAATAATTTTATAAGCAAATTTATTACTTTTCTCTACCTTTTAATCACATTTATAAAATAAAATAAAATAAAATCTATTCTCAAAAAATTTAAATCAAAGATGCTTTAAATAATGAATTGATGTTAAACGTGTATAGTGAAATAGTATAATTACATTAATAAGTAACTACAAGTGAGTAATGATTCCACCTGAGCTACTGGAAGATTTCCCATTATCATTGCTCGAATCATCACGAGCAATTGATTACAATCAATTCTGCCTGACTTACCACTTATCAAACCATAACGTGCAGTTGCTTCCATAGTGACAATCGAACCTTCTAACACATAATTGGGACTTTCTCCATCCCCTTAACACAACAAGAGCATCATTGCTAATTTTGAGAACTCCACATCCACTGGTATACATGTACCTATTTGAATCAAGATTACTTAAAAAGATTAAATTCCGATTTATACCTGGAACATGTCGAACCTGGCAAAGCGTTCTAACTATCCCATCAAACATCTTGATTTTAACATTACCAATCTAAACTATTTTACAAGACTCATTATTTCTCTTAATCACTGAACCCCTTGTAATTGTTTCATATAAAGAAAACCAATCACGATTTGATCACATATGAAAACTACAAGTCGAATCAAGAATCTAATCATTTTCAGGTTTAGAGTCACCATTAGTAATTGCCAAAAAAATCTCCATCACTGTCTTTTTCTACAAGATTGACATTATTAGAATTTTATGATTGTTGCTTCTAATATGTAGCAGCAAAGCTTTTCCCTCACTCATAGCAATCCCTCTTCATGTGCCTTTTGTTATTGCAGTACCAACAAACTTTACATTATTGCTATTTAAGACTATGTCCCTTCCATGACCTACTATCTTCTTCTCACGAATAACAAGACTCTATCTGGGCATCAGATCTGACGACCAGATACTTCATCTTCTCCTTAGAATAAAGTGTATTTATACCTTGTCAATAGTGAGAGTATCCCAACTATAGAGGATAGTATATCTAAAATCTACATATGAATGTGGTAACGAACATAAAAATATCAACCCTAAATCCACTTCATCGTACTTGACCTCAGTGATCTCCAAATTAACGACATTTTCCTTGAACACCGATATATGATCTTCTAAAGATCCATCTTTTGTCAAGCGTTGAGAGTACAAATGTCGTTTCAATTGTAACTTACTCATCAAGCTCTTTGTCATACAAACCTACTTCAATTTCAACCACAACCTAGGATACATTTCTCCTTTACCACTTCCTAAAGAATTTGATTAGAAAGATGAATATATATATATATATATATATATATATATATATATAATAATAATAATAATAAGGCTTTTTGATCCTTTCGTTGCTTCTCTTTCGTGTCATTGTTGCAAGCATTTTATCTATCCCCAACAAAGCATCATCCAAGTCCAATTCAGTAAGAACTGTTCTTATCTTGATATGTCACAAAAAAATCTACTGTTGTGATCCAAAAGTGAAATCTCAAATTTCATAGTTGTAATCCCTAAAACAATTGACATTATTCAAGCCTCACTTCAATGACCAATTTGGTCCTCCCTAGAAATCGTAAAAAACATTAGTCTGATACCAATTGTTGAGAATCCGGGCCAAAAAATTAAAGAACAAGAAAAGAGCAATATAAAGAATATTGGATCATACAACAACACAAGATTTACATAGAAGAAGAGAGGATTTCCATATATAAAGAAATTGGAATTGTGTTTACAAGATTTGATACTCACAATCTAAATCTAAACAGATCTCTCAAATTTTTAATGTATACAACAATAATCTAATTTTTATGTTGAGTTTAAAAAGAATCTACACCACGTGGATTATATATAGGAGTCAAATCTTGGAGTTATGAATGAAGTAGAACACAAAAATATACCCTTTTGAATTAAGAGTACTCAAAGAGATTAAATTCCTAATTATACACGTAACATGTCGAACCTGGCCAAATGTTCTAAATGTCCCATCAAACGTCTTGATTTTGACATTACCAATTTCAGCTATTTTACAAGACTTGTTATTTCTCATCATCACAGAACCCCATGTAACTAATTCATGTAACGAAAACAAATCCCGATTTAAACACATACGAAAAGTGTAAGCAGAATCAAGAATCCAATCCTCGTCTGGTTTGGAATCACCATCAATAATCGCTAAAAGATCTTCATCACAGTCTTCTTCTGCAAGATTGATATTACCAAAATTTTCTGGTTGGTTCCTTCTGATATGTAGTAGTAAAGCTTTTTCACCACTCATAGCAATCTATCTTCATATGCTCTTGTTGTTGACAGACTTTACCATTGTTACTATCCGGATTCTGTCCCTTCCATGATCCTCTGTCTTTCTCTCACGAATAACAAGATCCTCTTCCTAGGCCTTAGATCAGACGGCCAAATGCTTCATCTTCTCTTTAGAACAAAGTATATCATACACCTCGTCAATAGTGAGAGTGTACCAACTATAAAGGATAATATATCTAAAGTCACATATATGAAGGTGATAACGAACATAACAATATCAACCATAAATCCTTTCCATTGTACTTGACCTCAATGGTCTCCAAATTAGGGATGATTTTCTTGAACACTGATAGATGATCTTCCGAAGATCCACCTTCTGTCAAGCGATGTGAATACAAGTGCTGCTTCAAGTGTAACTTACTATTCAAACTTCTTGCCATGCAAATCTGTTCCAATTTCAACCACAACCTAGCTTCATTTTTCTCCCTTACTACATCCTAAAAATTTTGATTAGAAAGATGAATATGTATATGTGATAGAGCATTTTGATCCTTTCATTACTTCTTCTTCGCGTCATTGTCGTAGGCATTATATCTATCCCCAACAAAGATTTATCCAAGTCCAATTGAGCAAGAACTGGTTGCATCTTGATCTATAACAGAAAAATCTAATGTTGCAATAAAAAAGAGGAATCTCAAATGTCATAGCTGTCATTCTTGAAACAATTGGCCTTGTTTTCTCGTTTTAATAACCAGTTTAGACCTCCCTAGAAATCATAAAAAAACCTTAGCTCTATACCAATTGTTGAGAGTCCGGGTCAAATAATAAAAAAACAAGAAAAGAGCAATATGAATAATATTGGATCATACAACAACATAACATTTATGTGGAAGAAAAGGAGATTTCCACATACCAAGAAACTGAAATTGTGTTTACAAGATTTGATACTCATAATCTAAATCTAAACAATTCTCTCAAATTTATAACGTATACAACAGTAATTTAATTGTTATGTTGAGTTTATAAAGAACCTACACCACGTGAATTATATGTAGGAGCCAAATATTGGAGTTATGGATGAAGTAGAACACAAAACACGGCCAAATTCAACTAGGAGTCACTTTTCTCCCATCTAGGTGGTACCAATGGTGGTCGCGCCCATTATGTCCCCTTTTTGTGCTCTAGCCCGTAGGCGCATCCCATTTCGGATCCAATGCTTCCAAAACACTTTTTCATCCATCTCAAAGTCCTTCCCTAATCAAACTCTCAATCATTGATGAAATTTGATCCCTTATCAAACCAAACTTTTAAACCAACATTATCTAAGCTTTCTCTATGAATTAAACTTCTAAATTACATAGAATTTGAGTCACAAACATAACAAACTCCACATTGACACAAATTTCATAGCAATGTATTAAGTCTTCAACCTTCAAGTCACTCTCCAACTCTTCATGTTGACTAACTATAAACTAAATACAAGTCTTACTTATCAGCAGAATTACCCCGGGCTCCAACTTTGCTTGAATCATATTAGTTACCAAAACTACTTGAATCACTACGAGAAACATGATCAATAAGATCACAACTAGCTCCACTTGAGCTACTAAAAAATTTCCCAATATTATTACTCGAATCACCACGAGTAACTCGATCACAACAAACTCTACCTGAGTTACCACTTATCAAACCATGAACTATAACTGCTTCCACAGTGACCACCAAACCACTTAACACATATAACCAGGATTTTCTTCTCCCCCTTAACACCAATTGAGCACCCTTGCTAATTTTCAGAACTTCAACTCCACCAAAGTAATTGTACCATTTTGAATTAGGAATAGTCAAAGAGATTAAATTCCTAATTATACCTGGAACATGTCAAACCTAACAAAGTGTTCTAAATGTCCCATCAAACATTTTGATTTTGACATTACCAATCCTAGCTATTTTATAAGACTCATTAGTTTTAATCATCACAGAATCCCTTATAATTGTTTCATATGAAGAAAACTAATCCCGATTTGAACATATATGAAAAGTGCAAGTCGAATTAAGAATCCAATCCTCGTCAGGTTTGGAGTCACCATTAGTAATCGCCAAAAGATCTCCATCACTATGCTCTTCTGCAAAATTGACATTACCAAAATTTTCTGGTTGTTTCTTCTAATACGTAGCGGCAAAGCTTTTCTGCCACTCATAGCAATCCTTCTTCTTGTGGCCCCTGTTGTTGCAGTACCAACAGACTTTATCACTGTTGATATCCTAGACTCTAACCCTCCCATGACCCCCGTTGTTGACCTATGATTTAATATAGCTCCATTTGTTTTAATTTTTACCAACAAGATACTTATACTTCTAACAAATCTTGTTTCTTGAGTTTTTCATGTATAAATCCTCTTAAACACTCAAAGACTCAAATCGTCATCATTGAAGAACAAGCGATCAAAAGAGACTTAAAGAGAACAAGAACCTTAAAGATTAGAATTTAGAAGTTCTTTAGAAACTTCAATTTATATGTAAATGTATCAACTCGTCAATCTTTAGCAAGTGTATAAAGTTCAAATTATTTTCATAATTCATCACTTGCATAAAAATGTCTTTTGATTTATAATATGAAATAGATTTTGAAAAATGAATATTTTGATATAAAATTTATTTTTCAAAACTCTCATACTTCGATCGACCGAAGTATACATCAGACGACTGAACTCTTTCTCAACCGAAGTATACATCAGAAGACCGAGCTCCTGGTCAACCGAAATGACAGAAATGATCAGCTGAAATTTAAACAGTTAAAATATTCAAAACGACTATATCATCTTTTAGTCGACCGAAATGACTTGATTTGCTCAACTGAAAGTTGCTAATTTTCAAATATCTTGATCTATAAAATAGTCCTCTCTTTGCATTCAATCTCACCAACTTACAAGAGCAATTAAGAGAGTATATTTATTGAAAATCATTTAGCTTAATTTTATATTCTATTTCATTTATTACAAAAAATCTCTTAATTGATCAAATTAGTTTCATCTATTTCATCAAGAACTCTTTCTTATAAGGAAACTTCTTAATCTTATCCATTTTCAATTCTTGATAAAGGTTTTCTTTGCCAACATTTATATTGAAGTGCAGATCTCTTTTCATACTTAACTTGCATTATTTGTTAAGAGAGATCATAGGTTGGAAAACTTTGATACAAAGATACAAACTATTTCATTATCATTGTTCATCAAAGTTTTCAACATAAACACTTAAACTTTATTATTTGCTATCTATTGAAGTGTTATCCTAACTCTTTAAACACTTGACTTGATTATATCATTTGTTAAGAGAGTCTTTCAATTGTAAAATTATTATATATATTTTTGATGGTTTCGAGAGCCGTGTGAAAACTCCTTTGTTGTTAAGGATAAGTGCTCATTGTTATAAGTCACTCAAGGACAAGTGCTAATTGTTGTAAGTCACTCAAGGATAAGTGCTCCTTGTTGTAAGTCACTTAAGGATTGATACTCTTTATTTGTAAGCTACCACTATAGTGCATTTGACATTGCTCGTGACGGAGAGCTTGGTAATGGGGACGTAGAACACATTGTGTATCAAACCTTGATAAGTGCGAGATTAGCACTCATTTAGACCTTTAAAACTTATATAGTTGTTAGTTTTCATACATTAATTATTACTTATTTTTGTTACTTTTGTCATATAGGTGGTAACCCAAGTTTGATGGTAGATTATACAGGATTAAGCGAGAAAAGAACCAAATGTATTGAAGATACAATTATCCAAAGTTTGGTGCAAGATTATCACTTTGAGGTGGAAGAATTGTGGCTTGAAAAGGGGTGAAAAATAGTGCAAAACATAATTTCAGTAGGCTCTGTGCACCATGGCGCCCAGAAGAAAAAGAAAAGAAAAATTCCAGCTTCGCCCGGCGCCAAGGCACCTGACTACCCGGTAAAGCAAGAAACCTGATTTTTGCACTCTTTTTCGGCCCATTTCAACTCCAACCCGTCTCCAATCTTCAACACAATATAAATACAAGTTTTTGGGACCATTTTCAGGGAAAGAAAGAGGGGAGAAGCCGACCAAAATAGAGAGAAAATCTGGGAGCTCTCTCTCTCTACAACATTGGGTGAACTTGGGAAGAAGATGAAGGAAACTTCATTGATGAAGAAGTTTTCACCCAAGCATCTCCTTCAATAAGCTTTTCTCTTCCTTTAATTTCGTTTTTATCCATTTGTTGTAATATTTTGTTAGCCATTTGTGAATCTTTCATGGATAGCTAAACCTTGAATGTGATTGGGGATGATTTTAAACCCTAGAATGATTTTCTATTGTTTTTTTGCTATATAGTTCTCAAGATTGATGTGTTTAATCCATTGGGCCATATGTTTATATTGTTCTTCTTAATTATTTGGGATGACAACTAGATGATTAGGTGGATACAATGAATGCTATTTTGAGATTTATAGTACGTAATCGCTATTTTTACCAAAACCTAGTAGCAACTACATTTCAATAGATTATGTGAAATTTTCATTGAATGTTTGTGGATTAACACTTAAGTTAGTAAACTGAGCTTACGAGTTTGCGCTTAATTCAATTCAACTCTCTTCTTGTTAATGCTTTTGTTAAATTAAATCAGCGAGCTTCTCCTAAGTTGTTTAATGAATAGGGTTGAGTAAAGAGTTTATTTTTATTAAACTAAAATGTAAGGAGAGTTTGAGGTAATCGAGCTTGTGATTATTCTCGAATTTTTGTTGATCTTGAAACGAAAATCTTTTGTGAACATTGATAAGAAATTCATTCTAGCGGTGAAGGAGTATCCCTCGATCACATATTCCCTCCTTCGTTGCCTTTTTTATTCTCGTCGTTTTCCATTTGCATTTATCGCTTCCTTAGTTTAGTTAATGAACCAAAATTCCCCCCCCCCCCCATTTAATTGTTTTCGCATTTTATTTTCTATGTTACAATTGACGTAATTAAAAACAATCATTTGCGGGAATGACCCTTAATTACTACATTACTACTTGAACGACAAATTTCACAAAAGTAAGAAATTATTTTGACGCCTCTTTAGGGCATGTCACCATTAAATTCGCTTGTCATCATTATATTATTACACCTTACTTTAAATTGCTATTTACATTGTGCTATATCCACTTAAGTGACTATATTTGAATCAAGTTATTAAATTTGCATATTTACTTTTCTTATTGCACTTTGCATTTATATCTTGTATATTGAATAGTTTTGAGACTAATTGTCGAAAAAATTTCAAAAACCAATTCACCCCATCTTGGTTAGTTAGTCTTGGGTTATCACCCGTGTCTTCCTCTCACGAATAACAAGACACTATGCATGGGACTCAGATTCGACGACCAAATGTTTCATCTTCTCCTTATAGTAAAGTACATCATACACATCGTCAATAGTGAGAGTATCTCGACTTTAGAGGATAGTATATCTAAAAGTCACATATGAAGATGGCAATGAGCACAATAATGTTAACCCTAAATCCTCTTCATCATACTTGATCTCCATGGTCTCCAAATCAACGACGATTTCCTTGAACACTGATAGATGATCTTTTAATGATCCACCTTCTATCAAGCGATGATAGTACAAACGCTGCTTCAAGTGTAACTTATTGGTCAAACTCTTTGTCATACGAAGCTACTTCAATTTCCACACAGCCCAGCGACAATTTTTTCGTTTATCACGTCCTGAAGAATTTGATTAGAAATATGAAGATGTATATATGATAGGAGTTTTCGATCTTTGCATTGATTCTCATCCGCAATCATTGTTGCAGGCATTCTATCTATTCTAACAAAGCATCATCGAGGTCTAATTGAGCAAGAACTGCTTGCATCTTAATTTGTAATAAAGAAAATCTATTATTGCGATTCAAAAGCAGAATCTAAAATTTCATAGTTACCATCCTTAAAACAGATGACCTTGTTCAAACATCGCTTCAATAACCAATTTGGTTCTCCTAAGAAACCGTAAAAAAAATCGTCTCTGATACAATTATTGAGAATTCGAGCAAAAAATAAAAAAAAACGAGAAAAAGAGCAAAATGAATAATATTGAATCACTCAACAACATAAAATTTATGTGGAAAAAGAGGAGAATTTCATATACAAAGAAACTGAAATTGTGTTTACAAGATTTGATACTTTCAATCTAAATCCAAACCATTCTTCAAGTTGAGTCTATAAAGAGCCTACACCACGTGGAGTATGTATAAGAGCCAAATCTTGGAGTTATGGGAGAAGTAGAACCAAAAAAAAAAAAAAAAAAAGGGCCAAAATCAACTAGAAGGCCCTTTTCTCCCATCGACGCCTTTATTCCCCCTTTTGTGCTCCCAGCGCCTAGCCGTCCCCGTTTCGGACCCAATGCTTCCAAAACATATTTTCATCCATCTCAAAGTCATTTCTCCAATCAAACTTATAATCCTTGATGAAATTTGATCTCTTATCAAATCGGACTTTCAAACTAACAGTGTTTAGGCTTCCTCCATGATTAAAACTTCCAAATCATGTAGAATTTGAGTCACAAACATAACAATAACAACCTATTATTTAGCCCATCATAAAATTGGAATTAAATAACAAAAGGATTAAAAATATAATTGGGTTCAATACAAGGAATAAAGAAAAGAATCATAATGATTGTTATTCATTAATACCCAATTCTCAACAATGGATCCTTAATCTCATCTTCAAAATATATATATCTCTTGGCAAATTGTGCTCTCCAACCTTCAAATTCCAATTTGAGAAACAAATTTTGAAGATTCAATGTATTTGAATGCGTAATTTTACTTCAAGATTGTATATCTAGCCTCGCTCTTTTAATTGAATACAAGATTCCTATTTATAAATCTAAATTAGATTTAAAATAGAGTTCCAAGATGATATGGAACCGTAGTTTTGTCTAATTAGGATGTCTCAAATTGTTGGAATTTATCCTTTCATTTGTGCATTTTGGTCCATGTTTCCGCTTTCTCTCTTTTTTCTTTTTTCGTTTCAGATTTAGTTTTTAAATATTACAATCGAGGTCCTTCAACTTCCAAACACGACCCCTTAGTTCCCAACTTTTAGAAAATGTTCAACTTTAATCATTTTTTTTTATCAATTATTGTTCTTTTTCATCCGTACTCATCCAATGTCAAGTTTTTTTTTTTTTTTTTTTTTTTTTTTTTTTTCTCCTAAAATATTTTAAAAAAAAATGCATAAAGTTAAGTATCTCATTCATAAAATTACTTCCAAAATTCTATTTTTGATGGCTAAGATAATTGTTTTATTTACACTTATCACTTACCACCTTCATTCACTTGTAACAAGGGATCTGTTTTTGTATGTCCACATGATAAAATTTAAAACCTAACTTTGATATCAGCTGAAGAAATCGAGATACCATCTTGAAAGATTTTTATTCTCTTCAATATTTTTATAGTCAAATATATGTAAATTTGTGTGCACATATCATCAAGAAGCCCACCATTTGCATTATTTTTTGGGAGCAATACAGAACTCCTACATATAAGAATCACATTTCAAAATTAACAAACTTGATAAATTATTTCAAAATTCAAGTGTTAATTTCAATTAATAATACACACACACACACACAATTGTCATATATTATATCGGGAATTTCAGAAATGGTTACTGAAATTACATGAAAATTACAAAATGGTCACTGAAGTTCAAAACATTCATGAACGGTCACTCAAGTTTCGGGCGCTTTCAGAAATGGTCACTGAAATTTAAGACTTTCACCAACGGTCACTGAAATTTAGGGGATGTTTCACTAACGGTCACTGAAGTTACAAAAAGTTTCAGGAACGGTCACTGAAGGGTCATGCATTTTTTCAGTTTTTTGGGTGACTTTTTCGGCCACTTCCGACCACCAAAATCGTCGAATTTTGATACCGTAGAAAAGCCCACAATCTCCTCTTCAATTACCACCCAAAATCTCCCCCAAACTCCAAACGATTCGACCGAAAAATCGCCGCAAAAGTCGCCCAACTTTACGGGCAACTTCCGACCACCAAAATCGTCGGATTTTGATACCGTTGGAAAGCCCACAATATCCTCTTCAATTACCACCCAAAATCTACCCCAAACTCCAAAAGATTCGACCAAAAAATCGCCGAAAAGTCAGCTACCCAAAAAGGCCGAAAATATGTCCATATTTTTCATGCTGACTTTGGGGCGATTTTTCGGTCGAATCTTTTTGAGTTTGAGGGAGATTTTGGGTGGTAATTGAAGAGACATTGTGGAATTTCCAACGGTATCAAAATCCGACGATTTTGGTGGTCGGAAGTTGCCGGAAAGTCGCCTCAAATTCTCCCACAAAATTGAAAAAATCTGGGCAGATTTTTCCAATTTTTTGGGCGACTTTTGCAATGATTTTCCGATCGAGTCGTTTGGTGTTTGTGGGAGATTTTGTGTGATGATTGAAGAGGATATTTTGGATTTTTCTACGATATCAAAATTCGACGATTTTGGTGGTCGGAAGTGGCCGAAAAAGTCGCATAAAAAACTGAAAAAATGCATGACCCTTCAGTAACCGTTCCTGAAACTTTTTGTAACTTCAGTGACCGTTAGTGAAATATCCCTTAATTTTCAGTGATCGTTGGTGAAAGTCTCATGAAAGCGCCTGAAACTTGAGTAACCGTTCATGAAAGTTTTGAACTTCAGTGACCATTTTGTAATTTTCATGTAATTTCAGTGACCATTTCTGAAATTAACCCATATTATATCCTACCCCTACCACATGGACCCCACCTATCCCATCCAAACCCAACCCAGAAATCTCCAAAAATTAAAATCTCTGTACACCCCATCCCGACAGACCCAACCCCCTTACCGCATTGTAGCAAACTCCAAAAATTTAAAACGCTCTCTCTCTCTCTCTCTTTCTCTCTCTCTCTCTCTCTCTCTCTCTCTCTCTATATGTGTGTGTGTGTGTGTGTGTGTGTGTACACAAATAACTTTACAGATGGTGGTGAGGTGATACTGTGTTTAGGAAATAGATGTGCGGGGTGGTAGTGATAATGCATTATAGGTGATGAAGGTGCACTGCAGTTAATCTGTTTGGTGGTGGTGGTGAGTTGTTGGCAACGTTTTGAGTATTGTGTGATGGCAGTAGTATTCAAAAGACCACCACCTCGACCACCAACGAACCACCCACAATTCAAAAAAAACCCACAACTTAGAAAAGTTCGTTGATGCCACAAACTCCGATTGCAGCCTTCTTACTCTGCAACGACGTGGACTGCATAACCACCATCACCAACCATTAGATCTAGTCATAGATCAGAACCAACAACTCCGGTTAGTCGTTGGTTCGAACGCTGCTATGTGAGCAGCAATGATAGTAGCATCATCGACCGCCTCTGCTACGGGAAGCATCGTCGAAGCATCTGCGATTAGGGCCTGGTCCAAACGCTGCGACGCGATCAGTTTCTTCAATTCTAGAAATTCCATCCAACTAAATTCCTCAATTGACCAAAGAATGGAAACCTACAGATTTTAAGAAACTCAAAATTTATAATTCTACCAGCAATAATTAAATTTTTTTTTTGAAAAGTTCATTCATACCTAGATTTTGCATCGAAGCACGAGTGCAAAGTCCGTTCTTGTGCCACACGATTAGCCGTTCTTTTTCTACCCATGTTGTCAGTTTGGGATTAACAATCTAGAAATATAAAAAGGAAAATCGTAAGGAGAATGAAGTTGATGGAGAAGAAGAACTGTGCGGAACTCAATGTACACACATAATGAGAGAGAGAGAGAGAGAGAGAGAGAGATGATTTATGGTAAATGAATTGGGAAAGTGAAATTTTTTATTAATTATAATTATTAAAACCTAATTAGTAATTATCACCTGATTTTTTAAATAAAATTTAATCTCCTTGTTTTTTAAAAAATTAGTCTTTAAATGTCGGGTTTTAGGTAATTTTTCCTCTTTTTTAGGCCCAATATAATAAGATTTATATCTTCTAAAATCTGAATTGCTTGTTTGAGAAACTTTTAACATGTTTGCTAAAAATTTGAGGTCAACGTTAATGGTTAATTGTAACTACATTTTCATGAGATTCAAAAAATTTATCAACTTTTTAACAATTTTATCAACTTTTATCAAAATTTAATAATTTTTTATAATAAAAAACTTCGCCAAACAACCTCATATTGTCAGGGAAGCTATTTATATAAAATAAATTGGGTTAATTATATGAATGGTCACTGAACTTTGTCGTATCTTACTATTTAATAACTGAACTTAAAAATGTAACTAAATAGTTACTAAATTTCGTTAAATGTTACTATTTCATAATTGAACTTAAAAATATATCTCAATGGTTACTGAACTATGCACCATGTTACCAATTTATCACTAAAAAAGAAATTAAAGAAAATGAAGGGCAAAAAAGTTGAAAAATCAAATCGACATCAATTACGTTGCCATTATTCGAACATTCTTGTACTTTTATTTAATTTTTCTTCGTCAATTTCTTCCAATATTCCTACTAGTTCTTTTTTAATTTGTTTATGCAAAGTTTGAGATACGTTAAATTGATATTATTGATCTAAAAGTAAAACGTACTTTTATCGTAACAGATAAATATCAGCAAAAATTCTATTTTTATTCTATTTATAAGTCTCTAATTTTTTTGTTTTCCTTCATTTTCTTTGATTTATTCTTTCATAGATATTGATTTGTTGAACTTAACGAATTTTTCCATTTAAATGATGGATGGGTAACACGGTGCATAATTCAATGATCATTGAGATACATTTTTAAGTTTAGTTATAAAGTAGTAATACTTGGTGAAATTTAGTGACCATTAAGTTACATTTTAAAGTTTAGTTATTAAGAATAAGAAGTAACATATGACAAAATTCGGTAACCATTTATATAATTAACCCAAAATAAATTATATCTTCAATTTGTCGTTCAGGTGCACAGGCCAAGATCACCTTTTCGGTAAAACCATAAAAGGCTAAATTGGACCAAAAAAAAAAAAAGGGAGCCACTACACGTACGTCGAGCCTTACAGTTCAGTGTACAACCCCCACACATGGAGCAGGACCTGTGCATTGATTGGCTTGGGCTCCTCTTCCATGTAAGGAGAATGTACATCGAGATGTAAGATTTTATGTACGAGGGGCTTTATTTAAAATAAAAAATTAATTGATATCGATAAGACTGGAACCCAGACTTCTGTCATTAATTAAAGAAAAATTAAATATATTTATTTAAGTTGTCCCTATGGCAGTGCGGTCATTTTTGCAGTAAATATTCAGCCTGGAAACGTGTTGCTCGTGGCCATATTTAATCAAAGTCCCCACCAAGACTTCTATGACACATTAAGCTGTAAGTTCAATTGACTTGATGTCAAACAGTACATTTAGGAAACGACATGGCTGCAATGCGTAGGTGTATGGCAATATCTGGGATAATTCATGGAAAACGGGGTTTTAAAAATCAATCTTGCTACCGTGGTGGAGTCAGTGATTGAAATGGTATGTGTCAATACATGATTGAATAGTTTGAAAAAAAAAAAAAAAAAAAAAAAAACACACACACACACAACATCCAATTTCACCCTATTACAACACCCTGTCACCTCACTGCCTCTCATTGACCTGGCTAAGGAATATTATTCTTTCAAAATTCTACCAGACAAAATAGTGTTAAATGAAAGGTACATGGTTTGAGAGATGTATTTTCCAATTTTATTATTATTATTGAACTATGTTGAGCCAATTATCCTACTACACTTATTTAGATCACAAAGTAACGTTCATGACGTCGACAGAAGGTCTTAGGAGGTAAGTCCTATGAATTTTGTGAATGCGATCAAGATGGAAGAGAAGATAGCGAATGGGAGTCTAGAGTTACAAACACGAAATGAGGAAATGTTATTAAAAAAAAAAAAAAAGTGTGATTACAAGAATTTATGGCCCAGTTTGATTTAGTTAAAAATTAAACTTTTAGTATATCTTGGTAAAATTGATTAAATATTTTATTAGAAATTTGATAAAAATTGTGGATCCCATGAAATGTTTTAGAAAAATGAATTTTAAAAAATGGGTAATTATATTCACATCAAAAAATTTATTTCTTATACCACATTTTAATTACACTTAAAGTTCTCAATTTTTACTCATTATAACATTTATGTCTCTAACAAGTTTTCATGACATTCTTATATTCAAAATTTTCATTAGTTACCATATTTTACATAATAATTATACTTTATGTCCAAAACGCCCAATGAAATAGCGTATAACAACTTATTTTTTCATCATATTTTAAAAATAAATAAATAAATAAAAAGTAGGAAAAAATATTTTTCCCCTTATTTCAAAGCATGGGAACAAAATGTTTTAACATAAATCATCATGAAAAACAAGATGTATTAAATGAAAGGTTGAAGATAATAATTCGACAAGAAAAATTAAGAAAATAATTGTTACAACGAGCAAAGATTAAGGAGTTTGACTTTAATTAAAATGTAGTGTTAATAAACAAATAAAAATTGTGATGACATTATAGCGCCATTACAAAAAAGGGAAATAATTAGGCTAATAGCAAAATAACTAAGCTACCATAATTAAATAAGTGAAATCATCATTCTACCTTTTAGCAATTTAAAATAACATAAATAAAATTAACATATACTAATTATGCTAACAAGCCATACTAATGAAGTTTTTACATATAGTTGAAGTCGAGGGACGTATTTAAGTAGGCAATATATAAATGTCTTAAATCGCACGTTAAGTGTTGATCATGATTTATATTTTTCATTATAGACAAATACGTTCATAATTTTTTTTAAATAAATAACAACAGAGTACTTAAAATTATAACTTTATATATTTTTATATCATGTTAAATCGACTAGTCACAAAACTTTTGCAGTTCTTGAAGGTCATGCAATTATCGGTCCGCACATTCAAATGGATGGTGAGTGCATGAACTTTGACGTCAAGTGTGTATACAAACTTATAAAACAAATGAAAGTGTTGATCTTGATTTATATTTTTCATTATAGACAAATACGTTCATAATTTTTTTTTTAAATAAAAAATAACAGAGTACTTAAAATTATAACTTTATATATTTTTATATCATGTTAAATCGACTAGTCACAAAACTTTTGCAATTCTTGAAGGTCATGCAATTATCAGTCCACACATTCAAATGGACGGTGAGTGCATGAACTTTGACCTCAAGTGTGTATACAAACTTATAAAACAAATGAAAGTGTTGATCGTGATTTATATTTTTCATTATAGACAAATACGTTCATAATTTTAATTTTTTTAAATAAATAACAACAAAGTACTTAAAATTATAACTTTATATATTTTTATATCATGTTAAATCGACCAGTCACAAAACTTTTGCAGTTCTTGAAGGTCATGTAACTGTCGGTCCGCACATTCAAATGGACGGTGAGTGCATGAACTTTGACCTCAAGTGTGTATACAAACCTATAAAACAAATGAAGATTGGAAGTTTGGATAGATTTGACAATTGAAAGAGAACATCCAAAACTTTATTTCATTTGTTCTAACTCGTTGAATAAATCAATATATTAATAAATAACCGAAACACTTTATTGTCATGGTTAAAGTTAGCAGAAAAGATTAAAAATAATTTAAAATTTTGTTATGCTAAAAGTAGGGTAAAAATCAGTTCAAATTGCTCCAACTTTTGGATACGTTTGGTTGTGATAATCCCTTTAATTGTTTCTTTTTCTTGTATTGACTTTTCTTCATGCCTCCTCTTCAGACATGACCAATGACGAACCCCACACGAAAATTCATTGTCGTAAAGTTGAAATTATCACAATTTAGAAATCTTGCGACTATACTCTAGAATTAGGTTTAATGTCAATAAAAGTAATGTATTTATTCCATCGCGTTCTTGGTCTACTAACAAAAAAATGTTTTCCAATGGATATCATGATATCTACCTTGAAAATATATATTGGCACAACCGTAAAGACCAATTGCAAGAGGTATCAAGAGGACTGATTATTTATAATTATATTACTTAATGATATTAACTATTAAGATTAATGAATCTTATGATTTGAGTATGGGGAACATGTTTCCCATGCCTTAAGAAAACATTTACATTTAGCAAGACTTTGACCCCAAATATATTAGGATAACACATTTTACTTGTTAAAATAATAATAATAATAACAAAAATGTTACTTTCTTCAAAGTAACTCTTAAAAGGGTAAAACCATTGTGACAACCCCTAGGATATCCACGGGGTTGTCACAATAGCATGGTTCCTCTAAAAAATGTTTTGCCCAAGCTTAGAAAAAAAAATTTCGTTTATGCAATCCTTTAGCCCAAATATACTAGGATAACTTAGGGCTCATTTGATTGCAAGAATGAAATTTGGGTGGAAAGAAAATGAATTATTAGGAATTGAATTGTCTAGAATTTGCTTTACTTGAAATTGTTGATTAATTGTGTTTGATTAATATAATTTTTCACAGGAAAATTTTTGAAATTTTGGATTTTTTGGTATTCATTTGGCTTTATTTTTCATGAAAATTGTCACTTAAATGAATATTTTTTTGTACAATTGGGAATAGAATTTGTTTGGATTGCCAAACAAAAAAGAAAAAATCAAATACCATTCGTTTGACTTTGTTTTTCATTAAAATTGTCATTTAAATGGATAAATTTTTGTACAATTAGGAATATAATTTGTTTGGATTGTAAAAAAAAAAAGAGTGAAAAACTAAAAACCACCAAAATCAAAGGAAAACCAATTCATTAAAAAGCTGAAAAATAGGGTTGGGGGGGGGGGGGGGGGGGGGGAAAAATATTTCCATGGAAAAATTTTGGCTTTCAAACATAATTAAAGATAGAAAATTGAAAAAAAATTCCATCTTCCATGGAAAATTTTGGCTTGCAAATAGTCCCTTAAAGATTTCTTATTTTTTAGTAAAAAAATACTTTCTTTGAAGGTAACTCTTACTTTCAACTTACTTATATCTGCCTTTTACCAATAAAATTTTTTAATTTTAAAACTTCCAATTTCTCATATAGTGAATTTAAATAAAAGTAAACTTTTAAGCTTAGCAATTTTTAAACTTACTATTTCTACTTATAAGTAAATTATATAGAAAGCAAACCTTTTAAGCTAAACATGCTAAAAGATGTAATATTGCAACTTGGTAAAACTAATCTAATAGATAGCAGAACATTGCATGTTGGACATTTAGGTGTAGTTTTTATGCCTCCACCCAAACTTCTTGGGAGATTTGGCGCTACCACTATCTTGTATATTAAGCCCCTATTTGATATAAATTAAAATTAAAATTTTAATAGATTTTGATAAAAATTGAAGAAATTTGTGACTGAAAAATTGTGGACTTCATAAAATGTGTGTGATTAAAATTAATTGTTCACTTTACCTTGAAATTAAAATAAGATTTTATTCCAAATCATAAATAGAATTGGATTTTGCTACAAGTAAAACCCAAAATGGAGTCTTGTACTGTGAGGGGAACGTACACCACAAGTAGAAAAACCCTTGTACTATAAGGGGGCTACAAGTAAATAGCGGACCCTTGTACTGTGAGGTGGCTGTACACCACAAGTAGCAAGACCCAAAAGAATTTTACTACAAAGAGGCGAAATGGAGTCTTTCCTCAATTCTCACAGTCATGTTCTATCCATCCATTTCAGTAGAACACACAGCTGGCACGTACTGTGGAACTGATTGAGTGCAAATATCACTGGCTAGAAATTTGTAATCGCCCGTGACGGTAGACATGACGTTCAACTCCAATGGGACTGAGTGTGACCCTCCCTAAAATATAGATCACATACTCTGTCCCCTAAAGTTTGTATTTACATAATGATGTGGGGCTTACCCATGACAATATTGCAAACTCATATATGTTCGATGAATAATGAATTATTGAATTCCGACACCCAAATCTCGTATTGAATTTTAGAATTTGATAAATCTAAATTTGATTCTTTTTCACCGTCTTTGGATCCACAAATCACATCCTTGAGCCTTCTTGACGTTGTCGTAGCTCCAAATCCATTCTTGATTCCTAACCTAAAAAATGCAAACAAAATAAACAACTTCAATACCATTTTCATGAAGCAAAACAACTCTGCTTCCCCCACAAATGAGTCCGAGGCAAGCCGCGAACACGAACCGAACAATGAAAACTTCATGTCAGTTGCTCGTCTACTCACGAGCAGACTCATAATCGATGAGTCAACTCGCATTCGGCTTGCCACATAAGCTAGCGCCAGCTGGCTCACATGGTAGGGCGAGTCATGACTCGACCCATTTAACATTCTAAGTATTCCATATAACTTTGATAAATCATCAAGCCCACTAACTAAACTGACATAAATATTGGAGCTCCACCAAGTGGATACGCTGACACTGCACTATATACATCAAATAGATGTTTCGATAAGGATTACAACTACTAGATGTTGACTAGAAAACCAAAACAATTGTCACGCAAATTTTGACCCGTCACAGTGAAGGAAACCCTAAAGAACTTTGCAATTCAAAGCTATAGAAGGCAAAAACCTAAAGATTACACCTTAATCTTCCCTTCGACAACACAAGAATCTCAAACCCTGGTCTGATAATCAAAAATAGGCACATGAACAGTGAAAGGTCAAAACGGTGAAACCCTAGTATAACCAAAGAGTGTTAAGAAATAAATCGAAGAGTGGTTAAATACGAAAATATATACTAAACTTGGATTACTCCTTGTAGAAAGGTTATCCTTTTCATATGAAATCCCAAGTTTTAAATATATGGTGCCACAACCAATAGAGTATTCGATTAAGAAATAAATTTCATATTGATTAAATATCGAAATACATATCAACATATAAGAGTTTTGATTACTTCTTTTACAAGATTGACATTTGAAAAAAATAAAAATGGGTTAACTTGTTAAGATGGAACATCAAGTCTTAAGCCTCCTTTGGAAAGAATTTATAAATTGTTAAAGTTGACCAAATTCTATGGGGTATTAGTGGATTTGTTGAATTAGGTTTTGATGAGGTCAAAGATCAAAGAGGAAAGAACATTAGTGGATATTCAGTTTGGTACAGTACTGTTGAAGTTTGGTTTGGGGTTCGTGTTGAAAAATATATCTCAGTCAAGTTCAGAAGTTATGGATAATACCGCTTTGTCGTCACCTCCTAATGTGCCATCGAATTCATAGGTATGGAGAAGTTGATTTAGTTGCGTATGCTTCAAGTATAGTTGAAGGTGTTGAGTTTAGCAAAGAACCTTCTATAGAAATATTTTGTGGTGTTGATTCTGTTTTAGGACGTGTTTCGGTCCCGTTTGGTAAATTTTGAATTATTTGTGATTTTATTGCTTGTGGTGATAATTCGAGCAAACTTTGGAAACCCGAAGTAATTGTGTTTAGCAATGTTTGAATTCATCTATCCTAGTTGGAGTTTGTGGAAGAGGTGAAGAATTTTGTTCATTAGAGAGTTTGCTCAATGTTTTGTTGAATATTTTAGTTTTTGCATTACAGTGGAATTTGTCTCTAGATGGAGAGTTTTGAAGTTTATTCATTGCATCAAAATTTGGTTCAAATTAGATATTTGTTAAAGTTTCACCCAAATTCCATTGGATATTTGTGGATTTATTAAATTGGATTTTGTAGATGTCAAAATATGAACTAAGGAGGAAAAAATGCCACATTGCCGCTAGCTTACAGCTCAAGCGACGGGACGAAATTTTCAGCAAAGAGCTATCACCCCTATTGCCAGCTTGGCGCTCGAACGATATGCCTGTCGCTCGCTTACCGCAAGCCTAGCGCTCGAGTGTTGTGCTTGTGCAACCAAATATTGTTTTCATTATTTCAGGCGATTTTTATGTTATTTCCATATTTAAGACTCTCTTATTAACGTTTGACATGTACCCCTATATGTAATTGACTCTTCTTCTTAGAACAAGTTAGGCTTAATTAGAATTGTGATAAACACACAATCTTTGTAATCGTTTCTCCTTTATAATGATTGTATATGCCATCGTCAATTTTCTTGTGTGCTTATTGTGTTGTGATCGCTACTTCATATTTTGTCATGTATCTCGCTATTCTCAAACAAGTGTTGATGGAGTGCATAACTACTTGGCTAGAATTGTTAACATAAATAGATAGAATAAGTGGTGAATAGTAATTGTGAATCCATTAAAATATATAATTGAAAATGAAGTTTAATTATTTATGAATTATTTATAAATTTTACTAAAAGGAGACTTAATATAGAGCCACTTTTTTCTCCTAATCCAAGTAGGCCGGCAGCTGCATAGTGCGTCTTACCCCTTCCAGCCGGCAACTCCAAGCGGAGTTTAGGTCTTTGGGTAAATGTAAATAGGCTTTTTATTTTTTATTTTTCCATTTTTTGTTGCAATAACAAGGTGTATTTTACAATGTTCCTTTACAAATTAGACTGTAGTAGACTTAGTGTGACGTTTAATAAATAATAATCCACCTTTTTTCTGGGTGATAAGGGTAGAAACTTCTCGGGTGTTTGTTAAAGAATAGCACAATAGATGTTATGGTGCTAGTTTGAGGAAGCAGATTAAGAAGACGGAAGTCAGTCAACACAGCAAGTATTTTTGCGAGTTCTGCGGGAAGTATGCTGTTAAGAGAAAGGCCGTTGGCATCTGGGGGTGCAAGGACTGTGGCAAAGTCAAAGCTGGCGGTGCTTACACATTGAACACTGCTAGTGCCGTGACTGTCAGAAGCAAAATCCGGAGGCTGAGGGAGCAGACCGAGAGTTAAATTTTGTGCTAGATTTCTGCATTTATGTGCTGCTCTACTTCATTTGTGTTGTGCAACTTTAGATTCAGATTTTTGTGGGATAAGTGGCAATTTTATGTGTTATCTGGAATATCTATTTGATATCTTAAGCTTTTGAAACTATTATATGGTGAAGTAATGTGTTTAGTTCATGCTTTTTCAAAAAAAAAAAAAAAAAAAAAAAAAAAATGTTGACAAATGACTGTGCTTGTCTTTGTTTAGCTAACTTTATTGAATCATGCGTATGGCAAGGGTGACAGCCCCTCATAATTTTTTAATTCATGTGGACCAGCTCAACATGTGAGGAAACTGTACACTATAGTGTACAAATGACTTAACCCTACTTTATTTTCCTGTGGGGCACAAATGATGACAAATGTTCGAAGTTTGCTTGGCTTTATGGGATCAATATTCTTGGTGATTCTTTGTCTATGTGCTGTAGCATGTAACACAATTACCCGTTTGATTCTCAATGTTTAGGAAAAAAAAAAATTATCGGATTATTTTTAACTACACATTCACACAATAAAATATTTTGTATGTAAATTCAAAATTTTTCTTACTTTTTCACCACAAATTCTTTCAAAAAATACTATTCAAAACTCTTTAAAATGAAAATATTAGACACCAAACAAGGGCTAAAGTTCAAGTGCTGCAATGAAACTGTTCTTCGTCTATTATTGGCTATCTTCTCGAGTTCAGTCTTGTCATAAATTTCTTTTTCAAGGCCTCATAATTTTTCTTCTATTAGTAAAAACGTAGTTACTTTTTCCAGAGGTCACTCTTACCAACTTTTATCAATAAAATTAATTATTTTTGAAACTTGAGTCTGTTTGTTTCAGATTAAAATATAATTTTAATCTAATTCAAAGTCAAATAATCAAATATTAATCATATTTTTCTTGGGTCCCACAATTTTTTAACCACACATTTCAAAAACTTTTATCACAATCTACTAAAAATCTGATTTTAATTCTCACCAAACACCTTTATATCTCGTTGTAAGGAATTAATTTAATATAAACATATATAAAATATAGCAACTTGGAATACCTGATATACAACACGTAGCAATATATTTGTCTCACTAAAATCTTGCTTTTTTGGGGTTAAAACACCATGGCCGTTTAGGCATGGATTTTACTGCTCCACCAAAATTCCAATGAGGGTTTGTCGTGAGGCGCTAGCTACTCTTACTATATATATCGAAAAATAGTAAATACAAAGAGGGGGACATGGAGCCTTACCTCAACTCTTATCAAGTCTTATTCAATCACCCAATCACGAGAATACAGCCACTATGTACCTTTCTACGATACCCCACTGGGAAAAAAAGTTTACAAAAGTAATGACCCCTGACAGTAGTAGACACGGCGCCATCAACTTTAATGGTACTGAGGATGGAGTTGTGCTTGGTGTACATAATTATTGGTACATACAAGTAGATAAATCCTTGAGGATGACCCTCCCAAGGGGCACCTTCTTGGCAAATCACCATGTTACACAGGCTTACAGCCACAAGATTTTCCTTGGAATGTTTGTTTCATCCACCACAATTTACAATGGTTCTTTGACTAATAACTTTTATTCTATTTTACTTACGAATTATTATCAAGTTCTACATATTTAAATTAAAAAAAAAAAAAAATCACATAATTTCATAACCTTGGTAACATTCCAAACTCGTATAGGCATCGATTAAGTCTTCTTCAATTCCAAATCCCCAAATATATAATGGGATTTCAGAATCTATATTTGATTCTACTTCTCTGCATGTGGATCCACAGATCAAATGCTTGAGCCTTCTTGACATTGTTGAAACTTCAAGTCCCATTTTTGATTTCCCAACCTAAAAGGTAAAATCCAAGTAGAAATCAATTAGTTACACAGCAAGAGAGAGAGAGAGAGAGAGAGAGAGAGAGAGAGAGAGAGAGAGAGAGAGAGAGAGAATTGGTCGAAGTTCTAAATAATAATGCTATTAATCGTTACTGATGATTATTGCTGATCTAAGTGACAGTGGAGGCCATGATTCATCATCCAATGCATAAAAATGCATCACAATTACAATGGATAATAATCATTGGGTAGATGTCAGCTAAACTAATGATGAATGATATTATTGAGTCTGTTATGGAATTTATAAAAGACCTTATCGTGGAGGATTTGGATGGTGGAATTTCCATGTATGGAGAAATTTGCATTGGCAACTTCAACACCATTTTCATGAAGTAAGTGAAGTATACTGTAAAATTTTGATAAATTATCAAGCCCACTAACTAAAATAACGTCCATATTTGGTCCCATATCATGAACTTCTACTAGAGGTGGTGAAGACTGTGTGTTTCCTTGAAAATCACTTGTAATACAAGAATGTGATCTTTTTCTAGGAAACAATGACTGCTTCTTCTCCTTCATCTTCTCCACCTTCATCTTTAGGCTCTCGATGTACGTTACAACTTCGCCTATTTGATTAGGTAATGGCATCTCTTGCTGCGTACATAAAAGTCAATGTGTTAAATGCATATTTGATACACATAAATAAATTAGTCTCTTTTGAAACAACTTGATTTTTTATAAATTTAGGACTGTTAAGAGGGGTGAACTGTTCATTCTACAAACTCGGCACACACCCAAGGCAAGCCACATGTGTGAACTGAATAGCAAAGACCTCGTGCAAGCGGGTCGTAATTGGTGTGTGAAAATGCAATTTTCGATAGAAAGAAAAGGTGAGCCATGAGGGGCTTGATAGCCGGCTTTGCTCGCCCCTCCTGGATTTCAGAAACGAGGCCGAGCAATCCTGAGCCCACTAAACTCTCTAGCTGAATTGGTACAATATGGTATTGAAGTATGTCAAGCCTTAGCGAGACAACTTAAGTTCAGTGACAACATAACCTTTTAGATGGTTCAAAGTTACATGCAGCTTTTCTTGCATACAAGATTTGTTATTTCTGACCAAGTGTCAGTGAAAGAGAGAGAGAAAGAGAGGTACCTTGGAGCCATGATCTGGGAGTAGAGAGACTAGGTTAGAGTAGAGATTCTTCATCCGATTTCTTCTGTTCTTCTCAACAATTTTTCTTTCAAGTTTTGGGGACCCAGCTGAAGAAGAATATAATTTGGACTTGCCGTTCTCCATTTTCTTCATTTACACACTCAAATTAACGTAGATTGTCTTAACATTATTGATCGTTGTTGGGATCTATATATAGTATTGGAAAGCAGGGAGTACCTGTACAGGGGAAGAGAGAACGAATTTTCTTGGAGGATGAGGTGGGGTGGGCCATCAATGATTACGCATACATCATCTGTTTCGGCATAAGCGGTCGAATTTGACTTATAAAACATTCATATTTCATTGTTCACACTTTGTTTTCTCTTAAATATTCACGCGAGACTCACTTCTTGCCTCTTGGGATGAACTAGGAGGGAAGCTGACGAATGGGAATTACGAAATATGATAAGAACCAAAATTTCTACTTCCACTTCTAAATATTTAAATTTTCATATAAAAATATTTTTTTGGTGAATGAAATTATTTTTATACCAAATATTCAATGACTAAAATTTTTTATAAACAAGGTATAATAAAGCTAAAACAATTTTTTATTCTCTATTTGGTAGATTTTTTTTTAAAATATGATTTTGTGAAAAGTGATCCTTTCGAAAAATGTGTAATTAAAAAATATGAAAAAATTGGGTTCGTATGAAAAATTATTTTATTTAAAAATGTGTTTGGAGATTAATGAGTTGTAGAAAATGGGGCCAAACAAGGGTTTAGTAACTTCAATTACAATAAATTATGTTTCTTTGTTTGTCCTTATTCAAAAAGAGATTTATTTATTTATTTATAAGTATATTATATCTAGGGGCGGAGCTTGGAGGGTTAAAAAAATTATACTAGGCTGATACATTGAAAAAAAAAAAAATCATTAAAAAAATTGAATATACAATTCCAAATTTTGGTAAATTGAATTTGGAATATTTAAATTATTGTATTTTTAACATATACTAATTCGCAAAATATATTTAGTATCCATTATGATCACCCACGCCACTCTAGTTCCACCTCCACTCCCTTCTACTTCTCAATATTTCCACTTATCTAACGTTTCTATGCATTTCGTATATGAAACTCATTTAATTTCTATTTTGCATATAAAACATATTCAGATTGTTGTTTACTATATTCCTGACAAAATTAAGCATTGTGAAATTTGTCACGTTCGTGTTTCACATGTTGCTTGTCATGAGCAACTAATGCTTCACTTTAAGTGAGCCCTTACCCACAAACCAAGTTGAACTCTTTGCATGGGCGGAACTACATTGGAGATAGTGAGATTTGTTGTCCCTACACTAAATTGAAATCCAAGATTTTACAATAGATTTTTCAAAATTTTACACAATATTTTTTTTTTTTTTTTAAAAATCCTTATAATTTTCAATTTTGCCCCCAACAATTAAAAATTCGTGAAATTGGCGTCTACAACTCTAATCTCCTGGCTCCACCCCTGACTCTTTGGGTTCAAGATAGGTTTTTCTAAACTAGGCAATATTTGTGAGGGCATATTAGGGATTTTGTTATTAAGCATCTAGAAGAATAGTCGTAATATAGGATTAGACTAGAATATTAGTACCATAATTATATTTTCTCTAGCTGTACTCCATTTAGTGAAGATAACGAAATACGTTGCTTCTAAAATTGCTCCACGTACTTCACTTTAACCATTTTTATTCTATCTAATGTTTGTAAAAATAAAAAAAAAATTGTACTTGAATTATTTTAATCATAATTAATCTTCTAATACGATTCCCGTCAAATAACTTAATCCCAAAGAGGGGAATTCATACTATATTGCCACTTCTAAAATTGTATAGCTAATGCATTTATTAGTTCTTGTAACATATACCACTATGCAATTTTCCTTCAACCGCAATTCGCATCCGCTCCCTAACCTCTTTATCAAACACTCTCATTCAGGGGCGGACCCATACGACTTGAATTAGAGGGTCACAATCAAAATTTATAGTTACCTTCTAATAAAAATAAAAATAAAACTAAGCTAAAATATTTATAAAGAAAAAAAAAAAAGTGGGAGGTCACTTGACCCCGTGGAACCCCCTAAGTCCGCCCTTGCCCACCCTCACGTGCAGAGCTCACATTAATGTGATCAATTTTTAATATGTAAAATTTTATTCTTCAAAGTGAAGAAATCTTATTACTAATTAAAGCCAAAAACAAGTTACTTATTTTGATAATAATGTAAGAATTGCTATTAATTTTTTTTATTTTTTATTTTTTACCTAGAGTGTGTTTGATAGAGATTATTTGGGAAAATGAATTTTGAAATAGTGATATGATGGGAAATGTGTGGTTGAAAAAGAAGGAAACGTTATTGATGTGATGAAAAATATTATTTTATTGAAGAATGTGTGGTTGAAAATGAGTAGAAGAATGAGAATGAGAATGAAAATGAAAATGTGGGTCAAACGGGACCCTAAAAGTAATAGAAAAGTTAGTTATCAAATCATGTTTAAAGAACAAAATTACTTAAAAGTAACTTCATTTATTTTAAACTTGGACAAACATACGAATCATAGAACCCCCACGTTAATCCTATATATTATAAAATATCTTTTATAATCCAATACAGTGTACCAAATACACGCAAGAAACAAAATTTTGAAGTCCCCAGGACACATCTCCAAGTAGTAAAAAGAGAGGGTGGAGGAAATCCAGTTTTGTTTGAGGTTGTCGCGTCAAGGGTTCGAATCCTGAAATATGAATTTGGCTCTTGGATAAGTGCAAGTGTACAAGCAGCCTTCCACCCTGTACTCTTGAAGGCATAACCTGCGATTTACCTCCCTCACGATACTCCAGGACATAGGTGGTGTGAGACTTTCAAGATTGGGGTTCAACCTTTTTTTAAGAAACAAAATTTTGAAAGTACATTGAAATTCATACGAAATGCAGCACTTATTTAATTTTTTTAAAAAAGGTATCTTAAAATTAATGTGGTTCCAATTCGTCTGGGATAGCAACCAATGTAGAAAAGTTCCCCCTATTACTGAAAGTTTGAGAATTTGCGCATATCCCCCTATTACTGAAAGTTTGAGAATTTGCGCATATTCATTCATATACCACAAGAAAATTTGCCTTCAACCACTACTTTCATTCCTTCGCCACTAACCCAATCCCCAAAATGTTAGTAATGTGATTATTTTTTATATAAGTAAATAGGTATGTACGATATTTTCTATTAATAAAATTAAAGGCATAAGTTATTTATTCTAATAGTAATGAAAAAAAATTACTTTTAAAACTAAAAAAGGTGCATTATCCGAAAATGTTAGTAGAAGTAAATTTTCTTATAAGTTTTAAAATAATCCTTTTTGTTATAAAAGTTTAAAAAAATATATATTTATTTATTTTCATAGTAACATTAACCTCTGTTAAGGAAATATTGTTAGTAACTTTTTTGGGAAGAATAGTGCATGAATAATAATTAGTAGTTTAAGCTCCTGTTTGGTAGCCATTTTTTTCAAAATTCATTTTTTTTTCAATGACACATTTTTCAATAAAATAATATTACCCGCAAACCCAAAAATTTTCCTTAATTTTTAATCACTCATTCTCCATCAATCAACTATTCAAAAATGCATTTTCTCCCCAAAAATGGCTATCAAATATGGGCTAAATGTGTGATTGAAATTAAAATTTGACTTTGACTTTGATTGGGTAATAGAAGTGACTTCTAATTTCCTAAAATTATTTCCCAAACAGAGAGTAAGAACTTTTTGAAACTTAATTTTCACTTGAAATAATAGAATAGTAAGTTATCCTATCATGTTGTGGAAAAAGTTACTAGGAAATAACCTTTTTATAAGCTTAGATAAAAATATTAATCATATATAATTTTTAAGATATCCTGTTTGGTATATATTGAAATCATATTTTTAATAAATTTTAATAAAAGTTATTGAAATGTGTGGTTGAAAAGTTGTTTACGATATTGTTAAAATTAATTGTTGACTTTAATTTGAAATTGAAATCATATTTTAATTTACACCAAACAGGGACTTAATAAATAACACTTAAAATACTTTGTAATAACAAACATGCAAGTTAATCCTTTCCCTCGTAATTCTATCACTCCTAATCATGCTATCGTGTACACAGTGTACTAGTAATCTCTATTTCATGATAATGTAAATCATCCGATGTTGTCAAGGAACAAAATTTGAAAGCAAATCGAAGCTCATTAAGAATGAGATACTAATTTAATTTTGGAAATAAAATCCTCAAATTAAATTGATTCCACTTCTTATGGGCTAGTAATTGATGTAGAGAAGTACAAACTTAAACTTGAAACATTGAATTCACGAGCAACTATGCAGTCCCAACTCCCAATTAATATGCTCGTAAAACCCAAAAATAGGTGTAAAAAATTCATTAATTCACATAAAATTTGAGACTTTTCTTATTCAATAAATCCCATTTTAGGACGCCCATTGATCTTATTTATATAGTTGAGAATGTAACCTCAATCTACTCCAACAATAAAAAAATTCTAAAATAAAAATACTTTGAATAGTGTAATCACAAAATAAAGAAAATTACTAAAAGGATCTCCATTATTTATGCAGTAGTTCTATATGAAATCTTACAATATTAATTTTTTTTAAACAGAATCTTCAAATAAAGACAATTAAAAAGGAGAAGTCCTAAACAATAAGTCCCATACAGAAGAAAATCAGAGATCTCACATGGAGGGTGGACCCATGTAAATAAATTATTGTTAAAAAAATCACCCATCCCATGCTATGTGTGTCAGAGACGGATGGGGGAACTGGGCTGGGTTGTAGCTTGGTCCCTCAACTAGCCCATTTAATATTTTTAAGTAAAAAAAAAAAATTTAATGTAATTTTTTTTTTCACGTATTAGCTCGGTCAAAAATTTTGCAGCCCGATCTCAGATTCAATCCTCGATCCTTCCCTGATGTGTGTGTTCTGTAATGGTTCTATGAACCATTTTCTGTACATATAGCTTCACTCAAACAATAATTCAACCTTAAACAGGCCAGTTGCATCAAAAAGTTTACTCATGAGTAAACGTGCTGCAACTAACAATTAAAATAAATAATTTTTCTATTTAAAAAAGCATGGAAGTGTAAGTTACTTGTCTCACATATGTAAGTAAAAATACTATTTACTAAAAGATCTATAGAATTTCAAGAGAGTTTATCAAACCTGTAGAATAAACAATAAAACAAAGAAGATTCTATAAATTTATACATAATGCATGTATGTACGCATACGTGATTTTTATAGTCATGATTTTGTTTCACTCTCGTAGGACTTGTGAAATAATTATTTCTGTGGAGCACAGAGGATTCCTTGGATCTACTTGTCAAGAATTTAGTGGAGTGGAAACTTATTTGAGTGTTTTACAGGATGCTGCTATGGCAGCATCTTGTCCATCTGTGTGTGTGTTTTTTTTCCTCTTTGAATCTATGTTGTTCATTTCAAATTCCTGTATCAATTCTGTAATTTTTTCCTGTACTCGTAGACTGATTCAACTTATTTCTGTGGAGGACAGAGAATTTCTTGAGTGGACCTCTTTTATTCATTTAAGTCCTAAGTATAGGCCCCGCTCCACCACCCCTCAACACCACACACACGGCTATGAACTTCTGGTAAACATTTGAATTTGTAAACTTTCAATCAAAATCAATTTCCATTCGTACTTCTTTGAATTAGAGGATAAGATTTAATAAAAAAGTCTAAGCCACATAGTTTAGTGGTATCGTCGAGTTTTCCTCTCCAACACGCCACACAAAATTAATTGTTTTTCTTTGTTTAGTATCTGCTCTTTTTCTTCGTCTACCTTCAATGAAAAGACGGGATAATAACTGTTGGATATGCGATCAAAGTTTCACATCGGATAAAAATGGGGAGGATCATGAGTTTATAAGTGTGAAAATATATTTCCATTGGTATGAGATCTTTTGGGTAAGTCCAAAAGCAAAGTCATGGGGGCCTAGTCCCAAAGTGGACAATATAATACCAATGTGGAGATATGTGTGAATCCATGCTTATAACAAGTGGGATATGTGGTGTTACATATTCCTAACAGTGATATCAGAGCCAAACTCCAAAATTGGCTATGTTGATGAATCCTTGGAATGCCGAACGAAAGTGATGCCTAGGTTAGCTTGGGATGGGATCCGTTGATGAACTCTATTGGACAGACGGTGTGCTCCGGATGCTTCACGTAAGGCGTGTGCCCGAACGCGGTGAAAAAAAGTTGATCTGGATAGAACAAGCTCTTGATGAGGAAGATGATCTGATAGATGATCGTTTGAGGGGAGGCTCGGTGGTCCTTTGTTTGAGGGAATGATTGTTGGGTATGCGACCAAAATCTCACATCGGATAAAAATGGGGAGGATCATCGGTTTATAAGTGTGGAAATATATCTCCATTGGTATGAGGCCTTTTGGGTAAGTCCAAAAGCAAAGCGATGAGTGCCTAGGCTCAAAATGGACAATATCATACCAATGTGCAGATATGTGTGAGTCCATGCTTATAACAAGTGGGATATGTGGTGTTACATATTTCTAACAGACTTGCTTGATCATCTAGTCAGTCAACGAGACGTATGTAAGTTGAAGTATCAATAAATGAAAGCGGCTATGAAGATAGGAGTAGATAGCAGCAAGCCCACCTCATCTGTGTCGTTGTTTCTACAAATACACAGACAGAATATAGAAATCCTGCTGTCTGTGGGGTTTTTAGCGAGAAATTTTCAGTCATTTAAAGTGGGAACGAATGTTCAGATTTCGGCGGAGACTGTCAAGAGTGATTATTAATTTATCAATAAATTTGTAAATCACTCGTTATCAACACTACAAAAATATGATGGATGCTGAGTATCTCTTAAATAGTTCTAGTTAAAATGATACAATAATGGAATAGTCCACAGATGAATAAATTATTCAAGGGCGTCAATACGTCTATAATAATGATCATGATTTAAATGATAACTGTAATTTACGAAATATTTCTTCAAAATAAATATATTAAGTATCATAACCTTAAATAAATAATTCTATGAAATGAAATGAAACTAATAACTTTAGATGCATATTTTAGTCAAAAAAAAAAAAATTCTAAATATATATTATAAATTTAATATATTTAATCAATTATTATTTTATATTTTCGTTGGGCCCTAATGAATTTTAAATAATATTAATATCTTATGCATTTAGCCTCAAAATTTTAAATAAAATGGTTAAACTTTTAATTTGATTATGGACTTACCCATAACCTATATAAAAATTAAAAAAAAAATTCAATAAAATAATTTTTACATGATAATTCTCGAGTAAATTTTTATAAAATTAATATTTATAGAACATGAAATAAATAATATTTTCATAAAACAATTATGTGATACAATAAATAATTATTGCTTAGTCAAATATATAGAGTTAATTTTCCTAATAGTCACTTAAGTTCAAGCAAAATTTACAATTACTAAAGCATTATTGTCTCATTTAGTCAATGAAGTTAAATAGTGTTACATAATTGGCCATTTCATTAGCTTGATTAACATCATATCGCTATCTAGCATGTAGCTATTAAAATTTCGCATGAACTAAAGTCTATTAAACCGATCAATTCCTTCCAAATGAACTCTTATTTTAGCTCTATCGGAATCTTTTTACGTTAATGTTTAGTAGCTGAAAATTAAGATTAGGAACTTTTGACTGAAAAAAATGGGATTTTTTACTAAAAATTGCATTTTATTTGGAAGATTTGTAATTTCATGACATTTACATAATGATCGTTAGTCTATGTCAAGGTTTAACACGGCGACATCAGATTTGGAGAGGATGACACAAAAGGAGTAACCAATTTTATTTACTACATATATCACAAAAATACGTACATTAATGACTAATTAGAAATTTAACTAGAATCTCATCGACTTTTTTGTGAAATTAACTGCAAATCATATGTAACAAAGATTATGACAAATATTTCTGTTGAAAAATATATGAACAATTTTTTATTTTTTTCCCCCTTAACTACTTAATTCAGTGCAAATATCGGATGGATATATATTATAGTCAGGTTAAAAATATGGCTTCGCCCTCAACTAGTATAAACTCGCTCACAAATGATCCAAAACGTTTAAAACGTCAATATTTAAGGCATGCAAATGGTCCTTAAACTTTAAAATGTCGACATATAGATACCAAACTTCATAAATAATCTTATGCAGTTAACTAAACAATCGATTTTGTGAATCCAAACTAACTGTGACGCTAATTTGGCGCAAGAAAAGCTTATTTTGCTTAATCATGTATTTAATTGTCCTACTCGATTGTTGTTTTTATTATAAAAAAATGTATTTGTTTGATGAATGTCATCTTTATGATTGTTGGTCATATACTTTCTAGTAATCTATGTTGACTTCAAAAACTGCGTCAATAGAATCTCGACCTTGCTCCTTCCAAGTAAACATCACCTGTACACTGAACACCCCTTTATAAAGGAAAGGTCGTGGGGTCGAGAAAAAGGTTCAGACGACCATTTGCACGCTGATGGTCAAGTCAATGGCCGGACGAGAAAAATATGAGTGCAAGAGAGGGGGAGAGGATTTTGGTTAGGGTTAGAAAACATACCTTATGTGAAATGGATTCAAATATATAGAGAGAGAAATGGATTGGTCAAGTGGGGCTGATGGGCTGACTTTCAAGCCCATACAAAGTTATTTAGTTTAATAGACCCAATCCAAATATGCATTGGTCCCAAATATGGATTAAACCTACCCATAATACAACATAATATCTCCACCGCACATATATAACATAAATTTGGGGTCCATTTGTCCCTCCAAATACTCATGACGATAAAGTGAATAATGATGAATCAAATTTTTTCAAGATGTAATATGCAAAGAGCATATCATGTATCATAACAGATGATATATTGTCGTTAATAAAATGATAATGTAGATAATGTGGCATATGTACTAGTCATAATGAAAATAGTGTCATGGGTCATGAGGCATGCTAGCAGTGATGTAGCATGCATACTTGGCAGTAATAATATAATGCATATGCTAGTTGTAATTACGATAGTCTCCCAAGTCTGAGTTGAATATTTATATGTAGGTCGAACTTGAAATATAAGTCACTTTGATGATGTTCATGTTGAGACGAGACTGAATATATAAGTAGCTGTGATAAGTTGATAGAGAGATAATGCTCTGAATGTAAGTAGCAGAGGTGATCTTCTAGACATAAATAGTTGTGATAAGTTGATGTAGAGACGAGACTCTGAATATCTAAGCAGCAGGGGCTGTTCGCTGAAAATGTGTACCGCAAGCGCACGGATCGTGAACAAGTAATACAGTGGACTTTTTGAGTCCGAATATCGATCCCACGAGGAATGTTACTTTGAAGTTACGTACTCTAATCGATTTTAATTCTAACAACGACAGACACACAAACACAATTAATATTGAAATTAAATTATAAACTAATAACTATAAAACTAAACTAACAAACTAAAAAGACGTAGTTGCATCTTTGATTTGAAAAGCGGTTGGAATTTATGATTTCACTTAACCTTTATTTCATTAACATCAATTCAATAACGTACATGCAAATTACCAAAATACATAGTTAGACCCGATTCTCCAATTTTAAATTAATATCCTCTTTCGAGCGATATTAACCCTAATTAATTAAATTATACCACATATTTCTATGTCGATACAAAATTAACCAATCGCATTAACTTGCTGTGAAAATACTCAAAGGGTCACATAGGGTAGATGTCTATTTCTAGATCATCTAAACGCGTATAGTCGGAACCATACAAACCTATGGTATCAATTATTTCGGCCTAATCAGTACAACTATTTTTCAATAATTACACCAAATACCTAACCACAACATCTATTGATCAAATAAATGAAGCAATTTTAAACTAATAATCAATACACCATTATTTTGATAACAAATGCATTTCTAACAATATATATCGATATTAATGAAATTAAAGTTAAGATTTAACATAAACTCCAACACAAATATATTTAACTCATTTTATAAAAGTGATAACAAAGAGATTCTTAATTCAATACATATCAAACTTGGTAAATAATGAAAATAAACAAAGATAAAGATAAAACCCTTGTAGTTTGGCTTTGTTTTCTTCACTTTCACCAAGATTTCTTCTTGTTATCTCCTTGCTCCATTTAATTTCTTCTAAACATGAGCTAATTAAATAAAGATTCAACTACAAAATAAAAAGTAAAGAAAGAAAAAGAAAAATAAAAAAATAAAAAGAAAAGGAAGAGAGAGAGACGTGAAAAGGGGGGGAGGGAGAAGAGAAATGTGTTGGTTTCATGTATTTATAGGTAGATAATTAGGATATTTAATAGTTTAATAATATAATTAAGATATTATAGGATATTTAGTATATTTTATAATATAATATAGATATTATAGGATATTTTATAATTATCTATAATATAAATTAGATAATACTAGATATAGATAAATATCTAGTAATAAACAAATCAAAAATAATCAAAACTTTGACCAAAAACTCGAGAAAGAAGTTTTAAACCGCCATTGATTTTTTTAACTCTATGCGGTCGCATAGTTCAATCCTATGCGGTCGCATAGAATAGAAATTTAATCCATTTGACGTCTCGACTTTATACATGCGGCCGCAACACTTTTATTCATGCGGTCGCATGGTTCTTCCAAAGTTTGCAGCTCAGGTCCTTGGGTATTTGCACGTCAGGTCCCTCATTTTTGAACTTGTACAATTTGGTCCTCATATTTTGATCTTCATTACAATTAGGCCCTTCCAAAATTGCACTTCAAGTCCTTCATCTTTCAGGGTTGTGCAAGTTAGTCCCCAAATTCACAAAAGTGTGCAATTTAAATCATTTTTCACTCGTTTTGCCTCCGTTTCATTCCAATTCAGGGTTTTGGCCTATAAAATCAGAAAATACACAATTATGAGTGGAAGTATACTCAAATTTATCACAATTAAATCCCAAAAAGTGTCTAATAAGTGTGCAAAAGCGCACTTATCACACCCCCAAACTTGAGCTCTTGCTCGTCTCGAGCAAGATTACTTCTAACATAATCATGCAAATGTGAAAATAATTAACATATTAGATACTTGCCAAAAATATATCAATGAGTATAAAAATTGTATATCAATTCACAGCCATGCATCCAAATAATGCTATCAAAAGTAATAACAGCTTGTCCAACGTCAGATCAGTGTATGTGTGCATAGCCATTTTCAATCATCATCTAAACTAAGAAAAGATTGTCAAGATGGAGAAGTATGTAAATTGGTCACAACCCGATCCTCAGTGGTCAAATATATCCTTACAAGCTCGTAAGATTCACACTAAAATAGATAATTCAATTCAATCCCCCAAGTGTAAATCTAAGGCTGCTCTCAATCACTCTTATATTTTAAAAACTCAAAAATATAATCAGCTAGCATGCATTTTCAAGTGAAAATAGAGTAACTGAACAAGTAGAACCTCACAGAATAATGTAGTATGAACACTTAACTCTCAAGTGTATAAGATCAGGTCACTGTTTCGCTCAATATCATTCCAGTGAAAATGTTCTACCATAAGCTTGCATATTTTCTCAATCGCCACCACTTAGATCACATGCATTACATAAATCATAAGGACTTTACAGGGTTTATATGTGGCTTAAGGTAAAGATGTGGAAATATATGGATAAGTGACTAAGAAATCTCAAATATATCAGCGGAGTAACATATATTCAAATCAGCTCAAATGAGATAGGATTTGTACACAATCCTATCACTCCAAAACAATAACTTCTCAATCAACAACTATTCAACTCAATCACCTTTTTCTTTTGAATATCAGGAGGAATCATACATATAGACATACAAATCAGTCTCCTCCACATACTTTTTCCTGTCACTCATTTTTTTTCATCTTTTTTCTTTTCATTCATTCATTTTTTTCTCATTTTTTCAACCACTGCACCAAACAGAGTACCTCAAAAACAATTGATACCCCCAAACTTATTTTCTATCGCCACCCACATTCAGATGTTCAACAATACTCCACTAGCTTAGAAGGCTGGTTAAGAATATTGTTTTTCAGTATATGAAAGCTTGTAATGTAGGTAACCAAAGAAAAGGCTAATAAGGCACAAATGAGTTATCAAAAGGAAAGAGTAATATCAGGGTAAGCTATTTGGATAATGTGGTAAGTCAAAAGATGGCCTTAATCATGTTCATGCATACATGTGTCAATGTGATCTTAATAAGAAGCAACGCAAGTTCTAGAGAAACACAATCATGGAATAATCACACATGAAAGAAATGAGACTGTAATAAATGTCAGTCCATAGGCTCAAAGTCTCACCAGTTTTTTGTGTTCACACTATTCAGTTACTACCATTTTCAATGAAAACAACCAACTAGCTGATCCAAAATTTCTCAGACTATGGTAAAGTGAAAGAGAATAAGAGTATAGGTTGATAAATTTTTTCAAAACAACTCACAACCTAAGTTCTACCAATTCAAAACTTTCACATCTAACACCTATTTCCGCATCTAAATGATAATCAATCGTGACTATGTGCTCAATGTAACGTATGATCTCACAATGAATAAGCCATTTTTGAAAAAAATTCGCACCAATAGCATATTTGGATTTGTGCATGCATAGCTCATGAATCAATAACAATTTCAACTCATGCAATCCTGAGCCGGCAAGGCTATCTAACATACCAATCATAATCACCAATGTAAGCTCAAAACAGCCGGCAAGGCTGTAACATCAAATTAAAGCACACAATAGCCGGCAAGGCCAATACCCCCAAACTTAATTCACACATTGTCCTCAATGTGTAAATTAACATATAAAGCAAAGAGTAAAAAGGAACTTCCCTGAATCCATTGTGAAGAAGAACTAATGCATGAACTGGACTCGGAATGCAATTGAGTAGCTCGGGGCGAACAGACCTCATTGTACTCCATTGTAGCTCCAGACTCGTGAGGAACCTTCAACTTTGGACTTCAAAAAGTACCCTACAAAAATGAAAGCATATTAAATAGAAGCAAGTAAAGACATAAAAGTAATTAACAAGCGTAAAAGTTAGAAAGGTTGGGTTGCCTCCCAACAAGCGCTGTTTTATAGTCTTAGCTCGACTATGCAAAATGTTATGGGCCCAAAAAGTAAGCTCTGGATGCTCGGCCCAGCTTTATTCTTTTGGCTTGGATCCACTCCTCATTCGATCGCCAAAACTCATCAGTGCCCTTTTCAACATAATAAAACCTATCCATTCCACCCGATTCAAACTCAACACTGTAGATTTCCACCTCCTCATTGGAGTTAATCACAAAATCAAACTCTATGCAATCACTGAAGTCGGCCGAATGATCTTCAATGATTTCTACATCTTCACTCAAATCATTTGTGATTAAATCAGCGCTCTCTTCAGGTTCTTCTACAATTATTGATATCTCCTCGGATTGAATGACCGGTTCGCAATCCAATGCTACGGGCAACGAGAAGTCGGTCTCAATGACTTCCTCGAGTGGATAAGACCCCCATTTCCTAAATCCATCCCAATATTTGTAATCTCCCACCAGCATATCTTCTTCATCCAACTTGGCAAGCTCATTGTAATACTTTGCAAGTACCTTCTCATTCAAACATAGAGGACCATCTCCTAGGAATTTGATGTCCTCATCCCAATCATCAGGTACATAGTCTCCCGGGAGCATGTAACTTTCATCTAAATTGTCTAGTGCTTGTCTCCGGCATTTCAAATAATATCGAAACTTTAGAAGTTTCAACATTGCAGTTTCGGTACATGAATACAAGCACATCCTTGTACAATGCTCCGCTAAACAAATATCACATCTTGGACCTCCAAGAATATTTGTATAGTCACCGTAGAGACTCGATAGTGCAAACATCTTGTTACTTTACCAAGGTTAGAAACCTGCAAATATCAGACAAGTGCAGGGTGCGGGAAAAAGACTACAGATACAAGAAAGATTAGTAATACGGGATTAGCCAAAATATACAAACAGTAAAAATAAATAAAAACAAATAATTACAAGTTGCTAAAACTAAAATTAACTAAAGCAGTAATCAAAGTGAAAACATTCCCCGGCAACGGCGCCAAAAACTTGTTCGCTGAAAATGTGTACCGCAAGCGCACGGATCGTGAACAAGTAATACAGTGGACTTTTTGAGTCCGAATATCGATCCCACGAGGAATGTTACTTTGAAGTTACGTACTCTAATCGATTTTAATTCTAACAACGACAGACACACAAACACAATTAATATTGAAATTAAATTATAAACTAATAACTATAAAACTAAACTAACAAACTAAAAAGACGTAGTTGCATCTTTGATTTGAAAAGCGGTTGGAATTTATGATTTCACTTAACCTTTATTTCATTAACATCAATTCAATAACGTACATGCAAATTACCAAAATACATAGTTAGACCCGATTCTCCAATTTTAAATTAATATCCTCTTTCGAGCGATATTAACCCTAATTAATTAAATTATACCACATATTTCTATGTCGATACAAAATTAACCAATCGCATTAACTTGCTGTGAAAATACTCAAAGGGTCACATAGGGTAGATGTCTATTTCTAGATCATCTAAACGCGTATAGTCGGAACCATACAAACCTATGGTATCAATTATTTCGGCCTAATCAGTACAACTATTTTTCAATAATTACACCAAATACCTAACCACAACATCTATTGATCAAATAAATGAAGCAATTTTAAACTAATAATCAATACACCATTATTTTGATAACAAATGCATTTCTAACAATATATATCGATATTAATGAAATTAAAGTTAAGATTTAACATAAACTCCAACACAAATATATTTAACTCATTTTATAAAAGTGATAACAAAGAGATTCTTAATTCAATACATATCAAACTTGGTAAATAATGAAAATAAACAAAGATAAAGATAAAACCCTTGTAGTTTGGCTTTGTTTTCTTCACTTTCACCAAGATTTCTTCTTGTTATCTCCTTGCTCCATTTAATTTCTTCTAAACATGAGCTAATTAAATAAAGATTCAACTACAAAATAAAAAGTAAAGAAAGAAAAAGAAAAATAAAAAAATAAAAAGAAAAGGAAGAGAGAGAGACGTGAAAAGGGGGGGAGGGAGAAGAGAAATGTGTTGGTTTCATGTATTTATAGGTAGATAATTAGGATATTTTAATAGTTTAATAATATAATTAAGATATTATAGGATATTTAGTATATTTTATAATATAATATAGATATTATAGGATATTTTATAATTATCTATAATATAAATTAGATAATACTAGATATAGATAAATATCTAGTAATAAACAAATCAAAAATAATCAAAACTTTGACCAAAAACTCGAGAAAGAAGTTTTAAACCGCCATTGATTTTTTTAACTCTATGCGGTCGCATAGTTCAATCCTATGCGGTCGCATAGAATAGAAATTTAATCCATTTGACGTCTCGACTTTATACATGCGGCCGCAACACTTTTATTCATGCGGTCGCATGGTTCTTCCAAAGTTTGCAGCTCAGGTCCTTGGGTATTTGCACGTCAGGTCCCTCATTTTTGAACTTGTACAATTTGGTCCTCATATTTTGATCTTCATTACAATTAGGCCCTTCCAAAATTGCACTTCAAGTCCTTCATCTTTCAGGGTTGTGCAAGTTAGTCCCCAAATTCACAAAAGTGTGCAATTTAAATCCTTTTTCACTCGTTTTGCCTCCGTTTCATTCCAATTCAGGGTTTTGGCCTATAAAATCAGAAAATACACAATTATGAGTGGAAGTATACTCAAATTTATCACAATTAAATCCCAAAAAGTGTCTAATAAGTGTGCAAAAGCGCACTTATCAGGGGCGATGCTCTGATCGTAAGTAGCTATGATAAGCTAATACCCTTAAATGGGGATGACACATCCATGTCAAGGACTTCTTCCATGGTGTTTATTCCAACCATGGAAGGGGTTAACCTCTAAGGTAGTAAGGTGTGGCTCCTCGTGGAAGACATTAAAAATTTTATTTTGTTTTAGGATAATAACCTTTATTTTCAACAAGCCATACATAAACGCGTTTACAATTTTTATTGATAATACTTTTGTAGATGTTTTGCATTCCATGGATGAGGTTGTACATTTTCATCCATTTCTTCAATTCAGTAGGTCTCTGATCGAACCTTTTCTTTCACACGATATGGGCCCTCCCAATTGGGCCCAAATGTTCCTAATCCTAGCTCTTTTGTAGATAGAAATACTTTTTAGAGGACAAGGTCGTTCAAACGGAATGATTTCTTTTTGACCTTTGAATTGTAGTTCCTTGTCATTTTCTTTGATAAACGGCTAATTTGGCTTGAGATTCATCCCTCATTTCTTCAAAAAAGTCCAGCTCACACTTTCTCAGCTCGTTGTTTGATATTTCATTAAAGTGTAAATGACAAGGGGATGGCAGACCCACTTCAACTAGACTCATTGCCTCTGTCCCATAGGTCATAGAGAAATGGGTTTAGCTTGTAGCAGTTTGGCTTATAGTTCGAATGGCCCATAAAACCTGAGGTGGCTCATCAACCCATGCTCCTTTAGATGTATCTAGTTTCCTCTTCAAAGTGTACTTGATGGTCTTATTAACAACTTCAACTTGTTCATTAGTTTGTGGATGATGTGGAGAAGAAAAATACATCTTGATAGCCAATTTTTCACACACAAGTTTCTTACATTCTTATTGTCAAACTGACGCCTATTATCTGAGACAATTGAGTGGGAAATGCTGAACTTACATATGATGTTTTTCCATAAAAATTTGGAGGTGTTTACTTTAGTTATTTTGGCCAGCGGTTCGACTTCAACCCACTTAGTGAAGTAATCAATTGCAACAATAGCAAAATAGACACTGCATCTTCCCTTTGGCATAGGCCCAATGAGATCTATTCCCCATTTGGTAAATGACCATGGGCTACAAACAACATTAAACTCCTGCAAAAGCTATCTTTGAACCGTTGCAAAACGTTGACACTTCTCACAATTTCTAGCGAACTGTTGAGCGTCCTTTTTCAAGGTTGGTCAGTAGTATCTTTTCGTTAGCGCCTTCTAGGCTAGCGCTCGTCCTCTGGAGTGGTTGCCACTTATTCATTCATGTATTTCTCATAGCACATAAATAGCTTCTTTTCCACCTATTCAATGGAGCAAAGATATGGAAAAGCCTCGTTTATATAGCATGTCATCTTGAAGGATGAAGTGTGCAGCTCGTCCCCTAAGCTTTTGTGCCTTCTCTTTGTCAGAGGGCATGATGTGATTTTTTAGAAACACGATAAATGGTCCCATCCATGAGGGGATATCTTTTACCCACATTCGTCACCTAAGCTTTTGTGGCTTCTCTTTGTCAGAGGGCATGATGTGATTTTATAGAAACACGATAAATGGTCCCATCCATGAGGGGATATCTTTTACCCACATCACCTCCTCACTTTTAGAAATGGAAGGCCCTGGAAGGTGCTCTATAGGGACCACAGTGAGCATTTTGGAGTCCCTGCTATTTGCCAATTTTGAAAGAGCGTTGCATGGGAGTTTTTGCAACGTGGAATATGTGTTCGCTTAAACCTTTTAAAAGTGGGGATAAACTCCATGACCAACTTCAGATGCGCAGCCATGCTCTTATCCCTAGCTAAAAAGTTTCCATCAACCTGGCTAACTACCTATTGGGAATCGCTGTTAATGAGTAGCCTTTTAACCTGCATCTCTCTAGCCAATCGAAAGCCGACTAGGAGGGCTTCATATTCAGTCACATTGTTTGTTGCCTTGAATTTGAATCTTACAGTACAATTAAGCTTGTGCACTTTTGGGCTGACTAGCACTACATTTGCTGGAGATCCGGTATCTCCCAAGGAACCGTCAACAAAACGATTCCACGTGGGAGGGTTGGCAAGTTCCATTTCCTCTTCCATTTTTGGAATAGGAGTGAATTTAACCACAAAATCTGCCAACGCTTACCCCTTAACGATGGCACTTATCTTGAAAATGATTTCAAACTCACTGAGCTCAACAGTTGATTTCAACAATCTGCCTGAAGCATCGGGCTTCTGCAATACCCGCTTCAATGGGAAGTTGGTTCGCACTTGGACAACGTGTGCTTGAAAGTAGGAACTCAACTTGCGAGAGGTCGTGATGAAAGCCAAAGCCAGCTACTCCATATCAGGATAGCGAGTCTCCGTCGTGAGAAGTGCTTTACTTATGTAGTATACGAGTAACTAATGACCTTTTTCTTCCTTTATTAACACTAAACTGGCAGCCTCAGTGGTTACAGCGAGATACAATAGTAAAGGTTCTCCAAGTTTGGGTTTTGAGAGGACAGGGATTTGTCTCAAATGCTTCTTCAGCGCTTGTAAAGCTTCTCCGCTTTCCTCCGACCACCGAAATTTCTTCCCACCTTTCAAGACATTGAAAAATGGATGACACTTATCAGTCACCTTTGATGCGAAACGGCTTCGGTGGCTACACGACCAGTGAGACTTTGACTTTCTTTGGTTTTTGTAGCAACCACATCTCCACCAAAACCTTGATATTATCCAGATTCAATGCCTCTTTGATTTACCGTGTAGCCCCAACGCTTTCCCAAGGCTACCACGAAGGCACACTTGAGAGGATTTGATCGCATTCTATACCTTTGAAGTATTTGGAAGACCTCCTCAAAGTGTCGGATGTGGTCCTATATTTTAAAACTTCAGGTTTTTAAACCTCGCATTCTATACCTTCGGATGTGATCTTCGACCTTCTTCATGTTTTCTATGATCAACGTCACACCCCCGTTGGGTGCCGTCTCTATTCTGGTTACTTGTTCCATCATTCCTACGTTGTCGACACTGCTGAGGTGTTCCATCTCTTCGCAAGCGATTACCCCCCATGATTTTTTGAGTATTTCGTTATGTCTCAACATTCAGCCGTGTTGTGACTATATGAATAGTGATATGTGAAATAAGGAGGTACTTCATCCCTATGTCTAGGTCTCGCACCTCGTCGCCTACCTCTTTCCACTCGAGCTGATTGTTGATGTGGTCTTCCATGATATACTTCAGTATTGGGGTTCACTTCTTCATACGCCAAAGTTAGGATTGTGTCAAGTGTGGCTGCAGCTAATGCTTGCCCTGAATTGAGGAGAGTCGATTGTCCAACTTGCTGATCTATGAGATGTGATATATGACATCTTCCTCTTTGTATCTGGGAAGGTGAGAGATCTCAATTTGCCCTATTACAGTGATCCCTCAATTCTTCTTTGATGATCTCTCGCCTCATTATTTCTAGCAAGGTGTTGTAACTAGTAGTGTCCTTATTTTGCACATCTCTCCAAAAGAGTGAATTTTCCGTTCAAAGCTATTAACGCTTCCCTATCGGTAACTTGCTCCCAGTAAGTCATTTTATCTGTGAAACAAGACAAGAAATTTTTCAACGATTCCCCTAGTTGCCGCATCATGTCCTGGAGGTGTTGTATTGGCACTTCGCCCCCCTTGTTGGTGGCGAAGTACTTAGGGAAAGCCTTTTAAAATCAAGCCAACTTCGAATGCTTCCTGCCTAGAGTGTATGTACCAGACTTCTGCTACTCCATTGAGGGTTAGATGAAAAGCTTTGCACTTCATGGCGGGTGTTGTACTACTTAAGTTCATATAAGTTTTGAAACTATTGAGGTACTTCGTAGGATCTCATCTATCATGATACTTCGGTACTTTAGGCGGCGTGAAGTGGTTCAATACATGTGCATTCCTAATTTTCTGTGAAAACGGCAAATTGATGTCATCGTTATCAAGGTCACAAGACCTCTATGGCACGTCAAAATCATCTCCCTCTCTAACTTAGGCCTTTTAAGGTGGTTGCAACTGTTCCGCTCAATTTCTCGCTTGCTTCGCTCTCTTTTCACACCTATTTCTAAGCAGAGGGTTTGTGTTACCGTAAACTGGTTCACTTGCATCCGAATCGAGGCTCATCATGCTGCCTATTTCTAAATGGATGAAGCTGCTGTGTTAGCCTATTTCTAGGTCGTCATGGGCTTAATCTATCAAAGAGACTCACAGACTTCCTTGGTGTATCCTCTAGATCATAACTTGGTGGAAAGTTGAAGGAGACCTCATGAGATTGATCGGTGGCATAGTTGGTAGATGTGTTTATCCCAACTTCTCTATCATGAGGGGCGTCTCCCCCAGGATATTATCGATATCCTGCCATTTGGCTTTGGATCTAGTCCTCACTATTGTAATAATTTCCTTGAGGGAATGCATTCTCGTGGACGGCATATGGAGGAACTAGGTACCCTCCTCGATTTTACATGTTTCATAGCAACTCTTGCATATCAAGATTCTGCTGAGTAATACTCCTCATATTTTTAGTCATGGTGACCTCTTCCCAAGTGAGTCTAGCGGCTATTCTGGACCTTCCTCGCGCTCCTCCTCGTCTATTCGGCTGGTAGAATCTATGGCGAGATGTTGGGATTGTATACGAGTGTTCCCCTTCTTCAAGATGTTTCCTGACCCTACGAGGTGCAGATTCCTCTTCGTTAGTACTCATGATACTTTTAAGGCGTTTCAAGAGCAATCAATGCTTCCTTTTGCAAGGGATAGAAATGATGTTTCAAACAAACTATTCCTTTCGGTAATCCTATCTTCAAGGATACCTCATTTTCTTCAAAGGCAAGGAATCCTCATATACTAAGATTACTGGCTTTTCTTCACAGGATTCTCATGGTTAACTGTCCAAATTTCCCACAAATAACGTCAATCTGTTGACCTTGAAACATAGGCCAACAGAATCCTGACCTTGCCACTTTTACATAGACATCACTTGCACACTGAACACCCCGTTAGAAGGCAAATACCACTAGTCACGAAAAATGGTACGGCGACCGTTTACACTCCACCGGTCAAGTCAACAATCAGATGAGAAAAATATAAGTGCAAGAGAGGGAGAGGGGATATTGATTAGGATTAGAAAACATACCTTATGTGAAATGGATTCATATATATATATATATAGAGTAGGACTGTAAGCAAAAATCGTCAAACTGGAAAATCAAACCGAAACCGCAATTTGAAAACTGTCGGTTTGGTGCCACGTGGACCCGTCAACGGAATAGTTTTGAACCAAACCAAATCGGTTTGGTTTAGGTTTGAGAAATTTTATTGCGGTTTAAAACCAAACCGGGCCGATGAAAAAATATAAAAAATTAAAAAATGAAATTTCCTAAATTGTAACTTTTAAAACTTTGTGTTGGGCTTTTTATTTGTTTTTAAATGAGGCTCATATATTCCATAAGCTCTTAAACTAAAAGTTTGAAACGATTCATCAAGCAATCTCACGTTGTATTCCATATAAATTACTATCACCAAACAATCTTCAATTTATATAAATTGCATAGTACTCCAATGATTAAACAAATTTCAATCAAAATCAAAATCAAAATCCTACATTGAATTGAACATCCTTTAAAAAATTATTGCAACTTTTGGTTTTGTCGATTATAATTTATAGAAATCTAGATGAAAAGTTTTGATCGGATCAACAACTATGTAATTAAAGTGAAAACAAAATAAAACTTTTGGATCTTAGAAATGAAATTATATATTGTAAATAAATTTATTTATGTATAAATTTACCCAATATTCTAATTTGGTTTGAGAGTCAGTTAATCAAAGAATTATAAGAAGAGAGAAGAAAATAATCAAAGAGAAGAAGGAAAGTGCTGAGGTCTGAAATGAAGAATGAACCTTATTATTTTTTTTTATAAAAGTGATGGGAGATTGAATAATATATTTTACCAAAAAAATTAAAAAAAAATCATATGAGAACCGTTTGGTTCCCGTCGGTTCTCATACTAGAATCGAGAACTGGACCGGAATCGGTTGGTTCTTAATAATTTGTCCCAAAATCAAATTATTTTTCTAAATGGTTTCGGTCCAGTTCCATCGATTTAAAAAAAAAAATACTCACTCCTAAATTAATGTCATAAAAGTAGACAGACAAAAAAATATACGGCGAAATAGACGATTTAAAATCGGACGACAGGCAAAACAAATGTATGGCGAAACCGGCGATTTAAAATCAGACTAAACCGTTAGGTTTATGTTTGAATTTTTTTCAAATCGTTCAAAATGATTTGGTTTAAGTTTGAGTTTTTCTCAAATCGGTGTAAACGATTTGGTTTGAAAATTTGTAAAAAAATCAGTAAAATCGGACCGCTTACACCCCTAATATATATATATATATAGAGAGAGAGAGAGAGAGAGAGAGAGAGAGAGAGAGAGATGGATGGGTTAAGTGGGGTTGATGGGCCGAGTTCCAAGCCCAATACAAAGTTATTTAGTTTAATACGCCCAATCCAGTGAATAGTCGATGCCACATCAGTATAATTTATGGATATAACAATCTATATGTTGATTGAAGGACGCAAACTACAGATTTTTTTTCTACAACTATCCAAGGTCATGCCACATAATCATATTATTAGCCAAATCAGCCTATCTATTAGTTTAAGTGAACTTAATCGATTCTAGTAACTAACAGGGGTAAAGATTATAAGATTTAGTAACTAAACATTTGACATTTAAAATTTCAAGAACCTTACGAAAGAATACCTCTAAGTACATAGATGAACAAAAATTTTAAACCTATTATTTGCAACTCTGTATGCTAGGAAAATGTATTATGCTTCGCTTCTAAACCTTCAAAATTTGTTACTTGTGTTCCTAGAAAGTAATGAATATCCAACATCCTTGATGCCCTCGTTGCAGGGTACAAACGGAGCATGAACCCGGGCATCGGTCGAGCCCTGAGAGGGTGGTTTCAACACCGCCCTAGGTGATTATTATAGGATGATATTTGATTCTAAATATGATATATAATTATTGATGACTTTGAACTTCAAATGGATGTTCTGTACAAAATATCTAGGAACGAAACCTTTGATGTTAAGATAGGCAAATGAAAGAGGAAAGCAAGATTCAATTACAATGCAAATCAATAGCTTCTATACTATAATGTGTTTTTATGTAATTACATGAGATATATTGTTTTTTGTCTATATTGATGTTGTGCGAAACAAGGAATTTAAACAAAATCCTTAAGATCACAATTTTTGAATCCACCAAATCATGAAAAAATAATAATAATAATAAACTGACAAAATTTTATTAATGTAAGGTGATAAAAAAAAAAAATCCTTTATTTATAAGGGTTTACATAGAAACCTAGTTTAAGCAAACTAAAATTGAAAAGAATTCAAAATAAACTAAATAACAAAAATAACGCTAAAACTTTAAAAACAGTTTTTGAGTCCTAAATTAACTCTGATAGCCAAAATTCATCGTATGTCACAGTGAAAGTTCTACACGTCTCATCGTTCTTTTTTCGAAATGGTGTTATGGGCTAAAATCGGAGTTCGGATACTGTCTCTACACTATTACATTTTTTTTCATTTCGATCAAATTCTTCTTCAATCCATTTAACAATCTGTTCTATATCATATCTATATATGAGTCTGTTTAGTATTGATTTTGAGAATCAATTCTCATTTTCAACCACACATTATTCAATAAAATAATATTTTCCATCATATCAATAACTTTTCCTTCTTTTTCAATCACACATTTCCTATCATATCACTATTCAAAAATCAATTCTTACCCCCAAAAATCACTACCAAACACCCTATATATATATATATATATATATATATATATGTGTGTGTGTGTGTGTGTGTGTGTGAATATTCACCCATACATTGGAATATTTGAAATGTGATTATATGATGTTATCAATATATGTGTGTCTATGCAAAAATATTATTGCTCATCATATGTAACGAATGAAATATATTCCTACATTTATCTGCATGGGGATACACATGGATATGAAAGGAGTAATCGAACACTTTGTGCGATTGTGGTTAATAAGCCTGTCATCACGAAAATATGAAAAAAGTTACAATTGATTCTAAATTATTTATTTAGATTTTAAAAATATACTTCACAGTGTTCATTCCCAATAATCTTCCGCTTTTTATTTTAAAAGTAAAATACTATATATGTTAGCTTATAAACATTACTGTTTTTTATCAATTAGGGTTAAAGTATATATTAAATAATAACGTCATGAAAAGTATATATTATTTGTAGTATATCTATACTGTGGATTTTAAAGTTAAGTGCTTTAAATAAAGATTTTAGGGTCCGTCCGATTGCAAGGATGAAAACTGAGTGAAAAGAAAATGAATGACAAAAAATTGATTTGCCTAGAATTCGTTTTCCTAGAAATTGTAATAATTGTGTTTGATTGGTATAATTTTTCACCTGAAAAATATCAAAAGTTTGATGTACGTTTGGCTTTATTTTTCATGAAAATTGTTCATTAAAGTGATAAATTTTTCACCATTGGGTCTAAAATTTGTTCCAATTGCCAAAAAAAAAAATTTAAAAATAAACATTTTTTTTAACATACCGAATATCATTCGTTTGATTTTATTTTTCATGCAAATTGTCTATTAAAAGGATAAATTTTTGTACCATTGGGTCTAGAATTTTTTTTTATTGCCAAAAAAACAAAAAAAAAAAACATGGAAAATGAAAACTCACCAAAATGGTGGGAAATAATTTACACCAAAAAACTAGAAAATGTGCACGTGTGAGGTAAATCAAGAAAATATTTTTCAAGGCAAATTCGTCGAATCAAACAGCCAAAACTCAGAGGATGGAAAATATTTGCCTAATTCTATGACAAATTTTCCAAATCAAACAGGGCTTAGAGTTAAATATTTACCCTCTATGGTCGTACAACATTGTCAAATAATTTGAAAGTCGTTTTCGGGATGACACTGGAGCTGATGGGTGTAAAATTATTTAGTTGTTTCAAAAATTAGGTAGTGAAATTAATTAAATACATAAATATTTAAATAAAATTTAAGTTGTCTCACAAATCTTTTCGTCATAATTAGAAATTTCAGTGTTAATAATTCTCAACATACTCTCTGATGGATATTTAAACATGAATGAAAGAAGAATAAACTGAGGAAGAAACTAAAATAAGGTATGAAAAAACTCATCACAAAAGTAGCAGGTGCCAGGTGGTGTAACCAAGTGCATTATTTTGGCTCTGGAAGGTGTAATCTACCATCATGTGGTGGAACCAAAATCATTTATTGGAATTTGGAGCTTTTGGTTGTGCAACATGTGAACGCGTTCCTTTATTTCTTTTAATTTCAAAATTTACGTTAAGAAACTAATTAGAAAATTGAAACAATTTTAAGAAATTTATTTTTTGCACACCGGAACCAAGAATCTTAAGTCATCTACAATTTGAAGTGACTTGGATTTAGAATCAATGGGATATTGTGAAATTTAAGTATTGTTCATGTCTTTTATCTCTAAAAAGTTATATAAAGCTTCTATTTCCTTATCCTTTCCTTATACAATAAAAGAGTGAGTTTGCCTTTTGCCACGTGTCGTCATTTTGTATCGTTTTCTTCCTTTTTTTTTTCCTTTTTTTTTTCTTGTTATTATATATATAGATTATACTAATCCTTATACAATTTATTATATATTTTATCCTAATTCTAAAAATATATAATAAATATATAATTTGACAAAAAAAATATCAAATATTTTTTAAATATTCAATTATAACAACACCAAAAATTAAATTAAAATAATTTTAAAATTTAAAATCTTCACACTAATAAAAATATTTAATATATAATAAATATATCATTCGTAAAAAAAATAATTTTACGGCGTTTCAAATTTCTTGCGTGAGTTTTTTTGCCACGTATCGACAATTTGTATAAAACGTCAATTTTTTTTTATAAAAAGATTAGTTATATGTCCGTTTGATGTTCGTTTAACTATTTTCGATATTTATTTAGATCGTTCGATATATCTATAATATAGTTCTCGAAATGAGTTTCGAGAGGATATAGAAGATTTATGGATTCGACTAGCGTACAATCGTCGAAAATTTTTTAAAGTTAGTTTGTTATCGAAATTTTCGCAATATTAGTTTGGAATGACCTACTTTGACGCGCCGTAACTTTTGCTACGATTGACCGTTTCGCATACCATTAACGTCGTGAAATACTAGGGAGTGAGTACTTCAAAATGATATTAAGAATGTAATATTTCGATTTCGTTTGATATCCCGAATTGAGCCCGAAAATTAAGACAAAAAATAAGTAATTTCAATAAAAAGACGAGTTATACGTCTTTTTTAACACACGCGTTTGACGTCCGTTTGACTATTTTCGATATTCATTTAGATCATTCGATATATCTACGATATAGTTCTCGAAATGAGCTTCGAGATGATATAGAAGATTTATGGATTCGGGTAGCGTACAATCGTCGAAGAATTTTTAAAGTTAGCTTGTTATCGAAATTTTCGAAATATTAGTTTGAAACCGCGTACTTTGACGTAACGTAACTTTCGCTACGATTGGCCGTTTTACACACCATCAATGTCGTGAAATATTAGGCATTGAGTTCTTCAAAATGATATTAAAAATGTAATATTTCGACTTCGTTTGATATCCCGAATTAAGCCCGTAAATCATGACGAAAATATAAGTTTTTTAGAAAAAAAAAAAAAATTCCTATGGTTTTTTTTTTTCTAAAAAATGGCTAGCCATCTCCGTGACCATAGGAAATTTTTTTTTTTTTTTCTTTTCTTGTTAATATATATAATCATAATTCTAAAAATATATAATAAATATATAATTTGACAAAAAAAATATCAAATATTTTTTAAATAAACACCAAAAATTAAATTAAAATAATTTTAAAATTTAAAATCTTCACACTAATAAAAATATTTAATATATAATAAATATATCATTCGTAAAAAAAAATACGGGTTCGTTTTGAGATAATTTCTTGCGTGAGTTTTTTTTGCCAGGTATCGACAATTTGTATAAAAAAAAAACTATAAGTGTCAAAAAATATAAAAAATTTTAACGTCAAATTTATTTTTATAAAAAGATTAGTTATATGTCCGTTTGATGTTCGTTTAACTATTTTCGATATTTATTTAGATCGTTCGATATATCTATAATATAGTTCTCGAAATGAGTTTCGAGAGGATATAGAAGATTTATGGATTCGGCTAGCGTAGAATCGTCGAAGAATTTTTAAAGTTAGTCTGTTATCGAAAATTTTCGAAATATTAGTTTGGAACAGCGTACTTTGACGTAACGTAACTTTCGCTACGATTGACCGTTTCACACACCATCAACGTCGTAAAATATTAGGCCGTGAGTTCTTCAAAATGATATTAAAAATGTAATATTTCGATTTCGTTTGATATCCCGAATTAAACCCGTAAATCATGACGAAAACATAAGTTTTTCAGAAAAAAAAATAAATAAATAAAAAATTTGCCTATGGTCACGGAGATGGCCTTCCATCTCCGTGACATGGCTACTCTATTTTTTTTTTCTTTTCTTGTTATTATATATATATATATATATATATATATAATCCTAATTCTAAAAATATATAATAAATATATAATTTGACAAAAAAAATATCAAATAATTTTTAAATAAACACCAAAAATTAAATTAAAATAATTTTAAAATTTAAAATCTTCACACTAATAAAAATATTTAATATATAATAAATATATCATTCGTAAAAAAAAATACGGTGTGGTTTTGAGATAATTTCTTGCGTGAGTTTTTTTTGCCAAGTATCGACAATTTGTATAAAAAAAAAAACTATAAGTGTCAAAAAATATAAAAAAATTTAACGTCAAATTTATTTTTATAAAAAGATTAGTTATATGTCTGTTTGATGTTCGTTTAACTATTTTCGATATTTATTTAGATCGTTCGATATATCTATAATATAGTTCTCGAAATGAGTTTCGAGAGGAGATAGAAGATTTATGGATTCGGCTAGCGTAGAATCGTCGAAGAATTTTTAAAGTTAGTTTGTTATCGAAAAATTTCGAAATATTAGTTTGGAACAGCGTACTTTGACGTAACGTAACTTTCGCTACGATTGGCCGTTTCACACACCATCAACGTCGTAAAATATTAGGCCGTGAGTACTTCAAAATGATATTAAGAATGCAATATTTCGACTTCGTTTGATATCCCGAATTAAGGTTCAAATAAACGCGAAAATGAAAAAAAAAAAATGAAAATGACATGCAGTGCATGTCTCGCACTGTGCGAGACGTGCACTTGCGGCGAGTTCCGGCAAGTGTACGTCTCGCACTGTGACCGTGTCACGGAGATGGCCATCTCCGTGACTCTATTTTTTATTTTTTTTTATTTTCTTGTTATTATATATATTATCCTAATTCTAAAAATATATAATAAATATATAATTTGACAAAAAAAAATATCAAATATTTTTTAAATATTCAATTATAACAACACCAAAAATTAAATTAAAATAATTTTAAAATTTAAGATCTTCACACTAATAAAAATATTTAATATATAATAAATATACCATTCGTAAAAAAAAATATCAGATATTTCCTAAATATTTCCTTATCCTTATACAATAAAAATCGACAATTTGTATAAAACGTCAAATTTTTTTTTATAAAAGGATTAGTTATATGTCCGTTTGATGTTCGTTTAACTATTTTCGATATTTATTTAGATCGTTCGATATATTTATAATATAGTTCTCGAAATGAGTTTCGAGAGCATATAGAAGATTTATGGATTCGACTAGCGTACAATCGTCGAAAAATTTTTAAAGTTAGTTTGTTATCGAAATTTTCGAAATATTAGTTTGGAATGACCTACTTTGACGCATCGTAACTTTTGCTACGATTGACCGTTTCGTACACCATTAACGTCGTGAAATACTAGGGAGTGAGTACTTCAAAATGATATTAAGAATGTAATATTTCGATTTCGTTTGATATCCCGAATTGAGCCCGAAAATTGAGACAAAAAACAAGTAATTTCAATAAAAAGACGAGTTATACATCTTTTTTAACACACGCGTTTGACGTCCGTTTGACTATTTTCGATATTCATTTAGATCATTCGATATATCTACGATATAGTTCTTGAAATGAGCTTCGAGATGATATAGAAGATTTATGGATTCGGGTAGCGTACAATTGTCGAAGAATTTTTAAAGTTAGCTTGTTATCGAAATTTTCGAAATATTAGTTTGAAACCGCGTACTTTGACGTAACGTAACTTTCGCTACGATTGGCCGCTTTACACACCATCAATGTCGTGAAATATTAGGCCTTGAGTTCTTCAAAATGATATTAAGAATGTAATATTTCGACTTCGTTTGATATCCCGAATTAAGCCCGTAAATCTTGACGAAAACATAAATTTTTTAGGAAAAAAAAAAAAAAAAAAAAAAAAAATTTGCCTATGGTCACGGAGATGGCTAGCCATCTCCGTGACAGATTTTTTTTTTTTTTTTTTTTTTCTTTTCTTGTTATTATATATATATAATCCTAATTCTAAAAATATATAATAAATATATAATTTGACAAAAAAAATATCAAATATTTTTTAAATAAACACGAAAAATTAAATTAAAATAATTTTAAAATTTAAAATCTTCACACTAATATAAATATTTAATATATAATAAATATATCATTCGTAAAAAAAAATACGGCTTCGTTTTGAGATAATTTCTTGCGTGAGTTTTGTTTGCCACGTATCGACAATTTGTATAAAAAAAAAAACTATAAGTGTCAAAAAATATAAAAAATTTTAACGTCAAATTTTTTTTTATAAAAAAATTTGTTATATGTCCGTTTGATGTTCGTTTAACTATTTTCGATATTTATTTAAATCGTTCGATATATCTATAATATAGTTCTCGAAATGAGTTTCGAGAGGCTATAGAAGATTTATGGATTCGGCTAGCCTAGAATCGTCGAAGAATTTTTAAAGTTAGTTTGTTATCGAGAATTTTCGAAATATTAGTTTGGAACAGCGTACTTTGACGTAACGTAACTTTCGCTACGATTGGCCGTTTCACACACCATCAACGTCGTAAAATATTAGGCTGTGAGTTCTTCAAAATGATATTAAGAATGTAATATTTCGACTTCGTTTGATATTCCGAATTAAACCCGTAAATCATGACGAAAACATAAGTTTTTTAGAAAAAAAAATTTGCCTATGGTCACGGAGATGGAAGGCCATCTCCGTGACAGTGTATATATATATATATATATATATATATATATATATAATCCTAATTCTAAAAATATATAATTTGACACAAAAAATATTAAATATTTTTTAAATAAACACCAAAAATTAAATTAAAATAATTTTAAAATTTAAAATCTTCACACTAATAAAAATATTTAATATATAATAAATATATAATTCGTAAAAAAAAATACGGCGTGGTTTTGAGATAATTTCTTGCGTGAGTTTTTTTTGCCAAGTATCGACAATTTGTGTAAAAAAAAATCTATAAGTATAAAAAAATATAAAAAATTTTAACGTCAAATTTATTTTTATAAAAAGATTAGTTATATTTCCGTTTGATGTTCGTTTAACTATTTTCAATATTTATTTAGATCGTTCGATATATCTATAATATAGTTCTCGAAATGAGTTTCGAGAGGATATAGAAGATTTATGGATTTGGCTAGCGTAGAATCGTCGAAGAATTTTTAAAGTTAGTTTGTTATCGAAAATTTTCGAAATATTAGTTTGGAACAGCGTACTTTGACGTAACGTAACTTTCGCTACGATTGGCCGTTTCACACACCATCAACGTCGTAAAATATTAGGCCGTGAGTACTTCAAAATGATATTAAGAATGCAATATTTCGACTTCGTTTGATATCCCGAATTAAGGTTCAAATAAAGGCGAAAACGAAAAAAAAAAAAATGAAAAGGACATGCAGTGCATGTCTCGCACTGTGCGAGACGTGCACTTGCGGCAAGTTCCGGCAAGTGCAAGTCTCGCACAGTGCGAGACATGCACTGTGACCGTGTTACTCTATTTTTTTATTTTATTTTTTTATTTTCTTGTTATTATATATATATATATATTATCCTAATTCTAAAAATATATAATAAATATATAATTTGACAAAAAAAATATTAAATAGTTTTTAAATATTCAATTATAACAACACCAAAAATTAAATTAAAATAATTTTAAAATTTAAAATCTTCACACTAATAAAAATATTTAATATATAATAAATATACCATTCGTAAAAAAAAAAAATCAGATATTTCCTAAATATTCAATTATAAAAATACCGAAAACTAAATTAAAAAATTTTTAAAAAATTAAAATTTTCACGCTAATATAAATATTTTTTGCGTTTCACAATTACTGTTAAACCTACTATATATATCGTATCCTAATCCTAAAAATATCTAATATATAATAAATATACAATTCGACAAACCAAATATCAAATATTTCCTAAATATTTAATTATAAAAACACCGAAAACTAAATTATTTCTAAAAATTATTTCTCTCAGCTTTTGTGACTAATACACAAAAAAATTTCTACAGTAAAAAATTAATATGTGTAAAATAACGCAAAATTACCCACGCTAATATATAGCCAATTACACTACAGCGCGTGCCTTGCACGTGTCTTCCACTAATATAAACTAAATGATTTGGTTGAGGTATATTTTTGTATTAATTAAGAAAGTCGTGAATTGTGGGATCTTAAAGAATATGATGCCATATAACATGACATTGTGTATATGTATAGTAGCCAGGAATGTTTTATGGTGATCAAGTGATGTTATGATCAGTATAAGAAATAGTGATTTATGTATAATTTTATCTGACTTATAGGCCATTATATGGATCATTCCAAAATAATCCTGCAAGTGAATAGTATCATATACAAGTACAGAGTGATGAATGGAGTGTCTAATTCACGAAAATTGATATTTACTCATTAACTTTAAATAAAACTAGTTCTAATTTGGATAGAGATGTCAAAAAAAATCCATAAAACTCGATACTCGCAGGATCTCGCCTCGAACGGGATGAGAATTACACACTTAATCGGGTATTCGAGGCGAGGGGGACTTCGCCCTGGGCGGGTACGGGAAACTAGGGCCTTGCCCTATTTAATTATTATTATTTTGAAGAATTTAGTACTTTAAATGGAAAACTCCACGATATATCATTAGTTCTAATAGGAGATAATAACTATGATTATTTAAGAAATATGACAAACAATAAAAACATTAGTTTATCAAATATATTTGAATAATTTAACTTTTAAAAATAGATTAATTAATTAAAAAATTAATAAATATATATTGTCTCACTTTAATGAATGGGGTCGATAAAATTAATTTTAAAAAAATTTAAAATCAACGGATAATAAACGGGGCAAGGGCCCCGCCCCATCATAAATGGGTAATGGAGAGGGTACGGGGATGGAAATTACTCGCATAGGGCGCGGATGGGGGAGGTTGCCGTGACCCTGATCCGCCCCCATTGCCATCCATAAATTTGGAACCCCCGATTAATGATTTTGAGTTTGGTTTCTGACTAATTTAATCATCTACTAACACAAACAATTAAAAAAAAGAAGCAAATCTAGGAATTTAAACACTAAGATCCTAAATGCATAATTATTAATGTTGACCCAAAAAAATGTTATCAACAGATGTCGATATTAGACTCGCGACACGTGGACGAAATTCGACGAGATTCGGCCGGAGATGGTAAAATACGGCGAGTCGGAATACCAACAGGTGATTATTGTGGCAAGAAGATAATAGATAATAGATGATATTTTATAATATATTAATCAAGATAAAGACTTGTTAATACTTGTAAGAACAAGATGAAAAATCTTCAAACAAATGTATATTTAGAGAGAGAATATTGTGTTAAGCACATATAGTTTATATGCATGTTTTTCTCCTCCCAAAAGGTCCTTTATAATGTTAAAGGAGATGGTAGTTATATAGCTCTAGCTGAAGTGGTGACCGTTGGATAAAGAAACAGGTGGCTTCATCTCCCAGGTCCAAGCATCACATCATTAGCCTGTTATGCATTTAATATATTGACAATGGGTTAGTCACCCTACAATCTAGACTGACAGACTTGACAGATCCATCATTACAAGCATCACATCAGTCATTCCTAAGGATTGTCTTTATATCTTTTAAGAGCTAGTGAGAGCTTCAGCCAAAAGGAGCTCGGTCAAGGTAGGACTTTTTGGGGACCTAGGTTTATACCTCTTTAGGCACCTCAGCTAGACTTCTTGGGAGTCTCGGCTAGGCACTTTGAGGCACCTCGATTTGTAGCATTTGCTTGGCTGCCACTTAGGCTTATGTTGACTCTGGTCAAACTTTAACATCTTTTTTTATGGACTTTCACGTGGGTTGTCACGTAGAGCTTTTGTAGAGATCCCATTTTAATGGGACAACAATTAACCTATTTTTATCGTCAGTTACCCATTAATAACCAATTCGTGTTTTATGTTAAGAGGTGATATTTCCTACATGTTAGTTTTGTCTCTCAAGATAAATTAATCCAATGTTTGCTTGTGACTTAACAATATATCTAAGAATGATGGATGTAAATAATATGCAAAACAAAATTAGAATATCATAAAAGATTGCACTGAGTAAAGAAGTATATTTCTAACTCTATAAGACTATTTGTTATTTGAGCTATAAACAACAATTGCCTCACGATATAACCATGAACTCCAAAAGCAATTCTAAAATCAACCGAATAAATCAATCCATTAACGATAGACAATGATAACAAAACGCAAACTAAAATGAGCGATTTATTGAATTCAAGAGTCAACAAGGTATCAACGTAATCCTATCCGCAAAGGGTATAGTCGAATATGATTGAACTATAAAAATATAAGAAATTGGATGAAATCATAATTTGAGTGGTTTGATAAGAGAGAATAATACCACCTTCAAGGCTGATTGGTGCTAAACCCCCCCCCCCCCCCCCCCCCCCCCCCTCTACCTATGGAATTGGCAGAAAAGGTCCCTATTTGAAACTTGAAATTTGTTTTATCCCTTGTCATCAGTTTTGTCAATAAAAAGTTGTGAAATTACGAATATACACTCCTATTTAAATAAAAGAAAAAAAAAATAAAGAACTAATTACAATCATCGTCCCAAATTTTTCAAAAAAGTACAAATGATTCCCAAAAAATCTAAACTAAAAAACATCATTTCCTCTTCCTCATTTCTCTCCCACCACCACCATTCATCACCATTGTCGTTGTTGTCAATGCCATCACCACCATCGAATATATATATATATATATATATATATATATATATATATATATATATATATGAAACTTTTTAGTTGTGGGTGAAAATGACAACTCAAACACCACAAACGATTCATATGTGGTTACAGGCTAAAATACCAAAAAGACCATTGTTGTCGTCTTCGCTGCCGCCACCACCACCACCACCGAATTTATTTATTTTTAAACTTTTTAGTTGTGGGTGAAAATGGAAACTCTAAAACCACAAATGATTCATATGTGGTTACAGGCTAAAATCTTGAAATTTGTTCCAACTCTTGTCTTTTCCTTCTCCTCACACCTCTCCATAATAAAAACCGTCGAAGTTTCCGAATCCACCATAGTCTCTGGTAGCTATGAAGACACCATCAAAACCTACGACCTCTCTTCCGCCGCTAAGATCGGTTCCCTCCATTAGTCCTCTGCAACACCTCACTCTCTTTCTTCACCCCTCTTTCTCTCCCATCCTTTCTCCACAATCTCCTAGCAGGTGACATCAATGGTTGTTTCTCCATCTATGATGCCGACCCCTTCATCCACCCCAAAACTCTTAAAGTCCGTAAAAAAAGAAGTCAATTCACTCTTTCATCCACCTTTTTGGACGAATAGAGTCGACAATAGGTCACGATTGAGTGCTTGGCCAATGTCAATTTGGTTAGAGGCAAGCGCAGTTTTTACTATGAGTTAAGCAAAGAGTCATCAATTGTATGATTCGATGAAACAGGGAAAAATTCTTCATGATAACTAATAAAATACAGAGACGTTAATGAAGGTAAGATTGTATTAATTTACTTCATATGTTTTACAATGATTGCGTATATATTTATAGTTAAGAATTCAAGCTATATATGTTAAATGAGAAAACTTTGGCTTGATTTGCTGTGGCTTGGCTGATCTTCTTACTTGATTGTTGCTTTGAATTGTTGCTGTGATTTGGCTTGATTTACTGTGATTTGGCTGATCTATAATACTCCCCCTCAAGTTGGAGCATGGAGATCCGTAATGCCCAACTTGGAGCCAAAAAAAGAGAAATAATGCACGCCCCAATGGTTTAGTGAAAATATCAGCTACCTGTTGAGAGCTTGAAACATAGGAGGTGGTAAGGAGACCAGATTTAATTTTCTCACGAACAAGATGGCAATCTAATTCGATGTGTTTGGTACGTTCATGGAAAACTGGATTGCGAGCAATGTGAATGGCAGCCGATTGTCACAGTGAAGCAGAATGGGTTGTGCATCGGGCACAGTGAGTTCTTGAAGAAGGAGGCGAAGCCAAACCAGTTCACAAGTTGTGGTGGCCATCGCACGGTATTCAGTTTCGACAGAAGAGCGGGAGACTATGGACTGTTTCTTAGTGCGCCAAGAGATAGGACTATCACCCAATTTGATGATGAAACCAGTTGTGGAGCGTCGCATAAGTCGACAACTTGCCCAATCAGAGTCACAGAAGGCAGATATCTGAAAGCTGCAATTGGATGAGAATAAAATGCCATAACCGAGAGTAGTTTTCAAATAGCGGAGCAAGCGGTGGGCAGCCTGTAGATGAGGCTGTCGAGGAGTGTGCATAAATTGGCTCAGAATGTTGACAGCAAAGGTTATATCGGGACGAGATATAGTCAAATATATCAAACGACCAATCAAACGGCGATATAGGCTAGGATCATCCAGAAGATCACCGTCCGAGTCATTAAGTTTGCAATGTTGTTCCATGGGAAAATAAGTCGGGCGAGAGTTGAGCTGTCCAGAATTAGAGAGAACGTCCAAGGTATATTTTCTCTGATTTATAAAAATGCCTTTAGGGGATCGAGCAATTTCAATCCCAAGAAAATACTTGAGGTCTCCAAGGTCTTTGATTTTGAAGTTCTGTGCAAAATGCCGTTTGATAGAGTTGATGGCAAATATGTTATTACCAGTCACCAGAATATCATCAACCTAGATAAGAATGCCAGTAAATATTGTACCCTCAATTTTGGTGAAAAGGCTATGATCAGCTGCATATTGAGTAAAACCTGCAAGGATAAGAGCATGAGATAATTTCGAGTACCATTGACGTGAGGCTTGTTTGAGACCATATAATGATTTGTGGAGGCCGCAGACTCGTGTCTCCCCCTTACGACAATATCCAAGTGGTGGTCGCATGTACACTTCTTCATCAAGATCACCATGAAGGAAAGCATTGTGGACATCCAAATGGTGAATAAACCAATGCTTGGCTGCAGCTATAGCAAGAGGACAACGAACAGTAACAAGTTTAGCAACATGAGAAAATGTGTCAGTATAATCAAGACTTTCTACCTGAGTAAAACTCATGGCAACTAAACGAGCTTTACAACTTTCAATGGAGCCATCTGCACGCAATTTTGTTTTATAAACCCATTTGCAACCAATGGCTTTCTTATCGAGAGGAGGGAGAGGGAAGGTGTTCAAGGGTCCATGTATGATTGGCTTCAAGGGCTTGAATTTCAGAGGTCATAGCCTCTTGCAAGTGGGGCTCGAGAACAGCTTGAGAGTAAATGACATGGTCATGAACATTTTTGGAGACAGAAAAGAGAAGCAAAATGTTTTGGACTAAAGAAACGATAAGAAAGAAAATTAGGTAAAGGGTGAACCGTACTTGAGAAAGACAGGAAGGGAGGTGACAAACGTGTTCCCTCTGGAGGTAGATTTGAGCAGATGTAATCCTAAAGATATGTGCATGAAAGCGAAGATACTGAGCCACATTTAACAGGTGACAATGTTTTCGTTCAGCTACTCCATTCTGCTGAGGAGTTTCAACGCAAGTACGTTCATGAATGATCTCATGGTCAAGGAAAAATTGTTGCATACGGTGAGAGAAATTCTTGTCCATTATCTAACCGAACGTGTTTGACAGGGCAATTAAACTGTGTGTGAATCATTTTAATAAATGTAGTCAGACAAGTAAATGTATTAGACTTAAAACGCATGAGGTATACCCAAGTGACACGTGAAAAATCGTCAACAATTGTTAGAAAATAACGTGCACCAGTTGCAGAGGGTGTAGAATATCCGCCCCAAATGTCACAATAAATTCGATTAAAGACAAAAGTGCTTTTATTTTCGACCAATTTGAAGGGGAGGCGTGTATGTTTGCCCCGAATACAACTATCACAATTTTTAATTTTATTTGAATCACATAAAATTTTTGGAATGTAAGAATTTGAAGGATGACCTAAACGAAGATACCATAAGTCAGATGTGGATGTAGGGTCCGCTGTGATTTGAAGTGCAGTCGGATTAAATGATTTAAAATGATAGAGGCCTCCACGTTCTTTACCCATCCCAATTAGTTTCCTCGTGTGTAGGTCCTGAAATAAACAAATAGATGAAGAAAAAATGACGACACAATTAGATGATTTAGTGAGTTGACTAATTGAAATTAAATTATAATTAAAGTCGGGAGCAAATAGGACATTATAAAGACATAAGAAGGGAGAAATAAAAAAATGGCCCATATGCGTGACTTGGGCCGTTGAACCCGTGGGTAAAGTGAGGGATTGGGAATAGGCCCAAACCCGTGAGGCTTTGGATAAATTAGAGATGGATGATATGTGGGCTGAAGCCCCACTATCGATTATCCAAGGAATTGGGGCAGGGGAGGAGGCGATACCGGAGAAGGCCGAGAGGGCGGTGGTGGCGTTGGTGCTGGGTTGCAGGAGCTCCATCAATTGTTGGTATTGCTCGTTAGATAGGCCAGGGATTGCACTCGGTGTGGAAGGAATTGAGGTGCAGGACACCATGTTTGCTGTGGGTGTTCGATTATTCCCCAAATCGTGTGGCCGATTTCTACCGACGGTTGGTCGCAAGGGTTGCTTCGGTTTATTGGTGTTCCAATGAGTTGGGTAACCAATGATTTTGAGGCAAGAAGATTCTGAATGTCCGTCCCTTCCACACTGGGTACATTTTTTACCATTACGAGATCGATACCCATGAATGGTAGTGCAGGCGATAGCCATGGCGGTAGTTTCAGGGTTGGGTAGTAAGGGAATTTGTAAGAGACGTTGGGTCTCTTCTTGGTGGATGGTGGCATATGCTTTGGTGATTGTGGGTAGAGGGTCCATGGCTAAAATTTGGCTTCTGGTGTTGCTTAAGGTATCGTTTAGACCCATGAGAAACTGGAATAGTTGTTCTGTATTTTCGGCTTTCTGGGCAAATTGTTGGGCTGGACATTTGCAGTTTATGGGTTCAGTGAGGGTGTGTAATTCGTCCCAAAGGGCTTTGGTGGTGTTGTAGTAAGTTGTGACACTCATGGAGTCTTGGCGAAGATTGGTGAGATCCCGCTTGAGATGGTATAGGCGTGGGTTGTTACTTTGAGAGAAGCGGTGCTCTAAGTCAGTCCACACGGCTGATCAATTGTTGCAGTAGATCAAGCTTTGGCGGAGAGATTTGTCAATGGAGTTCAGCAACCAAGAAAGAACCATATCGCAGCATCTTTCCCACAGTGTAGCAACCGAAGTGTCTGTAGGTTTCTTGAGAGAACCATCAACCAAAACTAGCTTATTCTTGGCATTGAGGGCCATTCGCATGGAGCAACGCCATGTGGGGTAGTTATCGCCGGTAAGGAGTTCCGGGACCAAGATAGCCCCTGGATTGTCGGCGGCAGTTAGGAAGTAGGGTGAGGTGAGATCACTGATAAGTTGAAAGGGTGTTTGTGTTGTGGTTTGGGTGTTTTCGGCCATGATGAAAACTTTGGCAGGATTTAGAGATCCCAATGATCAATTTGCTCTGATACCATAATAAAATACAGAGACGTTGATGAAGGTAAGATTGTATTAATTCACTTCATACGTTGTACAATGATTGTGTATATATTTATAGTTGAGAATTCAAGCTATACATGTTAAATGAGAAAACTTTGGCTTGATTTGTTGTTGGTTGGTTGTTCTTCTTACGTGATTGTTGCTGTGAATTGTTACTGTGATTTGGCTTGATTTGCTATGATTTGGCTGATATGTAATAATAACTAATGAGAAAATTAGTGTCCACGAGGCTGAGAACATGTAATTATCCAAATTTAATCATTTAAATCGCTACCCAACCACTTTTTGATACCGTAATAATCATTCACGTTTAGATTAGATTAAGTAAAAGACAATGTACAATTTGAATATAAAACATAATTCTACACGTATTAAATAACAAATTAGAAATGGTAACGGGCAAACGACAAAGTCAGTGCAATGCAAATTTATAAAAACTGATTCTGACACAACTTTACCATAATTAATTTATTACTCAATTAATTACTTAACTAAGCCAATTTAAGCAATTTCACATGTGGGCTTCGCAAACAGACCTTATTTGATACAAGTGTATCCTTAATTTGTAGCTCATGGAAATTTCAAATAAATGCTAAACACCATACATATCACATTTATTAGATAAATAATAAAAATATTAATTCCACTAATATAGCTTAACACAGATTGTAATTTATAACCAAATAAATCATGTCTTGAATTTCTAAATAAAATTCCTTATAATAAAAACTAATGATAATGCTGAAATTAAAAATATTTTGTCATGTTACACTAGATTTGATTTATTAATTCCAATTTTCCAAATATCCTGGTACCACGATTGTACATTATTGTCCGTCAACCAACGACCCGTTCTAAACTATGAGAAGTAGAGGAAAATGATGAGTGCAAAGAATACTTAATAGGACACAAAATAAGGGTGTAATCCCAAATAAAAAATTCAAAACATGTGTCAAAAATATCATATTGTCATCATATATTTAGAAACCGGTAAAAGCTCAATAAATATCATATCTTTGATACATGATGACCATATCATAACATATCTTTAACTTTCATAAATATAATAATTCGACAACACGGAAAAGGAATGCGTGTTTTCAATATTTATTGAGTAGTGCTATTCTATCAGAGTCATTTGAACAGGCAACGTACAGACCGTAAAAAAAATTAGAAGTGGGGCCCCTGCTTTACATTACAAAACAAAACAAAAGCGAAGAAAAGAAAGGGGAAAAGAAATGAAAATCAGAGAATGGGCAACTTCAAAAACGGCGCCTTTTACATTCAGTTCCCCAAAATTGAAAAAAAGTAGAAACACTCATTCCCGAAATAGCAGTGACCTTTTTTTTCCCGCAAGTTCTTGCCCACCGGCGGTTTCGACAAATCCGACGACCGCCTTCATCATTCTTGACGGCATTTCAAGCAACATCAGACAACAAAGTTTGTCGCGACCTCTTTCGAACCCATGTAAGTCACACTCTTCTCCTAGCAATTTTTTCGCTTTGACTGGGCTCACATTTTCAGTAAATGCAATTGTTTAACATTTTGTATGCAAAAGTTGTATAACACCTAAATGATTTTCAGCATTTACCAGTATAAAAATTAATATATTTTCAGTATTGAGGTGTTTATGCGTGGTCCTGACTGTGGAAGAGATATGAACAGTAGATGGGTTCATGAGGTTTCTTTGTAGTCTAGAATTTTTAATTTTTCTTGCTGTGACAAAAAGACACTGGAAGATTCTTGCTGTGACAAAAAGCATAATTGGTTGTTAATTTTTTTTTTTTTTAAATTGGGTTAATTGTAACCTAATTGGGGTTTTTTTACTGATAATTATTGCTTAATTCGTTGATGCAGAAAAGAGTATGGAAGATGACATTGATGATTTTTTGTTGGAAACCGAGAATGAGATCGTTGCGGAGAATATGAACTCCATTGAAGATGAAATATTAGGAGATGATGTTGCCGTCGTGCCTGAGGTGGGTATGATTTTCAAAAATGAGATGGAAATGTTTGAGTTCTACAAGAGATATGCATATGGCGTAGGTTTTCCCGTTAGAAAAAGGAATTCAAAAAAAGGGGCCGATGGAGTTTTGAGATTTGTGACATACACTTGTGGTCGTGAAGGCCGAAGAAGAAGTATTGCTAGCGGTTCTATAAGGCCTCAACCAATAATTCAAACAGATTGTAAGGCCAGGATAACCGCATCTGCAGATGATAAAGGGTTTTGGAGAATTAATGCAATCCACCTCGAGCACAATCATAAAACAAGTCCATCGAAATCTAGGTTGTTTCGATGCAACAGAGAATTGAGTGCACAAGTGAAGCGGAAGCTTGAAGTGAATGATATGGCAGGAATTTCGTTGCACAAAAGTTATAACTCCGTAGTTGTTGAAGCGGGTGGGTATGAAAATATGACTTGCGTGGAAAAAGATTGTCGAAACTATGTTGAACAAGTGAGACGATTGAGACTCGGAGAAGGGGATGCCGTAGCAATACAATACTACTTCTCAAATATGCAAGCACGGTGCTCAGGTTTTTACTTTAGTATTGATTTGGACGATGACTCCCAGCTGAAGAACATATTTTGGGCAGATAATAGGTGCAGGCAGGCATACAAGGAGTTCGGCGATGTGGTCACATTCGATACAACATATCTCACTAATAAGTATGACATGCCTTTCGCCCCTTTCGTTGGCGTCAATCACCATGGACAATCCACGTTGCTTGGTTGTGGTTTGCTTTCGAATGAGGATATAGATACTTTTGTGTGATTGTTTCGGACATGGCTTCAGTGCATGAATGGTCAAGCTCCTCATGGAATAATTACTGATCAAGACAGAGCCATGCAAAATGCAATTCAAATTGTGTTTCTAAGTACGAGGCATAGATGGTGCTTATGGCACATTTTGAAGAAGTTGCCAGAGAAGTTTGGATGCCACGTCGATAAAGGGGTCGATATTTTATGATATACATGGATTAGTGTATGACTTCCAGTTTGTTGAAGAGTTTGAAGAAGGTTGGATTGCTATGATTGATAAGTTTGAATTCCATGAAAATAGTTGGTTGTCGGGCAGACCTTGCTGCAGATGATGACGGGCAGACTCGTGCGATAATGGAGTGGATCGAATCGCACCGTAAGGTTCTTATGTTAGCACGGACGAGTACTACCAGTAACGTGATAGCACATCATACGGTACAGTTAGGCACCCAGTGTACTTTACCACATAATATTTCGAACGGGAGCATACTGGATCCTATAGCGTCGAGAAGAAATGGTGCACCCAAGAAACTTCGAAGCAAAAGCCCGTTGGAGTCGACTTCAAAGAAAGCAAAGGTATCGTAATACATTAATGTATTCAAATTATTTCTTCTAAAAAGCAATTCTCATATATTTTTTTCACATGCAGGCAACCTCTACATCGACCAAAGGAAAGAGACCTACACCCAGTCAGAGTGCTACACCAGTTGGTGCACAGGATCTTCAAGCATCCATCAAAGAAGTGTAGTTTTGAAAGAGATGTTTGTATTGGTCTTGTTGAACATTTTGGATTGGATTACATGGGTTTTTTGAAATATTTTTCTATTTAGGCATCTCTCTAATTTAATGGGAAGTTTGGAATGGTTATGTGAATCATTTTTTAAACACTTTTGTAATACCACATAATATTTTTGCTGTAACTTTTGAAATTGTAATGCGAGGTGAATTGGGAAGTTAAGTACTTTTGGATTTGATGGTTATATTGTTGTGATAAAGGCAGTGAGATTTCACTGCAAGTCTGCAATTCTCTTCCCACTTTTCTGCTGTATTTCTTTCCTTTGTTAGTATTACCATAAGTTAGCAGATTAGAATCATATACCAAAGAGGGAGACATCAACACTATATCATATGTGCTTCATTACTCAAATTGTTGAAAGCATAATAAAGATGTTTGTACATATGTTCCTTAATTATTTAACAATAGAAGTGAAATTTGAATAGATGACATTCCTTCTGATACAACTTCGGCCTTCAGGATTGAAGCCATAATTAATTCCCATGCAGAGGTCCTTACCAAAATGCTTACCCCACTTACCCATAAATACTACTCCGAATACAGACATACATAACGTAAACAGTTATTAACTGTTGGAAGGCTACTAATCAAGCCGGCAACTTTCATTTTGCATTCTTCTCCACAGTTGCTTTGCCCTGTTGGTTGTCATGTTCATGTTCATCGAAATGTGGACCTCTTGTTATCAGTCTCCCTCTCGACCTCAAAGCACTTCTGGAATCCACTCTTGCAGACCGGGCATTGGCGAAGAATTAATGTTGTCAAATAAGATTTTGAACTAAACAAGATTTTCATCTAAAATGAACCAAAATTAAATAAGATGAACCCATACACATGAAACTTACTCTGATGTACAGTTAGCGGTGGTCGACTGCAGAACAACAAACCAATCTTTCGGAGTTAGATGATTTTTTGATTTCGGGATGAACGAGGCAACCGTTGGGAGTTCTCTGATAATTTCATGAACGACTTCGAATTAAATCACCCAAGCCATTTTTGGGCTCTAGTTTCGCTAATTGTTGCCGGTGACCAACGTGATGACCAGAATTTGCTTCGTCCAATTTAGGGCTTCTTGCAATGAAGAAGCGAGTTTTTGCGTGACTGTGAATGAGGGGATAATGAGCCACTTTTCATTTCTTTTTCCCTTTATTTTGTTGTACTACTTGGGGCCCCACGTCTAATATTATAATGAGCAACTTTTCATTTATTTTTCCCTTTATTTACTGCTTCTGTTTTATTGTACTACTGGGGGCCCCACATCTAATTTTTAAATATCTGTACATTATCTGTTCAAATGAGTCTGGTAGAATAGTTTTTTCCTAATAATTAAGTTAAAACGACAATTGAACTTTTTTGGTAGAATAGAATTACATAGAGCCGTGTGCCACCATGCAAAAGTCACTTTCAAGAATACTCTACGTTATCATCATCCTATTCAACCCAAAAAAAAAAAAAAAAAAAACCACATTATCTCTATCTAATTCTACACCACATGGTTGCCTATCCATTTCAAACACAATATTTAATTTAAAATAAAACTAATTAATGACAACTTCTTTAAACTTCAATAACTTAGATTTTGCCTATCCGAATTAATTTTTTCTCGAATATAATATACATGATTAAATAAGACATATCTAACGAGTCTCATAATGATATATTTTTTATCGCTTTATCAATATTTAAATATTTGGCCCAAAATTTTTAATTTAATAATATATATATATATATATATATATATATATATATATATATATATGTGTGTGTGTGTGTGTGTGTGTGTGTGTGTGTGTGTTGTAAAAGGAAAGTTTATTAGGGTTTGTAGTGAATGATAATTATACCCCTGTAGCCCTAGAAATTATTATCATTGTATCCCTAATTCTTACCTATAAATATAGGGTTTTGGTCATTAATAAAACACTCACAAGGTATTGACTATAATTCTCTCTTCTTCTTCTTCTCTATTTTATAACACGTTATTAGCACGATTATCTCAAAATCAAAGTAGATTAATTAGAAGGTAATAATTTTTTTTTTTATTTGTCACATGTACCAAAATCAATTTGGTGATATGTGAATTATTTTTTTATACACATTATACTGTGCATGATTTTTTTTAACGAAGTGCATGATTTTTTTATACACGGTTGAATGATTTCTTCATAATTGTACAAAGTGAATGAATTATTTGTAATTGAATGGTTGCAAATTTTGACTTTTCACAGCAATTGATGGATGAAGTCTTCTTTTTCCACTGTAACAAATTACCACTTTTCGATTTATAAAATTACTACCGGCTTAATGCATGATTGGAGATTTTATTTCATTTAATAATGTATTAATGCACGATTAGAGATTTTAATAATGCACTGTGTGTATATGAGGATTTGTTTTCCTAATCTATGTATTGGTAATTGATATTTTTAACCTAATTAGGTAACTTTAAATATTCTATTATAAATTATAAATTGATACTCTATCATGTTGTTGCTCCTGAAGTAGCACAACTTTATAATTAATATTTTAGAAGAATATTATTTGCTTCTGAAGAGCATAAATTATAATTTTCAATATTCCAGAAGAATATTGATATATTGCTCTTGAGGAACCATAATAAAATACAACGTGCTCCTGAAGTAGCACATATTTCGATGAATACATTATCTTAAATTAGTGTTTATTCCCTGAAGGAAAACACATAACTTATGTTGATATTATTTAATTAACTATTATGTAATATTTATTCATATTCTTCGAAATTAAGTAATTGAAATATACATTATATTGAACCAGAAGTTCAATTTGATTGGCATGACCAGTTGGACCATCGTTGGATCAATAATGATGCGAAATTTAAAATTCAACTGGATATTCAATGAAGAACCAGAAGATTTTTCAATCCAATGAATTCATATATATCATTTGTTCTCTTTATCGACAATTGATCATTAAACGTCACTAGTCAAAATAGATTCAATTCACTACATTTTTGAAAATTAATTAGGGTGATATATGGGACCCCGTCAACCACCACGTTGACCATCTAAATATTATTTGTATCTAATAGATTTGATACAAATATTAGATGATTGCATGGTGTTCGCAACCTGGAGTTTGCGAAATTATTGCTCAAGTTATAAGCATAATTTTCAAATTATATAATCAAAACTGTGTCTTATTAATGCTAGTGGGCATAAATCTCAATATTTGAATACGCGTTAGTTGAGATGTCGATAAGTGATTTAACACTATAGTTTGTTAAATGCCTCCAATTAATTTAATTGAGAACAAAGTGTTTTTCGCTTTTTGTTTGGGTAATTCTATTACGCATCATTGTCAACATCATAGTTCTCCCTATTATAATTGGCTTATGGTCATGGCCTAATTTTTCATCTAATTATTTTGATAGTGCAGTATATGCAAAATCAACCCACCACAATGCATTGATATGAAAAATAAAGAATGCTGAGAATAAATGCAAAGTTTGAACTCTTATCCCAAACAGGTGATATTTTATAATGCTGAAAAAGATTATTATCAAATTGACTGAACAAGTCTCTCAGCATTAGGGGGGAATTAAGAAGTTGAAAATAATGTACAAATGCATCATTATCTAAATCCTCGCAAAAGATCACTCGAACTAGAAGTTCGAAAGATAATTTATTTAGATGCATCTACTGATCAAAAAGATCAACAATATATAACGCACTAATTTTAAGTGCTCCAATACGAATTGATGTCATAAGAGGACAATTTGATAGGATTATATTTGATATATTTATGGCACGCATGAAGCGTGATGTGTTCGATTCTAATACAAACAAAATCTTCAAACAAAAATGGAGCAATTAGCAAAGATGGTCTCATTAAGGAGGGATACACTTTTAATGAGTATTTAGACATAACAAATTATAAAACCCATGAAGAGGTTCAGGTACCTGATATATTGAATTTGAGATATCTCAATAAGTTATGTCGTTATGGAATAAGAAATAGAATCGAAAAACGAAAAATTGTTGTACATGATGTGCTGCATCATATAAGAATCGCGAGGAATCAAAATAAATGTGTCAAAATATATCGATCGAAGTAATGTTTGGCCAAATAAAATGGATGCAATCCTAAATTGATTTTACTAGAGAAACATGATATTTTTGGACCTGTAGTCCAATAATCTAAAGATATATACTTATGCGAAAAGAAAATGAGAAAAATGAAGTCATAATGTGTAATGTACGACTCTCAATATAGTGAATTTCGCAAAGATTGTCGTTGATGAAATCACGAATATATATCATGTTATCTTGACAATATATGAAATTTGAAATACGTGATAGTCAACTCATCTGACATGACTATTAATGTTATCTCTGAAATATTTAATATGCCTGAAGCATTACTCAAATTATGCATGTCCAAGAATCATGTTTCAAATTAAATTGCAAAGATCATTATATGGATTGAAACAATCTCGACGCATGTAGTATAATCGCCTTAGCGAATATTTGTTGAATGAGGGCTATAAGAATAACGATGTCTGCCCATGTATTTTCATAAAGAAAACAAATATTGGATTTGCAATTGTCGCAGTTTATGTTGATGATCTAAACTTAATTGGAACTCCTGAATAGCTCAACAAAACTGCTAATTATTTGAAAAATGAATTTGAGATGAAGGATTTAGGAAAAACCAAATTTTGTCTCGGGTTGCAAATTGAACACTTCCCAGAAGGATTATTTATTCATCAATCTACATATACAAAAAAATGTTTTAAAACGTTTTATATGGATAATGCGCATCCATTGACATCGTCTATGGTTGTTCAATTACTTGATGTGAAAAAAATTCATTTCGTCTACTTGAAGATGGAGAAAAAATTATTAGTCCTGAAATGCCATATCTTAGTGCAATTGGAGTATTAACATATCTTGCAAATTGCACTAGACCTGACATAGCTTTTTCTGTAAATCTCCTTGCAAGATATAGATCTACACCAACTCAAAGACATTGAAATGATGTTAAACATATTTTTCGTTACCTAAAGGGTCCTATTGATTTGGGATTATTTTATTTTCAAAAGTCGGGATTTGTTTTAGTGGGATATGCAGATGCAGGTTATCTATCTGACCCACATAAAGCTAAATCGCAAACAGGATATGTGTTTACACGTGGAGGAACAGCTATATCATGGAGATATGTAAAGCAATCCTTGACAGCAACATCTTCAAATCATTCCGAAATGATTGCAATCCACGAAGTAGGGTGAAAATGTGTATGGTTGAGGAACATGACCCATCATATCCAATCATCATGCGGGTTAACTTCAACAAAAGATAGTCCAACAACTTTGTATGAAGACAATGCAGCTTGTATTGCACAACTCAAATGAGGCTATATCAAAGGCGATAGGATAAAGCATATTTCTCCAAAATTCTTTCATACACATGAGTTTCAGAAGAATGTCGACATCGATGTTCAACAAATTCGCTCAAGAGACAATTTGGCCGATTTATTCACAAAAGCACTTCTAACATCTACATTCAAGAAGTTAGTCCATGAGATTGGAATGCGTCGACTCAAAGATTTTTAGTGATCAACATCAGGGGGAGTAGCTGTACTCTTTGTTCTTTGCATATGTTTTATCCCACTGGATTTTCCTAACAAGGTTTTAATGAGGCAGCATTTATTTTTAATACTCCAAAATAACTGTACTCTTTTTCCTTCGTTTGATTTTTATGTCCTATTAGGTTTTTATCAAATAAGGTTTTAACGAGGCAAATATTTTATAATGTGTCATTCAAGAGGGAGTGCTGTAAAAGGAAAGTTTATACTCCTGTAGCCCTAGAAATTATTATCATTGTATCCCTGATTCTTACCTATAAATATAGGGCTTTGGTCATTAATAAAACACACACAAGGTATTGACTCTAATTCTCTCTTCTTCTTCTTCTTCTTCTCTATTTTATAACAATATATATATATATATATATATATATATATATATCTAGTCCCCTAAATTTCTAAAATATAAAATATAGCATTTAGAACAAACTAGATTATGTTCTATGAAATTTTTCGAACTATACAAAATGCAAGATTAATTTTTGAGCTAGAAAGCGGGAAAGAGGCACGGTATGATTTCCACCTAGATCGGTTTGTCTTCAATTCCCCTCTAGTTTCGATAGCCATCAATGTGCGTCCCATTGTCGGACACCATCCTTTTATTGGAACCACTGAAAATGGCAACTAGGGTTGTTCCAACTTCATTTATAGGCCTAAAGAATATGGAAAATCTTTTTGGAGGTGGTAATGATAGCGGCAATTATGATGATGAATGGTGGTGATGGAAGAGAAATGAGGAAGACGAAGATTTTTTTTTTTTTTGGTTTTGGTTTTTTAATAATTTATCTGAGACTCATTTTTACTTTTTCGAAAATTTTGAGACTATGGTTGAATTGGTGCTTTATTTGTTTATCATTTTTGTTTTTATTTAAGTATGATGATATATTTATCATTTCACAATTTTTTATTGAGAAAATGGATAGAATGGTGGTAAAACAAACTTCAATTTACCAATCAACCTCAACCTTTAATGATAAATATTTTCAAGATATATTGGAATTACGTTTTCTTCACCTTTGAGAAAACCTAAGGTCCTGTTTGATTGGTCAAGTTTTCCGTGGAAGGTGGAAAACGTTTTCCTACTTTTTACTATTCACCTGTTTGATTGCACTAATTTTCCAGAGAAAACGTTTTCCAAGGTACAAACGATTGATGCACAAAAGTTAGAAAACGTTTTTGTCACCATATAGGTGGGAAAACGTTTCCAGCTTTTTGACAAAATATTTTTTTTATAGCAATTAGAACACATTCCAAAGTCAATGGTAAAAAAAATTATCTATTTAATTGACAATTTGCGTAAAAAAAAAAAGCTAAACGAAAAATTTGTCAGGTGAAAAATTATACCAATCAAACACCATTAATTACAATTCCCTGTAAAACAAATTTTAGGCAATTCAATTCCCTACAATTCGTTTTCTTTCTACCCATTTTTTATCTTTACAATCAAACAGACCCTAAGATATGACAGGAAGCTCATTATATTGCTTTAAGTTCCTCCCATATACGGTGTGTTCTACTGTTTTAGATTGGATCCTTTTATAGTCTTCTAAACCTTGAAAATCGTGCCTTCAAAGTACCAAAATTGTCCTCAAGTAAAAAATCAAGATTTCCCAACTGATTGAGAGGAGCCCGGATTGCGGGCCATACCCGCGACCTCCATGGGACACTCATACCAAATAGGTCCAGTTGGGGGTCGTGACAAGCTTCTAAAATACGTAATGCGTGACAATACGTTTTGATTAAGTATCAAGTATTATAAGAATATGCGTGCTTATACGAACCATATACATAATTATGCGTTTTTCAATTTTTAGTATTTTAAACTAATAAATAAATAAATAATACATTCTTTAAATTTTTATACATATTCTTCAAATTTTCAAAATATATATATAAATAATTTATAAATACTACAATTACTTCAAGTTTATATATATATATTTCAAATTTTCAACAAAGCGATATTGCTCAAAATCATAAATATTACAGTTACTTAGTAATCAATTCCTATTATTAGATTAAACAAGAAAATTCTAAATCTTGTATAACTTATATCGGATTCCATTTCAATCTCCTCTTCTTCATCCAAAATCATCTTTCGTTTCATCCGATACGAAATCATCTTCATCGGGCTCCTTTATTTCAATAGAGCATCTCAAAAAACTATTTTAATGTTAATGTCTAGATGAAAATTTATGCAAAAATAAAACCTTAGAGATTGTTGTATATAATTGATGGGTTTAGGCGACATGGGTCAATTTGATTTTTATTGGGCTCAATTTAATTTTTTTAAGTTATAAAAATGGGTTGAATTTTGTTATGCTAATTCGAACATATTTTTAATTACAATTGCGTGAGCATTTTGAATAATATGCTCGCATATGCAGTCAACGAAATGAGTTGACCGCATTATCATACGCATGCCCCATATGCGATGCGTTTCGAAAAAGAATCGAGAATATGCGAGCATATGCGCGCATTTTAGAACACTGGGTCGTGGAGCACAAGCTCGGGACCGTGGACCCCAAGTTCATAAAATATTGCACCTTCACTCCCTGAAATAAAGTTTTTTGCCAATTTGTTCCTTCAACTTTTGGTTTCTTCAAATTTGATCAAGTTCTGAAAATGTTCAAATTGAGCCACACGGTTCTAATTTCATCTATTTTAGTCATTAATCTTTCCAAATGTTAAATTCGATCCTCAAAACTTGTAATTTCATCCAACCAACTCTCCAAAACTTCCAATCAATTCGTCAACTTCTTGGTAGCTGTGCAACTCCACCATTTTTTATTTTTTTTTAATCTAGTTAAGCTCCAAACCTCTTCTTTTTAGTTTTGCTCAATTCATTTCTAAATCAGATTGGGATTTTTACCTAAGAAAAATTATATATACTAAAATAAGTAGATTTCTATCCAAATCATCACTTTTAAGTAATGAAAGTTTAAATTTGACAAATAGTTTAGATCCAAATGCGGAACCAAACTAATTAAAAGCAATTCACTTATTAATTGTGTCTAGATGATTAAGGTAATTAATTCAATTAATTCCTATGTTTAAACAATCACTAACATTCAGATCAAAAGCAATAAAAAGTAAATAACACCAAATATGATCACGAAGGAAAATTCCTAACTAGATAAAATAAAAAATAAAAACCTCCAGACAAACTTGCCAGTAAAATTCACTAGAAAAATTAACTTACAATTAGTCCGGATGCTACTAAATCTTAGTTGATTCTGACCACCTAACTTGTAAATCATTGAGAAACTCTTTCGATTGTGCACACCCGCACTTCTTAGAACTCTGAGCTATTTTTCTCTCTATGTGGATCAACAAGAACAAACATTATCCTTCAGAACTCTGGAGGCTAATTGCCTAATGTAAGGTTTTGTTTTGGTGTTTGATCAATGATCTTTTTGCGCTTTGATTTGTAGGCTAAAGCAAAAGATATTGAAATATGATTATGACTTTCCAAGGATATTCTCGACTTATAACAAGGCTCTACCAAAGATGGATCAATATATGAATATTTGGGTCTTATGTTGAATATAAGAATCAATGTGTGCTTGAATTTTCAATTATGTGATCTCTAATTAATATAATGGTTCAACACACCTTGAAACGTTCATGATGCTATATTTTTACAATGGGTAGTGACTGGAGTGAAAATGGACTCAAAATCAGCATTAAAATCAAACAAAGTTTCTTACCGGACGTCACCATCGCTCAAGCGGATGACAATCCTATTTTGAACGCTCGAGTGCCAACAAGGTGGCCAGCGAGCGGTGCTGAGTCCGTTTCTTGTTTTACTTCTTGAAGTCTAAATCTTGATCTTCTTGTTGTATTTTTTTTGACTTCTTTTTGGACTCTATCAATCCAAACTATTTTTACTATAACTAATTAGACTCAACAAATCCTATATTGACTTTGATTACAACTCAATAAACTCCTAATACAATTCAACTAAAACTTGATTTTGAATAAGAAAATTGCCAATTACAAATTTAAAAATTGCTAATTTAATTTGGACTTAACAAGTAACTTTAAGATCCTAGATAAGCATGTAGAATACACTTATCATGAATCCAATGCTAAAATCACGAGCCCTTATGATTATGCCCGCGGCTACTTTTATATTGTACAATAGTTATAGTTCATAGGGCTCACTATTAAGAATAAGCCATGTCATGTATACGCAAACATATACACACAAATACAATTCTACTCACATAACTATTATTCATTCTTGTTTTATGTTCACTTTTCAGATATAGTACGATGATCTATGAAGGTTAACGAGCTTTAGGATGACTCGACTGAACCTATATGTTGAGTAATGATCGAAGTGAATGGGTATGTTTTATGAGAATTATATATTTAGATAAATGTAATTTCTACAATTCTTAAAAAAGATATACGGTTTACAAATAAAGTTTACAACTATTTTAAAACCTTGAAATTAGGTAATCGATAATTTACTTTCTAACAGCTTCCACACTTCATAGATACAAATTAGTTCGAGATGTGTTAATACTTTTGGCAATTCAGATCCTTTTAAATATATAATTCTTTTGTAAGGTGAAAGTTTTTAAAATCGCCAAAAAATTTATGTACTGAAAACATTTTAGTGTTCAAAATTAAAATGGACATGTAAAAATATTGTGTAAATGATGGTTCAAAAGTATGATTGTTCTTGTGCTCGGGGTGAGGTGAGGAGCTGATTGTACTAGATGACCATTCATGAGTTCACCTATCGAGTTGGTGACATTGAACTTTTGTTTGTGTCTTAGCAACTCCACGTTTGATTGTTCTTGTGTCCCGGGTGAGGTGAAGAGCTGATTGTACTAGAGATAACCATTCATGTGAGTTCTGCTATCGAGTTGGTGACATTGAACTTTTGTATGTGTCTCAGCAACTCCACGTGATGTGGAGGTATAACTATACTCCTGCTATATGCATGTCCATTTGAATAACGTGTATCGCTTGATTTACAAAACCTATCTCAGTCGAGTTTTTGTTTCTTATAGGAGAAGTGTTGCATCTTAAAAAGTAGCACCCTTCTCAATCAAGAACTGTAAAAGCGGCTAATAGCCAGAATTACTTGTTTGGGAGTTGATCTCTTGTCAAAGAAAATCAAATATAGGAATCCTCGATCAATCAAGTGAAACTGGCTGGTACCCAGCATAACGTATATCTTGTGTCGAAGAAAGTCTATAAAAGATAACATAGACGCTTTAATTCGTCTTATGAAATATTAATGCAATTTTTGAATGTTATCAAACATTCAAACTACACACAAAATTGCAAGATATAAGTTGCATCTTAATTGTACCAAGACCATGTTTGAGTGCATAAGTTTTCCACGGAAAATGGAAATTAAATTTTATTTCCACCCATTTTGCATGTTTGATACACAAAATTCTCCTTGGAATTCGTTTTCCATTTTTTCTTGGTTTTTGAGGAAAAACTTTTTCTATAGGTTTGGTGGGAAAAGCTTTTTCCATGAATTATTATTATTATTATTTTATTTTATTTTATTTTATTTTTAAACAAATTCTAGCTCCAATTGTAAAAAAATGTTATCCCTTTAATTGATAATTTTCATGGAAAAAAAATCAAACGAATGGTATTCGATTTTTTTTTTTTTTTTTTTTTTGACAATTGAAACAAATTAAATTCCTAATTGTAATAAAATTTATCCCTTTAATGAATAATTTTCATGAAAAATAAAGTCAAATAAACACCAAAAGATCCAAAATTTCAAAAAATTTCGGGTGAAAAATTATATAAATCAAACACAATTAATTGACAATTCCCAGTAATATAAATTCTAGACAATTCAATTCCTTGTAATTCATTTTCTTTCCACCCAAATTTTATTTTTGCAATAAAAATAACCCTAATTTAACTTATTGAGTTCTAGGTATGACTGTAAAGTTCTCCATAAAATGTCACATATTTTTTAAACCGTTGACTATATTTCTGAAGCAATATCGATAACTTCAGAAATTCCAAGCCCCCAAATATCAGGTTCGAATATTCCATAATCCCATAAATCTAGATTTGATTCGACTTCACTGCATGTGGATCCATAAATCAAATTCTTCAGCCTTCTTGACATTGTTGTAGCTTCAAATCCCATTCTTGATTTCCCAACCTAAAAAATATAAGCCAAAATTTAATATAAAAGATACACACCCAGGGAGGAGAAGGGATGAAATTAAGTTCTGAAAAGGGTTATAGAATTTAAAATGACCTTGTCATGGAGAATATGGAAGGTGGAATTTCCATGCATAGAAAAATTTGCATTCAGAACTTCAATACCATCTTCATGAAGCAAGTGAAGTATGCTGTAAAACTTTGCTAAATCATCAAGTCCACTAACTAAAATCACATCCATATTTGGTCCCATATCATGAACTTCCACTAAAGGTTGTGAAGACTTTGTACTGGCTTGAATTTCACTTGCAATGCCAGAATCTGATCTTTTTCTTGGCATCAAGGATTCCTTCTTCTCCTTCATTTTTTCCACCTTCGATTTTAAGCTTTCGATGTACGCCATGGCTTCATCTATCTGATCGGGCAATGGCATTGCTTCCTGCATTTAATCGAAATTTGAGACTCAATAAGTGCATGTTTGGTGCGTAATTTACTCTATATAATTCAACAGTTGAGTATATAAAATTTAGATTTTTTTTTCCTTCTTTATTTCTTCACAGTCCATTTTGAACGTTGAAAACAAAATTTAGATATTTTGTTCCATGTGTAACTATTTTCTATTTAAGTTTTTAGATGACTAAGTTCTATGTGGATTTGGTGTAAGCAAAAGTTTTAGGTTTAACTTTTACCTCTTTTATTCATAAAAATTGGGGGCATGCATCAAACTCCTGCTCGTATGTGACAACCACGTTGGATTAAAATTAAAATAAATAAGTTTATCTACTAATTAATCATCGATTTAGACTCTTAACCATGGTTTGAGCCAATTCTTTATTTTTTTTTAAAACTCATTTTTAATCGTATATTCTCTTAATAAAATAATTTTACACATAAATTCAAAATTATTTCTTACTTTTTAATCATATATTCTATAAAACAATCACTACTACAAAATTTATTATGGGGAAGATAAAGAAAGAGAGGAACCTTGGAGCCATGATCTGGGAGGTGGCAGAGAAGGTTAGAGTAGAGAATCTTCATCTGATTTCTCCTGTTTTTCTCAACAACCTTTCTTTCAATTTTTCGAGCTCGAGTTGCGGAAGAAGATGACTTGGTCTTACCCTTTTCCATTTTCCTCTTTACACAAAGAATTATACAACTAAATGGATTATCATCGCCTAACGTTATTGATCTCACTTTATAGTACTGGAAAACAGTACTATTTGGCAGAGTAGGGTAGCGTGGGGTGATAAGGCCAATCATCAATCAATACGTCATGTGTCTGCATCAGCCGCCGAGTTTGAAACTATTTCGCAGTTCCCATAGAGATTTTGACTTTGAAAATATGCACGTGGTTTTCTCACTTTCAGTGCACCTGGGAAGGACACTGCCAGTTACATCTTATCTTATTAAACTCCTTTTTCAAAGGGAAATGTAAGTTGATCCGGCTCAATACTAGGGTCAAGTGACGGAGGTGACAAATGAGCCCTCTCTCCCCCTTAATTGGAGCGGGGTTGTCCCCCTATGAGGGTTGCTTTTCAAACCCTATTTTAAGTTCATTATTTCAATTTTTTTTTTTTAATTACGTTCTATTACTGACGTTCCCACCTATTTTATCCTGTCCTATCCTGAACTTTGATGTAGGGATAAATCGCAGGTTATACCTCCAAAGATGTAGGGTGAAAGACTGTCTTTTAAATCCCACTTATCAAATGTCTCATCCATATTTCAGGATTTGAACCTTCACCCCGCAGTTACAAACGAGACTAGATTTTTTTCACCCTCCCCTTTCACCACTTGGAGATGTGCCTTGGGGGCTTATTTCAAACTTTTTTAGATCATGCTATTTGTACATGATCCTTTACCCGTTTATTTACTTGGTTTCACCCGTCCCTCTTACATTGGGGGTAGATGGGACATATTTATCGAAAATGTGTTCCGACCCCATGTGAGAGCACCAATGAGGTCGGATAACCCAACAGGTAAGTCGGAAGGTGCAAATGACTTTACTCAACTTTTTTTTGTTTTAAACATTCATTTTTAATTTCGTATTCATACAATAAAATATTTTGCACATAAATTTATAATTTTCCCTACTTTTCAAGCACAATTCTCCTAAAAAAAACTATTCAAAACTTTATTTTCTACAAATAATGACTGTCAAAGGGCTCTAATTAAAACGATTCAGAAAAGATTAGCATGGACTTGTGCAAGAATGACGGCACAAATTGAAAAATAGGAAAACCATCAAATTCATTTAATTTTTTTTATTTTTGTTTGTATAAATTAAGTCCATATTTGATGATCATTGTTGAGAAAAAAAATGATATTTTTAATAGTGATTCTTTATAGAATGTATATTAAAAAGTATTTATAAAAGCGATTGAATTGTGGATTTCCACGGCTCTTACAATTTTACTTCACTTACGTAGGTTTAGTCTCACCAAAGTTGTGGCATAGTATTGTGTGGGTACGATCCAACTTTATTCATTCTCTGAATATGTTCAACTTTTTGTATATATAGTCAGGCCGGATCTACATAAAGGCAGATGAGACTGTCGTCTCAGGACCAAAATATGAGGGGGCCTTTTTTGGCCCAAATAATTTTTTTAAAATATAAAATAAACATTGTAATCTGTAAAAGGAAAAACTTGTTTTTCTCTCCTTGAGGGGTTTAATTTACGAAATTCGCCTCAAGTTCTGAAAATCACAGGACGACTCTATACATAGAAATCACCCCTTTGTTTTTAATGTGATACTAATTTGAGATCCAATTATAAGTACAACAATAATTTAGTATGCTCTTTACTAAATATATTGAGACCTTATTTATCCAAGTACCGAAAAGTGGATACATGTTTTGCTAATTCACAATCCGAAACTTCTAAATCAACAATATCTAATCTGACTCATTGATACCTAGAAAACCGTGTCATGAATTCATTACCCAATCGAGATATAGTAAAATTTAATTAAATTCACAAGTTGGTGTGACAAATTAAATTTCACTTTATTTAGACAAAAACGAAATGACTGAACGAGATAAAACATGGAAACTCACTGATTTAGGCCAAACAAAACTCAACTTTTTCTGTGTACCAGGTTTAATTGAATACTTGTACACTAGTTTTTCTCCTTTATCTTCTTTATATATCAAGACAAGAAATATTAAATAGTTGTGGGGTTTGAGACGTGCCAAAACATTGTATTTTAGCAATAAAGTTTCAGTCATTCAAGTGTGAAAACGAGTGTTCATATTTTGAAGACTCTACCGAGACTCTCTTCTGTCACATCATACAGTTAGTCCAACTAATAGACTGTGTCAAACATTAACTAGGAAATATCTGAGGGTCTTTCATGGAAGGAAAGAAAGAAAGAAAGGTGCCTACCACAGATCACTGTTAAAACGAAAGAAAGACCAAATGCTAAAGGCAGTACTTAGCCCCTCTTTCATGCAATTTATTTTAGAAAAAATACATTTTTTTAATTGATATAATAGTGAATATGTTATTGAAAAAGAAGGAAAATTTATTGATATGATGAAAAATATTATTTTATTGAAGAATGTGTAGTTGAAAATGAGAATGAAAATTATAATGTGTATCAAACAAGGGCTTATATATTGGACGTGCTTTTTTTACATTGAACCGTGTAGAATTTCATCGTAAAATAAATTAATTTTAATTTTAAATCGAGTTTCATCTAAAATTGGTCTGTGTTAGGGAGGGTGTTTTTATTTTTTGTCATGTATATATAGGACCTGCTTTTTTAGGCACGTACATATTTGATGTGCTTTTTTATATTGAACGGGGTAGAATTTAATCATAATATAATTTTTTTTTTTTTTTTTTAAATCGAGTTTCATCTAAGGTTGGCCCGCGTTAGGGAGAGGGGATTAAGACCCACTGCTTGGGGGTTTCGAGGTGGAAACTCCTTGGGCAAATTTCTCAATTTTTTTTTTTCCTTCCCATTGAGATACAGAGTAAAAGTGAGAGTCGTGTGATCATCCTTCAATTCTTCTTCTTCATAATAAAAATCTACGATGACCGGTAGGCATTATGGTCATTTGGGTGTGTTTGTTTATCTCGTTTAATATTGTTCTTGTAATTGAAAGAGACTGCTTCAAAAGTAAATAAAATTGTTTGCATAGATGAAAATGAAGAAAACGTTATAGATGATGAGGCGGCAACACTATATATTGGCTGATTTAAATTTATTTTGTGTCCAACGTCAATTGACAATTTGTCAAAAATATATATATAAAAAAAAAATTTGCACATGTATTTTTCCTTCCTTCAAAAGTTATGCAGAACTTGGAAGGAAGGTTCTTCTATAAGTTGTGCGTAATCTGGAAGGCAAATTAATGTTACCTTTTGCACTTCTTGGAAGCACTCAGTTGGACGGTGCGAGCGAGTAAACACGACTTTGAACAGTTAAAGATTGCATTTTTGGGAAGATTTGGAAGTCAATTAGAAAATATCAACACTTCATATTATTTGTTTAAAGTCTTAGTGTCTTCACCTAAGACTTTATTGTCATGACAAAGACTAATAGAGATGATACAATGAATTATGTTTTTCTTTTTTTTTGGTTAAAGTAAGGTATAAATCTTATCAACAATTGCTCCTACTTTTGGATATACATGGTTGTGATAACCCCATTTATTGTTTTTTGTTTTTTCTTCTATGTGAATTTTGACCTAATTAAATACATCAATCCACCAAAACAATTCATTCAATTACCACAATAATTATAGAAGTAGATCTATCGATCCCATCTAGTTAAATTACCGTCTTTTACTATTTATTCTAAACAAATAACTCACCTCTCGACTTATAAACATTCGCAAATCAATTAATTATTAATCAGGCAATTAATTGCAATCATCACAATATTATAAAAAATACGCATTATCAATAATAGAAAACCACGGGTTCAAATGAAGGAGGGTGTTGGATTTCTGAAAACTTTTGAAGGTTTTTTTTAATTAATGACTTTTGTAGAATTTATTACTTTTATAGACTCCTCATGATTCAATGAAAGTCTTTTTATAGACTTCTATATGCTTTTATTTAAAAACCTTTATAAAATTTATTTGACTTTTAATTTATAGATTTTCACTAAAAAAAAAAAATCTTGTACACAAATTATATGTTTGTATAACTTATTGTACAACTTTTTTTTATTTGTATATTTATTTATTCAATGATAATATTTTGAACTAAAGGAAAGAGAAATATTGAAGAAAGATTAATTTTATAGATCGGAAGTCATTTTTTCTTTCTTTTTTGGGTGAAAATTATGAGGATGAACAAGGGACTTTTTATGAAATTTTAATTTGTACTTTTTGCTTAAAATTACGTGAAAAAAATTGTAAAAGTCATTGATATATCGTGAATACTTCGTGACTTTTTAAAAAAACTATAAAAGTCTTGATTGAATACATCTACACTTTTTAAATCTATAAAAATCTCTAAAAGTCTAGATAGAATAACTTCATTAACATTACATCGTCATGTGAGGAGGCTGTATACCATGATGTATATCATGGTATACGAATGAAATTTCCCTTATTCTTAACAAAGCATCTTACATAATGATTGCATCGTCAACATGCGTCACAAATATGTTGTTCTTCAATTCCAATAAGAATGTTGAAACTTTTGATATATGATATAAAAAAGTGAGAATAAATAACAACAAATATAAGAAATTATATAAATAATATTGGAACGTTAATATTGAGGGGCTGCACGAGTTGAAGTTTGGCGGATTTACGAAGGAAGAATTATTTTCATAATTTCATTTGTCACTCCATTCATGGAGGTCGATGTATGACAATTTCTAATGATTTACTCTAACTTACATAGATCAAGTTAGAACAAACAAACAAATTGTAAACAAATCATGTGCAATGAACTTAATACATGAATGCCCAGACAAATTATATAAGAAAAAATTTACATGAAGCGAACGTAAATATAAATAATGAATTTCAATCATAAATCAATTTATTACACAAAGAATGATCGACATAACAAATGTCATTTTGGTGAAGTAGAGCTACAGTTGTCTACTGAAGTGAAGATCCTTCAACTCTCAAATTAGTTAGATATTAATTATCTCTTATGATTGATGACATATCAAAATTAGTAGAAACAAATATGATAAACCGTTCGTACAATTTAGATCATGTCTTGATAGAAACAAAAACCAAGAACTACATGTAAACTTATCAATCACCATACGACATCCAAGCAGAGACGGATGTAGGGGGGGCTGGGCTACCCCCCACAGTCCAATAAGGCAAAAAAAAAAAAAAATTTATGTAAAAAAAAATTTTTATGTGTAAATTTTTTTTTTTTTTCACCTATTAGCCCGGTCAAAAATTTTGTAGCCCGGTCTCCGATCCAATTCTGGATCCGTCCCTGCATCCAAGGGATACATACATGATAGGCACAATACCATGGAAACCCAGTTTGGTTACGTGGTGTAGGACAAGATGCTCACTATGGATAGACAAATAGTCATACCACACCAAGCATCAACCGAAGAGGTAAAAACTCGAGGAATTCTTTTTCGTCATAAGAGAGATGACTATGGACAAGAATGTTGACGTTAGAAGAAACATTGCTATTACCAGTGACGAGGAAAAGCCCAAGCATGTGCACAAATTTAGACAACAAGAGTGTCTTACCTAGAACACCTTTTCAACATTTGGTTTGCATGTCAAAGAAAATACAAATTTGGACAAGAAGAAAACTAACAAGACCAAATCCAACCCTCTTAAATGCATGCCAATTCCATCGGAATTCTCAACATACTAATCAAAATTCTATTTTTTGAAGAAGACGACTTTTTTTTCTGCTAGTATAAGAAGACAAATATTCACACATCAGTGAAATCAACATATTTTAGTTCAGGTGAACTGATGATGATTAAGAACAACGTTAAGCAAATCGAGTATCTATCTCGACTCAACATTTTTAACTCAAAGTTCATGCAAATCATGTTGAACAATGAACGAAAAAGAGTATACATGTGATATGAATCAGTAAAAAAAAATTAATACCAGTAACAAAATCAAAGGTCTTATGAATCATTACCATTAGCAAAAAGGAAATACAACAAACATGCAATGGCCAGAAGCAGAGAAGATGACACAGGATCAATTGAGCAGAAAAAATTCAATAACAAGAAGATAACATGCACAAAAATTTCTTGGAACAAAAAAAAAAATTTAGAATGTACTAACAGAAATGGATTTTTCTGAACCGGACATTTTAATACACGAATTACTGACAAATTCTCATAAATTATAGATGAAAAATTGCAGGAAATATTATTTACTTGCTACAACTCAGCTACCAGATTTCCCATAAATACTTCCCTCCTCCTTCCCACACCCCACCTAACCCCGAAACTACATTTCTTTCTGCATCCATTTTTTCATACATAACTAGCACCCCATTTCAACAGTCATGTATTCTTGAAAATGACTGCAACAATTTACAAAAAGGGAAAATTAAAAAAAACTGCTTCCACATAGGTTTTTCCATTTCGCTCACCACTATTACATATGTCACTCGAAACAACAAATAGATAACTTAACAGTTTCAACTTTCTTGCCCTATAACTTCAGTTCAAACACAATAAGTACTCTTCACTGTCCTTATCAGGAAAGCTTTTGAGCATCATAAATACCAGAAGATTGCACTTCTAAAGGCATCAGGTGACATTGGCACTAGTAATTAACTCCTCAAATCAAAGAGAATATAGTTTTGCCATTATAATTTTACATTTTACTTTTAAGAACATAAACATCATCCCAGATAATCACAACAGTGACAAAGTTTAAAGCAGCTTTAAAAGAATGCTTAGCTTTACAGTCACTTAAAAAGTACATAATTAGCACTTCGAGTTCTGTTTATACGACTTTTAAGTGTATATTTGATCAGCCCATATAGAATATAAGCGGGAAAAATTATTGCTGCCAGTGGAAACAGCAAAGATGCAAATGAGGGCTACGCAACAGGTACGAGAAACAAGAGTCAACTGAAGTAGCCACAGATCTACTGCAGTCCATTTTCCCGCTTAGATTTCGCAGACTGTAATCACATAATCACCATGCCTATTTAAAGCTTTTGCACCCATGAAGCTGTCCAATTACCTGAACAGACACCCTTTTAAAACTCAGTCCATCATTCAGCATAAAAAGTTATAAAAGTTAGCCAAATTCACTTAAATCATAGAAGGCCACTTATCAACAAAATATTTCAGTCTGCAATAGGGTAATCACCACACCAATTAAAGTAGAAGATGGGTACAGACCTACTTTTGAAAATGGAGTAACTAACAAACAAATATTTATTTTGCTAGGGTAACCAATGAATTTATCTGTCTGTAAAATGTAATATTTATGCAACTCTCATCACTCAAACTAAGTAGATGCAATTATTGGACGTTCTTAGAGATCAACAAGCTACCATTTGAACTAATGTTAAACAAACAGCAACTCCAACAGACAAGTACTAGATGATAAGTGATACTAAATAAGCCCTTGAAATGACAAGGAGGCAATTTGCCAGGAAAAAGATTGCACGTAATAAAATAATGTGTATACCAACATTTATTGCAAAATAATCAATGTTGTATGAATTTGTGGGGCTGATTAGAGTATAGAATATCTTTATGCATGTAGAAGTTTTACGTGAAGACAGTGTGCCTCGATGAGAAACATGTAAACATATTTTGTCCAAAATGCAGTTTTTGAGCTTTAAGCCTTTAAAAACGCTGCCTGATTTTAGAATGTAGAATATCTTTCTGCTTGTAGAAGGTCCACATGATGACAGTCTGTCTCGGCGAGAGACACGTCAACATATTTTGACGTGCCAAAATGCAGTTTTTGAGCTTTAACAAAACTGCTCATTGTCGAAGCCAATCACAAATTGGCATAGTCAAAAACATGCAAATCCAACAAAACATTATAGTGTCCCTTTTCTATCTCCTCTTCCTTTACATTATGAAGGAGGAGAGTTTCAATGATGAGATCTTCCCAGTCAATATCCACTTGCATTTTCCTTTGCTTCTTCCCAGATTTTATACGTTTGAAGACACAAATATCATTTCCATCACTGGTATCGGCTACAAGTGGATGCATAATCTTCTGGATTCGCAGCTTGGAAGCTTTTATCTTTTCTCGCCTCCTTGCAGAAGCTAAGCATCCCCTATCAAAGGATGGTGGTGAAGCATCCAATCCTACATCTATCTCAAATACTTGCTTCAACAAAAGCTTTTTACTCAAATCTGATTTGCCCTTCCACCAGTCTGTACACGCATGAAGGTCAAAACTTCTCGTTCTCTTCCTTTTGTTATCCTTGGACCTTTCTGATTTAGCCTTGAGTAGAGGAACCTCATCCAAGAACTTAGAATAAATCATGGGCAAACATTCTGGAGAAATCTGAAATTTATCTGGATATTCAATTCTTAAAGATGACTGATGATTTGCCTCAAAATACTGCCCGGAGCAATTTTCAGTTGTATAACTATCTAACCCATATCCGGTTTCTTTGCTCACACAGTCAGCAACCACTTCCATCAGATCAAATCCGACATGCTCAAAGTTCTCCCCCTTCTGACCGAATTGGCTCATCGACTTCATTTCCATGTACTGAATTACATTTGGAGCATTCTTCAAAATATTCTTCACTGTGGCATCTTCACCCCATGGCAAAGCCCGCGCCACTTTTACAAGCCTCTCCAGAAGTTCCTTGTACCTACGCCTACATGTAATTACCGACACATGTAACTCCTTTGCTACATCTTCGATCTTCAAATCTAATTGATTCAATTCCCCAACAAAAACTAAAACTGCAGCCACCACGGCCATCGGCCTCCTTCCCGTGGTCAAGAACCACTTGATCAAACATTGCATCAAAAACATCCCTTGCTTCAACATCCTCTGAACCACATCCTCCGAAATCTTATTAAACATCGGATAATTCCTAATAACATGTTCGAGTGAATTCACAATGTCAAACTCCGGCAACTTCAAATCAAGAAAATCCACAACTCGGTTAATCATCCGGCCCAATTCATAAAAACATCACACCCCACCAAATCCGTCACTTCTTCAATTGGCAAGATCTTCTTATCCTTCCTCATCACAACATAAGCACAAGCACCAATGAAAACCGGAAACCATTTCCCTTGACCATATTCACCTGTTGTAATTGTCTGAACCATAACCTTAACCTCATGGAATTTTGAACCCGAAAGTCCTAATTTAAACATAAAATCCGCAATCAACTTTTGGGCCTCGTATATTTTACTTTCTTTACAATTGTAAGAACTGCCAGTGCCAGCAGTGCCCACACGAACATAGGTGCCAGCAGGGCCGGTAATGCCACCAATATGGGCTTGAAAATTGTCGAAATCTTGAACTACACCGCATGATGTGCAGACCATATTGCCTGTTACGTCATCCGGGAGGAGAGTTCTCTTCCTGCAGCTCTTGCAGGGACGAGAAGTATCCATCTTTCAATCAGAATTGCTGAAATTGTTTATTTGTATTGGGAAGATTGTTTCTACTGAAAGCAATAAAGAATTGAGACGAATATAATTAAGCAATTGCTAGAGTCAGAAGAATGGTGCGCTTATTTTTGTAAATCTTGATGCCGGCTGCCAGAGGAAGAAATTGGCGGGTGGAGGGCTGCGACCGGAGGACATGAGGAGGAAGAAAGAATAAAATTTGGCCCCTTAGAGAAATCACACAGACCAATTCGATTTTCTAAAGATGATTTATTTTGGGGCATTTGGAGCCAGGTCAGTACGTTTTTAATCGGGATTTTCCAAGGGTTTTCATCCTGCGTAAACGACGTCGTACACCTCTCCGTAACGGCTCTTCTCGCAACAATTATTGAGAAATAATATGTTGAAAAAATTCAGAATAATTTGATTTGAAAAATAAGTAATTTGAGTTCCAAAGAGTCAAATCTATTCTTTTCCTCCCAACTATAAATACCAGAATACATGCATTTCAGTGCATAATTCTACTCGAAGATTAAAAGGGCGTTCTTTTCGTATTTCAGTTTTGCATTTTGAGTTTTAAATTCGTTTTGTGTTTTGTGTTTTGGGTGTCCATTTTAAGATTATTGAAAACTCGTTCTTTTTGTCGTTTTGAAAAAATATTTCTCAACCCATGTGTTTTTGAGTTTTAACAGATTTGTGAAGAAAACAGCCAAAACGTAAAAAAATTATTTTCTGTTTTCTTCACAAAATTTTCAGCCGTTTTCAAAAACTTGTTTTCGAAAATGGAAAAAAGAGCGCATTTTCAATGTTTTGAAAAATCAAAAACAAAAAAGGCCAGAAAGCAGTAAAGAAAACGCCCCCTTAAGCTTCAAGAAAATTACCACAACGTAATATTACAGGCCTATGCATTAAAACCAAGTGCTTTGCATGTGTGAAATTAACATCTAAAGATTGGCTATCAAACGTGTTTTTTAAATCAAAATTAAAGTTTTAAGACTTTGGTAATCCAATCCCTGCATGAATAGATTACTGATACTTTCCAATATGATTAAGAAAGACTGGAATTTTTGTGAGGAATACAATGCAAAATAAATGTAAGAAATCTAAGTATCAAGGCCAGGAGGGCATGTGGTGGGAGCGAACCAAAACAACATACATTTAAGAGCAGAGCTTGCTGGTGGCAACAAATGGGATGGCGGCATTGGTGGTGGTGGTGGTGGAGGTGGTGGTGGTGTTCAATGGCCGCATAGACATTATATACATTAGGAGGCGAAAGAGGACGGGTTGCTGGAGTGTTCTAGGAAGAGAGATTAGTGAGAATAAATCCCCATCCTTTTCTTCGTAATAGCTTGAATTCATGCATTTCTATGAGCATTTCAGGTTAGAATGTTGGGCCTCACTATTTTCAAGCATGCGGGACTACAAACAACGACATAAGTTTCTTTATTTTTTTATTTTTTCCCCAAGTTTGAGGCTTTCAGCTGGTTCCTTTCCATTTGAATTAATATCACACCAGTTTCTAAAAGCTGTGTAGCAAAAATTATCTGTACATATGTTTCATCTTATGTAATTACACACCTATACGTATTTGAAAATAGGACTGTCTTTCATTTCTTCTTCTCTACTCAATCAAAACAGACAAAAGATACAAACCAAAGCCCACTTACAGAAAATTACATTCAATTTCATCCGAACAAAATTTAACGCCTTTGCCAGCACAATTTTTTCAAGTGTTCCTTTTGAGAGGGAAGTGCACCTTGAATTCTTGCCAGCCTGCAAGATTGTTCCGTAAATAAACGATATGTAGATGGCCGCTCCCATGGAACAATCCCGAAGTCATCATTGTAATTTTCCATCCCCTCGACCAAGAACTGCCAGACGAAAGCTCCTGCCCCAGACTTTTTTTTTTTTGCAGACTTGTATGCGATATCTAGAATAACTTTGTAGAATCTATCTCGTTGAGAAGGATCGAAATCGTCGTTCTCGGTTGACAATCCAAATTCAGTGAACATTACCGGCTTTTTAAGTTCCTTATCACCATCTTCAATGTGAGAAAGCATCCACTTAGAGACAAATTTTAATTTGTATTCAAAATCTTGATTACGAGACCTATCAAAAGAAATAGATTAACGTAAATTAAAATTAATGGGTAGCAAAGCAAAAATTTGTATTAAGTACATATGCAATTTACCAATTTAATTGAAGTAAGAGCATATATATAAAAACCTCTTCAAGTAGTTAATTATAACAAAAACAAAGTTACTTTTACGAGTGACACAATCTTAATAGAGCAACCTAACATGCTCTTAGTTGATTTTTGTTATTGTTGCCTTTTGTTTTCCATTCTCACTTCTTCAGTTCTATTCTTTAATGAAGGTTTGTGAAATTATGCCTCTGGGTCTATGAATTTTTAAGGTAATAATATAGAAATACTCTAAAACTTTGATAAATTGTGAAAAAGATTGAACAAAGCGAGCAGCTTAAGATATAAAGGTAGGTAAATGAATAAATGAACAGCTCACCAGTGGTCAGGATATATATGAACTGAGGCAAAGTCAATGGTTGATATCTTTGAGTTGCGGATGAAATCAGATCCAAGATCAGCTGCCCAGAACTCTGGATTAACGGTTAACCTTTTTGGACTTTTAGGACCATAAAATCCTTCAAGGCCAACGGTCAGCAGATGCTTTCTATCAATTGCTTTCACAAAATTCGACATTTCTTCTATCCAATCCTGTAATTATATGAGATACAGTTCATATACATTGAACAATCTGACTGAAAGAATCTCGTTTCAGTTGTTTACTTGTCTGATAATGCATAAAGATATTGAAAGACTATTTATACAAAAGGATGACAGAAAGGGGTTTAAAAAGTTATAGATGCAACTTCTTAAAAATTTGAGCTTGGATAAATAGAGTGTTGCTGCAGGTACAGGAATTTAAATTCTTGTACCTGCCAGACAACACACAGGGTAGGTGGGTGGGGGAGGTTTTTGGTATTATTTTAATTATGTGGGATCACCCCCTTGTGAGAGAAAATTTAAATTTCTGTAAAAATTTCTTTGAGATGATTCTGTACTCATGGAATTTTCCGGATAAATTACATGCTGGAAATTCTAGTCTGGAAGGATAAAACTTGATAAATGAGCACAAGCATGTTTGGCTAAGATTAAGAAGTCGGCTTATGAATAAATAAGAAAGTTTTAAGCAAATAAAATCTTTATTTTGACAATAAGGTAAAAGTTACTTCAAAATAATTATATTTTACTTAAAATAAGATAAAAGTAAGTTATCTAAACATACATGGAAAGAAAAAGTTACAGAAAAGTAATTATTATTTTTCTCAAACTCAAGACAAGCATGCTCTGACTATAATTTTGTGAATCAAAGATTAGAATCCACACGAACTGGGAACTGTTTAAAACTACAGGGACAACCTTTTTCTCAATCACTATGTGTCGCTCCGATTTGTGTGGACAGTCACTTTTGGTGAATGTTTTTAGGGATTAATACGGAAATGCTAGAAACATGTGAATTCCCAAAATTGTAGTCATGGCATGCCCGGTCTTACTAATGATGTTGGTCTTTATAGTAAAAACAGAAAAGATAAAGTTCAACACAGCAATCTAATGTCATTATTAGTCTATTAGAGGAATCAACTGTGCGTTGAACAAAGTTTCAAGCCCAAAATTTACATTGGCATTCTAAATATTGGAACAAGAAAAGCTTAAAACTATCGCATTAATTTTGATATAAAAAGTTCTGAAGTCGCGGGGGGGGGGGGGGGGGGGGGGGGGGGGGGGTTGGTTAGAAGTTCGCAACATACTTGGAGTGTGGCACCAGATGCATCAGTCATACAGCGCGGTTCATTAATTAACTCCCATGCAAAGATTGTTGGATCGTCCCTATATTCAATTCCAGTGAATGTGTTCTTCCTTGTCAACACTGTCTGCCAATTATATAATATAATTTAATGATGACGATGATGATGAGGAACAAACTCCACTGGTGTAGAATGATGAAAAAGAGACAAAATGTACATTTTATTAATCATGCTACAGAATGCAGAAAAGGAAATGAACGCGTAGCTAATAACTTAGCGGGTGCTAAAACTTGTTGTAAGTAATAATTTGAGACAATAAATAGAAAAGAAATACTTATCCAGGCAAAATTCGTTGAGCAAAGGCAGAAATATATCAGGAATTCATAATATTGGTATGGGAGCACTTGGGGTACTTGATGTGATTTGTTGTCCCAAGAACAAGAATAAGCAGAAAGGCAAAAGAAGAAAAAACAAGTAAAGAGACATATTCTTTCTGAGTTTTTATGCTTCTATATGGATGGTAAAAGAATGGAGAAAAAGAAAGAATCCTTTGTTTTTGCTTTTGTTCTTTAACTTTCTCATTTGATTTCCTTTCTCATTATTAGTTCTGCTCCTGCACCACGTCTTCCTAGGCTGAAAATCTATGCTGCTTATGTTAATTCATACCATTATATATACGAGATGACCTTGTATATTACCACTGTTGACTAAAAATTCAAAAATCATGCCAAAGAGCACATAACATTTTTCAAAAGTAATTCATAGGATTAATACTAGAACGAATTTTTCTCAATCCCAAATTACTGGCCTGATGGATATGATTAAGATTGTATTCACGTATACATACGATGAATATTTTCTATCTTTCTGCTTTGAGGTGCTATATAAGTTGAAATCAGATGCCATGAATCGAGTATGTAAAGAGTACCAATGAAGGATTTTATAAATAAGCCAGAAAGGGGGAGAATAATCAAAGAGATTATCGTAGGAAAGTGGACATTTGGGGGTGTCCAAAAGTAAAATTAAATTTTGGGCCGGAGCAAGTAACAATATAGAATAACATAAACTTCTTCCTATGTTTGTCGATATCTAGCATAGAGTCCATCAGTGGTAAATTATTTGTTTATGCGCCAGATACTCTTGCCTCTTTCTAAAGTAATTTTTTCACTTGGGTATAACAATTGGAGAAACAAGTCTATTGAAACATCCGATGATTTTAAATCTTTTACAACCACATATCGCCCTATTAAATAGATCCACTCTTCTAACATGTTCTACTAAATTGCTTAGAAACTTCTTTAGATGGTGAGACCTGCACAAAACATGTCCTGACCACTTAAGCTTTTATAAATTTTTGTAAATGGCATAAAATGGTAACAAAAACATGGTTTCAGAAGAAAATGAGAAACACTCTACAGCACAAAAATGACCAGGAGTTCATGTGCCACACCATCTTTGGTAAAATCAAGTCAACTAGGTTGAAACTTAAGGCTATTATACATTTCTTATTCTTCTAGCACATCTTTATAGTACGCCCATGTTTGGCTGCCATTTATAATGAGTTTATAAACGGCCAAATCACTTTTTATCCATATATGTTGTAAGGCCTAGAAGTATTACCTACTTATCCACCACTCATTTTTATGTATTTATAAATTAAACTGTTATAAACCACTCCCACACATGCTTTAAGAATCTATAACGACGCATTTTAGGAGCCTGGCTCATTAACTCATTTCCAATTATGGTAGAGAATAATGATTTTTCGTTGTAGTGATATTAACTAGTATAGAGAGTGGAACATCTCGAAATGAGGTTTCAAAAAACTTGATCAGGAATTTTTCAATGCCAAAGTAATGTCAAGCATGGATGGCAGATACATATTCTAGTTTATGCTTCGCCTTCTACGATTTTCCAATTATATGTCTGATAAAAAGAAACAGTTAATATACCGAAAAGATTATTATCTTTTAGATCAAACAATTCTAAAATGGCAATATCTCCTATGGTTCAAAGTTGTCTTTTTCGCCACAGGAACATTGAAACTTGGTAAAGAATTGATAGAAATAGACACCAAAGCATCCAATAAGTTGCAGCATCATGATGGATAGTACACAGAAGTCACATTCCTAAATTTGGAAAGAAAACTAAAAAGTCTGACAGAAAATGCAGTATACAACTTTTTCCAACCAACAAAACAAAATAAAATCTTCAATTATATTTTAGCAACAAAATTGGAGACATTTATTTTTCAATGAAAAAGGTAAAGAAAAGGAATGGATATAAGATTACCTTGACATAGTTTTTAAAATAATGCAATATTGATGGATCGTAGAAGAATGAATCGTTAGAAGCGCTTAATCCAACACCCTCTTCCCATGCCCATTGAACGTACTGAGTCTTTCCACCATATGCTTGCAAGTTATTAACCAAGCTTAGTATCAGCCTTATTCCATGTTTTCTTGCTTCTGCAATTACGTTATCTAAGGACTGCCATATAAATGCATATAAGCATTAAATGAGAGGTGCCAAATAATGAAAATAACAGTAAATAACCATGTAGGATGCACAAATCCAGTGCAGCAAAACCTTTCTGCAGTTATTCAAAACAGAAAGTGATCACTGAATCCAACATTTTATAGGGCCAATTTTTGAATTTCGGTGAGATTAACTGATTCTACAAGGGAGCTTATGAGACTAGAATGATCCAATCTAAATTAACGACTGTGATTGATTAATCCTTTCAATACTCCGCAGACATTTCAAGGGCAAATTCAGTATGCAGGATTGCATTGCATGCCACTCGACTTTACTGGACAACACGTTGGATAAGATTTAGCTTCTTAATATTCTTTACTATTGTCCACTCCACCTCACTAAACATGCAATTAGGATATTGTCTGAAACGAAATATATATCCTAACCAATATAAAACAAGGAACCGAGAATCCTGAGTAACTTCCATATGAACAATGGTAAAAAAAAGTAACCAATTTACTTAGAATAGATTAAACTCACTCTGAATACTCTTTCATCGAATCGACCAGGGGAAATTTGGAGAGCATTGTATCCACCATCATTGAAAGCCCAAGTTCTGCACACTGTGAGTCCCATCTTGGCACCAGCTTGCAGTATTGCACTGATCCTGGATCTGCTGGATTCATCCACACCATGGTCCATCAACCAGTAAGAATTCCATCCATTAATGTAAAAAGGTTTACCATCCACCATGAACTGAGTCCCATTCCTCTCCACAAAGCTTAATTTTGTTTCTCCACGTAAATCAATCCACAGGTCTCCAAAAGACATGTATATGAAAGCAACACATAATGCAAAACCAATGATTGGGTACAACATCCCATTTCCTCCTGCCATTCTGTTCATATGTGATTTAACCATGAAAAAGAACAAACCCCCAACACTGTGTACTCTTTATGCTGCAATATTAAGGAACTGCTGAAACAATTGGTATCAAAATGGTACCAGAAATCAAGAATCTGTCAAAAATTACGAATCCCAAGATGGGTTTTGTGGTTTGGATCTATATAGCCCCCCAAATCTTTGGACTACAGTTAAGGACAAGTTCAAAGGGCACCCCAGATCCCCTCTGCAAAAGCATACCCAATCAATACTAGAAAGACAGCCAAAGTCCAAGAATGATCAATGAGAAGGAGTCGACTTCTTGGGTGTGACAGTGTGTGCGCGAGCGTGCGGGTGTTTCTTCTTCTTGTTACTATGGGCTTTTTATAATAAAACAATGTGAACCACACAGGGAAGTTGAGATTTGAGAATAACACACCTAACATATAAGTTTTCAAGAAACAGTCCACAGAATTCAGAAGAAAGTTTAATGTTGATAAGGTGAAATGTAGGCATCGACTGTTGCCTGATTAGATCTGGAGCTACTGAAATCATTGGTTTTTATTCATTTTGTTGAAATTTTAAGATAACCCTTGTACACATCATTTTTATTTTATTTTTTTCATATTTTCAGAAAATGGAAACTTTCTATCACGTGCTTATCCCCAGTTTGATACTCTTCATGTGGAATTCACCCAAGAATAAATAATGTACTGATGTGACATTTTAAGCATTCTTAGCTTACAAATTTCTTGCATAATCATTAAAAAAATCAGAGAAAAAGACTCTTGAGATTTCCAAACTCTACTCAGCATCTCCCATGTGCACTGGAACAATATTAGGTGCAACTTTTTTTTTTTTTTTTTTTTTTTTTTTTTTTTTGGATTACGCCCCATTACTGGCTCCTCCCATTTGTCCTACCCTAGACCCTGATGGAGAGATAAATTTCAGGTTACACCTTCAAGGAATGCAAGGTGGAAGGATGTCCTTTAACTTTCACTTACCAAGGGCATCATCCATATTTCAGGATTCGAACCCTCACCCGACAGTTGCAAGCGAGATTAGATTTTTTTTCACCCTCCCATTTCATCACTTGGAGATGTGCCTATTTTGGTTTCCATGTCCCTTTCCTTATTGATCGGCTTCTTGTACATTCTTTGACCAGTTTCTCTTTTCCCATATGGCACATGACATCGTACAATGTAACATGTTTAGCACAAATTCATGTTCATTTGTGATGCTAGGAAGAGGTGGTCGAAAGAAAAATTTTAAGGGTGTGTTTGGCATTGGTATATTGAGGGGAATTATTTGAAACCCCCCTTTTCTACTATCAAAATGAGAGAGAAAAAGGGAAACTCATTTTAAAATTATCGTCAAAACAAAATTTTAATTTTCTAGTATACTATTATTGTAGGCCCAATGAAGTACCTTCACTTGAACTAGTAAGATCATCATGAAATAATAGAGAGAAAAATGACAATTATAACTAGATATCTAAATGAGAATCATATGCTTTGTTATCCCATTCAAAATTACGATTGTAACTTAACAAGATGAAATCGAGATACTAAGGGGAATTCAAATTATTACAACTTTAGCTTTACGTGTATATATAATATGCATTATTAGACTACATAGTAGAGTGCAATACAAAAAAAATTAACTTTTTATTTATTCATTCATCTTGTCCGGTGCTATTAGGTTCAATATTCCATTGGAGTTTTTAGAGCTTGTTTGGGATGGCTTTTTTAAAACTCGAAAGTGCTTTCGTTAAAATTAAATGTTTAGGAACAAGTATATATTGAAAAAAAAAATAACTTTTGAGTTCTTTAAAATAGACTCAAATTTTGAACTTCTCTAAAAATAGCTCTAAATCCAGTTTTTTTTTTTTTTTTTTTTAACTTTTACATTTTCTAATATTTTCAAATGAACGACAAGTGTGATTGGATTACAAATCTTCATACATTAACTCATATACTTTTTGAAGGGTTTATGATGTATTTTAATATGGAAAATCATCGATACTTAGCATAAAATGAACACTGATGGTCATTTGATGATTTATATATATCATTGGTGTGCAAAAATATATAATGAAAACTGCATATTATTTCTATAGTTTAGACAAATAAATTTTAAATAATATGATATATATTAAAATAATTGTGCCGTGTTATTTTAATAAAAATATTAATTTTGATAGATTTTATAGAATATAAACTAAATATTAGTTATGAAAGAAAAATTACGAGAAACATATGAAATTATTAATATTTAGTCAAATATATATGTAGTTTATACTTTATGCAAAAGTAATTTTTATAATTATGTTTCCAATCATTCGATATAATATTTATTTTTTAATTGATAACAATATAGTCATTCAACAACTTTTTAATAACAAAAAACTATTTGAAAAACTTGCACTGATCAATGGTCCTAAAAATAGGCTCAGGTACTAAAGAAAATATGACTGCAAACAAAAATAACGATTGCAACATTTGTCATGAAAAATATTACATTAAAAAAAAAAAAATTTCATTTTGACCGTTTGATTGTAACATGGAAATAGAAAATATTTTTCTATGATTTATATGAGTTTTTATTTTTCAACTTACATGAAAAATATTTGTCTTTCCACCTTTATTATCAAGGGTCCGTTTGATTGCAAGATGAAATTTGGGTGGAAAGAAAATGAATTATAGGGAATTGAATTATTTAGTACTTATTTTTACTAGAAATTGTCGATTAATTGTGTTTGATTTGTATAATTTTCCATCTGAAATTTTTTTAAATTTTTAAATCTTCTGGTATTCGTTTGACTTTGTTTTTCATGAAAAATTGTCCATTCAAGTGATAATTTTTTACCATTGGATCTAGAATTTGTTCCAATTGCAAATAAAAAAAAAAATTACCATATCGAACACTATTCGTTTGACTTTGTTTTCCATGAAAATTATCAATTAAAGTTATAAATTTTTTTACCATTGGGTCTAGAATTCCAATCGTCAAAAAAATAAATAAAATTACCATACTGAATACCTTTCATTTGACTTTATTTTTTATGAAAATTGTTAATTAAAGTGATTACTTTTTTTACAATTGAATCTAAAATTTGTTCTAATTGTAAAAAAAATACCTGAAATTTCTTTTCTCGCCAAAGTAGTGGGAAAACAAATTTCATAAAAAACTAGAAAATGCCAAAATGTGAATTTCAATTATCAAAAAAAATGTACAATCAAATAAGGTAAAAGTGAAAGTTTTTTTTTTTTTTTTCTAATAATAGGTAAATGCTTCTTTTAGCACATTCATTGTTTAAATTACAATTTCTTTCTGTTCCGTAATCCTTGAAATGGAACTGTCTTAAACTTTGCAAAATCATTTCACAATCTTAGTTTAAAATATTATATTAATTGCAATACGATAATACTATTAACATCATCTTTTTTTCTTTTTCTTTTTTATATATATAGAGCAATGTTACACGAATCGTAAGAATGACGGTAAGAGTGATCGCATGTGAGTGTAGAAAAAAATATTATTTTATTCACGTGAAACTCGCACACTCACATACGATCACCCATGTGATCATCCATGCGAATGTAGTAATATTTTTCTATGCATTATAGCAACATCATTCTTTCAAAGGCGAAACAATTTGAAATACAATTGCAAGTACGTGATGTCATCTAATGACAAGACATGAAAGTTAACTTGATCGAGTTTTGGTGGACCTGAGCAATAGATCTCCCCATTCTATTATTATTATTATTTTTTATTTTTTTTTATGAGAATGGCACAAGAAGATTCACGAATTTAACCGATCTATGTCTAATTTCACGAAGTTAAAAGTTAACAACTTCAAAAAATTGTACGGGAAATTAGGAACTCTTGCTCTAAACTTCACAAGTAAAATATTGTGTAAGAGTGTATCAAAATAAACTTATTTACTAAGCCCTTGTTTGATGTAGCTAAAAAATATTCAATTCTTTATCGTTAAAGTGGAGAATTAAACCAAAAATTCTCTTTCTTCATCACCAATCGAATCATTGTTCGTTGATAAAACCCGATGGGTGAATTTCCATCTCTAAGAGGAAAAAAAAAAAAAAAAAAACAGATTTCCTATTAAAAAAAAAAAAAATTCCAAATTCTCCTTTCGGTTTAGCCCTTGTTTGTGTGGCTTAGATTTTTTTTTAAAGTTAATAATTAATTTTAATCACATATTTCATCAATTTTTATCAAAATTTATCAAAAATCAAACTAAATGTCATGCCAAATCAGGCAAAACCTAATTCGAAGATTAATAAAACTTAAATATCACCATCAACGTAAGTAAAACTCAATTGCCTCCGACAGCAAGCAAAGTGATTTAGTGGTTTAACCTAACTTTGTTCCCTTGAAAAGTAAGGCCTAAAACAAAGACTGAATCGTTCAAAACAATTAGACGGAATATTTCATATCTTCTTCCTTTGGAATGATTGTCTTGTTAATTTCAGTTTTCAAGCACAAGTCCAATGCAAGAACGAAAGATCATACGTCTCTTCATTTTGTTCAATTCATTACTGAACAGGGACAGATCCACGATTTTTTATTGAGAACTGGAAGATTAAAAAAAAATGTAGTAAAATTTATATATACTAAAAAAACTCATTAAAGAACATTATTTATTTAAGTCGTTCCCGACGAGAATTTGAAATATAATATTCATCTATAATAGAATCTAATCTATTTTTTCAGCAAGTTCTCTTACTATAAAGAGTATCGTACAATCAGCAAGAAAGTCATCCTCCATTTTCTTGCGAAGTGTTGTCTTCACATGTTTCATTGCTGAAAATGTTCGCTTAGTACTTGCGATGGAAATAGGTAATGTCAACACAAGACGAATCAATCTAGTAATCATAATGTAACTCTCCGACTTTTCACTCTCAATCAACTGTCTGCATAACTCAACAAGTGTAGATATTTGAAATCGGGAATCACCCTTAATAGCTAACTCATAATGTGGTAACTCATATTCCAATGTAATAATATCTTGTTTTGAAAAATCTTGTGGATAGAATTTCTTTGCAAGTGTGCAAAATTTTCGACTGTCAAATAATCCAAATGGATCTTTAGGACCCAAAGCTGCACCGAGAGAAAAGAGTTCTACTGATATGTCATTAAATCTTGTATTTAACTCCATCATTACAAAATCTATTGCTTCATTGAAAATATCATAGTGATAATAATGCTCAATTGTAGTTTCATCATTAGAACGATCAGTGTTATATAAAACTTCTAAATCAGGTATTGTAATATTATTTCTTGAGCAAACAAATTTTACTTCTTGTAGAAATTCTTCCCAATCGTCGTCTCTCAATTTCTGAAGCAATTATTTATTGGTAGACACAAATCTCAAAGCAGCCAAAATGTCTTGAGATCTTCTTTGAAGGGTTTGACAAAGAACATCAATCATTCCCATTATTCTATGCATCAAATGCAAGATAAATATGAACTTAAAACTCACCAACTTTTTGTAAGCACCACGAGCTTCAGCCTAAGATCTGCCGTTTGAACAATGATCAAAAATATATTTAAGCACTTTGCAGGTTGCACCATACATATCTATCAAGCTCTTTACAGAGTTGTAATGTGAACTCCAACGAGTAGATCCTGACCGCTGTAAATTAACCATTTGATTAGCCCCACTTCTAGATTCACGCTCCCCAGTAGCCAACATACGCTGAATTTCTTCTCTATGAGAAGATTGCAACTCAGTAACTCGTTTAGAAGAAGAAATAATAATATTGACAATCTTGTCCAAATGAGAAAAGAAGTTCCAAATGACATGGACTTCTTTAACCGTTGCAACCAATGTCAACTGTAATTGATGAGCAAAACAATGGACATAGTATGCATATTGACAATCTCTAATAAATAATGCTTGAAGTTCATTCCAAGCACCGCACATGTTACTAGCACCATTATATCATTGCCCTCTCATTTTGTTCGGTTAAAGTTCATGTTGAGCAAGAGCATCACATATTTCATTTTTTAGATTCAATGACGTGGTATTACTAACTCTTTTGATGGTAAAGAAACGTTCTATCAAACTGCCCTGACTATACACAAACCTCAAGATAATGGCCATCTCATCTTGGTTAGATGCATCTTGTGCTTCATCAACGAGAATGCAAAAGCATTCATCCCCGACTTCCTCTCAAACATCTGTCGTACTCTATTGGCCATAATATGCAAAATTTCTTTCTAAAAAGTTGGAGAAATGTATTGGGCATTTTGTGGTGCATTTTCCAAAACAACTTTACTAATATCTGGATTCAAATGTGCTGCATACTTTAGTAGTTGTATAAAATTTCCATGATTACGTGAAGATGGAGATTCATCATTACCTTTGAACCATAAACCTTGAAATGCTAGCCATCGAACACTTTTAATTGAAATCATTATACGCAAACGACGTTTTCGAATTTCCTCCCCCGATACAGTATTCATTACTTTGTCAATATGTTTAGACGGTCTGATTAAATCTTTAGCTCTAGTCTCACACAGTTTATGATATGCTGAGCTAGCATGGAGAAGAAATGCACATTTATTTTCGTCTTTAATTCTCTTCCACTTATTATATCCTTTAGTAACCAATCCCGAAGAGCCAGAAGAATAACCATCTTTCTAAAAAAGAAAGCAGTAAAAACAATATGCCCTTTAAGTTGAAGGAGAATACTCCAACCAAGAAAATTCAGTGAACCATTTTTTTCTGAAAGCGACGAGCTTGGTTTTTTCCTTCTACCCTTGGATACTCCTTAAAATGCAGCTGATAAGGTCCAACTTTTATATATGCAATTCTAATCTCATCTCGTAGATTGGCACGATGTTCAAACATTTGCTTTCTTTTTCCCGGATCTCGTTCAATACTATTACATGATTGCAATTTAGGAGTTGAGGTCGACGTATGTTCAATTTCTGGGGATGGAGTTGGAGGATGTTTTATAGGAGTTGATATTGACGGATGTTCAATTTCTAGAGATATACATTCACTAGATTGACCAATCCTTTTAAAAAATGAAAATATTGTCTTTACTCTCTTCGATGAATGTTGACCTTCCATTTGTAAATGTTGAAAATAATAGAAAGAAAAATATAGTGACAAGGCAACAATAACACAACTCAAGTTAAACTGTTAAAATGGCAGCATTTCAAATAATTCCAAATTAGTATCAAATTGCTCAATAATACATTCAAAACCCACGCTCAACTGCTGAACAGCCTGAACTGCACATACTTCCTGAACTACATTCACCCCAGCCTTAACCAAATGCTCCAGTCTTTCCTTATCTGTCTCTGTCATGCCTATAGTTGCCCCCACTTAAAACTCACTAACCGAGCAGTCCCAATTGGCAGCTGCAGTCCCAATTTCAGAAAGCCTTTCATCCTCTGGCTCGCAATCGTCACTAGATTCACTATTTCTTCTCCTTCATCAATCAATATTTTTTTCAATCATCACTCACTAAAGGTACAAATTCAAGCTCGTTTTTTGCTATATAGCCTGCAGTGCAATATCCTCAATGTCAAATTTATAAGTAGCAGACTAAGCAGAGCAACCGACAATGAACAAATTACAAAAACCCTATCCAGACTCCAGTATCCAGTTCCACCAAAAATTATGATTTACAAAAATTATGAATTACAGATTTATCATTCCAATTTTCTAGCCTAAGGTATTTAAATAGAACTAATAAAATTAGGAATTACAAAAAACCAAAACTAAAACAACCAGCAAGAAAAACAGAAAAAGTACAAAGACAAATACAATGAGACAAAGTGGCATACCTTTGTGGAATTGTGGGTCCAATGCTGTCACAAAGCCACGAACTCGAAGGGCGAAGTGCCGAAGGCCGAGGGGTTTGAGCCTTGAGACTTTGAGCTCTGAACCAGGGACAATACGCAATTGGGATTTGGGAATTTGAGATTTGGGATTTGGGTTGGGTAAGAAACAGACAATTGGGTTTTCTAAAAAAAGCTGGGCTTAGTTGGAAACTTGGAATAAGATGGGTTCTTTAACTGGGCTGGGCTTGGGTTGGAACTTGGAACTAACCAGCTGTGTGAATTGTTTAACCGGGCTAGTACAAATAAAAAATCCTCAAAGAATCTAAACTTAGGTTGGGACCCCCCTGATGTGATCCGGGGTAGGCAATCACTTGGTCGAGCCATGGAGCGCGCAAAGTTGAAGTTGACATGCCAAGGAACAAGTTTCATGTTTGGGTCGAGGCCGAAAATCAATTGGATCAACACGAAAGTTATGCAATTGTTTTCAGTCTTATATTGAAACCTATTTTTGACATGGTAAATGATCGAATGGGAAGATTATATCTGAAGGAAAGTTGTAGATCTTTAAGTAATCTTTCCAATGCACTTTGATCCAGAAAAATCTCAAAAAAAATTCCAAAAGTTGTATTTGTGCTCAATTTGAGTCCAAATCAACTTCCGTTTTCTTTGTCTTTCTCGTAGTCAAATTTTCGAGTTTTGTAAAAAAAAAAAAAAAAAGTACTGTTCACGTCCGAAATTTTTAAAAAAATTATTATTTTTTTTTATTTTTTGATTTCTTGGAAATTGATCAATATCCTATCATCTATCTTATATTCCAAAATCCATTGTGTTCAATCCAATTCAAATTCCAATTCAAGAACCACTTTCTTGAATTTAAAAAGTCCAATCGAAATTGTCCAGTTCAAGTCCTTTGAGTATTTGAGTCAAAATGAGTGATAGGATGGATCGATGAGAAATGATGTTGGTGGATATGGGGAGTATGTTGGATAGGTTGGAGGCGAAATTGAATAGAACTTATAGGGATCAATGCGATGACGTGTTTAATGTGAGTAGTCGGGAGAGACAGGAATGTAGAGATTCGGGTGAAGTTGGTGTTAAGAGGATGGGAGGTGCAAAAGTAACAATTCCACAATTTAAGGGTAAGAATGATTCCGAGGCGTACGTGACATGGGAAGAAAAGGTAGAATTGAGGTTTGAGTGCCATGATTATTCCGGGGAGAGAAAATTGAGGTTGGTTGTGAGCTTATTCGTAGACTATGCTGTGATTTGGTAGGATCAATTAACAACATCTATGCGAAGGTGTGGTGGGAGGAGTACTGAAATTTAGGATGAGTTGAGGAATATTATGAGGAAGCGTTATGCGCCTAATCATTTTTGTAGGAGGGATCGGCGTGATCGAAAATGTCGGGAGGAGTCTAAAAGATATAGTGGAGTTGGATATTCAAGAGAGGAGAAAACATCAAGTGTGGAACATGTTGACAATACATCAAGCAAAAGACTAGGTTGGATTATAAGTTTGAGTTCGCAAAAATTCGTGACTTGATCAACTCACAGAATAATTATAAGAAGGAGCAAATGAGTAAGAGAGAAAATTGTGAGGTGGTTAGTTGTGAAAAGAAAGAAAGAGAACTACAAAAGAATAAAGGAGAAGTTGAGAGTGAACATTCAGAAGGGAAGGTGGAGTTGCAAAAAGAAATTGAAGAAGAATCTTCGGAGGGGAAGAATGAATTGGAAGTGAGCTTAAATAAAAAAGAACTTGAAATTGAGGAGGCTGTGGTGAAAACTAACAATTCCCTCCCTATTTTGAATATTTCTGTTTTGCAGGTTACTGAAAATTTGATTCCAGAACACACTCCTACGAAAATACCACCTGACCCAGGAATTAAGTTTCAGTTGGATTTTTCTTATTTGGAGAAAATTGACTTTGTGATTCCCGAGGAGACGAAGGAGTTTCAAATGCACTGGAGGAACTACATTTGCAGAGGGTTGACTGAAAAACATGAATTGATGGACAACGTTGACACACTAGAACTGCCATTGTCATAAGTGCTAGGGCCAAGTAAAGCAAGGAGAAGACCCGGTTATTCATCAAATGAGGTTGCTATTGGAGCACTCCACACTTGCAAGACTAAGCAGTCGAGGCGAGCACATTTTGATTTATGTGAAGGTGATTGGGTCTACATTCAAAGGAGGCGAGGTCGAAGTCAAAGGAGGGCCAAATTGCATCCAAGGGGAGATGGACCATTCCATGTGCTTGAGTTGATTGGAGGCAAGGGCTACAATTTGAGCATTCAAGTTATGGATTTAAGGTCGAATCCTTTCGAAGGGAGAGGGGATGATGTGATTCGGGGTAGGCAATCACTTGGTTGAGCCATGGAGTGCGCAAGGTTGAAGTTGACATGCCAAGGAACAAGTTTCATGTTTGGGTCGAGGCCGGAAATCAATTGGATCAACACGAAAGTTATGCAATTATTTTCAGTCTCATATTTAAACCTATTTTTGACATGGTAAATGATCGAATTGGAAGATTATATCTGAAGGAAAGTTGTAGATCTTTAAGTAATATTTCCAATGCACTTTGAATCACATCAATCGGACGTCGATAGAGAAAGTTATGACCAAATTACTGAAAGCTGTCCGGAGGGCCACCCGGAACCCTAAGCGGTCGCATAGGGTTATTAACAAGCTATCGCCCAGCCATTACTGAAACCAATCTGGAGAAAAGTTGGTCTTTCAAGCTACCGCTTGGTACAAATTTTGGGCAAATTTTCTATTTTTGGCGACATTGTTTATTTTGACTATAATTCTTATTTTTAGTAATTTCTATATTTTAGGACTCTAGAATTTCGTTATTTCCATAATTTTAGGTTTTCATATAAATAGGATTTATATTCTCATTGTATTCAGAACTTTTTTGATATGAATTAAATTAAAACTTTGCTTTTTTCTTTTGTTCTTCCATGGACAATCCTTATCGAACTTATCAAAGATGAGTAATCTTTGTGGCGTTCAAAATATCGGGTCGTGAGTTCTTCAATTTGTGAGCAAGGGGTTCATTGCATCATTGTTATCTTTGGGTTACTTGTTTCATCTTGTTGGGTTCAAAATTCAAAACTATTCGGGTGAGATTTCGAGACTTTGTGATCAAGAGGTCGCTGGTATAATATACCTTCGGTTGCTTAGTTCAACGTTTAGAGGTTAAATCCTAAACCTTGGTTGTATTTGGGCGTTCTTGGGATCCGATTCATTCTCCTGTGGGTTCGATAGCGTTCGTGCTAACCGGGTTCGCGTCACTCCCCCTCCAAATCCATCCATGTTATTGACTACATCATATCGATTGAAAAAAATTAATAGATTTTGTAAGAGTATAGTTAATGATTTCAGGGAAAACATGGTTAATAAATTTTGTGATGCTCGACTTAAAAGTGTAAAGTGGGTAGAATCAAACAATTGCAAAGATTATTTTCAATTTTCAAGTAATTGTTTTTGTCAATCTTCTAACCACCAACCTTTTACCTATGCCTTATGGTATTGATAATTAGCATTCAAGCATTTTAAGATATTTTCAATTATGTTTACGTCTTTATACAAGATTATAAATAATCACACATTTTAATACGGTTTTATGGTATGACTTGGAAGCAAATTTTGAGAATTTAACATATAAAATTTAAAATTAATCTACTCACATTCGAATAGAAGTTAGGATCTTTACTTCCTTTGACCCCAAAAAGTCATATAAATAAAACTTAAAAAGTGCTAACAAAATCGAGTTTCCAAAAAAACTTGTTTGATTTAATGCTAACGTAATATTAGTAAGGCATAGATAGCGTCAAGCTCAACTGGGTTGGTTCATTTCCATTCCAAAATTTTGGTGGTAGACCACTCGGTTGAATCACTAAGGCTATGCCCAATTTTTTCATTGCTTAATACGTGAGTTTACGATCAAACTCCTTTTTACCTTATACTTGAGGGGCAATTTCCGCTCGACATAAAAAAACCTTTGAATGTCTTTGTTACTTTTTAACAGGCATGTCACATAAAAATTGTCTAAAATTATCTACTCATACGTCTTAACACAATGTTAAAACTTTAGTTCTTGCGAGGTGATAACTCAATAATGGTCGAACCTAAGCTGCAATGGTTTGAAATCGACATTCTATACTACTAGTACTGAAAAATCTAATACACCCGGATCCTACACTATTGTAGATACTATGCTAATATAAGACTCTCTCCCTCTTCTATTTCAAATATAAAACCTAAGTCCTTGTTTGATCTCTATTATTTTCAAAATGCATTTTTTTTTTCTTTTTTTTAATCACACATTTTTCAATATAATAATATTACATGCAAACTCAAAAACTTTTCCTTTTTTTAACTGCACAATATCTATCAATTTACTATTTCAAAATGCATTTTTACATGAAAATGGGGCTCAAACATGAACTAAAAATAAACATATTATTGATTGAATATAGCACGTTATCTTTTTATTTTTTTATATATTTCAATGAGGTCATGTTTGTGATTAAAAATCATTAAAGAAACATCAAATTGGAGAAGCATGCACAACTTTTTCATTCTCCATAATAGAATTCATAGCCAAATTTACTAACTCCAAAGAAAAATGCAAGAGCATAAGAATGAAATATTAGTTGAACAATGAACAATCAATGTCAATACTAAGCTACTTGCTTCTACCACATTTCTACAATCTTTAGCGAGAGATATTGTGGGCTCATATTTTCACTTCCTTTTACAACAACATACAATTATTACACCACAAGAAATTTACACAACATTACATTGTATAAACAAGGAAACAATTAGATAGCTCCCACATAGAGCTTACAAAATTTCCAATTTTCTGCCCACAAAGTTTCTCTAGGGTGAAATCCATGTCAAATCGTGTCGAGTGTCCGTGATTGTCAAATAAGATCCTTCAAGCTGGCTATCGATCTATGACGGACATAAGTTTCTAAGTTTGATCGAGGTCTATAACCTTACACATTGCTTTCGAGGACTACGATTATTGACTAGGCACCACATCCAATCTTAATTTCATCAAAAACCAGAAAAACCCATAAATCAAAACCTTATTTTTCATCACTCAAAATCTAACCCACCACCCTCCTTACGACTACTCCTAACTAGTACAAAGTAGCCAAAAATAGCACAAATTGCAGCCACAACATTCCCTTCTTTAATCAAAATCTTAACCAAAAACCCAATAATCTCAGCCGTCAATTTCTTGCCCTCCACCACCAAATCCCTTCTGGGTTTCCCACAAAAAGTCAAAAGCACAAGCACAGTAATCCACGTTACCAGAGTCACCGGCACCGCCACTGCCAAGGCGGCCACCACCGACAGAACCCCAAACGCCACCCCCAAAACCACCGATACACACAAAACTGTCCACCCAGATGCAGCAGTTGACCTTACCACGGTCGATTCACACCAAGAAATTACAGATTTTAAAAAATTCAAAGAAATGGATAGTAAAATTGTGTAAACTGATACAAAGAGGCAAACCCATGTTCTTCTGTTACTTCTAAGCTTTTTGAGTAACATGTAGGAATAGGATTCTTCTTCCGTGAATTTGTCTGCCATGGATTTTGCTTGAATTTGATGGGTTCTGTATCCCTTTGGTGTACACTTTTGATTCTACTGTGGGCTTGTTAGTCGTTATGGCTAGTTTGCTATACAGTGATTTTAGGATAATTAGCACAAAATATCCTTACTTTTTAACGTTATTTTACAAAACGTCCATATTTTTTATTTTTTGACATTTTCATCTATACTTTCACATTTTATTGCGAAAATCATTCTTTTCATCCAATTTCTAATATAAAATGATAAATATATCTTCCTATTTAAATAAAACAAAAAATTTAAAGAACAAATTACAATCATGCTCTCAAGCTTTTAAAAAAAATGCAAATAAAACTAAATAAATTATTAAAATGATAATTAACACAAAATATTCATACTTTTCAATATTATTGTGCAAAACGTCTCTACCTTTCATCCTTATTTTCACATTTTATTTTCAAAATCATCATTTTCATCATTTTCTAAATTAAAAGTTGTAAAATAACAAATATAACATCCTCTTTAGATAAAATAAAAATAAAGAACTTATTGCAACTATACTCCCAAAATTTTCAAAAAATAACAAATAAATTTCAAATAAATAATTAAATTTTTGAAAAAATTTAGGAGTATAGTTGCAATTTGTTCTTTTTCTTTATTTAAAAAAATGATATATTTGTTATTTTACAGTTTTTAACTGAGAAACAGATTAAAATAATGATTTTCAAATGAAAATGTGAAAATAAGGAGGAAAATGTCAAAAAATGAAATGTTTGGACGTTTTGCACAATAAGGGTCCATCAAGAGTGAAAAATGGATGAAAAGAAAATGAATGACAGAGAATTGAATTGAATAGAATTTGTTTTAGAGAAAATTGTAATTAATGGTGTTTGATTGGTATAATTTTTCATCTAATCTGTTTGACTTTATTTTTCATACAAATTATTATCTTTTGGGATAAATTTTTTCACAATCTGTATTAAAATTTTTTTGGATTGCAAAAAAGTAAAAAAAAAAATTAAAAATAATAATTTTTGAAATTTTTTTGTTCGTTTGTCTTTATTTTTCATGCAAATTGTCAATTAAATGAATAAATATTTTTACCATTAGATTTAGAATACGTTTCTATTGTCAAAAAGTAAAAAAAAATGATGAAAAATATTTTTCCACTATACCCATAGGAAAATAAAAGATGAAAAATGTGTTTTAAATAGTTGTACCTAGAAAAAAATGTGAAAATGAATATCATGAAAAAGTTATGCAATCAAACACTAAATTTAAGGGTGGAAAAAGAAAAATGTTTTCTTTTTCCCCCAAATTCCACCCCAATCAAATGAGGCCTAATATTTGAAAGATAGAAACATTTTGTGCTAATTATACTTTTAATAATTTATTTGGACTTATTTGTACTTTTTTAAAAGTTTGATAGTATGATTGTAATTTGTTCTTTTTTATTTTATTTTATTTAAATATGAGAATATATTTGTCATTTTACATGAGAAATTGAATGAAAATGATGAATTCAGTAATAAAAGGTAGATGTAGGAGTCAAAATGTCAAAAAAATGAAAGGTATGTACGTTTTGCACAATAATGGTGAAAGATAAGGACGTTCTGTGCTAATTATCCAATAATTTTATTTTATTTTTACTTTTAAAAAAGGAACATTACACAATTAAGCTCTTATTTATTTGTTTGTCTAGTATATTGTTAATTTTAGTAGACGATATGTGAAGTACGTTTTTAAAAGTAAGGGTGCGTTTGATTGCAACGGTGAAATTTGGATGGAAAGAAAACGAATTACAGGGAATTGAATTGCCTAGAATTTGTTTTATAGGAAATTGTAATTAATGGTGTTTGATTGGTATAATTTTTCATCTAATTTGTTTGGCTTTATTTTTCATGCAAATTGTTACTTTTTAGGATAAATTTTTTTACAATCTGTATTAAAATTTGTTTGGATTGCCAAAAAGTAAAAAAAAAAAATTAAAAAATTTTTGAATTTTTTTTATGTTCGTTTGGCTTTATTTTTCATGCAAATTGTCAATTAAATGGATAATTTTTTTACCATTGGATTTAGAATATGTTTTCATTGCCAAAAAATTAAAAAAAAAAAGATGGAAAACACTTTCCCACCAAAATCATGAGAAAATAAAAAGGTGGAAAACGTGTTTTAATTGGTTGTACCTAAAAAAAAGGGTGAAAATGAATTTCATGAAAAAATTATGCAATCAAACACCAAAATTAAGCATGAAAATCCTTTTCCACCCTTTTCAAACACAGCCTAAAAGTAATGGGAAATGAGTGGAAATGGCAAAGTTTAAAGAGTTGTGCTAGAGTACTCACAATTGGGGGTGGGTGGGATATAATTTTTGACAATATTTTAATTCCATGGGCTCCACTTATGTGAGGCATCTATAAAACATTTGTAAATAAAATTTTTATACATATGGTATTTTTCAAATTTAAACTTTAAAAAAATGAGAATCAATTTTAAACTTTATTAAATTGAAGTTTATAAATATTCAATCTGGACAACACTAATATCAGTGGCAGAACTAGCACTCGATGAGGTGGAACGGTCGTGCCGGCTTCGTCAAAATTTACAAGTTGGGTAGGAGAAGGATGGTCACCATTGTTGTAGGCAGCAGAATACCTGAAGACGAAAAGCTTGAAGACTGGCAGCAGTCGCCATTGTTGGGCCAAATTTTTTTTTTTTTTGCTTGCTTTGTACCTTATTTTTAAGGGAAAAATACATAATTACAATACATTAAGTATACAATTTCATATTTATCAAACTTGTAAAAAAGTTTCATAAATCAGGTTTTAAATAATATATATATATATAGACTCACACACGCACGGGATAATTAATCATCTTCACCACCTCCCTTGTCGTCGCCAACACCAACCCCATCTCTGCCCCCTTTACATTCACAACCAAACCCCAAGCGCTCTAATCCTCTTGGCTTCTTTCAACACTTCCCCATCCTCTTTAGCTGGTCTTTTTTCATTCAAGCCCTCCAATCCTACTCCAGATTCAATTTCCACCATTGATTCCATCTAACAGACTTCACGATGACCTCTAAACCTCCATGGACAGCATCGTCTCGATAGATTCGAAATGAAATCCTTTGCGATGGCTTACAGACCTACAAAGAAGAGAGACGAGTAAAGCCATGAGAGAGAGAGAGAGGGAGGGTGAATTTTGGGAGAAAATTAGAATTTATAATCGTTAAAAATATGGGGAAGAGAGAGAAAAGGAAACTCTAGAGTCTAGAGAGAGGAGGGCGGGGGGGGGGGGGGGTGGGTGAATTTTGGGGGAAAATTAAAATTTATAATCTTTAAAAAATATTTAAAATAAACCTATATTTTTAATCAGTTATTTTTTCAACTTCTTCTCTTATGTTCAATAGCTTCACCTGCATAATGCATTCTCCCACAATTGATGAATCCAAGTCTCAAAGTTTCTGTAATCGAATTAATTTAGCCACAATTTCATGAATTCACTTTATAATGCCTTATAAACTTTACTCAACTCTATTATGAACATAGACCATCACCATAAAATATTATCACGATTGATTGTAACCCAATCTTTAATTTAGATTAGTTTCCTGACAAATAAAATTTTGATAATAATTGTGATAACAAGTTATAGTCAGACAACAGGTCACATTCAATAAATTATTCGTCACAATTGGTCCAAGTTGACACAGACTTTGTCACAAAGGGTCACAGTTAACATATAAATGATCACAAAATTTAAATGTAATAAGGTTTGGTCGCAAACAATCATTGTTAATAGATGTCTGGTTGCACATCACTATTAATACAAATTGATCACATACAGTCACAGAAAAGACAGGCTTAGTCACAATCTATCACAATTAACAATGACTCGGTCACAAATAATTAAATTAATTAATCATAATTTATTTATCGATCACAAAGACACAAATTGTAGGTCACAATTACAAATCACAAATTTTAGGTCACATAAATTGTGAATAGAATTGATTGATGTTAAAGTAACTCTTGTTCATTTTCTTTCTTTCCTTTTTTTTTTTTAGGATAAAAGAGCAATGTGATGAAAAAATTGTTATTCCATACCAAGTTTGTCACCAAATCAATCTAACTTGACTGTATGTAATCAAACCACTATTAATTTGGCCAATCACAATTAAGACAGATATGGTCACAAATAGTCACAATGAAAACTGATTTGGTCACAACCGATCACAATTAAACACATACAGATTTGGTCACAATAGGTCACAATTAACATAGACTCAGTCACCAAGGTCACAGTTAACATAAAGAAGTAATTGGTAGCCAGGCATCTATGGTCTTCTCCTTCGTGGTTTGCTCATCCACCTACAAATTAGTAATTTAATTTGTCCGGACTTAAATTAGGAGAAATTTCATCTCTATGCCCACGTTTGAATCTCATTAAATTAAATTAAATTACATTACATTCCATTTTTCTTTCTTTTATTTTTAACCACACAATCTTCCATAAAATAATATTACACGTAAATCGAAAAGATTTCCTTCTTTTTCAACTACTCATTTAAAAAAAAAAAAAAAAAAAAAAAAAAAAAAAAACTATTCCACCCATTTTCATTCCAAAAAATAGGAGTCAAACAGAAGTTATGTCTTCATGTGATCATATATCAGAATAAATGGAAAATTGGTCTTATTTCCAATTTCCAATAGATCTAACATAAACTATTAATAAAACTTACTGGAAAATGCTAACTTGATTGATATAAATTAAACATACCATAAATTTAGAGTGCCCAGAATATTCATATTTATCTCTTTTTGTCAGCATGATTGAATCATATGTAAATGAGGAGTTGCCATACATTAAACGTCGGCCTTAGAAATTTTCGTTCACCAATGAGCTTCATTAATGTTTTGCAAGAGTGAAATATTATACACATTTTTCCATCCGGCAAAAACTAACTTATAAATATTCCCTATAATTAATAATAATAATGTTACTGTTAGTGGTGGAGAGGGGCTATTGGTGGCGGCTCTTCCAATTCCTTCCTCCAAACCTTTGTCATGATCTTCCATCGCCTCCAAACCCTTATGTTAGATACCACCACCAACATCACTACAATTGATATCACCATCGGTACCACCACCGCTAAAAAAAACCCACCAAAACCCACCAACCACCATCTCAAAATATCACCCCAAAGCAGATCTATCGTCGGATTACATTTTTTTCTTCCAAAGCCCCATCACAAACCGCAGCCGCCAGAGTAAATTTTCTTCTTACTTTTGTCGCCGGAGCTAGTTATTTGTGAGATTATTTCTGTGATGGAGAGAGAAATTGGGAGATTAGATTTATGTGATAAGGACAGAGAAATGGTGAGATATGGGTTTAACAAATGTTAATTAAATAATTAACCTCTGATTTGTGAAAATAAAAGTTTAAGATTTGATAAGTGAAATGTATTCTTAAAATGTAGGTTTTGGGGTAATTTTCCCTATTTTTAAATAGGACTATTAATAATATCTATAGCCCATATGGCCATATGCCTATAAAGACTTGAGCAAAAGTGATTGCTAGTACACTGTTAGCAAAACTAAATGCATAAGAAACCCCATTATGTGCGCAGCCCGACGTCGAGTGACTAAGTTGGAGAAGTGGCCTACTTTTTGCCGCCTGTCAACCGACTCGACCTCCGCCCTCCGCCAACCTGTCGTCATTGTGTGTGAGCCCTTCTTCTTCTTTTTGTTTTTGTTTCAAATTTATATGGATATTCATATGTGAATAATGTATGTATATGCTCTCTCTCTCTCTCTCTCTCTCTCTCTCTCTCTCTCGTGTATTTGTATATCAAGAGGAGCAGGAAGGGGTGTGAAATTTATTATATTTAATTATTGCTAACTGTTCAAATATTTATTTTCAAAGATGTTAAAATAAATAAATAATTAAATAATTAAAAGGGAAACTAGGAAGCTTCTTAGTGTTAAATTAAGATCCCTCAAATCATATTTTAGGTGAAACATTGTCTTAAAATAGTTATGTGCTTAGATAACTGAGTAAGAGGGAAAGGGTTGGGCGTGAAATTATAATGGGGAATTTGTGATTTGTGGATTGTTTATGAGATTTATGGACCATGACTCCGAATGTGATTTTAAAACTTGATGATAGTTTAAAAGTAAAGTTTAGTTTATGTTTAATTTTCATACAGAAACGAAAGCCCCAACCTCGATATATTTTCATATGTATATGAGTTTTACGCTACTTACATTTACATATAGATTGAAGAACTTAAAGTATTATTTAATTAAATATTAATAAACGATATTTTTATTACGATCGTTGACTGCCAATGGTAACAATCATCGATCGCCCTAGCTGACCAAAAATTCTGATTTCGCCACTGAGCACTATATACGTCCCAATTTGCAAATCCCAAACGCTCATTCATTCAATTCTTTTATAAGTTTATTTAAATATCGACAAGAATGTCAAGGTACAATGGAGGATTCCCGGCCCTTTTTCAAAATGTATGGTCCAAGAGGATAGGGCACAAACATCATGCTCGACATTTATGAGTGTTTGCTAAAATTTTACTAGTATACAATATCGTAAATAAATAATAAAGAGTGAATAAAAAATCATTTCAATGAAAACTACATATTCAATTAAATTTTGATTAATACTAACTTTAATCAAAATAGCATAGTTTTTAAGGAGATTGATAATTGTAAATCAAGTTTGATAACTAAATATGAAACTTTTAACTACACTATCAAGCATTTATAAAACTCAATTAACTAAAGCTACTATGACCTCGAATCTCCCTATTTTCTCCACTTTAATGTCAACTCAAGTTATTGACAAATACTTATTTATACTTAATGATCAATGTTCATTCTTTTGAGTAACATAAAAGTAACACAACCCGACTCATACTCAGCCTATATTAATGATAATGCGCAAGAGTCTCTCCAATGTATTATATAAATTTTCATCTAGGTGACACTGATGTCTAATGAATGATAGTCAAAGTTCGCACTTGCAACAATGATATGTACTTGTGTATATAAATACAATTTACAATTTGACTCATGTAAGTAAGGTGACAGATTTAGCACAAGCATTTGTTGATCCCTAAGCTATGGAAGTTAGCAGTATACAATTATACATCGTTACCAATTTGTATATCTTTATCATGCCCCTCAACATGGTATTTTCTGGGGCAAATAGCTAGTTGATCGTAAGAGGAGACATGAGAACTCGGAGCTATCCATTATGGATTTTATTTCAATCAAAGTGGAAGTATATTGGAATATGCTTCAAGCGAGAGTGGAAAACACGATTCACGCAGAAAACATTGAGGCCACATACCACAATATATATATTCTTTGCTTTTTGGAACTCCGTGAAATAGGATTGCAACCAAAGAACACCACACATGCATTGGTAGAGGTTCGGTCGTCTGGATTTCCATCCCAATATGCTTCGAAAAGTGCACGTATAGAAAGAGGAGAGTGACAACCAAAGAAGAGACTACAATGAAGGGTCCCTTGTAAATAACGGAAAAGTAGTTCAAGAGTTGTCCAGTGTACTACCGTGAAGGCTTCAATCAATTTTCTTGTACACGTGAATGATGTGATTATGTCAGGGAATGATTTTAAAAAAATACAAGAATTCAAGGAGTTTTTTTAGCTATTAATTAAAACTTGAGGATATTGGAAACTTGAAGTATTTTTTTTGCTCGATTACTTGTCACAAGGAAAATAACAGTGTTCTAAATAACGGTGACCCATGCACTAATTTAGGGGTCAGAGCGCTTTAAGACACGCCTAGGCTTACATAGGCGAGTCTTGGCTTGAATTATTATTATTATTTTTTAATTTTTTTAAACACTACATAAAGCTTTCAACTTTAGGTCCGTTGGATTGAAAGGACCAAAAATTAATAATTATAAAATTTTCAGCTTTTAGTCTAATAGATTGAAATATCTAAAAGTTGTTTACCCATTTATTGGTCCACTAATTTATAGAGGACATCTTCAAGAATTTTGTTGTCAACTTTTGATGTGGAATAATAATTCATTTGGTTTAACTGTAATGTATTATACATTTGGTTTGACCACAGTGCATTGTAATCAAGTGTAGTGTATTGTAATATTATATAAATACTAATTATATTTTATTAAGTTAATTAATTAATTAATTTCCTATTTTGTACTAATTAATAAAAATTAAACTCTCAAAATATTTTAATTAGTACTATTATAATATATTTTGTTTATTGTTCGAAAATATATTTATTTTGTGAAGCTCTTAAAACTACAATTGGTACTATAATTTGTTTTAAATTGATTAAAAATTTAAAATAACATTAAAATAAGAAAATGCCTTCTTACTCCTAAACTTCACCTAAGCGTGCATCGACCTAAACTTGACTTTCATGCATTGCCACGCATTACACTTTTAAAACACTAAACAATATGTACTTGCGATTTTAGAGGAGATGTGATTTTTCTTTTTTGTGGGTGCTAACCAATCAAGGCTTTCCATGGAGCCAAATTTGATGAACCTTTGAAAGATCCATCTTTTTATCGAAAGCTTCTTCGTCGCTTAATTTACTTGACCATTAAACGATGCGATTTGGTATATGTTGTACATATGTTAAGCCAAATTTATGGGCAAACTGTATACCCAATATTTAAGAGTATCAAGACATACAGTGCTGACATTAGGCTAAGGATGACAAAAAAAATTTGTCGGCTCGAGCCACCCGAGCTCGGTTCGTGAAAAGTTCGAGCCAGGCCTCGTTCGCAGCTCTAAACACCGAGCAAAGGCTTGGGGCGAGCCCCATTTTGGGGTGACGAGCCAAGTCCTAGTCGGCCCGTGGCTTGAGAAAAAAAATAGCAGTGTTGCTTTAAAATAAGGCAGCAAAATGTTGCCTCAAGAAAGAAGAAGAAAAAAAATCAAAAAAATAGAGCCCGCCCCGGCTCAACCCGTAAAGGCTCGAGCCGAAACTCGGGTCAAGCCTAAATTTTTGAGTGAGATTTTGCTCGGCTCAGTCTGAGCCCGAAAAAGCTTGATTCATTTACCGAGTCGAGCCCAAGCCTCTAGTTTCGACTCGTAAATCAACTCGACTCGACTCATTGACACTCCTATGTTAGACACATGGATATTATTAACTAATAATCAAATCCAACTAAAAGCTTTTTGCAATGCGGATTGGGCACACTAGGTATTGCCTATTGATTGGAAATCTCCTATATCTTGGATGACCAAAAAGAAAATTATCGTCTCTCGTTCTTCCAGCGAAGCATACTAGATGTTGATGGTAACAACTTGCTGTGAGTTTACTTGTTTGAAACGATTATTTTAAGACTTATCAATTCAACACACACAGTTAAACCGATCACGTTAGATTGTGACGATCAAATGTTTATCCATATCACTTGAAATCATGTTCTCCACTAACGAATAAAACTAGGGATGACAAAAAAGTTCGACGGCTCGGGCTCGGCTCCACGGAGCTGAAGCTTGGCCCGTATTTTAAAAAAAATAAAAATTTAAAATTTTCTGAAAAATTCTGCCTTCAAAATAAAAAAAATAATTAAAAAAATAGAGCTGGTCCGACTCGACTCGTAAAGGCCCGAGCCTAAAAAATTTGGCCGAATTTTTGCTCGGCTTAGCTCAAAAAAAGCCCGATTCGTCAAGCCGAGCCCGAGCCTTGAATTTGGGTTCACGAGCCAGCTTGGCCCGGCTCATTGTCATTGCTAAATAAAAATAATAAAATAGATTGTCATCTTGTTCATGAGAAATTTCAAGTTGGGATTACTAAGCCTATTCATCTATAAGCACTTCCCAACTATGTCGTCTTTTCTACACTTTTGTACCATATCTGTATTAGGAAAAAAATCACAATTACCATACTTATAAAATAAAATTTCAAAAATATCAAATTTATAGAAAAAAATTTCAAGTGTGTGTGTGTGTGAGATTAAATAATAGAATAATTTGACTTAAATTGGAAATTAATAAATGATAATTATTCGTTTTATCATTTCCTAAAAAGACAATCAATTTTCTTTTTTCCCAACATTCTAGAATAGATGAAAATTTTGGCCACAAATTTTCAACATGGTTGATCTAGTATAATTATTTTTTTCTTGTCCACAGTTTCTGCATCCTTTTTCATCTACTGGTGAGACACACAACTAAACAATCGTTTGTGAACAATTGTTCTGATCAAAGGCATCGATCACAATATTTTCATTTTGTACAAATATTATGACGGTGATCTAATACGTTTTGTGATTGTGACCTATAGGTGTGACTATGGCTCTCAATTGCAAAACTATGACAAGCTATAGTTTCAAATATGCATATACAATTTTAAAACGTGACATAAGATACATTTTTTCTCGAAAAAAATATGTCATTTTAGTGTGAAGATTGCTATTACATTGTGTGACCATGACCTATGTTGTGACTTTGACCTAAACAATTATATAACATGTTATGTGACTGTGACATACTACGTTGTGTGATTGTGACTTATAATATTGTGTCTATGACAACCATTCACAAATACGTGACATTATTTTGTGACTTCATGTCTCTTTAATTGTGATCTACAACATGTCTATTTGAAAATTATAACTTTGCGCAATAATTGTGTCATGATTTCAAGACTGAAGGTTTCAAAAAGAGCGAGAAAGAAAACACCAAGGGTCTGTATGATCGTTAATAATCTTATTTTCTCTCTCCAGATTTTGTGATTTTGAAATTCGATAAAAATGATGATTAATCTTTAAATTCGAAATTACTTACTAAACATATATTATTAGATAAAATAATATTAAAAATATTAAAAATATATATTTTATATACAATTAACTCCCAAATTTTTAGAAGAATTTAATAATTTGATTAATGATAATTAAATCTTAAAACCATGACTTTGTTTAATTTTCTCGATTTAATCCTTTGAAGATTTCACTTTTATCTGGGCATTTGGTTTCACATATATGCGTACTTCTATCAATTGAAATTGCAAGGAATCAAAGCCAGTCAAACACTATCCATATCAAACTCAACATAATGGACGGCCTTGATTTTTTACTAGAAAAAGGCCCGCATACTCTTTCCGTAATAACACATTCTCAAATCAGAGTGATACTATGTGCAGAGAAAAAGTTCGACAGACTTTTTACAGAGGCACACATAACAGTAAATATTTTCAAATGATAAAAACAAAGAAAAAAGGCACACCTATCTGGCTTCTGTGAGCAAGGGGAATTACTCTAGGAGTATTCCCTGCGTATAGGGAAAACTGATAGAATTTCATGCAGGATTTTGAAAAGACAGATTTTGACCATCTGTGTTTTATTTTTTTTCTCCATCTTTGAATGATATTTCGCTATCTATCCATTTGACACTCATTCTCATTTTCATTCTTCTACTCATTTTCAACCACACATTCTTCAATAAAATAATATTTTTCATCACATCAATAACTTTTTCTTCATTTTCAACCACACATTTTTCATCATATCACTATTTCAAAATTCATTCTTCCCCAATAATCTCCATCAAACACACTCTATATCTATAAAATATTTTCGGTGTGTTTTCTAGTACAGCACTGCTCGTTACTCAAAGCAAATCAAACATGAGGATCTTCCATAATTTGACTAATGGATTATTCTATTTGGCCCTCATGGATGACCTCGACCCCACCACTCCCCTCACATGGGAGTCGGATCTCACCTCATTAAATTTAATATTTTTGCCCTCCATATGAGAGGAGTGGTGGGATTGAGGTCATCCATGAAGTCAACCAAGATGGTAAGGTATCATGGTTGTTTGACTAATATGTCACATTCAGTGCAATTTGAAATTGAATAAAGTTTCAGGGGCAAAATTGGAATACTAGTCATCTTCGAGTCATAACAATACAAGACCATAATCCTACACCAGTTGTATCCTACATCTCAACCCCACTATAGCAAACAAACAACCAACCAACCAACTCCCTTTATATTGGTCCATTCACCTCTTATCCAATGATATACTTCCACGCTGAAAATTAGTGCACGAAGTCAGTTGTACGCTATTGTACCCTAAAACTTTCCTTCCGGCGTACGATAGAAAACTTACCTTAAGGCGCGAGAGAGCAGCAATTTTCTCCTTCCTCTACAGCTCCTTATAGTACATACTCATCTGGTAATAGAAGTCTATACGATCAAGAGTTCAATGGACATCGAAATCGGAGAATTGGCTTCACAAGATTCTGTTTCGAAGAAGCTTCAACAGAGTGAGGTACCCTTAACCCCATCCCACCCCACCCCCACCGTCAAGCAAGAAAACTTTCATTATTGAAAGTTTTGATTTTTGGGTTTTTGATATCTTGATGAAAATTTGATTGTGACATCGTATGATCGATCGTTTTCTTGGGGATTGGTTTTCGGATTTTTTTAAGGTCTGAACATGAGTGTCGGATTTTAATTGTATTTATGTGGCTATTTGTTTTCTTTCTTCTTCTTCCTTCTTTCTTTTTGGGTGTAGTTTTGTAATTGAGATTCTGGGGTTTTGTGCCAATGTGAAATCTGAGAAATTGAGTTGAAAATTAGTGAATTCGACAAATAATTGGTCAAAATAAGGTGCGCTCTAAACCATTAAAAAAAGGCACTTGGAGAAAATACTCATAGTGTTAATTCGTATGTATGTGTTTACTGGGAAAAAAAGTCAAAAAAAAAATATAAAGAATGGAGTTCCTAAATGTACCTACAAGGCTGATAATTGTGGTATCTGTTGATCTTTATGGAACTACATAATTTACAAGATTACAGCAAAATAAAATCCGAAAAATTGTGATTTACACTTACTTCTTATGATGATGTCTTTATCCTGCGCCCAAAGATGGTGGGCTTGTGAGTGTCGCCAATCTTGGACTGAAGTGAGTGAAGTTGGAGGCAAGCTAGTAGCGTGGTGAGAGTGTTAACAATTTGATTGGAGGACGAAATATGGGAAGATAAGCAAATTTCCATTTTGATCTTGTCATTGAATAAAATGAAAGTCAATGTCAATGCTTCACGTGAGAGTGGAATATAGTATTGGCAAAGAGATAGGTGACACTATCATTGCACAGTATATCATTAGGTGTTGTCACAGTTTACATGCATCTTTGCTTCAAAGTATTGCTTTCAAACTTCTTGTGCAACCTTATTCTTCATCTTGTGCCGAAAGAAATTGGAGTACGCACTCTTCTATGAGAAGGAATGAAATAACCTCACAATGAACCGAAGAATTAATTTTCATTCATAACTATCTGTGTTTTTTATCAAAAAAAATTAGATCTCCATTTAAAAGGAGAATCCAAAATGTGTGACATTTTTAGTGATTTATTTAATACTCTTGAAGATATTGGACTGCTTGAGGTTGCTAAATTGCTAATCTATTATTTGATAAACCAGAGTTGGAGAGTGTTATTTTTAATGTTAATGAAGAAACTCACGTTGATGATGTTGAAGAAAATGAAGTTGGGACAACTATGGATTAAGATAAAATGTTTCAGTATTTTATTTTATTTTATTTTTATTATTATGCTTCTGTTTTTTTTTTAAATGAAATTGTGTCGAATTTTATTACACGTATCCATGTATCCTATTTTTTTTAAAAGTCATTTCAGCATATTCGTATCGTATCGTGTTTGAATTATGCATCCGTATTCGTGCTTCTTAGACTACGACCCACCTTTTGTTTATAAGTACGTTTAATATCTAATTACGATATGTTTCTAAACTCAGCCAGCCTTTGAATCGACAAAGGTAAAGGGAAGGGTAAGAGATTCTATTATGTCAAGGATATTCATAACAACATAGCGTAATGTATGTCAAGGCTAAATTACTTCTCAACAAAGATTTTGTTCTCTTTAAGAAAAAAGGAATTGGGAAACACAGCCAATTCCACCATTTTTTGTATATAGGACTTTTAGCATATGACCAACCAGTTTCTGTTTTCTCCAGATAAACTGGCTGGTCTGGTCCCCGTTTTGTTAAGATCAGTAATATGTTGAGTGAAAATGCTGCTCCATTGCATGTTCAGTAGATTGTAAATGTCGAAGAACATTGCTTCCAGGTTTGGCCATTAATTGTGCCACTTCAGTTGCTGGACATGCCTCAGTTTTTGTTTATAAGTTTGTTCGTTTTCTCTTGTTATGATGTTTATGCATATGCGTACATTCATGCATGCATATTACTCCTTTTTGTGCTTATTCAATTTTCTCTTGTAGTACTGTGATTGATATGGTTTCACCTATTGTACTGCTGTGTGCTTTGGCTGTGTCTTTTCTATCTAGGCCTTAATTTTCTGTCTATCCCTCTTTCTAGGAGGCTATGGATAACGATATGGAAAATTCAACTTGTGTACCTGGTTCAGCATCTGAATCTCTTAACTCGTACAACCTTAGCGGTTCACATTCAGACATGTCATATGAGGAAAATGACGATGGTGACGATGCAACTGACGATGACTGCGACATTTACGGTGATGACGATGACTATATGTATGGCGACGACGACATTGATGATTATTTGACTTTGCAGAAACAATTTGATAATGTGGATTTGCCTACCGGGGTGGAGGCGTCGGTTTCTTGGTTAAATGATCCTGCTCCAGGTTCAAATACATCAACTCCTGTTAGTGTTCCAGTGGAAGGTGGCTCTGTGGGTCTCCCTGCAAGTGCAGCAGTACATGCTCCTTCATTTGCGGCTTCTCTTTGCTGCAAAACTGAGGCCATTGCTTCAAGCAGCTCATCAATTTCTGCAGAATTGAGCTGTAATGATGAGGGAAAAGAGGAAAATAAAGGTGAAGTTATGAAGAAGTATCTAGATTTCAAACAATTTGATGTTGTTGGTGATTGTTCTGATCATCACTATAACAAAACGGGCTTTGAAGGACAACAGGTAGCTTCGCGTTATAGAAAGCACATCTTGCTTTTTGTCATATTTGTGAACATACCTGCCATTTTAACTTCCACACATACTTGTATATGCTAAGTTTGTAGCATTTCTTATCTTGGTAGCCTCCGAAGGCCTGGAGCAAGAAAATTCAGGAAGAGTGGAAAATTTTAGAGAAGGATTTGCCAGGTAAGTTAGCAAGAAAACAACTTTTTGGTTGTGGATTATTATTCTTATCAGGCCCTTTTCATATTATTTTCTGTTCATGATCTTTGTGGAGAAACTTTAATTGCTTTTAATGTTCTTATGTAATGGAAAGAAATTTTGAGAGCATCCTATAGTAGCAGGGGATGCATTAAATGTTTTATTTGAACTTTTTGCTGAAACTGATTTGCAAATTATTGAAAATTGAAATAACTAAGACGGCCGTTGATGACATAATTTTAAGTACTTAGTAGATTAAACATTTTTGGAGTTTTGGAAATTTAAGTAGATAAATTTAAATAGTAGACGCAACTTTTCTTTATTCTATTTTTACTTAAGTGCCGAAATTTTTTCACTCAATAAAGAACAATCATTTGAAAAAAACTTCAATGTTTTTATCTGTGTGCATGTCTAATAATTGCAGCATATTATTTATAAAGTAAATCTGTCGAATATATTTTATATTGACGAATACTTCAAATATACAACTAATTGAATAGTAGTATAATGATCTTTATTCAATTTGTACTTCTCTCTGTTTTTGTATATAGATGTGTGGCAAATTAATATTATTGTTGTTATTTTCATGTGAAAAGTTTGTACCTACTTTGATCTTCACTCAGTATTTCATTTTGATCTAATCTTGAAGCTTGTCAACAGAATCTGTAGAAGAATCTTTGTTTATGCCAAAAATGTTTGGACCCTATAAATCTTGGATAGCTATAACGGTTTTTTTACAGTTATCGGGCTACAATGCGGAAGTGAAAGATTAAATTTTTATGTAAAACTTTTGAAGCTAGTATTGTTAACTCCTTTCATCTGTACTTTCTATAGTAATTGATTTATGATGAACCATATAATTTGTGTATTAAATTTGTTTTGTAATGTGATATGAGATATTTGAGTAGTAGGATAATTAGTTGGATAATGGAAAGCCGACTTGTTAAATAGTCATAGTGGAATTGTTGCATCATTTAATTAATAATTAGCTATTGAAAAGCATTACTTTTATGATTTTCATAGTGCAAGTGTGGTGCACTTCATTTGAAATCTTTGATTGAATCTAATTTTGTGGCTCTCTTTTTAGCCCTATGTCACTTATCCTTAGGCGGTCTTTCTCCACTAGTAGGCTGAAATTTTTAGTTGATGATAACATTAGCCAGTCACTTTTGACTTTTTCATGGAAACAAAAGGCAAACCTCGACAATGTTGTTGCAGCATTTAAATTGAAGAGGAAGACGTTTAGAAATTAACAATCCAGGCAACTTATTCTTTATAAGTTCTGCTCTATGATGCACCGATATTGACATGTGTGTCCGACACGATACGTGTCGGATACATCGACACACGATTTTTAAAAAAGTACCGACACGTAGCTAACACGTTGATTAAATTCTTTAAAATTCTTCATTTATAGAGTATAAATCTAGTTTTATATTTGTTATTAATTTTTTTGTTAAAATCTTTTAAATATAAGTACCTATTGTTATTTAAAGCCCATTTGGTGGAGATTTAAATTAGATTTTAATTGAAAAACTAGCCATTAGTGGGTCCTATGCGTGAGATGAAAGTCAAACATAACGACTATATTTTCAATTAAAATTGGATTTAAATCTCTACCGAACAAGTCCTTATTAATAACTTTGAATTAAAAATATATATTATTTTTAATAAAAAATGAAAAATATTTACGTAGAGTGGCCGAGAAGTATCGGTAACGACACGTGTCGGACACGGATGCGCTACCCTAATTGAAGTGTCCGTACTACATAGGTTCTATTTAAATTGATCTGGAACCTGACAGGCAAGGCAAGGCATTTAGTTCAGAAGAAAATTACTGGCTGTTATTATTTGATCTAGACTAATTTCTACTGTTCTCTCTTTATAATTTGACCCATCATAATACCCATCAGTGTTTATGTAGGTTTTTTTATTTTGTCTTGTCTGATACTTGTACAGAAGATGCATCTCAGTTATAAAATATGAGTGAATCATATATCTACGTTGCTCTCTTTGTCGATAAACTCTTGCTGCATCTTTGAGGATTACACTGAACTACATGTAGCCTCCTCCCCCTCCACAGATACGATTTACGTAAGAGTTTATGAATCAAGGATGGATCTTTTGAGGGCTGTTATTGTAGGACCACCGGGAACTCCCTACCATGATGGTCTATTTGTCTTTGATGTTCTCTTCCCTCCTACCTATCCAGACATACCACCAGTATGTATTTCAAGAGGGCAGCTTTTTCTTAAATGCTACTTTTTGCTTCATTGATATTTGAAACTCATTTATTGTCCCCTGATTTTTGAAATGATCCTTGATAGATGGTTTACTACTATTCTGGTGGCTTGCGACTGAACCCAAACTTGTACAACTGTGGAAAAGTCTGTCTCAGCCTTCTTAACACTTGGACTGGTAAAGGAAATGAGAAGTGGGTGCCAAAGTCATCAACAATGCTGCAGGTTTTGGTGTCTATTCAAGGTCTCATTTTGAATGCAAAGCCCTTTTTCAACGAGCCTGGGTATGAATCTCGATTTGTTGGGGCAGAGGGGGAGAGGAAAGCTATGTCATACAATGAGGGTGTATTTGTCCTATCCTTGAAGACGATAGTGTACACTCTTAGGAGGCCTCCAAAGGTATTATTCGACTCCTTGTCAACAACATTCTCATTCTAGTTGAGCATGGCTTCTTTGATTGAGGAGATGTTCTTTTTGTGTCATATAATGGTGGATTACTTTTAGAAATTTTGGAGCAAATGCTTTTTATAGGACACCATCGACAATTAAGCTGCCTTATTTGAACTTTTGGCTTCGTTTCTCTTATGAAGAAGTCTTCCACATTTGAATCAGTGCATTTCAGTTCCACCACCTCAAAGTTCACAATTACTGCTTTTCTAAGTTCACCTTAACATCTCAAGTTTTTAGATTAGGTGGGTTGGGGGGGGGGGGGGGGAGGGGTTGGGAGTTTATGTCCAATCCCTTCTCACCCATTTGTAAAAAAATGTATCAAAGCAGGCTAAAGATCTGGGTTGTAGTTTCACCACTATCCATTAATGAAAATTGTGCACGTGTCGAATATTTGATAAAAAATGAGTTCGCTTGCATGTTAGAGTGTGTTGGAGGCAAATTTTAAATGAATAAATGTGTCCCCCTTTCTAACTGCTAAAACATTTAGATAAGCTAGGTTTAACATTGTGAATCAGTAGATATCTTTAATGCTTAATGAAAATATTTATATTTGAATTGCGTCTCTTCATTCCCCCTCTTAAAAATTATTTATTATTACTAGGATAAATGTGCAGTACTGCAGGCTTATGGTACACATCTATTCTTCTCCTATATGTTTTCCTCTGGTGCTGTCGGTTGAATTTATTAGGCACCTGTTATTATAGACTGCTACCATCATTACTAATCCTAAAAGTTCACTTGAATCCTAACCCATTAGTAGGTGCTTGGTCGATCTCCCTTTTAAGATGTTAGCAAAACCTCAGAATGTCTTCAAATCTGATCATCAGGTTATATTACCTGAATATTAGAAGACAATTTCTGAAGTCAAGATTAAGGAATTGGAAGAGTACTGTTTGGCCTTGAAGCCTTGCTCCCAATAAATTTGGAATTGGCTACATGAATCATTTTTTACCACTCCATTTGGATCATTTCTAGATTTATTGGATCCATATATCCATTGCAACTGCAGGCTATATCTCTCTCCCTCCCTCCCACCCTCCCTCCCTTCCTCTCTCTCTCTTCTGACTTGCTAATGTGCGAATTTGATTCTTTGATCGTTTGCCTTTGCTGTCATGCTTATATGCAAACAATATGTTTCCCCCTACTATAACAAGATCTTTTTTTTGAGGTTTTATTTTTTGAATGGTTACATGGTTGCAGCACTTCGAGGATTTCGTGATAGGTCATTTTTGTTCTCGTGCCCATGATATTCTTTCGGCATGTAGAGCATACATGGAGGGTGCAGTAGTTGGTTCAGTGGTCAAGGGAAAGATCCAGGATTGTAGCAAAAAGAGCACCTCGTCAGAGTTTGCGGCTGCTATAAGGAGAATGATAACTGTTCTCATTTCAAACTTCACAAAGATTGGCGCGATTGACTGTGAAAAGTTTCGCTGTTCGTGATGACGGGTTTTGAAATAACGCTTATGGAGAGGAGGATGGTAAATTGACACCTTTGTCTATGTCGACTTTGATGGCTTTTTATTAGCATTTTGGTACAAAAAGACTATCTTTGAGATCCTCAATGTGTAAATATGTTAGGATGGTACAAGGCTGAGGACAAATCTTCCTCCTGGATATGGTTCTTTGCCTTGCATTTCTAAATTAATCCTATAATACTTTTTCATTTTCTGTGGGCAATCTTTGAATCTTGTTCCTGAATGCATGGGAGTGAACTCTGTTTCTGTTTTGATCTTAACAGTATTCTTGTCGTCTTTGATTGATACTATTTTATATAACTTCACACGGCCATACGGAAATGCACTAATAACATGCTTGGCATATTGAAGTATTGAATTGTGTATAATATTTTAAATGATCTTTTCTTTAAATATACCAACACGAGGTATCACGCATGTAGGTTGTAGGTAAAAATTCAGTTGTTGATGCTCATTAGCGAATAGATTGATGTTTTTTTAAATTGAAAAACGATTGATGTTTTGTGTATTTAAATAAATATGAAACTGCCAAAATCCTGGCTTATGCTTTTGATAGAAAGCAAGAGAAATGAACTTTGGAATTCCCCTTTCTGTTAGGGATGTAAGTGGTCTGATTTTACAGATTTTCAACAGATTTTCAAATCAAATCGTTTACACCAATTTGAGAAAAATTCAAATTTAAACAAAATCATTTTGAACGGCTTGAAAAAAAATTCAAACTTAACGGTTTGGTCCGATTTTAAATCGTCGGTTTCGTCGTATATTTTTTTTGCCCGTCGTCCGATTTTAAACCTTCGATTTCGCCCTATATATTTTTATCTATCTACTATTATGCTATTAATTTAAGAGAACATTTTTTTCTAGAACCGGTAGAACCGGATTGGAACCATTTAGAACCGGTCAATTCGATTCTGAATCTTCTAAAAAATAATTTAATTTTGGGACAAATTATTAAGAATTAACCGGTTTCGATCCAATTCCCGATTCTAGTATGAGAACCGCCAAGAACCGGACAGTTCTCATACGATTTCTTTATTTTTTTGGTAAAATATATAATTCAACCTCCAATCACTTTTATAAAAAATAATAGGGTTCCTTCTTCATTTTAGACCTCAACACTTTCTTTATTCTCTTTGATTCTTTTCCCCTTTCTTCTTATAATTTTTTGATTAACTGATTTTCAAGCCAAATTAGAATATTGAGTAAATCTATACCTAAATAAATTTATTTACAATATATAAATTTATTTCTAAGATCCAAAATTTTAATTTTTTTTTTTCACTTTGATTACATAGTTGTTGATCCTATCAAAACTTTTCATTTAAATTTCTATAAATTATAATCGACAGAACCAGAAGTTGCAATAATTTTTTAAATGATGTCCAATTTAATGTTAAATTTTGATTTTGATTGAAGTTTGTTTAATCATTGGAATATTATGCAGTTTATATAAGTTGATGGTTATTTGGTGATAGTAATTTGAAAAAATTACCTAAAAATCTACATTTAAAGACTAATTTTTAAAAAGATAGGGAGATTAAATTTTATAATTCAAAAATCAGGTGATAATTATGTTTTAATAATTATAATTAATAATAATTATGGAAAAATGTATTTTAGAATAGTAGATTGATGGAGAATGTGTGGTTGAAAAATAAGGAAATTTTTTTGATTTACGTGAAATAATATTTTAATAAAAAATATGTGGTTAAAAAAAAGAAAAAAAATGTGTTTTCTTAAAAATGGGAATCAAACATGCCGTAAAAACTTCACATTCCCAATTCATTTGCCGAAAATCATCTCTCTCTCTCTCTCTCTCTCTCTCTCTTCCCCACTAATGTCCACAGTTCTTCTACTGATGGCAATTGAGTCGAGCCGCTCGTGAGCTCGTGGACTCGGCTCGTCTAAAACGAGCCACGAGCCACGAGCCACTCGGGCTCGTAAAAAACGAGCCCGAGCAACGAGCCGAACAAAAAAAATTTGAACGAGCCGAGCTCGACTCGGCTCGACTGGTCAGATAGACGAGCTCACGAGCTTGGGGTCGTGGCTCGTGGGCTCGTCCAAAAAAAAAAAAAATTTAAATATTTGAATTCAGTGACCGTTTGGTCACTTTTTTTTGTCAAAAAATTTTTTTTTTTTTTTTTTTTCAAATTTCATTTTTTCCTATAAATAGCCCATCAATTACAACATTTTTTTCTCACCAAATTTACTATCAATCTCTTATTCTCTACTATACTCTCTACAAATCAATTATATTCAATATTATTTATTCATTCTTATTTCTATACTCTTCTACATTTTATATTCATATTATTAAATTATAATCTTGATTTTACAATATATTTTCTACACTACTACATAATATTCATTCATTCACTTCTCAATTCTACTTCACTTCTTCTTTTTCTTCAATATTCAATTTCAATTATTCACAAATGAATCCACGCTCATTTATTGAAAACTTGTTCGATGTCGGAGTCGAGAATGTAGTACATGTGCCCCAAAATCAATTTGGGAATGAGTTCGTCGGTCTAGATGAAGTACCAATTCCAGAAAATATTGAAGATTACAATGTTCATGAAAGTAGTCATCCAATTGATTTGGATGACGTTGATCTCGATGCTCCAATTGATTTGGAACAGGATGATGAACCTGTTATTGAAATTCCCGATGCAAGAGGGAAGAGAAAGGGGAAGAAGCAGGCAAAATGTTGGGACCATTTTAAATTGGTTCAAACTGGTCGTGTGATCGATGGAATTCAAGAAACCAAAGCAGTATGTAAATACTGTCAACAATGATTGACCCATCAAAAAGGTATTGGAACCACCCACCTCAACCGTCACTACAAATCATGTGCGGCCAAACATGGTCTTCTTCCTGCTGGTCAAACGCAACTACAATTTGGTAGTCCAGGCAGCGGTGCTACTACTACGCCACTTAGTACGTGGATGTATTCGGCGGAAAGAACTCGAACAAGAATGGTGAAATATCTTGCCGGATCTGAGTTGCCACTAGTACAAACGGACAACCAACATTTCGTTACCTTTGTGCAAGAATGTCTTCAACCGAGGTACGTTGGGGTAAGTCGAAATACTGTTCGTTCTGATACAATAGAATATTTTGAAACTGCAAAGAAAACATTGATTGCCGATTTAGAAAAATATGGGGGTGTGATATCTTTAACTTCGAATTTATGGGAAGGGATTAATAAAAGAGGTTATATTGCTGCAACTGCACATTATATAGACCCACTTTGGATCATGCATAAAAGAATAATTGCTTTTAAAATTATTGAGTACCCGCACAATGCTCCCAATATATTTAGTGATATTATGAACATTATAAGAGAATATAAATGCGAGAGTAAAATTCGTTCTTTTACGTTCGACAACGCTAGTGTAAATAAGGTTGTTATCGAGAAATTGAAAAGAGTATTTCAACCCGAATTCGGTGGTTATTTATTTCATATTGGATGTGTATGCCATATTTTAAATTTAATAGTACAAGATGGTTTAAAATATGTTAAGGATGAAATTCAACGAATTAAGAATGCACTAACTTATATCACTATTACACCTAGTAGAAAACAAGCGTTTGAGGATTTTTGTGTCAAAAATGGGGTGTCGCATTCAAAAACTTTTACTAATGACGTAGCGCATAGATGGAACTCCACATATTTATTATTAAAATCATGTGAAGGTTTCGAACATTTAATTACTGAATTTTATAACAATAGGCATATGAGGGACGACGACGAAAATATTTTGAATGAATCCGATTGGGCTTTAGTTATTAAAATTAAAGCTTTTTTGAAATGTTTTTATGATTCTACAAATATTTTATCTGGTGTTTATTATCCTACTAGTTGTATGGTCCTTCAACGTCTTTATCTAATTTCTAAGATTTTTGATAGATATAAAGATGACCCCGATTTTAATTCAGTTATAATTGCCATGGAATTAAAGTTTAGAAAATATTGGGAAGACTTGCCATGTTATTTTCATTAGCATGCGTCATGGACCCCCAATATAATTTATCGGGTACTACATTTATAATTGAACGAATGTCAAAATCTTTAACTTTTAACGTACCTATTACTTATAGGAATTTGGAAGTAACTTTATCTGAAATGTATGTAACATATGCTTCACGAATGTGTACACATGTTACTCGTGTACCCTTCGGCTCTACAAGTACTCCTCCCACTAATTTAGGAGATGACGACGCTGAAATTTTAAATTTATTTGAAGGCATGAACTCATATAGATATGGTCAAACTGGATATGCATATGGTTCATCCAGTCATAGTAGTTTGTCTTCCACCGCATGTACTCAAACATCAAGTAACAGTCTCAATGCAATGCCTGCTGAATTACTTGATTACTTTAATCATAATTGGCCTAGTAACAATGTACTAAGGAAAAATTCAGAAAACTTCTGGCGAAAGTATGAACGTCGATGGCCAATAGTTTCTGCAATGGCAAAAGATCTACTAACACCTCCGGTTAGCACTGTAGCTTCGGAATCTGCTTTTAGTGCAGGGTCTAGAGTTCTCTCTGAAGTTAGGAATCGACTAAAAGAAAATATTTTAGAAGCATTAATGTGCGTGAAGGACTGACAAGACGCTCATTTTCGACTGCAAGATAAATATGACGAAATTGCATGTAGTCAAGTAAGTGATATTTAGTTTAATCATATTTATGACGAATTTTTATTTTAATACCTTTATAATTTTTTTAAAAAAATTGTATACGTAACAAGTTGTTCATGTACAATTTTTAACTCCGCCTACTCGAAATTGAACTATTGAAGTAGCCGGTCCCAAGTCCGGATAAAGGAGGAGGGTTTATATTTTAATATTTTATTATTTTTAAAATGAAAGATATTTTGAAAAATCATTTGACAATTTTTCATTTTTTTTTTAATTTTATCATTTATAAAATAATTATTTTCAATTAATATATTATTTTCAAAACAAACTTGAAAATGAAAATATATTAATTAAAAATTATTTATAAGTAAAAAAATTAAATTGTAATTACAAAAAACTTATAAGTAATATTTATAAGATAAATTCATAAAAAAATATATTATAAAAATATATTTTATCAAAGTCTAAATAAATTGTTTACAAAATAAAAATACTTATAAAATAAAATTTTACCGAAAATCTATTTTTTTTAAAACAAAATTTAGGAAGAAAACGTGTATAAAAAAAAAAAAAAAAAAATTTGGAGGCGAGCTCCGGCCCACGAGCCCAGCTCGTGAGCTCGGCTCGTCAAAGCCCACGAGCCACGAGCTCGTGGGCCGAGCCGAGCGTTCTTATTTTTTGACGAGCTGAACTCGGCTCGGCTCGTTGCCCACGAGCTCGTTGAGCAACGAGCCGAGCTCGTAGGGTAACAAGCCGAGCCGACTCGACTCGACTCGGCCCATTGCCATCACTTCTACATCTCTCTCTCTCTCTCTCTCTCTCTCTCTCTCTCTCTCTCCACACCGATTTTCCCATAGCAGAGGCCGTGTTGGTGATGCTGTTTACTAGCGCCGATGATGGTATCATCGCTGCTTGCGTAGCAGCGTTCGAACCAGCAACGAACCAGAGTTCTTAGTTCTGATTTGTGACCATATTTGATGGTCGGTGGTGGTGGTTATGCAGTCCGTGGTGTTGCTGAGTAAGAAGGCTGCAGTCAGAGTTTGTGGCGCCGACTAACCTTTTCTAATTTGTAGGTGGTTTTTTTAAGGTAATTATATTACCACCACAAAACTTACTTGTTAAACCACAATTTTAACTAATTTTTTTATTTACTCAAATGACCCCAAGTAAAATTACTTAATTACGCATAATTTTATATAAATTATTAACATAAAGAAGACAGGGTATCTTGAAGACCAGTGGATTGTTGATTCGAATTGGTGGTGGTGACTGGTAAACCGGTGGTTTATGAAATGGGAACTGTGGTGACTTCTAGATTTGAAGTCATGGTAGAAGAGATTTTACTGGTTGTGTAGGTTGGATTTAGTGGGGGAGTTTTCTGGGGAACTGGTGATAGAGGTGGTATTGCGGGTGGTGATAGAGGTGGCATTCCAGGTGGCTGTGGTTTTGTATAGTAAACAGATGGAGGAGGTGGCGTTGGAATTGGTGGAAGTTGAGGTAAAAACCATGGTAGGCCAAAGTATTTCCATATTAGAAAGTCTTTCTTCAGTTTCCATGAGGAAATTGGATCGAAAAATGGCCACAGGAAATCAGAAGTGTAAAACACAGAGGAAAAGTTCTCAATTCCCTTAGAACACACTTCTTAATGTTAAAACCTTGAATATAAGGCAGAGCTGAAAACGAATTAAATCCTTAAAAACTTATATAACCGATCAAGTCCAAGATGGCGGCTATCATCTCTAGTGCACGATGCAAATTTTCTGGTGGCTAAGCACACTTGTAGCCTTCTCTGCCATGTGGCCATGTATGCCAATCTCTGACTCCGTGGAAAGCCACCTGTACTAAGTGGCATTGTATTTAGTTTTTATTTGATTAAGAGTATAATTGTAATTTTTTGTGTTGTATTTATTAAAAATATATTTTAAATGTGGTGTGGTTATAATGTGGTATAATAATTAAATTTTGTAGTAGTAATATAATTATCATTTTTTGAGTTGTGGGTGGTTTGTTGGTGGTCGAGATGGTGGTTTTTTGAAATGTAGGTGGTTCATTGGAGGTCTTGGTGGTTATATATAAAAATGTTGGTGGTGGTTGTTTGTTGAAGGTGCTAGCGGAAGTGATGGTGACGGTGATTGTTGTGGATTTGAAGTGATAGCATACTTGAGTTGTAAGTGGTAGTGGTGGTGGATTGTTGTTGTGGGTTTGAGGTGATAGTTGTGGATTTTACATTGTAGTCGTGGTGGTTGTTGTAGATTTGAGGTGAATGTATTATTTATGGTTGTGGATTTGAGTTGAATGCGGTAGTGGGTGCATTGGAGGTAGTGATGGTGGTGGTGGTGACTTGTGGTGCTAATCTACGATGTGTGCAGATTTGTTTGTTGTGATCTTTTGTGACCAAAAATGTATTTATTGTGATGGGTTGTGACCAATTATGACTTGATCACATATTGTCACAATTAAAATTGACATGGTCACAGATAGTCACACTAAAGACAAATTTGGTCACATATAGTCACACTAAAGATAAATTTGATTATAGTTAGTCACATTGAAGATAATTATTTGAAGTGATGGACACAGGTAGTGAAGAGGTGATGATTGTGCATGTGGGATGGAGTGGTGATGGTGCAGCTGGTCACATGGTCATTTGCACTTGTCACATAAGTCAACTCATAGGTCGCATATGTTATTTGTCACAATTCATACGTTGCATGTCACAATTCGTCGTTAAGGTTACAATTCATTAGTCATAGTTAGTCACAATTAGTCACATTAAAAACAAATTTAGTCGCAGTTAGTTATACACGGTCACATCTCACCAACAAATGAATAACTGACAAATGAAAGCATACATTGTAGCAACCCTCACATTTTATGTTACGAGTTACAGGTAACAATTCAGGGGTTACAAGTCATATTTCATATGTCACAATGTGCACATGTTACAAATATAATAAAATTAATCGCTGGTAATTGGTAAAAAAAAAAAAGTCGTCGGAACGATTTTCGGTCTGACTGTCAGATAGGTCGTTGGACCGATCACTGGAGCTGATGGAGAGGTGCAAGAAATGTGGTGTAGTGGGGTGATAGAATGGGGTGGGTGAATTGGCGTGGGTGGAAATAATTAATATATATTATATTATAATTTAATATTTAATAAATTTATTTACCACCTGTTTTTTGAAATCATTTCACAAGTTTGTTAGTTTTAAAAAGTAATTCTTATATATAGGTGTTATGTGGTGTTCCCTAATAATTTATATGAAATACAACGTGAGATTGCTTGATGAATCGTTTCGGACTTTCAATTTAAGAGCCTATGGAATATGAGCCTCATTTAAAAATAAAAAAAAAATTCAATACAAAAGTCTTACAAGTTACAATTTAGAAATTTTCATTTTTTTTAATTTTTTAATTTATATATATTTTTCGCTGGTCTGGTTTGATTTTAAATCGTAATAAAATTTCTCAAATCTAAACTAAATTGATTTTGGTTTGGTTCAAAACCATTTTGTTGACGGGTCCACGCAACGCGACATCAGATCGACGGTTTTTAAAATACGATTTCGATTTGATTTTTTTGTTTGACGATTTTTGCTTACCATCCTACTTTCTGTAATAAGCCCTGGAAATGGTGTTTTTGAACTGAGGTATAAAGACGTGATTTTTCTACGGAGTTTGCAGAAACGTGTCTCTCTTCTTTGATCTTAAATTCAATGTCATATTTTTCATACTTGGACAGCCCAACTGACTTTTACACTCGCATTTCTGCTCATGAAAGTGAATGAGAAAGTAACCCTTTTAAGAATCAAATATATTGCTAAGTCACCGCCAGTTCAGTGGACTTCTTTAAGGAGCCGATCATTTATGAAATGATTCCGGAGATGCTATACTTTGGGAAGTTCTGTTTAAGCCTGAGCACGGTCTGGTTCGGTTCGATTCTTAAGAGAATCGAACCGAAAATTTTCGGGTAGTTAGTAAACGGAATCGTCGGGTCCAAATATAATTTTGGAACCATTCGGGTTCGGTTCAGTTCCATACTATAATTAATTTTTTTTAACATTTATAACAACACTACAATTTGACATGTTCAATCTTAACTTTTACAAATTAACGTATTTCAATTTAATAACATATAAATAACAAATTGTCCAATAAGATTAATTTATCAATGTATACAAATAACAAAAAATAGATATAAATTAATAATATTAAAATATCAATGATCTATATAAATTAGAAGTCAAAAACTCACAGAGATAAAATATTTTAAAATATTGCTAATACAGTAGTATTTACCAACCATTTTATTTGACCATCAATTGTTTGACTTGTCAAACTAGATACTAAGAAACTCTACAAGAAAAATTGAAAAATTATAATTAACAAACATAAATAAATTAAAAATTGTTCAACTAATAAGATTTAATAAGAAAAAATATAATATATATTTTATTATATGTCTTAATGTTCTCTCATAGAACTCAGTTTCCTCAATGCAAGTTCTATCTTTGAAAATTTTCAAAAGTTCAGATTCTTCCCTTAGCCAATTTTGTGTACAAATCAAGGCCTCAACTGTTTTAGGAGTTAAAGAACTCCTAAATGGATCAAGAATGTGCCCTCCAGTACTAAGTACTGACTCAGAAGCAACTGTAGATATAGGAATGACAAGAACATCCCTTGCAACCTCAGATAAATTCAAATCTTGATTTATTGATCTTTCACCAATTTAAAATGTCAAAATTTCCATCACTAGCATCTTCAATGGGTTCCATTAGATATCGTTGCACCTCATCTTTTCTAGAAAAATCCATTTTAGTAGTTTTCAATTTTTTGTACCCAAAATCAAAATTACAATCATCCTAATCATCACCATCGTTCGAATCATCCAACAAAGTGACTCCATCATTAGATTCATCGCCCCCATTCCCATTCCCACTAACTCCATTGTTTGAAGTATGACATTCCTTGTATAAGTTACACAAAGCATATAATAATTTCATGACCTCATTTGTTGTGGTTTCAACCTTAACATAGTCGTACAAGATATCAATACAATGTACAATAAACTCCAACTTATACCTAGGATCAAGCACAACTGCTACAATCAAAATCTTGTTCGTTTTATCAACTTTACCTCAATACTTGTCAAACTTAAGCTTCATGTTATTTGCTAAACTACTTAGCAAATAATCTTGTTTGTCACCCATTTTCTTCAAAATTTGCTCATTTTTACAAACTTCATGGAAGTAACATTTTATGAAGTACTAAACTTCAATGTGACATCATAAAAGGTTCTTAGAAACTTGGCAAATTTTCTAGCTTTCTTCTAATCATAACTTGTAGGTGGCCGTCTTTTTCTTTTCCACCTTCATTCTCATCAAAATATTTATAATAAAAAACATCCCCTTCCTCCATTCTTTCAAAAGTTTCTTTCAAAAGAAACACACTTCACGTACACTTTTTTTTACAATTTTTTTGACAGTGTAGACACGCCACATCTGTGTCTACAATGTCAAACTGAGTGTACATTTTAGATTGTACACCCAACCTTTCTCTTTTCAAAATTCAATGCACTTTCCGACATTAAGAATGTTGAATTCCATCTAGTAGGAATGAACTCATTACCAATTTTCATTTATCATTTTAATGCCTCTGCTTTTTATCACTGAATGAATTTTGCATCAGTCAATTATTATTTCTGTGTTTAAGGGAAGGCACCAATCTTGATTATCCAAAATTCTGAATCTTTAGTTTTGTCTGATTCTAGGTCACAACTTACAGCAATTTAATCTTTAGTGGCATGGTAGTTTCTCAAATATACTTTGTAAGGTCGTAAATGATTGTATTTGGCACCATGGATTTGGAACCTTGAAAGAGAATTTGGAAATATAAATTCAATTTCAATTTAAGTTTTTCAAAGACTGATTCTGAGGCATAAGAATTTGATGTAGTTTCTCTAGAAACGAGGAAATAGAATGACAAATGGTGATTCTTTTGTTACAGGCAAGGAGGTACAGTAGCCATTTTCGGTTCATCTTGTCTTAGCAATCTTCGACATCATTATCACATAACTATCTTCGAAGTTTTTATGCCAAATCCTTCTGTAAATTCCTCTATAGAGCTAATACTGTCCATTAAGAAAGAAGCCTAAAATACTGATAACAAAATCTTAATTATATTGTTTCAAATTACTTTTTACTTCAGCTTCTTGATAAAAAAATCGCCTCCACTGTGTTCGATTTGGTGCAGCACAACTACCGGACTTTCATCTTATTTATATCGACATCAACAACCTTGTGCATATATGTTTTCACGCTGTCCAAAAGAATGATGCATGGAAATGATATCTGCAACTTTTAATGGATGAAATATATGCACATTGAATGTCGTCGCTGAAATTCATGTAAAAAGTGACTGTACTGTACATTACCTTGTAGTGGGGTAGACCGGCGGGACCAAGGGAGGAGAAGGCACCGGGGGTCCGAGACTGGATGGCGGAGGTCTTGGTGGGAGGAGGTCACAACTTCAACTAGGTTTTTGTGTCGACGACTTCGACTGCATGTGCAATTGTGCGTGATAGGTTTTCAATTTCCAAATTTTAGGGTTAATACTTAATAGGTCGACGAGTATGTTATATGTATGTATAATTGGGCTAAATGAAGTAATAATTGGCCAAAAAAGTAAAACAAAAAATTGGATTTAAGAATTGGGTTGGACTGGACTAGCTAGGCATGGACCTTGAGAGGTGGAGAATTAATCCCATATATAAAATTTGCTAATTTGTTTTAAAAAAATTAAAAAAATTTAATTTATACCATATATAAAAATTAATTTCTTTTAAAAATTCGATTCTTATTCGGTTATTCGGTTCTGGGTCTAGAACCGAACTGAACCTGTCAGTTCTTGATTCAGATACCCGTTCGGATATTTCACTTACGAAGAAATGCTTGATTCGGTTCAAATCCCGTTAAGTTCGAGATTTTTGCCCAGCCCTAGTTCTATTTATCAAGATTAAACATCGAATAGACTTGAGAATTGTAACATGCAATCCTCTTCAAAGGCCACTGTCCAACAATTATGATTTTGAATTCAATCTTAAATACACATGCCACTGAAAGTGTATTGCAATCACAAGACTGGATTCCTTCAAATTTTCCATACACATAATGCACATACAAACTACCATAAGAAACTTCCAAGTTATGGCAAAATAACAGCCAAAAAAATTGTAGCCCATCCAAAGAACAAGTCGAAATTAATAGTTCTTGGAGCAGAGAGGGGTGGGGGGTTCTCTTCAACAATTCAGATGGATACAAAGAAAAGAATGCTGGTAGAAAATAAACGTATTAGTCCAGAAAGTGTAGTGGAACCAATATTTTATCCTTCTGAATGCGAAAGCAACAACAATGGAAATCTCCGAAACTAATAAACAATCTCCAGAATGCTTAATTTTTCCTTTTTCTTGTTGGAGGAACCTATTATAATTTCAAAACAAAAGCATCAATAAGAGCCAATAGTGATAAATTATTCAGTTGCCAACTTAGAATATATTATATGCCAGGCTCACGACCCGTCTTGAATCATCCCAGTGGACCTGAAACATAACGTGCGCTGACGATGAATGTCAACTAAATGTCAGACCCACCATCAAGGCTAGTTTTAACTTTCTACCAATCCTATACTAGATAATGAAAAGTTATTTAATGAAGAAGAATGTGGGCCGAAAATGATATTTACATGCTTAATTCAAATGACACAAATAAACTAAAACTGTCATGTGGTTGTGGCTCCAAAATCAATAGGCTCTAGAGTACACAAATGTGTCATAACGTACGTCAACTGCTTATCCTGGCATTCAAGTAATTCTTACATCTTTTCTGTTCCCAAACCATCACCCCCACCCCCCAATTGTAGTGGGTCTATGTTAGATAAAGATGACACGAAGAAAAATAGTTCCAATATGTCCTCAAATTCAGCTGTTTCCAAGAACATAAGGTGATTAATATTTGCTTAGGGTCAAGAAAAGGCTGTGAAGACCTAAACGAATTCCCCAGGATATTCTGACAGTAAAAATAAAGCAAAAGTGGAGCTTTCAAGAAATTACTAGCAAGGATAAGAAACGTACCAAGTTTACGGGGAGGAGCACTCTGTCTTCCCCAGCTCAGCACTCAACATATGGTGGAGAAGCATATCAACTCGCTGACTCCTCGTCTTTGTGCTGCAAAATTTGAGGGAAAAAAAATGGAAAATGTTGATTCCGATCAAGCTTCATTCTAAATTCGTTAAGGGAAAGTTTCCGGCAAGTATCAAGTCAGTTACGCATACCCCACATTATGTCGTCGGTGCTCCTTTTGACTTTCATCCTGGATTGTGAAGGAATACAGGTTGATTTAGGGGTACATACATATCAATACAAAAGTATGGACAAAAGGCTGTAAGGTGTCTCGTATATACAAATCCATGAACTACAAGCTGACAACAAGCCCACATACATTAATGTATTTATGTCCAAATAACAGCAACCCAAATCTCAATCAAGTTCAAAAGCTTGTTTACTCCACCAACCCCATAATTTAAAATAGGGATGGTAACATTTTATGTGGAAAATCATCAAAAATGAATATGATTGCATGACATGACATTCTACAGACATGAAACGTTACTGGAAACAGGAGTCATCCTTTTCCATGGGGAACTTGATGATGATAAATCAACTGTGCGAACCATTACTTTACCATAGGTAAGTACTCGTGCAGAATATAATATCTTAATATTGACAAGAATCTTGAAGAGGTGAACAGGTAGGGTGAATTTCTTTTGAGATGATAATAGATAAGATTTGATTTTTAACATATAGACTTATAGTAGTGCCCCCTTTCAATCGAATCACAAAGTTCTTTATTAAACTTTAATATTTCAGAGTCCATGGAGCTGTTTGGCTGAGTTAGTTTGGCCTGTATCAGGATAAGTAGTCCAACTCAGTTTAAGAGTATAATTTCTTTATCCAGTTGAGGCCCATTATATTGTTTCTACAGTGTTTTATCCTTTAATCTTATATTTTCAGAGATGCCTTATCATGTCTGATGTGGGCTGAGGATGGGAATCAAGGTTATGAAAGTTATATCATACAGCCGTTCCATTTTCCCACTTCTGGGAAATCTTTGATCTTTAATCCAATCTACTACTTGTGTCTTTGATCACAATAGAAACAGAAGTTCTTTTCTCTACTACTTGTGTCTTTGATCACAATAGAAACAGTTCTTTTCTAACCTTGCCGATCACATCTTCACATTTCTCTGAAGTTTCAAGATCCATTTCAGCAAAAAATGCCTCCAATACAAAAGCCACAACCTGAAATGATATTTCAAAAAGATTATAAGGTTTTTTTTTTTTTTTTTCACAATATTGACAGGATGGAATTCAGTAAAATAAGATGGATAGAATGAATTTCAACAACAAAACTCCCAAAACGGGCTGACAAACAAAGCACTTCAAGATAATAAAGAAACGGTAGGGAATTTGAATCTCATATATCTAAGTTTAATTCTCTTGATGTTAGATTTACTAATTGTTTCCACATTCAGACAAGGAAATCTTAACTGATTTATGATAACCACTTGAGATAACAGAAGAAGAACATCTCCTCTGCCTGTTCCCACTTTTCTATAAGGGGATAAATTTGAGGGGATTCCTTCAAAAAGACATAAAGAAATGATTTCCCCTTCTCAATGTTTTCATTATTGAACATATTATCATGCAGAGATGTCTAAAATGAATATACTATCCATTTACATGGTTAATCATTCTAAACTAAAGAAAAATAATTTTATTCTTTTAACTCAGCTAAGTTTGTGTTCGGCTAAGATTAATAGGAATAAATATATTTTTATTGGTCAAAGTTGGAAATAAGCAAGTAGCTTATTGTGAAAGCAACCCACCCGTTATTGTCAAAATAAAAAATAATTTTTTTACTCACGAGTAAGAAAAGAATACCCTGTCCAAATGTGTTTGAAAGTAAAAATTACTTAAAAGTAAGTTTTGCTTAGTTTTAGCTTAGACAAACATGCTCGACCTCAATAAAGAAATTATCTGAAACTGGTGTACATGACTAAATAACAAAATCCTTGTCGATAGCTGTTAAATGAAACTCGAAGTTCTATGCTAGTCCTGTAATTTGTTTAATCCCCGTTACAATCAGGGAATGATGCTTTCAATCATTTGTCTTTTTTTTTTTTTCTCTCTTTTTCCACCCGGCTATATAATGACATTAGCTAAAGTTAACATCATTTACAGGAGAGTGCAATTAAGAACAAATTGATGCATAAAAGTATATAGATCTGTGTAAGCAAATAAATTGTTATCCAAAAAAGTTCTAGATTTTACATGCAATGTGAAGAGTTCTACCCGTTATATATTTGTACTATTCCAAACATTCACTAGTTCTTTAGAATATGTTCGAGTTTTAATATGAGAAACACAAGCACACAGACTTGTTAGTGATACTAATTATTTCAATTGACAGAAGACCTAGAAAAGGACTCTAAATTAGCTACAACTTACCAAATTCAGTAGTAGTACGATTGCAATAAGATAGAAGCTGATGAAATATGCATAAGTCCATGCAGTTCCAGTCAAATCCTTGTAGCTCTGAAATTCAACCATCATTTATTACAATCACATAATGGAACAAGCCTTCCAAAATGACAGAGTAAGACATTACTGCTGCTATACTGTAAATTGTAGATGTCCATTAAAAGGGACATTATGTATAATATCCAGGTGCAATGCCAAGTAAAAAGAGGATATGAACTCTCGACAGTTTAGGCATATACAGATGTTTATAAATAACATTTATTCCAAATTAAACTTAGGCTCCTGAAAATATTATCCAATTCAAAAGAGCTAATCTTTAACCCCATCCATGTAGACTGTGACATGTAAAATAAAAAATAAAGAGAAGAAAAACGGGACAAAATTATCTTCTCATATAGTAGCATGCGCATCTCTCTTCATAAATAAAATATCTATAGGTTGATACATGTTTAGCATAGAACCTAGGTTAGAATTGTTGCTATCCTTTCTTTCTAAACATTCTGTTTTTCCTCGATATAGGTTTACAATTCCTGCAAGACTGCTGCTTATTTGAGGCCTGAAATGCTCAAATTCAAGAGATCATTGGTTAGCTAGCATGATGTACGATACATAAGGTGAATTGAAAAGGGAATTATTTAGAATAAATACAAGTCTTTATCTCATTGGTCTTCTAAGCATCTGAGACGTTTATAAAGCTTGGTCCATTAGCTAACCAATATTCATGAATTTTAATTATGTTGCACGAGTAATAATATTCAGTTGATACTAAGAGCGTGTTTGGGAAGTGTTTATAAACAGTTTAAATTATAAATATATAGAAATGAGTGGCAAATAAGTGAGTAGTTCTTGTGGATCCTACGAAATGTGTGGATAAAAAATAGATTGAGTATTTATAAACACGAGCCAAACATATCGTAAATTGGCCTATTCCTGGATATGACCCAAGTACACTAACCTCACTGCTAGATAACAGCAGCCCAGTCTTCCGCAAAGAAGGCACTACGTTATTTATTGTTCAAAACAAAAATTTGTAAACCCACAGTAATTGCAGTATCCAATAGAAAAGAAACTTGATTCAGCATTTCCGCTCAAATGAAAAATACTGAAAAGAAGACAGTGACCAATGAAACTTAATCATTGCTGCGATGCACGGATAATTCTATCACGGAAGGTGCTGATAATCATGATTTATGTGCAATACCTGCATCCACACTTGCCAGTTCCCCATTACTAGTAGATTGAAAAGTGTCACCATCCCATTTGGGTAGTCATTGAAGTTGAAGAGTAAGTAGCTTAAATTTGTCAAGAAAAACGAGCCAGGAAATTGATAATTAATGGAAAAACAGCATCTCAACAAGAAACAATGAATGATTTCACAGCAATTTGTACAGGTAGACATAACGATGGATCTACTGGAGTAGTGCAATCCAAAATTTATTATGATTGGGTTAGTTTCTACTTGTTTCCTGTCATTGATTGAAATTTTGTAGTGGTAAAAACATAGATGCTCAAATAGATCATACATGTTTATGATAGAACCTGGTTAGTGACCCACGAATTTAGCACTCACACGAAGAGAATTAACTCAATATAGATGAATTCGAAATAAGGAACTGGAATTATATAACTGAATTGGTTGATGGAAATAACAATGAAATAGGCAATTTCGAGAGTTGCCTCCTCTCCTATTGAAACAGAATTTCCGTAAATTTCTGAATGCCTTTCTAGACTCGACTAACTGCTATTTATTGACCCATGGGACCCCAGCCTAACTAACTCCTGCTGTAGATCTAACAACCCAGATTCTCTTCCTCATTTACCCTTCATTTGTTCCTTGTGACGCCTCTGATACGTGTGCTTAATTGGAGGTCTATCAATACCCTCCACCAATGAAAGCACCTTGTCCCCAAGGTGAAATGCAGGGAACTGAGAGTTGATCAGTTCAAACGGCTCCCAGGATGCTTCAAAGGCCGGAAGGCCCTGCCACTGAATCAGAACCTCTGGTCCGGAGTTGTCCAAATCACTTGCGGGCCTGACGCCTAAAACACCAGCAGGACTGACCTTCCACTCCAAATCTTGGTTGAGAAGTGGGGGAAGGGGCTGGATAGGAGTGGTAGAGCCTACCGCCTTGCGAAGCTGTGAAACGTGGAACACCGGGTGGATAGTTGACCCCTCAGGAAGTTGGAGTTTGTACGCCACTGCCCCTACTCTCTGGAGAATGACATACGGGCCAAAAAATCGGGGTGATAGTTTTTCGTTAGCGCATCTGGCCAATGACTTTTGCCGGTATGGCTGGAGTTTAAGGTAAACTAGATCGCCTTCATTGAAATGTACGTCTCTTCTCCCAGAATCTGCCATTTTTTTCATTCGATTCTGAGCCTTTTCCAACTCAAATTTCAAGACAGAGATCATTTCATCCCGCTGCTGAAGCGACTGATCCAAGCCTGCCACCGGTGTGTGTTGAGTCCCATAACGAATGATCGGAGGTGGATCCCTCCCATAGACCACCTTGAAAAGAGTGGTCTTGGTAGAAGTATGAAACGAAGAGTTATACCAAAATTCAGCCCAAGCTCGAGGATGGAAGTTGGCAAAGCACCGGAGATAAGTTTCCAAGCAACGGTTCACTACTTCTGTTTGGCCATCGGGTTGGGGATGATATGCTGTGCTTCTCTTGAGGTGAGTGCCTTGAAGACGAAAAAGCTCAGACCAAAAGAAGCTCAGGAAGATCTTGTCCCTGCAGACACAATGGAGCGAGGAAATCCGTGAAGTTTGACCACTCCATGGAGGAAAGCTTCAGCCACTGCCTTTGCTGTAAAGGGATGTTTTAATGTCAGAAAATGAGCATACTTGCTCAATCGATCCACCACTACCAAGATCGTATCCCACCTGCGTGATTTAGGCAAGCCTTCAATGAAGTCCATCGTAATATCTTCCCAGATTGCCTCTGGTATGGGTAACGGTTGTAATAAACCCGCGGGAGACAAGGTCAGATATTTGTTTTGTTGGCAAACCGAGCAAGCTTCCACAAACTTCTGAATATCATTCTTCATTCCGGCCCAGAACATTTCTCCTGCTATCCTTTTGTAAGTCTTTAACACTCCTGCGTGACCCCCTAAGGCGCTATTATGGAATTCTTGGAGTATCCTGGGGATTAAATCTGAATTCTTTGGCAAAACCAACCTGTTCTTGTGTAAAAGATAGCCGTTCCTCACTGACCAACCTTCAACAGACACGGGATCTTGTACTAATAAATCTCGAATTCCTGACAACCATTCATCTGTACCAATCTGCTTCTGTAATTCTGCCAAATCCAGCACCCTGGGCACGGTCATAACCGAGAGTTCAATTGTAGCTGGAATTCTGGACAAGGCATCTGCTACCTTGTTCTCAAGACCAGGCCTATAATGGATCTCAAAATCATAGCCCAGAAGCTTAGTGACCCACTTTTGATGCTCGGCACAGACCAGGCGTTGTTCCAACAAAAACTTCAGGCTCTTTTGATCAGTTTGCACTATGAAATGTCTTCCCAAGAGGTAATGCCTCCACTTTTGTATGGATAAGACTATCGCCATGAGTTCTCTCTCGTAAATGGATGTAAGACGAGCGCGGGCAGACAATGCTTGGCTGAAAAAGGCAATTGGGCGCTGCTGTTGTGAAAGCACAGCACCCAATCCCACTCCCGATGCATCCGTTTCCACCACATAAGGTAGGGAAAAATTGGGCATAGCCAGTACTGGAACCTTTACCATAGCTGCCTTTAATTTTTGAAATGCTTCTTCTGCCTCCGAATTCCACTTATAACTGTCCTTCTTCAGTTGTCTGGTAAGAGGCTCCGCCATCTTTCCATACCCTTCCACAAATCTTCGGTAATACCCCGTCAAGCCCAAGAACCCCCTCAACTCCTTAATGTTCTTAGGTACTGGCCAAGATTGCATGGCCTGAATCTTTTTTGGATCAGCAGAAACCCCCTGAAAACTGATTAAATGTCCCAGGTATTCCAATGTTTCAGTACCGAACTCGCACTTCTTCTGGTTGGCATACAATTTTTGCTCCCTCAATATGTCGAACACCCTTCTTAAATGTCCACAATGCTCCTCTAAGGTGCGGCTGTAAACTAGTATGTCATCAAAGAAGACCAACACACATTTTCGCAACAATTCCCTGAATATCTTATTCATCAAAGATTGGAAGGTTGCCGGCGCATTAGTGAGCCCGAAAGGCATTACTAAAAACTCGTAATGCCCTTCGTGAGTTCGAAAGGCTGATTTGGATTCATCTCCCGCCTTAAGCCGTATTTGATGGTAGCCTGATTTCAGATCTAATTTGGAGAAGATAGTGGCGCCATGCAACTCATCGAGCAACTCGTCAATAACGGGAATGGGGAAGCGATCAGGGATGGTAGCTTGATTTAAGGCCCGATAATCCACGCAAAACCTCCAACCACCATCTTTTTTCTTCACCAGCAGGACTGGGCTAGAGAAAGGACTGATACTTGTTTGAATGATCCCTGCCTCCAACATTTCAGTCACCAACTTTTTGATTTCTGCCTTCTGTGCATGGGGATATCTATAAGGCCTTACACTAATGGGTTCACTTCCTTCCTTTAGTGTGATGGCATGCTCATGTCCACGCAGGGGGGGCAGCCCGTTTGGTGACTCGAAAATATCCCCATAATCAGCAATTAACTCCTGTACCGGTTGGGGAGTGTAAGTGGCCTTCCGGGGCTCCTCCACTTGCACCGAGCATAATTCCACCATCATTCCTTCCCCCTCTTTCTGTAATGTCTTTATCATGGATTTAAGGGGAACCAGGGATTTACTCAACCCCTCTTCCCCTTTTAATGTAACTGCACTTCCGCCCAGCGTTATCTTCATTTCCAGTACACTCCAATTAACCTGAAGTGTGCCCAAAGTACTAAGCCACTGAATTCCCAAAATCACATCTGAGCTGCCCAAGTCTATGGGTAGAAAATCCTCTATAATCAACAAGGATTGCAGGTACAAAGCCACCCCTCTACATTTCCCTTTCCGTTTTACTGCAAGGCCAGTACCTACCTGTACTTTATAGCCATTGGTCTCCGTTACTGGAAGGTTGAGTTTCTTATCCAGCTCCCAGGACAAGAAATTATAGGTAGCCCCGGAGTCGATCAAAACCACTACATCCTGTCCCTCCACGAGTCCCCTCACTTTCATAGTCTTTGGAGATGTCAACCCCACAACTGAGTTCATGGATAGCTCCACCCCTTCCAACCCGTTACAGTCAGATTCCAGCATGTCTCCTTCCTTCTCGTCCTCCCCCAAATCCTCATCCACCAATAACACCTGTAATTCCTTGTTGCGGCACTTGTGGCCGATGTTAAATTTCTCGTCACAACGGAAACACAACCCCTTATCCCTCTTAGCTTGTAATTCGGCCTGGCTCAACTTCTTGAACCCCAGCGTATGGTTCGGTAGGTTACTCCCCAGTTTCTCAGGTACATGAATTCCCCTTGGTGTACTCCATGGAAGGGTTCGTTGTTCTAACCGCACCGGATTATGATGGTTCATACTCCTAAATCGCGGCCGATCCTTCTCCTTTCCTTTGGTGATTCGTGAGTTTCTATCCTCACTCTTTGGGCCATGTCCATAATCTGGGACAACCCAATGGGATTTGCCATTAAAACCTCAGCCTGCACTTCCTCTTCCAAACCATTAATGAAGACCCCTTCAAGTATGTCTTCACCCATATTTTTAAGGGGTGCCGCCATGATTTCGAACCTCTCCCTGAACTCTGCGACTGTCCCTGTTTGTTTAATTGCAAGGAACCGTTGATGTAAGGTCCCGTATTGTGAGTCCCGAAACCTCTCCAGTAGCCGCCTCTTCAATTCGGACCAAGTATGCATGGGTCGCCGTCCATCCTCCCACTGGAACCAAGATAGGGCACAACCTTCCATACAAACTCCAGCTGCTACGGCTCGCTCCGCCTCGTTCAGATTACCCATCCGGAAGTAACGTTCAACTCGGAATACCCAGGAGTCAGGATCGACTCCGTTGAAAAGGGGTAGTTCCAGCTTCCTATAGTGTCCTTCAACAGAACCCAGTGCTGTCTTCTCTGCTTGGACGGATTCCACTGCCGTTGGCGTACCCATGGAGTCAGCAACTTTAACCCCGCTGACTTCTCCGGTTCGCACCAAATTACCTTGTCGGATTTCTCTTACTGCCATCGCGAGAAATTGGAGAGCTTCATTCACCTTGCTCAACTCATTCCCCACATGTTCCAGGTCCCCTTTCAAACACGGAATCTCCGCCATTGCCTTCTCCACCGCTTCGAGTCTACCGTCCATTCTAGTTGTTGGCATACGTTTCCCAGAATGTCACTGCTCTGATACCAATTGATAGAACCTGGTTAGTGACCCACGAATTTAGCACTCACACGAAGAGAATTAACTCAATATAGATGAATTCGAAATAAGGAACTGGAATTATATAACTGAATTGGTTGATGGAAATAACAATGAAATAGGCAATTTCGAGAGCTGCCTCCTCTCCTATTGAAACAGAATTTCCGTAAATTTCTGAATGCCTTTCTAGACTCGACTAACTGCTATTTATTGACCCATGGGACCCCAGCCTAACTAACTCCTGCTGTAGATCTAACAACCCAGATTCTCTTCCTCATTTACCCTTCATTTGTTCCTTGTGACGCCTCTGATACGTGTGCTTAATTGGAGGTCTATCAGTTTACTGGTCAAATTGAGATACACAACCTTGAGATGGATTGGAATATGATTATAAATCAGCAAAAAACTAACAGAGCTTCATTCATGACGAAGGATACTCATTATCATTGAGATCAGTGCCTTCAAGATTTGGATTTCCAGCATTGACGATCCCCCCAAAGATCTGCAAATTGAAGAATAAAAGAAACACTTCACAAACTTTAAGAAATCAAGAAAATTAAAAAAATCAGGTTTTTATGAGCAGGTCTGTCTTATTAAGAAGAAACAATTTGCAGATGGACAAAATCTATCTACTACGTGGAAGTAAACTCAAGAAAATCATTTTTTGAAGGTGTGAAAATGTACCTCAAGTAACATCTATCTAAAGTGAAATTTAAAAAAAGATTCAAAATACATTATAAGAAGTAATCAGGTACCTGTACACCTAGAGAGCAATAAATGCACATGACACAGAATATGATCCCCAAATATGGCATTAGACTTGGTATTAGAGTAAAAAATGTTGCAACAAAGGCCCGGTAACGTTGAACATGCAACAATAGCCGAATCAATCTTAACATTCTTGCTATAAGAAGATATCGAATCCTGCAGACAAAAAGTGGCTCATTTCCTTTTACAGTGATGAAACATAACCTCCAATGATAAGTAAATTCACAATACAATCTTAGTAAAATAAAAAGGAAACAAAAAACTAAATATCTTTTAAGACATTATTCTATTCGTTAGGAAATTATAGAAGAAAAAAGAAACAAGAAAGATATACTATGATAAAGATTGGCAAATCCAGATTATCTACTTGAATAAAATATAGTTTCTTTATATTCATTTTCTACAGAGGAGAGTAGCAAAACATTGGCAATATGAATGTTCTAATCACACGCACAAGCTTATCCTCACCATTCACCATTGGAAAGAAAAGTCAGGCCATGGGGAGACATGAAAGTCGCTGTTTCTCCAACAACTGCAAAAAAAAAAAAAAACCAAATCACAAACTCAACCAGGTCATTCCATATAAAAGGGAAAGAGAAAGAGAGAAGTCTTTGATTTTTAAACACTGGAAGAAAGGAAAAGGTGCATTCCATAAAAAAAGATCCGACAAATGACAGCGTAATGTTAATCAATTAGTTGAGTAATGTATCAATCTGAATGTAGAGAACTTCTCTAAATGCCTAGATAGAGGTTAACTGGTTCCTGCCAGTAAAGAATAACAAAGCTTTTAATGGTCTCTTAAGTTACATATGAACTCCTGGGCCTTTAACTGATAGAAGCACTCAAATTGAAGAAATTAATTTTTACATAGTATGACCAAGGTAATTTGATATGCCAAGTAAATTGTCAAACACGATTGTCACAAATTGAAGAAATATATAAATGATCTATATGTGGCCTATCTAATAGCTTGAGCTTTTAGATCAAGTAGTTCAACGTGGTAAAGATTTTGAATTCAAATCTCGTTGCCACCCATTCAATGAAATTATGCATGTTCAGGCTTGCTTTGATGGGAAAAAATAAACTTCCTCCTACACGAGAAAAGGCATGTTGATCAGAACATTTAAATGATATATGTGACACTATATAATACCTTAAGTTTTTACATCAAGTGGTACAACAATTAATGTAGGATCAGAGTTATACAAAAAAGACATAGCTTCAAGTCTTGCTGTCACCCATATATTAAAACTTGTCATGTTAACGACTTTGATGTGAAAAATGAACCCGGCTTACACGTGTTAGAAGGGGTGTTGAAAACAAGATTTAAATAAATATATGTGACTTATCTATAGTAACTAAACTTAGAATAACTTTCTTAATTTATGTTTTATATCCTGCAAGCAATATGGTGCTTTCTTGCCTTTTTAGTGTTACCTCATTATCATCTTCCATAAGACTTTCATCAAACAATAATAAGATAATTAGAAAATAACTCACACAATAGTAGCAATTTTTTCCTCAAATGGTTGGTCAACTTAGTTGAGGACAACAGATATCCAATGGAGGATATGATCTTTTTGTTTTGGACATAGACCTTAGTGATTCACAGTTGATTAAAATGGAAAAATTCCCTGAACATAACTCCTCTATGACTTTTTTTTTTTCCGAAAGCAAGATCTATGACTTAAAAACGAACAACAAAATACGAAATTAGTGCAGTCAGGCGTTTCAATAAGCTATTACATGTTAAATTATAGTTGTAAGGCAGACTAGAGATAAGAGAGTTGGAATTGAACTACTGATGGCACTTACCTATTACCCAGGTGATTATAAAGTCAAAGCGATTTTGACCATCTCTCCAATAGTTCTCAAATCCATAAGCATAGACCTTTAATGCCATCTCCACTACGTATAGCCATCCTGTGAGAAAATGCAATTTATTCACTCCCAATACAAGCTAAAATTACAGTTGTTTCCAGATCATAAGTTTTTTCACATAGGATATTAGTTTAACAGAAATGAAGTTTTTTAACCAACTGACTTGGGATGGAACTCATCCAGATGTGTAAATCCCATTCTGATTTCTATTTAAGCACTACAAAAACCTAACATCTTTTCTTCATTATTCAAGTCAAGACAAAAAGCAAAAAAAGTGTGAAAACAGTATTGAAAACATTTCTGCCAGTCTTACTACTGCTTCTTGATCTACATGGATAATTTGAGGTTCAATCATACTCTAGTATCCAATGATGAATTTGATGCCTCATAAGATCCAAGATTTGTAGAGCTCTTACCAAACACAAATTCCACTTTCTGCCAAGCCTCTTGAGCAGAATTGTTCTGTATATCAAGCTGAAAAACACAATGAACGCAATATATCATTAGATATCCAGTGGCAGTGTACATGACTAGATGATGTTTATCGAGCTTATCTAAAAGCTAATACGGAGGGGACAAATTTATTTATTTAAACTACGTGCAAAATTTTCAAAAATGGGTAGGTGAGACATTATTCAGGAGCTTTGCGTACTCTAGTGTTATGGTGAACCATATCATCTAAAGTTTTAAGTAGTAAGAGAGCAACAATATTATTTATTTATTTAAACTTCGTCTTCAACAAATGGTTTCTTGACTAGTTCATTGGCATTCAACACGTATCTTCTTTTCCTTCATTTATTCTTGGACTGTGTGTCTGTTCAGCTGTTGAGAAGGAGGGAGTGCAGTAGTTAAAGGAACAGTATAGGGAGAGACAACAACATCTTCTGAAGAATTATGCCAGATAAGATCAGTCAGATTCACAAGTAGAAGCCCTGTTAATCCTGATACAAATAGGATCTAAAACTACACGACATTTATAGAATAGTGAATTTATGTTAAAAGAAATTGTTAAATCTAACCAGATATAATTAGGTTTCTTTTGATTTTAAAACACTTGACTGAAAATCATACCGTTGTTTCAATAATGACTGCAACAAAATTCAGGACAAGGATGAACACTATTATGTATCCAAATTTCGGACTTCTAACAAAGTCTTTCAGCCTTTTAGATGCGGGTGAACGGTAAAATGCAAGGCTTTCAAAAACAGGTACCTGCAAAACAAGCATGGTGTGTTGGAAAGCAGATCAAAAGCCTTCATTTTTATTTAATACTATAAGTTGCAAGAATGTCATTTAAGCCTCAGTTCAATGGAAAGTGGACTTACTGAATCCTCCTTTTGAAACCTTAGTGCAATGGCATTGCAAAGGTCAGCAAATTCATCCAAATTAATCTGCAAGTAAATAAAAATCGCCAAATAGCAAAGACACCATTAGAAAAAAGAATCATCAACTTCTTAATATGAAAGATTATATTTGTCAAAAAGAAACTGATATACTAAACCAGAGTGAAGAACCATATTTCGTAATTATGTTTAAATATAGAAACAATATCATATTTACATTCAGAAGGTATTGAGGCATATATAAATCTAAAATCAAATAATACAAAAGAAAGTTGCAAAACTTGAATAGACAAATTCAAAACCATACTACTTAAGAGTTAGATAGTACTTTTAGGGCCAGAGAATAAACTCTCACCAACATAATCAATAAGGAATGCCTACCATAAAATAATTGACACTTACAAAAAGGTACAAAGAGCAAAGATGTGATTAGAGCAAATAGTTCACAACGTCTTCGAAGTTCTTATGGCAGTAAAGTTACAAGCTCATAGTTTCTGATGTAGAATCAATAGAGAATTAATTATCAAACTACAAGAACAATTGAAGAGAGAAGCAGGGGCAGCCCGAAGAAGAATAAGAAGAATAAGAGAGATGGGGGAATGGGAGAAAGCTCGCAATAAGCCACCAATAATTTATTCAATCATCAAAACTGTTTAATTTAACGACAAAACAAGTTTAAATAGTAAAATAAACCCTAACGAGAACGGGCTTGGGCCAAACCCTATTATAAAAGCCCAATTACATAAATAATAGTCCAAAGTGTAAATAAGGTCCAACTAAAATAAATAGAATAGATGTCCGCATCAACTCTCCCGGGGTGGGAAGGAAAACTCGACCCTGTCGAGTGGATAGATCAGGAGAAGCTGTGGTCATTCTCCCAACCATAAGCTGAGTGGTTGGGCAAGCTTCTTTCGGCGTCTATAGAAATGTGTCAATGGAGGCCTGAACCTGGTGTCCTCACCAACTCCCCCTGAGTGGATGGGAGGTGATCTGGGCCATGAGAGATCCTGCTGACTCCGATAAAGCTCCAACAACTCTGGGTCAAGTTGCTGTAGTGTCTCTCTGGAGATCCATGTACAGTCGGAATCAGGTCGATCAATCCAACGCACAAGGAAGCGCTGAACATCTCCATCATTGGTCAATACAGTCTGTTCATCCAAAATGGCATCAATTTTATCTTTGTGTGCTGTAAGGGAAGGTATGGGGTTATGAGTGGCGACAGAAGCAGGGTCAAGGTCCACAGATGGAGGTAGAAGAGGATCATCAGAGGGATTAAAATGGCCTTTATAAGTAACTAAATCCTCAACATTGAAAGTAGAGTGGTATCCAAGGTGTGGTGGGAGGTCAACAACATATGCATTTGGACCAATTTGCTTTAAAATTTTAAAAGGACCAGCACTACGGGCTTGCAATTTGGAGGCGGGTCCAGATAGACGCCGCTCTGGCCTAATTCGGACCATAACGTAATCCCCAATTTTAAACTCAATATGTCGTTTATGCAAATCAGCTCGGAGTTTATATGATGCATTACTGGCTTCAAGTTGTTTATTGATCTCAATATGCAATTCATGAAGATGTTGTGCAAAGGACTCGGCTGACACAGAGACTCTAGCGTGTGGGGACATTGGAATGAGATCTAAAGGCTTCCTAGGCTTATACCCATGGACAACTTCAAATGGACTCGTACCTAATGATCGATTTACGGAACTGTTATATGCTATTTGAGCTGTAGGAAGAATCAAATCCCAATTTCTAAGATTTTCCTTGACCAGACATCGTAGCAAATTCCCAAGACTACGGTTAACTACTTCCGTTTGACCATCCGTCTGCGGGTGGTAAGCCGTAGAAAATTTTAGTTTAGTACCAACCTTATGCCACAAGGTTCTCCAAAAATGGCTAGTGAAACGAACATCCCTATCGGACACAATGGTTTTAGGAAGCCCATACAATTTGACAATTTCATTAAAGTACAACGTGGCAACCTTGGACGCATCTGAGGTCTTGCTACAAGGGATAAAATGAGCCATTTTTGAGAAACGATCAACTACCACGAAAATAGAATCATGTTTCTTCGGGGTGCGTGGAAGTCCTAACACAAAATCCATACTAACATCTTGCCAAGGACAATTGGGAACGGGAAGAGGTGTGTAAAGGCCCGTGTTTTGCCTCTTCTGTTTGGCCAACTGACAAGTGTTACATGTACTAACAATCTTAGCCGCATCTTTCTTCAAGCTAGGCCAATAGAATTGGCGTTCAACCTCTTCAATGGTCTTATCACGCCCAAAGTGACCGGCTAGCCCTCCCGCGTGAATTTCCCACACTATGAAATCCCGCACCGAAGATCGAGGAATGCACAACCTATTGACTCGAAAAAGGTAACCGTCCTCAAGTCGGAAGCCATCCGCTGTATCTAGTCGTCCACCTTGCAAATCAAGGAAGATATCCTTAAAATCAGGATATGCTTCGTAATCCTCCTTAAGCCTTTCAAAACCTATAATCTTGACGCTCATGATCGACAAAAGGGAGACACGACGACTTAAAGCATCAGCTGCTTTGTTCTCCGTGCCCTTCTTGTGTTTCAAAACAAAAGAATAGGCCTGCAAGAACTCAACCCAGCGACCATGCCTAGAGCTCAACCTTTTCTGGGAGTTGAGGTAACGAAGGGCCTCGTGGTCCGAATAAAGAACAAACTCGTGGGGTAGCAAATAATTGCGCCAATAGCGCAATGCCTAGACAACTGCATACAGTTCCTTATCATAAGTTGAGTAGCGTTGTTTCGCATCATTTAACTTCTCACTGAAATAGGCAACAGGGTGACGATCTTGAGTCAACACTCCTCCTATTCCTACTCCCGAAGCATCACACTCAACCTCAAAAACTTTGGAAAAATCGGGAAGACGCATGACAGGAGCCTCTGTCATTCGCTTCTTGACTAATTTAAAAGCTTTAGTCGCCTCTTGTGTCCAATGAAACTCTCCTCGCTTCATACATTCCGTTATAGGAGCCATGATAGTGCTAAACCCTTTGATAAAGCGACGGTAAAATGTAGCAAGGCCGTGAAAGCTCCTGATGTCGTGTATAGTCTTAGGTTCCGGCCAATCAACAATCGCCTGAATCTTATCAGGATCAGCAGACACCCCTGTCGAGGAGACAATGAATCCTAGGAAAATGACTCTATCGGTGAAGAAAGAGCATCTCGGCGTGAGCAAACAATTTTGTTGCACGAAGGGTAGAACAAACTTGTGTGAGATGGTCTCGATGTTGTTCCTTAGTCTTACTATAGATGAGAATGTCATCAAAGTAGACAACGAGAAACTTACCCATGAAAGGTCGAATAGTTTGTGTCATTGCCCGCATAAAAGTACTCGGGGCGTTAGTTAGCCCAAAAGGCATGACCAGCCATTCATAAAGACCATCTTTTGTCTTGAACGCAGTCTTCCACTCATCACCCTGGCGGATCCGAATCTGGTGATATCCACTCTTCAAATCAATCTTAGAAAATATCGTAGCACCAACCATCATATCTAACAAGTCATCAAGCCTGGGAATGGGAAAGCGATACTTCACCGTGATCCTATTGATGGCACGACTATCTACACACATCCTCCACGAGCCGTCTTTCTTAGGAGTCAGTAGGGCGGGAACTGCACAAGGACTTAAACTCTCACGAATGAAACCCTTGTGAAGGAGCTCACCGACCTGCCTCTGAAGTTCAGCATGTTCCGTAGGATTCATTCTATAATGAGGTAAGTTTGGGAGAACCGCTCCCGGGACCAAATCGATGGCATGTTGAATATCCCGTAGAGGAGGTAATTGGTCAGGTAAGTCCTCAGGGAAGACATCCTGAAACTCGTGAAGCAACGACTGGACTTCAACGGGGGCTGCTGCTGGGGGGATCACTGGAACCTCCATGACAACCACGGCAAATACAATAGAGTCGCCTGCAAGCGCGTGCTCAAATTCTGTGGGGCTAATGATATGCAGTCCTTTTCGCTCTACACTTTTCTTCGTATCTAGTGGGCTAACGGGTTTCGGGGGTAGCGGGTTAAGATAGATCTTCTTTCCATTAAACACGAAGGAGCAAGAATTTGATCGACCATAGATGGTTACGTCCAAGTCGAACAACCACGGTCGCCCCAGGATGATGTGCCCGACATCCATAGAAATAACGTCGCACCATATATGATCTTTATACTCGAGGAACTGAATAGGGACTAGACAACGCTCTTTGACAGCTATAGAGGACGTATCAACCCAAGAGACACTATAAGGCTGAGGGTGAGGAACTGGTTTCAATCCAAGACGGGATACAGTAGCCACTGAGACCGCATTAATGCAGCTACCACTATCCACAATAACCTTACAGCCCTTACTATTGATCTTGATGAAAGTATGGAAAATGGCATGACGACGCCAATCATCGACATCCTTAGGTTGGGTAAGAGTACAGCGCACAACACCGACTCTAGGCATGTGTGAGGGAAGGGAACTAGTCTGAATACAACCCAAGAAGGTATCTTCACCGTCAACTAAGTCATCAAATTCTTCCATTTTAGGTTCATAAACTTGGTCCTCTAATGGCTCGTCTACAATATCTTCACGTTCTTCGATAACTAGGGCTCGACTAGGACACCTAGAAGAAATGTGACCAAAACCTTTACAGTTGAAGCATTGCAAACGGGAGGACGCCCGTGAAACTTCAGGACTTTTACCTTTACTATCCGATACAGGGGTAGCAGTAGAAGGGGGAGGCCCTAGAATAGACTTGGGGGACGGAGTGGCCGCAGAAGAGACTGCGGTGCGGGTGTCGCTACGAGTCCTATACGGCATCCTAGTCACTAACTCGTAGTCTCGAACGAAGGAGTAGGCGTGGTCAAGGGTAGTGACGCCCCGAAGGACAAGTTCGCGCCTAAGATCATCTCTTAAGCCTTGCCGAAACCTACTCAAGGTCATGACCTCATCCTCAACGACCTGACATCTCATTCGAAACTCGTCAAACTGAGCGACGTACTCGGTCACAGGTCGACTACCTTGCGTAAGTGTATTCCATTGATCCAACAAGTTCCCCCTATAAGATTGGGGCAAGTACTTATCTTGAAGGCGACGCTTCATTTCCTCCCAACTCCCAACAGGAGGAGCACGACGTCTCTCAAGGAGGTCCTCAACACTTTCCCAAAATAGTTGAGCAGTCCCAATTAATTTCAGACTGGCAAATTGAACTCTCCGATCTTCCGGAACCCCATACCAGGCGAAAAAGCGATCCATATCCCGAGTCCATTGAGTAAATACGCTAGGGTCCAGGCAACCATCAAATGTAGGGGCATCCAACTTGATACTTCTAAAGAAACGCTCCTCGTGGCGAGGGGGAGACTGAGTGTCCTGACGGCGACGTTCCCACTCTCGTTCACGAACCGGATTTCCATTCCCACGATCATGTCGAACATGGTGCCGACCACCTTGTGGACGACGCCGAGGTCTATTATTAGGTGCTTCTGAGTTTTCAGCTTCAGTCGAGTATGGATTGTGCTCAAAAGTGTTCAACCTAGCAGCAAGGGTCCTATTCTCTTCACGAGTAGTAGCCAACTCAGCTTGGACAGTCACGAGCTGAGCATGAAGTTGTTGTTGCCCAGTGGCAAGTTGGGCTAATTGTCGGGTGAGTGCCTCAATTTGGGGAGGGTCCATGGCAAAGGTACTGGAACTAGGGGTAGTAATGCGACCACTACGCAAATGCATACACACAACACTAGCTAGATGAAATGCAATAGTGAGATCAATAAACGAACCACCGAAATTAGCAATTGAATTGTTTTTTTTTTTTTTTTTTTATTATATTTTTTTATTTTTTATTTTGTTTTTGTATTTGTTTAAAGTAAATTTGGGGATACGTAAATCCGAACGTGACAAGCTAATAATGTTGATGCGAATAAAATTAAAGCAATTGACACAAATGGCTAATCAAAATTCCTAATCACATGGGCGTAAACATGGAGCAGAATGGTTTAAGTATAATAAGAAAAGGCCAAAGATATGTTAGTAGTTGAGCAAAATTCCGATCAAGTGGGGTGTAAGGTTAAAACTATCAAGTTATAGCAACACAAAGAATAAAACGATGCAATTTTAGAATGAAACAGAAGTCTAAACCAATGACAAATAGAGGTCAAGAACTCCCTGCAGTTTGGTTGCTTGAATTGTGACGCGCGATCCCCAGTGATGCCTGTGTCTTTTCCCTCATGTCAAACACTTCCAATTCCTCACAAGACTCAAAAGAGTCAAACACTGCTCCAATCACAATTTTCAAACTGGTACGGCTATGGTGGTAAAGCTTTCGTCCTTTGAAGTAGCTATGTCAAATCAACCGGAAGATACCTGCAAAATAATATAAAATACAATTCCCTTTTTTTTTTTTTTTTTTTTTTTTTTTTTTTTTCTTTTTTTTTCCTTCCTGTTCTTTCTCTTTTTTCACTTTTTTTTTTTTTTTTTTCACTTACACTTTTCTGTTTTTTTTTTTTTTTTTTTCACCTTCTTTTCTTTTCTTTTCTGCTCTTTTTGTTTTTTTCGACTACTAACTGAGTATATGTATCATGACTTCCAGAAAACCCTTGAAACAGAAGAACAAAACGAATCTAAGAGGTTGGTGACAACTAGAGTAACCGACCGATTCCTCTGACATCGATTTCGCGTCGACGACTGAGGAAGTGGCTGGGGGCGAAACTGTTTAGTGCAGCCATGGTGTATGATATGGGCGTAGGTGAAGACTGACCAAACGATTAAAATTCTTGAGTCTGCTGAATGAACAGTGATCGGCGGTTGAAGTGGGATTGTGGGAAGATGACTCTGCTACGACCAAGTCTAGAGTATTTTGGGTTGGGCCTGTGATTACTGGGTTTGTATTTAGAGTTTGTGTATAATATGTGGGTTAATAGATGTGTTTACCAGAAATATATGGTGGGGTTATAGTTGGTGGGCGGATGTTGTATTTGACATGGTGAAGATGGTGAGAGTTGCAGCCGATTGGATGGTGTGGTGTGTGTGGACTGATTGTGTAGAAGTCTTTCCCAACCTCGCTCTGATACCAATTTGATGTAGAATCAATAGAGAATTAATTATCAAACTACAAGAACAATTGAAGAGAGAAGCAGGGGCAGCCCGAAGAAGAATAAGAAGAATAAGAGAGATGGGGGAATGGGAGAAAGCTCGCAATAAGCCACCAATAATTTATTCAATCATCAAAACTGTTTAATTTAACGACAAAACAAGTTTAAATAGTAAAATAAACCCTAACGAGAACGGGCTTGAGCCAAACCCTATTATAAAAGCCCAATTACATAAATAATAGTCCAAAGTGTAAATAAGGTCCAACTAAAATAAATAGAATAGATGTCCGCATCAGTTTCACTAGATCCAAATAATGAAAATTCAGAACTTTGCCATCAATAATGGTGGTGAACATTTGAAATTCACTTATCCTTGAAAAGCCAGTGGTTGGAATTTGAAAATGAATATTTTTCATGAAAATCTAAAATTTCAAGACTGTAATTTAAAGGGAAAATTGCAGCGGATGTCCCCAAACTATGGGTGTCGTAGCAAGTTGGTCACCAACCTTTCAATTTATAGCACCCTAATCCCAGTGGACAGCATTCATCCATGTTACCATTGAAAAGTCAATTTTTTTGTTAAAGAGAAAATATACCTTTATTCTCAATTAAAAATCAAAATAAATAAAAATTAAAGAGCAATATAAGGCAAAGAAAAGATGGGTAGGGGGCTGGGCTGCAGGAGGGTTTACAGGGGAAAGGGATCCATTGGGGGACTACTGCGGGGGGGGGGGGGGGGGGTTTGCAAAGGTGAGGAGGTAGGTTGGAGAGCTGAAGGGGCGCGGGTTGCAGGTGTGGAAAGCCAAGGCTGGGAAAACTTAAGGTGGGGAAACCTTGGGTGATCTGGATTCTGTTATTTCCATATATGCTTTCTGCTTATTTATGTTATTAATCATTGTAACTCTTTCTTTCTTGGGTGACAAAAAGACAAAGGGATGGTCTTGTATTCCATGGTTCAAGTACTTTTGACCACCGAATTCACTACCCCCTCTTCCCTTTTCTTAGCTGCATTCTGGGACTGTGAGAGATGTAAAACAACCGAAAGTCGGGTGAAAAATAATTAAACATCCACAATAAAAAAAACTCTTGAATGAGAGAAGAAAAGTTGTAGGAATAATTCTCATTCATCCTTAATTGATACAAGGCAATTTCTATATATACAATAGAGAAGAACCGTAAAAGGAAAGAAAGAAAGAAAAATATTTAAAAGCTAACTTCTAAGGAAACTCAATCACCAATATCTCCTAGAATATGGTAGAGTAGATTGGGCAAATTTGGAAACTTTCCAACACTCCCCCTCAAGCTGGTTTAAAGATGTCTTCCATAGCCAGCTTGCTGATTAAGTTTTCAAACTGTTTCTTTGGCAAACTCTTTGTAAGTATGTCTGCTACTTGCTTGACTGAAGAAATATAGGGCATACAAATTACCCCACCATCTATTTTCTCCTTGATAAAATGTTTGTCCACCTCCACGTGTTTTGTTCTGTCATGATGAACTGGATTGTGGGCAATAGCTATTGCAGCCTTATTATCACAATACAGTTTCATTGGTAATGAATTAGTAACTTTCAATTCTTCTAGCAATCCTTTAATCCATAATGCTTCACAAATTCCATGAGCAATTGCCCTAAACTCAGCCTCTGCACTACTCCTTGCTACCACATTTTGTTTTTTGCTACGCCATGTTACTAAATTTCCTCCAACAAATGTACAATAACCAAAAGTCGATCTTCTATCAGTTACACTTCCAGCCCAATCTGCATCAGTGTATATTTCAACTTGTAAGTTTCCATGACCTCCAAACAATAAGCCTTTACCTGGAGTCCCCTTTAGGTACCTCAAGATTCTGTAAACAATATCGAAATGTTCAGGTCTTGGTGAGTGCATGAACTGGCTTGCCACAATTGTTGCAAAAGCTATGTCAGGCCGTGTGTGAGAGAGATATAGGAGTTTTCCTACCAATCTTTGATATTGTTCTCTATTGATTACTTCTTCGGGTTTAGCTGGTTGGAGTCTTAGATTCGGCTCTATAGGTGTCTCTGCAGCTTTACACCCTAATAAACCCGTTTCTCCAAGTAAATCAAGAACATATTTTCGTTGGGAAACAAATATACCTTTTTTTGACCTTGCAAACTCCATACCAAGAAAATATTTCAAGTTACCTAAGTCTTTAATTACAAACTCCTTAGCAAGGATCTTCTTTAATTTCTCAATTTCATAACTATCATCTCCTGTCACAATAATATCATCAACATAGACAATAAGTATAGTTACCTTATCTCCGCCAGTGTGTCTATAGAACATAGTGTGGTCAGCTTGACCTTGCTTGTAGCTGTGACTCTTTATCACGCTCCCAAAGCGTTCAAACCAAGCTCTAGGAGATTGCTTGAGTCCATACAAAGACTTCCTCAACCTGCACACATTTCCCTTGCCTCCTTTGTCTTCAAATCCTGGTGGTAGGTCCATAAAAACTTCCTCCTCTAGGTCTCCATTTAAGAAGGCATTCTTCACATCTAATTGATACAAGGGCCAGTTGGAATGGACTGCTAGAGAGAGTAACACACGGATTGAATTCATCTTGGCTACAGGAGCAAAAGTTTCCTGGTAGTCGATTCCATATGTTTGAGTGAACCCCTTTGCCACAAGCCTTGCTTTGTACCTTTCCACACTACCATCAGCTTTGCATTTGACTGTAAACAACCATTTACAGCCCACAGTCTTCTTACCCTTTGGTAGATTACCAATTTCCCAAGTACCATTAGCAATTAGTGCATTCATCTCTTCTTGAACAGCCAATCTCCACTTCGGATGATCCAGCGCTTCCTGAATGGTTCTTGGAATAAACAAATGAGAAATATTGGAGGTGAATGCCTTATGAGTATTAGATAGTCTATGATAGGATAGATATTTTGCAATAGGATGTGTGGTACAAGTTCTAACTCCTTTCCTAAGGGCTATAGGTAAATCTAGATCAACAGAATTGTCAACAAAAGAAGTAGGAGGGGAAAAGTTACCTGGTGTTTTGGATGGACCAACTTGTAGAGGTGGTGATGAGTGGCTTTGCCCCGGATTGGAAGACGGGTTTCTATTATTTTGATGATATCTTCTTCTAGTATAAACACGGAGTTCAGATGAGGTAATATCTGGTAGTATTTCTCCCCCTGATTGTGAATCACTTGTGCCTTCTATAGATGGACTCAGATTTCCATTACTTTCACTAGACAAATTTTCTTTGTCAATGTCAGGGAAAACAACATTCGGAAGAAGATTAAAATTAGAAGTTTGCCAGAACTCATCTTCACTTTTCTCTCTCTCCCCCTGAAGATAGTTATGGCTAAAGTAAGGCTGTTTTTCAAGGAAAGAAACATCCATACTGATGTGAATTTTTTTTGTAATAGGGTTAAAACATTTGTACCCTCTCTGATTAGGAGCATATCCAAGGAAAACACATTTTTCTGCCCTAGGATCAAGCTTGGACCGAAGATGGGTAGGTATATGAACAAAAACAGTACACCCAAAAACCTTTAGTTGTAAATCCGATGCTATACGACAAGTGGGGAAAAACTCTTTTAGACAAGCTAATGGAGTAATGTATTTTACAATACGAGTAGACATTCTATTAATAAGATAGCAGACAGTCAAAATGGCATCACCCCATAAATATTTAGGAACATGCATAGAAAACATTAGGGCTCGTGCAACCTCTAATAAATGACGATTTTTTTCTCTCGGCAATACCATTTTGTTGTGGGGTGTCACGACAAGTAGACTGGTGTTGAATACCTTTTGCTGACAAAAAAGTTCCCAAACATTTGTTAAAATATTCAGTGCCATTATCAGTTCGAAAGATACTGATTTTCTATCATGTTATAAAAATTTTTGAATATGTTTTCAACGTCAGATTTATCACTTATCAGATACACCCAACACAATCGAGTATGATCGTCAATAAATGTCACAAACCATTTTTTTCCGGATGCAGTAATGATTTTTGAGGGACCCCAAACATCACTATGAATTAAATAAAAGGGTTTTGAAGCATGATAACCTATCGGTCGATAAGTGTTTCGATGACTCTTGGCTAAATGGCAGGTATCACAATGAAGAGAATTGCAATCAACATTTTTAAATAAGTTAGGGAACAAGTATTTTAAATAGAGAAAATTAGGATGTCCTAGTCTAAGATGCCAAAGCATAATTTGTTCACGCACAGGAGTTGAACTATTACCACTACTACTTAGCCCCTGAACTTGTTCATTGTTGAATAGGGTCTCATCAAAATAATAGAGTCCGTCAATCATCCTAGCATTGCCAATCATCTTCCCCGAGAGTTGGTCCTGAAATTCACAATGAGAATCAAAGAATATGACACGACAATTAGAATCACGTGATAGTTTACTAACAGATAGCAAATTACAAGCAAGGTTAGGAACATGAAGGACGGACTTTAGTTCAATTTTCTCAGAGAGTTGGACAGAACTTGTTCCTGCAATGGATGAGAAACTTCCATCTGCAATTCTAACCTTTTTATTACCTGGACAAGGGTAATAAGATTGAAAAAATTGTGACGTACTAGTCATATGGTCGGAAGCACCAAAATCAATAATCCATGGTGCAAGAGTTAAACCACATGAGTATGTACTAGGGAGATCGCCTGTTTGAGCCAAAGACCCAATAGGAAGACTGCATGTGGGAGTGAATTTCAGCAATTGAAGAAGGTGATCCACCTGCTCAGTACTTGGGAAATTAGCTTCTGCTTCAGTAGCTTCTATGTTATTTTTCCACTCATTTATCATAGATCCAAATGTCGCATATGAATTCACAGGTGGGTCCAAGGGTTCTCGATTCAAATTAAGCTCCGCCAAATTATCATTATTAATTTCAGTAGACATGATGAAATAATTAATAACACCCGAAAATAGGCTTAAAAAACAACTACTGCCACTTAGAAATCAAATCCAGACTAGGTGACCCCAGACAATTAAACCGGCCCAAGAACATATTCGCCCACTACAGTAAAAGCCCATTTTGAAGGACCAAATCAATTACACAGACTCATCGAGAGAGCTGTCGAGGAGATGAATCTGAATCTGAAGACGCGCCCACAAAATTTCACGTCACCGACAGAACAGTCTCTGCAGATCGACGACCAGTAACACAGAACCCGACTCTGATGTAGTTGGAATATTGCTGCAATATGCCACGGCGAGCTCTAAACCCACAAAGGACACCGCAACTGAACAAAGAAGAAAGGAACGACACCGGTAGACTACACGAGACCCCGAAAGCTTCTGATTTCGACTTCAAGGAACTGGAGCTCGACTACAAGAACCGGCAACCAATTTCATACACAACAATCGGCCGATTATGAGGCACCCGTCACAGACAGTGCCGGAAAGGCATAAAGCGGACACAGGTTCGAAATTATTTCAAGGCTCCGATACCATCTTGAATGAGAGAAGAAAAGTTGTAGGAATAATTCTCATTCATCCTTAATTGATACAAGGCAATTTCTATATATATAACAGAGAAGAACCGTAAAAGGAAAGAAAGAAATAAAAATATTTAAAAGCTAACTTCTAAGGTAACTCAATCACCAATATCTCCTAGAATATGGTAGAGTAGATTGGGCAAATTTGGAAACTTTCCAACAAAAACTAAGAATACAAATACAAATATATCTTTGTTTGGATCTATGTGAATTCATTTGTACAGAAATCTAAAGAAGATGGCAAAGGAAACAAGTCTCAACAGCATCAATCAAGGACATAAAAATATGAAGAAGCTACCTTGAAGTCGTGGCTGTCATCCAACTCATGAAATATTAATTCAAAATCATCTCTGGATATCTTTGGTAATGTCCTAAATACATTGCAAACAAAATATGCTTCAACGTCCACAAGATATATGCCAGAAAAGAATACTGAATGACAAACAAAAATAAAATTATTTGTCTACCAGAGCAGAACAGAATTTCTACTTGTTTAACAAGCAGAATATTTGCATAGGTTAGCCACTTATTGAAAGTACCGCCTTCTCCATCTAGACGTTCATCCTACCCAAGAAGGAAGTTTTGATATATTACAAATTAAGAACAGCTAATGTTGTTAGTCCACCTATTATTTATTGAAATCTGTTTGAAGATGTTTCTTACGAACACAAATACAACTAATAGGGACAAAGAACCCAACCATTGTACTCACTATTATTACGCCCCCCTTCTAGCTTTGCTCATTCTCAATGAGTTTTTTTTGTTTTTTATGTCAATTTGATTCGAAGTGCCTCCTCAATGAGGTAGGTTTTCTATTATATAGACATAGTAAGGTACATGAAAAGAAAGGAAATATACACAATGATATTTACCCACTATACATAGAAACCAGATCAGCCATATTCTCTCTATATATAGAAACTACATCAGCCATATTCTCTATACATGAAAATTCAATCAGCACAATATTTGAGAAATAATACTGCCATATTGACATCCCCCTCAAATTGATGCAGGAGCATCAATTTGTCTAGTAAGAAATGATGGCATATTGACACCCCCCTTAATATGCTTGGTACGCTCATAGAATACAGGATTAGTAGTAATATGAATTGCACTCATATTATCAACATGTAATGGCGTGAGATCAAGCTGAGAGAAACCAAGTTTGTCAAGTATACCACGAAGCCATAGAATCTCAGGCTTGGGACATTGCACGGTATTCTGATTCAGTAGAAGACTTGGAGACTCGATCCTATTTCTTACTCTTCCAAGAAATCAAAGCAGTGCCCTGAAACATACACCAACCAGTAGTAGACCTGCGAGCATTCGCACAACCAGCATAGTCGGCATTACCATAAGCTGAAAGAACTATGGAAGACTGAGTATGATACAACAGACCACGAGAAGGAGTTCCTTTCACATAGCAAATCAGTCTCTTAACCGCAGCCAAGCAAAGACGAGTAGGAGCCTAAAGGAACTGGTTGATTTGCTAAACTGCAAAAGATAAGTCGGAGCGCGTAGTAGTTAAGTATACAAGACTCCCAACTAATGTCCGATATAGAGAAGGATCAGGAAGAAGCACCCCATCCTCCTTACATAGCTTGGCATTTACCGCTATAAGAGAGTCGCTGGTAGAGCTATCAATAAGTCCAGATGCCACAAGATCAATGGCATATTTATGCTGATTAACAAAAAGACCACCAAGGCTGAATCTCGGGGCCCAAGAAATACATGAAACGACCAAGATCTTTCATGCTGAAAGAAGCCTGTAAATGAGCTTTTAAGCTAGCAATCAATTCAGTGTCTAATTACAATATCATCCATATACACCAAAAGCACGACAATGTCTGCACAAGTCTTGCGTAGAAATATGAAAGCATCATAGTTGCTCTTAGTGAAAGAATACTATTGTAGAGTAGAGCGAAACTTATCATACAACGCCAGAGGTGCTTACTTCAATCCATACAAAGACTTCCGAAGCTTGCACACAACTAATGAAGAGGATAGAAAACCAAGAGGAGGCTTCATGTAGGTAGCTTCCTTGAGATCACCATGAAGAAAATCACTATTTACATTCATCTGATATAAAGACCAAGTCTGAGAGACAGCAATTGCTGGAACAGTTCGAACTGTGATCATCTTGGCAACTGGTGCAAAGGTCTTCTCATAATTCACACCATACTCTTGATGATTCCCAAGAGCAACTAAGTAAGCTTTGTAGCGTTCTAAATTGCCATCAGACATAACTTTGATTGCATAAACCCACTTGCACCCAAGTGGTGTCATAGAGGAAGGACAATCCACAAGATCCCACGTATGATTATCCTCTAGTGCCTGAAGTTCTTCCTACATAGCTTGCTGCTAACACTTATGCTTGGCCATTTTCCGTTTGAATCAGGGACGAACCAGTATATGGACGAACATTACTAAGGTTCGTGGCTGAATTAGTCATGTGATTTGAAGCACCAAAGTTCAAGAACCAAGGACGTGAGGATTGGTATTTACCTTGCAGTCCAAGTGTAGAAAAAGCAGATAAAATCATTTGTTGGACCATTTCAGGTGTTAAAAAAAAGGGCTGGACAAGGGTACCCTGAGGCATCACAGTGGCTAAGCAGACGGGTCAGCAATAGATGAGAGGCTAGAATCAACAGTTGGAACACTAACAGCTTGCAGAGCTCGTGAAACAGGTCTTAGAGGTCGAATAGGGCATTCTTTGATGATATGTCCGTCTTTCTTAAAGTACTTGCAAGATTTATTGGGACATTGAGGGGCAATGTGCCCGAACTGTTTGCAAGAATAGCATTGTGTCTTGCTAAAATCACAAATGCGAGGTTTCCCATGGGCAACATAGGCTATGCTCACAGGAGGAGAACCAGCATCTTGCATGCTGGTTTGAGTGGCCAAGTGCTGCTCCTTGTGAAGAAGTTCTCCAAAACAAACGTCCAAGGAAGGAAGAGGGGTACGGTTCAGTAAAGAGAAGCGAACAACTTCATATTCAGGCCGTAATGTCATCAAGAATTGACAATGCTTTCTGTTGAGAAGAACAGTCTGAAGAGCAGCATGTGCGTCAGTTGGGATATCAACCAAAAAAATTTATGAATAATCAGCCCAAATACTCATGAATTGGGAGTAATAATCTTGAATGGACAACGATCCTTGAGGCAGATGAGAGATATCTAACTTCAATTGAAAGCTGCGAGCAAAGTTATCTTGGTAATAGACGCTGTGGAGGTACTGCCACATCTCTTTGGCAGTCTTGGAGGATCAAAGATGAAGAAGAATGTGAGGTTTCACAGAGCCAAGAATCCAAGAGCGAATTTGGGCATCTTGGACAGCCCAAGTCTTACTCGAAAAGTCCAGCGATCCTTTCTCCTTCACAATAGTAGCAGCAGCATTCTCAGAGGGCTGCAGAGCTAGAAAACCATCAATATGATGCCATAAATCCTTACCGCAAAGGTAAGTCTCGAACTGAAATTCCTAGGTGGTGTAGTTCTTGCCTGTGAACTGGACACACTGAGTATCAACTCTATCCATGGGAGACAAGAACAACTAAGAAAGTCTGAGAGGACGAGAGGCTATGAAGGACGAACTCAAAAAAGAATAGAGAACTCAGACTGAGGAAAAACTAGGAGGCTCTGATACCATGTCAATTTGATTCGAAGTGCCTCCTCAATGAGGTAGGTTTTCTATTATATAGACATATTTAGGTACAAGAAAAGAAAGAAAATATACACAACCATATTTACCCGCTATACATAGAAACCAGATCAGCCATATTCTCTCTATACATAGAAACTAGATCAGCCATATTCTCTATACATGGAAATTCAATCAGCACAATATTTGAGAAATAATACTGCCCTATTGACATTTTATACATAGCTGAATGAACAAGTTGTCGAATTGAAATCTTTTCGTTAATCATGAATGCGAGCAATTACCAACATTAGAAACTCATACAAATATGGTTAGAAATATTTATGTTTATCCCTAATCAAGAAAGAAATCTACAAGTTAAGCGAAATAATATTCAGTCATTGCACGGGGGACATGGAAAAGAGAATTCCACCTGTATTTGTTCAGTTCTTCGAACAGAAGAATACACTGTTCCTTGTTGAGATAATTAAGATTCTGTCAATTACAAGAAGTGTAAAACAAATGAAAAAATAAAATCAAAATAATGTTTAAAAATAAAAGAAACAATTCTAGCAAGGTTTGAAGACAAGCCTATACAATTACACATCAAAATAATTTGCTTAGAGAAATGGACAAAGAACAAGCAATGGATTTGCTTTCCTACATAGTCTCCATGTGGGAAATAAAAAAAATGTATACAAAATTGCTAAATTTAAAGCTTATTTTAGCTTGAGGAATACTTGTCCTCCATTTTTGCAAAACTTCATTTCAACCAATAAGTTCTTCAAAAAACTAAATTCCAAATATGGTAATTCAGTATGTCTGACTTAACACATCAAAGTATAGGTTCACTAGTTCTTTCATATGGATCAAAACTTAATTATCTACTAACTGCCTCCTTGAATAACTTGGGTTGAATTGTCCATGCATTATCAACCACTTAACTAACACCAATCATGAATTATCCATGTCTTAGAATTAAAGCCACCTACCTAGTTTCTCTAATAGCAAGTTCTTAAATCCTAATCATTAACAACATATTTGTGCACTGAAACAAGGTTGAAATTGATCTCTTGAATAAGATGTTATTCAATAAATACTCTTTAAACACCTAAGATTTAGACTTGACGATATGGATCGTGACTAGAAGGTTTTAAGTTCATCCTACTATATAAATACACGTACTCAGGAAAAATCTAAATGAAGAAACCAAGGTGCTCAACAAAGAGTGTACGGAGTTGTTAGTACATTTAAAATAATGATTGAAACGGTTCTTTTCTTCAAATAAAATTTTTGAAGGTCAAGTTTTTATTTTGTCTTCGATGTCCAGATATGCTCTGTGATAATTGTTTACATATATTGAAGCAAAGACAATTTTTTCTTTCCATGGATATTTAATTGATAGCATTCCATAAAACCTATCCACCAACTTACATGATTAGTTAATCAAAATTCAATTAACTATAATAACTTGGAACGGTCATAATAGTACTTGACACATGGCTGGCTAGCCTAGCTTTCAATTTGGGAGCAGAGGTTGGGAGCAGAGGTCAGAAGTAATAATTCTTTTCCCATTCTTTACTACTTTTTTTCTTTCAACAAGGATGAGTGGGGCTTACACTCCCATTTACATGTGTTAAGACAGCCCAGGTTAGCTAAAAATTCATATTACAACTGAATTCCATCAATCGCCTAGATGATCTTAGGAGAACCAACAGTCAAGCTTTTTGTCAATCAAATTTTTTTTCAATTTTCAAATCCACAATGCTAAAACATAGGATTCTCTTTATAATTATCCCAGATCCACAATTACTGAGACACTTCAAATCAGTGATATATGAAAGCAGGGAGAAGGGCAGAATAGAGAGACCATATAAGAGAGAATTATTACTTTATTAGTTGTGGAGAAACAAACCGTTTACAGTCAATATATATAACCTAGACATACCAAAAGTAAAATATATGCTATATCTATAATTAAGGAAGCTAAATATTTGTTGACTATAATAAAGGAATACAAGAAAAGGAAATAAATAAACTGTAGAATCCCTATTATTATTCTGGAATCTTCAACACTCCCCCTCAAGCTGGACGGTACAAGTTGAACAATCCCAGCTTGTCCACCATCTTTTCGAACATGGGTTTGAACAACGCCTTTGTCAATAAGTCTGCGGCTTGTTCCGATGAAGGCAAGTACACCATGCATATTGTCCCATTTTCTATCTTCTCTTTGATAAAGTGTTTGTCCACCTCAGCATGCTTAGTCCTGTCATGATGAACGGGATTATGTGACATGGCAATAGCTGCCTTGTCGCAATAAACTTTCATAAGCTTATTTCCCTGAACACCAAGTTCATCTAACAGTAACTTTAACCACATTATTTCACAAATTCCATGTGCCAAAGCTCTGAATTCAGCTTCAGCGCTACTCCTGGCTACAACTGGTTGCTTCTTACTTCTCCAGGTGACTAGATTTCTCCACACAAACGTACAATAACCTGTTGTAGATCTTCTATCCGTTACTGATCCCGCCCAATCAGCATCTGTGAAGGTTTCAATAGATCTTTCGGTATTCTTTCTAAAGAATAATCCCAGGCCGGGAGTACCTTTTAGGTACCTCAAGATTTGGTACACAGCGTCCATATGCTCCTTAAATGGGGCATGCATGAATTGGCTCACAGCGCTAACTGCAAAAGCAATATCAGGTCTAGTGTGTGACAGGTAAATGAGCTTACCTACTAGGCGCTGATATCTTCCCTTATCAACGGGTGTGCTTCCTAAACAATCCCCAAGTTTTGTGATTGGGATTTATAAGAACATCTGCTGGCTTGCTTCCTAGCATTCCCGTTTCTCCTAAGAGGTCCAGGACATATTTTCTCTGTGAGATGGAGATTCCACTTCTATTTCTTGCAACCTCTAGGCCAAGAAAGTACCGTAATGGGCCTAAGTCCTTTATTTCAAACTCGGCCGAAAGAGCTTTCTTCAATCTCTCCATTTCTTCATGGTTGTCACCTGTCATGACTATATCATCCACATACACGATTAGAATGGTAATTTTTCCTCTTGAGTTCCTGTAGAACATAGTATGATTAGATTGGACTTACTTATACCCTTGTTGACACACAGCTTTCATGAACCTACCAAACCAGGCTCATGGAAATTGCTTCAACCCGTATAAGGATTTGTTTAGTTTGCAGACCTTTCCCTGGACCTTAGCTTCATCAAACCCTGGGGGGAGTTCGATATATACTTCTTCTTCCAAGTCGCCATTCAGAAAAGCATTCTTTACATCAAGTTGTTGAAGTGTCCAATCTAGATTTGCAGCTAGTGTCAGAAGAACTCTCACTGTATTTAACTTTGCAACTGGAGCAAAGGTCTCCTGGTAGTCTACTCCATATGTTTGTGAGTACCCCTTTGCTACTAACCTGGCCTTGTAGCGTTCTATCGACCCATTTGACTTATACTTCACAGAAAACACCCATTTGCTCCCTACAGTTGACTTTCCCTTAGGTTTTTCCACAATCTGCCATGTTCTATTTTTATTTAAGGCTTCCATCTCTTCCTCAACTGCCTTTCTCCATTCTGGGAATAACGGGGCTTCGTGAATGGATTTTGGTACCTCAACTGATGACAGATTTGCAGTAAGAGACTGAACTGATCTGGAAAGATGACTATACCCGATGAAATTTGAGATAGGATGTTGCGTACAAGTCCTGGTTCCCTTCCTAAGTGCAATAGGAACATCCAAATCATTAGTAGAGTCATACTGTGGGATAGAGGTATTACCTGAGTTCAGATCAGATTCATGGTTTTGCGGTTGAACCGTGAGATGTTCCACATTTTCAAGATTTTTTCTCCTGGAATAAACACGCAGCTCAGGTGTGATTGCAAGTTGTTTGTCTCCCCCTGTAGTCAAGTTTTGCTGTATACAAGGATCAACACACTCATCGGGAAGTGGGGAAGGATTAGTGGATAGAGTGTCTTCAGTGGTGGGTGATATAGGTACTTGTGGTGTAGGTGATATAGGTATCTCTGGTGCAGTTTCCCAGAAATTCCCATCAACATCAACATTGGTTTTCTACCCCTGAGGGGAATTTTGGGGAAAATAGGGAAGAGATTCAAAGGTGACATCGATAGATATGTAGTATTTATGAGTAAGTGGAGAGTAACACTTGTAACCTTTTTGGGACGGTGAATAACCCAAGAACACACATTTTCGAGCTTTAGGATCTAATTTAGTACGTTCATGAATAGGGATATGAGTGAAAGCAGTGCAACCAAACACCTTTAAGGGTATAGATAATATGGATCTGATTTGCGGGTATATATTGGACAGAACTTTGAGAGGAGTTGTGAAGTTATGTATCCTAGTAGGCATCCTGTTGATAAGGTAGCATGCAGTGAGGACCGCATCTCCCCAAAACATTTTTGGAACCTTACTAGTAAACATAAGGGCTCTAGCAGTGTCAAGAAGGTGTCGATTTTTTCTTTCTACAATTTCATTTTGTTAAGGGGTAGTAACACAAGAACTTTGATGTAGGATACCTTTGTCGGTGAGGAAATTTCCAAGAATTTGATTGAAGTACTCCCGCCCATTATCAGTTCGAAAAACTTTTATTTTTGTATCAAATTGAGTTTGAATCATGGAATAAAAGTTTTAAAGGTTTGCGCAGTTTCGGATTTATCTTTTAGGATATAGACCAAGCATACTCTCGTATGGTCATCTATGAAAGTCACGAACCAACATTTACCCGTAATACACTCAACCCTAGAAGGTCCCCACACGTCGCTATGTATCAAAGTAAAAGGTAATGATGCTTTGTAATCATGAGGTTGAAATGAAGAGCGGGTATGTTTAGCTAATTGACAAATATCACAATCAAACATGTCTTTATTACGAAAGAATGAAGGAAATAAATGTTTGAGATATGAAAAACTAGGATGACCTAAACGACGATACCACAGCATTATTTCTTGTTCTCTAGGGATTGACTCGCAGCTTGCAGTGTGAGCTTGTTTATTCCAGTCGGGTTCTTCCTGAAAGTAGTATAGTCCCTCACGTTCTCTAGCATTGCCAATCCTCTTCCCCAAAGTCAGGTCCTGAAACATACACAAAGAATCAGTAAAGCGGACACTGCAATGCAAATCTTTAGTTAATTTGCTAATCGACAAAAGATTGCAAGAAAGGTTCGGAACATGTAACACAAATTTTAATTGAACATGTGGACTTAGTCTAATAGACCCAATTCCAGCTACCGGTGAGAGTGACCTATCAGCTATTTTAACTTTAAAATGTCCCGAGCATGGCGAGTAAGTGTGAAATAATTTTCCACAGCCTGTCATGTGGTCCGTGGCTCCCGAGTCAATAACCCATTGTGTCATACTGCACCGACTTATTAAAATTGTCCTATAATTACCTTTCTCGGCCAACGTACTAGAAGACGGAGCTGCAGGGGAGAGGAGTTTGTACAGTTATTCAAGCTGCGATGCGGTGAGTGAGAGAAATATTCTCTAGCTGGGTCGTGGTTGCAGGCGGTTCGGTGGAGCTTTGGAAACCAGAAGGGTTTCGCACCTGGGTGTCCTCTCGGTGAGTCAAGTTCTGCCTCCCTTCAAACCGGGTTCCTTGTTTTCGGTTTGAAGGCCTGCCGTTTAGTGCCCAGCACTTTTCTGTGCAATGGTTCGATCGTTTGCAGTGATCGCACCACTGGTTGTTCTTCCTCACCACTTGTGATGGCTCCTGCCCGCGAGTTACCAGTGCCGAGGTTTCAGACCCAGGTTGCTTGGAGCCTCCGAGCATGACTCGCTTCTGGCTGGCTTCCCTGCGCACTTCAGCAAAGATTTCATCGATCGCCGGAGTTGGTTTGTTGCCCAGTAGTCTGCCTCGGACTTCATCCAATTCGGGAACCAATCCAGCTAAGAAATCGTAGACTCTTTCCTTCTCCACTTGTTTCTTGTATTTTTCTGCATCTTTGGCTGTGTCCCACTCAATTTGGCCGAACATGTCAATCTCCCTCCACAGCCGTTGCAGGGAGCTGTAGTACTGGGTGACATCGAGTTCACCTTGGCGCAGATTCCGCGCCTTATTTCTGAGCTCAAATAGTTGGGCTGAATTTTCCAGGTCTGAGAAGGCAACAGTCAGTGCATCCCACAGCTCCTTTGCGGTAGAATAATATAGGTAACTTTCTCGGATTTCTTCTTCCATTGAGTTAACTATCCAAGTCATTACTATGGAATTCTGTGCATCCCATGTTGCATAGGCTGGGTCATCTTCTTCCGGTTTTATTGCAGTCCCAGTTACATACCCAAGACGGCCACGACCTCGAATAACCATGAGGGCAATCTGCGACCATTGCAGGAAGTTCTTGCTATTTAGTCGGGTAGTAGTGAGTTGAAGAGATGTATTTTCTAAGGGGGAATAATTCGAAGTGATGGGTGTACTTGTAGGGATAGATTCATGGGTAGTTGTGGAGCCCTTTGAATCATCATCCCTGTGTGAACTCGTCATAGTCTTTTTTCCATTCCGCCTGTTCAAAGAACCCTAAGCTCTGATACCATGAAAACAAGGAGAAGGGCAAAATAGAGAGACCATATAAGAGAGAATTATTACTTTATTAGTTGTGGAGAAACAAACCGTTTACAGTCAATATATATAACCTAGACATACCAAAAGTAAAATATATGCTATATCTATAATTAAGGAAGCTAAATATTTGTTTACTATAATAAAGGAATACAAGAAAAGGAAATAAATAAACTGTAGAATCCCTATTATTATTCTGGAATCTTCAACAATATAACTGTAACTTCACAACAAGAGTATAAAGAAACCACCCCCACCCCCACCCCCACCCCCACTCCCACTAAATGGTGATTCACCGTAGATTCTACATTTTGAAACCAAGCCATTTTTGGGGCCACTTTATGATAATGAAACCAACCACTAGAATATCAAAACATGAACGAAGAAATGCATGAAAGAAAAATCTATTGGCTAGTAATTATGAGGCCAAATTCTTGACTGAAGGTGAAACCAAAGGCCTCTGCCCTTCCATCCCTTGGATGGATAAAGACGGCAGAGCTTTTAGATTTTTCATGTTGTCAAAGAGTTTAACAAGTAAAGTAGATGGCAAGTGCCAAGTCAATTATATGCAATCCTGGAGAGAAAAATAGAAAGAATTGAAAAAAGAAACCTAGTAAATTAATGGAAGGCAATATGTGTGAGCAATCTCCCTTGTATGGATGGAGATGGTGAAAGTGGCCCCTGCATTTGTGTGTTTGGGTGGCAGATTGGGTTGGGGTTGCAGCGTACTGCAGTTGAAAGTGCACAGAGGCAATGCATCCAATGGTTCACTAATATGAGTGATGAAATGGGCCATAGCAGTTCTCAATGGCTGAAGTATAATCGGACGTGCACAAGGTCATCACAATGGAATCACATTATCTAAAAGCTTAAAGTGTTAGAGAGGACAAGCATTTTTAAATAAATTATGTCTTCAACATGTTTCCCTAGGTGCAAAGGCCAGATTCATTTTTCATCTAAGGCTTGATACGCATGCCATTTTCATAAATGGACAGTGATGAGACTTGAACTCAGAACCTTTGTTTACTATGTTGAATTCATTTAAATTACGTCTTCAACAACGAATATGCTTCTTTTTCCTTCATTCTCTATTATCCCATTTGCAAATATGACCCGCACCAATCATAGAAATCATCCCAAAAAAATCAACTTGATTTTACACCATAGTTTCAGATCCAATGGGGGAAAAGAAAAAGCGCTGGAAGGAATCCTCATGGAAAAATCAATGATAAATTGTTAAAAATAAAGAAGATTTTCAAGTGGTTTTAAACTTTAAAAATTGTTCAAATTCAACAAAAAATAATTGGACCCAACTTGAACCCAAACTTTATCGGTTTAGGTTGGGTTTAAATTAGTAAGTCAAACCGACCATGTTGGGTTGGGTTTGGGTTGGATAAAAAATCAACCCAACCCAACTCATGCCCAGCCCACAGGAATGGAGAACGTTAAGTATACCCAACCATCAGCCACAACATGAAGATAAAAAAATCTACTCACATAATCATCCATCAGGTCAAATGCTTTCTTCAGTATTCTCATCCTTGTACGATCCTTCTCATCGACTTGTTTTACAAGCTGTAACAAAAACTAGCATTAGATATGCATCAAGCTTTTAACTTGAGAACAAGAAGTCACAAATTGACATCTAAATGGTGGATGGTGCTTTTTGTAAGACAACAATGAATGCCAAAAAGTTGGACAACAATTTAGTATAATGCCTCCAAATCTGAAGTAGGTGTTTGAAGCTCCATTCCTTCTAGGAGTGGCAAGTGATACATTTCATCTCATATTGGGCAATTAGATAATATATGGGTTATACAGAAACAGTGTTAGCGTAAAAATATAGTGCAAGGGATGCATCAAATACCTCACTTTTAAAGCTATCATATACAACAGCAAGAATCAAATTGGTGACAAAGTAAACGCCCAACAGCACGTAGAGAACAAAAAATAGGCAATACCACCGTGAGGCCCTATGAACCAACATATCATGGACATGAGTCAAACTAGAGAAAATCAGTTATAAGCAAATAGTAGAACAATGTGGAAATTGATAACTATAGAAGTCGATAATAAGTTCAAAAAGTTTAGCAGTGTTGCTTGGACGTAAATTCAAATCTTCTCCTGTGTGTTGTATGACTACCCTAACGATGCAGGGTAGGGGGAAAGGAATACAGCATAATAACCAGGCAATATTGAAAGAGAGAAGAGGGTGCATCTAAATAACCAATGTTTCAATGCTACTTACTTGTATGCCGGAATCCAGACATCTGGGTTATTGGAAGTCGTAAATAAAACAAACATTTGGTATAATGTGGTGCCATATGAAGTGAATATAGTCTTCCCCTGTTGCGTATCTTCAAAGATGACAAATGCCAACCAGCTAGAGAACAGGAGAAACAAAGCCCACAGAGCCTGCATTAGGTTCCCAAAAAGGCAAAAAGCACAATGAAATTTCACCCATGAAATTGAAGAGATAGAAAGATCATAATCGTGGCAGTACTTCAGTTGTACGTGTAATAAATTCTTTTGAAGATGAATACCAGAACTACTAAGTGGACACACCAGGATATTAAGGTATGTGCCGAGCATTCCAGCCAGGATGACAATGCTATCTCGTAAATCCCTAGTGTCAATTTACAAAATTAAGAAGCAATTTAATTTGTGGAGGATAGCAATCACAAGGAGGAATAAAATGATGCTTCATGGCACATGATTGACTTAGAGTATCCCTTTTGGGCTGAACGGTATTTCCTCTTCCTGTGTGTTGAGTTAATTGAAAATCTACAAATAACTGAATCAATTATAATGAATGATATGCTTATCATGGTTGTAAGTTTTCACCTATATATAGTCGAAAGGTGGAAATCAGTTTCATAAATTGTAAATTTGGTAATTTATTCAGTCCATAACCTTGCATCCAGCTGAACATGATTCCAATAAAAACCAATGTTCACCCTGTGAAGACTGCTTCTATCAGTTGAGAAGCAGCATCAAAATTGGAAAACTCATCTACCCGAATTGACAGGCAAACTTTTCCTCCAAATGATAATCGCAAACCTTAGTCCAAAAGCAAATATAGCAACAATAGGATTTCAATGTTCAAAGAGTGTGCCAGGTAGAAGACTGGACTTCATAATCAGGAACAGTTATTCCAAAACCAATGTATAAATCCTAATGGGACATAGCACCCAGGGAAAGACGAAAAAAATCCAGAAAGCACAAATGAGAACATAATGGAGGAGAAAAACTGTAATAGGGTACCCGACTACCCATACCATACCTGATGTTCAGGATGAAAAATACAACCCGTATATAGGGTGCAATCCTAAATGGAAGAGTATAGAATGCCACCGGAGACAGATAGATAACAAAGACTAATAGATCAGCAACCAATAGTAACAACAGTAGTACCTAAAAAATCAATAAAAGAACTGATTATTTATCAAGGTTCAATTTTTAAAATTTGTCATTTCTATGGTACCAAAAAGACAATTCAAGTTGAAACCAAACTAGTCTGGCCAATACTTTCTCTTGTTTCAATTCTTGATTTGATGCCATAACAAATTCATTTCAACAGTTCACATATCCAATCATAAGCTGATAAGCACTAAAAAATATGATATATGTTATAAGTACGTCCACGTATGGTAGATGACCATAATGTAACAAAAGGCTCCATTATAGCTTCTCTTTTGTTCTTCTTTTCATGTAATACAAGTTGATAAAGAAAAAAAAAAGAACATATCCGGAAAAGGTGGAGATTAAAAATGAAAATAAACACAAAACCATCCATTCTTGTTCTTAGTTTATACCATAGGCCTCTTCATTTAAGAAACACTTATTTTTCCATCAAAATATACATCTTCCTCTACTCACATGCTTACATCATAGGAAAGACTTGTGATTATCAACTAACATGTAAAAAATCACTTTTTCCTCAAGATTCCTTTACTTTCTATAACTGTTTTACTTAATTCCAGTTGATTGTTAGGGTGCAAGGAATGGCTGCATAAACTGTAGATCTTTATCATTGGTGCTTGATATGAAAATCTCTGTATTGTTTATATCTGATGTAGTCACATGATGTTCCTCTACTTGTGAGAAAATAGAAATTACAATCTTAAACAAAAAAACAAAAGAAAATTGAGTTCTCAAGATATCAATAGCACAAACAAAATCATTTGCAGCTGTAACAATTGAATGGGAAAAAAAAAAAAAAAAACTAATATGCTAAATGAGGTGAACATGGTACAAATTGATAAGCCATGTATCAGGCAAAAGCAATAAGTTTATTTAGAAATTTAAAAATTGGTATATTTAAGTGCGTCAAGGCAAAAAGATCAAAGTCAATATTCTAATTTAGGAGGCAGCATCCTTTCAATTTTTGTACAAGAAACTACATAAGAAATATCCACATTTTGATTTATTTGAATGCTCATCACATTCTCTAAGAGGAGCTGAAATGCTGAACAAAATATCAAAACTTGCATGCTGTTAAAAATATTTTTTAAGTTGAATGGGCGCAAAAGCCAAACCTTAAAAATATACAGTTCTGCCCCCGAATGAGAGAATTCAGAAAAAGATAGAAGAAATACGTGCAAAACATGGAAGAAATATTTCACAATTAACTTTCTTTATCATGTACATGATCCTTAATAAGATAAAACCTTTTGAATGAAACTTCTTGCAGCAAATTATGAAATCATAATTAAAATTGAATACCTTAACTTTGTTAAGAAGTTTTCTCCAGAAGAAACCAATCCCTTCATATGATATCGGAAATAGAGTATTTAAAATTAGGATCAAGAGTGTAACACCCTGCAAAAGGTAGTACGAGAAAAGTTCAATCTTCAGGAAATACAAGAGCGTGGAACTCTAGTTAGGTATGTATATTTTCAAAAGTAGCAATAAGTAAGACTTAAAACATAAAGAACTGCAAGAAGTCTCAGATAAATAAACTATTCAGTAACTTCAGCCACTAGTAGAAGTGCAGGTGGAATTGCATTTTAACATTTTGTCACATGTACATTTCTATAATGCCATAAACTGTCTTGTTTCATAGCAAAGTGCTACACTATTCTTGTGCAGAAAGAAAACACAAAGGGTCAAGGGTCGAAATGGAGTCCTTGTGGTGAAATAAAAAATTAAAAACTTAAGTAAATATATAAGTTTTTTTTTTTTTTTTTGAAAAGTATAACTTGAAAAGGCCAGTAAAACCAGTTCCTGTTCTGGTGAACCGGTTAGATCGTTGATTATTTTACTAATTTTTTTTGTTTTTATATTATCTGTTTCTAGACTGGTTCCCCATTTTTCCAGGTAGAACTGCCAGGGGTCGGTTCTTATAACACTGGATAATACAACACCAGAAAAACTACATGCCTTATTGACTGCCATTAAATTCAATTTTGTGTCCTATGTATACCCGACCAAGAACAAGCTTGAAAACCCACGAACAAGAAGAACAAACCCAAGAAAGCTAGAAATCACGCCGAGCAAAGCTTCAACCCGACCCTTCGTTCGACCCGTACTAAGAACCAAGATTCCACGCGAGGAATCTGACCTGTTGATTACCCGGAACTAGAACCGTGCAGTGGGAACGCCACAAAAGGACTGCAATCTCCTTTTGATAAGTTCAAAATTAAGTCTTTAAACCACCAAGAAATTGGAGGAGAAAAACTCACAAATTTATATAAATCTCAATAATGTCAAAAGGTCCTTAACAATGAAAAAGAACTCATATTTATACTAAACATGATAAAACCCTAAAAGCCACGAATTTAGGGTCCAAAATATGCAAAACATGGAAATAAAAAATAGAGTTTTAACCAAATAAGGAAACTTGCGAAAATTAATGATTTTGCCTCGAAAAAGTACTATGCGGTCGCATAGTGCATTTTCATGCGGCCGCATAGTTCATTTGGTTGAACTTCAGCCGCTCTCTGACCATTGCATGCGGCCGCATGCGTCCCCCAACTATGCGGCCGCATAGTTGGCTGTTTGGCCCCCCTTTTTCCTCGCTCGTTTGGCTCGTTTTCAATGTCTTCCGTCGCTTTGTGGCTTCTACCCCCAACATGAAAGCTGGTCTTTGATGTGTTGACTCCAACATGTCGTGCTCCGCTTCTCGAACAAGTGCTGGTATGCCTTTTATTGATGATTAGAAGACTCGATCCCAGCTTAGCTCTCTTTCCAAAGTTCGCCCAGTTCTCGTGGATTCGTTGCACATCCCGGATCACATCATCCCCTCTCCCTTTGAAAGGATTCGACCTCGAATCTAAATCTGCACCAAACGAAGCAACATTAGCAACTTCGAAACTATCAACGATCTCAAACTTACCCCCAATAACCAAGCTGTATCCATTGACTCTGCATATGGCAATGATATGAAGGTGTCCATCTTCCCGATGACGTAGCCTGGACCGCCATCGAATTCGTGTCCATTTTACACGCATGATCACCTGTGTCTTACCAAATCCATGACTAACACCAACAAATGAAAAGATTAAAATGAACAAGATCAGTGAATTAGAAGTACCAAAGTGCGGGCTGGGGTTATGAGGCATTAAACTTAATCCTGACACATTCCATAAGTCCAGTCCAAAACAGGTGATAACATTATGATTAGAAGAATAACAAACATGCATCATATCACCCATAATGCACTCTAGTTGCTTGTTATACGCAATTAACTCCATATGACATGCTTGAATCTCACAACGTAGCAAATGTATATCATAGACAAGTAAGAAACTTTCTATAGGAATATGACACACCAAACTGACTCTACGCATAAATTTATCAAAACCATCACCTCTGGCAAGACCACTTAACTTATGTAAGATACTAAGTCCATGAGTTGTTCCAAATGCTAGCCTAGGTGTAAGGGTCTGAGGCGTTACCTTAGTGTGTTTGCATCCCATTGCACTGTTACTCACCAATTTCTCCATGTTTCCTGCATCAAGTGGATAGTCGAGGTATGGCGCCTTGCGAATTAAACCGCCATGGATCAAATTCTTGAAATCCTGTAAAGAAGAAATATCCAAACCGGGGGAGGGAATGTTAGCTCTCACTAAAGCCCTCTCACACTCGACTTTTCTCACATATAAGCTCACCTTGAAATTTTCTCTCCTCTCTGAATTTTCTCTCAAGCTCTCCTTTTTTTGCTCTTTATTTTTGTTCTCTCGCTCACTTTTCATTTTCAATTGATCCTCATGGACCTGCTGTGGTGTCAAAGGAACAAGTGTAATATGTTTCCACTCTGTACAAAGTTGTATCTATTTGTAAATCCATCATGCTCCACCCTTCTATCGTACTGCCATGGCCTACCTAACAAGAGATGCCCCGCATGCATTGGAACCACATCACATAACACCTCATCACTATACCGCCCAATGCTAAAGTTCACCAATGCCCTTTTAGTAACCCGGACCTCTCCACAATTATTTAGCCATTCTAATTTATAGGGTTGTAGATGTCTCATAAGAGGTAAACCCAACTCCCCTACAAGGGTCGAGCTGACCACGTTTGTACAACTCCCGCCATCTACTATCAAGCTGCACACCTTATCCTTAACGTGACACCTAGTGTGAAACAAGTTTTCTCGTTGTTGCTCAGCTTCACCCACCTTCACTTGTGTAGTAAGAGCACGCATTACCATTAGTGATTCCGCCACTGGGTACTCCACACAAGTCTCACCATTAACATCCTCCAACCCAGGCATACTATCACTCTCACTCCCATCATCCGACTCCCACTCTCCATTCTCCCTAATGATCATCACTCGTCGGTTTGGATATTGTGAAGCAATATGCCCCGCACCCAAACACTTAAAACACTTAATATCCCTCGATCTACCAGTTTGAGACTCACTATTTGGTTTATGTTTATTCACCTCCTCTTTAACCTGAGGCACTTCAACCTTCTCCCTAGTCACAGCCCGATCATGTCTATCACCACCACTCCATTTGGGTTCCGTAGAAAACCTCGCTACCCCCCTGCGCCCAAGCTGTCTCTCCACTTTCATTGCTACATTCACTAAGTCCTCCAATTCTACTCTTGCATTTTACCGCTCGTCCTCCTTTCTCAATGACTCGAGAAATAACCGACCTCAATCAATTGGGGTACAATCCCCGTAGCAATCACCACCACAGGCACAAGTCTCGAATAATCAACCAAATTTGTTCGGACCAAGTAATGGGCTCAGGTCAAACAAGAAAAGATGACAAGACTCAAATTTTTGTTTTGAATTGCCTCTAAACGTTCACGAATAGAGAGACTTTCCGTTTTATTTATTTATTTATTTATTTTGTTTTTTTTTGAAACTCAATAACACAAAATAATAAATCTAGAGGCAATCAAACGATACAAGTATAAGAAAGATATAATGACGCTAAAACAAGGACAATAAATAAAAACAATATATTTTTTTTTTAAACTGGACGTGAACAGTACAGATGAACAGTAATTTTTTTTTTTTTTAAAGACTCAAATCAACTACGGTACCAACAAAACAAACGAAATTTGATTTGGATGCTAGATTAGCCCAAAAAACAACTTTGACTCTTTTTTTTGGGAATTTTTTGGATTGAACTCAATAAATAACTACTGGACACATGAACACGAAGAACACAAAACAAAAACAAATAAGGACTCAAATAAATTAAAAGGATAGATGACATGACTTCTAGAACTGTGCTCTGATACCACCTGATGTGAACCCGACCAAGAACAGGCTTGAAAATCCACGAACAAGAAGAACAAATCCAAGAAAGCTAGAAATCACGCCGAGCAAAGCTTCAACCGGACCCTTCGTTCGACCCGTACCAAGAACCAAGATTCCACGCGAGGAATCTGACCCGTTGATTACCCGGAACTAGAACCGTGCAGTGGGAACGCCACAAAAGGACTGCAATCTCCTTTTGATAAGTTCAAAATTAAGTCTTTAAACCACCAAGAAATTGGAGGAGAAAAACTCAAAAATTTATATAAATCTCAATAATGTCAAAAGGTCCTTAACAATGAAAAAGAACTCCTATTTATACTAAACATGATAAAACCCTAAAAGCCACGAATTTAGGGTCCAAAATATGCAAAATATGGAAATAAAAAATAGAGTTTTAACCAAATAAGGAAACTTACGAAAATTAATGATTTTGCCTCGAAAAAGTACTATGCGGTCGCATGGTGCATTTTCATGCGGCCGCATAGTTCATTTGGTTGAACTCCAGCCGCTTTCTAACCATTGCATGCGGTCGCATGCGTCCCCCAACTATGCGGCCGCATAGTTGGCTGTTTGGCCCCCCTTTTTCCTCCTTGCTCGTTTGGCTCGTTTTCAATGCCTTCCGTCGCTTTGTGGCTTCTACCCCCAACATGAAAGCTGGTCTTTGATGTGTTGACTCCAACATGTCGTGCTCCGCTTCTCGAACAAGTGCTGGTATGCCTTTTATTGATGATTAGAAGACTCGATCCCAGCTTAGCTCTCTTTCCAATGTTCGCCCAGTTCTCGTGGATTCGTTGCGCATCCCGGATCACATCACTTATTGACTGCCATTAAATTCAATTTTGTGTCCTATGTATATTTTTCATTTTAAGGACTTCTTGTTCTTTTTCTTGCTTCTGCTTGATAGATAAGTTTGTACACAGCAACTGCCCATTCAGCTTTTTTTCTCTAATGTCACAGTTTTTTAGTTATCAAAAATTAGTTTATATTTATTCATCACTAACCAAAAGCATCAATCATTGACCTAAAATAACTGAGATCTGTGCAGCTTTTATAGCAGGCAAGCATCCAATAATTGACTGCCAGAGTTGTTACTGCAATAGAATACATGACCAATGTTTAAAAGGAATTCTGAATCTGACAAGTTTTTACAGACTTCTCATTCTTTTCATTCCATCTTCTCATCAAGAGCATAAAATCTAAGGATGTGGAGTTTTGGTTCCACCGTTTCGCAATCTTTGTTAATCGTTATCAACTACAGATTTTTTCTTCTGCTAAAATATTTTTTGAACACAAGCACATCTAATCTTTATATTAACATCACAGATGATGGTTTTGTTATATATTTTTAAATATTTAAATCAAGATTTCTGGATCTTTTGTCCGCCCCACCCCCAAAAAAAGAAAAATTAGTACAATGTCTTGCTGCCTTGACCTTTTAAAGCACTTTAAGTGACACATGATGATATAGCTGATATTCATATTCAGTGTCTTCTATTTCTTGAAAATCCATATTTCGTCTGTAACATGTACTACTTGTTTTTTCTTCAATCCAATTTGTTATGGTCAAAGAAAGGCAACTATAGCAATAGCAAAAATTCAGATAAATATTCAGCCAAGATGTTGGGTGAACTATTTCCAAAGATACATTTACTGCTCCAAACTCTGTCTATATTACTGGTAAAACAAGTGAATGAATTTTTCGACCTTACCTCATATACAAGACTCTCAGCAGCAGTCAAGTATGGCAGCTGCCCCAGAAAGTAGTAACTCCTATTATTGCAATACCCAGAACACCATAGAGGTTTCTGCAGATATAAACCAAATATAGTTAAGTTGTAAATAATTATTTAATACCAAACAAAAAAGAGAAAAATAGATATACTAGGAGTTAGGAAGATGCACAAACCTCAAAGAAATTTAGAACGATTAATGCAAAGTAGTTAAGAGACCAGAGTAAGTCAAATCGAATAAATATGAAGTACGACTTCAGAGAACTTGCAAAGCTCGAGTTATCAAGAATTTCCTCAGGTATACCAATACCATCTTCAGCCTGCAAATGTAAGAGATATTTCAAATCATTAAAAAAGGGGAGGAAGGGGAGGGGGGAGCAGAGATTGCTATAAGCATTCCAGATGTTTTCAGGAATATTTCTCTCCAAGGAATTGGACTGATGACATTCTCATCCTATAATACGCATGAAGTTATCCTCTAATTTCTTTGATATTCCAGTGTTGGAATTACGCCCCAGAAATTTACTTGGCATTGGCACAAGCCAACTGATCCAGAAATGCTTGAGATCCAAGTAGTAGTTACCACCAAACTGATATGAGTCAAGGTGTTATGAGGACAAGGTCTTATTCTTGTAGCATCCAGTCTATGGACAATCCACACCCAGAGTTCAGACGAGGGATAGCACCACATAGGTGACTATTGTTGGAAATATGGTTTTCACACAAGGGGATGGAGAAGAAAAGAATAACAAAATGAAGAAACGGAATGAAACAACAAAAGAAATTGAATGAAGGCTTAAATACATTATTGTTGTTCTCAAACGATATTGCCCCCTCTCAGATTGAATTTGATGTTTAAAGGGATTCTTGGCAAATGGTTTGCAAGATTTATCAAGCCTTGAAAAGGATTAACACTTAAACACTTAGTGAAATCCTCCAAAACTAAAGAACACAAAGAAAGTATTGAATATGATAGAGAAAAGCTTTGATTCTTTTTGTGGAATGGAAATTTTGATCACAAGTGATTTTCAAGTGTTTCTATGTGATTTGTATTTATCGTCAACCACCTATTTATAGGCATCAATTAATGCTACATAAAGTGGTGTCAAAACACATGAAAGGCCACCAGAAATTCAAACAAAAAGAGCATTAACGGCTAGTTGATAGTTATATGCGACCGCAAGAACAATCCTATGCGGTCGCATAGAACAAAGTCATGCAGGGAGTAAAAAACGCCATGCATGTAACCATGCGACCGCAGCCCTTATGGCTTCCAATTATTATGGCTTCCAATTCCATTTTTCTTTCCAAACTATATTATTGATTTTGAACAACAATATTCAACAACTTTGATGTTAAGATTTATTCAATAACAATCGATATCTCTCAATGTGAGAAGTTGTCTTATTAAATAGAATTGAAATACAACTAAATATGGAAAAACAATAAATTCATATATGATAACTATCAAACTAAATATTCAATAATGGTAACTACTAAATATAAAGATTATATTCTAACATCCAATAATCCATATATGATAACTATCAAACTAAATATTCAATAATGGTAACTACTAAATATAAAGATTATATTCTAACACTTGATACCTGATGAAATGAGTTTGGTCAACCATAAAAGGCTTCAGGAACAATTTTATATACGATGCAGTAAAAAATATGGAATAGAGTGTAATCATATTTATTTGTGGACACCCGACATAAGAAAGGTTACCATCTTTTGTGGCCAGTAAACTTAACTTGAATCCATAACACTTTCACTATTTACAAACCCAGGTGGTGAATTGAATTGATGAAAGAAATATACAAGTTCGAAATATCCACTAGTTCTACACTTACAGTAAGTCGTGCTCTAATGCCAGTTGTCACGGACCTAAATCCTTCACCCACAGACTATCTTTTCCTTCAAAAAAAGTCTAGATACCAAGTAACTAATCCACCACAAACATACTAACTTAAGGTGCCCAGGTCATTACAATTGTGAAAAGTACAACTTGTAGAAACCATCACCCAATCGTAATTCAAAGAAATTTCATATCTTAAGCAAATTTCCATGATCAAAATATCCCTACACACTTTCACTTTTCTTAATAGACTATCCAAGAATTCAGTAAAGTGAGAATCCCCATTTTCAATAACAATTGCGTTTAAAATAGACACTTTAACAGAATCTATTATATCTACATCTACTTTAACATCATATTCTTGTTGAATATTTATGCAATTTAAACTTTATAAAGTTTACATAATTGTCAAGATCTCCATGTCAAATCACCAAGAAAAATAATTAATGTGAAAAATACTTTGATCCATTGATTTGTATCTTGAATAATGAATCTTGAATTATAATCTTAAATCTTGTCTTCTGGATCTTTAATCTTTATTTTTTATTATGGATTCTTGAATTCTTCTTCTTGATTTTTGAATGCAAATTGCTTGTTCTTGATTGTGGGTTTTATGATCTTCCTCTTCAATATGTTTTCTCCATAATTCTTGTGTTGACGGGATAAAATGAGAAGTTACATATGAATTGGGAACCATAATCCTGTATATAGTTTTCATATGTACCATCATGAAATACAATTCTAATTGAATCCGGTCTCTACACATATAACATGGCCCACACTTTATTTATATGCTCTAAGCCCAATTACTTAATTATTTATTAGATCACGGCTTAACTTTAAAATAGCATATATGGCCCACATGGCAAATTAATTAATTTCCCAACAATTCCTCAATGTACAGACATACCCATATTGAATTACCAGCTAAACTATACTGCTACAACATTTTTATTCAATATTATGAAACTTAACATAAAAAACCAAGAAACATACGAGATCAACCAAAGCAGCCGCCTTTTGGTATGTTGATCCATAAGTAATGGCATCTGTTCTGTTAAACAAGTGCCTACGATCCCTTCTTTGGTCGCCACTGCTGCCTTCTCCGCCACCCAACAAAGCCGTCTCCATTTTTGCTCTGATCTCTACAGAATCAAAGATGGGATTGATTTGAATGTGGCCATTAATGAGAAAATGAAATGGTTGTTCGTCATGGATGAATTTGAAGTAAAGTATTTCAAATTGTCAGTATCAGAGTATTCGATCAGGTTTGTGTGGCAGTTTTTGCATGGTTGAGGCCCTTGAGGGGCCTTTTTGCGGGGACTGGATGTATTTTTGTGGAGCCCTTGATTTACTTATCAGAACTAATGTTTCTTTGATTATTTTATTTTTAATGGAACGCAATTCATGAGAGGACGGTGTCAATTATACGATCATTTATGATATTTGTTTAGTATAATTTTTTTTTTAATTTTAATTAAGCTGGCACTTTTTCAGGCAGCTCACTAGTGAGGGGGAAAAAAATTAAGTTTTCGATAAAATTTTAAAAATAAAAATAATGTGACGGAGCGATCACCAGCTTGATTCTCGAATTTTTTAAAAGGACATGCGGCTTTATTGTGGAAGAAATTATGTTTTTATGAATATTTGCAATGCCCTCCCACACCTTTGTTCACGTTGACAAAATCCAACTTGAGTTTGATTTTGATTCAAATAAAAATATATACATACATACATACATACATATATATATATATATATATATATATATATACAATTAGTCTATGCGTACAGACAATTTCTACCGAACTGTTACAGAAATTCAAAAATGCTGACCTGCCATTAACTCCACCAATTCCACGCATTTTTTAATTGAAAAATGTAAGTCCAAAAACCGGTTTTGGTGGCTCCCGGTTCTCCCTTTGGTTTTAATTAATTCATTTACCCATTTCATTTCCCCCCTCCCACGAGAATCCTTCGTCTCCCCCCCATTTCCCCCCCCCCCGCGAAAATCCCCCATTCCCCCCCCCCCACCAAATCTCCCCCTTTGCTGCTTCGCGTTCGCCCAGAATTTTGCCCGGTTTCCCCCACCAAAATCCCCCCTTTGCTGCTTTCCAAATCTCCCCCATTTCGTTTCGAGCTCGCATTTGAAAGCCCACAAATCTGCTCAGCTCCCCCCACCAAAATCCCCTATTTTCCCCCACCAAATCTCCCCCATTTGGTTTCGAGTTCACAGAGGAAAGCCCCATTTCATAGAGGGAAGGCCCATCTCGACTTCACCCGGTGGCGCGTTTTTTCTAATTTTTTTGGCAATCCCTTCACAGCCAAGCATCAAAATCACAAGGTTTCATATCATACTAGGAGACCCAGTCGAATCGCATTAAATGGAGAAAGGTATGTTGCCTCTTGGTTTGAAATATATTGGCTCTGGTATTTTGGTGATTGCTTATAAATTGGTTCGGTCATACATTGTACGAAATCGTTGGGTATATTGCTACTTTCCAATATGTCTGGGTATTTTGTTGCTTGGTTATAGTTGGGTATTTTGATGCTTGGTTATAAATGAGTATTCTACGGTGTGGTTATAAAAGGGTTCAGTCATATATTGCACGTTGGTTGTAAATAGGTTAGGTAAGCTACTGGTTTTTTCTGTAGTGTTGCGCCTGTTGCCATTTTTGAAGCTTGGGGAAAATGAAAAACATGATCCTGCTGCTATTGAACTGAAGACGAAAAAGGAGAAAATGCTTGTTTGTAAATTAGCCAGAGTGCCAGAGTATGTTAACAATTTTTTTTTTCATCCACAGTATGTTAACTACTAATTTTATTTTGCATCCAAAGTATGGTAACTACTTATTTTATTTTCCATCCAAAGTGTGTTAACTATTGTAGACATCAGATATATTTGTTGTTGGTCACACACAATTTGCAACGTATAACCAAATCAATTCATTTGTTGTAGGGAAAGAAAACATGGAAGATGAGGAGTATGATTTATTGGTAGAATGCGATAACGAGAATGTGTCGGAAAATTTGAACAGTTCGGAAAAAGAAACATTAGGAGGAGATGTTGTGACTCAGCCTGAGGTGGGTATGATGTTTAATAGCGAAAACGAACTGTTGGACTTCTACAAGAGATATGCCTATGCTGTTGGTTTTCCAGTCAGGAAACGAAATTCGAAAAAGGGGGACGATGGAGTTATGAGATATGTGACCTTCACATGTAGTCGTGAAGGTCGACGAATTCATGCTACAGGTGCATCTTTGAAGCCGCAAGCAACTGCTCAGACAGATTGCAAAGCACGAATTTCGGCATCGTTAGACAGTCTTGCAATATGGAGAATTAACAAAGTGTCTCTCGAGCATAATCATCAAACTAGTCCCTCTAAGTCTAGGTTGTATCGATGCAACCGAAAATTGACTGCAGCCGCGAAACGAAATCTCGAACTAAATGATATGGCAGGTATCCCGTTGCACAAGAGTTTTAACTCCGCTGTTGTTGCAGCGGGTGGATATGAGAATATGACGTTCGTCAAGAAGGATTGTAGGAACTATGTAGCAGAAGTGCGAAGATTGCGACTTGGTGAAGGAGATGCCATCGCAATCCAATCGTATTTTTCTAAGATGCAAGCAAAATGTTCGGGATTTTATTTTAGTATAGACTTGGACGACGATTCCCGATTGAAAAATGTTTTCTGGGCAGATTATAGATGTAGGCAATCTTACAAGGAGTTTGGGGACGTGGTCACTTTTGATACAACCTATCTTACTAATAAGTACGATATGCCGTTTGCTCCTTTTGTTGGTGTAAATCATCACGGTCAATCGACTTTGCTTGGTTGTGGCCTACTAGCAAACGAAGACACGGGGAGTTTTGTCTGGTTGTTTAGGACTTGGCTAGAGTGCATGAATTATGTGGCACCAAATGGAATAATTACCGATCAAGATAGGGCAATGCAAAACGCTATTGAGATTGTTTTTCCAAATACTAAACATAGATGGTGTCTGTGGCATATTATGAAGAAGTTGCCAGAAAAGTTTGGCTACCATATTCAAAAGGGGTCCATATTTTCTGCAATGCACGACCTTGTATATGATACACAGTTTGTTGAAGAGTTCGAGCAAGGCTGGAGGGTGATGCTCGATAATTATGACTTACATGGTAACGACTGGTTGTCGGGTCTGTTCGATAATCGATCTCGTTGGGTTCCTTGTTATTTGAAGACCACATTTTGGGCGGGGATGTCCACAACACAGCGTAGTGAGAGTATGAACGCTTTTTTTGATGGATATGTACATTCCAGGACGACTTTGAAGCAATTCGTTGAACAGTATGAGAGAGCACTTAGGAATAAGGTCGAGAAGGAATTTCAGGCGGATTTCAAGTCATTTTCCCAAATGGTACCATGTGCAACTGCTTTCAATATGGAAAAACAATATCAGAATGTGTATACAATTTCAAAATTCAAGGAAGTTCAAAATGAGTTCACTGGAAAGGTGTACTGCGACCTAATTTCAGAGCAAGGTCAAGGTCTTTGGAAAAAATACGAAGTTCGTGAGCACCTTAGGGAAAAAACATTTTTTGTCTCATTTCAGAAGGATACGGCTGAATGCATCTGTACTTGCCACTTGTTTGAGTTTCGAGGTATCATTTGCAGGCACGTGCTCACAGTGTTGATCCGCAACCAAATCAAGTCAATGCCTGATAGATACATAGTACGTAGATGGAGGAGAGATGTCAAAAGAGCACACACGAGGGTTACAGTAAATTATGCCGGGTTGGGAAGTACTCCAGGGCAGGTGAGATACGATGAAATGTGTCTAGCTTTCTCGGATATTGCAGACCTCGCTGCAGATGATGAGGAGTGGTCTCGTGCTATAATGGAATGGATAAAAATGCAGGCAGACCACATGCGGACTTCAAAATCAGGTTGTGGAAGCACAACAGTGCCACCTTTGGTAGTTCGTTCAGCCTCTGCTTGTAACGATTCACAGAATACGAGCAATGTGAGCATATTGGATCCTAAAACATCTACTAGGAAGGGTGCGCCTAGAAAACTTCGCATGAAAGGCCCATTGGAGTCCACTTCAAAGAGAGCTAAGGTATGTTCAGGTTAATCGTTTCTTCGATGCTTACATTATTGCAATTCATGATTTTGATTTCTGTCCAACATTTATGAAAATGCAGTCCACATCAACCACGGGGAAGCGGCCGAGGAGTAGACCGAGTTCAACGGCGGCAGCCATAAATGACACTCCGACTACTCAAATATCACAATGTTCGACGCCTACCCCACTCACATATTCACAACTGTTAATGGTTAGTTTTAAACGTGGCATTCATTTAAGCTTGTTGGATTGAAAATCATAACCAGATTTCTTATAGGGTGACAATCCCGAGCAAGCAGTCACATCACTGGTGTCAAATTCAAATGTAATTTACCCATCGTACACGAACGGGCTTGTGAACGATGAAGGTAAAAATTCAAAAAACGAATGTTCAAATTTGGATGTTGGTTATGACAATGTACGCGTGTACTGATTTTCCTTGTTTGATTCAGGTAATGTATTGCCATACTATTATCAACATTTCCCCGGTCAAGGTGACAGAAGCTTGGGACTGTAGGTGAAAAGGTATTATGTATAAAAATGATCACGTTGAATAGGGTATTTATTATCTTTAAATTATCTTGAAGCCTCTCATCTGCAAACTTACATATCTGAAGTTCACCATGGTTGTAACAGTTCACCATGACCTTTGAAATGCATTCACCGTTTTTGGCTGCAAGAAACCATCGACCATGTGTTTAAGACAAAATACGTTCAACATTCACCATGGTTGGTCATGACAACATTCTTCAGGCTCAGTATTTTCTGCTAGAGAATATCATAATGTGCATGCACACTCTTGTACTCTCAAATTTGATCAAAAATATTTTTTAACCAAGAGACTAGTTCAGTTTTTACATTTCATGAATCCCCTACAAAATTTATTGAAGTGAGACCAATGATCTACAAACTATACCTGCACAATTTTATTATTGAAATCTACATATATTCAGTGCCTTTCGTTTGACACAATTATTTCCATTATGCAACTTACCTGTACAATTATTTCGTGTTATCAACTATACGCTGCCTTCAAAATATCACAACAATTTTCTGCGGTCTTTAGGGTGATATATTATTAGTTTGATGGGTATTATTGTAACGAATTTTTTGTATAACTTTTGCTAAAAGTTTGCTCTAAATGAATTCCAGTACTATTAATATGTTAGGTTGTGTGAGAGGAAAACATGCTGAAATTTTATATTTTGATTTACATGATATCTTTCGAAGTTTCCCATATTGTTGGAAATAACATTTGTGTGTATGTGTAGGTGGAAGATGAAGCTTACCAGATTTTTCGACTCCTCGCCAACGTGATGCCTTCGGTTGCTTTATTTTAGAAATATTCGATTCAGGCTGATTTTGACAGATTGCAAGAACTATTTAGTGAAACAATATACAAGAAGTATTTAGTGATAAATTATGTGTATGTAGTATCTAGGCAAGAAGCTTACCAGAAGTATTTTTGGAATTTTCTAGGAGTTTCTAATGTAGTGGGCCTTAAAATTGATGTGCAACATGATTAAATGTTTGGGAGTTTTAGATTACTGCATGTCTTTGGTTCTGTGTCTGCACCAAGGAATTTTCAGAAACCACCAATCTCGAGTCCAACGTTTATACACAAAATGATAACAAAGTCGCCTCAGCAGTGAGGCCTACTATGTGTCATTTGACTGCTTAGTTTGATTTGGGAATGAAAATTGATGAACTCAAGTCTCAACTCTATGCAACCTCTCTCTTTTGCAGGGCCAAAATTAAGATAACAATGGCAATAAACATGCTTGTTTCTCCATTCTCTGTTTGTTGATTTTCAATTAGACTAATTGAAACTCAATTAATCAATTACTTGTAACAGTTTGGTCGAATTTATACTGTATTAACCTAGGTTAGGCATGTTTTGTAGAGTTGAATATTTTCTTTAAGACAACATGCAAGGGAAGATTTTTGAACATTTTTAGAGTCACAAATATAATGGCTCGACTTCATCAACAAATAAACTATACCCACAACCGTAGACCACGTATATCCCAACCATTCATAAATGATTTTGGATTCGCCACATATTAAACTTACACCCAGTTCATATATTACAACGCTTTCAACGCATATTAAACTTACACACAATATAGCCGACTACGATAAATGTGTCATAGTACAAACAAAGCATATGACCTATATAAGTTGACATTAAACGTTCAAGACACTTCCTTTCCTTTTCCATCACATTCTAAAATTCCTTTTCCTTTGCGAAATTTTACTTCCACCGATATCTCAACGTCACGTTTTGCAGTAATTCGAGCCAGGCTTTCAAATATTCTTGGCAATTCTTCATATTCCTCGCCGGACTCATGATTCAACGCTTCGTTAACGGTACTTGATTCCCCATTTAAATCTTCATTTTTCACCCAATCGAAGTATCCACAACGATTACTACACGTGAAGAACAAGCGCCCTTTGTTTTCAGTATCCCGTTCGACCTCAAAACATTTTTGAAATCCGCGTTTGCACGTAGGGCAGACACGTTTCGTTTTGCATTGTCCAAAGTAGTGAGTGGTACTTCTACAGCCGTGACAAACGCCAAAATTCTTTCCCCTCATTCTATAATTCGCAACTGTTGAAAACACAGAGTAGATCCACATGAATACGCATGAAATACCAGAAGAAAATAAATTAGTTATGGCCAATTGTAAAATTGAATTTAAACAATGAACACATCATAACCATTTTTTTCAGTCCTCCAACACACCACAATAGTTAACTGCATCTTGAATTTCTCCATCCATAGCACAAATATGTATGTTCGGACACCCCCCCATTTTTTTTTTCCATTAACAGAGTTCAAATAACGCCATCGAGAAGGACATGAAGACTAAACCCCACAACTACCACATCACAAATCATGGGACTACATTGCAAATCCCAGACAAAATTCGACCAACTACTCTAAACCTAAAATCACAGATCAATCTCAGCACTTCGGAAATATTTTTTGCACGATAAATTAGAGAACAAACCTTGTGATTTTGATGCTTGGCTGTGAAGGGATTGCCAAAAAAATTAGAAAAAAACGCGCCACGGGGGTGAAGTCGAGATGGGCCTTCCCTCTGTGAAATGGGGCTTTCCTCTGTGAACTCGAAACCAAATGGGGGAGATTTGGTGGGGGAAAATAGGGGATTTTGGTGGGGGGAGCTGAGCAGATTTGTGGGCTTTCAAATGCGAGCTCGAAACGAAATGGGGGAGATTTGGAAAGCAGCAAAGGGGGGATTTTGGTGGGGGAAACCGGGCAAAATTCTGGGCGAACGCGAAGCAGCAAAGGGGGAGATTTGGTGGGGGGGGGGGGAATGGGGGATTTTCGCGGGGGGGGGGGGGGGGGAAAATGGGGGAGACGAAGGAGGGTGGATGATTCTCGTGGGAGGGGGGAAATGAAATGGGTAAATGAATTAATTAAAACCAAAGGGAGAACCGGGAGCCACCAAAAACCGTTTTTTTGGACTTACATTTTTCAATTAAAAAATGCGTGGAATTGGTGGAGTTAATGGCAGGTCAGCATTTTTGAATTTCTGTAACAGTTCGGTAGAAATTGTCTGTACGCATAGACTAATTGTATATTGTTGGTATGGTAAGTGGTAACAAAGCATTTGTGATTAATGGACACTAAACAAGATAATGAGTATGTCGGCATTTTAATGATTTATTATTTAAACCCGTCGACTTGATCCATAAGTTGGTACTATAATGGTCCCATTTTCCATGCTGATGGAAACACAATTTGACTTGATCAACTTCAATAATGGTTTCATAAGAAAATCAATTTTTTTTTTAATAAAATTATTATTGATGTTGAAACCCTCGAAGATTAGATATTAACGTTGATTTGTCAAGGTGTAGTTCATGCTCGACTTCAAAGGTATGAGATTGTTTTCGAACAAAATGTGTCGTTTTCTTGTGTAGTATGATTGACATCTTTTTAATATTAAATATATTTATCAATTAAATTTAAACATTCAAACTTTTCTAAATTATATTTAATTGGTCACTTTTCTAATATATATACCATATTGCGGACAACATGTAAGCCCAATTCCACTCGACGCCCAATATGCTTATGCCTAGTATATATAGTCGACCATAGATCTAATCTACCTAAACGTGGTACCACATTTCTTTCTTTCTTTCTTTTTCCGAAGGCACTTTTCTTTCTTATTATTTCCTAGGATATATATTTTCATACATTTGGTTTAGATAAGATTTTTTTTATTAAGAAATATAACTAAAATATTGTTATGAAAATTTAAAAATCATAAAATATAATTTATTTTTTTTGCAAATACAATTGACCACTAATTAGAGATGGCAATATACACCGCCTCGTCTTCCAATGCCTTGCCCATTTAAGATAATCAAGGATGAGGACGAGGAACATGGTTAGGTTCCAAATTTCTCAAACTCGTCTCGAACTTTATGCCTCGTTTTCTATGTTTTTAAATTTAAGCACATGTTTGAGCCTCATTTTTGGACCAAAATGCATTTTATTAAAAATAATTAAACGATGTGGTCAATAAAATATTTTATTTCATGCTCCTCCATGGCCTATTATATTATTTAATTTAGTGGCATTTTTAAAAAAAAAATATTTTTTATGCTCATGAAGAAAATAAAAATAATATTATAAGAACAATAAACAAAATGGGTAATTAGCACAAAATGTCTTACATTAATATTAGTGAAAATTACACCATTCTCTAGTATTAAAATCAAGATTTCTAAAATCAGGTAGGTAGTTTAACATTTCAAAGATCAGAAATTTTATTTTAATTAATAAAAACTTTAATTAATATTTTTATAAAATAAATATTTTTACTAAATTATATACACCAAATCCTAATTTTAATTCCTACGATCCTCTCTCTCTACATTCCTTCTCCCACAGCAGTCTCTCTCTCTATAGAACCGTCTTCTCCCCCTATCGATTCTCTCTCTAAATTCTTTCTCCCACAGCCGTATCTCTCTCTGTAGTGGTAAGTTATGGTGCGGTGGTGGTACAGGTGGTGGGGGTGGAGGTTAGGTGTGGTGGTCGTTGTGCAGTCGGTGGTAGTGTGTTTTGTTGCGATTTCTGAGGTGGAGATCTGATTTGTTGGTGGAGAGCTGGTGATGGCGGCGCGGGTGGGGGTGGTCGTGGTGGCCGCGGTGTGGATCCCAGGCGAGGTAAGGATGGTTTTAGTTTTAAAATGTTGGTGGATCTGCATCGATGAGGTGTGGTCGGCGGTGTTGTGCTTGCTGCCACCCATAGAAAGTCGAAGCGCCGCTGCGAGCATCATGCACAAAGGCGCTCGACGCTGAGAGCATCGTTGGGGGACAGTACCAGAGGTGTGTTGCAGCGGTGGGTACTGTGAGTCGATGATATTGGATCTGTAATTTTGGATTTGGTTTTTTGGATCTAATTTTTGGTTGTGTATGGGTGTTGCTACTGTCGAGATGTGCAGGCAATAACAGTGGTAGTGGTGGCGTTGGCGGTGCTGTTAGGTGGTTGTGGTTGTGAGTTGGTGTGCAAACAATGGTGGCGGGTGGCAGTGCTGTGCAGGCAATGCTGGCAGCGATGGTTTTGAAGTTAGAAATGGTAGTTTGTTGGAAGTGGTGGCGGTGGTGCCGGGATGGTGGTTCGTTTGAGATGGTGATGTTGTTGCTGGGAGGTGGTGGCAGTAGTTCTGGCGACGGTGCTGCTGGAGGTCGTGGTTGGCGTGGGGTGACAGTGATGGTGACGGTATGCGATGGTGCTGTCAATATTCAGGGGTTGTAGTAGTAGTTTAGGCGGTAATGAGGTGGTGGTCACTAGCGATATTGGTCGTCACAAATTTTTGGGTTGACTGTAACCATTAAATTGGTTAATCTGTGACCAGTAAATAATATGTGACTAATGAAAAATATGAACTATGACTAAGAAATAACGTGTGATCTAATCTGTGACCAGTAAATAGTATGTGACTAATGAAAAATATGAACTGTGACGAATAAAATAACGTGTGACCTAAAAATTTGTTAATTTGTGACCGATTATAAGTTGCGACTTATAATGTTCATGATCTGTGACCGATAAAGAAATTGTGACTTATAAATTTTTCACTTGTGATCAAGGAAAAAATTGTGACCTTTAAAATTTTTGAATTGTGACCGTAAAAAAATTTGAGACATTTAAAAATTTTGATTTGTAATATATGACTAATTAAATTATGAATATGTGACCGATGAACAAATTGTAACCTATAAAATTTTTGAATTGCGACGTAAAATAATTTTTTACATTTAAAAATTTTGATTTGTGATCGAAAATAATATGTGACTGACTAAATTGTGAATCTGTGACCAAATTATATAGATCTGTGACATTAATATATTTAATTAATTAAATTATAAATAAAATTTAATAAAAATAAAAATTTTTAAAGTTAAACTTATTTTCTTATTATTGAAATAGGTCATACTTATACTCTTACTTATGAAATTTTCCCTTAATATTATTCTGCAAAATGTTTCTACCTTTCATTTTTTGATATTTTCATCTATATTTTCATATTTCATTAAGGAAATCATCATTTTTATCTAGTTTCTCACTAAAAAATGTAAAATAACAAATATATCCTCCTTTTTAAATAAAACAAAGAAAAAATTGCAATTATTCTCCAAAACTTTTTAAAAAGTGAAAATAAGTGAAATGAATTATTAAAATGATAATTAGTACAAAATGTCTCTACCTTTCATTTATTAGCATTTTCACCATTATTTTTATATTTCATTGCGAAAATCATCATTTTCATCTATTTTCTTAATTAAAAGTTGTAAAATAACAAATATACACTCTTTATTTAAATAAAAGAAAAATAAATAACAAATTGCAACTATTGTCTAAAAATTTTCAAAAAAGTACAATAAATTCCAAATAAATAATTCAAAAAGAATTTTTTTTTCATTTTTAGTTTTTAATTAATTATTTGAAATTTATTTGTATTTTTTTAGGAGTATAATTGTAATTTGTTCTTTATTTTTGTTTTATTTAAATATGAGGGTTTGTTCATCATTTTACAATTTTTAATTGAGAAAATGAACGAAAATAATGATTTTCGCACTGAAATGTGAAAATAATGGTGAAAATGTCCAAAAAATTGAAAAGTATGGATGTTTTGCACAATAATATTGAAAGATAAAGACATTTTCTGTAGTTACCATTTTAATAGTTTATTTGAATTCATTTGTACTTTTTTTAAAGTTTGGGAATATGATTGCAATTTATTCTTTAATTTTTCATTTCGTTTTCTTTGTTTTTTTTTTTTTTTAAATATAATGGTATATTTGTTCATTTTATATTGCGCAACGAAAGGTAAAAATAAGAATGAAAATGTCAAAAAATGAAAGGTATAGACGTTTTGCTCAATAACAATAAAAGATATGAACATTTTATGCTAATTATCCTATTCCAATTAAAGCGAAGAATTTCTTCAAACAAAAAGGATCTGTATCGACTATTCAATAATACCACCAAAAAGTTGGCATCAAGAATCCGAGTTTAAATTTCCTTTAAGTTCCTTTATGTTCATTTTTTAAACGAGAAATAAATATTCGAAATTTTTTTACTGGAACGAACATTTTATTTTGCTTTTGTTTTCCAATTTATAAAACTTTATATATATATATAAGTTTAGTGGGGATTAAAATCAATTTTTTAGTAAATTGTGATAGAAATTTTTGAAATGTGTGGTTAAAAAGTTGTGAGACTAAAACAAATGTGGTTAATATTGATTATTTGATTTTGACTTAGATTAAAATTAGATTTTAATCTAAAACAAATAGACGTATAGATGGGTAGCATTATTATTTGCATACATGTTAGCATTTTCACGATATCATTAATTGAAAGAAAGTGTTCTTGCCTCCGTCATATAGTCGTCACTTCTGTCATTTTAGTCACATTTCAATGACTCCCTTCATGGATAAAAATTGATAGAGGGAGAACCTAAATTTGGATAGATAAATAACAAGAAACAAAAATTTAATAATTTCCTTATATTATTTAAAGGATTTTAATAAAGACAGTTAAAATATGACAAAGTCTTCGTCTCTAATTATGATTAATTTGTGGCTCCGTCAGTTCCTGAAAAAAATTTCTCAGACTCTGAATGGCGTCTATAGAATCCATTACTTTCTGAAGAAATTCTCTCCTTGTCTCAGTTCCTCCCGTTGATCCAAGTTCTTCAATAACAGTGTTCTTAAGCCGTTCTAGCTTAATTGCACTTGCTGTCATAGGCGGATCCTCCATTTTTTTTCAGTTTTTTTTTTTTTTTTTTTGGTGAAAAACCCCCCAAAAAAATGAGTTTTAAAGAATTATGGCCAAACATAAGCGAATCAATTGAATAAATTTAGCTTGATTAATTTCTCGATTAAATAATTTAAGCCATAAAGTGAGTTAAATTTGTTTATTTAAATTTTATAATTAATTCACCCCCTTAGCCCTTATTTGAGGGGAATTAAAATTAAATTTTTTGCAAATTTTGATAAAAGTCGATGAAATGTGTAGCTGAGAAGTTATGTGTATCATGAATATACGATTAAAATTAATTACTGACTTTGACATGAAATTAAAATACTAATTTTAATCCCTATCAAATATGGGCTAATGCATAACTTATTTTTTTTCTATGATATATACAAGCACAATATATAAATATGACGGTTACAAAATAGTTGTATGTTTTCATTCGTGAAATTACATTAACATGTTTCAAAATATGTATTTTGAACCAAATTTCAACTTACATAATAATTTACCTTGTACTAGCAACATATTTGGAATTCCACTTTCATAATGATTAAAATTACAAAATGGGAGAATTTTAAAGACTAGTCTATACTTGAGTGATATTTTTAACATTAACTGTACATGTTCTTTAATCATTATGAATGTTTGTGCTACCCTGAGCTCGAAAAAAAAAAATTAAACAGGAATATTAGTATTCATTACTGTCAAAGAAATATATATTTAAACATAACAAGCCAAAATAGATACAAGATAGAGAGAAAAATGAATTACCCTGGGAATTTTGTGCATGGTTTGTGTTCAAGTTTTCATGGGTTTTCTTCTTCTTGGCAGCTCTCCTCTTCTTTGAACCAGACGGCATTTTTTCTGATGCCTTGTACTGGCATGGTGGAGAGTTATTTATACTGAAAAGAGACTTCAAATTCTGGGAATGGCTATTCAAATTTCAAACTCGTGGACTGCGATTTTTAAGTTCATATAAAGATAGGCAGCAATTGGGAACTTTAAGTAATTTATCGCGCGTGAGTTCAAGTCTCAAAATCACACGTATTTATTACTCTCTCCATCCATAAAAATAGATGTACTTTCACTTTTCGTCTATCACACTTTAAAGACCACTTTTTTTTGTTGTTGAAAGTATAGTTAATTTTATATTTTCTAATATGTTTGTATTTAATGTGATTTGTTATCAATAAATATGAACTACTCATGAATAAATCATTATTTAATATAGGAATATAATTAAAAAAAATGTAAGAAAAATTATATTTACGACTAGAACTATGCTAGACGTACAGAAATGGAGGCTATAAAACCGGCACAGAATACTCACATGTAGGGGGGTGGGTTATTTTTTGTCATTTTTTTTATTTTGGGTGGGTCCCACATCTTTGTGAGATTTCTAGTACACTTCTGTGAAACAGTACCCTGTACAAATGAAAAAAATCCTTACAACTATATTAATTTACATGTTTTTAATCTGTATGAAAACGAAAACAAGACTACTTTTATGGAACAGATGAAGTATGATTAGCGTAGTAACAATTTTGAAAGATTTAAACTATTAATTTGGTTTATTTCTTTATCAGTTTTGATCATATAATTTAATTTTAAAACTAATGCACATTCAATATTTTTTAATTTTGGAGAAATTTTCGTAAATGCAGGGGTTAAAGTTTTTACCATATAAGAATAAGCATCTAGAGTTATACAACTTGAAAACATTACAAGAAAAATATTCCCTGTACATTTTATATTACTCCCTTCATCACAACGTTAAATGGGAGGCAATACGACTTTTTAAGGCTTTTCCCATTGCTTAGATAACTACATGCCCTTCGTGCAAATGTGCATTAAAGGTTACGTAATGTAGGAAACTTCCATGAGTTTTGCTTTTTGTACATTCGAGGTGTCAAATCAAACTGGATAGTATCTTATAATTATCACTAGGCTCAGCAACATCCTTTGGATGGTTGTCAATTCATCCGCAAGATTAGGGTAGAGCCAGAAAATAATGTTAGAATAAGTTGAAATTTAAAAAGATTTTAAATGAACTCAAGCCATAGGAGATCGACTTTAGGAGTCTTGCAAGCTCGTGACACTGGTGGCAAAGAGTGTTAGACACTCAATGAAGTACAAGTCTAGATATCCACCCTTATATCTATATCTATATATATATATATATATATATATATATATATATATAATATAATATAATATCGACACTTACCTTAGAAAATGTAAGTTGACAAAAGTATGATAAGCATAAGTAAATTATGACATGTTTGGTATGAATTAAAATTTAGATTGTAATTTAATAATGAATTTTAACCACATATTTCATGTGACTCAAAAATTTTCAACCTCGTATTTCATCAACTTTTATCAAAATTTACTAAAAAAATAACTAATTTTAATCTACACCAAACAATGGCTAATATCCACCATTCAAAAATTAAGAAAATACCTAATTATTATTATTTTAAAGAACATCGACAACCAATGATTCTAAACAATTGACGATTTTGGCCAAAATAGGCAATCAAAAATACATCACTACCCAACGCATTCCATAGTGGGTGAGGAATTCCAACCAAAGTGGAATAATCGATTAGGAATTTCGAGGGTCTGTAAATTGGTTTTATTTCACGTTCATATTTGGCTAATCTTTAAAAAATATTCTTTTTATTGACAATATTAAATATTGAGCAAGTTACTCATTTAAAAATAACATTTATTTCATTGTCAAAATAAATAAAATGTCTTCCTTATAAGTATGAATAAGTTATATATGAAGACATTAACAGAATTAAAGAAATTAATTATTATTAAGCTTAGCTAAAAATGCATTGCCTCGGTTAACAAGTAATTTATTTTTAGCTCTAATTAGTTAGTACAATTTATTATTATAACGTTTTACTTATATAGCTATAAATAAAACATGTAACAAATAAAATATCTAATTTGATAATAAGCTATTCACTTACGTGAATGTCATGATTATTATTTTTATAATTGTGGAATTTTTAACAAAATTTTGACAATTTTGGCATTGGGCTGGGACTAAATATGAAGCTGGGCTAGCATACATTTTTCGGCCAAATTTAACCCAATATTCTTTTGAAAAAAAATTCATAATTAAGAGGTTAAGTATTACACATTTCAAAATTAAGAACAAATGCTACAAATTTCAAAACTTAAATATTTATTAAAATTTATTTATGATTTAATTAATTAATTAAATATATTAAGGTCAAGGATCTATACAATTTAGTCACAATTTAACGATTTAATCAGCCACATATTATTTTTGGGTCACAAATCAGAATTTTTATGTCACAAATTATTTTACGACCACAATGGAAAAAAATTATAGGTTACAATTTAGTTATCGGTCACAAATCAAAAATTTATAAGTCACTATTTATTTATTGATCACAAATCACAAATATTTTAAGTCACAACTTATTATACAGTCACAAATTATCAATTACAAATTAACAGTTTTTTAGGTCACATTATTTTTTTATCACAATTTATTTTTTTCATTGGTCACATATTGTTTATTGATTACAAATTAACCAATTTAATGATCACAATCAACCAAATAATTTGTGACTACCACCAACATTTGCAACCACCACCTTGTCACTACCTCCAACAAGCGCTACCACCACCGTCGTCGCCAAAATCACCTCCACCACCTCCCAACACCACTATTGCCACCGCCATCGCACCGCCTGCACCACAACTATTTGCGACTACCATCACCAACAACGCCATATCCGCCACCACACCACCTCACCAGCTCCAAATCCATCAGAATTACAGTCAAATCCACCTACACCATCGCTAACATAAAACACACCAAAAACCAATAAAATCCAACTGCCTCCGCCAATGCGACCACCACCACATTTCATAAATAAAATTTAATTAATATCACCGCCATCGCCACCGCCAACTACAAAACACCGCTACAATTTGCAAACCACATCACCACCACTACTGTCACTCCAACCACAGCTGCACCACTATCATCCCACGACCACTACCACATGTATCACCCACCATACCCGAACTAGAATTATCGCCGCACACACAACAACACATACATATCACCACCACACACCACCGTACCACCACGAATTTTATCCATTTTTCTGTTACGCACACAAATCACCATTACACAGCGATGCAACACTCCTCATAGCGTCATCGTCCTTTACAGCGCTCCCCAAGAGCAGCACTGCTGCAACAAACCACTCCATGTGGGGCGTTTGAGGCTCTGCTACAGCAAAACACCACTCCAATATATCGTATCGAAACGGTGCTACAATCAAACCATCGAACAAAACAAAACTCCAACAGATCAGATCAAGGTTGCGCTGTAATCAAACCATTGAACAAAATAAAAACTCTAGTAGATCGACTTTATATCGGCGCTCACAGCACCGCTGCACTGATGCTCAAGCGGTGATCGACTTTTGTCACTATGAGCGTTTGTGCTCGTGAAGTCTAGGAGAGAGAGAATGAAAGATAGAGAGAATGGAAATTTAGGGTTTAGGGGAGTAGAGTGGGGTGGGATGGGGGTGGGTGGATGGAGGTTGATATATAAATTAATTTAATTATGTAATAATATTATTGTTGTTGAATTACTATCTGATTTTTGAATAAACAAATATTTTTTAAGTTGGATCTTAAAAAACATGGATGGGTGTAATTTTCACTATTCTTTTTCCTTTTTTCTATATATAATTAACCATAGAGGAAATTACAGAGAAATTTGGCTTTTAAATTAGGATTTAAGTTTATTATTCCACAACTCAAGTTATAGTTAACTTATTTATTAAAAATTAGATTATGTTACAATTTCTCTCCACTCAGTCTCTACTATTTCTCTCTATAGATGGAAATCAGGCTACACCCATATCTCCGTCGATGATGGTTGTGCCGATGAGCTAACTAGGTCTTCCCCCGATTGTCGCCAATGAACCCATTTTATGCATTGGAACTTTTGTCTCGGCCTCCACAGACAACTACAAATCTGGAGGTTGCTGATGGTGACAGTGTAATTTATGATGGTTCGACGACTGGTCAACTCCACAAATTTAAATGATATTTTTATGCATATGGACATGGAACTGCTTTTCGTAGGCAAGTTGTGTAGGCAGAGTTGGGATTCAAGGTGATCGTCGATGGCTGTAGATGAGGTGTAGGTGGTGTGTGTGTGTGTGATGTTGGGTGGTTGTAGTGTGGTAAAGGTGGTGATAGTGGTGTTGATTTTGATTTGATATGGATTTGGTGGTGGTTGTGCTGGGACAAGGATACATGCATTACTTGTAGCTGTGTAGTTGGTAGATGATAAGTGTGTGTTTACACATTTATTGGACACTTTTTAGCTTATAAGTATTGATACAATTGAGCATATTCTATGTATAATTGTGTATTATTTGATTTTATAGGCAAAAACCCCGATCAGATGAAGAAACGAGTTAAAGAGGAGAAAAAGGACTAAAAGTGTACAATTTTGTGAAGTTGAGGACTGAAATGCACTTGACCAAAAGATGGAGGGCTTTGACTGCAATTTAGTAAGAGCCTAAATGATATGAAGTTCAAAATCTGGGAACTGAAATGGACTAATTCAAAGATGAGGGATCAAAATGCACAACGGCCAGAATGTGAAGGACCTGAGCAGCAAAAATGGGCTTGAATCATGCGACCGCATAGGCAAAACCGCATGGGTTTTGCCTATGCGGCCGCGAAGTGACCACAGAACACCCAGTACCGTTTTAAAGCTCTTCTATGCGACCGCATAGAAATAGCCTATGCGGTCGCATAGAAGGAATTTTCAGAGGTGGTGGATTTTGCATTTTTCTCGAGTTTTGGTCGAAAGTTTCTATTTCTTTTTGATTTGTTTAATACCTAAACTTATCTAAAACCTAATATTATATATTATAACTATTATTAAACTAGTATAATAGTTTTAGTGGAGGAAACTTAGTGGGAAAGGAAGGGAATTGAGGATAAGAAGGGAATTTCATTCATTTAGAGTCAATCTTCATCTTCACTTCTCTCTTCAACCATTTCTCTCTTCCCTCCCGTACAACTCTCTGGTTTCATTTTCTTTTCTTTAATTTTGCTTTGTTTTTGTTAAGTTTTGTAGGTTAATTGAAGGGGTAAAGGTGGTGAACAAAGAGAAGTTATCAAAGAAAAATTTGGAAAAGAAATAGAAGATTTTAAAATTGTTCTACAAGGGTTTTATCTATCCTTTTGAATTTCTTCCTTTAGTTTCCTTGTTTGTGTTGTAATGGAACAAAAATCTCTTTATTACACTACTTTTATCATGAGTTAAATAGTTTTATGTTGAAATTTATGTAGTAACTTAACCAAAAGTTTCATTAGTATGTTGTTTTGTTTGGTAAGATGCATGTGTTACTAAGTTTTAGATGTTTTAATTATTGTGTTTTATTGACTATCATGTACTTGATCAATATATGATATGGTTAAATGGTTGGTGCAATTATTGAGAAATTGTTGTACTAGCTAGATCAAGATAATTAAAATCCTAGGTTTATATAGTTTCGACTATACTCGTTTAGGTGTTATAGGAATATACATCTACCCTAGGTGACCCTTAGAGTATTCTCACAATAATTTAATGCAATTGATTAAGTTGTATCCACATAGAGATATAGTGGATAGGTTAATCAAGTAGGGTTAATTTCGCTCGAAAGAGGTTGTTAACTAAAATTGGAGAATCGGGTCTAATCTGATACTTTGGTAACACTAGCATCTTTATTTCGTCGATTTTAATACTAATGAAACAATGGTTAAGTGAAAGCATAAATTCCAACATTTTTCAAATCAAAAACCCTTTTCGTTATTTACTTTATCTTTTTAAAATTAAATCAAGTCTTTTGTTTTATTTTCTAGTTTTTAAAATCAAGTTTTAATTGTGTGTGTCTATCGTTAATTTGAAGCACTTTAACTTGTAATTGGATAAACACTTCTTGTGGGATCGACAAGTGCTTTAAAAGCTCCATTATACTACTTGATCCGTACGTTTGCGGCATTCGTATTCGGCCCGATCAGTAGATGGGAAGAGGTAGTGGTGGCGAGGTGCATTGGGGGTGGTGGTGGGTTGTGCACTTGAGGCGGAAACAATGATTTGGATGGCGTCGATAGTTGTGAAATGGGTTGAGGTAAAGTGGGGAGATTAAGAGTAAGTTATGACCAGTTAATTGTAATAAATTAATTTGATAATTTATGACTAATAAATAAGTTATGACCTATAAAAATGTGTGATTTTGAGATTGAATTTTTAATTGTGACCTACATTTTATGTATTTGTGATTGTGACATTCTGTTGTTTATGATTGGCACGTAATTGTTACCATAAATGGTATATTATTGTGACATTGATCTATTTAATTAAGAAATGAGTTACAAATTTTTTTATCAAGTGGTCACATTTGCGACCCACTGGGTGACCACTTGATTTTTGAAAAAATTTCACAAGTTTTTTAAAGAAATTATTTATTTCAAAAACTTAAATCTATAGGTTAAGTTACTTATGAGAAAATCTTTAAGCTGGGCCAAACATGGCAATAGATAGCAACTTGCACATTGGGTTAATTATTGAATTTCATTAAACTATATCAAGTGTTCATACTTAATAATCGAACTTAAAAAACGTAATTCAATGATTACTGAAGCATGTACCATATTACTCATCTATCACTCAAGTGAGAAAAATCTGTGAAGCCCAATTCTGAAAAGTTTTATTTTTCTTCGATTTATAGTACTATGATTTTCAATTACCTCTTTTTTCCCATCATTTTTTTTGACTTCTTCTTTCACAAAAGTCGATTTGAAGAAAGAAGAAATTATTATTACTTAATAACTAAATTTAAAATTATATCTTTATAATCACTAAACTATGCATCGTATTTTCTATTCATTGTTCAAGTTGATACCGTCGTTGAACCTAACGAATTTTTCTACTTGAGTGATGGATGCGTAAGACATTTTATAGTTTAGTGATCATGAAATTACATTTTTAAGTTTAATTATTAAGCCTCCATTTGACATCCATTAAAAAATAGTTTTTTTTTTTTTTTTTTTTTTGGGAAAATGAGTTTTTGAATAATAAATTTTTCGAGAACGTGTGGTTAAAAAGTAGAAAAAAATTGTGTGAATGTGTATTTAAAAATGAGTTTTTTTTTTTTAAAAAAAAAAAACCTAGGGGGGGGGGGAATTTTTTATTTAATGAATATCAAATAGGGGCTAAATAATAATATTTGGTATAATTGATTGACCATTCAAATAATTAACACCTCTCATGTTTGTTTTTAGAAGGAAAATATAAAGAGTTTCACCAGCACAAACATAAGGACGACATAACGAATGACCGAACACACATCAAACATGACAGGTTGGCATTTTTTAGGGAAAAGTGTAGCAGCAATTTCAAACCTTTTGAGTTTTTTTTGCAGACTTTACCCTAATCTTCACTTTATGCCAACCACAGTCCCAAATCTATAATAAATTCGCCGCAAAGGTCCAAATGGACGAATACCATCCAATTTGACAATTAGTTGACCAATAATTAAACTATGACCCATTTAAAATGATAAAAGGGTAATTTTGCTAATTATCCCTTTTAAAAAAAAATTAAAATAACTAAAACAAAATAAAATGAAAATGAAAAAAATTATTCATCTCCTTCTTCTCCCCACGTACGCACCCACCCACCCAACTAAACCAACGTGTCTCTACTGGTATTTCCCTACAGTGGAAACCCTGCCGGCGTGGCAAGCGGATGTCCCCAGCAATGCTGCATCCCTACAACTCTTTCCAACCCCCGCAATTAGCTAACGCTAGCATTCCATTCACGTCATTCGATGTTAATTCGGCTGTCGCATCCACTTCATTTCGACTCCTCAATTTCCCTTCACAATTTTCACTCGAGGTACAGCCAAATTTGAGGATTACTCGCCACTCATTGAGGAGCTCTGCATAAACACGAAGCAAATTTACTAGAAAACAATTTCTATTCTCAATCCGTTTAGAATCAATGCCCATCTTCATAAAGACGCTGATCTCTCTGGGCCTTTCCTTTTCTTAATGGCATTCAGAATCTTCCAACTCTTTGCCGGAAAAACTCCATTTTGGGATAATCCTTGGTTGGGTTACTGTGGCATCGCTGTTTCTATATATTGTTTTCAATATGTTAGCCACCATCGACCCACACAAATTGTAGCACCATCTGTGTGAGATACACCATCTCAACATAAACTGGAACTACAAACCCTCCTCCAAACCGGCAAAACCCCCTCGAGCATTCTCCACTAAAGAAATTCCATTCACAACCATGGCAGCACCATCTGACCCAAATCCCTCATCCACTTCATCCATATTCTCCTTAAAAAACTCCTACCCTCCAGACGACACCGTTTTCTACTCCGTTTTGGGGACAATCTCGAGGAAAAGTGGTTTGTTGTCTTCTTATTGAGCAAAATGACAGCCAAACTTTGAGCAAAATGGTGTGGGCCTGACAATGGGTCGAGTCGAGTTGACTTGACCCATCTACCCACTAGATCGTTTAAGCACGAGTCGAGCTCGAGCTCTCTTCGTGCTCAAGGACTGAGCTCGTGAGTTTACAAGCCGAACTGAGCCAAACCCATGAGCTCAAAAAAACAAATTTTTAAATTTTTTAAAATTTTTTTTTGAATTTTTTCTTCACAATTTTTAGTGAACTTTAGGCTCCTGGGCATGGCCTAAGAGTGGCTTGTCAAGCAAAACCATAGCTCGGGCTCGGGCTCGGGCTCATCTTAAAACGACCCCAAGTTGTCGAGTCGAGCCGACGAGCTCACGAGCTGCTTGACCCTTTTTCCACCCGTATGTGGGCTGGTGGTGGCTAGTGGCAGAGGAGAGTTGCGGTGACAGTGTTGTTTTCTGGTTTTGATTAGAATGGGGATGTGAGTGGCGAAGATGGTGAGTTTGTATGTGTTGTCATTTTTTTAACTTATTTTAAGTATGAGTAATTATATTACCACCACAAAATTTACTTACTACACCACATTATAGTCACACCACAATTAAAATATATTTTTAATAAATACACTACAACAATCTACTATCATACTCCTAATCCAATAAAAACTAAAATTGAAAAAAAAAATATATAGTATTGTGGTGTACTCATTATTCCAATATTACTCATTTTGTCCCATCCTTCCTTCTCTTAGAGAAGATCGGTTTTCGTCTAATGGGTTTGTTTTGTGGGTTTTATTTGGAGTTCTAGGATGTTGACTTGAGGATTTTTTTTGTGTGAGCTTGATTGTGGACTAATTTTTGTTATGAAATGTCTTTTGTGATTGCGAATTCTGCTTGGGGTGAGACAATGGAAAGATTTGTGGCCAAAATTTTCATTCTTTGGCATTTACTATTACTTGTGAACTATATTTTGATTTTTTTTCACTCAGTCACAAAAGCACAAAAAATGGAGGTGCAAAATGGCAAGAGAAATGGGTCTGACTTTACCAGAGAAGTCGTCGGAAACTACCGAGAATGACGAAGATGACTGATGGAAGCGACGGAGTACGAATGATGACGTCATTGCTAATGCTCGACGAAGATTTAGCTTTGGAGCTCTCAAAGTTGTTGGACTCATGGGACGCGCAGCCGCCTCCGGTAAAGGTGAGGTTCATCGAAAACCCCTACTCTTCGTTGGTGATATTCCGGTCGTCGTCGGGTCATGTTACGATAAACGGCAACAAGGAGACATGCAGCTCATCTTTCTTGGACTCGAACTCGTCAGTGATGGTGAGCATTGACCTGGGTGGTGTCATGAGGGTGGTTATAGGCTAGATAAAGGATTGTAAGGGTCGCGTGAGGCTACAGACACCAGGGCAAATGGGAGCTTAGACCCCATTCAAATGGATATACTTTTTTTTTTTAATTGTGGTGTAAGAATAAATTGTTTTACGAGATAAATCCATTTATGTAATTTTACTTAAAGTTATTTAAGTAAATAAAAAAATTCTTAAAATTGTGGTGTAACTAATAAAATTCGTGGTGATAATATAAGTATAAGATGGAATGTTACCATTTTACTCTTTAAAAAGTGGTCTAAATTTGGTTAAAATCAAAATTCATGGTCAATTAATAGTCAAATTTCATCCATTTGGATCTCATGTGCGAATTTATGAAAGAATTGAGATTGTGGTTGACACAAAGTAAATATTAGAGTAAAATCTATAAAAAAATTAAAAGTTTGGAACTCTTGCCACAATTTTTTCTTTCTTAATTCACGCGAAACCCACGCAAAATGTGAGGATGGATTTGTCAAAATTTTCGAGCAAACCACCTTTATTTTAATTTAAATCAGGATCGAGAAGACCATACCCTAAAAGGAGAAAAATGGCAGAGAAATTGGCTCCAGAGCAGCGCCACAGCTTCTCCCACAACGGTATTAACCTCCTCTTTTTCTAATCTATAGGAATTTAGAATAATAAGCATGTGATTATCCAGTGATAGCGTTGAATCTTTTCAGGCCAGAAGGTGTTCGAGTGGGATCAAACGTTGGAAGAGGTGAATATGTACATAACCCTTCCAACAAATGTTCCTAAGAAACTGTTTCACTGTAAGATTGATTCCAATCATGTCCAAGTTGGGATTAAGGGAAACCCTCCTTATCTTGATGTCAGTTTTTCTAATTCTATTTTTCTCTCTGAATTTCTTTTGGGCTTTTGTAATTGTAGTTTAGCAGTTCATTAATTTTTTTTTTCTCTGTTACGTAATGCTTTCAGCACGATCTTACCTGTCCAGTGAAGACAGATTGTTCATTTTGGACACTAGGTACTTTCTTATGGTTAAATAGTTTTCTGCAAGAAATTCGATTATTCCTTTTTTAATTTGTTCTGAAAGTTTATGACATTACTATTTCTTGGCTACTTTTCAAAAGATTTTGAATTTACAAATTGGGTGAACCAGCAAAAGTGTGAAAGTTTTTGGCAGAGATAAACCTATAATTTTTGGTTTTGGTTGAAATATAAAATACTTGTGAATAAGAGTGCTATTAGATTACTCATCACTCATCAAAGATGAAAATGAGCTAAATTTTGGGAATTTAATGTAAGTTTGGTTATAAACATGTGAATTTCCAACATGTGCACACAACCGGATGATAGTTTGTTAACGGATGTTTGAAATAGATCAACTTAAGATTTAGAGTACTGAACAGACAGATGCTAATTGCCAATTTATAATTTCTAAAGCATGTAAACTATTAATACTAACTTGGGATATATGTTGCAGAGGATGATATAATGCATATAACCTTGCAGAAGAGGGAAAAAGGTCAGACATGGTCTTCTCCTATTGTGGGTCAAGGCCAGTTGGATTCGTACACCACAGATCTTGAACAAAAGCGTCTCATGCTTCAACGATTTCAAGAGGAGGTACCCTGTCTTATTGTTCTTTAGCCAAATGAATTTACAGTTATTTTTTGCTATACCTCTTCTTTCTTTCTTTTGACTTATGTGATTTCAATGTATGCATATCCACTTTATGTGAAATACTGATATGTCTGGACATCCACGTTTCTCTGAGTCTGAGTGTATATCTAGATAGATTCCCAGTGGACAATTTTGTCCCCTCTCTGGGTCTGATGGGAAAGTTGAAACAAGGATACTATTTGAATCAATCTCTGGAGTTTTCTCTTATCTGAACTGGTCATGCAAGAAAATAAAATATCTCATTCAGCTGTTTGGGAAGATCCTGTAGATTGTACTAATTTAATTATTAATGGCTCATGTTATTTATTGTTTATACTTTTTTACGTTCTATAGTATTCCGACATTGCTCTATTGGGGTTAAGATTTTTTCACATTCTTCATCTGGTTGACCTTGTATATTTCACTTCCATTTTTGGTGCTTTTCTTTTTTGGAGTTCTGTTCGGAAATGTATATTAGAATTTTTAATTTTAGGCTCTGTTGTGTGCCTTGATATAATCTATTTGGGATATTGATATTAGGTTTGAAGTGATTTGGTAATTGATAAAAGAGAAAATTATGCAGAAAGATATGCATATCAAGAGGTGAAATACTTTATATTATCGTGAAGAAGTGTTCTTTTATAAGCAACAAGTAGTATTTGGGGTTTAATTGTTTTGTGGGACTAAAGATAAATCATGAGAACGATCTATAGTCATGGAGTGTATAACTGAAGTCTATTAGCAAAGTTCGTAGCTTCCACCAAATGGCTTCTTTCTGGCTGAGGTTTTTATTCAAATATGTGTGCAATAATGAGCCCTATACTGAGTGCTTGAAATGGGAAACGTTTATCTGGACATAAGCATAAAGGGCTATTGCCCAACAAATCAAAGTGATGCCTAATTTGAACAAATCTCTTTGTTGTGGAGTACACATCCCATATAGGGAAGCGGATGTGGAGCCTCATGGCTACCCAAAGTATATTTATGTCCAAATTCAGTCTATAAAAATTTGCCACCTAAAAAATTAAATCTAGCCATAGATAGTTAATCCAAAAGAAGACCTAAAAAGGGAATCAATTTCAGCCATAGATAGATAGTCCAGAAGCATGAATTGTGATTTTGCCAAAGTTTTTGCAATGGCTTGTGCAGATCATTGTCGAAATAATTGAAGATCCAGATATTCACCTTTCCTTTCTTTATCATGTTTTTGTTGTTTGGTAAATAAAGAAAATGTCTTGTGAGTATATGCCATATAACAAATGTGCGTAAGATTTTTTGTATTTGAAATAGAATTTCTTTTGTGTTAAACTCTTCACTCTTCAGCATGAAGAAAATAAAAGAAAGTGGGAATGTTATAATTACTAGCCTAAATCTTATTAGAATTTTTGTTGTTCAATTGATGCGTAATACTAGCCTAAATCATAGTTGTAAGGCATTGCATTGAAGAGATAATTCGGAAGTAATAGAGAACCGTTTTAGAATTTTGTGGGAGGCATTGAATGCATCCAATTTGTTCAAGTTAATAATTTCAGTAAAAACTCTAAATGTAGAATCGGTTGAACTAACATTTGGAATAATATATAGAAGAAAGAGGTAGAATAATATAATTTATACTAAAATTGGACAAAAAAACTTCAAAATATTTAAAATAAATTCAACTATCTTTGTTATTGGTGAAAATTGTAGTAAACAACAAATGTAATCTTTACCATAATCATCTGTATATGCTTCTCATGTTGTAACAATAGAATTTCATGTTAGGGCGCTTGTAATGACTCCAATGATTTTGTATAGCGTCTTGAGTCATAGATTTTTTAGTTTTGACCTCTCAAGTGTTCTAATATTTGATGAGCGTAATAATGCAATAGGCAACTCGTGAACAATCAAATTAACATCACGGTTTGCCTCTTGCATTTTGACATTCATCTAATATTAGAACCTTTATGTCGTCAAGACTCGAAAATTTATGACTGAAGGCGCTATACAAAATTGTTGGAGTCATTACAAGCACCTAAACACGAGATTCTAGTATTACAACATGAGAAAAATATTTTGACAATTATGGTAAAATTTGCATTTACGGTTTAACAATTCTAACCATTTACTTTTGGAAGCATCAAAGATTTGGTTGAAGTCACCAAAATAATCCTTATGGAAGAAAGACATAGAATACTGGAATTGGACATAAATATCTTGACTAAGTAAATTTAGAGAGAATAAATTTTAGATTGCAAAAGAACAGAGTTAATATGATGCTTACAATAATTGTAAATTGAGAAGGTAGAATTGTGTGGAAAAAAGTGAAGTAGGGGGTTGTATAGGGAAAAAAAAGGACAGTTAGAAAAAAAAATTGAAAAACCTGGCCATCGAAATTGGCGGTAAACTCATTACAATCCGGCTCGTTAAAAAATGCAAGCTGGGATCTGTCCAGCCCATGACTCGTCTCAATATGAGCCCAAGAGGCTTGGCCCCCTATCACCACCCTTTCCCCCACCACTACCCTGCCCTCCCCAATCTCCAGACAAGCACTCCCACCACCCACTCCCTTCTCGTTGCAAGACCAGACATAGAAATTAGAAAACAAGTGAAATTCTTTAACAGAAAAAGTCAAATGAAGAAAGAAAAATGTATTATATCTCGAAATAACTTTGTGCAGCATGTGAGACCAGCAAGTTGCTCAATTTACAGCTACTTCATGTTCCTTACTGTTGGGAGTAATTGCAGAGTCCTTTAAACATCTACATATGCAATCTTCATCTTGTGTTTGACTTGATTTTGAGGTGGTGAGAATGGCGACTAATGATAGGATTCTGTTTGGGTGGTGGTGGCTGACGGTTTAACATAGGGAGTTGGGTTGTGGTGGGCCTGGTGGCTGCGGCAGCGACTTGCAGAGTTTAGGCAGTAGGGGCAGGGATGACATGGAAATAGTAATTTTTAGGGATAAAAGGATGGGGAGATGCGCTAAGGGAAAACTGTTGTAATGAAGTTATATAATTTTTTGTTCCCAAGATTTACCTTAGATAAACCAAACAGAGGATAATAATTCTATGCCAAGAACTTTTTATTCCTCAGCTGCATATTGTGACTAATCTTTTGCAGAGCGTTTATTAGTGTTTCATTTGGTTAAGTAGATTACTTGATTTTGTCATAATACAAAATGATTACGTACAAATTAATAGTACATGATATGATTATTGTTATTCATGCTGAGACGTGCATGTTTGTGAGTGCATATAATGAGCTTTTAAGCACCTCTCAAACATGCCTGTAGTAAACAAATTAATAGTGCATGGTATGATTGTTATCCTTTGCGGCATCTTATCTTTTTCTAATTTTATCAAAATGTTCCTGTTTATTTTGTCTTTGCCTTCTCCATATGTAACTAAGTTATGCCTGTTTGATGCACATAATACTTAAATTTACAACGTTGTTCTTTGAACATAAATTTGTGCTTAATGTGAAGAAGCATTTGTTTTTTTAAAGATCTATACTAACATAAACTAGCCAATGAAACCTACTTGATTGTATGCTAAATTTAAAAAAAAAAAAAAACATAATATGTTTGAAAACTATGCATCTGTTGGGTGGGAATTAAAATCAAATTTTTAGCAGATTTTGATAGAAATTGATGAAATGTGTGGTTAAAAAGTTGTGGATATCATAAAATATGTTTTTAATTAATTGTTAATTTTTACTTATATTAAACTTTAGATTTTAATCCCTACCAAACAGGGACTATATATATATAGCCTCTGTTTGGCCCTCTTTCTTTCAAATTTTAATGTTTGGAATAGTGTTTTTGTTAGAGAATGTGTAGTTGAAAATGAAAGAAAATTTTTCGATTTACGTGTAATTATTTTATGGAAGATTGTGTGGTTGAAAGTAAGAGTGAGAAAAAAAATTGAAAGAGAAAGGGGGCCAAATGGGGGCATATATACACACACACACTTTTAGCAGTGGGGAGTATTAGCCCCTGTGGTTATTATAAGAGTAAGGTTAGTTCTTGTTTCTTAGATGATGAGAATTTGACTCTGCGAGAAATCGAAAAGTAAATAACTACTCGAGCCTTTTTTGGTACACATTACTGGACATGATTGAACAAAACAATTGATAAAATTTCAACTTATTTTTCTTTCTTTGTATTGTCCAGTACAGTATAATTCATTTATCATAGTAGTCATCATTGTGCCTATACTTGCTCATCATTAGGGTTCTATATCTTGAGCATTTCATACATTACATTGCTTCTATAATGCAAAGTTTCTCGATGCAGAATCCAGGCTTTGACTTCTCACAGGCACAGTTCTCAGGCAGTTGCCCTGATCCAAGGACCTTCATGGGTGGGATCCATTCAACCTGAGAGTTCTTAGTCTTCAAAATAACATATCTACTGTGTTGGTCACAGAACTGGGTTTATTTACATAATCAAAGGTGTAATATGTAATTGTTGCGGTGCATATCTTGAAACCTCTCCTTGTATTAACATTTCTTTTCTTCAGTATTTCGGTTATGTGTGAATTTGATTCGTGTCATCTAAACTCAGTTAATATGTATTAGTAGTGGATAGGACTCAATAGCATAATGTACAAGATGTTTTTATTTTTATTATGTCCAATCATTCCTCACATTGCATAACATATGTTGAGCATCAGTTTAAAATGCTGGTGGTCCTTGTACTTTTAGCGAAATTTCATCTTAGCCTTAGTTGGAAAGAATTTGTGAACGGTTGAATTCATATGTGGATAGAAATGAATAGTAGAAAATTGAATAGTAGTTATGAGTTTATTAAAATGTGTGGTTGAAAATAAAGGTTGATTATGATTTATGAATTTTTTTCAGAGGCTTAATCATTTAAATTTAATTTGTTTGCTGATTGACCTTAAACTTTCTTTCAAGTTCACTCTGTTCATGTCTATTAATTTGTCTAAAGTGGCCAACTGGAAACAAAGTCTAATTTCAGTGACTAGCTAGAATAGAATGAATTTTAGTGATTAACATGAAATTTCGCTAAAAGTTTTGTATTATGCCTAGTGATGTCAAATAGTTGATTGACTCGTGGGCTTGGCTGCTTGGCTCATAAAAGCTCGGCTCGTAGGCTACTTAGATGAGCCGCTCTTGGGCACTCGACGAGCTTGCTCGTGAGCAGGCTCATGGCTCACTGCTACAGTGACCAAGTGTTGGTCATTGAACTATCAATGTTCACTGTTAGGTCTTAATTTTTATTTTTATTTTTTTACCTCTATAAATACTTACAACCTTAATACCTTTTTTTATTTTTATTTTATTTTATACACTACAACAGCAATTCTTGCTTTCTTCAACATTTTACTCTCTACATTCTACTACTTTCAATTTCAATATTCATTATATTCTTAAATCTTACTCTCTTTTACATACTCATATTTACTTTATTATAAATCTATAATACAATTATACATATTACAAAATATATACTCTATACTCTATATCCATATTTTATACACAATGTCATTTCAATTTATATTCATACAAATTACAATTATCCAAATCCTATATATTCATTCGTCATTTCATTTTCATTCAAGTTCATATGTTATCAATTCATCACAAATGGATCCAGAATAATTTGTTGAAGACTTGTTCGGTATCGGTGGCGAATCACCTGTAACATCACAAAGTCAATTTCACAATGAATTTGTCGGTCTAACGATGTACCAATTTTCGAAAATATTCCTGATTTGGATAATTACGGAAGTAATAATTCAATTAATTTAGATGATGTTGATGTTCCCGAAGCGTAACATGAGGAATTAGATATTCTTGATGTAAGAGGAAAGCTAAAAGGGAGGGAAGGTAAAAATGCTGAAATCATTTTAAATTGATTCCAACGGATTGTATGATCTATGAGTCGCATACTCTAAATGAGTATGCACTGTCAATCACGATTGACATGGTAAAATGACATTGATAACACCCACATCAACCAGCACTGTTAAATCATGTGCGACCAAACATGGACTTGTTGGTGCCTCTCAAACGTAACTGCAATTTGGTAGTCCAACCATCGGTTCTGCTTCTATGACACTTTGCTGGTGGATGTATTCAGAGGAGAAAACTCAAATGTGAATGGTGAAGTTTGTTGCAAGTGCTGAATTGCCTCTAGTAATAACAGAAAATCAACGTTTCCTTAATAGAATATTTCCTTAATATTCTTCGATCGAGGTACGTTAAGGTAAATAGAAACACTTTTCGTTCCGATACAATAGAATATTTCCTTAATATAAAGAAACAATTAATTATTGTTTTGCAAAAATATGGTGATATTATATCTTTAATTTCGAATTCATGGGAAGAAATTAATAAAATATGTTATATAACTGCAATTATACACTACATAAACTCACTTTGGTGTATGCATAAAAAAATTATTACTTTTAAAATAATTGAGTTCTCACAAAATGCTAACAATATATTTAATGTTATCATGAGCATTATTAGAGAATATAATTGTGAGTGTAAAATTCGTTATTTTACATTTGACAATTCTAGTGTTAATAAACCAGTTGTTAACAAGTTGTGTAGGGTATTGTAGCCTGATTTTGGTGGTTATTTATTTTATGTTCGTTTTATATGTCATATTTTTAATTTAATTTTACAAGATGATTTGAAATATTATATATATATATATATATATATATATATATATATCATGATTTCAGCTAGTAGAAGACAAGCTTTTGAGGAATTTGGTGTCCAATTTGGGTGATGAATTCGAAAACATTTTTTAGTAACGTAGGACACAAATGAAACTCTACTTATTATTAAAATCATGTGAAATATTTGAATATTTAATAACTTAATTTTATGAAAATGTGTATATTAGAAATTATGATGATACTATTTTGAATGAATCTGATTGACTTATACTATTCCACTAGCTGTATGGTACTTAAACGTCTTTATATCATTGCAATGTCTTTTCATAAATACAAAAATGACCTCGTTTTTAGTGAAATTATATATTCTATGGAATTAAAGTTTAGAAAATATTGGAAAGATTTGCCTATATTATTTCTTTTAGCACACATCATGGACCACCTATAATTTATCAAGTACTAAATATGTAATTGATGAGATTTCGCAAGTTTTAACTTTTAACACACCTATTACTTATAGACACTTAGAACAAATTTTTATGTAAAATGTATTAATTATATGCAGAATGAATGAGTGTAAGTATTAGCTAGGCACTTATTCCTCCTCCTAATATCGAAGAAGACTAAGTTGAAATATTAAATTTATTTGAAGGCATTAATACGTACATATATGATGCAACAAGGTTTTTCTAGTAGTATGTCTACAACATGTAATTAGACATCGGATGCAAGTCCAAATGCACTGTCTGCTGAATTAGTCGATTACGTTAATCATAATAGGCCCAGTAATGCTTCAATTAAAAAACAAGTTCAGAAAAAGTAATTGACTTCCAGTAAAAGTACGAACAATGATGGCCAATGGGTTCTGCGATTGCAAAATACCTACTAACAACTCTGGTTAACACTGTAACTTTGGAGTCTGCTTTCAGTGTCGGTAAGAGAGTTATGCCCGAGGTAACTAGCCAACCGAAAGAAGATATTTTGTAAGCATTATCGTGCGTGAAGGATTTGCAAGACGCTCATTTTCGATTGCAAGATAAATGTCGAAATTATATGTCATCATGTAAGTAATATTTAATTTAACCATATTAATAAAAATTAATTAATTTATAATACCGTATTTAATTTTTTTTTTTTAAATTGTACACGTAACAAGTTGTTTGTATACAAATTTTAACTCCATTTACTCGAAATTTAAGTTGCCAATATCAAATCCGGATAAATGAGAGTTTTAGCTATTTGAAAATAACAAATGAGCTTGCGGGCCGTAGCTCAGCTCGGCCCACAAGCCATGAGTTTGAGGGTTGAGCCGAGCTTGGTCCTTGAGGAACGAAACGAACGAGTACAAGCTGAACTCGTAGGTAATAGGGCTGAGTTGGCTCGGTTCGACCCATTGCCATTATACCTATTTTTGATTGTGCTAAAAATATTTTATTTAAGGGATAGTTACGTTACCTAGTAATGGAAAAAGGACAGTACGTGTAGACTGACTTGGTAGTTTTCATCTATTGAATATCTAAAAATCACATGAACCTTGATACATGTACACTTTGGTTTACACTTTGCCATGTGATATTATTCAACTGGACAATTTAAATTTCAAACAATTTTTTCATCCAATAAACACTCGACAACAATACCAGTGTCAACCAAAGTGTAAAAAAACCAGTGTACAAATAAAAAAGTTTAAAAATCCCATATGGACTTTGGCAATGTTTTAAATAAACTTTAAAAACAATTACTCATCACACCTATTTGACAATTGACAAGAATGGTACTATTCACTCGATATAGGACTTCACCAGACATTTCGTGATGCGAGTTGACGACAATTATGCAACAATTCTATTAAAGTTAGTATAATTATGTTAAGGACGTGTTTTGTTTTTCATGGGTCAAAGGTTGGTGAGGTTTTATAAACGAAGTTCATGTTATGTCTTTTAGCTTTTGTCTTTTAATAAGATACTGATTCAAACATTTTTTATAGGTATGTGTCCCAAGTTACGAAGAAGTTGTATCTTTAGAGAGGTGCTCGATCTGGGAAGAGATTGAAAGGGGTATTTTTGGTGAAATAAAATTATTATTTTTAAGTTAAATACATAAAATATAGTCGTTCATTTAATGCGTTATTTTTATTTACTAACTAAATTATTTTAAGTTGTTAATTATTGATTTACAAACAAATAAACAAAATTTCTATGTCGAATTTGCAAAACATATAAATATTTGAAGAAGAAAATTAGATAAATTTCGTTAAATGCTAGTGCAGAAATTCATTCTGTTTTTGATCCTCTTAATGGTCTACTAAGCGAGAATTAATTACTAGACTAGACATGTGGGTGAAAATCGCTTGATGATTACATGGCAGTAAAACACCTATAAATATCTGATGTGATACGGGATAGACAATCACTTGGCCGAGTTTTGAAGTCCAAGGGGTTAAAGTTGACAAGCCAAGGTACAAGTTTGGTGAAGGGGTCGAGGTCCGAATCGAAGGGGATCAACATGTTAGAAACGGTCGAAGACGGAAGGAAAATGGGCATCTATGTGACCGCATAGATGTAATACCATGCGGCCGCATCATCATCAACAGAATCTCTCCCAGCAGCGAACTTTCCTTCTATGCGATCGCATATGTTTTAACTATGCGGCCGCATAGGCAAATTCTGAGACGAGTTGTTTGTTTTTTTGCGAATTTTCATATTTCATTATATTTCTTATTTTGGCAAGTTTTATTATTTTTGGACTCTTGATATTTCGTGCTTTTAGGGTTTTCTATAGTTTCCATATAAATATGAATTTTATTTCATTGTAAGAAAGTTTTGATGATAATAAAAGTTGAGTTTTCTCTCCAATGGATCTTCCATGAAAAATGAACTTATCAAATATTTCGTGTTAATATTTGTGGCGTTCAAATCAGAACTTATCAAAGGATTGGACTACCTTTTTGGCGTTCACAAATTGGGGTTCTAGTTTCTACACTTCAACGGGTTTAAGGTTAATATACCTTAAATTCTTGAGTCGTGAGACTCGGATCAAGATCCTATCGTCTACAAACCTGAATTTGGGTTTTTCCGGCGTTTTCGAATTCATTCCACGAGTTCCATGCGATTCCCTCAAACGGGATCTCATCAAGTGGTATCAGAGTTGGTTCTAGATTCAGGTTATATCTTTTATTTCTTGTTGAGTTTTTATTTTCCTTTCTTTTGTGTTTTTCGTGTTCTTGTGTCCAGTATTCTATTTTGAGTTTTTGATCCAGAAAATCTCAAAAAAATTTCAAAAGTTGTTTTTGTGCTCAATTTGAGTCTAAATCAACTTCCGTTTTCTTTGTCTTTCTCGTAGTCAAATTTTTGAGTTTTGTAAAAAAAAAAAAAAAAAAAGGCGTGAAGAGGATGAATTGATATGCCGCGGTCATAGTCTCAACTCATTGTCAGATCGATTGTATGATCTATACACCAACACAACGTCGCCAAAGGAAATATGAGATGCATTAGAAAGTAAGTACAAAACGGAGGAAGAAGGTACCAAGAAATTCTTAATTTCTAAGTACTTTGATTTTAAGTTTCTTGAAAATATCCCCTTGCTTCCCCAAATTCATGAATTGCATGTACTAGTCAACAAGTTGAGAAGGCGGTGAAGATTGAAATCTCGGAGACCTTTCAAGTGGGGGCAATTATTGCAAAATTCCCTAGTACTTGGAAAGGATATCGGAAGAAAATCATGCATAGTTCCGAGGACCACTTCTTGGAACAATTGCAAAAACATTTGCGCATTGAAGAAGAGTCAAGAGTGCGTGATAAGAGTGAAAACTCTTATGAAGGCACTTCCAAAGCAAATGCAATAGAGAAAACCGAACCGCCAACAAAATCCAACAAAAGGAAGCCTTCAACGAATTTCAACAAGTTCAAGAAGAAGACAAAATGAGGTTGTTTTGTGTGTGGCAAATCTGGTCACTATGCTAAAGATTGTAAACACCGAAAACAAAACAACTTCGAGTGTAAAGTGAACTCCATCAAAGAAGATAAAATTGTGGCCACCATTAGTGAAGTCAATGCAATCAAGGGAAAGGTTCTCGGATGGTGGTATGATACTTGTGTTACAATACATGTATCATATGATAAATCTTCTTTCAAGACATATCATGAAGTTGATGGAGACCAAGAGATTCAAATGGGTAACGAGGTTCGATCTAAAGTACTTGGAAAGGGAAGTGTGGATATCATCTTCACTTCCGACAAGACCATTACCTTGACCAATGTACTACATGTTCCCGACATGATTAGAAATTTGGTTAGTGAAAATCTCTTAGGAAAATCGGGTATCAAAAGTGTGTATGAATCCGAAAAACTTGTATTATCCCTAAATGGAAAATTTATTGGAAAAGGCTATTCTAGTGAAGGAATGGTCAAATTATGTACCGTTGAAAATTTGAATGAGAATAAAAATAACTTTGCTTATGTTGTTGATTTATTTTCATTATGGCATGCTAGATTAGGACATATTGGAAAAAGTACTATGAAACGTATGATGAAATGTGATTTAATTTTATATGATGAAAATTATGTTTTTAAATGCAAAACTTGTGTACAAGCAAAAATGATTAAAAAGTTTTATCAAAGTGTAAAAAGGACATCTAGTATCTTAGAGTTAATTCATACGGATATTTGTGAATTAAATGACATGTTAACTAGAGGTGGAAATAGGTATTTTATTACCTTTATTGATGATTGTACTAGATACACCTATGTTTACTTAATGAAACATAAAAGTGAAGTTTTTGATATGTTTAAAGTATATAAAAATGAGGTTGAAAATCACCTAAATAAGAAAATAAAAACTTTAAGAAGTGATAGAGGTGGTGAATACTTCTCTAGTGATTTCAACATTTTTTGTGAATAACATGGCATAATTCACCAATGTTCGGCACCTAGAACACCGGAACAAAATGGTTTGGCTGAAAGAAAAAATAGAACTTTAGTTGAAATAATAAATGCCATGCTTACCTATGCTAAGCTATCATTTAATTTGTGGGGTGATGCCTTGTTAAGTGCATGTAGGATATTAAATAGAATTCATTCTAAACAAACTAATGTTTCTCCTTATGAATATTGGAAATGAAGAAAACCTAACATTGGATACTTCAAAGTGTGGGGGTGTCTTGCTTATTGTAAGAACACAAACCCTAATAGGATCAAGTTGGGTCCAAGAGGCATTAAATGTGCTTTTGTTGGATATGCTAGCATTAGCAAGTCATACAGATTATTAAACTTTGAGACCAATGTGATTATTGAATCAAGTGATGTAGAGTTTTTTGAGGATTCGCTATATTCGGATAATGAATTGAGGGGAAATCTTTTAGATATTCCTAACTCAAGTGGAACACACGATGAAACATCTACTAAATGTATTGATGAGTCAAGTGAGCCACGAAAAAACAAAAGAACTCGAATTGAGAAGTCTTTGGGACCGGATGAAATTGATTCTCAACTCATTTTTTTTACTTAGTAGAAGGAAATGAATTGAATGTAGTAATGACAATTCCATTTATTCTACATGTTGAAATCGATCCTAAAACTTATAGAGAAGCTATGACTTCTCGTGATAGCATGTTTTGGAAAGATGCAATAAAAAATGAAATGGATTCAATAATATCAAATAATACTTGGGAACTTGTCGATTTACCACCCGGATCTAAACCTATTGGATGTAAGTGGGTATTCAGGAGAAAATACAATGTTGATGGTTCTCTAAACACCTTTAAAGCTAGATTAGTAGTCAAAGGATATCGACAAAGAGAAGGAATAGATTATTTTGATACATATGTACCGGTAGTTAGAATAACATCGATTAGGATATTATTTGCACTAGTTTCGATACATGACTTACATGTTCACCAAATGGATGTTAAGACGGCATTCTTGAATGAGGATCTCGATGAGGAGGTTTATATGGAGCAACCTGAAGATTTTGCTCTACCCGAAAATGAACATAAAGTGTGCAAGTTAGTAAAATCGTTATACGGTTTAAAACAGGCACCTAAAAAGTGGCATGAGAAATTTGACTTAGCTATAATCTCCTTTGGTTTTAAACATAATATCGTAGATAAATGTTTATATTTAAAAGTATGTAATGATTATATGATATTTATATGCCTATATGTTGATAACATGTTGATTATGAGTAATACCATGAATGGAATAAAAGAAACAAAGAAGTTTCTATCTTCCACATTCAAAATGAAGGATCTTGGACAAGTGGATACCATTTTGGGTATCAAAGTCACGAAAACTAGTGGGGGTTACCATCTAAGTCAATCACATTATATTGAGAATGTGATAAACAAGTTCAAACATTTGAACATAAAGGAAGCAAGTACCCCAATTGATCCAAGTTCAAAACTTGTAAAGAATGATAGAAGGGCAATTGCTCAATTGGAATACGCAAGTGTTATTGGAAGTCTTATGTATGCAATTCAATGCACAAGACCAGACGTAGCATTCGCAATTAGTAAACTAAGTAGATTTACTAGTAATCTAGGCAATGACCATTAGAATGCCATTGAAAGGGTTCTTGGGTATTTAAAGAAGACCAAAGGCTTAAGCCTACAATATACTAAATTCCTAGCTGTCTTGGAAGGATTTACCGATACTAGTTGGATATCTAGCACGGGTGAAAATAAATCCACTTCCGGTTGGGTGTTCACTCTTGGAAGAGGAGCTGTTTCTTGGAAATCAAAGAAACAGACATGTATAACGCACTCGACCATGGAATCCGAATTCATAGCATTATCGGATACCGTGAAAGAAGCTGAGTGGCTTAAGGATCTCCTTTATGAGATACCTTTGGGACCGAAGAATACATCTTCAATATCTATCATGTGTGATAGTCAAGTCACATTAGCAAAAGCATACAACGAGGTATACAACGAAAAGTCTAGACATGTGAGTCTTAGACATGACTTCATAAGGAAATTAATCAAAGATGGAATAATTTCCCTAAATTATGTTAAGTCTATCGAGAATCTAGCGGATCCTCTAACTAAACCTCTAAATCGAGATTTAATAACATCTACATCGAGTAGGATGAGGTTGAAACTCTTAAAATAGAAAGATTCACCAATGATAGCAACTCTACCTGTCATTACTCAAAAGGTAATCCACGGGTTCAAAGGGTAACAACAAGTCATTTGATATATGGATAGTTTCAGTATTATTCAAATTCGCGATAACCCTATCCTAGTTAAATAATGCTGGTTGTTACTGAAGTGAAGGTTGAGCTTTGAGCTCTTAATGAAGTTCAGTGCTAAGAGCACAAGCATCTCTAAAAGTAACAAAGATGCTGGAAGAATTTCACCTAGACGAATTTCGAGGTGGTGCCGCCTCAATAGAGAGCTAGAGTTACTCTCTTAAAAGTTTGTCGAAAAGGATGAGCGCAAGGCCATAAAAGCGCTAAGCGAGTTTGAGGAACTTGAGAACACGTGGTACTTGCGTGTGTGTTCTTACCAGTTTTGTTACATGGAATAACTGGTTCAAAGTTTCACGCTACCTTTGATTCCGACTTTACCTTGTTAGAATTACACTATGGTTAGATTCAAATCGAAAGATATCTAATCTTTAGGCATGAGTATCGTTTTACGATTGAATGTGAGACTTGTTAATTTTGAACAAGTGGGGGATTGTTGAGAAATGGTTGTTCAAAACCAACAAAATAGAAAAAAAAATGGAACTAAAATGCCGGATTTTTTTCTATGCGACCGCATAGAACAAATCCTACGCAACCGCATAAAAATGGACAGAAGCTTCATCTTCCTGTCCGAGTATAACTATGCGACCGCATAGTTTTGTACTATGCGGTTGCATAGTACAAACCTTGTGACCGTTGGAGAACGGTTTCCTACCGTTTGTCACTTGAATTTGGTGCCCTTTCAACATATTTTTGGCACCAATTCGTGTACAATACTGATGCCTATATATAGAGGAGCCATGTTTTTAGTGAATACAATGGAAAAACATTGATTAACATATTTGTTCACTATACTCTCTACAATCAAGATCAATCTCTATTTCTACACTCATTCACATTGATTTCTTATTTGTGTTCTTGAGTTTTTGGTAGAAATACTTGTGTTTTTGTATTTTTACAACAAGATTTAATTAATCATTCAAACCATTTACAGGAAAACCTTTTAGCATCCCAATTTATCGGATAAGGGGCAAATATTGTTTAAGGACAACGATTACGTGTTTGGATCTTTCTTAAAGTTTGTTTCTCAAGATTTGTTGCTGATTCAAAGTTGTTTCTCTCCTCCTTCGATTGAAATTTTCCAACAATCTTTTGGTTTTTTTTTTTTTGCCAGTTTTAAAGTTATTATTCTCCATGCAAATCCAATCACTGATTTTCACGTTGGAGGTATAACGGGAGAGATAACAATAACCTCTTTTTGCAGGTATTCCATTGTTCATTGGAGTAGCAGAAGCCACCTTGTTCCGTCAAGGAATTCGAAAGGTTGGGTAGCTGTTATTTCAGTTTTGAAGAAATAAATTATACTTTATAGTTATTGAAATATTAAAACACAACTTTAAGTTTTAACTGATAAAAATTATAGATAACAAGATTTTTTCTACATTCTTTTGAATGGAAGAAATATCCCAAAGATAATAAATTACTTTGAGAGGGTTTGTATAATTTACACTAATTAAAATTGGTGCTCAGTGAACCATTTCTCTATGTATCCAAACCTTCCATACAGAAATATTATATTAATCTTCTTGATAATTATTCCCTTTTTAAATCCACCAGATCATTAATCCACTTGAGATCAGGTTCAAGCAATCCCTTTTCAGTACTGTTCTTTTCCACGAAATAATTGCCTGAAAAATCTATATTCTTGAAAAATTTGCTTGTCCCAGATGGACGACTTGGATTTTGGATTGAAGAATATTGAAGAAACTGCTGTTGATTCAAATCCATGGGGATTTCCCTTTTTTGCTGCTGCAGAAGTTTCAGTGACTTTCATGTCCTCCGTAGAGTTCAACAACTCAATCACATTATCACTAGAATTCAGCTCAGCCTGTGCATGGGATTAGTGCACGCTTGAATGATATGAGAATATAGCTCGAGCTTAATAAAATGGATCATTTTACCTGGAAAGAGATGGAAATTCCCTTTCTTTCTTGATCGAAGTCGAGTTCAGAGAAGCCTTGAAATTATTAGAACGATAACACCAGACACAACAATGATTCACTTGAGTAACCAGAGAATTCATCGGAGATATTAACGGTCCAAGTATTTTGAACGTTCCTATTAGAATACGCAATAAAATTAAATTTTTAGTAGTTTTTGATAAAAATAGAAAATAAAATTGATGAAATGTGTGGTTGAAAAGTTGTAAATCTCCAAATAATGCTTGATTAAAATTAATTGTTGATTTTGACTAAAAATTTTAAGATTTTAATCTACACCAAGTTGGGGCTAACTGACACTAGAGGTAACTCAATTTTGAATATTTTATTTAATTACATTTTTGTTTTTGTTTTATTTCGGCTGCAAACTCACCAATAGTTTGATTTCAACTTGATCACCAATAAAGATTCATTCACAAAAAACTAACGACCTTAATTTTCCGAATAAAAGAGTAGTTTCGGAACCAGTGGGTTGTGCAGTTGCAGTGCGATTCAAGTGATTCCAAGAATTTTTTTTCACTCATAGTCATAATGATTACATGAGATAACTTGCACGCAGTGGGCGGCCTTGATATCAGCATTAGCAAGATATAGAACAAGTTCTGCCAAGTAGCATGTCGGGTAAGAAAGATTCAAAACTCGAGTGAACATTACTTAAATCTCATTTATTGTAGATCGGATCGTGTTTACTACTGTCTACTAAACATTACAACATATTCGAGTGGGCTTATTCTTCGATATAAATATAGTTAGATAAACGTGCTGTGATTGACAGAAGGGAGGGAGCAATAATTTGTGCAGCTCAATTATCCGACATGAAAGTGTTTGTATTTAGAGGCATTTTCTTGAACTGCTATCTGTATTCTTCCTCTGTCATCAACCTGCCCACAAATTTGGCCCCCTGTACTGCTTCACCCACCTTCACTTGAGTGAGAATCAGCTGAATTTTTCCTTCTTCTTTCGTTGTGTCCGGCCAGACGTCTCCGGCAACTTCTTTTCGCTTCGTCAAATTCAGATACCTCGTGAAATCTGCAGCAGAACCTTTACATGAAAAGGTAGATAACTTGTCCCTCGAACGAGCATTCTAATTGATTTGGCTTAGTTTGATGAATTAGAACAAACTTGACGAAAATGTAACAAAAGCAATGAACCTCCTAGTTATAAATTTAGGGATTTTGCTGTTTTGTACAGAAGAAATCCGTCAGAAGGAGGGACCAAAATGATGTGGAGGGGAAAGATTGGATGAAAAAACTGATTGTGTTTTAAACTGACAAATGATAGTGTCATGTGGTATTATATAAACCTTTATGTCAAACTTGATGTACATATAGTAAAATCCTAAATTTACATAGGGCAATGCAGGTTTGCCAGAAAACAATTGTCCACCTGGGTGACCGACCCTCACATGGAGTGTGGGTCCCGTGTGAATAAAATAATACCCCGACCTCGAGGCGTGTCTGTTCGGTCATTCGGAATGTCAACCGGGTGGGCAATGTAGCACGATCCATTTACATAAGCAAGAAGAAGGAAACAAAACCCAAAGCGGCCCATATGAGTAATAAGCAAGTGTCAAAATAATATTTTCTGTGCTAGTTGAAGTCATGAACAAATAAGTTACTTTAAATCTCTACTTTAGTCGACACAAGTAATTCCTCATAAAAAAAGCAACCTGCTAAACAAAAAGTTACTTAAAAACAAATTTAAATAACTTTAAAACTCAACATAACATCAACTTGTTTGATTGTTCTTAAAAATAAGATTTTCAAGACAAGATCTGTACATGCTAAACATGATTAGATATTAGAGAGTGCTGTCATATATACCTGCTGCATTGCTGACAACCTCTGCCGGTTTCCGGCAACAATGGCCACCGCCGCCTTCGCGTGTTGCTCGCAGACCCTACGCCGCCGATGGTAAGTCTTAGCATCATATGGATCCACCATGCACTTCTCCGCTTGGCAACACCTCATTGAACTCGTGCCACCACTCGACCCTTTCTTCGCCGCCGCAGAACCACCACCCTTCTTCTTCTTATCATCCTCAGTTGTATTCGACGTAAAATTGTCTTCTTCTTATCATCCTCAGTTGTATTCGACGTAAAATTGTCGTCCTCCATGCTATCTTCCAATTCCACGGCCTCCTTTTTCATCTTCTCTAATTTTAAAGAAGAAATAGAGGAGATATTGGGTTGTGGGGAGATGGGAATTTAGAGATGCGAGATGGAAAGCTTGAGAGGGATATTTGAGGACCACAAACTCCATTGTTTTTGTTGTGTACTGTTGTGTATATAACAAGATGAGGAATTTGACAAAACAAAAGTATATATTCATAGCGTGTACATGGGAAAGCTAAGGAGACTGGGAAAGTCGAAGAAAGCCATATTGAAAACGACAACCTATCACTACATTAAATATTCTCTTAAATTGTGCACTCAACGAGATAAGGGACAATAAATGACATTTTAACTCGATTTTCTTCATTAATTATCTTCAAACGAACATGCCAACCTTGGCATAGAAGTTTCTCAAAATATACCAAGTGCCTCATGGAGGAGTTTTTACCAAATTTTAATCAGAAATTCAACTGTTATACAGTATATGGTGTCAAATAGCTGCTATAATTGACTGAGGAATAAAGCTATTTGTACATTCTATATATGACAATTTGGATGACATTGTGTGTAAATTCAAATATGCTTTGGCGGGAAAGTGTGTTGAGTTCAAAAATTGTCCAATCATGTGTCGACACGTGACACAATGTCAAACTTAATGTCAAATAAAATGTACAAATAGCGTGATTGCTGACCGAGGCTGCAAGTAAGATATTATCAAAAATGCCCTTTATACTATGGTGTAGAGTGTAGGTGGGATTTTTATAAAGGGGTATTAAAGTAATAAATCGTGCATAAATTAGAGAGAGGAAGTCGATTCATGTGAATCATGTCAGAATTTCAGGGACTATAACAGATATATTATTGCTTAAAATTCTATAACAATTGCTCCTAGACAGGGTCTAAGTTCATGTTTGACTCTCATTTTTTTAAAACTTGTTTTTCTTAAATTCATTTTCAATCACGCATTTTTTTAGATTTACAATTTTTATCAAAATTTACTAAAAATATATTTTTTTTAAGCAAAACCAAACGGGGGTTAAGTGTTACTACCCTACGTGACCCAATATGTTTATAGCTTCAAAAATTAACTCTAAGCATCTGTTTTGAGATAGATTATAATTAGTTTATAATTGAGTGATTGGTAAGTAATACTCATTTTAATCTATGTATAATTTATATAGTTTATAAACAACTTTACTTTATATGAGCTATTGCATCTATTCTCTTATCATTCACATTGTTCCTTTTCGATAATTATATCCTTTCTGTACATTCTTAATTAGGTATTTTATTTCTAACATACGTTTCTTTCAACTTTTTCACATTCTTATTTTTTGCTTCCAATTGTACTCAATAAAGCCAACAAAATGTTTAGGCACAAAAGTTGGCAAGCAAAGAATAGTTCATCACAGCACGAGAGTATATATTCATGGCATCACGAATTAATTCTCATAAAGTCGAAAAATAAAAAGTTAAAGAGGGTTGTATTAGGTAATACCTGTGACTGGTGGTCCCCAAGTTAAATCTGGGATTGGGGGTGGGGTTACATATTAAGGATCCTTCTTGTGAATGAGACTTTTTTTTTTTTTTTTTTTTTTTTCTTTTTTTTTTTCTGTATAGATGGGTTTTGATTACATGGGCTTGTTAAGAATTTAGTTTGACAGAAACTTAATGGGATAAAAATACCAAAAAAAATTTAAAAAAATACAATTAATTATAAAAATAGAAGTAATGAAATATTGCATTGTTAAAACATTGTTAATAAAATTGAATAGGACAAAACTTTAGTGAATGTAAAAGAGTACAACCCCAAGCAATTTTTATTCAAAATATTTTATATATCATTGTTTGACTTTAGTCTGTACAATGATTTACAATTTTACATTGATTTGTTGAAACACAAATTTTGTTATTGCTCTCTTCGAAAATCTAGTATACAAGCGAATAAAATAATAAAGTTATATTGAAGGTAAATGTTCGATAAGTTATAGATATTAATTACACAAAAAATATATCTTATTAAAATTTTAATCGAAAAACTCTAATTAACAAAATTCTTTTGAATATGCTATAAAATTTGTCTTATTGAAAATATTGTTAGGAAAAAATTAATGGGACAAAATATTGGTCAAGAAATTTTTTTTGAAGTTGGGTTGTGTTGTGTTGTGTTGGATCTTGAATTATGAATTAAAACACAATCTAGTCCAAAAAATTTAATCCCTAAAATGAAAAAAAAATAAAATTAAATACAAATAGTAAATACGAGAAGTATTTAAATGTGCAAACATCTTTTTTTACATAAGCTGACTAACATGAATACTATGTGCAAATATGAAGTTATTTGACGATAAATTAAAAATTAAGGAAAATATAGATAAAATGAATGAATCCAAAAAAAATTGTAAAAAAAATTCTCCATAATTTCAAACTTGGATATATATCATCGGGAGTAACGCTATATTGTATTGTGAGGATCTATCCATTGTTTTATTAGTAAAAGATAGAAAACTTCTTGGTAGTGGATGAAGTTAAGTTTTAAATAAAAATGGAGCAATTTCTCATAATAAATGTCCACATTCTTTTTACCAATTAACAACTCTTTAATTTCAAAATATCGATTATTCGCAAAATCATCGTGTTGCATGGAATATAGGATCATATATTTTCTGTAACTTATGTTCTCTAATCTTCTAAAGTCGGTGGCCTCTTAAGGAAAGTATGATTTTCATCATTTATATATTTATAACATTTTTGTGAAAATCATATGATTCTGTGTTACCGTAGAATAAAACACAAGGGAGAGTAGAGTTTCTGTAAACAATTTTACTGAAGAAGTTATAGAATGAAATTGATTATACTTGGAGCTTCAAATACAAGTTTGCTAGATCCTCGTAAATTCCATTATAAGATTGAGTACTCTTGTTTAATACATGTTATTTTAAGGAAATGGTTTTTCACAGAATTGCTACAGATAACTCACAATAAGGGATGGGGTGGGAGATTTTTTGGCTTTTTATTTTTTATTTTTTATCATCACAAGGGACCACATGTGTGAGATTTCTGGTGGAATTCTGTAATTCCATTTTCTGTACAAATGGAATAAGTCTATTTTAAGTGATTTAATTAGTGTAGTTGACCTAGTGTATGTACGTAGAAGTATCGGACGCACACTTGACCTTGTAGCTTTTAAGGTTGAATTATTTTTTATTGCATGTTTAGCATAAAAGCAAGCTTTAGTTTTCGAATAATTCGAACAATGCATAGGTGTATGTCGCCCAAATCAAAACCTCCTTGTATTACTTACCTCCAACTCAATTTCTCAATAGTAAGTTGACCGCCAAAGTTTAAAGAAGAGCAATATGGTCATAACTTCAATCTTCAACCATTGCATTCTAGTTATCATAAAAGTACGCATGTCGTTAAATTTTTAGACTCCCACTAAGTTGAAAAGCTGAAGTTAACTTTATAAAGTCGAAATATATATGATGATGGTGCAATATTTAATAAATATTAGATAATATCATCAGTATTGATTGCTAAACTATAATTCGCTAATGGTTACTGAAGTTTTAGCAAAATTTCAAATTGATTTTTAAAGTATTTTTGTGACCCAATTAATCACTAACTTAAATAAGGACTATGCTACATGTACACACAATCCTCTACACAATTCCCTACACCTCCCTCACATGGAGGGGGGTCCACAAATATTTTATTATGTGTGGGCTCCCCTCCATGTGAGGGGGGTGTAGGGGATTGTGTAGGAGATTGTGTACAAATAGCTTTGTTCCTTAAATAATGTTGAACAATTGGTCACTATGTTATCCCCCCCCCCTCCTCCCCTTGGGCCCCTTCCCCCTTTTATAAAGGAAATAGATTGCATATATTAGGGAATTAGATGTGAACTGAACCCGCTGGTGAGCAGTCATATTCCTCGAACAGGTGTGTAGCTGTACTGATTAGTGCCCAACAAAGATAAAATTGCAACAATTTCAAGTAAAATATTAGTATTTTGGAGCCATAAGCGACCTTTGTACCACTCATTGCGCATTTGTCTCTACCATTTCGACCCAAAAATCCATTGTCAATGGTGAATTCCTCTCACTGTCGTCGAGCTTAGCTGTAAGCCCTCGTCTATTCGAGGCCGTTTATAAGACTTCGATAGTTCGAGAGTGGTTCTTTGGATTTCCCATTCCTTGAATAAAGGAAGAAGTCCAGACTGAGACTTATAGAATCGAGGCTATGGATGGAAAGGAACAACCTCATCTATGGAATGCTAAACATCTGGGGAGATATCACCAATGAAAACTGTAACTTCATCCATGTGTAATTTGTGATGAATAAAAGGTCGCTTTGCAAAAAGTCACCTATAGAGTTCTACGAATGAAACCTCACTAGTATCAACGTCGACACTTCGACGAGGAGGCAGTCCCAAGAGGACCACTCTCAATCGCGAAGTGGATAGAACGTTCCCTCTGCAACTAAGGGTTGTTTACGGGGTCTCGGCGTGAGAAGACAACTCAAACTCCATGCCCAGTGAAGATAATTAAACTAGTATCAACGTCAGCACTTCGACGATGAGGCAGTCCCAAGAGGACCCTTCCGAATCGCGAAGTGGAAAGAACGTTCCCTTTACAACTAAGAGTTGCTTACGGGGCCTCCGCATGAGAAGACAACCCAAACTCCATGCCCGAAAAAGATAATTAAACTAGTATCAACGTCGACACTTCGACGAGGAGGCAGTCCCAAGAGGACCTCTCTCAATCGCGAAGTGGACAGAACATTCCCTCTGCAACTAAGAGTTGATTATGGGGTCTCGGCATGAGAAGACAACCCAAACTCCATGCCCATGGAAAACAATTAAACTAGTATCGACGTCGGCACTTCGACGAGGAGGCAGTCCCAAGAGGACTCCTCCCAATCGCGAAGTGGATAGAATGTTCTCTCTGCAACTAAGAGTTGCTTATGGGGTCTCGGCATGAAAAGACAATCCAAACTCCATTCCCAGGGAAAATAATTAAACTAGTATCGACGTCGGCACTTCGACGAGGAGACAGTCCCAAAAGGACCCCTCCCAATCGCGAAGTGGATGAAACGTTCCCTCTACAACTAAGAGTTGTTTAGGGCCTCGACATGAGAGGGACTACCCAAACCCCATGCTCAGGGAAAGAAAAGAAAACTTGTAAAAAATTACAAGTTAAAAACATGGACACTTGGACAACCCCATGCCCAGGAAGTTTCGACACAGCAAGGACCTCAGCTCCCTTCATAGAATTTTAGGAAAATGTTTGATTTAGATAGCTTTGGTACATAAGAACTTCAGTTCATTCATCAAAGTACCAATAAATCATAAAGCAAAAGGCTTACCATACTTTGGGGCTTCAGACAATATCCACTATAAGTGCTTATGCAAATTTTCACCAACTTGTTTAGTTATTACTACTAGCATATTATATTATTGCTGTCAATGCGTATGTCACGTTTTATCTTAGAGAAATTTGATATGTCATCATTCACTCTATCATCATGAGTAAATTGAGGGGCAAATGGACCCCAATTTCATTTGGTATATGTGCAGTGGATATGTTGTATTGTATTACAGGATTGGTTTAGTCCATATTACAGAGGAGATGCTGTCGAAATTTCAACAAATTATACGTAACATCTTTGGAGGCAATTCGTAAGCCCTTGCTTATTCAGGCTGGCATGCATATTTTCTGAGGCAGTTCGTAAGTCCTCATCTACTGGAGCTAATCATATTTTCTGAGGCAATCTGCAAGATCCCGTCTTCTTTGACTATTTATATTTCAAAATCCATGCATTTGCATAAATAACTAATACATAGACTTGGGAGACTATTGTTGTCCCATTAAAATGGGACCTCTAAAACAGCCCTACATGGCAACTCATGTGGAAGTCTGTCAAAGAAGATGTTAAAGTTTGATTAGGGTCAACATAAGCCCAAGTGGTAGCCACGTAAAAGTGCCTGACTGAGGTCCCCCAAGTGGCTAGTCGAGGTGCCTCAAAGTGCCTAGTCGTGGTGCCTCAAGGTGCCTAATCGAGGTCCCAAGAGGCTAGCCAAAGTGCCTAACCAATGTCTCAAGAGGCTAGCTAAAGTGTCTAACAAAGGCTAGCAAAAGTGTCTAGCAAAATTGCCTAACCGAGGTCCCAAGAGGCTAGCTGAAGTGCCTAACAGAGGCTAGCAAAAGTGCATAGCCGAAGTGCCTAACCGAGGTCCCAAGAGGCTAGCCGAAGTGCCTAACATAGGTTCTCCAAGTGGCAAGCCGAGGTGCCTCAAAGGTATAAACCGAGGTTCCCTAGAGGTCCAATCGAGGTGCCTAAAGAGGTACAACAGGGGCTCCTCAAGAACGAAGTCCTATGAGCCTGGGCTTGATCCATTAACCACTTAGCTCATCTACATTTTTATCTCTATAAGTATGGATCCATTCACAATTAAAGGTAAGCAATTCTAAATCTAACCAAATCCCCTCTCCCATCTCTTGCATTCTTTTAATATTTTAATCCGGCCGTTGACTTGATTGTCGGAGTGCAAACGGTCGTCGGACTTTTTTCTCGATCGACGACCTTTGCCTCTAACGGAGTGCTACGTGTGCAGGTAATGTCCACGTGGAAGGGATGATGTCGAGATTCTCTTGACAACATTTTTTGGAGTCAACAATAATAATAATTGATGAAATGTGTGGTTGAAAAGTTGTGAATTCCAAATAATTCTTTATTAAAATTAATTGTTGATTTTGACTGAAAATTTTAAGATTTTAATCTACACCAAGCTGGGGCTAAGTAACACTAGTGGTAACTCAATTTTGAATATTTTATTTTTAAGAGGAAATTACACCGAGTGTCACTTTTCTCTTTTATAATTACAAAAATGTCACATTTTTAAAATCATTTCAAAAATGTCACTTTTGGACATTTTTGCCCTTATGAAATTTTTCAATACCTTATAAGTCCCGTACTTAGTTGAAAAATAAATTGATGAAAATTTGTACTTAAAGTCTGTAAAATGTCAGATGAATTGACTGAAATGAAAAAAAAAAAAAAAAAAAAAAAAAAACCATTTCTCTCTCCAACCCACCTGCTTCATCACCAAGCAATGGAGGAAATTTCAGGATATATTTCCCTTTCCTCCAGTTCATCCGGTCCCCTATCTCAACCCTACTCGAACACACCGGTGTCCTTCGGGTCCAACCCGATCGTCCCTACTCTGAAGCCCACCCCCTTGTACCCGAAAACACAAATACTAATTCCCAAATTCCCAACAATTTAAACTCAATTAACAGCAATGATATTACTAATAGTGGTAATAATGATGGGGAGGCCGGAGGTATCGATTCGGATTATTGGGGCGGGGGAGCAGAATGGGAATAGGGTTGTTAAAAATGATGGTGAGAATGATCAACTGGGTTCGGGATTGGGATTGGGATTGGGATTGGGCATGGAGGAGTCTGCAGTGGCGACCAATGATTTTAATGGGAATGGGACTACCGGTAGTAGTAATGAGAACCATGGGGAAATTTCGTCGTATCAGAGATAGGATATACAGCAGGTGGCAAGGTGGATTGAGCAGATTCTTCCCTTCTCTTTGCTTCTATTGGTGGTTTTCATCCGACAGCACTTGCAAGGTGAATGTTCAGAATTTTGAGGCTTCATTTTCTCTTTTCTCTCACGTGTCAGTTACTTTGACTTTATTGTCACTGGTGATTTGCATTTTGATCTTGCTGCATTGGCTACAACACAATAATTCCCTCAAAATCTCATATGATTGTTTACTTGTCTAAAATTTTTGTACACTTCATTCGTTTGAAATTATTATGAGCATTTCGAACCATCTTATTCTTGTCTTCCTTATACAAATTCAATTTTGATAGAACGTTAATCTAGAGGATGATGAGATATCATATCACATTGGCTTTCTTGTTTAGACTAGTTGCAATAATCCTTAACTGGATCTCCTTTTAGATCATTATTTCAATTTAAAATGGAAATACATGTTAATATAATAGTGTATATCATTATGGGATCTCGTCTAAAGTATTTAACAAATCATATATTATTACATTGTATGTAGGAAAGTCGTTTTTAATTTTTGACAACAACTTTTAAATAAAATTTCTTCCAGGTTTGGAATAGTGTAGAAACCAAACTATGCGTGACATCACTAGGTGTTTAGTTGCAACGCATTTTCGTTGTTTTAGTGAACAATTCACCTCGAAAGTCATCTTGTAACTTGTGATCAGAAAATCTAAGCATTTGAACAGTGTTGGACACCACTAAATCATAATGAACTTTATGTTAACTATTTTTCTTCTGTAATTCTACTAGTCCAGTCAAGAGTCAAAGTCACCGAGAGCTGTGGTCGACGCATTGGTCGAGTTCGTGGGTTCGTATGAAGAGGAATCCGACGATGAAGGCAATTTGGAGATCGTACCAAGTCCTGAGATAATAGTCATAAGCTCGGACTATTCTGTTGGTAATTTTTATTACTTAAATTTTCCTGCTTCATATGAATTTTTCCTTGCATGTTCATGTTTCCATTTCAATTCTATTGGGTTATTTGATTTCTTCCTGTTCTATGTTTCTATGTTGTGAAAAGGGGGAAGAAGCTGCGAATTGATAGTTAGAAGTTATGAATAATATCGATTCATTTAGAGGTTATGAATAAATTCATCAATAGTTCAGGTCACTGGAGAAACAACTTTGTGGTGAACTGTCGTTCTCGACAGTTAGCCTCAGTAGTTCTCAACAGATGGATGAATCCCGACAGATGAAATGTCATTCCCGACATTTGACCGTAGTAATTCTCGATAGATGGTGCATCCTATTAAATTTTTGACATTTTTTTCTACCATTGGGATAGAGTGGGATACAAGCGTCTGTTGAAGTGATTTTGGAATAGTTGGGCATGGAAATTCCGCTAGGCGAAGAGGAAGAAGGAGAAGGAGGTCAGTTACACAGTTCAACTGCTTTCCGATCGCCATGTAGGTACGACGCTTTTTTATTATGTATTAATTATTCCAAATATATATAATGCTTGGATGGAAACTCAACTGACAATGATTTTTTCTGCGATAGATATGAGCGTATGAGGCGGTACCAAAAATTGACCAACGATTTGGTCAGAGAGTTGGTGAACGATCGCTGGTGAAATTTTTGGTCATTTATAATATTTTCGTTGGTGAAATTTCTGTCACATTCATATGGTCACCAGTTGGCAATGTTTCAATTTGTTATACGCTAATTTGTTGTACATCTGTTGGGTGAAGCTTTTGTATTCAGTTGGAGCATGGTTGAATTTTTAATAAATTAGTTTGATGTAACTAATTTATTGGTATATTGTTAATTTATAGTCGATTGTGTTATTTTGCTCGAAAAATTACATTATGGTAACTTTTAAAATATTGTGCGTATGTGTGTCTCACTATTAACTGTATCAACGTAATTCATAAGTGTCTTGTGCATCATATTCGTTGGTTTGTTCGATTAAAAGAAGACAATTTTATAATTTTCATGATTGAATACTGATTTTGATCTTTTAAGCTATGTGGGTATGTCCTGAGGATCATGGCACAATTAATGTACAGGCTACTCATGTCCAAAATAGTAACGCAGATAGTAGTTTTCTTATGAACTGATATATACCAATATAGTGTAGGTCTTCATGTTCCCGTATTTCGGTCGGCGGTATATTCATGTTCGGGACTTTGAACTTCAATTCTTTTTCAGTGTGGGGATTGACGACACCAAGTTTGTCATTCAATCGTAACACAAGTTCGATTAGATTAATACTTCTTGGCATTAAAAGAGAACTAGTTTTGTCCCCTGTCCATTTTAATTCGTCATCAACATGAATGAAATTACTTCCATGGGGCACGATGAATCTTAGATGATTGTTCATACCTGAAATTTTGGGATTTCAACGATAAATAACATGAACAATGAATATGTCGATACGTAATAGCATGCAAGTCGAACTTTCAATTTTTATATCAAGCAAAAAGGAAGGTGAAATAAATTCTTAGGTCTGGTGTTCAACTGTGGCATACGACAGTTGAACACTTCAACCCAACAGTTAGAAAATGTCGGGAACGACAGTTGAAATGTCGTTCCCATTTCAAATGTCGGGGTTCGACATTTCAACTGTCGGGTTTCGCCGAAAGCCTTAAAACAGTACACATTTTCCGGTCGCGGGAAAACCTTAAAACATGACACATTGTTTGGCAGCTTGGAAGAATTAGTTGGCAACATTAATGGTCATGATGAATTCTTAACTACAACATCTCGACAACGTTTAATAACTTGATGTGCTTCCTTCATAATGAGACTCTTCACATTTTGCCTTAATGACAATGTTATCATTTTCCTTTACAAAATATATCATAAATCACACAACATCATGAACACTTGTTAAAAAACCTTCAAATATATGTGATCATTTATATTTAACATTTATTCAAATAATAACCATTTTGTTAAGAACCAACCTCTCAAAATGAATGGAGAGTCCAAGACCTTTCTCAAATGAGTGAAGAAGATGTAGAAAAAAGTTATATTTTAATGGAGTTGAAAGATATGAGTTGAGAAGACAACAAATTATTTTATTTATTTTTATTAACAAAATTCATATTAAACAATATAATATACATATATCTAATTTTTATAATATTAAAATCAAATCATCACATCAAGGCATTAATGGTAATGAAATATGGTATTAATGAGCATTAAATGCTCCTAGATTTGTGAGACTTTTGGGTCAAAGGGTAATATAGACTATTCATACCAAAAAAGTGACATTTTTGATAAAATCTAGTGACAATAAAATTTTTTGGTGCATTATCAAAAAAAGTGACATTTTTGAAAATTTCCCTTTATTTAATTACTCTTTTTTGTTTTAGTTTCGGCTGCAAACTCATCGTTCAAGTTTTAGTGCGATTCAAGTGATTCTGAGAAAAAAAAATACTCACTTGTAGTCATAATGATTACATGAGATACCTTGCACACAGTGGGCGGCCTCGATATCAGCATTAGCAAGATATAGAACTAGTTTTGCCAAGTAGCATGTCGAGCAAAAAAGATTCAAAACTCGAGTGAACATTATTTAAATCTCATTTATTGTAGATCGGATCATGTTTATTACTGTCTACTAAACATTACAACATATTCTAGTGGGCTTATTCTTCGATATAAATATAGTTAGATAAACATGCTGAGATTGACAGAAGAGAGGGAGCAATAATTTGTGCAGCTCAATTATCCGACATGAAAGTGTTTGTAATTAGAGGCATTTTCTTGAACTGCCATCTGTATTCTTCCTCTGTCATCAACCTGCCCACAAATTTGATTTCCTATCCTGCTTGACCCTCCTTCACTTGAGTGAGAATCAGCTGAATTTTTCCTTCTTCTTTCGTTGTGTCCAGCCAGACGTATCCGGCAACTTCTTTTCGCTTCGTCAAATTCCGATACCTCGTGAAATCTGCAGCAAAACCATTACATGAAAAGGTAGATGACTTGTCCAACGAACGAGCATTCTAATGGATTTGGCTTAGTTTGATGGATTAGAAGTGGAACCAACTTGACGAAGATGTAACAAAAGCAACGAGCCTACTAGTTATAAATTTATGGATTTTGCTATTTGTAGAGAAGAAATCCACCATGAATGACGGAAATGATGTGGAGAAAAAATATTGGATGAAAAAAAATTGATTTGTTTTAAGCTGACAAATGATAGAATATCATGTAGCATTATATAACCATTTATGTCAACCTAAATGTACAAGTAGTAATATCCAAAATTTACATAAGCAAGAAGGAAACAAAACCAAAAGCAGCTCATATGAGTAATGAGTGTCAGAATAATCTTTTCTGTGCTATTTGAAGTCATGAACAAATAAGTAACTTAAATCTCTACTTTAGTCAACACAATTAATTCCTTATAAGAAAAAAGCAACCTACTAAACAAAAAGTTACTTAAAAATAAATTTAAGTAACTTTAAAACTTAAGATAACATCAACTTGTTTGATTGTTCTGAAAAATAAGATTTTCAAGACAAGATCTGTACATGCTAAACATGATTAGATATTAGAGAGTGCTATCATATATACCTGCTGCATTGCTGACAAAACCTCTGCCGGATTCCGGCAACAATGGCTACCGCCGCCTTCGCGTGCTGCTCGCAGACCCTATGCCGCCGATGGTAAGTCTTAGCATCAATTAGATCCACCGTGCACTTTTCCGCTTGGCAACTCCTCATTGAACTCGCGCCACCACTCGACCCTGTCTTCGCCGCCCCAGAACCACCACTCTTCTTCTTCTTCTTATCATCCTCAGTTGTACTCGACATAAAATCGTCGTCCTCCATGCTATCTTCCGATTCCACAGCCTCCTTTTTCATCTTCTCTAATTTTAAAGAAGAAATAGAGGAGATATTGGGTGGTGGGGCGATGGGAATTTAGAGATGCGAGATGGAAAGCTTGAGAGGGATATTTGAGGACCACAGAGTCCATTGTTTTTGTTGTGTACGGTTGTGTGTACAAGAAGACGAGGAATTTGACAAAACAAAAGTATATATTCATAGCGTGTACGTGGGGAGGGACTATGGGAGGGTCGAAGAAAGCTACATCGAAGCGACAATCTATCATGACATGTACGACAAAAAATATTAAAACAAAATAGTAATGCTATTCATAGTGAAAACTATCGACAGTCTCTCTACGTAGCATACATCTGACAATTTATTATTTGATGCATAGAGCAATAAAAAATTATCATATTAACTGTCACGTGTATGTCACGTAGGACGACTGTCGATAGTCTTCACTATAAATAACATTATTCAAAGGAAAAATAAGTTGAAATATTTTCGAGAGTACTATTAGTATTGTCTAATCCACACCAAATATTCTCTTAAATTGTGTAATTCACAAGAGAAGTACTGGACAACAAATGACATTTTAACTCTATTTTCTTCATTAATTATGTTCAAACAAACTTGGCATAGAAGTTTCTCAAAATGTACTAAGTCCATGTTTGATCCTCATTTTTTAAAACTTGTTTTTTCCTCAATTCATTTTCAACAATAGATTTTATGGAATCTACAATTTTTATTAACTTTTATCAGAATTTTCTAAAATATATATATTTTAGCAAAACCAAACAGACTTTAAGTGGTAGTAAACTAAGTGGCCCGACATGTTTATAGCTTCAAAAGTTAACTCTAAGTGTTTGTTTCGAGATAGATTATAACCGATTTAAATCATAAATAAATAGAAATGAGTGATTGGTAAGTAATACTTGTGGATTTAATGAAATTTATGAGTAAAAAATAGATTTAATCGATTGTTCATAAATTAAATAGGTTCTGAACAAGGCTTTTCTCCTGCAAATATCGTTTATGTATAATTTACTATCCATTTTTATCTATGTATAATTTATATCGTTTATAAACAACTTTTACTACATATAAGGTATTGCATCTATTCTCTGATCATCCATATTGTTCCTTTTCGATAATTAAGAATTTTATTTCTAACATACGTTTCTTTCCAACTCTCACATTCTCGTTTTCCTTCCAATTGTACTCAATAAAGCCAACAAAAAGTTTAGGCACAAAAGTTGGCAAGCAAAGAATAGTTCATAACAGCTAGCAGCACGAGGGTATATATTCATGTACGAAGAATTAATTCTCATAAAGTCGAAAAATAAAAAAAGTTAAGAGGGTTGTGTTAGGTATTGCCCGTGACAGGTGGGGCCCAAGTTAAATAAGGGGGGGTGGGGATGCGTATTAAGGATCCTTCTTGTGAATGAGACTTTTCTGTAGATGGGTTTGATTATATGTGGGGGCATTCACAGGTGGTCCAACATTGAGAAAAAAATAAATCAATAAATAAAATATTGGTTTGTTTGAAATTTTGAAATTAATTTGTTATTTCTTGTGCTGAATTTTACAGCATTGAATCAATGAAAGATTGAAAACGGTAGTTAGAAAGTCGTGAATTCTATAAAATAAGTAATTAAAATTAATTGTATTGTGACTTTGATTAAAATTTAAATTTTAATACCTAGCAAACGGGGGCTTAGAGTGGTGGGGGAGTCTAACAGAGGAGTCCAAACAATTTTGAGGTTCACTGATATACTTTGTAATGGTAATGCATAGCCTTGTACCCTTACGGTCCAAGTGTGATTCATGTCGTATGGTTCAATCCTTGAATCGTTTATGTATACTTTAGGAATTATACTATAAAGGTACAATTTTTAGTTGTCTTGTTTAGTTACGTTTAGTATAATATATCAAACATGTCATATTTGATAGATGTTTCTATTGATGTAAACCCTGACATTTTGTGCCCGTACAAAAGGATTTTTAGCATGCTTTGAAGCTCGAAAAAACTAGTATATTGGGCTAGTGAGAGCACAACATAATTTTCTTCAGTTTTTTAATTAGTAAGTGGAGGGGACCATGCAAGGGCAGAGCCAAGAACAGTGTTCAGTGCAGTCACAATTTAATCAACACCGAACTTTAAATTTTTTACTATGGATTTAATGATGATAAAATAAAATAAAATAAAATAAAATAAAATTACTATGGGCTTCACTTTATTCGATATTTCGATATCTCTCTATCAACATTTTCTACAATCGATTTTCTTTAAAAAATCTCTTCATTTGATATCTGAATTTAAACATTATTGCTATTAAGAATTGTTTTAAGTTAAGCCCAAATCAAGTAATTGAAAGCAAAATAAAGTTAAGCCCAAATCAGCTTATCAACTGGTCTGTATCTCAATTGCTTCTTATTTGGTTAGGAAAAAAAAAAAAAAAAAATTGAACCTTTTTCCACTTGTGTTGACTGCATAACTCAAATGTCCACTACTGTCTCATAAAACAATGTAGCAGTATAAAAATCACTCCTACAATGCCAAAAGTGGGTGGTGAAACAAAATTAAATTGGATGACCAATGTAACAGTAAGTATAAAGTTGGGTGGTTATTGGTGAATTTAACCCGAAAAAGTTTAAAATTTGTTCATTGACAAAACAATTAAAACATTAGCACAATATATGAGGAGGAAATGTCGTATGAGGTTGCCTCCAAAATCGAATTAATTTTATATATACTAAAAGTTATGGTAAAACATCGATGTTACATGCTTTGATCCTTATATTAGATAAAGCTAACTAAAATAACCAAAAAATATTAATAATAAGCGATAAAAATTTTCTCTTTACACATTGGTACAATAAATTACAAAAGTGTGGACGAAATGAAAATTACCCTTCCATTATAGCATTGAGAATGAATCTTGGTCGAAGAATTGATTCTAGGCAGTGGCCAAATTGTTTGCCCTTGCACACATCTTGCCTACTCATTTTTATTTTTCGACGAGAAAGTGCTTAAAAATATTATTATTTAACTATGCTTTTGTATTTGTGCAAAAATTCTATATAAATATGATAACATTTAGGGTTTGTTTGAGCTCCATGTATTGGGAGAGTAGATTTTATATTAATGCACTTTTTGGAAATGTGTAGTTAAAAATTAGGATAAAATTTTCACGTTTTCATGTAAAATTATTTAATTGAAGAATGTGTGAGCACATACATCGTAAGGAAAAGACTCGCAGAATTAAAATTCTTGATTCAATAATCCGAAAATGAAAAATCAATTTCCTCAAGTTCCAATTTTCGGCAATGAAAGCATGCTGGCTTTCAAGGAAATTTGAGATGTGTTCGTCACTTTTGGATGCTTGATTTTTTTTTTAAGAGTGTACACGTAGCAAGTTGTTTATGTACAATTTTAACTCTACTTACTCGAAAATAAGTAGTCGATCCCAAGTCCGGAGAAAATGATGAATTTTTTTTTTTCTTTTTTTTACCAAAAGGGAGGGGCTGGTGGGCCAAGCTGAGCATAGGCTCGACTCATCTTAGGCGAGCTCGTGGGTAATGGGGTCGGCTCGACCCATTAACACAACTACTATTATGTTAAATAATAAAAAATTTCATGATATAGAACTTATGGTCGGTATATTTTTTGTTTTAATTGTAATAATATTTGTATGGTACTGAACAAATGAAATAAAATTAGTGACATGAAATTGATTTAATCCTCTAAAAAAATCTCAAAACTAACTTAAAAACATATCTTTTGAAAAATCTGTAATGGCAAACTAGTTCAAGAGATGCCCCAGAAATGCCTGCTAAGACACCGTCGCGCTTGGGCTCGACCAGATTCATGGAGTCCACAGGTGAAGATGAACCTTCCTGCAATCTGATAGTGTAGATTTCGAGAACGTTGGCGACAGCGGTGATGAGGTTGGCTATTGGGCCAGCGGGCTTGGTGGAAGTAAGCCATTCAGAGTCTAGGTTGTCAGCGGAGACCGAGTGAATTCAGGGAGTGAAATTGATGACGGAATGGGAGATAAAGCCGGAGGTGCAGTGCTCGATGCCAGTAGGCAAATGCATCATCTTGTACGTTTACGATTTTGCGATGTAGATTGTGGAAACTGAGTGTGTGTAGGATTTTTGAGATTTAATCTCCACCACCATTGTTAAGACAACGCCATTGTTGCCCGCGAGAATGGCAGTGGATTTGGGTGGTTTTTTGGCTGGAGAATGATGGTGATTTTGGGCAATGGTTTTGGGAGGTGAGGTGAGGTGGGGTGGGGTGGGGTGGGGTGGGGTGGGTTGGGGGATGAGGTGAAGAAGAGGATGAATAGTTTCTTTTTTATTTTTATTTTGTTTTAGTTAATTATTTTATTGTACGGTTAAATAATAAAATTACATTTTTACCCTTTATGTAAACTGATGTATGCTTGATCTAATCTCCGGAAAATGACTTAACAATAGATTCAAATATCTAATTAATCAAATTAAACTAAAAAACAAGAAAACAAAAAATATAATAATAATAATAATAATAATAATAATAATAATAATAAAGAGATAAAAGAGGATCTAGAAGATTAACATTTTCACTCCAAGTTTATCATGCATGAATAGTAGTAATAATGAATTATATGTTACTTGCAAACAACCAATTAGCAAGCAAATAAGTGCTACTTGTAAGCAACCAATTCTCAACCATAACTCTCAACACACACCCACAAATATTGTTCAACTGTGCTAACTCTCAAAACAAATATTTTAGCATTAATAATCAAATCGAGACGCCTCATTAGAGTTTGAGGATTCTTTACTCTTAACTGAAATTTATGGCTCAGAAATTACCTCATAACAAGAACACGTAGTTGTGTTATCTAGAAAATGGCAAACACAAACTACAAGCAAATTGACAAGTGAAAGAGAAAAAAAAAAAAAAAAAAAAAATAGAAACCCCAAAAACTAGATCATTTTTCATAAATGAAATCAGCAGTTCCAAGTATAATTATTCATGGGAACATAACGCTGAAATTTAGGACTTCAAAACTGTTGAGGACATTGCTGTTGGGAAATTATTTTGCCATGTGGTCTAAGTATGTAATTAATTGTGTATAAATGTTATTTTAAATTTAAATACATTTAAAGTTATCTAACTAAGAATTAAAGTTATTGGGCATTCAGCATCTAAATAAAGTGTGAGCCTAAATACGTATAAAGATCAGATTTCTTTAAAATTGTATTTCATAATGGCCGAAATACATTTGGAAAATATATATAGGATTATGATTCCAAATTCATATGTAATTCTCATTCTTTGTGTCTTCCCATCAACACAAGAATACAAGTAAAAACATATTGAAGATGAATAGATTAAAGCTCACAATTAAGATTAGCAATCAAGAATCCAAGAACTACAATCAAGAATAATGATTAAAGCAATTAAATTGAAGATCAAGGCAATCAAGATTGAAAACAATAAGCCAAATAAAAGGGAATTGCAAGTTAATCTTCGAGATTAAAGATTCAAGATATGAAATCATGTGTCTAGGAAGATCTTGGTTATTCATGAAGTTTTTTAAAGTTTAAGTTTCATAAATATTCAACAAATGGTATCAAGGTCAATCCATGTTAGATCAGTGAGATTAAACGACGAATTTTATGATCGAAATTCATAATTTAGTTTTCTAATTTTTGGGATGTGAATTTCAAGCACTGAGGTTCAAAAAAGTTGATTTTTTTGGGAAAAATTCTGATCTAAAACGGCAATCGCGGCATCCATGCTTCCAAAAGGCAGCGCCCAATCCTGGCGCTACAACGTTGATTTTCTATCCAGCTATATTTTTATTTAAAAAAAAAAAAGATAATATGATGAGGCCGAGCTCGGCTCGACCCATTGCCACCTCTAAGTTAAGACTTCTAAAAATTCTCAAACATATTAGGCAGAAATAGTTACTAAAAAATAAACATTGAAACACAAACTTGACATTGAAACACAAAATCAACCAAATTAATGTATTAGAGTAATGGACTGAATCCCAAGTCACAGCTTCAAGGAAATTCAAAAAACTACTTCACCATCGAAACCGAAACAAAATGTGAGGTTGTTAATGGTGGGTTTGGAAGTAATGGTGCAAGAATTAGGTGGGTTTGGAACTAACCCTTCATTGGACTGGAAAGCATGACAATTGATGCCACCAGAATTGTTAATAACAGGTTGTTAATAGAGTTATGGCGGGTGGTGGTTGCAGACGGTGATGGTAATGGTGGCAGGCAGCGGTATTTTGGTAGTTTTTGGTTTTGGTTTTGGGTTGGGGTGGTTTGGGGTGAGTGGAGAAGATGAATAGTATTTTTTTAAAGTTTTTTATTTATTTAGTTTTTTTATTTTTTTTTATATAAAAAATAGAAAGTTATCATTTTACCCTATAAAATTCAGTGAACATTTGGTCAATTCTTTGATTTTTGGTCAACTAACAGAAAAATTAACTGTTTCTGTTAATTTGAACTCTAAATGCGAGTTTTTGAGAAGTTTGGTATCGCGAGTACCACAAATTAAAGGTTTGGATCAAATCTACACAAAAGTGAAATATTTGATACTATGACTGCAATTTTGCCTTAAATAAAAGTTAAAACATATTTCAATTAAAACAGGAAAGTAGAAAAGATAAACATAATTCAAAGATAAACACTAATCACAATTCTATAATAAACTGCATTTTCATTGGCTGGAAAATATTACCTTTAATTGCTGATTGGTCCACGTAAGCAGCAATGACATGGCCCGTTAGTATGTAATTGAAGCGTCATGAACCGAACTAAATCCTAAATACCCTTTTGCTAACTTATAAACCATTCGTCAACCTTGCGCGGCTTCCATTGCATTGATTCTCCGATTCTTCATTGTTTACACGCGCGAATACATACACACTGTAAGAACGTATACACACACAGACACATTTATATAGAGAGATTCAAGTTTTAGAGGTGAAGCCATGGGTGGCGCGTGGAGGAGGAATGGTTCGTTCATTGTGCTGGCAATTGCTTTCTTTGGTAATTATGCAGGTTTTTATTTTCTTGTGCGTTTTTTTTTTTTGGAAAATTTGTTATGATTTTTCGTAATCTCGTGCCGTTAAACCATTCCTCAGCCTTACGCGCCTTCCATTGCATTGATTCTCCGATTCTCCATTGTTTACATGCACGTATACATACACATTGTAAGAACGTATACACACACAGACACATTTATATAGAGAGATTCAAGTTTTAGAGGTGAAGCCATGGGTGGCTCGTGGAGGAGGAATGGTCCGTTCATTGTGCTGGCAATTGTTTTCTTTGGTAATTATGCAGGTTTTTATTTTCTTTTGCGGTTTTTTTTTTTTTTTTTTTTTTGGGGGAAAACTTGTTAGGATTTTTCGTAATCTCGTGCTGTTAATCTTGTGTGGTGTTTTTTTAGTTGATAAAACAAGGTTAGATCGAATTATAAAAAAATGAAGTTAGAATGTTAGATCTAGATCCTTTACGAATTGATAATTGCAGCTTCGTATTTAAGTGGCAAACGAAAATTTCCGATTGATTATGAGATTTAGATCTGATGAGGATTTTGAGTGTTGTTAATGAGTTCATACAATTAGACATGCGCTATTTTTACTGCTTTTGTTTGGTTGAATTACACGTTTGTACCTTTTAGACTATCAGAATTTAATGGTATGAACACATGTACGTTACATCATTTATTCTTTAAATGTGCAATCGGCAATATCTCAGCTTTCCTGCTATTTAGACAGGAAATTAAAGTAGAATTTGTTCGAATCTTCCACGTGTTTAATCTTTTCTTTAGATGTCTTAAGATAGTAGTTCAATAATATGAAAGAGAACTTTCTCCGTAATTAGTTAATTCGAGGATATCCTTGTTTCTGATAGACCACCTACTCACTGTATTTACATACACGAGGAGAAAGAAAGGGGAGAACACGGTCAGCAGAGCAGAAGCAGAAGCAGGGGAGGCTGCAGGGGATCAAACTTACTCTTCAGTTTTATCAGTTAGTTACTAAGGGTATTATTATTAATTTTTTTTTTTTTTTTGGGGGGGGGGGGGAGTGTCAATAAATGTGAGAGCTGGGGGGTTAAGGAGATTCACTTTTTCTGTTGAGTGAAAGTGGGGATAGTCCAGGCCTCTCAAATGCCTTGGAGCTGTCCCTTCTCTAATATTTCATTTCAGTGAATAACAAATCATTTCTCTGTTGTTGAGCAGTTCTTCCAAGCAGCTGCTACAGCCATCAGAAGCCAGAATTACAGGCAGCCACCGCAGGTACCTAACAGTTTTTCCCAATTGAAGGTCTCAATTATTATATGTTGCCAGATGGAGCAAGGTCTTTTGGTAATGTGAACGTACTGGAAACTAATTTTCTTTAGTCGTGTATTCCAAAAATTCTTTGCTTGGATTGCCTCTGAATAGTGTTAAGAAATGGAAAAGTCCCACCATTGAGATTGATAACACTCGTTTTGAAATGGTTAAACATTGTGTTTCTTGGAAAATATTCTTTGCTTGTTTAAATCCAGCAAGTTTTTGTAACGGTTTCTACTTCCTAAATGTACCTTTCCTGAAACTGAAATGATATAAATAAAATATAGCCACTCTGTGGTGGGGATTAAAATCTTAATTTAAGTCAAGTCAAAATCAATAATTAATTTTAGCCACATAATCAATGGGATCCACAATCTTTCAATCAAACATTTCATCACATTTTATAAAAATCTACTAAAAATTAGATTTTAATCCCCACTAAACAGGGGCATTGTTACAACCCACTCATTATAGTCAAAGAAGATGAAAGTCAGCCTTGATGGTGGGACTGGTGCCTATCTTGCATCCATTATCGGCGCACGTCACATTTTTGGTCCATCAGGGTGATTTGGGATAGGTCCTGTCAGGCGTAGTTCTGGAAAGTGGAAAGACACAATTAATCAGTGCAATTCTAACAACTGTTGTTGCAATTACACTAGTGCTTGCCTCTGAACAAAGTTAAATAGATGGAATGAGCTTTGGCCTGGATGAGTAAATACTGGACTGAGAATTTGACATCTACAATAATCAACAACTAATTATTATTTCAGAAACTCTACTGCTTCCTGACATGTTCTTCTCATGGTTCTAATTGCTTTTGGCTTCTGTGTTTCAATTATTATTAGTTTGCTAAATGAGTAACAATGTTGACTTACCACGTCTTGTCAAACAGTCTGTCTACCAGCAATTTCTATTGCAAAAAAGAGGAAGCCACTAAATTGGAACCCACTAAATTGGGAACAGTTATTGGCATAGACCTTGGTACAACCCATTCCTGTGTTGGTGTTTATAAGAATGGACATGTCCAAATCATAGCTAATGACCAAGGAAACCGAATTACCCCATCATGGGTTGCTTTCACCGACACTGAAAGATTGATTGGTGAGGCTGCAAAGAACCAGGCAGCTGTCAACCCTGAGAGGATTATCTTTGATGTTAAAAGACTCATTGGAAGAAAGTAAGCTCTTTTTGCTCAATGTATATAAAGTGTATTTATTCTGCATTTGATTAATAAATACTGATTGAAGTTTTAAATAATTTCTTGACAGGTTTGAGGACAAGGAAGTTCAGAAGGATATGAAGCTTGTTCCTTACAAAATCGTGAACAAGGATGGAAAGCCTTATATCCTAGTCAAAATTAGGGATGGTGAGACTAAAATCTTCAGCCCTGAGGAAATCAGTGCTATGATTTTAGGGAAGATGAAAGAAACTGCAGAAGCATTCCTTGGGAAGACAATTAAGCATGCTGTTGTAACAGTTCCCGGTAAGTTGTCTTTAACTTTTATAATTTACTATCTTCCACATTGTTTCACTTTTAGTGAAACATTAACTAATGACATTTTGTCTATTTGGTTATACTAACCATTTGTTTATGGTTATAACTGGAAGCATACTTCAATGATGCCCAGAGGCAGGCCACCAAGGACGCTGGTGTAATTGCTGGCTTGAATGTGGCAAGTATTATCAATGAATCAACAGCAGCAGCAATTGCCTATGATTTGGCCAAGAAAGGTGGTGAGAAGAACATCCTTGTCTTTGACCTTGGTGGTGGAACTTTTGATGTCAGTATCTTGACCATCGACAATGGTGTCTTTGAGGTGCTTGCCACTAATGGAGACACCCATCTTGGAGGTACGGATCTTTCCGTTACCATCTCTACTTTGATACATTTAATAAGTACATTTATTTAGGCGATCAATATATTTATGAGAGATCAACTGGATTATGATCCATTGAGCAATCTGAAATATATTATTCAGATACGTTTCATGATAATAGGTTGAGTTTGATTGCTGCATTTAAAATAATAGTTCTGTAAATACTAGTTCTCCGCTCTGCACTGCAAAGAGGAGGGGTTAGAGTTAACATTTTGGGAGTTCTGTGTTACAATATATGGAAGTTTCATTTTTGTGCAGGTGAGGATTTTGATCTCAGAATTATGGAATACTTTATCAATCTGATTAAGAAAAAGCACGGAAAGGACATCAGCAAAGATAACAGAGCTCTTGGGAAGCTAAGGAGAGAATGTGAACGTGCTAAGAGAGCCCTGAGCAGCCAGCACCAAGTCCGTGTTGAAATTGAATCATTTTTTGATGGTATCGATTTCTCTGAACAATTGACCCGTTCCAGATTTGAGAAGTTGAACAACGACCTCTTCAGAAAGACCATGGGACCTGTGAAGAAAGCCATGGAAGATGCCAGTTTGGAGAAAAACCAGATTGATGAAATTGTCCTTGTCGGTGGAAGCACCAGGATCCCTAAAGTTCAGCAGCTCCTCAAGGATTATTTCGACGGGAAGGAGCCCAACAAGGGTGTGAACCCAGATGAGGCTGTTGCTTATGGTGCTGCTATCCAAGGAAGTATTCTAAGTGGAGAAGGTGGAGAGGGTGAAGATGTAACAACAGGTATTTATTGCATCAATTGTTATCTTGTCGACTGATTGCTGTGTGTGCGTGCTTGCTTCAGTCTTGATTTATTGATGTTATAGACAGCTTTTTTTGAACGGATGACTGATGTACAGACTTTGTTGTCTTTCTGGCACCACTCGCCATTGGTATCGAAAATGTGGGTGGAGTCATGACTAAGTTGATTCTGAGGAACAATGATATCCCAACCAAGAAGTCCCAAGTTTTCACCACTTGCCAAGATCAGCAAACTACTGTCTCTATTCAGGTAATGTTTTCAAATAGTTCTTACCCTGTTGTACTGTTAGATAAGTGGATGATTATGTCCTGCAAAAAATGGCATGTTGGAACATTAGCTGAGGATCCGGCAATTTGATAACAGGTTTTTGAAGGAGAAAGGAGTCTTACAAAAGACTGCAGGCTGATCGGAAAGTTTGATCTCACCGGCATTCCTCCAGCACCGAGGTTGGTTGCATTCTTCTTATGAATTCTTTAATAAATTACTTGCTGTCAAAATTTTGTCATCTGAAGTGAATCCTGTGTTCTATTTTAACAGAGGAACCCCTCAAATTGAGGTGACGTTCGAAGTTGATGAATATGGTACTTTGAACGTCAAGGCAGAAGACAAGGGCACTGGTAAATCAGAGAAGATTACCATAACAGAAGAGAACGATCGGTATGGCCAAGAGGAGGTCGAGGAAATGGTTCGTGAAGCAGAAGAGTTTGCTGAGGAAGACAAGAAGGTGAAGGAAAGAATTGATGCTCGTAACAGTCTCGAGGCATACGTTTACAGCATGAAGAACCAAATCAACGACAAGGACAAGCTCGAGTCTGACGAGAAGGAGAAGATCGAGACTGCTACAAAGGAGGCCCTCGAATGGATAGATGACAAACAAAACGCAGAGAAAGAGGACTACGAAGAGAAGCTTAAGGAGGTGGAAGCCGCATGTAACCCAATCATCACAGCCGTCTATCAAAGATCTAGAGGGGCCCCTAGTGAATCCTCTTCCGAAGATGACGACTCCCATAACGTACGTTAGATAACTTTTGTTGTCCATTAATTACCGATGAAAATTGAAGCAAGAACAACAATATCGATTCATTAGGAGCAGGGTTCTAAAAAGTCCGTTTAGGCACGAGGCTCTGGCAAAATGACATGTCTTTACAATGAGTGCCTAGTAGCGCTTAATTAATTAATTATATTTTTTTTATATTTTTTTTTCTTTGTTTAGAAGCCTTTTATTTGACTTTAATTTTAAGTTTTTAAATGATCTTGTCTAGTTAAAAGTTAAATTATAAAAATAGTTTAATTTTTGTATTTCAAAAACTTGAATATCGTATAATTGACTAATTGTGGGAATTATTAAATAAATATAGTATTTTATAATTTCAGATGTTCGATATATATAATTTCAATTATTAAATAATTTTTTAAATGATTAAATTTTCTAATTAATATTAAAATAAGAAAATATATTTTTAACATTTAAATCTCGTCTAAGTTCGTTTAGCTTCATAAAATTTGAAGCTTGACCTTCATATCTAATTACGTATTAGGCTTTTTAGGACAATGATTAGGAGATATGAGTAATGTAATTTTTGTCTTTTGAGGGAAGAGTTTCTTTTGCATTTCATCCTTTTTTACGTAATTTTACCGACTTTTTCATGAAATGACTTGCACAAGCTGACTTTTCAACAAGTTGGATAATCTTTTGGATCTAAACATTTTCAGTTCCAAAATTTAAAAGAAAAACCTTTTTTTCTTTTTTAAAGACATATCTTGTAAAAAAATTCCTGAAAGTTTTAGCAAAATATTTGAAAAGACAATCCCGGTTATGGTGGGATGTTTTTTAATTTATTTTTAGTTAACTGAAGTGTTATTGTGTTTTTCCTCATTTAACTATTGAAATGAAATATTTTTGTATTTATGAAATGAGAAACTACGATTCCATTTATTTTCTCAAATTTTCTGATTCTTCAATTTTTTTTAAAATTTTTGAACAAATATGTCGTTCTATTTATTATCTATCACTATGCCTTAACTATCTATGTCACATGATCAACCTTTTCATGATTTTAGCCAAATTCCTTCATTTAAGCCTTTAAATTGTTATTTTTATTATAATTCATTTCGATTTTTTGCTATTTTTTGCGCGTTTTGATATTTCTGTTTTTAGGATTTTGTGTGTGTGTGCAGATTTGTTTATGATAATCTTCTGCAATCAAATATGTGTTAGTTATGACTAATTCAGTGCTAATTATGACCGACTGTGATTTGATCACATACGCAGTTCAAATTAAATTGGTCACAGACAGTCACACTAAATGCAAATTTGGTCACAGTTAGTCACACTGAATACAAATATGTGATTATGAATAAATTTGTAATTGTGACATACAATTTGTGTCTCGTGGCTAATAAATAAACTTGATAAATTAATTTGATGATTTATTACCATACAATGACTTGTAATCAGTAAATTTAATAAGTTGTCTCATATCATTAATTTTTTTTTGGCACAAATCAATTAACCAATCACGGTCAACGGGAAAAAAAAATAATATATCACAATGTGTAAGTTACAAATCTAATAGAGCTAATCACGGGTCATTGGTAAAAAAAAAAATTTGTCGGAGCGGCCGTCGAACCGGAGCAGTCGACGGAGTAGCTGCCAAAGCAGTCGCCGGAGCAATTGCCGGAGTCGATGGAGAGGTGGCGGGAAGGTGGTATAGTGGGGTGATAGAATGAGGTGGGTGAGGTGGTATGAGGTGGAAATAATTAATATATATTATATTATAATTTAATATTTAATAAATTTATTTAGCACCTGATTTTTGAAATAATTTGACAAGTTTGTTAGTTTTGAAAAAGCAATTCTTATATGTAGGTGTTATGTGGTGTTTTCATTAAATATTGGACCAGATTAAGTTATGAGAAGGACCAACCCTTTTGGACTTATATAAATAACTGCTAGGGTTTGATAAACTGCAGAGAAAAATTCACATTATTGCTAACACAAAAAAAGTAAAAACCCTAATTCTCTCAATCTTGTTTCCTGTGTAAATTTTCATTGGAGGCTGGACAATTGAACAGTTGTGAAGTGCAGAATATGATTGTTGAAATTCAAGAAAAAGTAAAGAAGTTTGCAAAATTCAACAAAGGTATAATTTTCATAACAGTTTCTATCTAAACACAAAGTAGATCATTAGTGGAGATTGAACTTTTGCTTAAATTTTGCTGTGCATAATTAAGTAAATTTCCAACAGTATCAGCATTAGCAAGATATAGAACAAGTTCTGCCAAGTAGCATGTCGGGTAAGAAAGATTCAAAACTCGAGTGAACATTATTTAAATCTCATTTATTGTAGATCGGATCGTGTTTACTACTGTCTACTAAACATTACAACATATTCGAGTGCGCTTATTCTTCGATATAAATATAGTTAGATAAACATGCTGAGATTGACAGAAGAGAGGGAGCAATAATTTGTGCAGCTCAGTTATCCGACATGAAAGTGTTTGTAATTAGAACCATTTTCTTGAACTGCTATCTGTATTCTTCCTCTGTCATCAACCTGCCCACAAATTGGATTTCCTATCCTGCTTGACCCTCCTTCACTTGAGTGAGAATCAGCAGAATTTTTCCTCTTCCTTTCGTTGTGTCCGGCCAGACATATCCGGCAACTTCTTTTTGCTTCGTCAAATTCTGATACCTCGTGAAATCTGCAGCAGAACCATTACATGAAAAGGTAGATGACTTGTCCATCGAACGAGCATTCTAATGGATTTGGCTTAGTTTGATGGATTAGAAGTAGACCCAACTTGGTGAAGATGTAACAAATGCAACAAGCCTACTAGTTATAAATTTACGGATTTTGCTGTTTGTATAGAAGAAATCTGTCAGAAGGAGTGACCAAAATGATATGGAGGGAAAAAATTGATTTTTTTTAAACTAGCAAATTGATTTTTTTTAAACTAGCAAATGATAGAGTACCATGTAGCATTATATAACCATTTATGTCAACATGAATGTACACGTAGTAAAATCCTAAATTTACATAAGCAAGAAGAAGGAAACAAAACAAAAAACGGCTCATATGAGTAATAAGTGTCAAAATAATCTTTTCTGTGCTAGCTGAAGTCATGAACAAATAAGTTACTTAAATCTCTACTTTAGTCAACACAATTAATTCCTAATAAGAAAAGAGCAACCTACTAAACAAAAAGTTACATAAAAATAAATTTAAGTAACTTTAAAACTTAAGATAACATCAAATTGTTTGATTGTTCTTAAAAATGAGATTTTCAAGACACGATCTGTACATGCTAAACCTGATTAGATATTAGAGAGTGCTGTCATATATACATGCTGCATTGCTGACAAAACCTCTGCCGGATTCTGGAATCAATGACTATCGCCGCCTTCGCATGCTGCTCGCAGACCCTATGCTGCCGATGGTTAGTGTTTCGTGTGGAAGTCGCTAACAATTAAAAAAAAGTTCAGACAATTGTGTAAGCAACAACGACCTCTCGAGACAAAGTCTCAACGAGTGGTGCTTTATTTATGAAGATTACAAATTACGAGAAACGAAATGCCTCCAAGGGGCGCAAGCACACAAAGTAATTGAAAGTTTGACAAGCGAAAATTTAATGGAATGTAAATTATATAATTCTCTGTTCGAGAGTGATTGATTCAGTCTTTTCTTCTGTGTTCTCTTTGCTCTTTTATACTCATTTGATGGTTTTGCTTGTGGAACTGTCTGCAAGTTTCTTGTCGCTTTGTAACTACCCACTTTCTCCATAATGGATGATTTGTCGGGAAACTACTGTTTTTAACTACTGTCATTACTTCCATCACGTAACTGCTGGCAACCGAGATTCTTGGATTGTGGAAAGTGATAAGATTGTCAATTTAACTGCTTCAATAGCCGTTTCTCTGGATAACTACGAGGTGTTATCCTCGCCCAGGTTTCAGGCGTATTGCTCCAACTTGAACAATTCTAGTAACTTTCACTCTAAATAACTATAAGACATTATTTTCGCCCAGATCTTGGGCGTTCTGCAAGCTTGAGAGATAATGGGCCCCTGCTCCACAACTTTGTCTTGGGTCTTGCACATGGTTGCATTTGGGCTTATCTTTCGGATTGGGCTTCACCCTTCCTTCGAATTGATCTTCATTCTTCCTTTGAATTGGCACTACAACAAAAATGCCCTTTTGCAACACTTAAAAAGCAACATTTATGTATTAAATGTTGCTAAAGAGGTCAATTGCAACATTCGAATAGGTGAATGTTGCCATTGCATAACATAATTGAGCTTTGGCAACATTTTTTAAGTAAATGTTGCGATAGACCCCTTTTTGCAACGTTTATTTAGTGTTGCAAAAAATAAAACTTTTCGCAACGTTTATAAAACGTTGCAAAAAATTTTATCTTTCGCATTGTTATTTAAACGTTGCTAAAAGAGTCTTTTGTAACGTTTATAAAACGTTGCAAAAATTTTTATCTTTCGCAACGTTTTATAAACGTTGCAAAAGACAAACCTTTTGGCAACGTTTATAAAACGTTGCAAAAAGTTAAAAGTTTTGGCAACGTTTTATAAATGTTGCCAAAAGGTTTGTCTTTTGCAACGTTTATAAAACGTTGCGAAAGACAAACCCTTTGGCAACATTTATAAAACGTTGTCAAAACTTTTAACTTTTCGTAACATTTTATAAACGTTGCAGAAAGAAAATACTTTAGGTGGGCTTGGGTTTTGGGTTAAGAAGGCGAATTACGTTGGGTCAATTTATGGGTTGGCCAAAGAACCCAACCCGTTTATTAATTAAAACCCAAACACACCCAAACTGATTTCTTCAAACCCTTGTCCCTTGGTGCGATTTGGAAGGGGCGAACTGGGAAGGGCTTTCGCTGGACGTGTGAGTGGAGACTGTGGAGTGACTCAGACTGTGTGTTGACGCCATCGCCAACGACGCGTCTGTGGTGAGTGACATGAGTCTCTGGTGAGTGGTGACTCCGTGACTGTGAATCTGTGATAGTGTAGCTGTGTGAGTGTGAGGCCGTGACTCGTGAGGTGGTGAGGGTGAGTCCGTGAGTGAGTAACTGTGAGTTGAGACTTGAGAGTCTTGAGACTTGAGAGAGACTGTGGAGTGTGGAGTGACTGTGGACTGTGGTGCGAGATTTGGGCGTGTTTGGGTTTGGGTTTGGGCGTGTCTGGCCTGGGTGCGAGTGTGCGACTGTGCGAGAGTGTGGACTGCCGAGTGTTCTGTGTTCGAACTTGGAGTCTTCGACAGTTCGACGCCTGCAGATTGAGTTCGCCACTGGTTGCGGTCTGTTGGAGATTGCTTGGGATTGCACATTGCAGACTTAGAGACTTGGAGTGCCAGAGCCACTGAGTCAGCCTGCTGTGCGCCGAACCCGGTAAATAATGTGGTTTTAAGTTTTAACTATCTGTGGACAGTGGATTGTGATTCACTGATTCTGTCTGTGTGTGGCCTGTGCTTGCGTGTGTTGCATACTCTTTGCGGTTGGTTTGTGTCTGTCTGTTGTTGGACTTGGAAATTGGAATCTTGAAGTATTGTGATTTGTGTGTTAACTGTTTTTGGATTAAGGATTACATTTATGGTCATGTGATTGTGAATTATGATTTATGAATTATGGATTTATGATTATGAAAACTAATGACAGCATCCCTCAGCCAAGTCTACAAGGGCTGGCTAAAAGAGAATTGGGATCTGGTAGCTGTCAAAGTACATTTTGCATCCTTTTGTTCTTAAGACTAGCAGTAGATTTGCAGGTACTGATTTTTCATTTTCTTGTTCTGTAATATATGTGGTAGAGATAATTAACAAGGAGTAGTGATTCACCTCAAAGAAGATTCATGTTTATTATATCATTCAATCCCTCCGAAAATAACCCACAAGCCGGGTTATATAGCTCAAAAATAATCTGCCAAAAATTTGGCTAAATTCGACCTCATATTCCCTTTCAAATTGACAAAGGAAATATTACCAAAAATAGCAAAAACGCGTAAACGATGGCCTAAACGAAGGAATTTGGCCAAAATCCGACGTACGTCACGGCGAAGCCCGTTTACATAGAGTATTGTTTATTAACCCGTTTCCAATCGAATTGGACTACTAATTCGTCAAAAACAGACAAACGCAAAGTTATCATGAAATATTTTCTCTATGTTACATAAAATACAATGGTGCCAAATAGTTGGATTAAAAGAAAGATACTCTAGCCAAAACCATTTTTGACTTCATGTGAGTCAAATGTGCATGTTTGTTTGATTAACATCTGAACAAAATTTTGATTCGATGAATCCTCTTCATATTTAGCAATGTACTGTAGATTTTTAAAATCTCTTTTCTCAATTTACTTTGCTCAATTTTGTGCTGGTTTTCAAAAGACAAATGTATATATTAAATTAAATAACTCCACAAAGCATACATTACTACTTTACTAAGTATTCTTAATAATGTATAAGAGTTCGCTCTTTATCTAAAACTTGTATTTGTTTATTATCTCAGAAGGCGCCGTGAAATATATGACCAAATTGACTTGTGTTTTCAAATTAAGGTACCCCCATCAAACTTGATTGCAGATGCTCATAAAACGGAGGGCACAAAAACCAAAACAGCAAAAATGCCTACTGAACTACAGCAAGCATCTGCTATCCTACTTAATCAAACTCACTAATTGTCCAATCCAAGAGGCAAAAGTTAACCTCTTCCTAATTGTATTTGTTTTACGGACTATAAGGTCCATAAGTACTTATTCTGAGCTTATTAGCACAATTAAAAAAAAATGGTGTTATACCATTCTATCAAGTTTGTAACTCTTAGTTTTATTTCAGTTTCTTACTCAGTTAGCCTTAAATTTTTAGTATAAATAAAATGTACGTTCTACTACTAATATAAACTGAATGTAGAATTAGTCATACTTATCATTTTGCTCTTTTTTTTCTTTTTTCTTTTCAAATAATTCATGCAAGAGTAGACATACATGCCATGAATATAACGATATTTGAGTTACCAATATTTGAGAACTTTATACAACTGCATAGGATTAAAAAAATACAGCCTACCCTTTCTCCTTCTGGGGACATCGTCAAAGCCAAAACAGAGAGTATATCGGCTAGGAGTTTCTGCATAAAAGAAAATAAGTATTAGAGAAATTTTGTGTGAAAGACTAGCAAATGTGAGCACAGATTTTTAACTCAACAGTTTTTACCTTTAAATCAGAATCAGTCATTTTCTCATAATGTGCTTGCAGAGTTCCATAATGAGGACGCAAGAATTTCAATGGCTTTGGAACTGAAGTCATAGAGCTTGTTGCGGTACGAATCTCCTGCCTAAAGAAGCAATTATGAACACCAAATTTATAGCTCATGACAATCATTAGAATGTAGGAGTCCTTCATATTAGATCATTAAGCAGATCAGATTGATCCTCATCAAGTAACCAGTAAATTATGTAAAGATTTGACTAGTCCAATTTTACATTCCCTGACCAGGAAATAATTATTCCTCTATTTTATTAAAATACCCTATCAAAATGAGACCCATCCACCAATTCGTATTGCTCTATATTCCTCTATTTTATTCCTCTATTTTATTTGTTTGTCGGAATTTTATCATTCACGACAGGATTCCATGGGGAAGGATGGAACTCAGCTCTTGCGTCACTGTGTCCGTCTACTTGTGCTTGTCTCAACTGATTTACTTGCAGTCCGCTTATCAGGTATTATCCCCATCACATTAGTCTTGTTTTGATTGATGCAGTCATGGCAAGGCTTATATGTGTGTTGATGTAAGGATCAGTTTGTCTGCTGAAAGGCGTTCTAATGCTGTTAGCGTGGACTTTGGAAGTTGTTTCTTTCAGATGCTTTATAATATTATCTTCTAAGTTAATCCTTTCGGTTTTTTGTGTGTTTTCATAATCAAGATTGTTTTCATCGAGAAAGACTGATTGTTAGGCTTTTAATAGCATTAATGGTCAATGAACTTTCCGTTGAGCATTTTTTTGCTAGTTCTTGGTTTTAGTGATCTACAGTTTTAGGGCTTCACTGGGTTTTGAAAATATATTATTCCTCATTCAATAGTGAAAGTTTTTGTTGTCAGGGTGTCACTTGTTGAACTTCATTTTTCCTATGTAGGTATTGGAAAAACGGTAAAAGAAAAAGTCTGTGTACATACAAGCCGTGATATACGTGCCATAGCAAGCCAGCTAGTTAGTGTTTGGGTCGAAATTTTCCGTAAGGAGAAGGCATCTAATGGTGGACTGAGATTAATGAGGCAACCAAATACTCTGGACACATCAAAAAGCAAGTCTTCTGTAGTTTCAGGAAAGCCTCCTCTGTTCGTACCTAATGTTGCAACAGAGAGCAAAGGAAGTCCTAAAGTTTCTGCTTCTGCTGGCCACTTGTATCCTTCAAGTTCAAGCACTAAGAAAGTGAACAACAGACCTGTCAAAGCCGAATCAAGATTTGACTCAAAATCAGAGGTTAAATCATCAGCCTCTCATCGTACGATAGGAAGGCAAAATGCCATGGAGCAGGAAAATGGAGATATTCCCATGACTGAAGCAGAGCTCCTATATTTGTACATGGTGAATTTTGTATAAAATGGACAATAGTAGCTTCAAGTTAGTTTGATGAAATGGAGATGCAAGAAGAAAACATTTATTTCCATTTTATATTTTGTATGGTTTAAATATATGTAATGAAATTTTAATCTCCTTTTATGTACTATTAAAAAAATTTCGTTTTATAAATGTTGCTTAATTTACATATCTCAGTTTCGTGTACTATAATATTGGTTAATGTAAAAATAGGTGAAATAATTACAAATAACGCAAAAAATAACAAAAATATTCGCCAAAATGACCACTTTTGGCAACATTTAAAAAACGTTGCCAAAAGTTAGCAAAAATGATACGTTTAAAAAATGTTGCCAAAAGGATCACTTTTGGCAACGTTTAAAAAACGTTGCTAAAATGACCACTTTTTGCAACGTTTAACAAATGTTTGCCAAAAGGATCACTTTTGGCAACGTTTAAAAAACGTTGCTAAACTTACCACTTTTTGCAACGTTTATCAAACGTTGCAAAAATGATCACTTTTGGCAACGTTTAAAAAACGTTGCCGTATCCTTCCACTCTACGGCAACATTGAGGTTTGCAACATTCGTCTAAACGTTGCAAAAAGCCTTTAGCAACATTTTTCAAACGTTGCAAAAGGTCATTTTTGTTGTAGTGTGGGCTTCATTCTTTGGATTATTTCATTGGGCTTCGCTTAATTGGGCCTTGTTTTCATATGTCAACAATTACTTCCCAATATGACGAAATTAATATCAAATATTAATCTTACACCATATTCATCCTTTGCATTTTTCCTCGAAATCTCAAAAAAGCGTAGCACTTCAATCATTATTTGTTTAGGCGACGGCTTTCTGCATTTCGAAAAACATAATGCCACGCAACTCCTATAAACCCAAAAACACGTCACTCTAATGCACCGTTATACCTACGTTCTGCATTTGCCGCCTTCCGTTTCTCTATAAAGATCATTGTTCATCTTCTTGCTTCCCTTACTTGAAACGCTTATACTCTATAGAACCCTTGCAGAAAGATGGCAACTTCATCCTCAAGCCCTTTAGACAACTCTATCAGTTTCGAAGACTTTCAGGAGCTTCTTACTAGGCCGTGTATAAATTCGGCTTTCCTCTCATCGGCCAACCTTAAGTCGCATGAATTTTTCTTGGGCCCATCTTTTACTGATGCTAACTTTGTGGGGCAAACCGCGGTGGGCCAACTGTTTCCTTGCACCCAGGACCCTCCTTTTCTGAATCCCTTCCCGTTGAAGCCGATTCGCTACAAAGGTATCCGTACTTGGCCTAAAACTGATGCTACTTTTCATTTTTGGCATGCACGTATGGTAAGACATGGCCCCACCAAGACGATTTTTGATCGTACTAAGATTTCGGATTTGTTGGAAATTACTCTCCACTCCCCGATTTATGACTCTGTGCTTTTTTCTGTTGCATTAAGTTTTTGGTCTTTCGAGTATAATGCTTTCATTTTCCCCATTGGTCCAATGTCTATTACCTTGAGGGATGTTGGAGCCTTAGTCAACCTTCCACCTTTGGGCGATACCATTTTTCCAGGCATTTTACTCACTGCTGTTGCCCCAAAATTTGATAAAAAAATTGACCGATTCTTATTCCGGTATGCAGAGTCTTTATGATAACTCTAGTGCTAATGAACCTACCTATGCTGAACGTGTTGCTTTCCTCTTGGTTTGGCTTCGTAAATATGTTATTTGCGTACCTAGCCTTAAGAATTCTTTGGCTTACCTACGCATAGCGCAAGAATTGGCGCGTGGTAGGCCCCTAAATCGGCCGATTTTTACAGAGGCATGGCTTCCCTTCAAGTCCAATTAAGAAACGGGCTCTCCCACCGACAGCGGGCCTCTTTGGCTTGCCCAATTGTGGTTGATGACTTATTTCCCACGACTTGACGACCAGGTCGGTCAGTTGCTATGGGCTATTCATCAACCAATTGGGCCCTATTACATTGTCTGCTAGGGAGATTTTTTCAGTCTTTTATACCTTAGATTCTATCCCTTCTTTTTTTCCTTTCTCTCTGCTACTAAGTCAATTTCCTCCTCAGTGTCGGTCATGCCATCGTTCTCTTCTTCACATTGTACCTCCTGAGATGTCTGGCTTTCTTCACATTGCAGCACACACGCTTCTTCCTCACTATTTTCGCCAACCTCCTCTCTACTTTCCTTGCCTTTAAATTTGTTGGCTAATATGTAATTGTTAGCCATGACAGGAGGCAGTGTGCCAAACTAAATAGTGAGGGTCTACCCTGGATCTTCTCCATCTTCGTCCTTCTCTCTGCGCTCAAACTTTGATCTCTTAGAAGAACTTTCTGGTAACTCTTCCATTGAATCACCCGTACCTGCCTCTTTATCACCTTTAAGAACGTTTTTGTTAGCCACCTCAAGCAATTTAGGTGCTTTAGGACGTGACGATCCCTGCTGTTGCCTCATCATTCGTCCATAATTTCGTTGAAAATGCCTTTGTTAGGTTCTATTCATCTCATTAAAGGGTACAACTCTTCTAGCATTATACTGGAATGAATATCATACGGTTGGTTGACGAGGTTTTGGCTTGAATGTTCTCCCACTGTTTATTGGCTTGAACTGCCTCTCAAAAGGTGATTTCCTATAGAATGACATGCATCATCCTCTACCAGGCTGAAAATTCGAGATGATATTAGGGCGATGGTGATATTGCCACGTCTCTGATCCCTTCACATCTTCATTCACTTCTCCCTTGCATCTGGCACATAAGGTACCTTCGTCTTTTTTAGGCTCCTCTCGTTTGATCCGCTCAAATACACTAATATATGACCCAGAATCTTCTTCTCCGTCATCTACGACCAACTTGAATTTTGGCAACTTGTTTGTGAAACCAACTGTCACCATATTCACCCCAAGTGGCTGTGGGAAATGATTTTCATCCACTGCCATTTTCTTCTTATCTTCAAACGTGATTCACGTGGACTCAATGGCATCCTGTAACACATGACGGAAAACTAGACAACTGTTAGTCATATGTGACCATGCATTGTGCCATTTACAATATTTTTTACCCTTGATTTGTTCAGGGTCTGGCAACTTATGTTTGTCGCTTAATTTTATCTGCTTATCCTTATACAGTTTATCGAATATAATGTCAGCTTTGGTCACATCAAATGAGAATATCCTAGCCTTTTTGTTTTCGCCCTTTATAGGCTCATTCTTGCCTGATGCTCTAAATTAGGCCATTACAGGACAAGCATATGCGTCTCCCTTAACTAATTCGGCCAGACATATTTTCGCTCGATCGTAATACTCACCATCGATAGCATGAATGTCAAAGTCCATTTGCTAGAATTTTTCATCTGTTCTTCTTCTCTTATTAGATGTTCATACATAATCACGTTAGCGCTCAATTGAAAAAGGTCAGGAAACTCCCTATCCTGGAACTTTTTTTTTTAAATCAAAGCTCAGACAACTTTAAGCGATTTTAACGAATTCCTTTTCGGGCAAAGGTACAAAACATTTGCTTCTAACTATCTTGAACCTCTAAAAGAAACTTTCTGTCCACTCGTTTGGCATTTGATGTAAATTCGTCAAGTCGGCCAAAGTGACCTCAGATTCAGTTCTATAAAATTGAGTGTGGAACAACTGTTCTAGTTGCTGCTATGTTTGGAGAAAATTTGCTGGCAGATTAATAAACCATGAGAAGGCTACTCATATTAAAGAACTAGGAATAGTCTCATTTTGTGGTAATCAGTTACTTCGCCACATTGCAGTGTGAATCGCCTTATATGTTCCAAAGTAGAAACCTCTCCCAGACCAGTAAATAACGAAAATTCAGGTACCTTGTACCCTTTAGGCCATGGGCACACTTGGTCTACCCAATCGGGATATGGCTTCGTGTAACTCGACCTAATAAAAGGATGTACCCCAAAAGCCACTTGATCCTGCACAATTTCCATGATTTGATTCCTCAACACAACGTTGGGGTCATATGGAACTCCTGTAGGCTGGACTCCTATAGGCTGATTCATTGGTGAGATTGCTTGAAACTTATTGTTTGGTCCTTAGTTTGCGGCGAAAGCGCCGTTATTTAAACCATTAGTCTGAGTAGTTCCACCACCATTAATACGCAGGGTGCTCCGTCCATTAATTTGGACATTGTCTCTTGTATTTGGGTTACCCCCCAAGTTTAGTACTCCACCATTCAATTTTACAGTTCCACCACCCCCTTAGTTTGAAGTAGATGGGCTAAAAGGTGGCTCTATTCCTTGATTTGGACTCGGGACTAGGGGATTATGTCCCACAATTGTCCTAGCTTGAAAATGATTCCCTATATTCAGCATAACTGGTTGACAAATTTGGCCTACTAACCTATTCATGATTTCATTTAAAGTATTTAGTTGTTTGGCCATATTGTCATAGTGTACATTTCCATTTTGAGTAAACGTTTCCATATTATGAACATTTTGCAAGTTTACCTGTTCAACGACGTCTTGTGTGAGTTTCCCAAGCAATGCACGCATGGTTCGATGACTCAATTCCGTCATTGACTCGTAACGACTTTGATTCTGTCCCTCTGTTCCTAAAGTACTTTGCTGCTCCTCATATTGGTAGATTACAGATTGGACTAGCCGTTGGCTCGCTGGCTCCTTATCAGAATTTTTATAAAGCATATTGCTTCGCTTTTCGTATCTCCAAACCCCAAACGTTTCTCATTGGGCGTGCCAAATTTTTTCGCGTGGAAGTTGCTAACAATTAAAAAAAGGTTCAGATGATTGTGTAAGGAACAACAACCTCTCAAGACAAAGTCCCAACGACAGGTGCTTTATTTATGAAGATTACAAATTGCGAGAAACGAAATGCCCCCAAGGGACGCAAGCACACAAAGTAATTGAAAGTTTGACAAGCGGAAATTTAATGGAATGTAAATTACATAATTCTCTGTTCGAGAGTGATTGATTCAGTCCTTTCTTCTGTGTTCTCTTTACTCTTTTATACTCCTTTAACGGTTTTGCTTGTGGAACTGTCTGCAAGTTTCCTATCGCTCTGTAACTACCCACTTTCTCCATAATGGATGATTTGTCGGGAAACTCCCGTTTTTAACTACTATCATTACTCCCATCACGTAACTGCTGGCAACAGAGATTCTTGGATTGTGGAAAGTGATAAGATTGTCAATTTAACTGATTCAATAGCCGTTTCTCTGGATAACTACGATGTGTTATCCTCGCCCATGTTTCAGGCGTATTGCTCCAACTTGAACAATTCTAGTAACTTTCACTCTGAATAACTATAAGACGTTATTTTTGCCCATATCTTGGGTGTTCTGCAAGCTTGAATGATAATGGGCCCTTGCTCCACAACTTTGTCTTGGGTCTTGCACATGGTTGCATTTGGGCTTATCTTTTAGACTGGGCTTCACCCTTCCTTCGAACTGGTCTTCTTTCTTCCTTTGAATTGAGCTTCATCCTTTGGATCATTTAATTGGACTTCGCTTAATTGGGCCTAGTTTTCGTATGTCAACAGTAAGTCTTAGCATCATTTAGATCCACCGTGCACTTCTCCGCTTGGCAACTCCTCATTGAACTCGTGCCACCACTCGACCTTGTCTTCGCCGTCCCAGAACCACCACTCTTCTTCTTCTTATCATCCTCAGTTGTACTCAACATAAAATCGTCGTCCTCTATGCTATCTTCCGATTCCACAGCCTCCTTTTCCATCTTCTCAAATTTTAAAGAAGAAATAGAGGAGATATTGGGTGGTGGGACGATGGGAATTTAGAGATGCGAGATGGAAAGCTTGAGAGGGATATTTGAGGACCACAGAGTCCATGGTTTTTGTTGTGTATTGTTGTCTGTACAAGAAGATAAGGAATTTGACAAAACAAAAGTATATTTTCATAGCATGTAAGTGGGGAAACCAGGGGGACTATGGGAGGGTCGAAGAAAGCTATATCGAAGGCGACAATCTATTATGACATGTTCGACAAAAAATATCAAAAGCAAAAGAGTAATGCTATTCATAGTGAAATCTATCGACAATCTCTCTACGTAGCATACATATAACAATTTATTGCAATAAAAAATTATCATATTAACTGTCATGTGTATGTCACGTAAGGCGAATCTTGATACTCTTCACTATAAATAGCATTATTCAAAGGAAAAATAAGTTGAAATTTTTTCGACGATACTATTAGTATTGTGTAATCCACTCCAAATATTCTCTTAAATTGTGTAATTCACGAGAGAAGTATTGGATGACAAATGACATTTTAACTCTATTTTCTTCATTAATTATGTTCTAACAAACATATCAAACTTGGCATAGAAGTTTCTCAAAATATACTATAAGTCCATGTTTGATCCTCATTTTTTAAAACTTATTTTTCCTAAATTTATTGTCAACAACATATTTTACGTGACCTACAATTTTTATTAATTTTGATCAAAATCTACTAAAATATATATTTTAGCAAAACCAAACAGACTTTAAGTGGTAGTACACTACGTGGCCCAACATGTTTATAGCTTCAAAAGTTAACTATAAGTGTTTGTTTCGAGATACATTATGACCGATTTAAATTATAAATAAATAGAAATAAGTGATTGGTAAGTAAGTAATACTTGTGGATTTTATGAAATTTATGAGTAAAAAATAGATTTAATTGATTGTGTTTATAAATTAAATAGGTTATTAACAAGTCTTTTCTCCTGCAAATATCGTTTATGTGTAATTTACTTATAATTTATATCGTTTATAAACAACTTCTAAACAATTTTACTTCATATAAGGTATTGCATCTATTCTCTGATCATCCATATTGTTCCTTTTCGATAATTAAGAATTTTATTTCTAACATGCGTTTCTTTCCAACTCTCACATTCTCGTTTTCCTTCCAATTGTACTCAATAAAGCCAACAAAAAGTTTAGGCACAAAAGTTGGCAAGCAAAGAATAGTTCACAACAGCTAGCAGAACGAGGGTATATACTCATGGTATCAAGAATTAATTCTCATAAAATCGACAAATAAAAAAGTTAAGAGGGTTGTGTTAGGTAATGCCCGTGACCGGTGGCCCCCAAGTTGAATAAGAAGGTGGGGATGCGTATTAAGGATCCTTCTTGTGAATGAGACTTTTCTGTAGATGGGTTTCATTATATGGGGGTACTTTTAAAATTGACCTGATAGAATAAGGGATTTTTAAGATTGACCTATTTGACTAAAAAATGGTAAAATGTCTATATTACCCTTAATGAAATGAGTTTTTATATATTGCAGGATATATCCCTTTCTTAGAATAGTTTTTCAATTTTGTCCTGTATTATCTCGAATTCTAGCATATAAATTCATCATTTGATCTAATAGATTGACATAATCTTCCATATATCTATCAAAATTTTCTCCAAGTATATAATATTCTTCAGACGATGATTGATCTATTCTTTCCATTTGAGAGATAATATTATTTATTTTTTCTAATAAAATTTCTAATAAGTTATCTAATCCTTCAATTGTATATCCTGGCATGTTATATAAATCTAAACAATGCTAATAAAATAAATATTAAATACAAACATTTAGATAATTTAGCCATGCAAATATTCAGATAAGTAATCCCAACGATTCTTTAAGATTTCAGAAAATATCTTTCTAAATTTAACAAAAATAATAGTTTTACCTTAGTTTTGATCTCAAATCTTTATTCTTAGAACTGAGTAACCTTCAGGTTCTGGATCTACAAATGACTCTCTTCAATGGCCTCCTGCCTCTACGAGATAATTGCTATTCCAGCTTTCCACCTTCACTGTGTCAGTTTTTTGAATTCGGATTATAGATATTAACTAAAGAAAACTCTCTTTCTGTTAAAGTAATAAATGAATTCTTCTTCAATTTTTTAAGAATCTATGGGATGAGGTGTTTAGAAACTCATGATATCTTTTAAAGACAATTTGAATATGAAATAACTTGAAATTTTATTGATATCTAAAGGCTGAAATATAATTACAATGGAAGACAGAAAATTGTTTGGCTAACTCACAGTTTGAGTGCTCAACCAACTCTGTCTTTTTCATTAGCCCAAAGGCTTCTATTTATACACAAATCTGAAGATAAATTACATCATTGCTTACATCATACTAATAATATTTTATTACCTCGTGCTTTTCATCAAGAGCCTCATGGCCCCTCCATCCTTTGTTGTTTTGTTACATTTTATTTGATAAAGAACACAGTCCTTCTATAATTGTCCTTCAAATCTTGTTTTTACATACAGCTGGTAAGATTCTCCTGTAGCATTTTGGACACATTTCCTCCATGTATTTGCCATTTTCATCTTTTTCTTCTAATTCTGTCGGTAAGTGGGGCATTCTCTTACTCTGCATGCCTCTTGTATGGTTGTGATAGGTCCATTGATTCGATGAGTGTCAAATTTCTCAATGTATTCTTTCAGAATTGTTGATTTCTCTCCTCCATTATTGGTGAGAAGAGTCCATCCTTCATATTGACACAAACATTTGAATTTTTTGTCATACAAGCTTTTTGCCATTTTATATAAGATTTTCATCCCTAAAACTCTTCGGGATTTTATCCATGATCTGGTGATTTTTGGTAATGGCATTTTATTGTGACTGACCTCAATCTGAAAGTCTCTACTAACATATCCGATTGTTATAATATGTTCAGCAGGATAAAATATCATTCCATCAATTTCAGGACTGACTGAATAAAATTTTATGTATATGGACCTTCCTTTGGTAAACTTGGATACTTCAGATTTAAAAATTTCATCAAATCTTTCAATTTCTTTTAGATCTTTTTCGGGGTAGATAAGATCTAAAAATCCATAGTCTGCTGCCATTTTGACCATGACAGGGTCTGCATCATTGGTAATTAGTAACCTTGGATAAACATGACCTCCTGAAGATATGAAATAGGAATAATTTTCTTGTAATTCATAAACAATTTTGGCAAAAGATCTATATTCTTCTTCTTTTGCTGATAAAGGGGTATCATCATCTTCATCAGTTCTGATTCTAATAACCCTTGTATGTTCATCATTGGATTTTATGGTCAACTTTCTAGGACTTTGTGTATCTCTTTTGATAGTGCTGGGTCCACTACTGCTTTCGCATGGTGGATCACTCCTTGGTACCTGTTGGTATCCCTGTTTGGTATCATAGGATTGTACCAAAATATCAACCCTTGTATTTTTATTTGTATCAGTAGACATTAATTGTGCTTCAAGAGCATCAATTTTGTCTTTCATCTCGTTTGTAACCTTGGCATGAGATTCACTGATCTCAAGTAATAATTTAATATTATGACTTAAGAGCTCAGCTAATGTCTCCATCCCAATTTTTATATCATCTGCTTCTTCTTTGGCATAGGCTGCCGCAGATTTCATTTCTGATATTATCTGTTTGATATTATCCATCTTCAAATTCAATGTTCCCGCTTAAAAAATTAGCAAGATAATTATTTGTACCTTTAATATGAATAATATCAAAATTATAGAATGATAAATATGTTTGCCATCTATGTAACCTTCTATATTGGGGTTCCATTGGTAATTTATTTCTAACAAGTCCTGCAACTTGAGAATTGTCAGTTTCAACAATAAATAAAAATAATGAAAATTTCTTTATTCCTCTAATAATTGCTAATAATTCTTTTTCATGAGTAGTATAATTTATTTCTGCTTGATTAAAAGTTCCACTTTAATATCTACATATTTCATTTAAATCTGTTTTTAATATTGCTGCCCAATATTTATCTGAGGCATCAGTATTAATTATCAAATTATCCTTTTCATTTGGTAATCTTAATTTTGGTAAATTTTTACATTCTTCTTTAAGCAATCTAACTATTTCTGTATATTCTTCATTCCATCTTTTAGTATTAGTTTTTCTAAGTAAAATTTGTATTTTATGTCTCTTTTTTGAAATATTTTCAATAAATCCTTCTGCATAATTTAAACATCCTAAAATTTTTTGTATTTGTTCCTTAGATTCTAATTTATCAGGAAAACTTTCTATCTTTTTAAATATATGAGACTGTAATTTTATTCCATTTTTATCTATAATTAATCCAAGAAATTCTATCTCAGGTTTTTCTATAATAGCTTTCTTTTCAGATAAAACTATTCCTTCTTTTTGACATTCTTTTAGGAATTTTATAATATGAATTTTATGATCATTTTTATTTTTAGAACATATTAGTATATCATTAACGTATACCAATAAGAAATCATTATATTTTCTAAAAATATTATCCATTCTTCTTTGAAATATTTGAGGTGCATTTTTAATCCAAATGACATAACTATCCATTCGTATTTACCTTGAGGCGTATTAAATTTCGTATATGGTATTGATTCTTCTTCCATTTTGATTTGCCAAAATCCTGATTTACAATCAAATTTTGAATAATATTCTTTTCCTTTTGCAAGGTTTATTAAAACATCTTTATTTGGTAAGAAATATCCATCAAATTTTGTGTATTTATTTAATTCTTTATAATTTATTACCATTCTTGGTTTTCCTCGTACTTGTTTAGAGTGTTTCATTACCATAAATGCTGGACTACTATGTGGTCCATTACTAGCTCTGATTAATTTCATATTTTTTAATTTTTCAATTTGTTTTCTAAATTCTTGAGTATCTTGTATAGTGTACATCATTGGTTTTACTCTTATTATTACATTTTCAGATAATTCTATTTTTGCCCTTGGATATTCAGGTTTCCAATAAGCTAATGGATTTTCATTATAGACATTTCCTATCTTTTTTATTATTTCTTCTATTAATTCTGATTTTTCGGTTGTTTGTATTTTTTTGTATTTTAACAGTTGCTTTTATTGATATTTTTATTGTCCTTTCACCATACTGGGCTGGCTGAACTCTGTATGGTTTAAATTTTTTTGAAATTTTTAGTAGATGTCCACATGGTGTTTTTAACATAATCATATAGTTATTTTGTTGGTAATATTGAAATTGTTGAACAAAGTCATTCCCTAATAATATATCACATTTTAATACATCATATGCATATACTTTGTTTATAGTTATTTGCTTACTTCCTAATAGGATTTCTACATTTTCTTTATTTTTAGTAATGTGTGTCGATATTCCCGTGACACCTGTTATTTTTATAGTATTATCATTGTTCCAATTTTTTAACAAAAATGTCTTGATAATAGTTATATCACTTTCTGTATCTATTAAGGCACATGTTGTTATATTAGTTTTTACAATAGTAATTTGTATATATACTGCTAATGGAAATGTTATTACATTATTCATTCTTTTGGACAAAACAATGTCTTATTATTATGTGTTATATAGATTCCTTCTTTATTAATATTATAATGATTTAAGGCTTATAAAAAACTCATTCCTAATAATATTTGGTAATGATCTCCCATATTATTATCTACATAACATGGTATTATCATTTCTTCTCCATCTAAAATTATTGGTATTTTTACTTCTAATTCACTAGTATGTGTTTTTCCATCAAAATTGATATATTTATAAGGCTCTACCCTTCTTTTTGTTAATCATTTATCTCTATTTCTTGATATATGGCAGTTTGCTGCTCCTGTATCAATTATGATATTTTTTCCTTTTATATATTCTATTCCATTAAAATATTCTCCATATATTTGCATACTTCCTATATTCCTTTTTACCATTATTTCTCGACTTATGCTCTTTCTTGGTATTATAGATGTACTATTATTTCTTCTTAATCTTCCATCTTTAAATTCTATTAAAGAATTATTTTCTATTTTTTCTGTTACATCTGGTTTTGTTTTAGATATTTCTAATTCATATATTTCTGGTAATAGGTTTAGTTGTTTGTTTGGATCTACAATATTTAATATGTCTTTACATTCTTTGTGAATTTCTATATAGGGTTTTTTAGAGTAAATATTTTCATAGTTTGAGTTAGTAAATGTATATAATGCTCTATATTCTATGGTCATGATATGATTTCCTTCTTCCATAATATTTTTTCTATGTATTTTAAAATGTAATCCTAATACTTCATTAAAATCTTTATCTTTTATTGATACACAATATTTTGGAAAACATGTAAATATTAATTTTTTATATGCTAAATTTCCTTCTATAGTTCCTAAATGACTATCATTAGCATTTAGTATTCTTCCATCATGTAAACTTACTGTTATTGGTGAATCTATTCCTTCTCTAAATAGGGATTTGAACATTAATTGTATTCCTGCTAGATAAACATATTGTATCTTTTCTTTTTGTTTTCCTTTTACTGTTGTCATTAATTGGTCAACTGTGAATTTTGTTAGTAATGCTAATTTATGACTTCCTGAAACTGTTCTTATATCTATTGATTTTTCTATCTTATGATATTCGCTTATAGATACTCTTTCTCTTCTAAATATTTTATCGAATATTTTTCATTCTCCTAATTTTAAATCTAATGATAATTTTTCTATTTTTCTAAATGTATTATTATCGAATGTTACTTTTAATCCATATCCTTCAGAATTTTCTATTTCTTATTTTTCTTCTATAGTTTCAGCTTCTTCTATTTCATGATTCATTCTGATTCTGATATGTTAACTTCTTCTCCTTCATAATTATTAATATCTGTTATTTCTTCTAAATCATTTTCTATTTCTTCATATTCTTGTTGTAAAATTCTAACTTTCTTTTTAGTACAATCAGAGCTTATATGTCCCATTTCTCCACAATTCCAGCATTTGCATTGCTTTTTATCCTTTTTAAACTTTTTTCTTTTTGGTTGATATTTTCTCTTATAATATCTCCTATTTGGTTTTTGATATTTCTTCTTGAACAGTTTATATTTTTAATACTTTTTTGGTTTGAATTTCCTTTGATATTTTCTTTCTGGTTCACATCCCCAATTAATAGGTCTCTCTATTTCTTCGCAACAGATTCTTGTTAATTTTTCAGATTTTTCAATTAGTTGTTTATTTTTACATATTTTTGCTAATCTTTCAAATAGGAATTTTATTCTACTTCCTAATGTATCTGGTACAGGATTATCCTTTATATATCTTTCATATTCTATCTTAAAATATATATTCCATGTTCCTGGTAGTTTAGCAAAATACATTTCTAAGTATGGTCCTTGATTTTCGTTACTATAAAATTGGGTATAATAGAAATTTCTAAATTGACATGTATATTCTTTTATTTTACACATATCACATATTATAATGTTTATCAATCCTAATCTTGCTTTTAATTTTTCTCTTCTAGCTTCTTCTTCTGAATTTTTTATCCAATTTTCTCCTAGGAATTTATCTGATATATACTCTACTAACTTTTTTATTCCTTCTTGTGAGGTTTTTTTGCATTTCTGTTTGTATATTTCTTCTCATTAATAATTTAGTATCTTCAGTTACTCATTCCCACCAATTTCTTACATCTCCTTCAAATGATGCTATTAAATAGTCAATTCTTCTATCCGTTGATTCCCATGTATCATCTTGATTATATAAAAAGAATAATATCATTGCATCTGCCCATTGTAACAAGGCTTTCTTAGTATCTATTTTACAATCTAAGTCTAGTCTTGTTCCTCCATGATTTATTGGTTTATTGTAGTCTGAGTTTGGGGTAAATTGATCTTTATATTTTTCTATTCTATGTTGTGGTTTAATTCTATCATAATACTGTCTATAAGGTCTATGTGGCATTGATGCATATCCTCCTTCTAATTCAGGAAATTCTAATTTTGGATTGTTGCTTGTACTTCCTGGTGCTGGTGTTAGTCCTCCACCAGTATTCATTATTATTTCATAATTTTCTAATTCTTCTATACTTAATTGGTCAAAGTTTTCTATTAGATTATCTATTTCTTTATTCATCATCTTTTTTATTTTTTCTTCTTTCTTCTGCATATTTTTCAAATTCTTTTTATTGTTCTAGGATTATTGGTAATATTTCTTTCCTAAATCTATCATCCATACTTCCAGGTTCATAATATCCTTCTGTTTCTACATGTTTCTTTCCTATTCTTGTCATTTCTCCTTTTATTCTATCTTTATCTACTTTTTTATCTGTTGATTTCATATTTTGTTTCATTTCTCTAATTTCTATTTCTATCATTCCTATTTCATCTTTTAGTTCTTTAGTTTCATTTATTAATTCATTTATTAATTTCTTTAGTTCATCAAATGATTCTGAAAAAGCCATTATATTTTCCCGCTTTTACTTCTAATAAATATGATAATCTGCACTTTTTATCTTTATTTTCATTGATGATTTTATTAAGACTTTCTATTGCTATTTCATTATCAGGTAATTGATTATCTCTTACAGTTTCAAAATATTTTGCTTTTAATTCTAGTTTTTCGATTTTTAGTTTCCCTAATATTTTTTCTTGTAATTTATTTATTTCTCCTGGTGTTCCTAGTATATTTGAGGTTTTTTTCTTGTATTTTGTTTAAATTTTTGACAATATTATTAAGCTTTATAACTACTTTATCATTACTCATTTGTAACTTATGATGATTCATATATTTCTCTATAATATAAAATATTTTCAAATTCTTTATTAATTATTTCATATACATATCTATCTTTTATAGATCCTATACTTAATTTATGTAGTATTTGTTCTTTTATTTCTCTAGGTAATTTTTTATCTATATTTAATGTTAATATTTTTGATTTATTAGGAATAGGTTCATAAAATATTTTATATCTTTTTTCTTCTTCTAATTTATAATAGTTTTCTATTTTCTTAATTTTAATTCCCATAATTACTTATATTACTTTCTATTATAGCAGCTATTTCTTCTCAATCTATAGTTTCTAGAATAGTTTCTCATATCATAAGATCTCTTATTATACTAATTTCTGTTTTTTCTATTATCTCCTTCCTAATATCTAAAGGTATATCTTTTAATTTTATAAGTATGATTTTTAAGACTTCTTTCTCTATTATAGGTTTTCCTATTATTATCCCAAATCTATCTTTTTTAATTTTATATCTATTTCCTAAATCTTCTATTATCATATTATGATCTATGGCTCTGATACCAATTAAAATGGGAGGGGGGGTAATAAGACTGTCTTCAAAATCTCAAAATTTATTATTTTCGTAAATATTTAATAAATCGCAATAAAATTTATAGAATTCACTATCTTTTGTTATGACTTTTTCTTCAATGATTATATTTAATTTTTCAATTCTTCTTTCTAAATTGATAATTTCTTTATGTATATTATTTTCAATTCTAATTGCTTGACTATCTATATAAGTATTTTTACATCTTAATTTTGGATCTAAATAATCTAAAAATAAACTTTTTAAATCTTCTTTTAAATAATTAATTCTCTTTTTGTTGCAATTTTTAGATCAATAAAATTTTGTATAATATCTGGATTTAAAGGTTTTGAATTCATAAATAATTAATTCTCTTTTTGGTTGCAATTTTTTAAGTGAAGGATATTTTTGGTAGTTAAAATGGTCAAATGTCATTTTGAAAATATTGCTTCATTTTTAGGTCATTTTGAAAATATGGATTTAAATTTAGGTTATTTTAATGTATTTCCTCCATTATATGTGGGTGCATTCACAGGAGGGAGGAATTACGTAAAAATAACCCAAATTTGATACCTTATTTCCATAATAACCTAAATTGAAGCCATATTTCCAAAATGGCCTTTGACCATTTTAACTATCAAAAATACCCTTAACTTAAAAAATTACAACCTAGTCCCTATAATACAAAAAGAATATAAAACAAGTTATTAAATGAGAAGACCAATAAAAAATAGGTTACCACTAAAATATAAAAATTAAAATTTAGATTAATACTAAGATTTTACATATCCTTAATAAATAATATATTAACCGAAAAAATGATAAAAGAATTTTTAAAATATTAAAATATTTTGTAGATTTTGTAGACGATCTTAGTACCCCCACTTTAATTGGTATCAGCGCCATAGATCATAACATGATAATAAAAGATTTAGAAAATAGATATGTAATTAAAAAAGATAATTTTGGTATAATAATAGAAAAATCAATAATAGAGAAAGAAGCCTTAAAAATCATACTTATAAAATTAAAAGATATACCTTTATATATTAGAAAGGAGATAATAGAAAAAACAGAAATTAGTATAATAAGAGATCTTATGATATGGGAAACTATTCTAAAAACTATAGATCGAGAAGAAATAACTGCTATAATAGAAAATAATATAAGTAATTATGATAATTAAAATTAAGAAGATAAATAACTATTATAAATTAGAGGAAGAAAAATGATATAAAACATTTTATGAACCTATTCCTAATAAATCAAAAATATTAACATTAAATATAATTAAAAAATTACCTAGAGAAATAAAAGAACAAATACTACATAAATTAATCATAGGATCTATAAAAGATAGATATGTATATGAAATGATTAATAAAGAATTTGAAAGTATTTTATATTATAGAGAAATATATGAATCATCATAAGCTATAAATGAGTAATGATAAAGTAGCTAGAAAACTTAATAATATTTTTAAAAATCTAAACAAAATACAAGAAAAAACCTCAAATATACTAGGAACACCAGGAGATATAAATAAATCACAAGAAAAAATGTTATGAAAACTAAAAATCGAAAAACTAGAATTAAAAACAAAATATTTTGAAACTATAAGAGATGAATTACCTAATAATGAAATAGCAATAGAAAGTTTTAACAAAATCGTCAATGAAAATAAAGATAAAAAGTGTAGATTATCTTATTTATTAGAAGTAAAAAGTGGAAAAATATAACGGCTTTTTCATAATCATTTGATGAACTAAAGAAAATAATAAATGAATTAATAAATGAAATTAAGGAATTAAGAGATGAAGTAGGAATGTTAAAAATAGAAATTAGAGAAATGAAACAAAATATGAAACCAAAAGATAAAAAAGTAGATAAAGATAGAATAAAAGGAGAAATGACAAAATAGGAAAGAAACATGTAGAAACAGAAGGATATTATGAACCTGGAAGTATGGATGATAGATTTAGGAAAGAAATATTACCAATAATCCTAGAACAAGAGAAAGAATTTGAAAAATAGCAGAAGAAAGAGAAAAAAAATAAAAAAGATTATGAATGAATAAATAGATAATCTAATAGAAAACTTTGACCAATTAAATATAGAAGAATTAGAAAATTATGAAATATTAATGAATACTGTTGGATGACCAACACCAGCACCAGGAAGTACAAGCAACAATCCAAAATTAGAATTTCCTGAATTAGAAGGATGATATGCACAATACCACATAGACCTTATAGGCAGTACTATGATAGAATTATACCACAACATATAATAGAAAAATATAAAGATCAATTTACCCCAAACTCAGACTACAATAAACCAATAAATCATGGAGGAGCAAAACTAGATTTAGATACTAAGAAAGCATTGTTACAATGGGCAGATGCAATTATATTATTCTTTTTATATAACCAAGATGATACATGAGAATCTACGAATAGAAGAATTGACTATTTAATAGCATCATTTGAAGGAGATGTAAGAAATTGGTGGGAAGGAGTAACTGAAGATTCTAAATTATTAATGAGCAGAAATATACAAACAGAAATGCAAAAAACCTTACAAGAGGGAATAAAAAAGTTAGTAGAATATATATCAGATGAATTTCTAGGAGAAAATTAGATAAAAATTTCAGAAGAAGAAGCTAGAAGAGAAAAATTAAAAGCAAGGTTAGGATTGATAAACATTATGATATGTGATGTGTAAAATAAAAGAATATACATGTCAATTTAGAAATTTCTATTATACCCAATTTTATAGTAACGAAAATCAAGGACCATACTTAGAAATGTATTTTGCTAAATTACCAGGAACATGGAATATATATTTTAAGATAGAATATGAAAGATATATAAAGGATAATCCTGTACCAGATATATTAGAAAGTAGAATAAAATTCCTATTTGAAATATTAGTAGAAATATGTAAAAATAGACAACTAATAAAAAAGTCTGGAAAATTAACAAGAATCTGTTGCGAAGAGATAGATAAACCTATTAATTGGGGATGTGGACCAGAAAGAAAATATAAAAGGAAGTTCAAATAAAAAAAGTATAAAAAATATAAACAGTTCAAAAAGAAATATCAAAAATCAAATATGAGATATTATAAAAGAAAATATCAACAAAAAAGAAAAGAGTTTAAAAAGAATAAAAAAACAATGCAAATGCTGGAATTGTGGAGAAATAGGACATATAAGTCCTGATTGTACTAAAAAGAAAGTTAGAATTTTACAACAAGAATATGAAAAAATAGAAAATGATTTAGAAGAAATAACAGATATTAATAAATATGAAGGATAAGAGGTTTACATGTTAGAATCAGAATGAATCACAAAATAGAAGAAGCTGAAACTATAGAAGAAAAACAAAAAATAGAAAATTTTGAAGGATATAGATTAAAAGTAACATTCGATAATAATACATTTAGAAAAATAGAAAAATTATCATTAGATTTAAAATTAGGAGAATGGAAAATATTTGATAAAATATTTAGAAGGGAAAGAATATCTATAAGTGAATATCATAAGATAAAAAAATCAATAGATATAAGAATAGTTTCAGGAAGTCATAAATTAGCATTACTAACAAAATCCACAGTTGACCAATTAATGGCAAAAATAAAAGGAACACAAAAAGAAAAGATACAATATGTTTACCTAGCAGGAATATAATTAATGTTTAAATCTCTATTTAGAGAAGGAATAGATTCACCAATAACAGTAAGCTTACATGATGGAAGAATACTAAATACCAGTGATAGCCACTTAGGAACTATAGAAGGAAATTTAGCATACAAAAAATTAATATTGTGTATCAATAAAAGATAAAGATTTTAATGAAGTATTAGGATTACATTTTAAAATACATAGAAATAATATTATGGAAGAAGGAAATCATATCATGACTATAGAATACATGACATTATATACATTTACTAATTCAAACTATGGAAACATTTACTCTAAAAAAATCTTATATAGAAATTCACAAAGAATGTAAAGATATATTAAATATTGCAGAACCAAACAAACAACTAAACTTATTACCAGAAATATATAAATTAGAAATATCTAAAACAAAACCAGATGTAACAGAAAAAATAGAAAATAATTCTTTAATAGAATTTAAAGAGGGAACATTAAGAAGAAATAATAGTACATTTATAATACCAAGAAAATCAAGTATAAGTCGAAAAATAATGGTAAAAAAAATATATGAAGTATGCAAATATATGGAGAATATTTTAATGGAATGGAATATATAAAAGGAAAAAATATCATAATTGATACGGGAGTGACAAACTGTCATATATCAAGAAATAGAGATAAAAGATTAACAAAAAGAAGGGTAGAACCTTATAAATATATCAATTTTGATGGAAAAACACATAGTGAATTAGAAGTAAAGATACCAATAGTTTTAGATGAAAAGAAATGATAATATCATGTTATGTAGATAATAGTATGGGAGATCATTACCATATATTATTAGGAATGAGTTTTTTACAAGCCTTAAATCATTATAATATTAATAAAGAAGGAATTTATATAACACATAATAATAAGACATTGTTTTGTCCAAAAGAATGAATAATGTAATAACATTTTCATTAGGAGTATATATACAAATATAACAACATGTGCCTTAATAGATACAGGAAGTGATATAACTATTATCAAGACATTTTTGTTAAAAAATTGGAACAATGATAATACTATAAAAATAACAGGTGTCACGGGAATATCGACACCCATTACCAAAAATAAAAAAAGGTAGAAATCCTATTAGGAAGTAAACAAATAACTATAAACAAAGTATATGCAAATGATGTATTAGAATGTGATATATTATTAAGAAATGACTTTGTTCAACAATTTCAATATTACCAACAAAATAACTATATGATTATGTTAAAAACACCATGTGGACATTTACTAAAAATTTCAAAAGAATTTAAACCATACAGAGTTTAGCCAGCCTGGCGTGGTGAAAAGACAATAAAAATACTAATAAAAATAACTGTTAAAATACAAAAAATACAAACAACAGAAAAATCAGAATTAATAGAAGAGACAATAAAAAAGATAAGAAATGTCTATAATGAAAATCCATTAACTTATTAGAAACCTGAACATCCAAGAGCAAAAATAGAATTAACTGAAAATGTAATAATAAGAGTAAAACTAATGATGTACACTATACAAAATACTCAAGAATTCAGAAAACAAATTGAAAAATTAAAAAATATTAAATTAATTAGAGCTAGCAATGGACCACATAGTAGTCCAGCCTTTATGGTAATAAAACACTCTGAACAGGTACGAGAAAAACCAAGAATGATAATAAATTATAAAGAATTAAATAAATACACAAAATTTGATGGATATTTTCGACCAAATAAAGATGTTTTAATAAACCTTGCAAAAGGAAAAGAGTATTATTCAAAATTTGATTGTAAGTCAGGATTTTGGCATATCAAAATGGAAGAAGAATCAATACCATTTACGGCATTTAGCACGCCTCAAGGTAAATATGAATGGATAGTTATGTTATTTAGATTAAAAATGCACCTCAAATATTTCAAAGAAAAATGGATAACATTTTTAACAAATATAATGATTTCTTATTAGTATATGTTGATGATATACTAATATGTTCAGAAAATAAAAATGATCATAAAAATCATATTATAAAATTCCTAAAAGAATGTCAAAAAGAAGGAATAGTCTAATATGAAAAGAAACCTATTATAGAAAAACCTAAGATATAATTTTTTGGATTAATTATAGATAAGAATGGAATAAAATTACAATCTCATATATCTAAAAAGATAGAAAGTTTTCCTAATAAATTAGAATATAAGGAACAAATACAAAAAATTTTAGGATGTTTAAATTATGCAGAAGGATTTATTGAAAATCTTTCAAAAAAGAGATATAAAATACAAATTTTATTTAGAAAAACTAATACTAAAGGATGGAATGAAGAACATACAGAAATAGTTAGACTACTTAAAGAAGAATGTAAAAATTTACCAAAATTAAGATTACCAAATGAAAAGGATAATTTAATAGTTAATACTGATGCCTCAGATAAATATTGGGCAGCAATATTAAAAACAGATTTAAATGAAATATGTAGATACTCAAGTGGAACTTTTAATCAAGCAGAAATAAATTATACCACTCATGAAAAAGAATTATGAGCAATTATTAGAGGAATAAAGAAATTTTCATTATTCTTATTATCTAAAAAATTTATTGTTGAAACTGACAATTCTCAAGTTGCAGAACTTGTTAGAAATAAATTACCAATGGACCCCAGTATAGAAGGTTATATAGATGGCAAGCATATTTATCATTCTATCATTTTGATATTATTCATATTAAAGGTACAAATAATTATCTTGCTGATTTTTTAAGCGGGAACATTGATTTTGGAGATGGATAATATTAAACAAATGATATCAGAGATGAAATCTGCGGCAGCATTTGCCAAAGAAGAAGCAGATGATATAAAAGTTGGGATGGGGCATTAGCTGAAATCTTAAGTAATAATTTCAACCTATTACTTGAATGGGGCATTATCAAAGTTGCCAATAAAATGAAAGACAAAATTGATGCTCTTGAAGCACAATTAATGTCTATTAATACAAATAAAGATACAATGGTTGATGTCTTGACACAATCCTATGATACCAAACAGGAATATCAACAGATACCAAGAGGTGATCCACCATGCGGAAGCATCAGTGGACCAAAGAAAGATATTATGATCCAAAGTCCCAGAAAGATAAGAATTGGTGATAATCCTAAAAAGATTATTATCAATGAAAAGCATACGAGATCAATTCAGATACAACCAGATGAAGAAGATGAAATCCCTTTATTTTCAAAAGAAGAAGAATATAAAAAATTTACTAAAATAATTTATGAATTACAAACAAGTGATTCATATTTTATTTCACCCGGTGATCACGTTTATCCAAGAATAGTTATGATGAAAGAATTTGATCCAGTCATAGTCAAAATGACAGCTGATTCTGAATATTTGGATTTAATTTATCCAGATAAATCTCTTAAAGAAATAGATAGATTTGATGACATATTTAAATCTGAAGTCTCAAGATTTGCACATGAACGATCTATTTATCTAAAATTTTATACTATCAGTCCAGAAGTCGAAGATGGAATTTTCTATCCAGCAGAACATATAATCTCCATTGGACATGTTGGAAGAAATTTCAAAATGGATGAAGAGAATATTGATAAACCATTACCAAAGTTTACAAAATCATGGATAAAAAATAGAAGAGTGATTGGATACAAAGTCCTTTATAACATAGCAAAAATTTTTTATAATAGAAAATACAGATGCATATGCTAATATAATGGATGGATACTTTTGGCTAATGATGGGAATAAAAAATCTGAAGTTTTAAAATATTTTATCACCAAATTTGACACGCATCAGGTTCCTTGTGCCATTTCAACATTACAGAGGGCATGTGAAGCAAGAAACTGCCCCACTTGCCGACATAATTAGAAGATAAAGATGAAAATGATAAACACATGGAGGAAAGGTGTCCAAACTGCTATAGGAGAACCTTACCAGCTGTATCAAGAACAAGACTTGAAGGATAATTATAGAAGGACTGTGTCTTTTATCAAAAAAGAAAAATGTAACAAAACAACAAAGGATGGAGGGGCCATGAGGCTCTTGATGAAAAACACGAGGCAATAAAATATTATTAGTATGATGTAAGCAATGATGTAATTTATCTTCAGATTTGTGTATAAATAGAAGCCTTTGGGCTAATGAAAAAGGCAGAGTTGGTTGAGCACTCGAGTTGTGAGTTAGCCACACAATTTCCTGTCTTCTATTGTAGATATCAATAAAATTCCAAGTTATTTCATATCCAAATTGCCTTTAAAAGATATCATGAGTTTCTAAACACTTCATCCCATAGATTCTTGAAAGATTGAAAAAGAATTTCTTTCTTACTTTAACAGAAAGAGAGTTTTCTTTAGTTAAGATCTATAGTCCGAATTTAAAGAATTGACACAGCGAAGGTGAAAAGCTGGAATAACAATTATCCCGTAAAGGCAGAAGGCCATTGAAGGGAGTCATTTGCAGATCCAGAATCTGAAAGTTACTCGGTTCTAAGAATAAATATTTGAGATCAAAACTAAGGTAAAACTATTATTTTTGTTAAATTTAGAAAGATATTTTCTGAAATTTTAAAGAATCGTTGGGATTACTCATCTGAATATTTGCATGGTTAAATTATCTAAATGTTCGTATTTAATATTTATTTTATTAGCATTGTTTATCATGTTAAGATTTATATAACATGCCAGGATATACAATTGAAGGATTAAATAACTTATTAGAAAAATCATTAGAAAAAATAAATAACATTATCTATCTAATGGAAATAATAGATCAATCATCGCTGAGGAATATTATATACTTGGGGAAAATTTTGATAGATATATGGAAGATTATGTCAATTTATTAGATCAAAATTGAAAAACTATTCTAAGATAGGGATATATCCTGCAATATACAAAAATTCATTTCATTAAGGGTAATATAGACATTTTACCATTTTTCATAAAAGACATAGTCAAAGAGGTCAATCCTAAAAATTCCCTATTTTACCAAATCAATTTTAAAAGTATCCCCACAGGAGGTCCAATATTTGTGTGTGTGTGTGTGTGTGTGTGTTAAAATAAGATTTTTAGTATATTTAGATAAAAATTGATGAAATGTGTTGTTAGAAAGTTGTGAATCCTATAAAAATAAGTAATTAAAATTAATTTTTAATTGTGACTTAGATTAAAATTAAAATTTTAATACCTAGCAAATGGGTACTTAGAGTGGTGGGGGAGCCTAATAGAGGAGTCCAAACAATTTTGAGGTTCTCGGGTATACTTTGTAATGGTAATGCATAGCTTCATACACTTATGGTCGAAGTGCGCTTCATGTCGTATGGTTCAATCCTTGCATCGTTTCTATATACATTAGGAATTATACTACAAAGGTACAATTTTTAGTTGTCTTGTTTAGTTATGTTTAGTGTAATACATCAAGCATGCTTTGAAGCTCGACAAAACTAGTATATTGGGCTAGCGAGAGCGCAATATAATTTTCTTCAGTTTTTTAATTAGTAAGTAGAGGGGACCATATAGTGGTGGAGCCAAGAACAGTGTTCAGTGTAGGCACAACTGGATCAATGCCGACAATGAAATTTACTTTATTCGATATCTCTCCATCAACATTTTCTATAATCGATTTTCTTTGAAAAAATCTCTTCATTTAATATTTGGATTTAAACATTATTGCTATTAAGAATTGTTTCAAGTTAAGCCCAAATCAAGTAATTGAAAGCAAAATAAAGTTAAGCCCAAATCAGCGTATCAACTGCTCTGTATCTCTATTACTTCTTATTTGGTTAGAAAAAATTGAACTTTTCCACTTGTTATAAGTAGACAATGAAACCGGTTGACTGCATAACTCAAATGTCCACTACTGTCTCCTAAAACAATGTTGCAGTATAAAAATCACTCCTACAATGCCAAAAATGGACGGTAAAACAAAATTAAATTGGATGGCCAATGTAACACTAAGTATAAAGTTGTGTGGTCACTGGTCATTGGTGAATTTAACCCGAAAAAAGTTAAAATTTGTTCATTGACAAAACAATTAAAACATTAGCATAATTGTTGTATGAGGTTGCCTCCAAAATCGAATTAATTTTATATATACTAAAAGTTATGGTAAAACATCGATGTTACATACTTTGATCCTTATATTAGATAAAACTAACTAAAATAACAAAACAATAATTGTTGACCTCAAAAAATGTACCTCTGACATGTTAACAGATCTCAGGGCCTCTCACGTCCAGCTAAATCTTTGCTCCTGCACACTTGGACAAACCGTTAGCCACGCGTTGCCTTCTCCGGAGGGGGTGGAGCCGGCCGTGCGCACTCCGACGGTCAAGTCAGTTGGAGTGAAAAAATAAATGAGTGTGAGAAGGCTAAAATGTGAGCCTCCAAAGTATCAATAAGGGGGTCGGCCTTGGAGAGATAAATAGAACGATATAATATAGAGAGAATAGCAAAGTTGTGTTTAGAGTTCAAATTTACATTACCCTTTAATAACACAAAGTGTGAGTTTTTAATAGTAAAAGAGGGTGAGTAAGAACCCTTGGATGAAGAGACACGTGGTCTCATCCTAGTGGTTGGACCTCTTGTCATAGGCATCAATCCATTTAATGTTATGATCATTTGCAACCCTAGGTCTGACATGTAAGTCTAGGATTGACTTGTATGATTGATTGAAGCTGTTATTGGAGTGTGTTGTTACATCACCCACTTGCCACGAGATCTTATATGAAGATCTTTCCTGATGTGCCTCTACTAACCTCGCCTCATCCATGAGGGCTCGGCTCTCCATGGGGGGTCGATTAATAGGGATTCGTCTAATTGGGGCTCGGCCCATGAAGGCTCGGCTATGAAGGGTCGGCCAAAACTCAACTATCATAGGTTCGAAATGATATGGCTTCGACAATTAGTGTATGCTTCTGCCACGTGCCGCACGGTCAAAGCTCCCATTTATGGGGGACATAACAATAATAATAAGCGATCAAAAATTCATATTTACACATTGGTACAATTAATTACAAAAGTGTGGACAAAATGAAAATTACCTTTCCATTATAGCATCGAGAATGAATCTTGGTCGAAGAATTGATTCTAGGCAGTGGCCAAATTGGTTGCCGTTGTACGTACCTTGCCTACTCATTTTTATTTTTCGATGAGAAAGTTCTTAAAAATATGATTATTAAACTATGTTTTCATATTTGTGCAAAAATTCTATATAAATATGATAACATTTAGGGTTTGTTTGAGCTCAACGTTTTGGGAGAGTATATTTTATATTAATGCACTTTTTGAAAATGTGTAGTTAAAAATTAGGATAAAATTTTCGAGTAAAATTATATTGTTGAAAGAATGTGTGAGCACATACCTCGTAAGGAAAAGACTTGCGGAATAAAAATTCTTGACTCAATAATCCGAAAACGAAAAATCAATTTCCTCAAGTTTCAATTTTCGGCAATGAAAGCATGCTGGCTTTCAAGGAAATTTGAGATGGGTTCGTCACTTTTGGATGCTAGATTTTTTTATTATTATTTTTTTAAATTTAAAAGTGTACATGTAACAAGTTGTTTGTGTACAATTTTAACTCTACCCATTCGAAAATAAGTAGCCGATCCCAAGTCCGGAGAAAATGATGAATTTTTCTTCTTCTTCTTCTTCTTCTTTTTTTTTTTTTTTTTTTACCAAAAAAGAGGGGCTAGTGGGCCAAGCTGAGCATAGGATCGACTCATCTTAGACGAGCTCGTGGGTAATGGGGTCGGCTCGACCCATTAACACAGCTACTATTATGTCAAATAATAAAAAATTTCATGATATAGAACTTATGGTCAATATATTTTTTGTTTTAATTGTACTAATATTTGTATAGTACCGAAAAAATAAAATAAAATTAGTGACATGAAATTGATTCTCCTAAAACCATCTCTAGGACTCATCATGAGTTTAATTGGATGTTTGTAATATCATACATAGGTTACCCACGCTTGAAATCTATATAATCTAAGCATATATTTTTTGGATCGACGAACTTGGGAGTTGGGATTCGTGAAATAATTCTACTAATTTTATAACAAAATCCTCAACAATATATAAAAGAGAAGAGTTCTCTCCTATTCATAACGCGTTAGCATGACGTTTGCTGACGTAAATATTTTTTTTTTCTCTTTTCCCCGGTCCTTATCTTTATCTTTATCTTATTCATTCATTCACGCGACGTCGCCTCCTTTTGAAGCCCTAACAATCGCCTTCGTTTTCAAGCTTAAAAAATTTGATGAGTAGCCTCTTCCTCCTCTCTCTCGCGATTTCGCTTTCCCTAAACCTGGGCAATGTTACATATTTTCTCTGTCCTCTCTCTCGCGCCTCCCCTTTTGAAACTCTAAGAAATTCCATAGCTTTCTTCCATAATACGTTGTAAAATCAACAATGTATCATGAAAAAAATGAGGGGGTGAACCTCGGTGGAGATTTGGTGCTGATGTTGCAACGACGTCTGTGTATTAGAAAGTATGTTTAGCATAAATTCTCTCATTTTTTCTCTATTTTTCTTCTCTAGCGAACTGTTGTACTTTTCTTCCCAACCCTGCGTGCAATTTATTGTTCTTCATCCTGAATAGTGTCTTAAGGTTTCGCTGTTGTCCTTCTTGAATTTTCTACTATGTGAACTAAAATTGTGTTGAGTTAATTTTTTCATGATGAATGTGTGAATCGTTGTGTTTTTGGTAAAGGAGAAATGGGAAATCGGGTGGGTTATAGTCGAGTAAGGCTACATGGTTGCGTGTTAGCCGTGTTGAATAAATAATGGAGAGACGACTGTCTAGTCGTCTCTCCATGGAGACGCCATGGTGTCTCCATCAAGGATAGAGATGCCATGGTGTCTCCATCCGTGCCTCCATGCTTCATGGAGACATGGCCTAAAAAACTCTGTCCTTTCTCTCGCGCCTCCCCTTTTGAAACTCTAAGAAATTCCATAGCTTTCTTCCATAATACGTTGTAAAATCAACAATGTATCATGAAAAAAGGAGGGGGTGAACCTCAGTGGAGATTTGGCGCGGGTGTTGCAATGACGTCTGTGTATTAGAAAGTATGTTTAGCATAAATTCACTCCTTTTTTTTTCTCTATTTTTCTTCTTTAGCGAACTGTTGTGCTTTTCTTCCCAACCCTGCGTGCAATTTATTGTTCTTCATCCTGAATAGTGTCTTAAGGTTTCGCTGTTGTCTTTCTTGAATTTTCTACTATGTGAACTAAAATTGTGTTGAGTTAATTTTTTCATGATGAATGTGTGAATCGTTGTGTTTTTGGTAAAGGAGAAATGGGAAATCGGGTGGGTTATAGTCGATTAAGGCTATATTACATGGTTGCTTAGCTGTGTCAAAGTGAATAAATAATGGAGAGACGATTGTCTCTCCATGGCGACGCGATGATGTCTCCATCAAGGATGGAGACACCGCCCGTGTCTCCATGCTTCATGGAGACACCGCCATGTCTCTATGAAGCATGGAGACCCGTGCCTTCGTGACTTGCTTCATGGATGGAGAGGGCTATGTCTTCAAGAAGCATGAGACTCTTCATGCTTTGTGTGCTGTGTTGCGGCTGTGGAGGCACCGTGTTTCACATCATGCGGAATTAAACCTCATGGATTTGAAATGAAAATGAGGAAAAACCTTGTAGTTGACAACAAATTACCTTTTGAAACAAGACTAAAAAATTTTAAATGTTGTGCATACTTTTAGATTTTATTTTGGAGTGTAATATGCTACAGTTTGCATTGAACTTCAGCTTCATGGTTTTGAAATTAAGGAAAAACCTTGTAATTCTCAATGTTTTGAACATGAACATGAACATGAAGAGCAAGTTAAAGGATTACATGAATTACCTTTTGTTGCACAGACATGTTCTCTTCAACACATGTTTATTAAGGAGCTAAAAAACCTTGTAATTCTCAATGTGACCTATAAAATTTGAACATGGACATGAAGAGGAAGTTAAAGGATTACATGTTACTTTTGTTGCACACACACATTCTCTTCAACACATTGTTTATTAAGGAGCTAAATACCTTTTTTATATGATAATTGCAAGGAGTTTATGGAAGAAAATATTTATTCACAAAATTGTGGGCGTGGGCAATCAGTTAGATCATCCAGTCGAAATAAGTATTTTATGTTGTTGGTTTAGTTGTATGGATTATAAATTATATTTTTGTGATTTATATATTTATTTTCATTCCTAATATTTGACTCTTTTGAAGGTGAACAGTTAGATGTTTCAGTAGTGCCTGAATGTCGTAGGAAGCGAGCACGAAAGATTAATAATGTAATAGAAAATACATGCGATGAACAACGGAAAGAAAAACGAGACAAAAAAAGAGACCAATTTGGTGAGAATTGTTCTATAATGTTTCATTTTATTACTCTGGTCTTGTTTTATTTTTTTATTTTTTATGGTAGACTTGGTTGAAAAGAAGCATGAAATATTTGAGATTCTGTTTTTTATTTTATTAAGGTGTTCAAATTTGAGGCAATTTGATGATAATATTTTCTCAGAAGCTTATGTGCTACCCAAAACAACTATCTGTGATTGTTGTGGAGTTGTGAATTTTTTTAAAGAAACAAAGGGATTTTGCTGTTTAAATGGAGATATTGTTTTAGAAACAAATGATGTGCCTTTAGATTTATATATGTTGTTTACTTCAAATTCTGAAGAGTCTTTAAACTTTCGAAAAATGGTGCGAAGTGATAATTGTAATTTTTCGATGACGTCGTTTGGTGTGAATTATGATAAAAAAAAAACTATGTACAAACTATAACGGTATTTATACCTTTAGAATTCAGGGTCAGATATACCATTTTATGAATGAAATTATTCCAAGAGACAACCATCCTTCTCATTTGCAGCTTTACTTTTTTGATACCGATAATGAAGTGCAAAATAGACTAAATCTTAGTGAATGGATAGTTGAATCTGTTGTTGTTAAATTGATGAAAATTTTAGAAAATAATCCTTACACGACCTTTTTCCGAAGTTTGGGGAACGTTCCTGATCTACAAAGTCATTCCATTAGTCTCCGATGTAATCCAACTACTGATCAGAGAACATTTAATGCACCTAATGTTTCACAAGTTGCTGCTATTTGGGTTGATCATAATGACTCTGATGGTATTCATATGCGTGATATTGTAGTCCACTGTAAAGATGAAAATCACAATAGAATACAATATTATTATGGATGTTATGACTCACTTCAATACCCACTTTTATTTCCTTATGGTGAAATAGGTTGGCATCAAGGTATTCAGCGGATTAATACGGAAAAAAAAAACCAAACATTTCTACAAATGAAGACATTGTTGATGCAATCAATTTTTCGTCGCCTCAAGAATTAATTGAGAAAGAAAGATTAGGTTAGTTGAATCTGTCTAACTTTTGTGCTATAAATTATTTATCTGTAAATATTATATTGATTTGATTTTGATCTTCTTATTATTATATAAATAATTAACTTTCTGCTTCTCTAAAATTTAGTGATGGAAAATAAGAGAACCAGGATGCAAGTGTCATGTAGAGAGTAGTATTGTTATAAATTACAAATAAGATTATCAACAACTTCAATATTATTACATTATGGAAGATTATAAAAACAATATGTTGTTGACATGTATGTGAAAATTGAAACATCTAGATTAGATTATTTTCGACATAATCAGAGTGTATTTCGAGCTGAATTATATCAAGGAATTGTAGATAGTCTTGAACTTGGTGAAAAAAGAAGTAATAAAATTGGTCATTTGATCATTTTGCCTAGATCTTTTATTGGTGGTCCTAGAGATTTGAGAAAACGTTACATGGATGCTATGTCTTTAGTCTAGAGATTTGGTAAGCCTGATATATTCTTAACAATGACCTGTAATCCAAATTGGCCAGAAATTAAAGAAGAATTGAAGTATAATGATAAAGCTCAAAATAGACCTGATTTAGTAGCTCGTATTTTTAGAGCAAAACTTGAACAAATAAAAGAAGATATTTTGAAAAGAAGAATATTTGGACAAGTTGTCTCAAAAAAGAGGGCTTCCACATGTGCATTTTTTGCTGATTCTAAAAAATAATTGTAAGGTTACATCTCCTGAATTGATTGATAAATTTGTTTGTGCTGAGATTCCCGATGAGATTCAATATCCTTATCTACAGTCCGTTGTTGTTAAACATATGATGTATGGTCCATGTGGTGTATTAAATAAAAAAAATGTTTGTATGAATAATAAAAATAAATGTAAATTTTCTTATCCAAAAATTTTTAGTGAGAAGACAATTATTGATGAAAAATGTTATCCTAAATATAAAAGACCTAACAATGGAAGAAAAGTGAAGATTAAAAATCATTTTTTGGATAATAGCTGGGTTGTACCTTACAATGCATACTTATTGACAAAGTATAATTCTCATATCAATGTTGAGATATGTTCATCGATTCAAGCGTTAAGTATTTATATAAATATGTTTATAAAGGTCACGGCAAAATTGATTTTATTGTTAGTGAAAATGATGCCGAATTCGTTTATGATGAAATTAAAATGTATCAATCAGCTAGATGGGTATCTCCACCTGAAGCTGTATGGAGAATTTTTGGATTTAATTTATATGATATGACTCCATCTGTTATTGCTCTGCAGTTGCACTTAGAAAACTATCAATTTGTTACATACAAAGAATTTGATGATTTAGAACAAATTGTGAAAAAAGATTATTACAAAAAAACAATGTTGACAGAATACTTTCGTATGAACATTAGTAATTCTAAAGCAAAAACTGTGTTATACAGAGAGTTTCCAGCATTTTGTGTGGAATGCACAGTGTAAAACCTGGTCTGAAAGAAAAAATAAAAATTTCTCTGTAGGACGAATTGTTTCTGTAAATATTATAGAAGGAGATATGTATTACTTGAGAAAATTGCTTAACCATGTTAAGGGAGCTATTTCTTATGAAGATTTGAAGAATGTTAATGGAATTCATGCTTCCACCTTTCGCGAAGCTGAATTATTACATGGTTTGCTTAATGGTGATACTGATGTGAAATGTGTTTGCAAGAAGCTTCTCAATATCAAATGCCATTCACATTGCGTGAATTGTTTGCTACAGTTTTGACAATGTGTGATCCACATGATCCCAAAAAATTATGGAATCATTTTAAGCAATATATGATAGTATATGATAGAAGATTATGTAAATAAAGGTATAAATACAAAATTAGCTGAATTGAAGGTGTTAAATGATTTGAATGAAATATTACAACTTTCCGGCAGAAGTCTGAATAATTATGGAATTGTTGAACATCATATGTTTTAGAAGAAAACAATCATCTTACTAAAACTATTACAGATGAATTAGAGATAATAGTTTCAGATGAAGATATGTTAAGTGAAACAAAATTAAATTTAGAACAGAGAAAAGCATACGATATAATTCTAAATGATGTCTTCAAGAAAATCAATGGAGTTTATTTTATTGATGGTCCTGGAGGAATGGGAAAAACCTTCTTATATCGCTGTTTACTTGCATCTGTAAGATCTAGAGGAATGGTAGCTTTGGCTACTGCATTTTCTAGAGTGGCAGCAGGATTGCTTCCTGGAGGTAGAACTGTCCACTCAAGATTTAGGCTTCCACTTCAGGTTAACAATAAATCAAGTACTTCAGTTAGTAAACAATCATCATTAGCTGAATTACTAAGAATGACACAATTAATAATATGGGATGAAGCTCCTATGCTAAATAAAGCAGTTATTGAATCATTAAATGAGATGCTACAAGATATAACATAAATTAAACTATCATTCGGAGGAAAAGTCGTAGTTCTAGGTGGTGATTTTCGTCAAATATTACCTGTTGTTCCCAAAGGACAAAAAGAAGATATTGTTGATGCAACCTTTGTGAATTCACATTTATGGCCATTTATTAAAAAAATCAAATTAGTTGAGAATATGAGAGCTCAAATAGATTTCCCTTTTTTGAATATTTACTGCGAATTGGAAATGGGATTGAACCTTTACATTCATGCAATATGATTAAATTTTCAGACGAGATGATTATTCCTTATGATGATGATAATCAAACGACGTCAATAGGAAAGTTGATGGATGTTGTGTTTCCTGACTTAAATGCTTACCCAGATAATATTGAAAGTATGATTAATAGAATTATATTAACTCCAAAAAATGAGAATGTTGATTTTATAAATATGATGTTAATAGAACAATTTCCTAGCGGTTCTATTAAATACTATAGTTTTGATGAAGCAATAAATATTAATGCACAATTATGTGATGAAGATTTCTGCAATACTTTAACTCCTAACGGTGTTCCGCCTCATGAATTAATTTTGAAAAAAAAATTGAGGAATATAAATCCATCTGAAGGTTTATGCAATGGAACTAGGCTAATTTGTAAAAGATTTGATCGAAATATAATTGATGCTGAAATTGTTGTTGGACAATATAAAAACAAGAGAGTTTTTCTTCCCCGGATACCATTTGTGCCTTGTGAAAATGATATGAGTCCAATTCGATTCAAAAGAACTCAATTCCCAGTTTGTGTATGCTTCGCCATGACTATAAATAAAGTTCAAAGTCAAACTCTTGATTTTGTTGGATTGTATTTACCTGAACCTATATTTGCACATGGACAACTTTATGTCGCATTATCAAGAGCAAAAAGTAGTAAATATGTTAAAGTTCTTATGGAACCAAATGAAAATAAAGAAAGACATCACACCACCTTTATGATGAATGTTGCATATAAAGACGTTCTATCTGCAGTTTTTGAAGAATAATGCAGGTTATCTTCTTATGTTCTTAATTTATTGCACACTATTTTTGATTGAAGGAATCGAAGATTTAGTTATGGAGGCTTTGAGGAAACCTTATTTATGAGAAACATGTATGAATGTCTTATAGAGTGCTAATTAACAAGAAAGGACTTATTGATGCAACAATACTCTTGTGACTCTTAAAATTGATTATAACAAATTATAGTCATTAAATAGCAAGCGAGCAAAAGCTTTGTACAACCTGCCAGGTTAAGGATAATGTTAGATATTCAAAGGTATTATTTCTTTATTTTGATTTTCATTTGTTGTTTGTTGCGTGTTGTTGACATAGATAACAAATTTGGTAATATTTTACTTTAGTGACTAAAAATAGAGTCGAAGTTAATTAGTCTAAATCGTGAATGGTATGTGCTTGTACAGTTTTTAGGGTGTTCTCTTTTATACTTATTGTGCTTATGGTTTAGGGTGTTGATTTCATCGTAGGAGCAAAAGCAAGAAGACCAAGCGCCGCCCTAAATCTAATGATATTTTCCTCAAACTTCTCATCAAGGTTCCTAAACCTCTCACACTATTTTATTTTATGTTTTATGTTTATTTCTTTTGTGTGCTAAAATCATATAACAATATATGTTTTTTATTATTTATTTTGTCATAAAAAACACTTTTATAACAGGTCATGATAACTGTCCTCGTGGTTTTTCATTTTTCAAGTTGTGGTTATAAGAAAATTAATAAATTGGCATTGATGAGATATATGATTGTATTTGTTACTGATGGTGAAAAGGATCACTACAATTGTCAATAATTTTGTCAATATTTATGTTATGATATGGATAATTAATTTGTCAATTTAACAATCAATGTTAAAATATTTTGATATGCTGAAGATCTTTGTTGTGGCTGATGGCTAATAGCTTTCCATCACAACTGAGAAATAACCTGCTAAAATTGGGCATTCCTGAAGTGGTTTTTGAATCCTTGCTTAAATGGACGGGTAGCCTTGACAATTATCCAAGAATTCCAGAGGCAAAATGATATTCAGAATGAAGCTTTCTTCCTAGCCCTGCATGAGCTTCACCTAACTTATGGTGGAATATTTAGGTTAACATTTGGTCCTAAATCAAGATCAATGTCAGTTGATTTCATCTGCACAATTGTAAATAGTGGAGTTAATTTTTTTAAATTGTGACAGGGTATTTTAGCTGAAATTTTGGATTTTGTAATGGGGAAAGGGCTTATCCCTGCTGATGGAGAAATATGGCGGCGTAGTAGTCCTAGCATTGCATCAAAAGGTAGTATTTTGACCATTGCAAGACTTCATTCATCTTTATGATTTAATTGCCAGTTTTCTGACTTGGACTACAATCTCTATCCACGAGACAAAGTTAAACTTAAAATGCTTAACCTGCCAATCAACATTCTTTATCTTCCGTTAGTGACATCTCTACAAAATTGCATGTTGTAGTTTATGTTGGCAATGATTAGCCTTTCGGAGAAGCAACAGATAAGCTTTGTAAAAAGCTTGACAAAAGCTTGACGATGCTGCATTAGATGCTGAGACATGGAGATGGAGTCCCTTTTCTCACGCTTGACATTGGATATAATTGGGAAAGCAGTAATCTTTGATTCTTTAAAAGTTGATACTGGAATAGTAGAGGTACTACCTTTGACTTTATATTTTTTCCAGTTTTTAAACTAAAGACTGCTTGAGTCCCATTCTTTCATAATGATTCTTCAAGAAACTCAAATTGCATTTTTCTATGATTTTTGGGAATTAGGAAGAAAAAGCTACGATGACATTTGATTAAGCCTTCAAACATTCAAGTAGTATTAAATGTATAAAAAAAATTGAAATTGAAAAATTGGAACATGTCTTTCACATGATAATTTTACTTATGCAATTACACCTGCTACAACTGTTTTTAAATGTTATGGTTCATACATTTATGGTTCATACATTTATCGCTTCTTCAGATTCAATGATTATCTTCAATGATTATCTTATATTGTAGTTTTGGATGACTGTAATTGCCGTGTTGAGTATTTAAATTGCTTTTTCTCTATCATGACCTGAAAAAAATCAGAGCTCCCATAAATTGAATTGCAAGTGTGTATTTTATTTTCGTGCAAAGTGATGGCTTGCTTTCTACACTCTGCATGTGAGAATAGGTAGGGATGAATGTCTTATATGAGAACGCACTCCTCGGGATTTACACAACATAGAAAATTATGACAGCCTACTTATTAGAAAGAAAGATAGGAAAAAAGTTTAGCCACTTTTAACAGGTCTGTCTAAAAAGATGAGGAAAAAGCATCAATATGATGAATATCTCATATGACATAACTATTTTATTTAGATGTTATATGCTATATAATTCTTGTATTTTTTTATAAGCACAAGATCATGTAAATATTTTCATTAGTTTAATGACATTTTAATTGATTGATTTCATTGTTTGGTGTTGCTTGTAATGCACATGCAGAAACATGTGTAAAATTGTCAATCTTGATGAATCTTCTGTGTACATGGCTATGGAAAACATCCTTGTGATGAATGCTTTGGAATGGAAGATGTCATCTAAGGTATACTTCTCTCACTTATTCTATAGTAAAAGTAAAAAGAGTTTTCTTTATGTGGATTTCTTTGAACTTTTTCTCATTCTATTATTGAATGATATAGTCCTTGAGCAATTTTCAAACATCCATTCTGCAGGGAAAATAATACATTGGTAAGTGTCACAATGCAATCAAAATTTTTTGCCATCCCGATGTTGCTGCTGGAGAACCATGGTAATAACTTTTGAGAATTGAATTGTGATATGATTTCTTTTCAATTTCGTTACATTTATGGACTTTCCAGTGTATTGAATTTTTTTTTTTTTGCATATTGAGCAAAAGTACATTTTTTTGCAAAAGGATGTTAATTGGCCCATTGGATGGCTTAGGAAGATTATCCCGACCTCAGGTATAATATTTTAATGTACAAAATATTAGCCTTTTATTGTCTTTTATATTGGTAACATATTCTAATTTCAAGTCGTTTATTTATGCATTCTAATAATATTGAGATTTATGTATTTGGTTGAGGAGAAAACAGTTTGTATGCCACTGTCGCTCGACTGTGCCTATCCCATAGATAACATGCCCCATGTTGGGAATAAGCTCTTCTACTTTCCTCAAGGTCACAGGACTATAGACATGCACATAAGGTTTGAAATTCAGTTGCCTTTCTGTGTAATCGATGAAGTCAAAATTAAATGAGAACAACAGTCTCTTCAAAATATACAAAGTGTGTATATGATTACATATATGGTATGAGAATTTAAATTGTTTTATTTGAACTTTTTTTAATAAGTTATTTAATGATATTTTGGATTAGCATCTAGCCACTTATATTTGTGCATTGAGTTTACTCAAAATGTATATTCAAGGTTGGTTCTTTGTCAAAATATACTTGTTGGATTTTACTTGAAGCAGATTTTTGAGGCATTGATAGGAATTTTGATAACTAAGACCAGACTTTGTGAAGCTTTAGATATGATATGCACCAATATACCTGAATTACACAGTATGATACGGCAAATGCTGAGTTAGATTCCATGAATTCATGTGAAATTACAAACAAGTAGATGAGGCACTCTTGTGGATTATTAGAAAATATGGTGACAAAATTTTGTTAGAGGATTCTGACAGAAGGCCTAATTAAAAAAAGAAAGTTACAAAATTTCTTCTCTATGGACTTGTGATTTTTTGGATATTCATAGCTTTACTTTTTCTGGTTTATTTCTCAAGAGTCATTTGTAATACTCGCCAAACCCTTGAACATTGTTTATTCAGAGAATTCAACTTAGTCTCTTTCAAATTATTCTGATGCTTTAAATAGGAAGAATGTCCTACCACCAAGAAACTTATTGGAGGCATTCTTTGGATATTATTCGAGCATTGTTCGTTTGTCCAAATGTCAGCCACTTCTATTTTTTTTTTTTTTTTTGGAAATATTTATTCTTAGGTTTTTCTATCTTCATTTTGGTTCCTTCCCTTTTCTTTTAAGGTGATTTTAACATATATAGATAATAAATACCTCAAAATGATCAATAAGCCTTGAACTATAAACTGAATGTTCTCCTGAAGTTATTGCAAAATTTATAAGCTAAAAGTACATATAAGGACCACTTTAACCATCATTTTCTCTAATCATTTAGGTAGACATTTTAACTGCATAAATATTTTCTTTTTTTCCCACTTTAATTATTTGTCCTATTTTTGTTGATGAATTCTTTGCACTCTTTTAGTTTATTTATGTTGATCAATGAACATGTAAAAATCAGGCATTCTTATAATGGTTATACCTCGAAATATCTTTTCAAAATTATTATGTATTTAATTCAAAGACCAACAGCTTCAAGTGTGTTATGGCTTACTCTTTTGGTCGTTTTTACAATTTTTTTTTATCTAATATGTTGTATTGTTAGCTACTCAATAAGCTCATTAGGCTTTTATTCTGAATCAATCTACCTTTGATGGGACTATTGTCTCTAACGTAAATGAGACTGCCACATTTGTGTTTTTGCGTGAATTTGTGTGTATGTTGTGTCATCTTAGGTTAGTGGTCGGGGTTAAAATGTGGCTTTTGTTTTTATTAAGCGGATAGATGTTGATTAGAAAACTCAAGAGTGTGTTTTACGGGATTCAAACTAAGAGTTGCATATTTTCAAACAGCTGGATAGACTTAAAGTTGCTTTTGTCATTGATACATCAAAATGTCTTTGCTTAGCCAAATGAAATCTTTTTGTAGAATATTATCTTGCATGTTTGAACTACGGGGTATTCTATTTTGATGAATAAATAATTTCAAATAAGTAGAGTTCAATTCCTACGATGAAAAGACAACTTAAGAATTGATTGATACACAGCAGCAAACTAGCAATTTATTATGTAATTTTGGAAATTACCAATTGATAATATAGGAGTGGTTTCTATCTTAGCAGGCAAGTAACAAAATATAGTTTTTGTGTTCTATACTTATCCGCTTGAAATGGTAGCCTTGTACACACACGTCCAAATCCTCCCACACCCAAGATTTCACTTACACTGAAATTGTTGGTATTATTTTTCTCACATTTTTTAAATAAATAATTTTACACAAATGTTTTAATGTAAATACAAATTATTTGGTTAGTTTGGTGACTTACCTCTTACTGTAACAATACTTTAATTTTTTTCTGAGTTAAATATATAAATCATCATAGTATATTTTATTTTAGTACTAACAAATGGACAGTATGGTCATGGTTTCTGCAGTCTGCAAGTCTGCAGTAAATCTGAACCATACCACATACCACAGTCTGTAGTAGTCAATCTAAACCATACCACATACCACTTTCCTGCCATCTACTTACTCTACGGATCACTTATCTTTGCATATACATGCATCCTATATACATATTTTTATATCTATACATAATATTATTCCCTATATATATATACCAGAAAATCGAATGCACAAAATAGTTCGTTTATTTACGTTTATTTATTTACATATATGATCTGAGTGTTGTTCCTCTATTTTCATGATTTTTTTTTTTACATTATATTAAGTACGTAAATATTTTTTTTACAAATCACAGTGTACTTTATTTTAGTGCTAAAAGATGGACAATATGGTTTGCAGACTGCAGTGAATCTGAACCATACTACCTCTGTAGTTAATCATACCACTTTCCTGTCATCTTACTCTGCCAATCACCTTATCTCTTCATATATACATACATCCCTAGCCTATATATACCAGAAAACCCAACAAAAATTTTAACTAAGAAAGATAGATATTGCTTCCTTACTGATGTGAGTTTTCTTCCTCTATTTTGATTAAGTTCTTCTTGTCTTGTATTGATATGATATTGATGTATTGACATCTCATGTGAGTTTTCTTCTTTATTTTGATTAACTTCTTGTATTGATGTATTGATTAATGTTGGATACTTCTTTGTAATGTAGCAATACGTCTTCCTGGAAAGGGGTGATTTTAGATAGCTTTTTCTTCTTTTACATTATTATTAAATTAAGTTTTTTCTAACTAATGTGTTTCTAACTAATTTAGTTCTCCTGTCATAGAATGACATCCAAAATGAAACTAATTCCAGATATTGCACCAAGAGAAATGGGATGGACATGTAAAGTGGTGGTTGAAGAAAAAACAACTTTCCGAACATCACAAAAAGGAAATGGGGCATATCAGCACCTTTGGTTAATGGATACCGCGGTAATATTTTTGCCCATACTTTTTTGGTGTTAACAATGACATTCTATATTGGTATTTCTGTACTTATGTTATATGTCCTATCATTTAATGTAGGAAAACAAAGTCCAAGCAACTATATTTGCTCAGAATATCAAAGCTTTGGAAAACACCTTAGTGCCATCAAAGACTTACTTCATTTCTAACACATACGTCAAACAAACAGATGATTGCTTCAAGTCAACTTGCGGAGATACACAATAGACAATCAGTGGTTCAACACGAATTGAAGAATCAGATGAAGACCATAGTCCTCTTGTAGAGTCATGCTTTCAGTTTACACCATTTGATGAACTTCACAGCTACATAGACACTGATGTTGAAATAGGTAATAGTTAATATGACTTTCCTCATTTTCCTAAATGAACTACATATTTTCGAGCTATATTTCATGCACGAGCTTTTTCAAAATCTTTTTGCAGCATTTGTTGGCATTGTTGTTGATGTTAAGCCAAAACAAAAAATTCCAAAGTAACAAGACTGCAGATGCAACTGTCGAAGACATTGTCCTTGTCAATGAAAGTTATGTATAGATATAGATGGCTATAAATCTTCCTGATACTTTTTATCTATTATGTTAATTATTAATCTGAAAATTGAAATCTCCATTTACAGATTGCAAATAATTATTCTCGCTATATGGGATAACTTTATTGACCATGAAGGCGTTGAAATAAGTGACTGCCTTATGAAAAAACCAATGATTGTTGGCAACCATCTGAAAGCCACATCATTCAAAGGTAATATTCATCAATTTTTTTAAACTTCTATTAAAAATACCTAACTACATTCGTCATTTTTTTAAACTTGGAATACCTAACTTCCGTATATGCTTGCTCTGCTTCATTAGGGATATCATTATCCACTAAAGCAAACTGTTCGATCCTTATTAATCCGAAATTTGAAAAACTTGCTGAAGTTAGAGAATGGTGAGTTTATGCATATTTTCCAGCGCAAAAATTAACTTCTGCAATTTTTCTTTATCTTTTAACTTCATTCATTCATTTTTTATGGTATACAAGGATTCAAAGAAACAAAGACATACTGACAGAAATGATTGCTAAAAAAACTTATGATTTATCGAACACATCCAGTATCTTACCCCCTCCAAAGAACAAAATCATCAACATCAAAGACATTCCAGACTACTCATTGACCGTATATTAACTACTACAAGTAAAACTAAAATTATTGCTTATTTTCTTTAAAATTTCTTCTATTATATCTACCACATTTATTTACATTTGTTCACAGCGCTAGCCATTCTAGATAAAAGGTGGGTTAGAATTGAATGTAGGACCTCAGTCACTTTGGTACATGGCTTGTGACACATGTGGTTGGATGTCATTTGCTCACTTGAATGAAATGTTTTTTTGCAATTATTGCAAATACATGCATGCACGAGCAATTCCAAGGTAATAACTCCTATTGTAATTATTATAATACAAATAGTGAATTTAGTAAATTTAAAATGTGTATGATAGTTATTTCAATTTTTCTTCCAGAGCAAGATGTAATGTCCATATTGCAAATGATGGTGGATCTATTTCTGCATCATTATTTGGTGAATTGGCTGAAAAATTTCTGCAACTGTCAGCTGAAACTTTGATGAACGATTGTATAACGGTATACTACTCAGTATTTCTATTAGAGTTGCTAATATTTCCTTCTTAAACATATTGATAACATACTGATAGTGTATTCATTACTTTTTTATGCAGTCAGAACATATTCACAGTTTGAATAGTTTGAATTGTGCAAGTGAAGACCATTCATTTATAAAAAATATGGAAATTTAGATCCTAGAACAAACCAACCAAGGTTTGACGTTGTCTACATTCTTGATAACAATTGTGGGCCTAGAAAGGGATCTCCAATGATGTCTCCGCCAAAGACAAAGAATGTCTCACTTCACACCAATCCTAATACACGAAGAAACTTAGTGTTTGAAAAAGAAAGCATTGAGCAAAAGAAACAAAAGATGGTGGCAACCAGCAAACCTACTGAAGAAGAAATTGTTGGAGACAGCCGTGACAATCCAACCCAAAAATAGATTTCCAGACATCAACTAGTTCAAGTTGAAATTAGAAATCAAGTTTTTTGATATTTTGTTGATGTTTTGATATTTTGTTGAAAACAAAAATGAATGGTAGTGTGAAGAATTTCAGCTTGGTTGTTAGTAATTTTTGTCATGAACTGGATGTCTATCTTCACCTTTTGTGTAAATATAATAAATAAAGTTGTTTTCATTTCAGCCTCTTGTCTGGATTCAATTTTATCTATTTCTCTTTCATTTAATACAAAATTGTTGGATTTCTTAAGTCTCTCTGGATGAATGATGAATGGCAATGGAGACTTGATTTTCATTTTTTTAATGGTGAAAAATGAATAACATGAAATGTCATGTGAAATTCAAGTCTACTGTTGATATACCCAATGTAACTCTTGTATTAGATGTTGTATGATGATAGACTGGAATTCTTCAATAGCTTTCTCAACCTCTGTAGTCGCTCAGACCAAGTAAGTGTTGAAAGGAAGAGATACTGCTTTTTTATGTGTTTGGGAAATACATATAGAGTTATATAGACTTATAGTTTTACACTTTCTTCACATTTTCAAAGCGTCATCATACTTCTTCCAGACACAAGTTTAAGACATTTGGGAATTGGGATAATAAATATGTCAAACTACTTGATTCTTCCAGACACAAGTTTAGGACGAATTGGGATAATAAATATATTAAACTACTTGCTTTGATTGTTACATGTTGATGGAACAAACATGACAATCTTCTTTCTTTTATCACTTAGGAGCCGTGTGAGATGAAAGTCTCATGCACAGTTTTGAATGAGAGCCACGCTGTGCCTTAGACACGCCATGTGCGCGTCCGTGTGCCATGGAGTCACGGGCGTGCCTCCATAGCGCACGGAGACATGCTCATGTCTCCGTGCGCCAAGGCAACACGGGCGTGTCTCCATGGCGCACAGAGGCACGTCCCATGTCTTGCACGAAAGAGACACGGTTTTTCATGCTTTACATGTATGATTGCTTCTAAACTGGCTACCATCTGCCGATAGAGTTTTGTAATATAACTTGTTTATGAATATATACCAAAGGTAAGAATTTGGAGCCATGCTTTTATGTGTAATAATTATAATAAAACTTCAACTTCGCACAAATGTAGAAGAGTTGCGAAATTGAATTATTACGAATGATGCAATAACAATCATTTTAATAAATTCTAATAATTTTGAATGATGCAATAACAATTATTTTAATAAATTCTAATAATTTTGATTTCTATGTCTCCTAAATAGCATCGGAATGTGACTACTCTTCTCGCAAATTTTGTTTAATAGAAGATATCTAGCTATTCCTGACTAAAATATTTTAGTGGGTTAATTTCACAAATGTCACTAAACAAAAGTTCAAAACTTTCAAAAAAGTAAATTAGTCAAACTCATTTTCAACCCAACCACCCACTTTCACCACCATAACTCCAATCGTTGGACAACATTGACCATCGACCAACATGCCATATTGAAGCGTCAATGTCCTCTTCGAAACCCACCCAACTACTGGCCATAACCCCGTCGGAATTGCCCAAAAAATCGAGCCAAAGTGGGCTACTTGGGCTGAAAATCTCGGAAAATCAGTCCAAATAGTCAATTTTGGACCACCATAACTCCAACATCCGGCCACCTTAGCCACCGTCCAATGTACCACTTTGAAGCCCGTAATCCCCTCTTCGCACCCCACTAACCACTGGACACAACCCCGTCGGCATTGGCCGAAAAATCGAGCTAAAGTTGGCTGGTTGGGCTGAAAATCCTGGAAAATCAGTCCAAGCAGCCACTTTTGGACCACTATAACTCCAACATCTGGCCACCTTGACTACCGTCCAATGTACAATTTTGAAGCCCACAATGCCCTCTTCGCACCCCATCTCATCACTGGTCGTAACCCCATCTGCATTGGTTGGAAAATCGAGCTAAAGTTGGCTGGTTGGGCTGAAAATCCCAGAAAATCAGTCCAAGTAGCCACTTTTGGACCACCATAACTCCAACATCTGGCCACCTTGACCACCGCCCAATGTACCAATCTGAAGCCCGCAATGCCCTCTTCGTATCCCACCCAACCACTGGCAGTAACCTCGTCGAAATTTGACAGAAAATCGAGCCAAAGTGGCTACCCGAGCACAGTGAACTCGCTATGGCAGCGTAGCTAACTTTGGCTCAATTTTTCGACCAATTTCGACCGGGTTATGGCCATTGGTTGGGTGGGGTGCAAAGAGAGCATTGTGGACTTCAAAATGGTACGTTGAACAGTGGCCAAGGTGGCCGGATGTTGGAGTTATGGTGGTCCAAAAATGGTTGCTTGGATTTATTTTCCGGGATTTTCATCCCAAGCAGCCACTTTGGCTCGATTTTTCGGCCAATTCCGATGGGGTACGGCAGTGGTAGGGTGGGTTGCGAATAGGACATTGAGACGTCGCCAAGATTGGAGTTATGTTAGTTGGCTGGTTGAAAATAAGTTTTGTCGTCACTTATTTTCATGTAAGTGAAATTAACCAATTACTTTATACCTTAAATGTGTTTCCGTGTCTAACTTCAAGTCGTGTATTTAATTCCTAAACCCAGCTTTAAGACACAACCAACACACCACCAACACGCATCCTGCCAGCCTTGCTTGACACTCTCACGACCTGTACCGGCCCTCCCACGAGACAACACGTCCATAACTGAGCGCTCACTTAACAATACACTGGACAAACATCAATCCACACACATGGGTTAAGCACAACACCCAATTCATCTTCATCTTCTTCAAAGGTAAGTCTTCAACCGTCTCAAGCGTAATGTTTCAACATCTCTTCTATCCTCTTCTATGTTCTATGATGTTCAAGAATTAAATTGTTGGATTGTGGATTATTTGAATGGTGACTATGTTTCATTTGGCTAGATTGATCTTCTGGTAGGCACCCAATCTCCAACGCCAATACTATGCCTGCAAGGTGTTCGAGCAATTGCCTTAGTGATCATCCTTTATTCATGCTTGGTGTTTGAGGAATCTATATAACCCAAGCACCCGATGTTTTAAATGCCCCTAAATCATTGTTACATTAATCTACAATAAAGGTAGTATTTTATTCATCTGGTTCATCCCATAGACTATGTTTCAAAAATTCCACGTATTAAAATAGCAAGCAACAAAGACATAACTGGCTATGAGTTCATTCTTCCTAATGTGATTGCAGACTTAGCAAACCAGAATAGCAGACTTCTCAACACTACTCTGAAACTTAACCAAATAGAACATAAGTTACAGCTTGAAAGAGTTGCTTCTCAACGCTACTCTGTTTCCATCTTATCTATGACAAGATTTCTTTGATAAACTCTTGGAGAAGATAAATACTAAGAAAAAGCAACGAGCATCCAGAAAACTTCTAAAAGTTTAATGAATAATTTAACAAATCAGAGCTATCTCATAAAGGAAGCCATAAAATTCCAATGAGCGAAGTCCTTTTCTCACACAAAATTTATGTTTGAGATTGTTGTCAATGGAAGCAAATCTTGGAAATTAAAAACTATGAAAGTTTGTGGCGAATTCCACAGAAGTGCTAAAGACTAGCTGTCATGCTTGATTTGATAGAATAATTTTAATGTATTAATCGAAATCCAAGTCTAATATTAACATTTTATTCAATGAAAAGAAATGATAGGCATTATGCGCTAAAATTATTAATACTAATCACGGGATTTAAATTTAATTCTATGATTATTTGAAGATGTCTTTGCAGTATATATTATCATCAGATCAATGGTTTTTGCCACAATCACTCAGTTTCCAAATTATCAATTTCTTAAAGATTTTGTAGAAGTCATTGATGCAGATGAACAAGCGTTATTATTGTGTAGTAATTTTCATGGATTTATATATGGAATGATCTATAGAGCAGAGGAAAAACAACAATTCAGTAGTAAATTAGTTCATGAATTCATTCTTAGACTTGTACATTGTGGTAAAAATAATGAAATTTGGGTGAAATTCAAAGACAAGTTGGCACGCTTCTGTTTGCAAGAGTTTTATCTTATCACAGGCTTACCTTGCCAGGAGATATCACTTCATCTCAAGTAAAACAAGAATAGGCTTCGAAATTAATATTTTAATGGTACAAAGAAAATTACTATGGCGATGCTTTTTCAAGCATTTCATCTCTGTGATAATCGAGAAGACAAGTTTAAGCTGGGATTGGTTATGTTTGTAGAATGCGTGTTGAAACCTACAGGAAGAACTATTAATTATAAAACTCAAAGCATGGTTGAGGATGTTAACAACTTCATACAGTATCCTTGGGGTCGTACAGCCTACTTTGTTTTACTACACTCACTGCAACAATCCCAAGTTGAGAGACTACACAGACTGCAACAAAATCACGAAGATGAATGTAAATATGCATTGCATGAATGTAAATTTATATATAATATCTAATCTTTATATTCTTTTAGTATTGGATATATGAAGCCTTTCCACGAATTGGAGCAAAATTTGGTCACCGTAGATACAAAACAGCACCAGTTCCAAGAATGCATAGATGGAAGCCAAATAAATTTTTAACAAAAAAAACAGTTAAAAAGTTTTTAGCAACCAAGAAGGTAATTTTCTTATTTTCTTATAGTTATTTATTTAGAATATGCATTTATTTTTACATTTTTTACGAATAAATCCACAGATTGAAGTCATTCCAATCTTAGACGCTAATGAAGAAGAGGTGCACCAACCGTGGTATACATCTCTTGTATTACCACATAACAATGAGCATAGCATACTGGATAGCATTGTAAGGGGAGAAATCAGCAATCATCTACAACAACAAACTGTCAGTGACACTCATCCTATTATATATACTTCGGTTGGAGTTGACTCAAGTTATTCTTCCAATTATGTAAGAAAAGAAGAAATTGAAGAGATGTTGAACATACATAGACAACATGCTAGAGAAAACATGGAGGAAATCCTTAACATACATCAACAACATGTTTGAGAAAACACGGAGAAAATACTCAACATACAGAGGCAACGTGTGAGATCAGATATATCAAATTTGTGCAATACATTTAAAACTGAAGCAAGAAATCACTACAAAGCAATTCAGGAATTATTTCAGCTCAACTCTCAGCAAGAAAACTTTCAACAATCACAAGGATACTCTGAAAACATACAATCAAGCATAAAAGAGTTGAAGTACGGTTTGACTTCTCTAACATCATATATCTGTGAAGAAAATTGTAGTATAGTCAATAAGTTGTCAGAGTCGCAATCAAACATGCAAAATGCTATAGCTTCACTTCATGAAGATATTTGTCTCCATAAAACTTCAACATCTCAACATGTTGAAAGTGTTGAAAAGTTCCAAAAAGATAAGAAAGCTACAGTAACAAATATACAATTTTCAAAGAGCTTTCCTTTAGAAGACTATTCTTTGTTGAGATATGAAGAAATTAAAGATTGGATATTGAAAAATTCACCCAGGTAAATAATTTAAATAACTTCATTATTTTAAATTTACTTCATGTAAAACTAATTGTAATTATGTTATGCAGTGAGTATTGGAGTGCTAGAGATGGCGATTTTTACAGAAGAGATACACTGGAGAGTATAAAGGATACAACAAAAGGCATCAGTATTAAAGTTAGTAAAATTAATTCAGCCTACTTCGTATATTTAATTTACATAATTCCTATATCTAATTTACGTTTATTTATTATCAGCATCTTGAAGTGGAATTAACACAGTTGAGAAAGTGCAATCTTGTTTCAAAAGAGTATGCAATTCTTGATTTTCGCTTTGACGAATTTTGCATTGAGCATTTTGCAAAAAAAAAAAACTCATAAAAGAAGGAGTTCAAAGTAAAGATCAACGTTTTCTTGATGTTAGTATTTTCGACGAACATGTACTTGGCAAAATACCAATGGCTGGTCGTCCATGGGTAGACTGCAATTCTCTGCTGATTCTAGCTTCTACATGTGGCACTGACTGGTATCTTTTTCATATAAATTTCCGCGAGTGGAAATTAAAGATATATGATTGTAACCACACTACACATATGCCACAAGAAATCTGGAAACGTGCAAATGCAGCAGCAGATGTTGTGACGCGAATCCGGTTAGCACGAACGCTATCGAACCTACAGGAGAATGAACCGGATCCCAAGAACGCCCAAATACGACCAAGGTTTAGGATTTAACCTCTAAATGTTGAACTAAGCAACCGAAGGTATATTAAACCAGCGACATCTTGATTACAAAGCCTCGAAATCTCACCCGAATAGTTTTAGATTTTGAACCCAACAAGATGAAACAAGTAACCCAAAGATAACGATGATGTAATGAACCCCTTGCTCACAAATTGAAGAACCCACGATCCGATATTTTGAACGCCACAAAGATTACTCATCTTTGATAAGTTCGATAAGGATTGTTGATAAGTGCGGGTTTCGCACTTATTTTATCTTTTAACTTTCAATATTTGTTTGGTTTCCTAATTTATTTCGTCGCTTAATTTTGTTAATTTTAATTTTTATACGAAAACCTAAGTCGAGTATTAATGTGAAACATTTGAGCAAGAAAAGAGGCAAAACAATCGGGATGCAAAACGCCTAAGTTCAGCGAGCAAATCCAGGAGTGTTCATATGAAGAAATGTAGATTGCGGGATGAAGTCGAGTGAAAAACCAGAAAAAGAATTGAAGATAGCCCAGAATTTGTCTGTGCGTACGCACACCTGTCAAAACCAGCGGATGAAGACATGTTGGTTCCATTGTGCGTACGCACATATAACCCTATACGTACGCATAGGGTATTTCTGGAGCAGAACCCGGGAAAATCTCGCGAATTCCTAATTTAAAATTTCTCGACCCGTCTTCAACCCGACCCGTCTCCTTACCTCTCTACACTATAAACCACACCTTGGAGACCATTTCTAGGGCAGTTTTTGGGGGAAAAATCGACAAAAGAAGGGGAGGAAAAATCTGGTTTGGAGTTAGGCGATTTTGGCACTTTGAAGAAAAAGAAGAAGAAGTTCCTTTGACATTGAAGACTCAATCCTTTGTTCTTCCCATCAATAAGTTTTCTCTCTTCCTTAATCTTTATAGTTTCCATGTATTGTAAGATTTCAATGGTTATTTGTAAGCACATTATGAATAACTAAACCTAGATGTGATTGGGGATATTTTCTAACCCTTGAATGAGATTCCAATAGTTTTGTACTTTATTGTTCTTGTAATTAATGTGATGAATCCATTGAGTTTATTGTTTATATTGTTCTTCTCGATTGTTTAGGAGCGCTACTAGATGATTGGGTTGTTTCGTTATTTGCTAATTTGGGATTTTTAGTCCGTAATTGCTAATTTGACCAAACCCTAGTAGCAACTATATTTTGATGGATTATGTGGAATTTTCTATTAAATGTAGGTAGATTATCGCTTAAGTTAACAAACCGAGCTTGTGTATTTGTACTTAATTCAATTCGACTCTCTTGTTTAAATGCTTTCGTTAAATTTAATCTAGCAATCTTATCCTAGGTTGTTTGATGATTAGGGTTGGGTAAAGAGCTTATTTTATTCAACTATAATCTAAGGAGAGTTTGAGGTAATCGAGCTTGTGATTATTCTCGAATTGTCGTTAATCATTTGAACGAAAATCTTTTGTAAAATTGGATTAGAAAATCATTCTTGCGGTAAAGAAATATCCCCCGATCACTCTCTATCTCTCTTTTGTTAACTAATCGCCCTCGTTATTTAATTTTTATTGAATTTCAAGTATTTCGCCATTTCCATTTTTATTTTGTTGTGTTCTTTGTTTGACAAATCAAACCCCCCCCCCCCATTTACAAGCTTTCGTCGTTCATTTTATTTTGTGCAATTACCGTAATTGAACCAATTCTCTGCGGGTAATGACCCTTACTTGCATTGTACTACTTGAACGACATTTTTAGTGGAGTAAGGAAATATTATTTTTGACGCCCCTTTGGTGGCGATCAATTGTCCATGGAAGAACAAAGGAGGAAAACAAAAGTTTTATTTTAATTCATATCAAAAGGTTCTAAATACAATGAGAATAAAATTCTTATTTATACTAAACCTAGAAAATATGGAAATAACGACTTAAGAGTCTTAGAATATAGAAATTACCAAAAATAAGAATTATAATCAAAATAAACAATCTCGCCAAAATCTGGAAATTCGGTTTCAGTTTTGTTCTAAGCGGTCGCTTAGTTAATTTCCAAGCGGTCGCTTAGAAGGTCAATTTTGCTCCTTCAATTTTCGGTAGACGACTGAACGACCGCTTCACTGGATAACTAAGCGGTCGTTTGGTTATCCCGGTTACTTCCTTCTTCGACCCTCCATTTTGTGTTGATCCAATTGCTTTCGACCCTCGACCCCTTCATCAAACTTGGTCTTTGGCTTGTTGACTTCGACCTTTTGGACTCCAAAGCTCGGCCAATGATTGTCTATCCCGGATCACATCATACTCTCTCTCTCTCTTCGAAAGGATTCGTCCTCGAATCCAAACCTAGAATGCTCAAATTGTAGCCCTTGCCTCCAATCAACTCAAGCACATGGAATGGTCCATCTCCCCTTGGATGCAATTTGGACCTCCTTTGGCCTCGAATACGCCATCTCCGATTGTAAACCTAATCTCCATCGCACTGATCAAAGTGCTCTCGCCTTAGCTGCTTAATTCTGTAAGTTTGAAATGCTCTAAGAACAACTTTATTTGATGAATATCCATGCATCTTCCATGCATTACTTAGCTCATGCACTTGTTTTAGTATCACGTCCAATATGTCATTATTACCGTTCTGATCATCTCCTTCACTCAGCTCTTTGCATATAAGATTCCTCCAATGCCTTTGAAACTCCATCGCCTCCTCAGGAATCACAAAGTCAATCTTTGGTAGATAAGAGAAATTCAACCCATTGCACAAGAAATCCTTCCAATGCCCCTGATATTTCGTTGTCTCCTCGAAAATCACAAAGTCAATTTTTGGTATTGAAGAGATTTCCAACTATTGTGACACCAACTGATGAACATTGTCTGGAGCGAGTGGTAAGTCAACATGATTTTTTGTTGGGACCAAGTGGTAGTATTGTTGGTGAGTTTCTCCCACATGTTGCAACTGATGCTCCATCCCTGGGTCGGTTGGTGTTTCAATGGAAGTATTTTCTGGAACTGAGTCATCGGTAACCTGCAAAACAGAATAAATCAAAATAGGAAGGGAATTGTTAGTATTCACCACGGCCTCCTCAACTTCAGGCTCTTTTCCATTTAAGCTCACTTCCAACTCCTTCTTTCCCTCCGAAGATTCTTCTTCAGTTTCATTTTGCAACTCCACCTTTCCTTCCTGATTTTCACTCTCTTGTGGCATCTCTCCTTTTTTCTCACAACCAACCATCTTACTATGTTCTCTCGAGCTCTTTTGTTTATCCCTTTGACTAATTGAGTCACGAAACTCTGAGAGGGCACGCTCATAATCTCACCTAGTCCTTCTGCTTGACGTACTACCAACATGCTCCACAAACGATACTTTCTCTTCCTTCGAATACCTAACTCCACTATATCTTCTAGGCTCATCCCGACATTCCCGATCACGCCGATCCCTCCTACAAAAATGATTAGGTGCATAACACTTCCTCATAATACTCCTCAACTCATCCCAAGTTTCAATACTCCTCTCACCACACCTTCGCATAGATGTTGTTAATTGATCCCACCAAATCACAACATAGTCTACGAATGAGCTCACAACCAACTCCAACTTTTTCTTCTCGGAGTAATTATAGCGCTCAAACATTACTTTAATCTTTTCTTCCCACGCCACGTACGCATCTGGATCACTTCTACCCTTAAATTTTGGAGTTGTCGTTTCCCTACCCCTATCAACACCATATCCATAACAATTTGTATCCCTTCTTCCAAAATTATCACCTTTATTTTTCATTCCTCGTATTGCAACCTCAATCCACGCATCCTCATCACTATCACCACAATAGACATATGCATCACACATTTTAATCCTAGGCTCCAACCTATTCAATGTACTCCTCATATCCACCGACATCCTATCCATTCGATCCATCCTATTATTCATTTGGACTCAAAGACTCAAATGACTGGAATTGGACAACTTTGATTGGATTTTATAAATTCAAGAAAGTGGTTCTTGAATTGGAGTTTGGATTTTTATAGATTCAAGAAAGTGGTTCTTGAATTGGATTTTGGATTTGATTGAACACAAAGTGATTTTGGATTTAGGATAGGTAGTAGGATATTAAACAATTTTCAAGATTATTATTATTATTATTATTATTATTATTATTATTTTTAGAAAACTCAAAAATTTGACTACGAGAATAACGAAACAAACGGAAGTTAATTTGGCCTCAAATTGAGCACAAAAAAAACTTTTGACTCTTTTTTCTGGAATTTTTAGATTAAAGATACAAGAAATATTACTGGACACAAAAACAAAGAAGAACAAGAAGGAAAGAAAAAAATACAAGACTCAAAAGCAATAAAAGATATAACCTTGATTTTGGGACCTAAACTCTGATACCACCTAACGCGAACCCGGTTAGCACGAACGCTATCAGACGCACAAGAGAATGAACCGGATCCCAAGAACGCCCAAATATAACCAAGGTTTAGGATTTAACCTCTAAACGTTGAATCAAGCAACCAAATGTATATTAAACCAGCGACCTCTTGATCACAAAGCCTTGAAATCTCACCCGGATAGTTTTGGATTTTGAATCCAATAAGATGAAACAAGTAACCCAAAGATAACGATGATACAATGAACCCCTTGCTCACAAATTGAAGAACCCACGACCCGATATTTTGAACGCCACAAAGATTACTCATCTTTGATAAGTTCGATAAGGATTGTCCATGGAAGAACAAAGGAGGAAAGCAAAAGCTTTATTTTAATTCATATCAAAAGGTTTCAAATACAATGAGAATAAAATTCTTATTTATACTAAACCTAGAAAATATGGAAATAACGACTTTTAAGAATCCTAGAATATAGAAATTATCAAAAATAAGAATTATAATCAAAATAAACAATCTCGCCAAAATCTGAAAATTCGGCTTCAGTTTTGTTCTAAGCGGTTGCTTAGTTAATTTCCAAGCGGTCGCTTAGAAGGGCAATTTTGCTCTTTCAATTTTCAGTAGACGACTGAGCGAACGCTTCACTGGATAACTAAGCGGTCGTTTGGTTATCCCGATTACTTCCTTCTTCGACCCTCCATTTTGTGTTGATCCAATTGCTTTCAACCCTCGATCCCTTCATCAAACTTGGTCTTTGGCTTGTTGACTTCGACCTTTTGGACTCCAAAACTCGGCCAATGATTGTCTATCCCGGATCACATCATGTTGTCCGATATTTGTTACTATATTCACCATTTTTTGTCGGCACAGATATAAGAAAAAATAGAAACAAGAAGATAAAAATAGAAATCATGCCTTCTGTCCAATATGCAAATACTGGGTAAGTAATAAATCAATTCTTTATTACAATATTTCAAATTTGTTGCTTACATTCTAATTTATGCTATTTTTTCCATAGGCCAAATTCTACAATTTTTTTGCCAAAGTATATAGAATGCTTGGTTCTTGGATATCCGATAGAATCAATTTCTTCGGACAGAATGACAATATACAGACGAAAAATTGAAGTCGATATCTGTTGTAATAAATACTTTATTTCATGATGCTTTTACATGTAAATAAATTTTGAGACATGATTATGAAATGAAAGGACGATGTAATTTTAAATTTCATATATGCATTCTTGTAATCTTTTTCGTTTTATTACATCTGATTATGACTTTCACTTCTATCATTACTTCGAAATTTAAAAATAGTTATATTTTTTTCGACTGTTATATACATCTTTCTTGACTTAAAGACGTGATATTCACGACTTTTGTTTTTACAATTATTGATTCTTAGCTGAAATTTTTTAAGGCAAAGATATTAGAAATTTTAAAGATCCATTTTCAGTTTATGTATACCTGCACATTACCAATTATATCACTCCTACCTTACAATTAGAATTGGGGATAAAATGACAGGCAAAACAAACAAAAAATCACACCACAGTAAAAGTGCTTAAATTAATTTGATATTATTATCTAATCTTCAATTCAATGGCTTGAATGTTCCAATACTAATGGAATTATTCCTACTACTATTAATTACAGACAAGTTACAAAAGAATTATATTACATTTTAACTTTGATGCAAGAAAATTATAACGGTTATCGTGCAACGCACGATGCACACTAATAGTATAAATATCACAAAACTTGCCAAATATTTTCTATTATTTTTAAAGAGAAATCAAAAGTAACCAGTCATAAAGTGGGCTAAATAATATTTAGATTCACATCCCTTATTTACATAATGCAAGGAGCCACAATACTCATCAAATACATAAATGAGAGCTGTGTATATGTACCCGAACGTTTACACGGCTCCACCCCTCCTCTCACATGGGGTCGGGCCCCCACTCATTTGTCGGACGTGGGGCCCAACCCTCATGTGACACGTGAGGGTGGGGTTAAATAATCGAGCGTAAAACACTCGGGTATAAACGGCATTTTCCTACATAAATAATGTCAATCAACGAAAGGGAGCAAAATTTGAGGAAATAACCGTTGCTCCTACTATTGATTCAAATCCTCATGGGAGGATTCCATTTGAACTTTCTTTACTTTCAATTAATTAAATCGTTTAACTTATTATTACCAGTGAATTACTAACTCAAAAATTTTAATCTTGTCTCCAATGTACTATTGAAATTTTTTAAAATGTTTTTTAAATAGTGATCTAAAGGTTCGACCAAGGCACCATGTAAGGTCCGACCAGTGACCCGAAGACACGGTGCCTTGGTCGGGTCAATACATGGATTTACTAGTAAATTTTATTTTGCCATCATCGTACTTTAATATGATTTCAATCATGTATACACATTTTAATTGAATTTAAATTGAGTAGCTATACTTTAATTTGATTTTAATTAAGTAATTTTGTCCAATTTCACCAATTAGAAAAAAATGATTTAACAATCAATGAAGAAAGCTTATTACATTAATCTTTAGTTGCTGATGAGAAATATGTAAAATTACATCCAAATAAATGGCTGTCAACGATTTCATCAGTCCACATAGTCGAATTAGGCAAAATTATTGGATCAAAATTAAATTAAATTATAGTTATCCAATTCAACAAAATTTAAGTAAAATTACTTAATTAAAATAAAGTAAAAATGTAGCTCTAGCAAACGGAACCTATGACTTGAACCTTTGCAGGCATGGTCAATATTACTTAATAAATAAATAAAAAATAAGATGAAATGTGTCATATTCCATTTGGTGGATACACCATATCCACCAACGAGCACACTATAAAGCGAGCACAGGATTTCTACCATTCTGCGACGCGATTCGAGAGGGTTCCATCATTTAACTCTCACCCGCAAAATCCAAACCCACTAGAGGAAAAATGCATGGATCTTTCTCGTTTCCACTCAAATTTGTTTTACTGATAGTTATAGAGCTGGGTGGAAGTGTGAATGCATTGTATGTGCCATCATCCCCAGTTATTCAGTTAAATCCGTCCAACTTCAAGTCCAAGGTACGTTCATTAAGGAAATTTTTCAAAATTGTGCAGTTTTAGATTTTTTTACGAAAATTCGGCAGAAACTAATGTCTCTATTTTGATTATTTGATTGTGTTCTTCTTTGCTCCAGTTTCCTGGATAAATTTTGAATTCAGCTCGTGTTAACTGATATAGGCGTTTCTGCGTTTGTCGTCTTGTATTTTGCTGTTGAATTTGTGGATTTTGTGAATCCTATAAGTGAATAAAACCACGATGTTTCGTTTGGTGGTGTTAATGAAGCCCTCCCTGGAATCTCTTTGAATGTGAGTGGTATTTCCAAACTACACGTTGCTTATGGTCTAACAGACAATTTTAAATGCACTGTTGCAGGTCCTGAATTCAAATGGTGTTGTTTTAGTTGAGTTCTTTGCACCTTGGAGTCGTCATTGTAAAGCATTGGCGCCTACATGGGAGGAGGCAGCCGATGTGTTGAAAGGCTATGCTATAGTTGCAGCTCTTGATGCTGATACTCACATGTCACTCGCTCAGGTTTCATTTAGTTGAGAAATTTTCTCTACAGTGACATGCTTGCTGAACTTCAGCTCCTCAGGATTGATTCAATTTTATTTTTTTTTTGGTTGCCACAACTTTATTTTATTTTAAAGTTTGGTCAACTCTAAAAACGAGAATTGTAATTTCACATGAAGCATGGTAGAGGATCTTTTGGAAAAAATAGAACCGATGGTATAAAGTAGAGAAGTTTCTATAGAACAGTAAGAAGAAGCTTTAGATGGATGCATATTAAATATGGGTCAAATTTTATGATTATGTTTGGGATAATTAATATCATGTTATATATCATGACTTGGGATTAGGCGGTAGATGGAATACTAGTTTTACATATCTAGCCGAGCAAGTTAACGTAACATTTCATGAGTTTTCAACTCAATTGCTATATAAGATATCTCTGGTTTCTTTTAAAAAGATTTTGGAAATGCAGCTATTTTCAAGTGTTCTGGAATTTGTTATAAATAGGAACTGATGTCGTGATGTGTTTTCTTTTCTCACTTTGATGGCCAATTTATATCACTATGAGAAGTAACCATTTTATTTAGGCAACACTGATGTGTGTGTACTGTTTAATCTTTCATCATTATTTTCTTCAGGAATATGGAATTATAGATTTTCCTACCATTAAGGTCTTTTCCCCTGGAAAACCTCCAGTAGATTACCAAGGAGCTTGGGAAGTTGAGCCTATAGCTGAATTCACTCTGCAACAGGTCAAAATTATTTCCTTTTATTTGTAGGAAATCTATTAGGGTCTGTTTGATTGGCCAAGTTTTCCGTGGAAGGTGGAAAACGTTTTCCTGCTTTTTACTATTCACCTGCTTGATTGCACTAATTTTCTAGAAAATTTATGCACAAAAGTTAGAAAACTTTTTTTCACCATATTGGTGGGAAAACGTTTTCCAACTTTTTGACAATTTTTTTTTTTTTTTTTTAGCAATTGGAACACATTCCAAAGTCAATGATAAAAAAAATTTATCCATTTAATTGACAATTTGTGTAAAAAACAAAGCCAAACGAAAAATTTGTCAGGTAGAAAATTATATCAATCAAACACCATTAATTACAATCTCTGTAAAACAAATTTTAGGCAATTCAATTCCCTGTCATTCATTTTTTTCCACCCATTTTCCACACTTGCAATCAAACGGACCCTTAGTAACTTTGTCTCTATTTATTTGCTCGTTCGTGCTTAGGTAAAATAACCGCATTGATTTTCTGCACATAAAGGGCGAATTGTCTTACGACTTTTAACTGTATTCTATTATCTGCAACTATCACCAGCTAATGTTAACTATTTATGGAAAAAATTAAAAAGCAATCTATATGGTAGAGATAGGTTTCGGTAATAGCTAAAATAAGACCCTTCGGCTCTCATCTTCTTACATGCAATTTTAAGTTGTTAACTATTGTATTGCGGTTGAAGGTCCATGAGTCAAGTGATTTCAAACTTGCTTTCATATGTGTAATCTGTGGTCGAGAACATAACATCATTTTTGCACATGCCAGTGAGTTCTCTGTGTGAACCTGGGCAGAAAATTTTTTAGACATTGTTTAAAAATGCAAATTGAGGCTTATGCCTCAATCTTGTCTAACATGAAGCTTTCATAAATTTCCTTAAAGCTTACTACTTGAGTGCCATTTTTATTTTATTTTATATTCTTTTGAATTATTTTATTGGTTATCTTCGACAAACGGATAAAATGCCTTAGTAATAAGTGAGCCCTTTTCAACTATTTTTTAAGACTATCTCTTCTTAATACAAATTGAAGCACATCTGAAGGAACACTTGAAAGGAAAGGCAACAGGAGGATTGAGCGGGAACTTAGTACCTAGTGCTTTAATAGAATTGAACTCATGTAATTTTTATGAATTGGTAATTAAAAGCAAACAACTTTGGATCGTAGAGTTCTTTGCACCTTGGTGAGTTGTGGACTTGACTTGTTTTTATTTTGTTCATCCTATATATTTTAACCCTTTCAATCTGGTTGAAACAGTCCTTTAATTGCTTTCTCTAACTAGAGTCTGTGTTAAAAAACATTACGGAATTACAACCTTTTTTTGTTCTTAAAGTGTCACAAACAAATTTAATGTTCATTTGGAATATATAATGGTAGAAATCAGTTCATTTGGAGTTCTGTAAATTGCATTTTAGTGACAATACCGTATATTCTTGGGAACTTTTACCCTATTGGATATGATTTACATGTTTTCCACCTCGAAGTTGAGCATCTCGTGTCATCCTCCCCTTCACTCTCGCCCCCGTCGGATGAAGAAGTAATGACAGTTTTATACATAATCGAAGAATAGAAAACTTCAAAGCTAGAATGGAAGGAGAAGATGGAGGAATTACCTTGTCTATTGATGGAGGAGAATGAACTTGTGGTGAAAGGGAAATGAGGGGGAGGCTTTCCCCTTTATATAGACCAAGTGTTTAAAATTCGAAATTTTTGGGGGGAAACTTCCCTCCAATACTTAGCCCACACATGGGATGCCAATCGTGATAAGTTTATCGTCTCTCTCCGCTTCTCAGACCGCTCGGTTGAGTCGATCGCCGATAATAAATAAATAATAAAAAATAAAAAAAATCGAAGGAGAACGAACGCTACCCCTCGTCAATAAAAATCGACAAGGGATAGAGGGGCTAATGATGTTGGGTAAAATCAAACTCACCCGCGACACCACGCTACTAAACTCACCCACGAAACCACCCCGCGAAACTCACCCACGACACCACGCGGCCGAACCGTCGACCCCTATGGGTGCTCCACCACCACGCGGTTGGAACGTCGACCCATATGTACTAAGACGCTCTACAACTACGCGGCCAACACAACGCTCAACCATTATGAAAGGTCGACCCCCACGCCTATCACGCCGAAGCCATCGACCTCATGCGGAAGCTCAACGCACAGGTCGGGCCGCCTACCACTACAAGACACGCTATTACACTCAGTCTCGAGGAATCACTCAAGTAGATGGAAGTCGCCTGGAGGTTATTATAATGACGACAAACCACCAGACGGGTAGTGACCACATTCTCAGAACGTGGGGAAAGTGGAAGCATAACGTGGGACACGTGGCATTGCAACCGCCCGACAGTTAAGCGGCCCCAGCCGCCTATAAATACCCTCAAGGCGGATCAGGTAAAGACTAGTGAATTTTTACTATCAAAGCTCTCCTCACGCATTCAATTCCTAAATTGATATCTTTAAATCTTATTCTAATTCTCACGCCGGAGGTACAACGGGGGAAAAGAGCCCCGCCCTCATTTTGCAGGTAACTTTGGATTATCGGAGTAGGAGAACCACCCTACGCCACCAGGAGAAAACGGAGTTTTACCGTGAACCTTTTCATCGTCCATCATATTTTGATTGGTCAATTTTCCATGTTGAATGTGAAAACTCTTTTTTTTCAGAATGATCTAAATTATGTACTTTTAATCGTACGTACGTATGTATGTTACTTCACTGAAGTATTCTTCTTTTTCTTAGTTGAAGTATTCTTTTATACTTTGGGTTCTAATATATCTCTGTCTCTTTTTAAGGTGTGGACATTGCAAGATACTTGCTTCCGAGTGGAAGAAGGCAGCTAATAATCTCAAGGGGAAGGTGAGGTTGGGTCATGTAGACTGTGATGCAGACAAAGTAAGTTTCAGAATATATAATACTTTCTGATATAGATACATATTAAATTGTTTCTATGCCTTATTTTATATATTTAGTCCTCTAAGCTGACTAGTTTTATATGCATTTCTCTAAAATGGTGGGATGATAGGCTTCGTTTGTTTTTCCTTGTTGAATGTAAAACCTTCAACTAGTTCAATATCCCTCACAAGGTTCAGAAAGCACATCAATCTTTCTCAAAAGCACAAACTGAGACATGGAACTAATAATGATTAAGGCTGTGATATGACTCTCAGATATTTGAAATTAAATGTGAGATATCTTAATTTTCAAGTTTCAGGACATATTCAAATATGTCCTGAAACTTGAATCCTGTGTTCTATTTTAACAGAGGAACCCCTCAAATTGAGGTGACGTTCGAAGTTGATGACTACGGTACTTTGAACGTCAAGGCAGAAGACAAGGGCACTGGTAAATCAGAGAAGATTACCATAACAGAAGAGAATGATCGGTATAGCCAAGAGGAGGTCGAGAAAATGATTCGCGAAGCAGAAGAGTCTGCTGAGGAAGACGAGAAGGTGAAGGAAAGAATTGATGCTCGTAACAGTCTCGAGACATACGTTTACAACATGAAGAACCAAATCAACGACAAGGACAAGTTCGAGTCTGACGAGAAGGAGAAGATCGAGACTGCTATGAAGGAGGCCCTTGAGTGGATAGATGACAAACAAAACGCAGAGAAAGAGGACTACGAAGAGAAGCTTAAGGAGGTGGGAGCCGCATGTAACCCATTCATCACAGCCGTCTATCAAAGATCTGGAGGAGCCCCTGGTGAAATCCTCTTCAGACGATGACGACCCCCATGGTAACTTTTGTAGTTCATTAATTAGTGATGTAAATTGAAGCAACAACGATATCGGTTCATTAGGAGCAGTGTTTTAAAATTCATCTAAGCACGAAGCTCGAGCAAAATGTCATGCCTTGACAATGAGTGCATGGCAGCTCTTTATTAATTTTTTTTTATATTTTTTTTATATTTTTTCCTTTGTTTAGAAGCATTTTATTTGACTTTAGTTTTAAGTTTTTAAATGTTCTTGTCTAGTTGAAAGTTAAATTATAAAATTTGTTTAATTTTTGTATTTCAAAAACTTGAAAATTATATAATTGACTAATCGTGAGAATTATTAAGTAAATATAGTATTTTATAATTTTAGATATTTGATATATATTATTTCAATTATTAAATAATTTTTTAAATGATTAACAATTTTAAATAATATTACAATAAAAAAATTGTTTTTTTACATCTAAATCTCGTCTAAGTTTGCTTAGACTTGTAAAATTTGAAACTTGACCTTCATATCTAGTTACTCTTTAGGCTTTTTAGAACAATGATCAGGAGATACGAGTAATTTAATTTTTGTCTTTTGAGGAAGAGTCCCTTCTTGGCTGTTTTTTTCTTTGGCTGAAGATACTTAAAATTACGAGAAGCCAAGACCATGTAAAATCATTGTTGAGTTAAAAATTAATTCGTCCGAAAGTTTCATTTGCATTTCATCCTTTTCACATAATTTTATTGACTTTTTCATTAAATGAGCTGCACAAGCTAAATTTTCAACAAGTAAAGTTGGTAAAATTAATGCTTAGACGCCCGATAATCTTTTGGACCTAAGCATTTTCATTTCCAAAATTTGAAAGAAAAACCACCATTTTTTTTTCCTTTTCAAAGACGTATCTTGTAAAAAAATTCCTGAAAGTTTTTGCAAAATAGTTGAAAAGATCGTCCCGGTTATGGTGGGATGTTTTTTAATTTATTTTTAGTTAATTGAAGTGTTGTGTTTTTCCTCATTTAACTATCAAAATGAAATATTTTTGTATTTATGAACTGAGAAACTACGATTCCATTTATTTTCTCAAATTTTTTTATTCTTCAAATTTTTTAAAAATTTTGATTCCCCTTTTTATTTTCTTCATTATCTTATTTGTATTGTTTTTACACGACTTTGATTATTTTTACGCTTTCTTAATAAATTTTTTGAACAAATATGTCGTTCTATTTATTATCTATCAATATGCCATAACTATCTATCATGATATGTCTGGGAAAAAAAATCTCAGTTCCTATTGTAAATGGTAAGTTTATTAGTGAATTACAATTGTACCCTTGCACCCTAGAAACTATTATCGTTGTATCCCTGATTTTTTTGGCTATAAATGTAGGATTTTTATTCTGAATACAACACACAATTCTGCAAACTTTTATTCTCTACGTTACCAGCACAATTCTCTCAAAAGCAAAGTAAATTAGTTAGAAACTAATATTTTTTATAAGTACAATCATCTGTCACGTGTACCAAAATTAATTTGGTGGCATGTAAATTCTTTCAATGTACATATGCATCATAAAAGTTGCTTATTCTTCTCTACTTTTCGTTGGTATGCATATTCATTCTAATTCACGTTTGTATGTATAATCTGTACACATATTAATTCCTGTCTTCTAATTCATGCACAATCAATTTTGTCACATATTATTCACGTATTAATTATGTCTTTTGAATTTGCCACATAGTAGTTCTACCTTTAATTTCTGTATATGTGCAATTCACATGCATGTTTAGTATCTTTTGCATGTTGATAAAAGATTTAGCTAATTTTGTTTACTACTATATGTGGATATTCTTTTTCTTAATGCATGTTTTGTAATTGATTTTTATATATAAATTCATATCCTGTTTATATGGTAATTAATATTCTTTAACCTAATTAAATACTTGTAGATGTTCTTTTATAAAATTTAAATTGATAATATATCATGTTGTTGCCTATGAAGAAGCACAATTTTGCAAATATGATGGTAAAATACAATATGCTCTCGAAGTAGCAAAGTTTCGAAGAATATATCATTTTGAATTCGTGTTTTTCTCTGAAGGAAAACATATATCTCATGTCATGTTGACATTGTTAGTTTATCTTTTTTATTGAATATTACGAGTATATAATGTTTAATCATATTTTTTCGAAATTAAATAATTGAATTATATCTTATATTGAATCAGAATTCTATTTTATTTTATTATTTGGCATGATCAGTTAGACCATCACTGAATTAATAATGATGCAAACTTAAAAAAAATTAAATGGATATTCAATGAAGAACTAGAAGATTCTTCAATTCAATGAATTCCTATATATTATTTGCTCTCTTTATCGACAATTGATCATTAAACATTATTAACTAAAATAAGAATTAAATTTTCTATATTTCTGAAAAATAATTAGGGTGATATATTGGGCCCGTTACTCACAACGTTGACCATCTAGATATTATTTGTATATAATAGATTTGATACAAATACTAGATGAACATAATTTTCAGATTTTAAAATCAAGACGGCGTGTCTGGTTAATGTTAGTTATCCTCAATCTCAACTTTTTAACAAATGTTAGTTGAGATGTCAATAAATGATTTAATACTATTATTTATTAAACACCTCCCAATTAATTTAATTGGAAACAAAGTATTTCTCATTTCTATTTAGGGAGTGTTATTACGCATCATGTCAATATCATAATTCTCCTCGTTATAATTGGCTTATGGTCAGAGCACAATGTTTCCATTAGATTATTTGATAGTGAAATTAATCCACCAATTGCACCGCCCGAAATAAAAAGTAAAGAATATTGAGAATAAATGCATAATTTGAACTCTTATTCCAAATGGATAATATTTTATAACGCTGAAAAAATAATTGTCAATTTGATTGGACAATTCTTTCAACATTAGGGGAAGAATTAAGAAGTTGAAAATAATGTATGAATCATCATCATCTAAATCCTCCCAAAATATCATTTGAATCAAAAATTCAAAAGATAATTTAGATGCATTTCCTCATCAAAGCAATCAATAATATCTCACATCAATAATATCTCACACATCAACTTCAAATACTCCAACTCGAATTAACATCCTAGAAAACAATTAGTTAATATGATATTTGATGGCACGCCTAAAGAGTGATGATATTCGATTTTAATATTAAAAAATCTCTAAACGAAAATGAAGCAATTAATAAAGATTTTTTCATTAAGAAGGTATACACTCTTGATGAATATTTGACATAACAAATTATAAAATCTTAGAAGAGGTTCAAGTACCTGATATGTTGAAAATTGAGATATCTAAATAAATTATGTCATTATGGAGTGAGAAATAGAATTTAAAAAATTGTCAACAATAATTTTTTACATAAATAGCGAGAAATCGAAATAAATTCGTCAAAGTATATCGATCGAAAAAATAATTGATCAAATAAATGGATGTAATCCAAGCAAATTGAATTTACTAAAGAACCTGAAATTTCTAAATTTACAATCTGAACACCTAAAAATATATACTTATACGAAAAAAAAAAATAGAAAATATAAAGTCGTAATATAAAATGTACAATTCTTTACATAATGAATTTCTCGAAAGCTTGTATAAATAGATAAATTATCATGTGATGTAATTACAAGTCTCTGTTTTATTAACTTGGCAATGTATAAAATTTGATATACGTGTTATAAATTTAATTATAACCAATGCATCTGACATGACTATTAATATTACCTTGAAAGATTTAATATGTCTGAAGTATAATTCAAGTCACGCATCTGTAAGAAATAAAGAACAAAACTAGATTATCGACCACATGGTTTTGGAAGATGGCACGGTTCTGAAATCAGCTGAGGAAGTACATGAGGGTGTGGTGACATTTTTTAAACACCTCCTGACCGTCCAACCTATTTCATTGGAGGAAACTGATCTGGATCTCCTAGGTCGATTCCCTTAGATAGTAGCCCTGGTCCAGATGGATTCAGCGCAAGTTTCTTCATCACGGCATGGGAAATTATTAAAGGAGATATTCTAGAAGTGGCGAAAGAATTTTTTGATGGGCACCAATTAACTACGGCTTTAGGTGCAACGAATATAGTCATGATTCCCAAAGTGGAGGCCCCCGCAGCTTCACCAATTTCAGGCCAATTAGCTGGTGCTCAGTGATGTACAAAATCCTTGCCAAAATGATGGTAAAAAGGATGGCCCCTATGCTTGACAAGGTGATCTCCCGAGAACAATCAGCTTTTATCAGTGAGAGGAGCATTTTCGACAACATATCAATTGCCCAGGAGATGGTTCATAGAATCCATAAAAAAGTGAGAGGAGGAAACATGCTAATGAAGATCGATATGGCCAAGGCATACGACAGAATTAATTGGCGCTTCCTCCTAGCGGTTCTACGAAAGCTGGGATTTTCTGAACAGTGGCAAAATCTTGTTTTCAACTGCATATCCTTCCCATGTTTCTCGATCATGCTAAATGGGACAACACGGGGTTTCTTCAAACCTTCTAGAGGATTATGCCAAGGGGATCCGTTGTCGCCTTACTTGTTCATTGTGGTACAGGAACTACTATCAAGAATGATAAACCAAGCCTTTACCAGAAACCAAATCCAGCCTTATCACTCGGGAGGAATGGTGGTTAGTCATTTATTTTATGCCGATGATCTTCTTATTTATGCTAATGGCAATAAAAAGTCCACTAGTAACCTGTTTTTGATATTGTAAAACAATATGAAAGGAGGTCTGGTCAGCTGATAAATCCTACAAAATCATCTATATTTTTCTCTAAGCATATTTCTATGGTGCGCAAAAGAAAACTTTTGACCTCTTCAGGCTTCAGAGAGGGAGTATGGCCTTGCACTTATTTGGGAGTTCCTTTGTACACGGAAAGACTAAGAAAGCACATGTTTGAACCAATGATGGAGAAGATACAAAAGAAATTGGCGGGTTGGAAGGGGCACCTACTTTCTTTCGGGGGAAAAATTATCCTAATCAAACATGTACTTTGTAGCATGCCAATTCATATGCTCTCGGTTCTGAACCTACCTAAGGGAGTCCACAATGATCTCAACCGCGTTCTATCATCGTTCCTATGGAATGCAACGGATGGCGCTAAGAAAAGGAAATGGATATCCTGGAGAAAAATCTGCCACCCGGTAGAGGAAGGAGGTCCAGGCATCCGAGACTTCAAGGAAGTGCAACAAGCATTATTCATGAAATTTGCGTGGAAAATGATGGAAGGGAACTCCTTTTGGGCTAGTTTTTTTGGATCAATATACATGAAAATTAAGGCTGTGTCGATGGTGAAATTGGCCCTCCCACAATCTCGATTTTGGAAAGGAGTCGTTGTAGCATTACCTATCGTGTTGCACAATTCATTTTACCAAATTCGCTAAGGATCAGCAAGGTTTTGGTATGATAACTGGCTAGGCACACAAAGCCTGGCCGAATCTGGTATAGAGGTTACAAAACCACAGCTACTAGTTAAAGACCTCCTCACAGCCAGTGGAGAATGGAACAAAGTTCGGCTAAGGGAGATCATGGCAGAACATCAAGCCACCGCAACTGAAAGTGTGCATATTAAAATCCATGGGACACGGGATCACCTCATATGGAAGCCTAGTACGGATGGAACTTTCTCGACTAAATCGGCATGGGAATTGATTCGTCAAAAGAGTCCAATATGTTCATGGAAACGATGGTTATGGCACAATAAAATCCCCAAAAAAATGTCATTTATAGCATGGAGAGCACAGCGAAACAGCTTACCAGTAGATGAAGTGGTGCAGGCTATTGGGATTCCGTTGGTATCTAAATGCGAGTGTTGTGCAAAACCATCAATGGAAACTATCGACCATGTGCTAAACAATGGGGAGATGGTCGAACAAGTCTGGAAATATTTTGCTATCCATTTCAACCTGTCATTTCCATACACTCCTACTTGGAGAGGTAGAATGAACCTCTGGTGGATTAATGCAACGAACTCTGCACAGTCAGGCATTCTTTGGGGCATTACGCCAATTATCATTACCTGGGCACTTTGGAAAGCCAGATGCGAGGCCCGAATGGAAGGTCTCACTGTTACAGGACAGAAAATAATTTGGCAAATCAAAGCCAAATTGGCGCAAATTGGAAGTCAGATCTCCAAGGCTAGAAAAATAACAGGCCGAGATATGCAATGCCTAAGAGCTTTAAACTGCCCTATACTAGTCCTACAGTAGCGAAAAATACAAATGATAAGCTGGAAGAAACCGCTGGGCAACAAATTCAAACTGAATGTGGATGGCACCTCCAAAAGAAACCCGGGCTCGGCTGGAGGTGGAGGGCTGATACGGGATTCGAATCGAACATGTTGGGCAGCCTTTGCAAAGCAGTACGGATCATGCACAAATACGGAGGCTGAATCTCGCACCCTCCTTGATGGCTTACGAATGTGCAGGGACTTAGGTATAGTGGACATGTTGGTCGAAACTGATTCCAAAGTGGTGGCTGACTGGGTAACCAAAGGAGGTTGCTCTTTATGGTGGCTTTGGGAATTTTGGGAGGAGATTATGGAATTGGTCTGAACTCTCAATGCCCAGGTACATCATATGTATAGAGAGGCGAATATGACAGCTGATTTCTTGGCCAAAACAACGAGCAAAGGTTCATCGATTACTCAACATTATGGAGACAAAGTACCGACTTTGCTGAGAGGAATCATGTACACGGATCAGTGGGAAATCCCGTACCTTAGACATTGATGTATTTCATTTTAGTTTGCTATTTTACATTTTATTGTAAGGGAAGTAGTTTTCCTCATTTTTGGCTCAGTGCACCACATATAACCACAGTATTCCTCCGCCACATGTGAGGGCTAATTAATAAACTCACGGAGGTCCCGCCCTCCTTCTCCAAAAAAAGAAGAAGTGATATTATCATTAAAGGGAGTAAATACGTGTTGTACTCTTTTCCCCTTGTCCAAGGTTTTGTCCCATTAGGTCTTCCTAGTATGGTCTTTAACGAGATAACTTTTGTGACTTATTCAAATGAATAATGTACTTTTTTCCCTCATTAGGATTTTTTCACAGTTTTCCTAATAAGATTTTAATGAATTTTCTTGACAATGTTTTAATTAGGCAACATTTTATTATTTCAAATTATTTTTACTCTTTTTTTTCATTTGTTGGCATTTTTGTCACATTGGATTTTTGCCAAATAATATTTCAATGGGATAGATATTTTGTAATGTGTCTTTCAAATGAGAGTGTTGTAAATGGTAAGTTTATTAGTTGATGACAATTGTACACCTGCAACTCTAAAAAATTTTACTGTTATATCCCTGATTTTTCCCTACAGATCTATCGCTTTGATTATTAATAAAACACATACAAGTCCACTAACTTTTATCATTTCTTCTATTTTTCTCTCTTTTCATAACAGCTCCATCATTCTCACTTAACAATCATGGAAATTACCTTCAGAAGAATGAGAATGGGTGTGGACAATAGCAAAAGAAATTAGATGGGTAACATTGAGAAATGGGTATGAACATGGTGTATATAATTTTTCTGATCTTCTAAATTAGGTTAAGTTATATGTGTAAAATAATCGTGGTGTATTTATTAAAGAAATATTTTAATTGGTATGCATCTATCATGTAGATAAAAATCATCATGTGAATATAATTATCCTTAGTCAAATAATTAGGGCTCATCCGATTTTGATTTTTCTGGTGCACAATCAGGGGCGGAGCTACATGCACTGGCCTCACCTGGGAGGCTGGAACTTCTTTCAGCAGTTGAAGAGGCCACACCGGATTTTGAAGAGGCCGCACTGGATCTTGCAGCAGTTGAAGAGGCAATTGAGTGGCTGCTGCTACTGCTGATCTTGATTTGGTTTCTCCAATACCGTACCAGTTGAAGCCATCAATTTTTTCCGCTCATTTGTAGTTGAAGAGATGACCATCATCTTCTCACAGTTTCCTAGCATTTCTTCACTCCTCAAAGGAATCGTCTGAAACAAAGAGGAAGCAGCCAAAGAACAGGTGACGAGATGAGTAGTCTTGTTGACGAGGTTGAAATATTTGAGAGAGAGAGAGAGAGAATGATTAGATAGGGAATTAAGTCATTGTTTAATTCTAATTTCACGACAAGGATCTGGCCTAAAATGAATTAAAACATATTTGGACAGTTGTAAACAAAAAGAAAAGGCCGCACTGGATTTTTTAAAATGGTTTGTATTGTGGGCTTTGTATTTTTAATTGTATTGTGGCAAGAGAGAGAGACTTAAGGGTAAGATGGCAAAAAAACTCGGTAAATTTGATACTTGCGGAGTCTCATCCCAGTTGAGACGGGAATTATTTGTCTAATCGGGTAAACGAGATGAGGGTCCATCCCTTGAAATAAATATGGAGTACGAGAAGCATGAACTATTTCTTCCTAAGACTCTGCGTTGATCATGTGAAGCTCTTTTCGTTCATAGACTAATTTTGGCAAAAAAAATTACTGTAGTCGATGTCTAAAATTGTGCCTGCACTGGATAAAATCCTTGGCTCCGCCCCCTTGCACAATGCATATTTGATATTTTTAGTAGTTGTCAAATTTGACCGAAATTTTAAGTATTTCCATGCCATTGAAAAATTGCAATAAAAAATATAGGATAATTAGCACAAAACGTCCATATGTTTTAATATAATTGTACAAAACCTTCTCACCTTCCATTTTTTGACATTTTTCTCCCCATTTACACCTTTCATCGCGAAAACCATTATTTCATCCATTTTCTGTCAATTCCTTCGTTATTAGAATACAAAGTGCACAATTTTCTTTTCAAATATGAAGGGTAAAATCATCTAACACATTTTTTTGCCATTTCAAGATGCAAGAAACCCTCAGGTAGTTCCTCTTCAACTCAAATATTCTCCCGCAGGAAACCTGACGACCCTAGGGCAAGGTTGAAAAAGATAAGGATTTTAAGTTTTGATGTTAAATATTTATAAATGTACTCCCTTTCAACATAAGGTTATGCAGAGTGCTTATTTTTCATGCAAGAGGCACATGGTTCGATTCTAGGAAGCTCCACTCCTTTTAATTTTAGCTACCAAATTGGATCAAATGAAAATTTTATATCGTATTTGCAATGGATGAAATTCGAACCTGTACTCACCATGTGAAAACGAAAAACTTCACTGCTGGTAATTGAAGATTGTTAACAATAGAGTGGTCATTGAAGATTGTTACCAATAAATGTGACAAGAAAACATATATTCGGTTTTATCAAAGTGATAGACTCTTTTTTAATTTGACATTGCAATGACCTGGCAATTGAATTACTGACTCGATGATTTGTCCAATCAACGACTAGGTTGAGTATGATTACTATGCATAATATATATATATATATATATATAACGTTAGGTTTTGTCAATTTATTTTGTATTCTAAAAATCATTATTTTAAAAACTTTGCATAAGCTTCACCTAAGTTCGGAACTTATATTTACCGTTTAATCATGCTTTATGTATAAGCTTCATCGTGTCTCGCTTAAATTCGTAAAAACTTGAAACTTGATCATTCATATCAGATTTAAAAAAAAAATCTTGTTATGGTGGATTGTATTGGATTAAAAATTGTGTCTAAATTGGTCTAGCAAAGTCCAACCTATTTTTAAAACTTAAAAAAAGTAAATTGAGCAACATGCATCAAATTAGTTCAAATCGCCTAAGGCCATGAATTATATACTGCAATATATAGGACTCTGACATTTAGAAATATTAAAACAAATTTTTTGCAATGTTGCAAACTATCTACGTCAAACTTGAGTCTACTTCTTCTTTGGTCTTCCTCTAGTTTCACTGCTGAGATCTTCATCGAGTTACAGGAACTTGAAGGTGCTTTTTTTACTTTTGTATTGCACACTAATCATTATTGAAGAAGACGTGTGAAGTTCAAAGATCGCACTATTTTATTTATGTGTTAGTTTAGAATATTAAAAATAATATTAAAAATTGAAAAAGGCTTACGTTTATACTTAGTATAGACATGGATATGTGGTATAATGTTCGATACTAAATCGAAATGCATTTGTTGACATTATGCATTTTAAAACAAACTGATTTGGTAAAGGGAAATCTGGTCATTTAGTTAACTAGACTATGTATCTGGTTAAATGGCATTTGACCAATAATAAAAACAAATAAAAAAATGCAAAATATTCTAGTTCGCAAAATGACAAAATTCTCATTTAGTTGTTAACTTAATATCCTCCAATTTTTCTCATTTCATCATATCATTTCTCCTCCAAATTCACCTTAAAACCCTAATTTCTTTTTTTCTTTTTTTTTAAATAACATCTTCTTCAATTTTAGGTCCTCAAAATTACAATCACCTATTTTCTTCTTTTCAATCACCATTCTTGTTAGACTAAAATTATGTTCTTTGTTACATTCTTCACTTATTTTTGGTATCTTTTGAGTATTTGAACAAGGGTTTGGTTAACATATAATTTACATTGAAAAATCAAATTTACATGTGAAGAAAGAAGAAAGATGCTCTTAGAAATCACATCTATGTTGTATTTTTATTATTAAATATAGTATTAAATAATATTTAGTTGGTATTATTTTCTTATTTAGTGTGCTTTTTGTTTTATTTGCAACCATTGGATGTAATAGCACTCCAACTACTATCTGAAATATAGAACACCGCTCCAGCTATTATCTGTAAAGTAAAACGACATTATAGTCATTATCTACTATAGTTTGATTTTTTCAACGAAATGACCTCTAATAATGGACTCACTAACGTATATAACACAAAAAAAAAAAAAAAAAAAAAAAAAAAAAAATTGACTAGTTACAAAGAACGATTGAAATGACATAACTTTTATATTATTGAGATGGTGAAAGCATAAGTCATCACACTCATATGTGTCGATTAAGTTAATAAACATATCTATCAACTTTTGTACGTGTCATGTACATATTACAACATAAATAAGTTCCACTTATTATTATTCAGGGAACGAATGGGCTGTGACTGCTTATATTCGTATTTATATACGTAACAGCACAAGTGTCGCTTTTATGTCTAGTAACGACACTTGTTTTGTTCTGAAATTTTCACCTGTATTCGATTTTTTCAACAAAACAACATTTAATAATGGACTACCTAACATATGTAACATAGAAATTTTGACGATGTCATAAATAACATAAATGAGTTCCACTATTAATTCTCGGGACATAGATAAGAGTTGCTGCTTATACTCTTGTTTCACATAAAGCTCTTGTTTGAGCCCCATTTTTCATCAAAATACATTATTGAACAGTAATTTAATCACACGTTCTTCAATAAAATAATATTATACGCATACTCATAAATTTTTCTTATTTTTTAACCACACATTCTCCATCATAACACTATTACAAAATTCATTTTTTGAAACGATACTTGTGCTATTCTGTTGGTTTTTCCTACATTTTTGTTAATGACTTTTAAGTTAAATGTTTGCGTTTCAATTATACATTTCTTTTTAGTTTGTTGTTATTCCATGATAATGATACACGTTACGTTATTAGAAATATAAGCATCCATGAAAATGACATAAGTGTCGTTGTTGAACTTATAAGAGGAAGATGAGAACGATGTAAGTGTTGTTATCAACTTTGTTCTCTCCAACGATATTGATGATTATGTATACCGAATTAGACGTATAGGTAGTGCTAGGGAAACATGATTCACTACCATTTTCTTTAACAAAGAACAATTTATCACTAACAAAACCACTAGCTGATTTGATAAGCCAATCAGGAGATACCCATTGGCTGATTTAGTTTACAAGTCGAACTCCATATGGAGGCAAAAGTAGACGTGTTGATTTTTTCTGTGGGATATGTTTATCTTTAGTTAAATATTGGTGTGCATGTTTATTGGGTTATGTCTCAAGAAAAATGCACAAGTGTTGTTACTGGACTTATAAGCGTACATGATAACGGCACAATGACATTGCATGAATTATGAGCTTTCATTAGAATAGTACGAGTGTCGTTGTTGGACTTATAAGTGTCTATGAGAATGGAACAAGTGTCGTTACAAGCAAATGGGTGAGCTTAGTTCAATGCTCCATATTTTAGCATCATCATGTTTTACTTGTTTCCACCAGCATGTTCCCTGATAACGACACTTGTGTTGTCACTGAGATGAAAGTTCTAAGAGAACGGCACAAGTAACATTACCGAAATATAAATTTCTATTATTACTGTGAGAACGGCACAACTTAGGGTGTCCAATTCTAAAGATCGTTGCATTGGAAACAAAATAAAATAAAGGAGAAATCAACAAAATAAATGTCATTACTGATAATAAAATTACACTTGTGCCGTTTTCTCTATGATACGAGTTTAAGCATTGACAACCTGTCCTGCCTCGAGAAATAATAAGTTGAACTCATTTAAGTTGTAAGATGGACATGGCATCCAAAAAAATTTGAGAGATATGTTCATTACTCGTATTTTGTTGAAAATAATATAATCACTCACGCTTTCATCAACTTTGGTCTGGTTTGGCCCCCATTCCATCTCATTCTCATTCTCATTTTTTTTTCTTTCTTCATTTCAACCACACATTTTTCAAATAAAATAATATTACACACAAATCTAAAACTTTTCATAATTTTTCCACCACACATTCTTTCATCAATCACTATTCCAAAAATTCTATTCTCATTAAAATCAACATCAAACACACTCTTTATATCAAATAATTTATATTATTCCAATCGTTCTTTGTCACGTGATCTACTTTTCTTGCGTACTTTAGGGATTCAATACTTGAGAATGACACGTGTGTCGTTACTGAGTGAAAAGTTCAAAAAGAACAACACAAGTGCCACTATCGAAATATAAGATGGACATGCTGTTTACAAAAGTTGAGAGATGTACTCATTAATTATATTTTTCAACGAATCAATCCAATGACTTGTGATTTCACCAACTCTATATTGTATAATCTGTCTATTCAATCGTTCTTTGTCACGTGATCAACTTTTTTAAATTAGAGAATCCAATGTTTGAGGTTGTTGTGTTTGAAAATAAGCAAAATATTTGATAAATCAACAGAATGGCACAAAAACCATTAAACGACATTTGTGTCGTTCTGTTTATAAACGTGAATATATGCAGCCACGATCCATCCATGCCCCAAGAACAAAGAAGTTGACCTCATTTTATATGCAAGATAGACCTGTCGTTTACAAAGTTGATAGATGTACTCATTAATTATATTTTCTAACGAATCAATACAATGACTTGTGATTTCACCAACTCGATATCGTATAACCTATGTCAATTCAACTTTCTTTGTCACGTGATCAACCTTTCTGACTTTCTTAAGTTAGGAATCCAATATTTGAGGTCAATACGTCAAAAAATAAGTAAAATATTTAACAAATCAACAGAACAGCACAAGAGCCATTAAACAACACTTGTGTCGTTTCGTCTATAAATACGAATATACGTAATCATGACCCATCCATGCCCCGAGAACCAATAATTTCAACTCAGTTAAGTTGCAAGTGGACATGTTGTTGACAAAAGTTGAGATATGTGCGCATTAATTTTATTTTCTAACGAATTAATACAATGACTTGTGATTTCACCAACTCGATATAGTATAACCTGTGTCAATTCAACAGTTCTTTGTCATGTGATCTACCTTTCTGACTTTCTTAAGTTAAGGGATCCAATGTTTGAGATCGTTGTATTGGAAAATAAGCAAAATATTTGAGAAGTCAACAGAACGGCATAAGAGCCGTTAAGTGACACTTGTGTTGTTCTGTCTATAAATACAAGTATACGCAACCATGACCCATCCATGCCCGAGAACCAATAAGTTGAACTCATTTCAGTTACAAGATGGACATGCCGTTTACAAAAGTTGAGAGGTGTGCTCATTAATTATATTTTCTAACGAATCAATACAATGACTTGTGATTTAACCAACTTCATATCGTATAACCTATGACAATTCAACCTTTCTTTGCCATGTGATCAACCTTTTTAACTTTTTAAGTTAGGAGATCCAATGTTTGAAGTCGTTACGCTGGAAAAGAAACAAAATATGTGAGAAATCAACAAAACGGCACAAGAGCCGTTAAACAACACTTGTATATTTCTGTCTATAAACACGAGTATACGTAGCCATGACCCATCCATGCCCCAGAACCAATGAGTTGAACTTATTTCAATTGCAAGATGGACATTCTTTTTACAAAAGTTGAGAGATGTGTTCGTTAATTATATTTTTTAACGAATCATTACAATGACTTGTAATTTCACCAACTCGATATCTTATAATCTATGTCAATTCGACTTTCTTTCTCACGTGATCAACCTTCCGATTTTCTTAAGTTAGGGAATCTAATGTTAGAGGTTGTTGCATTGGAAAATAAGCAAAATATTTGAGAAATCAACAGAACGACACATAAGTCGTTAAACGACACTTGTGTCATTCTGTCTATAAATACGAGTATATATAGCCACGACCCATCCATGCCCTAAGAACCAATGAATTGAACTCATTTAAGTTGAAAGATGGGTGTTCCATTTACAAAAGTTGTGAGATGTGTTCATTAATTATATTTTCTAACAAATTAATACAATGACTTATGAATTCACCAACTCGATACCGTATAATCTATGTCAAGTCAACCATTCTTGTAACGTGGTCAACCTTTCTATCTTTCTTAAGTTAGGGGATCTAGTTTTTGAGGTCATTATGTTGGGGAAAAAACAAATTATTGGAGAAATCAACAAAACAACACAAGGATCGTTAAACGACACTTGTGTCGTTCTCTCTATAAACACTAGTATATGCAGTCATGACACATTCATACCCCGAGAATTAATAAGTTGAATTCATTTCAATTGTAAGATGGACATGTTGTTTACAAAAGTTGAGAGATGTATTGATTAATTATATTTTCTAACGAACATTATATTGACTTATTATTTCACCAACTCGATATCTTATAATCTTTGTCAATTTAATTTTCTTTGTCACATGTTCAATCTTTTTGACTTTCCTAAGTTAGGGAATCCAATGTTTGAATTTGTTGCGTTAGAAAATAAGCAAAATACCAGTGCTATCGATAATCGATAAGTTAAACTCATTTAGTTGCAAGATAGACATGCCTCTTACAAAATTTGAGAGATATATTGCCCATTTATTACTTTAATTGCCTATTTATTATTATGTATATATTGCACTTGTACTTTCACTAACTCGATAACATATCAGACATGTCATTTCAATCGTTTTTTGTGACATGATCAACTTTTATATATTAAATACGTTAGATAGACCATTATTAGAGATATTTTTATTGAAAAACCAAATTACAGTAGATAACGTTTGTAGTGCCATTTTACGTAGTAGAAAACGGCTAGAGTGTCGTTCTACCTATCAGATAACAGTTGGGGCATCATTATCATCATATAGCTGCAGACAACACAAAATATAACAACTAAAATATTATTCAATAAAAATGTACAATATACATGAAATTTCTTAAAATGTCTTTCTTCTTTCTTTGAATGTAAATTAAAGTTTTCAATATAAATGATAGGATAAATAACTTCGTTCAAATGCCTGAAAGAGTTGAAAAATTAAATAATAGAATTTTAGAGTAGCTATCAAGGACCATTGAAAAAGAAGAAAGCATCAAGAATTTGTGAATACATGAAATGACCTAAAATTAAATTGGATTGATAAAAGTGTTAAAAGTCTCTTTTCCAATAATGATTGATAAAAGCATTCAAGACATTTGATATTGCTTATTTATTGTATTTTATAAGTGGAGGCCATCTGACCAAAAAAACATTGAGAAGATATTATTTAACCAAAAATATTTTTTGATCAGGTTTTTTAACAAAGAGTCCCTTTGGTAAAACAAACTTTTAATTATCAACTTGGATCATTTGCAAAATTGCAAAGAGAATAATGTTACATAGCACTGGACAAAATTTTTATGGAAATAGCAGGGACAGAAAAGTAATATCGCGTGAACCCTAATCCCCTCTAGCGGATATGCAAGAAATTTTTCACTTCTTAGTTCATCCATCTTTCCCCTTCCGCACATACGGGAATATCGTTCCTCAGGTTCCAGAACTCTATCACTCTATATATAAAATCACCCACACACACACCCACGCACACAAATTAATATAATTATATGTGTAACACTTATATCGTTATAGTTTAATGCGATCAGCCCTGATTTAGTTGATAATAGCGGTGATTCTGGTCAGATGATTTTTCTTTGATTACTTGAATAATTTCCTTTATGTTTTGTGTAATTAAATTATTTTTAGCTTTTGAATGTTTGTTATGAATGTGTAATTGAATTTCCGAGGGGCACTGATGTTATCTATATAATGATCTTCAGCTCGATTTCAGGCTATCCCGGAATTTTGAATTGATTTTTTGAACTTTTAAAATTGAACCTGTAATAAACTTTGTGGTATTGACCGTGATACAATGAACTGACATCCATGGCGATGACTTCTTTAATTAGTGATCTCCTAGAAGTATCCCGCCTCAAGTTGCCTCGTCTACCACTAGAATTGTCCCCGGAACATAGCAATACAGATCGTTATATTTATCTTGTGTGTCGGCATTTTTAAGCTATGAACATTTCATCAAGAAACAGCTAATTAATGTACTGAATTCTGGAAGCTAATTGCCACACAATTAAATGATTGTTGATGTTCATGCTTTCGGAAAAAAAAATAATTACTTAGTGGTGAAATCGGTTTATGTAGATGTATTATCCATGCAATTACCCATCAATAGTTACACGAGACAATTCAAAAGGCGTTTACGTTAGTAAATTATCTCTAGTATAAATTCCTGTAAGGGGTAAAATATTGTGGTCACTTTGTTTTACAATTGCAGAAGTCGCTAGTAGTCTAGTAGAGTTCACGAGTTCGTGAATTGGTACTCAATGCATTTAGACTTTTGATCTCGATATTATATCTCTGTTAAATTTTTTTCAAACTATATCAAACAGAATTTTCACATGCTTAATGGAACTAGATATCCTCACAGGATGTCGTACTGAAGCTGCTTTGAAATGTGTGGATAAGATTTTACTTATAATTCAACCTGCTTACAGCTGCAGTTCTAATGATGAGAAGACTATGGTTGTAATCATCAATCCAACATCTATGAAATGAAAGTTGTGGAGTAATTTCAGAAAATTTTCTTTATATTAACATGATTTTTCTTGGCAGATCACCACTTTGATTTGCTAACATGGCAGATGGTTCACAGCATCCGTCTGTATATCAAAAGATACACAGACAATCTTACCTCTTCTCTCGGATTTCTCCGCACATGCACTCGAGGAATGCTGGTTTACCCAATTTGTCTGGTAGATATGTCAATGGAGGTCTGCAAAGCCATTTCTTTCCATCATACCTAGGATCTGGGATGGAAGCTGTATCGCCGATATCTCCTTTAATGATTCCTGCTCCAGTTGAAAAGGAAAAAGGCTTTTACGGTTTTATGGTGGATTTCCTCATGGGAGGCGTTTCTGCTGCTGTCTCCAAGACGGCTGCTGCCCCAATAGAGAGAGTTAAGCTCTTGATTCAGAACCAGGATGAAATGATCAAATCCGGTAGGTTGTCTGAACCATACAAAGGGATTGGTGACTGCTTTGCCCGAACAATGAAGGATGAAGGAATAATTGCTCTCTGGAGAGGCAACACTGCAAATGTTATCAGATACTTCCCCACCCAGGTAAATATAAAATTTTATCTGTTCATTGCTCTCGCTGTAAGTATTCTTTTTTTTTTTTTTTTACTTAGCTAATTATAAATCGTGCAAGATATAGTCTAAACTCGCCAAGGGAATGGGTGCATTTAAATTCATCATGCAATAGCTTACGTGACCAGTTTTATTATGTTTGTTTATCCTGTGATGCTCGGACTTGGCATTCCGGCCAGCATACTCATGTCGGCACGACACAACACAGGTACGGATATGAAATATGGGGCGGATCCTTCAATTTTCAAGCCAACACGGCAGGAACATTAGCTGGAGGAAGAGGCGATCCATACCAGAAGTAGATTGATTCAGATTCAAGTCACGTGCAGCTCACAAGACCAGGGGCAGCTAGGCAGGAGAGGATGAACTTCTGAAGCACTCAAAGGAATCGGAGAAGACACAGCTAGGGTTTTGTAGGGCTGAATGTTAGATTTATGTAGTAGGATATGGATTATTGGGATTTAAACGGGGTTTTCTTAACTGCACCAAAATGAGTTGGGCCAAGAGCATATGGGCTCAAGGAATATATTTGTCAGTTGAAAATGTCATTACTTGTGAATCCATTAATTTTGTTATTGTGCAAAAATATCTCACGGCAATTTCTTTTCATAAACTAGCTTATCTTTTATCCGAAAAAATTTGCCACTTAATTATTATTTAACTTTTTACATGTAAATTTTTTGGGGAAAATTTAAGTTTAAAAGACGTGCCCACATGGCACATACCCGTGTCTAAAATTTGGACTTTTTTTAGCCATATTTTCTTATCCTACATTTTAGAAAATAAAATATCCGACATTTAGATACGTATCCATACCTAATACCTGTACTCGAGTCCGAGCATCATAGTGTTTATTTGTGTTTAATTAAAAACATACCAACTACTATACAATAAATTTGTGCTGATTCTTGTGCTTTTGAGATAAGATATTATTGAAATTAAAGCATGGCTTAAAAGATGGTAATAGTTCTCTAGTTTACTAGCATTTCATTTTATTGACATTTGAAATTAATGCATATGCTTCAGGCTTTAAACTTTGCTTTCAAAGACTACTTCAAGAGGCTTTTTAACTTCAAGAAAGACAGGGATGGCTACTGGAAGTGGTTTGCAGGAAACTTGGCATCCGGTGGTGCTGCTGGTGCCTCTTCTCTTCTGTTTGTCTACTCTCTTGATTATGCTAGAACAAGGTTGGCAAATGATGCTAAGGCTGCTAAAAAGGGTGGTGAAAGACAGTTTAATGGTTTGATTGATGTTTACAAGAAAACACTCAAATCTGATGGTGTTGCTGGGCTTTACCGTGGATTTAGTATCTCATGTGTTGGAATTATTGTCTACCGTGGGCTCTACTTTGGATTGTATGACTCGTTGAAACCTGTAGTTCTTGTTGGTTCATTGCAGGTCAGCAGACCTCTGAAATTTGAACTCTTGATTCTAGACCTCTATTTATAACTCATACGTTATCAATCCATATTTGCCACTATTTCCCTCCATAAGATGTTTTGCCTTTTCTTCCACATTTTTATGACTTTGATACATTAGAGTGAAAGCCAATCTTGCAACTTGGCTGATTTCTTGATCTCTCTGGGTCAACTTCTGCTGTGTTGCCATGATAATATTTGACCTTCATGATGACCCAAGTTTATGTGCTTTGGCATGTTCTTTTTCCATTGTTTGATGCGCTATTTTACATCTATTTTCGCCTGCTACATTAGTAATTTCTAGACGGAAATAGCCAATTTGTAGGCTACTGACAAAGTGATACTGTTATTGGTTATCCGCAGGATAATTTCTTGGCTAGTTTCTTGCTGGGATGGGGTATCACCATTGGTGCCGGGTTGGCCTCTTACCCAATTGATACCGTGCGTAGAAGAATGATGATGACCTCGGGAGAGGCTGTCAAATATAAGAGCTCAATGGATGCGTTTTCCCAGATCATCAAGAAGGAAGGGACTAAATCACTCTTCAAGGGTGCTGGAGCCAACATCCTGCGTGCTGTTGCTGGGGCTGGTGTACTTGCTGGTTACGACAAATTACAGGTTGTTCTTCTTGGCAAGAAATACGGCTCTGGTGGTGGGGGTTAATTATCTTGTTTCTGATAATGACGAAACACGTATGTTGAATAATTTTGGAGAACTATGATTATCGTAGCTCGAAATCGAATGTCAGTTTACTATACGCAAGCTTTAATATTGGAAAATTTGATTGCTGTAATGTGAGGATTATGTTTTAAGACCATGTAACTTTGTGGACTTTATTGAACGAATAATTGGTAGATATTTGTATAATAAGGTGTGTTTGGTAGAAAACTGTAGAATTCCAGCATTTGCAATGCCCAATGATATAATAAGAAGATAAAAAGTAGAATTTTGGGTAAAGTATCGTTTTAGTTTATAAAAAAAATGAAAATTAGTCCTTATTCCTTTTTAATAGGCTACTGAAGCATTCAGCATTTTATAATTAAAATCCATCTTTGATTCAACTTTTATTGTAAAATTGTTTTGTAGCTTTTCGTTCAGACTAGTGATGACAAAATGTTGTCTTGAATGGGGGGCAAGGACGACGAGTAGCGCATAATGCCTTTGAATTATCTTCGAACTTTTGGTTTGAATTGTCTTGTGCAAGGATCTAGATAATATAATGATATATCATGTTTTATTTCCAGTTACTTGATTCATCCTCTAATGCTAAGAACACCGCTTACCCAAATGAGCAATCTGCATTGTAAAATATCACTTGTTAGGGTTCAAGATATTTTATGGTGGTGACGAGGGTGGGGAGAAGTGGCACCGATGAGAGAGAGAGAGAGAAGAGAGGTTTGAGAGAACATGTCGAGGAAATGAGGTGGGTGGGGGGAGGCAGGGTTGGTTGGTTTTTAAATTAATTTAATTTAAGAATATATTTATCTAATAATAATATATTATTTAACAAAACATCTAATTTTTGAATAGTGAAAGTTTCCATCTTATTTTAAAATACTTAATTTATAAAATAGGTGGTGGTGTAATTTTCACTTTAAATTTTAGCTAGTAATAGTTTAATGGTCAATTTTTCATTAGAAGTAGTAACGATACATACAAAAAGTAGTGAAATTGGAGTATTTTCTAGTTCTTCAATTTAGTCCCTGTTTGGTAGTCATTTTTTCAAAAATACATTTTTCTCTTTATTCTTTTCAACCACACATTCTTAAATAAAATAATATTACACGCAAATCTAAAAAATTTCCTTAATTTTTAACCACACATTCTCCATCAATCAACAATTCAAAAATACATTTTCTCCCCAAAAATTGCTACCAAACAGGGGCTTAATGTTCGTTCTAATTCTTACGAATTTTCACATAATTATTGATATGGGATGGTTTGATCAGTCATTCTTAATAATAAAACTATTAAGGAGATTGTACAATACAAACTAAAAGAAACCTAGTAACATAAAATTGATTCCTCTAAAACCATCAATCAAATTTGTAGAATTTCACATTCTATTAATTTTCTTCCCTCGGGAACTCTCCATGAGTTTATTCGGTTATTTGTACTTCAGACATGTACGCTACCCACATTTGAAATCTATATGATTTATAGTTTTGCTACATGAACATATGGATGACATATGTGATAACCGAACACAAACACATGCGGGTCAGTATTTTTTAATTCAAGCGGGACCCACGTGCAATGTGAAGGTCGCTCAACCGAGGTGTCAATGTTTTCGGGCAAACCAATTTCATTCTATGATTTATGCATAATTTTTTTGCATCGACAAACTTCGAGTTTGTGAAATATTATATTCTATTATTTTTTAAGATAAATAAAAGTAACGATCCGTAAAAATAGGGAAAATAATGTTTAGATATGCATCTCCAATTGGCATAATGCAACCGTATTGATCAAAATACATAAATAGTGTCAATCAACTAAAAGGGAGTAAAATTGGAGGAATTAATCATCTCACCACCAATTGACTAAAATCCTCAAGAGAGAATTCAATTTGAACTTTCTTAACTTTTAATTAATTAAAATGATTAACTTATCACTAATTAATAAAATTTCAAGCAGAATATCCAAAAAGCAAAATTTTGTTTAAATGAAATCTTACATGGGATCATTTAGCATGGTAAGGAGTCAGTTTGATTCTTCACGAAAACATAACATCAATAATTTTGCTTCTTACGTTATCCGAAAAATTTACATATTTTTCAAATACTGACTCTGCGGTCTGACCATTAATTCGATGATGTGGTGTCTTGACATGGTCAATGCTTGGGTAGGGTTTGATAATGGTTAAATTTCATTGGCAATAATTATATTTTAATATGATTTCAATCGTGTATCCATACTTTAATTTGATTTTAATTAAGGTGAATTTGTTCGATTTCATTTGTCCGTGTCATTAGCCCCGTCGGAATGAAACTCACACCTTGAGTTGTACCATCTAATAGGGTGACAACCAATAAATGATCATCATCCAAATAAATAATGGACATTATTTATTGAGTGTGATGTTATTGATTTGCATTCGTCCAAGTGAGTTAGACAGAATTGCCTTATTAAAAACGATTAAAGTTTATTATATTTAATAAAATTAAAGGGCAATGTTATTGGTACATAGCATTACACATAAGTGGACACCCTTATGTGCCCCTTGTGTACTCATAACATTTTTCAAAATTAAAATATATTTACCTCATTAAAATAGAATTGAAGTATAACTACCGCAAATGAAATTTACTCGCCCTATGACTATAATTTTTTTGAGTCCATGAGGGATGATTTTTAGAACATATAATTTACCATTGTTTGATTTTCATTATTTTCAAAGTAATCATGCTACAAGAACATAAAGTTTGACATAAAATTTAATATAATATCACGTGACATTTTATCATTGGATAGTTTAAACACGATCAATTTTTTCATCCAATCACTTTCTTCTAGTTGCAATTATGTCAAGTTTGCCAACAAAATCTTTTGTGAAAATAGATTTATCCTTTTTCAAATACATTTTTCACTCTCTTTTGTCAACCATATATATTATTCAACAAAATAATATTACATATAAACCTAATTTTTTTAAATTTTTTAATCACATATTATCTATTAATGCCCTGTTTGGTACCCATTCTCATTCTCATTCTCATTTTCATTTTCAACCACACATTATTCAATAAAATAATATTTTCCATCATATCAATAACTTTTGCTTCTTTTTCAACCACATATTCACCATCACATCAACCCAAAAAATTCATTTTCTCTAACAAAATGGCTACCAAACAAGCTATAAAATACTTTTTAAAAATGTATTTTGGACAAAAAAAAAAAAAAAAAATGGAACTCAAAGATCCTCATATAAAAGTAATTTGTATTATTAATCACAAAAAAAAAAAAAAAAAAAAAAAACCGACGACGTGTCAAATTCCAATTGGCAGATACACGTATTCACCAACGAGCACACGATAAAACGAGCACAGTATTTCTACTACTACTCTGCGTCGAGATTCGAGACGTTTCCATCATTAAACAGGCTGACACTCAAAACCCAAATCCAAAATCCACTCACCGAAAAAAAACAACCCATTTTTTGAATTGAGTTTTGTGGGAAAATGCATCGGTCCTCGTTTCCATTAATATTGGTTTTATTGATAATTGTAGAGCTGAGTGCAAGCGTGAATGCATTGTATGGGCCATCATCCCCAGTTGTTCAGTTAAATCCCTCCAACTTCAAGTCCAAGGTACGTGATTTTGGGTATAATTAGATATGCAAGTTTTTAGATTTTTGCATATTTAGATTTGTAAGAAATTACGCTTAATCTAATGTGGTATAATGAGAAGCATTTGATATGTTTGTGTAGTCATTATTTTTCAAATTTCTGACATAGGTTTAATAAATCTGGTAGGCATATAAGATTTGTATCTATATGTCTCTGTTTTGCGTATGATTGTGTTCTTCTTTGGATAAGTTGAGAATTCAGCTCGTGTTAACTGACATAGCTGTTTCTACGGTTTTTATCTTTTTTTTTTTCAGTTGAATTTATGGATTTTATGCTCCTATAAGTGAATAAAATCAAGATGTTTCGTTTGGTGGTGTTAAATAAGCCCAGGAAACTCCAAACCAAAGCTAGCATAGTGGTTAACATATTTTGTTAATTTCCATATTAATGGTAATACTTGAGTAAACAACTAGAATGAGGACTTGTCCAAGCTTTAATTTTGATATAGTTGTATTCAATCTTCATCATTTCAATTATATTGTGATTTCAGCTGCATTCAGAATATAAGTTAATCTTTTTTTCCCCCTTAAATTTGATGACATTTTACAACTGTTTGAAAATTGCTATATTTTGGTTTTAGTGCTATATCTAATTTGTAGCCTACACGTTGCTTATTATCTGACCGACAATTTTCTTAAATGCACTGTTGCAGGTCCTGAATTCAAATGGTGTTGTTTTGGTTGAGTTCTTTGCCCCTTGGTGTGGTCATTGTAAAGCATTGACGCCCACATGGGAGAAGGCAGCCAATGTCTTGAAAGGCGTTGCTACTGTGGCAGCTCTTGATGCCGATGCTCACCAATCACTTGCTCAGGTTTCATTTAGTTGAGAAATTTTCTCTATAGTGACATGCTTGCTGAACTTGAGCTCTTCGGAATCAATTCAAGAATTTTTTTTCCTGGTTACTACAACTTCATTTTATTGAAAAGTTTGGTCAACTCTAGAAACAAAAATTTAATTTCACAAGAAGCATGGTAGGGGATCTTTTGGAAAAACTAAAACTGAGGGCATAAGATAGAGAAGTTTCTATAGAAGAGTGAGGAGAAACTTTAGATGTATGCATATTAATTATGGGTCAAGTTTTATGGTTATGTTTCGGAAAATTAATATCATGACTTGGGATTAGGTGGTAGATGGAACACTAGTTTTACATCTCCATATTTACATTTCTGGCCAAGCAAGATACATAACATTTCATGACTTTTTAACTCAATTCCTATATAAGATATCTACGGTTTCTTTTGAAAAGAATTTAGAAGTGCAGTTATTTTTACGTGTTCTGGAATTTGTTATAAGTAGGAACCGATGTCATGATGTGTTTTCTTTTCTCACTTTGATGGCCAATATATATAACTATGAAAAGTCACCATGCTATCTACGCAACGCTGATGTATGTATATTGTTTAATGCTTCATCATTATTTTTCTTTAGGAATATGGAATTAGAGGCTTTCCTACCATTAAGGTCTTTGCACCTGGGAAACCTCCAGTAGATTACCAAGGAGCTAGGGAAATCAAGCCTATAGCTGAATACGCACTGCAACAGGTCAACATTATTTCCTTTTATTTGTGGGAAATCTACTAGTAACTTTGTCTCTATTTATTTGCTCCTTCATGCTTATGTAAAATAACTGCATTGATTTTCTGCACGGAAGAAAGGGTGAATTGTCTTATGACTTTTAGCTGTATTCTATTATCTGCAACTATCACCAGCTAATGTTAACTATTTACGGAAAAGAAGTAAAAAAAAATCTATATGGAAGAGGTGTTGGTACATAGCTAAAATAAGACCCTTTGGTTTACGGATGTAGAATTGTGTGTTATACATGCATAATGTATCATTTTCTTACATGCAATTTATGTTGTTAACTATTGTATTGTGGTTGAGGGTCCATGAGTCAAGTAATATCAAATTTGCTTTCATATGCATAATCTGTGGTTGAGAACATAACATCATTTTTGCTCATGCCAGTGAGTTCGCCGTGTGAACCTGGGCAGAAAAAAATTTAGACATTGTTTAGAAAAACAAGTGGAGGCTTATGCCTCGAATCTTGTCTCACATGAAGCTTTTGTAAATTTCCCTAAAGCTTACTCCTTGATTGCTATTTGTGATGCTTTTGCCTCAATTTACATGAAAAAGAGTAGATGATTGTTAGTGGAGGATCATGAAAAAGAATGACAAAAAAACTAATACCAAAGAATAACTTGATGTTGATGAATCCCTTAAAGATTATATTTGTAGTGATTATATAAAAGATTTCTAAATTATTTCTACTTTTCTTAGCCTCCATTTGAGAAGAATTTATAAATAGATATAAATGAGTGGTGGATAAGTGGGTAGTACTTGTGGGTCCATTGAAAAGTGAGATTGAAAATGAAGTTTGATAATATATAAATGATTTATATATTTACCCAAACGAAGGCCTAGTATATTACAATTTTGTTTCGTGACCATTAATTTGATATTGGGCTTGTTTGACATGGCTTAGCTTAAAGATAAGCAACAAATATGTTGCTTATATTTAATGTAAACCCACATACATTCAAAATAAGCCAACAAAAGCCTCACATTTGGACCTTATCTTTAAGATAAATCATCCAAAGATTCCAACCATGCTCATTATTTGTTACCTTTCTATTTTATGTTTGTTTGAAAGTTAGACTTTTTAATTTTGTTAATTTGTTGTGGAATTTTAAATATGGTTTGTAGTTTATTATCAGCATTTTTATTTTATATTCTTTTGAATTATTTTATTGGTTGTGTTGAAGCTTATGCCTCTACAAACAGATAAAATGCCTCAGTACCAATTTAGCCTTTTTCAACTATTGTTTAAGACTATCTCTTTTTAATACAGATTAAAGCACTTCTGAAGGAACGTTTGAGTGGAAAGGCAACAGGAGGATCGAGTGGGAAGTCTGAACCTAGTGCTTCAATAGAATTGAACTCGAGTAATTTTGATGAATTGATAATTAAAAGCAAAGAACTTTGGATCGTAGAGTTCTTTGCACCTTGGTAAGTTGTTTGCGTGACTTGTTTTTCTTTTCTCCATCCTATATATTTTAACCCTTTCAATCTGGATGAAATTTAACTAGGTTGTCCGTTAATTGCTTTCTCTAACTGGAGTCAGTGCTAAACACATTGTGGAATTACAACTTTTTTCTTCTTAAATCATCACAAACAAATTAAATGAAGAATGTAATGGTAGTAATTCATTTAAAAAGTGTGATCACTGACATAGTTTATAATATACACATATGGCTGCAATTGAACCAAGCTAACACGAGGTGACTTGTTTGGGTTTGGTTTGTTTTATGAGTTGATGTAAGCAAGCTTAAGCTCAGGTTGCTAGCTGTTTCTAGGTCGTCGTATCTAATAATCCCAGCTCTTATTTTCTACAGTGCAATATCGAGGGACGAGCACGGGACAGAAAAGAGATTTAGATGTAAACAACATCAAATTCACAATTTGGAATAAATCAAGCAGAATATTATCTGAAACAAAAACCAGGAGAGCTTAATTGAATTTCATACTCCAACATATGACAAAAAACTAAGCCTTGTTCCCAATAAATTTGGGGTTGGCCACATAAATGTTATTCACCACTCTGTTTGATTGCGTATTAGGATTGATGTGATAAGATTTGACAAAGTTTTATTCTAGCTTCAATGTACTGCTACCCTCCTTTACCGGGACTGGGGACCGGCTATGTAATAGACAGAGTTAGTCGGATCTCATACTATTATATAATTGCTTCTTCAAATATTTATCTCCCCTGCTAACCTTTTAGGCTTGAAACTTGACCTAGAGCTCTCAAATACTCAATAAAACCAAAATGATTAACTTGGTCAGACGAAGAAAATGAAAGGAAGTATTTTGAAATTTGTGTTTTTTCAATTATGAATTTGGTGGATTGGAGGTGGAGAATTTGGGGGGGGGGGGGGGGGGGGGGGGTTGTTTTGCTGTTGATATTGTTTCAGAATGTGGGGAGGCTGATTCAGGTTCTTGCGTCATTTTGTTTATTTGCTTAATGTTTCATAGGTACTATTAAACCATCCAGTCGTTCTCAAAAACCACCAAGATCAAATAATTTTGCCACACTTCACCTTGGCACGCTCTTGCAGTTTATTATGCTAGTGTTTTTTACCCAAACCACTGCAGATACATGAATATTACCTGGATTCCAATTTATTGAAGATCATTGCATAGTTTTTTTAAACAAGCTACAGTGAATGAAAATATGTTAAATCTTGGCTCATTTATTTAACAATCTCAATAACTTGTTCAAGCTTGGCATGCTTATCTTTGGAACAAAAACGAAATAGTGTCAGGCTGAGCATAGCACAAGCTGTCGGTGAATGGCATAAGTTATCAGTTATTGACAAGTGGATTTAACAATTCAATATTTACTGCATGAACTTGGGAGTTCTATAAATTGCATTTTCCACCTAGAAGTTGATCATCTCATCCGTTGGTTGGTCAATTATCAATGTTGAATGTTAAAACTCTTTTTGTCAGAATGATCTAAATTATGTACTTATTGTGGTTGACCAGAATAGTGTGTATGTATATTACTTCTCTGAAGTATTCTTCTTTTTCTTAGTTAAAGCATTCTTTCCCATAACTTGAATATTTGTTATATACTTCGGGTTCTAATATCCGTGGCTCTTTTTTAGGTGTGGACACTGCAAGAAGCTTGCTCCCGAGTGGAAGAAGGCAGCTAATAATCTCAAGGGCAAGGTGAAGTTGGGTCATGTAGACTGTGATGCAGACAAAGTAAGTTTCAGAATCTAATATGATACAGTTACATATTAAGAGGGTGTTTGGTGGGGATTAAAATTAGATTTTTTAGTAGATTGTGATAGAAGTTTTTGAAATGTGTGGTTGAAAAGTTGTAGGACCCATGAAAGATGTGGTTAATATTGATTGTTTGACTTTGACTTAGATTAAAATCAGATTTTAATCCGTACCAAACAGGGCCTAAATTGTATCTATTCCTTATCTATATATTTAGTCCAGGATAAATTCTAAGTTGACTACTTTTATATGCTTTCTCTAAAATGGTGGGATGATAGGCTTTGCTTTGTTTTTCCATGTTGAATGTAAAACCTCCAGCTAATCTAATATCCCTTGCACAAGGTTCAGAAAGCACATCAATCTTTTTCAAAAAACACACTGATGACATGGAACTAATAATGATTAAGGCTGAGATATGACTCTCAGACATTTGAAAATTAAATGTGAGATATCTTAATTTTCAAGTTTCCAGATGTATTTGAATTGTAGAAAATTTTGTATAGAAGGCAAATGTGTTGCACATTTTTTTCTTCTTAAACCATCTTTCTTGATAATATTTCATGCTGCACAAAATGTTGAGGGATTATAAGTTGGGCTTCATGGTGCACCAAGTATCCTTGTACTTACTGGTCAACCAGTGAATGCACAAAGTTGTGAGGTTTTCGATGAAAATGAATTTCGGTGGGCTAAATATGTCTCAAGAGAGAGATCTTCACATGTTTGTGTAATGAGCTTACTATCGTTTAATCTTAACCTGAAAGCACTTGACATGTAAAACAAAACACTGAAGACTGATAGAGCACATATGATATCTGGCTAAGACATGAAATGATTCTTTCTTGCTTAGGTACATGGACTCTAGTTGTGAACTGCATCCAATTTTGAGCATTTTGTGCAAGCTATAGTAGGTTAATGTTCAGACCCAAATCTCATTAAGCCCTTGTTCCACAATCGGTTCAAATATCAATACTGAATGTTGTATCAAGGTAGACATTTAAAAATATTGAGATGTACCAATGGTGATATCATAAATTGCAATTTGCTAAAATCGATAGACTTATTTGGAATTTTTGTGACAATTTGTCAAACATTCGATGACGTGCAATTAATGTATTTTCATGTACTTGTATCTCAATAGCGATGCATGATATATGCAAGAAACAACTTTCAAAAAGTGCACATGAGATAGTAATTTGAATAATCTACTACTCTTGCGAAGAGATAAAAAAGTTTAAAAACCTTCACCACGTCTTTTTCAAGAAAGAAAGAAAGAAAGAAAAAATATTAATTACATGCGATTTTGCTTCTACTGACTTCATGATTTTGAGTAAGACTTGAAAATGTTCGAAGAATTCATGTCATTATGAGTTCACATCTCATCTTACCATATGGAAATAATTTGAGTATGAAATATGATTTCTGTATTTTCTTGCCTGGTAGTCTACCGGATCCCTGCATTGCTGAAGTTTTCATTGGACTTGGTTATGGTCCAAATATGTACAGATATTTTGCCATGATGTCTGTCTAAATAAGGACCTTTTAAGCATAATTAGTTGCAGTGCTTGTTGGTGAACTTTGATGCTTATTTGAAGTTTATTTAGCTCTCATGAAATTGTATTGACATATGAGATTGATATTTATTTTTAAAAGAAGTCATTGAGACATCTCCATGGAGATCTATTGCATCATTAATATTTTTACATAACTATGGATGTTTTCTGATATATCGTGAAACATAAAATATTATGATTTCATGGGGAAAAATATAAAAAGCACTGCCCCCTCGCCTGTGGAACCAAAAAAAAAAAATCCTTCATGGGGAGAAGCAGAGAATTATTGTGGACGACATGATTATCCTCGCAAGGTCTCCAGATCAAATTCATAGTAATGCCAGAGCAGAAATGAGATTTTGTTCAATATTGAAAAATGCACATTTTATCATAAAGTATCAGCATATTAACAACATGCTGATCTAGCAGAGTAAAAATCTGGGTAAATTTAATAGCTGGATTTTTTAGTTAATTCATATGGTTCCTCAATGAGCTCATGTTTCTAACAGTTTCAAGTTGTCAGTCTCTAATGAGCAGGTTTAATGTGCAAGGATTTCCCACGATCTTGGTTTTTGGGGCTGACAAAGACCACCCAATCCCGTATGAAGGCGCAAGATCAGCCTCTGCTATTGAGTCGTTTTCCTTGGAGCAGCTGGAAACAAATGTTTCCCCTCCTGAAGTGACTGAGTTGATTAGCCCTGTAAGATCTGCTCCCACCCCTAAAAATGAAAAAGGAAAAAAGCTTCTTTACTATCCAAGTTGTCAGTACAAAACACTTACAATACTGTACTTGTAGGATATTTTGGAAGATAAGTGTGGTTCAGCAGTCATCTGTTTTGTTGCCTTCCTTCCTGACATTTTGGACTCCAAGGCAGAAGGCAGGAATAGGTACCTGGAACTTCTGTTATCAGTTGCAGAAAAATTCAAGAGAAGCCCTTACAGGTTAGGATACTAGTCCATCACTTGAATTTGTCAATATCCCTAAAAGCAGGACAAGCTTGTTTAGCTTGTTTGGTTTGTATTTCAGTGTTCAGTTTTTAGTTAATTTTCAATTTTCTGTTTTGAGGTCTGTTTTAAGCCCTTGTTTGAGCCCCATTTTTTTTTTGGCCAAAATGTATTTTGGAATAGTATTTTGTTGGAGAATGTGTGGTTAAAAAATAAGGAAAAATTATGGGTTTGCGTGTAACATTATTTTATGGGAGAATGTGTGGCTAAAAATGAGTTTTGAAAATATTTTATGACATTTTGTTTTATGAATTTTGATTATTCTATATTATCAAGTAATATATATATTTTGAAGTAAGAGTAGTTATTTTCATCCACCAATTATATATATCTATCCACTTTTAAAAAAAAAAAATTTATTAGATTTTTATTTTATGTAAATTTAGTTAAATAGACAAGAATAAAACCAAATAAATATATCACTCTAAGTTTATCTACTAATATTTGTCTGCATTAAATGTTTATGGACTTTTTATATTCTTTCAGACTTTATGTTTAACTAAAATCCTGGTATTCATAAAAAATTCTTCTTCAACTAAAGTCAAAACAAACAATGAAAGTGAAAACTAGTATGTCCTGCTCAATTTGTATTTAAAAAAAAAAAAATTATTATGGCAGCAAGGTAAAACCAAACTGAGGAAAATAAGTATCCCAGTCTTCTTTATAATTACATTAATTTATAATTCATGCATCAAAATTAGCTCCGGGAAAGCATTTAAGTTGCTTTACTTAAAAGCATAAACTTTTACATAACCATTTTTTCAAAACAACATAAATTTCTCAGTGAAATGTCTATAAAATACTCCAGAATTCCATACCAAAATATTGTCCACACGGCTTATCAGCCTTTTAAGTGATTTGATATTTGTTTAAATCCTTACGTTATATATGTTCTTTTATTTTTTTATAAATAATTTTTTTGGGTTACACTTTGTGGATAAATAGTGTTTAAATAAATGAATTTAATAAGAGGGTCGAAATGTAATGAGGATGAATATAATATATTTTTTAAAAATTTTAAAATTATAATAGGGATAGATTTAGAGTAGGATAGATATATAAGTGTTATGGATATATAGGGTTTAAAAGAATGAATTTAATAAGGATAATGTTGGAACGTACATGGATACAGGCAATACTCTCAAAATATTGATAGGAATATATTTGGAGTGAGATAAATATATAAGAACCAAATTCTATTTAAATGTTTATTTTTTTATGTTTTCAGTGTTTTTCAACTTTTTTACTGAAAAACACTTAAAATTTCAAAAATATGTTTTTGAGTTTTATTTTTCGTAAGTTTAACCTTGTTTTTGAAAATGCATTTTTAAAAAATCAAATCATAAAAGTTTTGGGTGTGTTGCAAAGCTAAAAAACTGAACAACAAACCGAACGCCCTCTTACTTAGCACCTTAAAAAAAAAAAAAAAAAAAAAAAAAATTTAAAAGTGAAGAGGACTGGAAGTTGGAGCTAAGACTTCAGTGTTGCAAATGGGCAGTTACGTATGGGCGGCTGCAGGTAATCAGCCACATCTTGAGAAGCATCTCGGAGTTGGTGGCTATGGGTATCCTGCTTTGGTAGCCCTAAATCTGAAGAAGAAGTTTATATGCCCCACTTAAGAGTGCATTTGAGCGTGATCAGATAATGTAAGTACCTCTCTTTCTCTCCCTCTCTGTGTGTATTGAGGTCATATAAGCACAACATTCCATTTCATTTCACAGAGAATTTGTGAAAGAAGCTGGACTCGGTGGAAAAGGTAATCTGCCTATGGCAGACACCCCTGTGATTAGGAAGAGTGAACCCTGGGATGGTAAAGATGGACAAATCATTGAAGAAGACGAGTTCTCGCTTGAAGAACTTATGGGGGATGACACTGGAAGCAAGGATGAATTATAGTTCATATGCTAATTTAGAAAATGAGAATTGAGTTTAAAAAAACACACAAGTTTTGATGAACAAGTTGATGTATTGCCTTGAACATTAATTTCTGACATTTGACTATGATCGTATGTTTCCGTTTCCTTTATGAAAATCCGACTGCCTTGTGGTGGTCATCTATTTGTCACACCTCATTTCAGCTCCCCTCTTCATTGATATTTCACATCTTGGTTCACTTGGGATATGTAACATTTTTCACTTATTTCTGTCATTTAGCCCCTGTTTAGTGTAGATTAAAATCAGAGTTTTAATATATTGATAAAAATTGATGAAATGTGTGCTTAAAAAGTTTGCTGGTTGGGCAGGTTCAATCACTTTATATAAATTAACAGTTTTTTATCCTTGTGACCTTGTTCTTGATCGATTATCATGTAAATATGTCGTTAATATTGTTCAATGCTATTTAGTCTAGTTTATGAACATACCTGTAATCAGCGGTGTTGAGGCTCAAGCCTCGAACATATTTCACATGTTGCATTTCAAAATCAAGAATACTTGAAAAACATTTCTGCTAGGCATTGGGATGAACATTTTCAATTCTCCACCTGACTGCCTGAAAACAACATGGAGCCTGAAGAGTTGAAATTTGATTGGAGATGATTACATTTCACACTGGTCTATTATCTAGCCTTTCTTGTACAATAAAAACACATAATGTGGACTCCCACCATAAATATGAGGGATGATCATTTGGTTGATAACATCACGGCAAAGTCGTAACTACACAGGTCTACAAACTCCATCAGATGCCGAAGTTAACCCACATGGGCTAAAATGGAGCCAATTGACTTGTAATGTGTTCGTTTATTGCTACAAACTTGAAAACTAACCTCTTTCATGGTCATAATGTTCAGTGCCAAAGGGAGCACAATCCTATTTAAGAACTTCAAAAACACTCAAAAACTTACACCCATATCTACTGTGCAAGTATATCTTTGGTTAGGGTGGGAATGGGGTAGTTAGTACACTGTAGCAAGGACCCATAAGAACAGCAATAGCATTAGACCTAACACTAATTGAATGGTCGTAGCTTTTATCCCTTGCTAAAAGTTATGTTTGACTGCTTCTCGAGAGTGACTTCCAACCATCAGAGTTGATGGAGCTGTTCATTCTTCTCAAGTCCATGACGACGGCTTAGCCTGGGAATTCCTCCTGTACTCATTTTCCCAGAAATTTGAATTATTTATTCTTTGTAGGCATTCTTTTCTCAAAGGCGAATCTGTAAATATGGCTCTTATGAAGTCTTCCACCTGCAAAGAAGAGCGAGTAAATATCATGCATTGATGCTATGTAACATGGACATCAAATTAGAGGGGAAAACGAGAAAGAAAAGCACATGGCTGCATTGGCCTGTTCTGTTTTTACATTCTTTTCATTCAGAGGGTGTTGTCTCCACCCATGACAAATGGAATGTTGTTGCCTTGTACGAAATCAGAAAACAGTTCAGGTTCAAATGACTTTCCATACCTCTGATAGCGTAAAATTGCATTCGACAAGTTCACCACTTTCCCAGGCAGTGGTGATGGACTTCAAAGGCATGTCCAAAAGTTCTAATGAAAGGGCGGAGAAAATAGAGTAAAGGCCACTAACAAATTTAGATAATCAACTACTTCAAAAGTGAGATCTAAAATATGACGAGAAAAGATACCTGCCAGTTTGCGCAACTTCCGCAGGGATGGTATGAAATTAGAAAGGGTGTCTCTCTGGACCTCCTGTCGCTTCCCTCTATCACCAACAATTAACAGGGACTCTACTGAAGATGACAGATGCTCAAACAGCAAATGGACGAGCGTTTGAAGCTGCAGTCCAAAAAGGGATAAAATATGCATTAGCTTAGATTGTTGCAAACTCTGAACTTCTATTTGAGACAGATTCGTGCATTGCACCTGCAATGTTTCTTCTGCTGCCATATCATCTAACAGAAGTATGTCTTTTGCAATTCTTGAAAAGACAGCCTCCAGAACCATGCTCATACTCTTCTCATAAATATATGATAATAACAGAGGCTCCCAGATGATGCGTACTTTCTCGATTATGAAAGCAACCTGATCATGAACTCAGGCAGGCTTCTTAGACAGTGTAGACACCCCCAACCCCAAAATTATAAGAATACACAAACACACACACACACACACACACACACAGCCTTTCGGTATGAAAAACTATGGTGATAGTCTTGGTCAGATAATGAAGGGTGTAAATTTCAGAATGTGATGAGCTAAGGCAGTCTTTGCTACTCAACAATAACCAAACCTATTTTTTCCAATGTAAAGGTGCACGAATCATATAAAAAATATACCTGTTCAATACTAAACTTGGCAGACTCGAACTGTTTTATCTGGTGGGTATTTTGAAATCCATCAGCCCCATCAATAGCCTTGTCAGAAACAAAGTTACAGCATAATTAATTTACAAAACATTTTAGCTTTGGAAGTTCTGAAAGGCATATGGCCATGAACACTGGGCAAGAAAACATCATTAGACAGCAAAATAGCATCATTTTCCTAATAAAGTGCTATAGGCGGGAGAGACTAGTGAATAAATGCAAAAATTATGCATACATACACCACTTTTTCTCTGCAAGTTATATTGTATTACATATGGAAGTGATATTAAGACCTCAAAAATTACATGCATTGTGGTAAACAATCATATCTTAAGATTGTCTCTCTTATCCTTCAATACTCTTGATTGATCTTTAATCAAGTATTATGCTTCATTCAACTGTACTGACTCTTTTCCACATGTACATGAGGTTTCTTCATTTTCATAGAAATAAATTTTCCATAATTGTGTGTCATGAAGTGTTCAGTATTATCCTAGAAGTGCTCGATCCATGTCCAAATTTCTGGCTCTTGTTTGTGACAAGGGTCAAAGAAGTGTTTCACACGTCAGAGAGGATCTGAAGAGTGTTGTGCCTGAAACATGTCCAACATGGGACGTGTAGCCTTCTTGAGAAAGTGCTTCTCAGGAAAAGAGATGCTTAGAAGATACAGTAAAGATGCCACAAGCATTTTTCTGTTCTGCAAATATACCTCTTTCAAGTTATAAATGACAAGCTGAATTTGTCTCTGCAATACTTCTTCTGCCATCAACTGAAATCTCGGAGCCAGATCAATAAATACAGCAAGTTCCTTAACAAAACTGGGAAAGTATGGGCGAAACTGCAACATTAAAGATAATATGATAAGCAGTAGCCAGAAAATATTAAAAGAAAGGTGACACATCACACACACACACAAAAATAATAATAATAAAAAAACTGCTTTTACAAATGAAAAATGTGTCTAAATTTACAATATCTATGGACCCACTGCATCATATATATATTGCCATTAAAAAATGTTAAAGAAAACCAAGCAACCTTAGACATTCAGCCTCTATCATTCTGAAATTGGGTATTCCATATACATAGTGTAGAAGCAATTTAGTTTAGAAAAAAATAAAACCCATCTACGCATACCTCAAATGCAAGCCCAAGAATCTCCTCAGACAGGTAGAGACAGTCATTGTGAATGAGCGCAGCAGCCTGGTTAATGGAATCAAGTTGCCTCTCAAGCTTCATAGTCCAAAGAAGATATCAGAACAATCATTGCATTGTTCAAATACAAATTGTCAAAATTTTCAAAATGTAATCATATTTACAGTGCTCTACTGCGATTGTCAGCACATGAATAGCAAGATCATAAATCTAGTGCAATTGCAGCCTCGAAGATATTTTAAGTTTACTAAAGTCTATTATTTTTTATTTTTGGTGGCGTTTGGAAACTTCAAAATGACTTTCTGCACTAACCTTCACAGGTATAACAGCTTCATAAAGAACTAGAGCATTTCTAGCAGCATGATAGAATTCCAACCCCACTGTCGGAGGTAACAAACAGACATCCTGCATCAAGCACCAAAAAAGTTGCAATGGCATTCTAGAAAATACACACGCGTGCACACACACACACACTTGTATAAGCATGGTAAAACTGGAAAGTAACCAAAGCCCATACACCCTTCAACAATAATATACTGATGCAGCAACTATAGCGTGTACCCATACAAGTACAGTGACATTCGAATTATTTAGTTTTTTCCCTCACCAGTGGGTAGATCTCTCTATGATTGAGTTTATGAAGGCACAACTTCTAAAAGCTGATGTCATAAAAAACCAAAGTGAAAAGCTTATTTTTTGCATCTTTACTGCTTCATTAATCAAGTGAACAGTTACCCAAAGTTCAGGTAATGCAGCCTCCTATTAGAATAACCCGATATTAGAATGACACAAAATTAAACTTTAATATAAAATTATAATTACATTCGTGTCACCAACAAAACATTTTAGTGTCCAATAACACCTTAGGACGTCAAGTTGAGGAAGTATACTCTGGTTTCTATTAAGTTCTTCCACGCATCTTGTCAGGCATATGTTGCAGCACGGTAAGATTCTATGCTCGACTTCAAATAGCCCTTTCCTTTTCATAGAGAACCATGGGAAGAATAACCTTTAGATTTAGTTATTGCCAACTGAATTGGTCCAATCAGCTTGGATTTTCAAGGTGGTCAGTGCAGTTAGGTTCTGATTCTGTTAAAAATCGGCTTTTGATGTAAGCCAAGCTATGATGGAATCTGATTTGAATGGCACAAAATACCAAGCTCAATATTAATAAATAGTTTTCTCCTAATACAAACTATCTCTCACAGGCCACAACTGAACTGTCTTTAGCAATTCTCTTATAATAGATAATACCTTTACAATGTATTATAAACATTTAACATTACATTTATAAATTGTCAATTCAATTATTCATTTGGGAAAGCAAAAGGAAGAATGTAAACGATCATTAGAGGTAATTCGCATCGATAATAAACCCAGCCTTCATAAGGTTACGATAGCATCATTAAACATAAACAGACGAGAACTAAACAAAAAATATATCATTATTTCGTCTAAAGTGCCATAATATAGACTGTTAACAGCCGGATGGTTTGCCTAACACCATAGGGAAAAATCATATTTTCATTCTCTGGGTAAATGCTAAACTAAGCTGACATTTCAGGACATATTTCATAATACTAAAATTTCAAAAGTTAAAACAACAACAAACTAGGTCTCATTTCCAATTAACATGGGCTTGACTACATGATTCCTACTGTTACAATCTTAATTTTTTTATTTGATTATCTATTATAATCTTTCAAGTTTATCTAAGTTAAATAAATAAATAGTGGTTAAATTAGTTGTACGCTATTTAAGTTTTCAGTAGAAAATGCGTGTGCTCTACATTTCAGGATAGTTGTTTACATAATTTCTCTACTTAGCGAACTAGAAGCAATGAATGGATGTGCATTGTTTAAAAATGAGATAAAGATCTCTTGTTGATCTTTTGGGAGGTTTAGATTCCCCTAAACGAGTCTATTATCTTTCTTTTCTGCTTTATTCTATTTCTTTAAATTACAGATAAAAATGAGTTTGTAACACCTTCTTTGCCATTATACTCTTTACATTGTTAGACCTAATAGGAAAACTCAATTACGAAAATTTGAAGCAACTTGATCCTCAACAACTATTATAGGTCAAGTATCTTTGGTCTACTCCTCCCTCTTCTAACTTGCTCTACAAAAATCTCGTCACTCTTATAAGCATAGCCTCTTTAATTCAATGTAAAACATGACCCAGCCATCTAAGTCATCCCTAACTACATTTATCCACAATCAACACCACCTCCACTTGCCGTATAATTTCATTAGTATGACCATGCATTCATTATAGCATCCTCATTTCCGCGACAATATCTTTTGGACACCTTCACCTTTATCAGCCCAACACTTAGAACCATAAATAGTAGCCAATCTAATCATTGTTGTGTAGAACTTGCCTTTTAACTTTAATGGAATCTTCACAAAAAATTCATATCGTGCTTCTCAATTTCATCCAACATGCTATAATCCTGACCATTAAATCATCTTCAATCCCTCATTCCTAGCTAATAATCTAACCTCAATACCTGAAACAATAACTATTGGAAATAACATGATCCTCTATAGTAACTTGGTGATTATCATTATGACTACAACTACCAAACGGAGCATTTTGTATTCTGTCTTAGCTCTAGTAAACATAAAACCTTTAGATTCCATAGTACATTCTAACTAACAATTCAACTTCTCTTTTTTATAATCGACTAAAACTACTTCAACTCTTCAAAAACAATTATAGCTATAGTTATACAGAAATATTGGAGCAAATTAATTAAAAAAAATGACAATGAAATTAAAATCTTTTCCAATATAATGAGAATCCTTAAAGTCGAATCGAAATTATATATTTAACAACACAATTTATGCATGTCATGCACAAAAATTTTCCACTGTAATTCTAAAAAACATTAAGAAGCATCGCAGGGTCAAATAAAAAAAGAAGAAAAGTCAAAGTAGAACTTGTCAAACAATTCACTTTTCATAGTGTCAAATACGACCCAAGTCACATTTTTTGCGCCTCTAAAGAAAAAATATTTTACTTAAATTCAAGGAGACTTTTCTGTATGGTTACACTATATGCATAAAATCGATATAAAAATACCAAAAGGCTGCCTTTTTACGAAGTATCCAATGCAAAAGTCCATGAGACTATCTCGATAGCCTGAAACCCTAAATAATAAATATTTAAATTCACAAATTAAAGTGTGAAGTTATATAATCATAAAAAACCATTTTTCTGCACAATATGGCCAAGGGAGAATTTACTTTTTTTCATGTAATTTTAACTAAAGGTAATTAAGAAAGGTTATAAAAGGAGGCAGGGGGAGGGGGTGCGGAGATTACTGATCTGTGGGATATATTGTTTTCTGGACAATAATTTAATGTTGTGACATTCTTGTAAAGATACTTATAGGTACTCTCAAATGCACAGCCTTGACATTTCTAAACTGATACATTTTTATTGTTTGTTATTATGACACAGAACATGCAACAAACTGACAAAGTACAAAAAATCCTTCCCAAAACACTAAAGTTATATAAGGACCTACCTGCCAGTTATTTGACTAAAGACTGACAAAATTACACAGCAGGTTCTTAGCAAATAAAATCAGAAAATACAACATCAGCACTGAAATAGTACAAACACTATGTAAATTTAATGTCAACATGAAAAAAAAAAAAATTTGTTCTAGCACTGCACTAACCTTGAGGGTTTGATGCACTAGCTCCATTAATTTTATAGCAGCTTCAGACACCAAGAATTTCTCAGATGAAAACAGCAAGTCAATACAATTAGGGAAATCTTCAGCAATTCCTTCCTTGTTCATTCCCATAGTTCTTAAATACTCCTATAAGAAAATGCACAAGCCATATGAAAAGCTGACAATTTATCTTTTCTTTAATAAGTAGAGAATAACAATGCAGAAAACAAGGCAACAAAGTTATAACAGATAAACCACTAAAGCTATCAGATTCCAAATGGGAACTCACTTGAGAAAGGATGAAATTAGATTGTAGAAGCAGATTTCTAGCCTTTGCCAAAATCTCTACTTTCTTCCTTGATGCGAAGTGGACCTCAACATTGTCAGCAAATTTGCTAAGTCTCTCATCTTTGATATCAGAGGAAGCTATGAGCATAAGTTCCTTCAGATTTGTCTCAAATTCAGATGTAACCTTTCTGATTTTCTGAAACTCGGCAAGCTTCGAAGCATCTTCAGGGATTACCTGAACTCAAAAATGGTGGACATCATGATAATAATCTGTAATAGAAATTTTTAAAAATTTAATATGGAACACTTCCCTACATTATAAGCATCAATATTATACATAATACACTACAAGAAACAGAGTTGCAAAACGTTTATACATCTGAATCTTATAAGTGGGCATGGTTTACACTTTACAGTCATTCTGGTTCTAGTAACAGTAAATTTCTATCTTAACCTACTATGAGTCTATGACATCAGCTCTGGATATTTAACCAAAACTTAGCAAGGAGTAACTTCACTAACAAGGAAAATGGGTTCTACATATGCAGTAATAGCTCTTGGTTGGAGAACAAAAACATTTAAACTTAGCCTATTCAAACAGAAAAATCCAACTGGCAAATGAAACTCAAAATTAGGACGAATTTGAACCAAGAAGTGTTGTGCATAGGATAAAATACTGAATAATGTGGAGCTAATAAAACACTTTGTGTTCTTAGGTGATGAGCAGTGAAAAGAATCCAATGACCATGTGATGGACTTGATCTGTGACATTGAAATTCAATGAAAAGGGTTGCTCATGCTCTAACTGTCTAATCCTTCAACTGAAATAGAGGAGTTGCTCCACAAGGGAAGTTCTTGAAATCTGAAAGCGGTTCCATTTGGTGGTGGTGGTAATATTTTTTACCAAACCTCTATAAATTGAACTTCCACTTTTCTATCTCTTTTCGTTTCTTTTATAACTATATATTTGTACTTAAATATTATATTTTGGCGTATCTGTTGCAGCTGTTGTGAGATTATTCACATTTCAGTCATTAAGGTGCAGAACTCTTTATTAACATATTTGTTCAAACCCTCTGTCATTGCAGTGATTAACACTAAGGCACTAGATTAAAAACATACTGAGTTACATTTGCAAGAATTAATTGGTAAGTTATACTAAAATAACTTCTTTTGTAATATTTTTCCAAGTTATGCACTCCTCCCACCCTCCAAATAACTCACCTGAGTTCTAAAAGTGAGTAAAAGAGCCTACAAAATCTCATCATGTTTGCATCTCCACATTCACTAATTTAGCAGAAGTATTATTCTTGGATTTAAATAATAACTTTTAATGGAAAAATTAATTATAAATATAAGCCACAAATCTGCACATGCTTTTTTCAGAGACCTCCATATTATAAAATTATACCAAGTCAAAGAACGTTGACACTACAGTACCTTGGAAAGGAAGTCTGAAATGATCAACTCAGACATTCTTGGCCATGTCAATCTTCCAAAACAGCGCATCCAAGGACCATTCTTGAAGCACAAAGAGTCATGGATAAACTTAATGATCTGAACAATAGTAGCGTACATAGTTTCCCCATCCGTGCCGTTTTCTCTGCAAATGTAAGAAGATGTTACTAGGATAAGATTATAACAACAATGCGAAATATATAAGTGATAATTTTCCCATTCAACAGATTACACAAGCAATATGATTTCCATAAAATCTAAAAACATCACATCACCAGAGGAAGATGTACCTCGGTGTCAGCTGGAATCATTTCAAGAACTGCCTCCAAAAGATGCCCTGATTCTTGATCTATTTTTTCCATAAATGCAGCAGTAGACCTACATTTTATGACTGGAATGGTAACATATTTTGTAAATAAATCTGCTACTTTTGCGAGCCCATAATCCAGAATGCCAACCACCTGCATATGACAAATGACTTCTTAAAAATCTATCAAGCAAGTTATCAATGCGTAGACAAACTGAGAATGTATTTCAATTTCTTCTACACTAAAGTTCCTTCAAGAATTTGAACGAAGTTCAACTCACATCCATTGCTTTCAAAACTGTGTAAAGCTCAACTCCTTTGATGTCATTCACAGTCAACTGATATTTCACGCGAACTGCGTTAGTTTCCTGCTCGAACTGCACAGCTTTCTCCATGAACTTCAGAAGCAGCTCTTGAATCTACACCAAACCCAATTCCTCTAAAAATACAATCAGAAAACAACAAAAAGATTCAAATAAATAAGAGAGGTTTTCACTTGATAAAAGAGATAAAAAAAAATTCGAGTCTAAAACTGATTAATTTGAGCACTGCTCAAGCATTTTTCTTTACTGAAAGGGCAGGATAGACCCAAATATAGAAAGCACGCTTCCAAATCAGTAATCCATTAACTAACAAGAGAATAACAGTGGGTTCTCTAATAATCAACAATCTACAGAGACAAAAATATTTTACTGTTGAAGCTATTTATTATTAAGTTTCAAATTGTCAATTTCTTATATTGTATTGGTACATTGCATACAATTTTTCTTCTTATTTCTTATTTCTGATAAAAGTAAGAATTTTTTGTTAAAGAAGATAGAGTGGAGTTGCATAGTAGAGAATAAGTTGTCCTCTATTACAAAAACAGAAGAGATACAAAATAAGTAAACATTTCTAGGCATACTGCATATCTGTCATATACACAGAAAATGACAGCCAATGCTTTCATGTCAGCTTTATTTATATCCTGATAGTATCTCAGATCCATAAGAAAAGTGCATATCCTTCCCATTGACACCATCTTAATTTCTAAATTCTAATTTTAAAAACCCGAAAAAAACATTTAATTACTACCTATGCTTTATGATAAAAATCCTTAAACACAAAATTAACACAAAACTTATTTAGTTATTTATGACTTTCAAAAGGTACAGTTATCATTCCAATCTGCTAGTCTTGCAAAGGTCTTTTATAATTTTATAATATGGATGACGGAATAATAATTTTTCAAAGCATCACCTGAACATAGAAAGCCATATCCAATGGGAGAAAGGAAACCTTTAAATATATAATTAAAATTATATGGATATATGTTAGATTTATTATGTGATTAAAAACATGAAGGAATTATCTTGGATTCTCAAAAATAGAAATTATATACATGTTAATCAACATATATCCTAGAAGAAAACCACAATCAAATTTGAGAGGAGTGAATCCTCAACTGAGCAAGTTATTTCTTTGTTTTTTTTATTTGATAATCTTTGTTTCATAAGAAACTAATTTTATTAGTTATAGACTAGAAGAAAACCACAATCAAATTTGAGAGGAGTGAATCCTCAACTGAGCAAGTTATTTTTTTGTTTTTTTTATTTGATAATCTTTGTTTCATAAGAAACTAATTTTATTAGTTATAGAAGTGTAACTACAGTTGTTAAGAGGATAACGAATAATACAACATCAATCACAATAAATTAAACTTAAGAATATGACACAGACATGGTGCCACGTGAATTTTCTAATAAGTAGTACATGGACACATCAATTTAACATCTTCAAATTTTTACATATATATCATTATTTTTATAATTTTTATCCTTCATAGTATAAGACATGGCCCATGGCAAGTCGAACTCCAGATAGTTAAGGCAAAAAAAAACTCTTATGAACTACAAATCAGTTGAAATCCACATGAATGCTATAAACTTAGTTCTCTCCCAACACAGAATCTTGCTCTCTTCCTTCGAAGATCCTAGTCTTTCTCTGTATCCAAAACACCTAAAATAGATAAACTTACAGCTTTCCACATGAAGACCCCCCTTATTAGTACCAAAGTCAATTGAATTTTCCGGGAGCTATCCATTAAACCAGACAGGCAGACCCAATTAAAACCAAATTGCTAAAGAAGTATACAACATAACCATCTTGCACATAGCCACCTCTCAAAAACAAGTTATCAATGCATTAGAATCATTTCTGCAATAATTTATAGTGAACTAGTTTTTTTTTTTTTTTTGGTGTTGGGGGGGGGGGGGGGGGGGGGGGGGGATTTCTTTTGAACTGATTAATTTTGCTATGAGAAACACCTTAATTCTATTAAGGATGAAAGATTTCCAAATGAAGCTAAACGGACAAAGATGGGGTAGTTTGGCAAATCAAAAAGAGTATGGTGGAATGACTTGCAAGAAAAGGAGCCCCAAGATTTTCAACTCCTAATTGCTTCTACAATTACTACTTGTTATCAAAATCTAAGCTACCAAATGTTCATTTTTTATGTCTCCAAATCCTATAACCTTACTTAGCATACTAAACAATGACTAACAAATGAGGGTATTTGACAAGATCAACTGGATATAAGTTAACTTCCCCGTCTTGAGAGAAGCTATTTTTTCCATCCGTCCAGTCTTATAGGATCTCACTCCGCTACTGGAGAGCAAAACTATAAGGATGATGGATTAGCTTCTAGAGGAAGGCCTAATAATTACAAAGGCTACTCTCCTACAAAACAACTATCATTGCTAAATTTTGAACCCAACTACAGTAAGTTTATTCCAACAATGACACTCTCAAACATTTAAATTTTAAGTCCAGAAATATTGCTGATATTTTTAAAATACCCAAGAGATTAAAAAATATTCATCACATGCCTTCAAACATGATATTATCTTCAACTTGAAAACGTGAAACAACCTTCATCATTATCATTATCGGTTTCAACACCTTTTACTAAACACATCTCATCTACCCTATCAAACATGAAACTTAAAACATCCATGACAAGTGTAAATACATATAGCGATAATGGAGTCATAGCCCTTGTGAGGCCTTAAATCTAACTTTCAGAATTCAGCCTACCATTTATAAACGATGAAAAATAAGCCTTCCTAACACCTCCACTTATCCATCTCCTCCATCAAAGGCTAAAACCTTTCTTTGTCAAAAAAAAATCGAGAAACACTAATGAACATAGTCATAGACCTTCTCAAAATCAATTTTAAAAATTAATCCTACATTTTCATTGCTCCACACTTCTCAACTACATCATAGCCACTAATGACATCCAAAATTTGTCTCCCTTTCACAAAAACCCTCTAGTCAATAGAGATCATGTCTTCCAAAACCTTCTTCATTCGATTAAAAAAGAAACGTCGCCATAATCTTTTACGAACTAGTAAGCAACCTAACACGGGTTACAATAACTTATTTGAATATAAACTTACCTTTTTCTTTTATGCTAGTAGGGTTCATATGACATGCTTTTACACTCATAGAGTAAATTTTCGACACTCTTCTTTAAAAAATTGTTCTTGCTATTATCTTGGAGTTGCAGTCATAATCTTCCAGTTTCTTTGTATTTATTCAATTTTCTAGGCTTTCCTCTTTCTTCTTGAAACCAAGCACATAGATGAAGCATCGTAACAATCTAAAATCAAGGTACAAATTTTTTAGGCATACAATACAACATAATACCATGTATGCCTCTGTAAACTGAGATTCAAAACTAAACAGTGGAGAGAAAAAGAAGTCATAATATACCTCTTCAAAACACTGAGCCCACTCGTTCCTCAAGAGTCTATAAACCACCGGCTCACCTTCCACCGCCTCGTCCGCCAATTCACCATTTCGAATTGTCATTGCCGTCTTCAATTCCTTCAATCCCTCAGCAGCCTCTACAACTCTCCCAATTGTTATATCCTCCTTAACAACCCTCAACTTGTCATTCAATTCCAACACTACCCTCAGTAATTCCAGCAATTCCTTCTTCTCTCTCACCTGCTTCTTTTTCTCCACAGTCTCTCTAATAATCCCACTGAGGTCGGCTTCGATCGGGTTCTCCGAAATGAGATTGATTAATTCGGATGCTTGACCTGAGAGTTCTTCGGACCTGGAAACGACGTCGGAGCATTGCGAGAAGAGGGATGAGAAGTCGTTTTGGTGGGACAGGAGGTACGATTGGACTTTGGATTTGATTTTGAGTGTGTGGGATTCGAGTCGGGTTATGAGGAGCCCGAGATCCGGCGCTGACAAAGGGGACGACGGCGAATTGAGGAGGTCCGGTGAGGACAAAAGATCTCGGACGTCGACTGAGTTAACCAGGACGTCCATATCTACGGTTATAATTCAACCTCTCTGGAAGTAGGGACTTGTAGAAGCCTTTACCATTTTCCTAAATTATATGTTATTTTTATTTTATTTTTTTGTTGAGGTAACTAATAGCGGTTTAAAAAGAAAACTCGAATATCACGATTTGATTTTGGTTGATTTCGACTCCGACCCAAAATTAAAATCAAATTAGTTGGTTTGGATGAATTTCAATCCAAAATCAACAAATTCTAATTCTTAAATCGAACCAAACCATTATAACTCTTAAATTGATCTGATTAGTCGGTTTAAACTTTTAGCTCAAAATGATTTTTTTTAAAAAGAAAAATTTGTCAAGTTTTAAGCCCACTTAGGTTAGTTCTTAGATTAAAAGAACTAAAATAATTAAATAACTTAATATTACAAGAATTATTGACTGACGTATAAAATTAGATTAATAGAAACAGATCAACAGAGAACTTAAGAATTTTTATTTTTATTTTTTTATACATTAAGTAATCGCACTACCTGAGTAGAGAAAATTTGTTATGTATAATATAATAAGCTTGTAAAATAAAATTTTCAATACTATTACCTATCGAAGATATCATAGATTAGAGGGATTTGAAATATAGTTATGAGATTAGAATTTATCTTTTGATTTTAATTTTTCTTAAAAAATGATACACATATAAGTGGGTTGGATTGATTCCGTTAATCAGCGGTTTGAGACTTCAAATCATGATCGAATCAACCCACCATAATTTTGTTTTAAAAAAAACTAAACCAAACCAATTACATGTGTCAAATCGACTCGAATCAATTCGGTTTAATCGATTTTTCGATTTTTTTTTTTTTTTTGTCTAGGCCTAACGTTCATTAAGTCCGAGTTTGATGTAGTTAAAACTCACAAATCAAAATTAATAATTAATTTTAATCATATAATTTTTAGCAATTAAAAAAATTAATTTTAATTTACATCAAATAGGGATTTAGTACTTCTAAGTTCTAACATTTTTTTTAAACTGGGTGTGAATAAGAAAATTGTCAATTAGGTCAAATGCACAGTTTTCATATAGATGGTTTGAACCCACGTAATTTGGGTTTTGATTGTTTCAAAACCGTATCAACCCATTTGAAAATCCAAACAGTTATCCAATATATTTTTTTAAGAAAAATCACTTGTTTTATCCAAAATATACTATTTATTAAATCCATTTAATACTTAAAAAAATTAATATCCCCTTATAGGATTTTTTTTTTTTAAAAAAATAATGGTTTATTTATCATAACACTTTTTTATTTAAATAATAAAATTCCAAACTTAAATTTTATAGTTAACTTGTATAAATTTATTGATTTAAGCTTATCTTTTAATAGTATTTTGATGAAGAATGTATTGTTAAAAAATAAAGAAAAGTTTTTTGCTTCATGTGTAAATTATTTTATTAGAAAATGTGTAGTTGAAAATAAGAGAGAAAATATATTTTAAAAATAATGGGGATTAAACAATGACTATATTTAAACGGTTTCAATAAGGTTTGTTTGAGTCCCATATTTTGAAAAAATAAATTTTGTAATAGAGATTTTTTAAAGAATATATAATTAAAAAGTAGATAAAGATTTTGGGTCTGCAAGTAAATTTATTTTATTCGGAGAAAATGTGATTAAAAATAAGTTCTTAAAGAATGAAGTTTAGACACTAGTGGTAGCAATGGGCCGAGTCGAGTCGAGTCGGCACGTGTTCGGACTCGTTGCTCAACGAGTTCGTGGGCAACGAGTCTAGTCGGATTCGGCTCGTTAAAAAAAGTTGAGTTCGGCTCGGCCCACGAGCTCTTGTGGGCCTTGACGAGCCAAGCATACGAGCTCGACTTGTGAGCTCGCTTTTTTTTTTTTTTTAATACACGTTTTATTTCTAAATATTTTTTTAATAAATAGATTTTCAGTAAATTTTTATCTTATAAGTATTTTTATTTTGTAAACAAATTATTTAGATAAAGTATTTTTTATAATGTATTTTTTTATGAATTTATCTTATAAATAATACTTATAAGTTTTTTGTAATTATAATTTAATTTTTGTTACTTATAAATAATTTTTAGTTAATATATTTTCATTTTCAAGTTTGTTTTGAAGAAAATATGTTGATTGAAAATAATTATTTTATAAATGATAAAATTAAAAATATATATATATAAGAAATTGACAAATGATTTTTAAAAATATTAAAATATAAACCCTCCTCATTTATTCGGGTTTGAGACCGACTACTTCAATAGTTCAATTTCGAGTAGGTGGAGTTAAAAATTTTACACGAATAACTTGTTACGTGTACAATTCTTTTTTAAAAAAAATTATAAGAATATTAAAATAAAAATTCGTCATAAATGTAATTAAACTAAATATCACTTACTTGACTACATGCAATTTCGGCATATTTATCTTGCAGTCGAAAATGAACATCTTGTCAGTTTTTCACATACATTAATGCTTCCAAAATATTTTCTTTTAGTCGAATCCTAACTTTAGAGAGAACCCCAGACCCTGCACTAAAAGCAGATTCCGAAGCTGCAATGCTAACCAGAGGTGTTAGTAGATCTTTTGACATTGCAGAAACTATTGGCTATCGGCGTTCATACTTTCGCCAGAAGTCAAGTACTTCTTCTAAATTTTTCCTTAGTGCATTGTTACTAGACCAATTATGATTAAAGTAATTAAGTAATTTAACAGGCAACGCATTTGCACTATTACTCGATGTTTGAGTACATGCAGTGGAAGACAAACTACTATTACTGGAAGAACCAAATGCATATCCAATTTGACCATATTTATATGAGTTCATGCCTTCAAATAAATTTAAAATTTCAGCATCATTATCTCCTACATTAGTGGGAGGAGTACTTGTAGAGCCGAAGGGTACACGAGTAACATGTGTACCCATTCGTGAAACATATATTACATACATTTCAGATAAAGTTGCTTCCAGATTTCTATAGGTAATATGTACGTTAAAAGTTAAAGATTTTGACATTCGTTCAATTATAAATTTAGTACCCGATAAATTATATTGGGGTTCATGATGCATGCCAACGGAAATAACATGGACAAATCTTCCCAATATTTTCTAAACTTTAATTCCAAGACAATTATAATTGAACTAAAATCGTGGTCATCTTTATATCTATCAAAAGCTCTAGCAATTAGATAAAGACGTTGAAGGACCATACAACTAGTAGGATAATAAACACCAGACAAAATATTTGTAGCATCATAAAAAAATTTCTAAAAAACTTTAATTTTAATAACTAAAATCCAATCGGACTCATTCAAAATATTATCGTCGTCGTCTCTCATATTCCTATTGTTATAAAATTCAGTAATTAAATGTTCAAAACCTTCACATGATTTTAATAATAAATATGTAGAGTTCCATCTATGCGCTACATCACTAATAAAGGTTTTTGAATGCGGCATCCCGTTTTCGGCACAAAAATCCTCAAATGCTTGTTTTCTACTAGGTGAAATAGTGATATAAATTAGTGCACTCCTAATTCGTAGAATTTCATCATTAACATATTTTAAATCGTCTTGTACTATTAAATTTAAAATATGGCATACATATCGAATATGAAATAAATAACCATCGAATTCGGGTTGAAGTACTCTTTGCAATTTTTCGATAACAGACTTATTTACATTAGCGTTGTCGAACGTAAAAAAGCGAATTTTACTCTCGCATTTATATTCTCTAATAATATTCATAATAATACTAAATATATTGGGAGCATTGTGTGAGTACTCAATAATTTTAAAAACAATTATTTTTTTATGCATGATCCAAAGTGGGTCTATATAGTGTGCAGTTGCAGCCATATAACCTCTTTTATTAATTCATTCCCATAAATTCGAAGTTAAAGATATCACACCCCCATATTTTTCTAAATCGGCAATCAATGTTTTCTTTGCAACTTCAAAATATTCTATTGTATCAAAACAAAGAGTATTTCGACTTACCCCCAACATACTTCGGTTGAAGACATTTTTGCACAAAGGTAACGAAATGTTGGTTGTCTGTTTGTGCTAGTAGCAACTCAGATCCGGCAATGTATTTCACCATTCCTTTTCAAATTCTTTCATCCGAATACATCCACGTATTAAGTGGCGTAGTAGTAGCACCGCTGCTTGGACTACCAAATTGTAGTTGCGTTTGACCAGCAGGAAGAATACCATGTTTGACCGCACATGTTTTGTAGTGACGGTTGATGTGGGTGGTTCCAATGCCTTTTTGATGGGTCAATCGTTGTTGACAGCATTTACATATTGCTTTGGTTTATGGAATTTCATCGATCACACGACCAATTTGAACCAATTTAAAATGGTCCCAACATTTTGCTTGCTTTTTCCCCTTTCTATTCCCTTTTGCATCGAAAATTTCAATAACAGGTTCATCATCTTGTTCCAAATCAATTGGAGCATCGACATCAACGTCATCCAAATCAATTGGATGACTACTTTCATGAATATTATAATCTTCAATATTTTCTGGAATGAGCACTTCATTTAGACCAGCGAACTCATTCTCAAATTGATTATGGGGCACATGTGCTTCATTCCCGACTCTGACATCGAACAAGTTTTCAATAAATAAGCGTGGATACATTTGTGAATAATTGAAATAGAATATTGAAAAAGAAGAAGTGAAGTAGAATTGAGAAATGAATGAAGATTATGTAGTAGTGTAGAAAATATATTGTAAAATCAAGATTATAATTTAATGATATGAATATAAAATGTAGAAGAGTATAGAAATAAGAATTAATGAATAATATTGATAATAATTGATGTGTAGAGAGTATAGTAAAGAATAAGAGATTGATAGTAAGTTTGGTGCAAAAAAATGTTGTAATTGATGGTTATTTATAGGAAGAAAAAGAAATTTTAAAAAAAAAATTTTGAGGACCAAAACGGTCACTGACAAACTTCAGTGACCGCACTGAAGTTTGTCAGTAACTGTTCTGGTCACTAAAATTAAATTTTTTTTGACGTCTTTTTTTTTAAAAACAATTAAATTGGACGAGCCCACGAATCGGCTCGGCTCGTGGCTCGCATTTGGCGATCCACGAGCCCAAGCTCCTAAGCTCGTCTGTCTGACGAGTCAAGTCAGGCTCGGCTCGTTGCTCGGGCTCATTTTAGACAAGTTGAACCCACGAGCCCACGAATAGCTCGGTCCAATTGTCATCACTATCAGACAGACAGACACTGACTAAATATTATAGTGAAATTTTAGACTAATGAGCAAAAAATTGTTTGGTTTGGATCAAGAGCGAATTTGGGTTCTAACTAAATTTTTTTTAAGGCTGTTAATACTTTAAAAAAAAAAAATTACACATATTTTCCTTATAAGTAATAAAAAAAAATTGCGAAAATTTCATATCTAAGAGGTAAATTATAACCCATTTCAAAATTAAGAAACAAGTTTTAAATTTTCAAAAATCAAATATTATTAAATTTTATTTATGAAATAATTAATTAAATATATTTAAGTCACAATTCTATACATGGTAAAAAATTATTGAATTAATTGGTCATAAATTATTTCACGGTCATAAATAAAAAAAAAAAATTATAGGTTACAATTTATTCGCCGATTACAATCAAAATATTTATAGGTTACAATTTCTTTATCGATCACAAATCAATGTCACAACTTATTTAACAGTCATAAAATGGTCAAATTAATTAATCACAAGTTATTTCTCTATCACAATTTAATAAATTGTGAGTCATAATCATCACATTTTTAGGTCACGTATTATTTATTGGTCATAATCAATCAAATATTTAATCACAAACACCTCTACACCATCCCATCCAACATATGACCATCGTTGATGTGAACCCGCGTTGCAATTAATCACGAAAACCCACAAGAAGTTGATTTAGAACCCAAGAACGTTAAAATAATTAAGTTTGGACTTGATTCGAAAATATAGAACAAAAATAACCAACAAGCACAAAAGACGTGTTGGCCCTTTTGATTGAATACTTGAGAATCTCACTTAGTTAATTTGAACACCACAAGAATAATTTTGATAAGTTCACAATTGTCAAAAGAAGAACAAATGATTGAAAGAAATATGCATCTCATTAATATTAGGCTATGTTTGATAGCCATCAAAATGGGTGGAAAAGGAAAATCAATTCATTTTTCATGCTTAATTTTGGTATTTGATTGCATAACTTTTCCATGAAATTCATTTCCACCCATTTTCTAGGTACAACCATTTAAAGCATATTTTTCACCTTTTATTTTTCCATGATTTTGGTGGGAAAGTGATTTTTCATCTATTTTTTTAATTTTTTGACAATGAAAATATATTCTAAATCCAATGGTAAAAAAAAGTATCCATTTAATTGACAATTTGCATAAAAAATAAAGCCAAACGAACACAAAAAAAAAAAAAAAAAAAATTCAAAATTTTTTTTTTTTTAAAATTTTTTTTTTAACTTTTTTGCAATCCAAACAAATTTTAATCTAGATTGTAAAAAAATTTATCTTAAAAAGTCACAATTGCATAAAAACAAAGTCAAATGGATTAGGTGAAAAATTATATCAATCAAATACCATTAATTACAATTGCCTCTAAAAACAAATTCTAAGCAATTCAATTCCCCGTAATTCGTTTTCTTTCCACCCAAATTTCACCATTACAATCAAACGCACCCTTAATGTCAAAAGTGTTACAATAATTGAAGAAGAAAAACTATTTATACTAGACCTAAAACTAGTAAAAATGTACATAATGCAACTAAATTATTACAAAGTTAAGGTAAGAGTATAATTCTAATGAAATAAGGAAAAATGCAAAAAATGTAATAATTTGCCCCGAAACATAAACATGTGATCGCATGGTTCATTTCCATGCGATCGCATGGGTTAATTGAAGTTCTCCTGCCAAGCATTGGTATAGGTCTATGCGACCGCAAGGCTTCAAAGCCATGCAGCCGCATGATTCTATAATGCAACCCCAATTTCGTTCAATTGAATTACGTTACTCGATTTGGTTTCGATTTTCGAGCTCTTCATGAAAGTTGTTACTTGGCTCGTGAATTTTGACATTTCATCCACCATTGCTTCAGTTAGCAATCTCATCGCCTCTTTTATGTGCTTTGCTCTCGACCGTGTCATCGGACCGCTTTCGACAATCAACGGATCTTTCTCGGGGCTTGACTTCAACGCGCTCGGCTTCGTGCTCACATCATTTCCTCCCTCTTCAAAAGGATTTGACCTCGAATTTGTGCCTGTATCAAAGAGAGAAAGATCAGATACGTTAAAGGTAGCCGAAACATTGTACTCACCTGAGAGATCTAGTTTGTAAGCATTGTCATGAATCTTTTCAAGCACTTGAAAAGGTCTGTCTCCTCTTGGTTGCAACTTTGATTTTCTTTACTCCGAAAAACACTTATTTCTCAAGTGTACCCAAACCCAATCACCGGGTTCAAACATAACTCTCTTCCGTCCTTTGTTCGCCTGTGATGCATAGTGTTTGTTCTTTTTTTCAATTTGTATCCTTACCTTTTCATCGAGTGACTTTACCAGCTCGGCTTTATTCTTCTCATCTAGGCTACCTCGTTCATTCACATGTAAATGAATTAAATCCAACGGTATTAATGGATTAAAATCATAAACAATTTTAAAGGGTGAACATGACGTAGTAGAATGTATAGCCCTATTGTATGCAAATTCAATAAAAGGTAAGCACTCTTCCCAACTTTTAAAATTCTTATTTACAATTGTGCATAATAGCTGAATCATAGTCTTGTTTTCCACTTCAGTCTGTCCATCGGTTTGTGGATGACATATAGTAGAAAATAACAGTTTTGTGGCTAACTTTCCCCAATAAACCCGCCAAAAATAACTAAGAAACTTAACATCTCTGTCAGACACTATACTCTTAGGAACCCTGTGTAAATGAACTATTTCTTTAAAGAACAAATCAATAATATTAGTGGCATCGTTGATTTTGTGACATGGAATGAAATGTGTTATCTTGTTAAATCTATTGATTACTACAAATATTGAACCCTGGCCCTTTTTAGTCATAGGCAAACCTAACACAAAATTCATGGAGACATCAACCCAATGTTCACTAAAAACGGGTAAAGGTGCATACAATCTGTGGGGGTAGTACCTTAGACTTAGCTTGTTTACAAGTTATACATCGCTTACAAGTTCGTTCTACATTAGCTCTCATTTTTGGCCAATAAAAATGTTTCCCTAACATATATAAGGTCTTTGCAATTCCAAAGTGTTCCATTAAACCTCCACCATGTGCTTCCTTAACCAACAATTCACGTATAGAACAATTAGGAACACATAATCTATTTTCCTGAAACAAATACCGCTTATGTTTAAAGAACCTATCTACCTTCCCTTTATTACATGATTCATATATGTTTGAAAAGACTAGATCATTCACATATATGTCCTTAAGAAGCACATACCTTCAAGACAATGCATCTGCCACTACATTTTCTTTACCTAGTTTGTATCGGACGACATAAGGAAAAGTCTCTATAAACTCCACCCATCTTGCATGTCTTTTGTTCAACTTTCCTTGACCCGCAAATGTTTCAATGACTCATGATCAATGTAAATCACAAATTTCAATCGGCCATAGGTAATGCTACCATGTCTCCAAAACTTGAACAAGTTAATAGAGTTCTTTGTCATATGTAGGATAGTTCATCGCTACCCCACTTAACTTCTCACTAAAGTACGCAATTGGACTTTTATCTTGCATCAAAACTGCTACAATGCATATACTTGGTGTATCACACTCAATCTCGAATTTTGTCAAAGTTAGGTAGTGCTAAAATCGGTGTTTCACACAACCTATCCTTAATAGTATTGAATGTATGCTCTTGTTCGTTTTCCCATTTAAAACCTACACTATTCTTAACAATTTCAGTGAGTGGTGTGGTAATTGTGCTAAAATCTGTTACCAATCGCCTATAAAAACTAGTCAATCCATGTAAACTCCTAACCTCGGTTATAGTTTTAGGTGTTGGCCATTCTTTAATAGCTTTTATATTTTCATAATCTGCTTCAACTCCTTTAACACTAACTACAAAACCTAGAAATATGACTCTATCCATGCAAAATGTGCACTATTTAAAGTTGGCATATAGTTGTTTCTATCTTAGAGCTACAAGCACACTCCTCGAATGTTCAACGTCTTCATTAAGGTCCTCGCTATAGATCAGAATATCATCAAAATACACCACCACAAATTTACCAATAAATGCATGTAATACATGATTCATTAAATACATAAACGTATTCAGTGCATTAGTAAGCCCAAACAGCATAACCAACCATTCATACAAGTCATATTTAGTCTTAAATGCAGTTTTCCATTCATCTTCCTCTCGCATGCTAATTTGATGGTAATAACTCTTAAGATCAATTTTACTAAATATGCATGCACCAAATAATTCTCCCAACATATCATCTAACTTGGGAATAAGGTAACGATATTTACCGTTATGTTGTTGATTACCTTGCAATCCACGCATATCCTCTAGGATACATCTTTCTTTGGCACAAGTAAGACTGACACGGCACATGGACTCATGCCCTTCCTAACATGTCCATTGCTCATCAATTCATTCACTTCCATCTGAAGCTCATTTGTCTCCTCGAGGTTGCTTCGATAAGTTGTCGATTTGAAATGATTGCGCCGGGTATAAAGTCAATTTGGTATTCGATGCCTCAAATAAGTGGTAACCCATTTGGCACGTCTTCCAGGAATACATCTTCAAATTTCTGCAATAAAGAAATAGTCAAACTATGGAGGAATGTGTTAGCTTCCTCACAGTTGAGGAGTGATTCCTTGAATACCAAAAGAATCATTTGTTGTCTCTCCACAATCGTTTTTTCCAACTCACTCCCTTCCGCAAAGAAATTGGCTCTCGGTTTTTTTCTCTCATATAGCCACTTCACTATTTTCTCTCTTACTCTCGAGCTTACTATTCTCTCTCCTTTTTTCTAACTCTTTTCTTTTCCTTTCTTTCTCATTTTCAGCTTGATTTGGTCTTCATACATTTATGTCGGTGTTAATGGTGCAACATAATAGACTTTCTCCCTTGGCAAAAGTCTACTTATTTTTATATCCATCATGTATCACGTTTCTATCATACTGCAACGGTCTTCCCAACAAGATATGACCTATATGCATAGGTATTACATCACACATCACTTCGTCATGGTCATTTCACCTTAACCTCCGCACACTCATTCAATCATTGTAACCTATAGGGTTTAGGGTATTTTAGCATTCATAATCTCAATTTCTCAACCAAGTTAGTGCTAGCTACATTTGTACAACTTTCACCATCAATGATTAAGCTACATACCTTATTATTGATATGGCACCATGTATAAAAAAATATTTTTCCTTTGTTGCTCCAAGTCATTGACCTTGATTTGAGTATTGAGAACTCGCATTGTGACCAATTACTCTCCAATGACATATACAACTCGATTTTCATCACTAACTTCCTTCAACTCCGACATGCCTTCATAGTCATCTTCACTTTCACTCACCACATCTCTATTTTCCGGCAAGATCATTGCCATTTTGTTTGGCATTGAGAAACGATGTGCCCCGATCCTAAACACCTAAAGTATTTAATGTCTCGATTCCTTGACGGTTGTGATTCCATCTTTTTACTAGCATTTTCATCATTTGCCTTTGGCAATTCAGCTCTACCTTTAAAAACAACCACATCTCTTTTGTTGTTGTCCCACTTCGATTTCAAAGATATGCTAGAACCCGAAGTACCTGTAGGATACCTTGTTGTCCCCTTCCTCTTCAATTGTCGTTCTACCTTCATTACCATATGTAACATATCTTCCAACTCCACGTAATGTTGTAATTCTGCCACGTTGGATATGTCCATGTTCAAACTATTCAAAAACCGGGCCATGGTGGCCTCCCGATCCTCCTGCACAACCGCCCTAATCATCAACAACTCCATCTCCTTGTGATAATCCTCCACACTCTTTTACCCTTGGTAGAGACCTTGCAGTTTTTTATGAAGCTCTCGATAGTAGTGATTAGGTACAAACCTCTTCCTCATGATAGTTTTCAAGTCTTCCCACCTATTAATCGATCTCTCCCTGATTCTCCTCCTTGATGTCACCACTTGATCCCACCATGTGATTGCATAATCGATAAATTCAAGGACTGATATCTTCACTTTCTTCTCTCCCGAATAATTATGGTAGTCAAAGATTAATTCAAACATCTTCTCCCACTCCAAGTACGCCTCCAGGTCATTCATTCCCTTAAATGGCAGAATTAACATTTTTATGTTGCCCATGTTAACATATATCTCATCTCCCACCAAATTTCTACCCATTCGTTCAAGCATATCTCCTTTATTCATCATTCTACCCATCTGAGCCTCGATTACCGCCTCCTCATCCATATCACTACCACAATCAAATTCTTCATGCAATTCCATCCTAGTCTCCTGCCTACCATGTCTCTGTGTATTTGGAACTCCCCTTAGCAAATTGACAAGCTATATATCTTGCCGATCCAACATATCCTTACATCCTCAAATAACCGTTCAAACCTATGTATCATATCTTCTGTCATATAGTTTTGATTGTTGTTATAGCCTGGTGTTGATCATTCTTTGTCAGATATCCTTACTTTATGATTTTCTCTGCCTCACAAATTTCCTATCGTGTATCACTCAATTTTGGCTTTTTCCCTCGATTGTTCTCACCACTCTACCTTTTTTTTTCATTCAATGCTTTCACCAAAGTACTTCAAATGACAAAATAGAACTCGGCCAGGATTTACTCTCGTAGAATTCAAACAGACTTGAGTGAAATTTTGAAATTTTAAGACTCAAGGAACAAGAAAAGACTTTGAATGGGATGATAAAAAAAAATGGACTTTCTGAATTCAAGAAAGTGGTTCTAGAATTTTTATTTTTTTACTAAAATAATTGGAAAATTATTATTGCTGGTAATTTTCGGAACAATAATTTTTTTTAAATCTGATTTTTTTTGCTCGAAAAATCAACTATGAAACCAGCAAAGAAAATGAATTTTTTTTTTTATCGGTAAAAAAAAAAAATGAAATTTTATTTGGACACAAAACGAGCCAAAAATAACTTTTGAAGATAGAACATTGATTTGTTGGAACCCAATCTTTGATACCAAATGGTGTGAACCTACGTAGCAATTAACCATGAAAATCCACAAGAAATTGATTTAGAACCCAAGAACGCCAAAGTAATCAAGTTTGGACTTGATTCGAAAATATCGAATCAAAATAATCAACAAGCACAAACGACGTGTTGACCCTTTTTAATAACCAACAACCATGCGATCATATGGGTCAATTGAAGTTTCTCTGCCAAGCTTCGGTATAGGTTTGTGCAACCGTAAGGCTTAAAAGTCATGAGGTCGCATGGTTCTACGATACAACCCCAATTTCATCCAACTGAATTACGTTACTCCATTTGGTTTCGGCTTTCGAGCTCTTCATGAAAGTTATTCCTTGGCTCGTGAACTTTGACATTACATCCACTGTTGCTTGAGCTAGCAATCTCATTGCCTCTTTCACGCGCTTTGCTCTCGATCGTGTCATCGGATCGTCTTTGACAATCAACGGATCTTTCTCGGGGCTTGACTTTGACGCGCTCAACTTCATGCTCACATCAATCGTGGCGATCACTACCAACATCATCAGTGCCACACTAGACCACCAACATCACCAGTGCCACACCAGACCACCAACATCACTACCACAGCAGCCACAACACAACCACACATCACTGAACCTACCACATCGCCACCACAACACCACCAACATAACAGTCATCATCATCGCCGCCACCACCACCACACCAGACCTCCAACATCACTATCGCATCAATCAAAACACCACCACACATCGTCTGAACCCACCACAACAACCACATTACCACTATAGTAACCACACCACCACCACACCACACCACACCATCTGAGGATATCTCTCATATATATGAGAAAAAATCACCATTGCAAACAGATGTCACTAGTGGCATGTAGAGAGTGAGGATGAGGAAGAGCGTCTCGCCGACGATAGTAAAAGGTAATCTCTGTAATAGATCGCGCATATATATGAGAAAAAATCACCACTGCAATAGATCTTTGTTGCAGCCTCCATCACCAACAAGCGTTTAGAGAGTGAGGAGAGAGGAAGAGCGCCTCGATGACGATGGTGGAAGGTAAAGATGAAGAGTGGTCGACGACGGTAGAAGGTAAAGAGAATGAAGAGTAATGAAATATAGAGAGAGAATGAGAGATATTGATGAAGTCGGCTATATAGAGAGAGAAATAAGAGATTAAGAAATAATTAGGGTTTGGGAAGATAGATGGTAGTTGGGTAGATATGTAAAATAATTTTTATAATATTATTATTAATATTGAGAATTTTAGTTATATCTAAGTTTTGAAAGAAAAACTTCTAACTCTAATTATGAATTGAGATCTTAAAAATACTTAGCCTCTATAATTTCCACCAGAAAATTTACCCATAAAAAATTCAAATGGGCTAGGAGAGGATTGGCGCTACAGCCCAGCTTAGTCCCTTCTAAATCTGTCGCTTGTTTGGATAGTTTGGTTTGATCTAAAAAATGAAATTGATTAAAATAATTTGATTTGAAAATAGTTTAGAAATTGTCTAAAGATGTATTCACCATTACTTTAAACACTTTGATCTTAATTTATAATGAATAATGTCTAAAAAAATTGTTAAGATGGTAGAACAAAGCATAGGATGCACTTGTGCGAGAGTAAAATGAATAACATATAAAAAATTTAAAAATAAATAAATAAAGGAAAAGAAAAAAAAAAGGAAGGTCATTTTCTTCGGAGTTAATTGTTTCAAAAATCACTCAACTTGTAGCATGGTATCGAACTGCTCACTGAACTTTAATATGCTTCACACTACTCATGAACTCCCTCCGTTTGCACTCTATCCATCACCAAAAAATTATGTTACCATTTTTGTTGATGTGACAGACGAAAAGTTGATGTGGCAATTCACGAACCGTTAAAAATACGTCAAATTACTTTTAACGACCTAATCAGCGTAAAATGTATGCCACTAATATTTATAAACACATTTTTTAGTTTAAAAAATGAAATTCAAAATAAAATAAAACCCCTCATTCTTCTTCCTTCTTAAAAAATCAATGATTATACTATTTCCTTCTCTCCAATAAACAAATTTCTCCAATGAACTCCCAATTATCTTCAATTTCTTGAATTTCAAATTAGAGAAGAAGAAAAATATGTTGTAGGTTATGAAATTCACTGGGTTTTTCTCCAACAATGCGTCATAGAACTTGAAAGAGTTAGACCCCAAAAGCTATCCACTAAGATTGAAAACTCAAGCCCATATAAACAACACAAAGGAAGCTCATACTTCCAATGTGGGATTTAGGTGCCCATATACCCCAATGAGAACCATGACAAACCACTATGCTTCCAACTCGACGTCCATATCGAGTAGGTGCCCATACACCGTAAATGGTAACCGCGACAAGAAAACATGATGCCTACCCTCAGTGGTGGAACTACATATGGACCTGGTTGGTCCCGTGACCAACCACGGGACCAACCAGGTTTTTCATTTTTTTTAGTTTTTTTTTAAACTGTAGAAAACCCATTATATTTGCAAACCCAATTGTAATGGCCCATTGGCCCCAAAATTTGTGGGTTTTTCTAATTAAAACTAGTGATAATTACACAAAACCATAACATTAAAATGCTGAATTCTAAAATCAGGTGGGTAGTTTAACATTTCAAAAATCAGAAATTTTATTTTAATTAATATCTTAATTAAATTTTATATTAATTATTTAATTATCAAAACCCTACCCATTACCCACCAAACCCGTAACTCTTTCTCCATTCCCCTTTCCCTGCCTTCTCCGTCGTCTCTCCGACGCCATCGAACAGCAGGCACTTCGCGCACTTGGACGGCACCTGAGATATGGACGCTCCAATCATCACTGCAAGGTTGTGCTTCACGTCGGTATTGGTGGATCTGCGACGAGGTAAAGATGGTTTTGGTTTGGGTGTGGTGTTGGTTGAAAATGGTGGAGGTAGTGATGGTGGAGATTTGATTTGTTGGTGGAGAGCTGGTGGTGGCGACGATGGTGGATTTGTGGGCGATTTTGTGTGGTGGTACAGGTGGCAGTCGACGGCTGCACTGTCGATTTTTTTCCTGATTTTGTTTCTGATTTTCATATTGCGGGGGATCTGTAGGGTTTTTGTGTGGTGGCGGCGACGGTTATGGATTGGTGATAATGGTGCAGTGGTGTTGGTGGTGTGGGTGGGTAGTGGTGGTGGTGTTGGTAGTGGTGGTGGGCTGGGCGGGGTTAGGATGGGGATGACAGTGGTGGTGGCGGTGTTGCGGTGGTGGCTGTGGTCGGGGATTTGACAATAGTGGTGGCACTAGTAGAGAGGTATATGTTAGTCGATATTAAGCTTTGTATGGTGGCGGTGTTGCTGTCGGGAGGTGGTGGTGATTTAGGTGGCAACGGTGGTTCTGGTAGTGATTTAGACGATGATGAGGTGGTGGTCACAAGCATTGCTAGTGGTCACAATTTTTTTGGTTGACTGTGATCATTAAATTGATTAATCTGTGACCAATAACACAATATGTGACCAATGAAAAGATGAACTGTGACAAAGAAATAATGTGACTTAAGAAATTGTTAATATGTGACCTATAATCTAATAATTTGTGACTGTATAATAAATTGTAACTTATAATAATTGTGATTTGTGACCGATGAACAAATTATGACTTGTGAAATTTTTGAATCGTAACCGTAAAATAACTTGTGACCTTAAAATTCTGATTTGTGACCTCGAAAATGAATTGTGACCTATAAAATCTTTGATTTGTGACTTCAAAATAATTTGTGACTAATAAATTTGACAATATGTAACCAATAAATGAATTTGTGACCAAATTATATATATCTGTGACCTTTATATAATTAATTAATTAAATATATAATTAATTAATTAAATCATAAATAAAAATTAATAAAAATCTGATTTTTGAAATTTGAAATTTGTTTTCTTATTATTGAAATGGGTCATACATGACATCTTACTTATGAAATTTTCCTTTAAAACTAACCTAAATACAAAACCCAATAGCCATAGGTCCATAATTGATAATCAATTTGGCAAAGAGACTGAGAGAGAGGAGAACGTCACAACTCGCACTTCAAGCGAAATCTGCCGACTGTCGTGCGCCCGTGCCATCACTGCCGTGCCGTGCGCCCTTCTGCCGTTCTGCATCCGCCACTGCCAAGCGCCAGTGACTACAAAGCTGTTATTTCAGTGTTGCTATCTTGTTTTTTATCTTGTTTCCTTGTCGGCGTGCCTGTGAATGTGAATTGATTCTGTGATTTCGTGCCCTAAGATATCGAATAGTTAAATTTTTTCGTCATCTTTTTGACATGTTTGATTGTGCCCCACTAGTTTAAAATCTATGTATCCGTCACTGCCTACCTTGATACCGTTGTCATAGAACCGTCACTGCCTACCTTGATACCGTTGTCATAGAACTTGGAAGAGTCAGACCCCAAAAGCTAGTAATTGAGGTTGGAGAATCCAAACTTATATAAATCAAACAAAGGAAGCTCATACTTTCGATGTGAGATTCAGGTATTCATACACCCCAATAGGGACCGTGACACAATAAAGATTTCTCTCCTTCACAAATGTTCACGAATTGATGCGAGAGAGGAGTCGTCTCGTGAGCTTCTAACATAGCCACTGAAACCTATAGCAGTAGCACCTGAATGCACTAGCGAAGCAGCCAAACTGCCAAAAAATTATTAAATATTTTCATCAAATTTATTTATTTAAATTTCGGAAGCTCCAAAACATAATAAAAAAATTGAAGAAAAGAACCTACTGCTAGAGGGACAAAGCATTTTTTAGTTTCTCCCTTTGGTCTCTCCATTCTTCTTCTACTTTGAATTTATGTATTTATCATGATTGATTTTTAACCAAATCATTTGCGTGTGTTCTGCTCTTTGATCTTGAACTTTCGACAGCTACGATTTCCGGCAAGGAGGATAGCGACTGAGCGAGGATGATCGTTTCTGGATTGAAATAATAGGATTCCAGTTTCAGATTCGGGGAGGTGCCCTTGATTTGTGATTTTGTTTTTGTCCCGAAACACCCCTGATTGGAGGGGAGCCTGACGGTTTGAGCAGGGTTTTCCTTTTTTGAAATACACGTGGGATTTTTTTTGCTGATTCGGAGGTCATAGCTGATTTGACGTAATTTTACTTGGCTTTAGTTTCAATGTCAACTTTTCATCCGTCATGTCAACAAAAATGGTAACAGATTTTTTTTTATGGATGGACGGAATGCAAACGAAAGAAGTTCAATGAGCAGTGTGAAGTATATTAAAGTTTAGTGAACAATTCGTAACTAATGAATAAGTTGAGTGATTTTTGAAATAATTAACTTTTTCTTCAACACTACTCCAGCACCAAACCCCATTTCGCCACCTCCACTTCTATTTGCACGGTCAAACTAGATGAACCTTCTTCGTGGTATGCCCTGCTAAATCGTCCCTTAATACATTGATGTGATTTGTCACGACGGATTTAGCATCATATTTAAAAAAAAAAAAAATTCAAGCTAGGGTAATATATATATATATATATATATATATATATATATATATATATATATATATATATATAGATATATAATTATACATAAAAAAAAATACGTACAATTATTATTATTTTTGGGAAAATTCATATCTCATGTATTACAAATAAGTCAACTCAATTTCTAGGTAATAAGTTTACAATTTCAAAACTTAGGTAATAATTTTAAAAAAATTATTAATCAATTATGTTAAAGTCACAGTTATATACTTAGTGGTCTCAATCATGTACTTATAAGTCATACCTTATTTATTAGTCATACATAATCAATTTAATTGGTTCAAATAAAAAAATTTATAGACCACAATTTATTTATCTGTCACAAATCACAAATTATTTAATTAGTTAATTATAAGTTATTTCTCATTCACAAATTATCGAATTTTTAGATCTATTAAATAATTGATCATAAATTAATCAAATAATTGGTCACAGACACCAAACACTCCACCCCTACTCCCCAATTTCACCACCGACACCAATATTTATCGCAAATCAATCAAATAGTTCGTCATAAAAACCTAAATAGTTGGTTACAGATACTTGTCATCTTACTTCCACCCCAATCAAACAGGGGCCAAGTATTAATATGAAAGGCCAAGATTCCAATATACCTCTAAATTGTAAATTGGACAAACTTAGTCTACGTTTATTATTAATTTTTTATAAATTTATTTTTTCTCAAATTTATTTTCAACAATACATTTTAGGAGATTCACAAATTTTATCAACTCTTATCATAATCTTCTAAAAATTTAAGGTAATTAACACAGAACGTCATTATTTTTTTTATGTTATTGTGCAAAATGTTTGCATCTTTCTTTTTTTTTTTTTGGCATTTTCACTTCTACTTTTACATTTCATTGCTAAAATCATCATTTTCATCAAATTTCTCAATAAAAAATTGCATTCTTATTTAGTAAAACAAAAAAAAACAAAAAAATTAAAGAGCAAATTGTAATCATATTTCCCAACTTTTTAAAAATTGCAAATGGGTTCAAATAAATTATTAAAAGAGTAATTAACATAAAATGTTCCTACATTTCAATATTATTGTGCAAAACATTATTATCTTTCATTTTTTGACATTTTCACTTTTATTTTCACATTTCGTTGCGAAAATCATCATTTTCATCAATTTTTTTAAATTTTAAATATAAAATGACAAATATACCCTCCTCTATAAATAAATAAAAATAAAAAACAAATTGTAACTATATTTTCACATTTTCAAAAAAAGTACAAATAAATAATTAAAAAATGAGATTTTTTTTTTTTTTCTAAATTATTTTTACAAAAAGAACAAGAATCTCCATACAGTGGCAGATGCTCCAAGAAAATCGTATTGTCGATTGGTGAAGTGATTTCATATGGCCTACTAAACTTTGAAGATTGCAGATTTTCTGCTGCGTTTTCGTTGTGAAATGGGCCTATCTGAAAAATACAGTACTGCACATACATTCTCCTAACTAAAAAATTAAGTTGGTTGCCAAAGCAAATCTTCAAGTGATAAAAGAAAAAAGTGGAAAAATTTAATTTTATTTGAGATTGTCACCTCAAAAGTTCGAATCCTAAAATATAGATTTAACTTTTGGGTAAGCACAAGTGTACAAGTAATTTTTCACCCTGTACCATTGGAGGCATAATCTGCTATTTATCTCCTTCACCAAGACTCAGGACAGGACAAGTGGAATCCCTATAATGGGCGTAAACCCAAAAAAAAAAAAAAAAAAAAGGTTGGTTGGTAGATGAATTGACAAGTACTGCTCTGAGTTTGAACTTCTTTTGGTAATTTCTTAATGGTTTAAATCCAATGTTCTAGTATAGAATACAAACCAAGAACAAGTCACAGTGTTGTATTATTCCAACTGCCAAAGAGATTATTAATTGTGAAAATGGCAGGCACTTGTAATGGAGGCACTCATTTAGTGATCTTGAATTTAGTTTAGAATCTTTATATTTGTGTACACTTCATTTAGTATAGTTTTCAAAAGTTTACGTGGCACTTCCAACTACATACAACTTAATGACTTATAGGTCCCCTTAATCACTTAACTCATACCATTACCAATAAAGTATGCACACATTAATTGTCAATTAAAGAGGATCAAGTAGTTTGCTATTATTTGCCAGAACTAAACAAGTCAAACTCGAAAATAGTGAATTGTCTGGTCAATATTGAATCGGTTTCCATAATTTTCTAGCTTCTTCTAGTCGTCGATGAACTTGTTGAATCGTTTCATCTTAGAGTTTAAGTTATGAGAGAAGGAACAAATTTATTTATTTAAATTTTGCATGGAACACATCTCGTCGAGTGTTGGATGAACTTCCTGGTCTAGTCAAGCTAGCTGGGCGCACTAGTGTTGTGCTATCTTCTGTACATGGTCAATCAGACCTCGTGTGCTTACTTTGCTCGGTTACCATCGTCTCCTCTTTAGCTAACTTGTCCTTTCATGGCAAGAGCGAGGGCCTCCATAGTAAAGTGAGCTTGGTGCGATGAAGATAAATGTTGACCTCAGTAGATGATTAAAAGGCGAATGGAAGTAGGCCTTGACGCGATTTGGTTTGGATCGATTTTGACTCCAACCCGAAATCAAAACCAAATTAGTCGATTTTGATAAATTTCAACCCAAACCAACTCACTCTAACTCTTAAACCAAATCGAACCAAACCAAATCGATTTGGTTTGGTTAGTTGGTTTGAACTTTTAGTCCAAATTATTTTTTTTTTAAAAATTGTCCAAATTTTGGGCCCACTTAAATTACAAAAACTAAAATAACTTTATATTACAAGAATTATTGACTAACAAATAAAATTAGGTTAATAGAAATCGATCAATGAAAATCTTAAGAATTTTGTTTTTGTTTATGCATTATGTAGCATGCTTGCGTGAATAGAGAAAAAAAGGTTAAGTAGAATATAATGAGCTTGTAAAATGAAATTTTCAGTACCATTGCTTACTGACAACATTATAGATTGAAGGGCATCGAAATATAGTTATGAAATTATGACTTACCTTTTGATTTTTATTTTTCTTGAAAAAAAAAAAAAAAAAGTAAACATGTAAATGGGTTGGGTTGGTTCGGTTAACCAATGGTTTGAGGCTTCAAACCATAACTGAACCAACCCACCATGATTTTGTTTAAAAGAAAACCAAACCAAACCAATTACCTATGTCAAACCAACTCAAATCGACCCGAATCAGTTCGGTTTGATTGATTTTTCGAATTTTTTGCCTAGGCCTAAATGGAAGTGGTCATTGCTTATGCAAGTTGTGAGTTATAGTTTGAGTAATGTTATTTATCACACCTAAAATTATTCTCATGTGATGTGAAATTAAATAATATGAAAAATAAGGTCGTTCTTATATCCACACATTTAATTGATATTATCATTACACTTCACATTATATGTCACCTCTCACCTAGGAATAATCTCATTGAGGATAAATAGCATGAATTTTGCTAATTGTACATAAAAATAATATATAAGCAGTTATCGAAAATGATGTTGAGGGAAAAGATTGGATAAAAAAAATTGATCGTGTTTTAAACTGACAAATAATAGAGTCCCATGTGACATTATGTAATTCCTTATTTAAATTTTGATGTACATTATTCATATAATTATGTATGGACCATGATGACACGAATATCATTTAAAGAGGAATTATTAGAAAGGTGCAACACAGGTTTCACACCTACTGCTTTGAATATGATCTTTATTTTATAAAGAAATCATATTATTGCCCCTAATAGTAATTTTAACTTTGAATGAAACTTCAACCCCAACAATCTAGTGGTGGGGATGGTAATAAGAGGACATATAAATTTAGTATTTATTCATATTACTCTTAAAACAATGTTATCCGTACTTGAAATTTAATTAGACATTCACACTATTTTTGTTCATTAAACATTTTATTCTTTTCTATTTTATTCAAACTAAGGAATAATAGTCATTTTAATTAAAGAAAATGTTGATTTCTTAATGTAGATGGCAAAATAATCCGATTCGATGGGGACAGAGAACATGGTCCCCGCAGTAAACACACCCCAAATATTAAATTTTATCTTATATTTTTTAAAATAAAATTTAAATACTTCATCCGTCCTATTTATATAGGTTGATTTTATTTTTCACACAAATTAAGAAATTTAATTTTTATTGAAAAAAATAAAATTGCAAAAAAAAAATTCCTAGCTTACCCTTGCTTAATAATCAACAATTAGTAGTAAATAATGTGTTTTGGTCCATGTTTCCAAGAAAAAGTGAAAAATGTGTGTATGTATTTGAATAATTCCAAGAAGGTAAATTAAATTTTGCACAATTTTAAGATTAAATAGGAGAAATTGGTTATAATTAGACAAATTATTTAAGGATATATTAGTAAACGAACAAAATAAATAATTTCTCAATAAAGAAACGAGACTATATCATAAGGAAAGTTAGCGTATATAAATGGGATGGTGAGAGTGGTATTTAAAAATTAAAAAATAATTTTAAAATATTTAAATCTGTGTCCTACATCATGAAAATCCGGGGGGGGGGGGGGGGGGGGGGGGGGGGGTACAAGGTGGGCTGCCTTGACCCACGCTATTGCCACCCTATTTTTTAATTGTCATAATGGTGATTTCTGTGAATTGGGAACATAAGGTTTGAGATTTATGTGAATGTTTTCAGCCCCTTTTTTAGCTCCATTTTTGTAAGAAAATATGTTTTGAATAATGATTTTTTTTTGGAGAATGTTCGGTTAAAAAAAATAATAATTTTTTTTAATTTATGTGTAAAATTATTTTATGGAAGAATGTGTGATTAAAAAATAATTTTTTTAAAAAAAAATAAAGTTTTTGAAAAATGAGGACCAAACATAAACTTATTATTAAATAATATTATTTGTACTTCATTATATACATAATAATTTATAGATATATGATATGGAAGAAGAGAAAGCTTACATTTAACTTACTTTCCTTTCTTTTCGTCTATTTTTTTCTCTCTCTCTCTCTCTCATATGTGTGCAATGACGCAAAAATAGCATTTGGGCAATCAAATGCTTGGATTTTGCCTTTTGTTCAGCTCGGTAGGGGGCTGTACACCGAGCTATAAGACTCGGTATATGTGTAGCATAATCCCAAATGCTTAGTCGTGTAAAGGTTGGAGATCCAGGTTTGACGTTAGCATTATTTAAAGCAACCAGTCAAGTTCACTGCAATGTACACCATTCTCAAAGACTTCAACATTCATTCAAGAACTTGGGACTTAAAAAAAAAATAATGATATTCATAGTCGTTCACTACGACAATCGCTATACGTGATATACATATAACATGTGATTATTTTTGCAGTGGTCAACAAAAAATTATCACATTAATACATCAACTAACTATGTGCCATGTCTATACCACGTAAGACGAATGTCGTATTCGCAGTGGCCATTAAAAGCTTTTCTCGTCCAGCCTACAAAATTAAGTGTGAATCTAATTTCTTCAGCCATTAAATGATCCCCAACGAACTTCTAATCTCTCGTTTCAACCTTTCCAGTTCACTATAAAACCCTTCATTAGCCCACTTAATTTGTTTATCGAGACAAAAAAAAAAAGTAAATAAATAAATAAAATGAGAAACAAACAGATGGAATGTGTGTACTTACGATGGCTGTTTCTGGCCCAGTTTTTTATGTTAATCATCACTGAAGCAGCAAAAGTTCCAGCCGTTATCGTGTTCGGAGATTCATCTGTTGATGCTGGGAATAATAATCAGATTTCGACTATGTTGAAGAGCAATTTTAGGCCATATGGTCGAGACTTCTTTGGTGGGAACCCCACAGGGAGATTCTGCAATGGCCGTATTCCTCCTGATTTTATTTCTGAGGGATTTGGGCTTAGGCCATTTGTGCCTGCCTATTTAGATCCAATGTACAATATTTCAGATTTTGCTGAAGGTGTTTGCTTTGCTTCTGCTGGTACTGGTTATGATAACTCAACTTCTCGTGTACTTGTAAGTCTCCAGTTTTCATTTTATTTGCTACTTATTCTAGCATTAATTTTTTTCTGCATGTAGCCGATCTCAAGCCCAAGTAAAGAAGAAACGTTATGTTAGATGGTTAGTAACTTAGTATGAATTTCAAATCAAGAATTACTTTATGACGTAAAGCCGCAATGATTCATGTCCGGAGATTTGACAAAGTTTTGCTTTTACTGTCAACCTACTGCGACCCTTCTTGTTCACCCAGGCCTAAGGGCCTGCCGCCTGCTTGGGAGTTTCAGTGTACCGTTTATGAATTTTTTTTAAAGTATTGATTTTGAGTGGTTTTAGTAGCAGTTTTTTAAGACTTGACACCTACCATAATTCTCCTCATTTACCGGCTTTGAGGCTATATACTTACCATAACCCCTTCTCGTTTATCGGGCTCAGTGATTGGCTACGAAAAACATAGACAGAAATGGATCGAGGTATGACGCAGTCTATCTCAAATTTATTACTGTTTGATTCTTCAAATTGCAGAATGTTTTACCAGTTTGGAAGGAAGTGGAGTACTACAAGGACTATCAGGAAAAGCTCATAGCCAGTGTAGGTGAAGAAAAGGCAAAGTTCATAATCAGTGAGGCCTTATATTTGATTAGCATGGGAACAAATGACTTTCTAGAAAACTATTACACACTTCCAAATAGAAAATCCGAGTACAGTGTGGATCAGTACCAGGTTTTCCTCATAGGAATTGCAGAAAATTTTATAAAGGAAATATATGGTTTAGGAGCAAGAAAAATGTCCTTAGCAGGGTTACCTCCAATGGGGTGTCTGCCATTGGAGAGAACAACAAATTTTTTCAGTGGATATGGAAAGGGATGCAACGACGAATACAACACTGTGGCACTGGATTTCAATCAGAAATTGAGTGGTTTAGTGCAGAAGTTGAACAAAGAATTGCCTGGCATAAGAGTGGTTTTATCAGATCCTTACGATATTTTCGTGCAAATCATCACGAAACCTTCATCATTTGGTGAGTTTTTCCAACTTCTAGATTTTAATATAAATCAAAGTCAACAATTAATTTTAATCACATATTTCATGAGATTATACATATTTGCCAAAACTTTGTAAATCAATTAAAAATAATGGAGTATATACCTCGTATAATCTTGTACCCTTCCAAATGATAATGCTGGCAAATACTTACACAAAATTTCGAATATCATAGAAGAAAGACCTATTATATTACACAAAAAATTCTTGACATGGTTGGTCGTCTCTCTTAACACTTATTTCTGCTGTATTTTTTGCGATATATTCGCTCTTTTTTTGGAAAAGAAAAACGACGTTGTCTTAATAATCTTTGACAATGACAGGATTTGATGTAGCAGCAGTGGCATGTTGTTCTTCAGGAACGTTTGAGATGGGATACACGTGTGATCAACTGAATCCATTGACATGTTCAGATGCAGATAAGTATGTATTTTGGGATTCTTTCCATCCAACAGAGAAAACAAATAAGATCATTTCTGAGTATTTGCTCAAGAATAACCTGCGTCAGTTTTTTACTTAAGAAGTATTTGTTTGTGGGAAGGATTTTTGTATAATTAGGGTGTGAATGTTTGTTTGATATATTGTCCCTATATTGAATATCTTTTTTAAGGTTTGTGTGGGTATACGATCTTGTAGAATTGTCTACAATTGTATCTTCTATTTGTACGAGTACCTTAGTTTACCAGTTGTGTAAAGCAATTATTCGTTGGGGAAGAATTTTGTATAAGGGGTGTGAACGTTTGATCCTATAAATGATTTATTCAATAATTAATGTATGTTTGTATGTATCACGATTTTGTATAATGATCTATACAATAGTATATTTTATTTTTAGGAATACAAGAAATGGTGTATTGACTTACACTTTGATAGCATTGACCGATCAAATGTTTCCCTCCAGCGTGAGCATCAACATATCGAAGATATTTTCATCGTTTTAGACAAATCTAAAAATACATGTTTGTGTAAATTGAGGACATATCCTACTTCTTCTCCAACATTGATTAATCAATATTTGTATGTGGAACGATTTCATATGATTAGCATTGTTAACACCAAAACTCAAGTAGAACTCAAGTTTGAGTCGTGAGATAAGTGCACATATCGTTGACGTGGTAGCTCACAAATAGAGATTTGGAGGCATAATGTTATTTTACAAGTGCTCTACATACCGTTGACATGATAAATTGTGCTATAACACAGAATTTGTGTCCAAACTGTTGTATAAGTTCAATATGCGGCATCTTTTGGCCTTCAATAATGACCACCAGTTACACCATATAGGTAATAATCAGAGAAAGCATTTATTAAAACTTCAAAAAGTAAAAGAACATGGAGTGCAAAACCCTAGAACTAGTAGATAATTTTTGATTAAATGGTGGACAATAATTTAGCTCACTTCTACTGAGAATTAATTTTGCGGTGAATAATTAGGACTCAGCCATGTTAATGTCGTTTGTACGAGTAATTGTTCCACCGGCCTCGTACTCTTTCTTGCCTCTCTATCTTTCTACACAGCAAGGCGTAAAGATGAGGCGAAGACTCGAGCAGACGACTTCCAATAAAGGTTAACTCTATCTCCATCCAGATGACTTGAGAAATCAAACTACGAGATAACTTGACAATAGCACAATTCGTTCTTTCTTTGAGTGAAAGGCAAAGTGCTACGTCCGGATTTATTGCAAAACTCATTATTATAAATAGTTAAATAAATCAACGTACCCTTAATTGATAACAAAGCACATCCTTTTTATTACGTTACTTGTTACGGGTCTATAGAGACCCACCACTTCATCCGCCACGTGTCGGACGAACTGAATTCACAGAGACGAAGTGAATGAGCGACTCCGAGTTGAAGCACTGATTTCGCCTATTCGAACTGAATGTGCCTATCCGAACTGAAGCGCATTTACTTACAGTAGAACCGAACTCATCCACACTTCACAGCGGATGCAAATGTCCGCACTCCGCCTCTACGACGCTTCATGAACCTGCCCCACCTCTTCCCTACCAAGATCTTTTGTACAAAGATCTTTTTAAAGCCAAATCTCTGACTGATTGATGGGATGTGTGGCAGAGTTTAAACGGTCAATTCAGCCGCATTCATCAGAACATTTAATATCCGCCAACCTATTGATTGACAAGCATCAACCTAGAATGGGACGACCCGGGAGGATCTGAGGCCACATGTCTCCTCATCCAACGGTTCTCATCTTCCCATCCTTAGTATAAATATCTTCACTGAGTGCTAGAAGGAGGACTTTTGATTTTGAATCCCCACAAGCAACATAAGATATTCTCCCCTTTTATACACACACTTTGTTACTTTCTTGTATTTTCTAACCGCCGGTGACCTTTTCTGGTGAACTGAAAAACTGACTTGATCGTTGGAGTGCTCGCGGCCGCATTCACCCCGACCAGGAAAGGGCTACGAGTGACTAACGACTTCCTACCGTGTGCAGGAAGAGTTGACATGAAGACTTATCTGTTGACGTTTCGGAGGACCACTTTTTTGAGGTCAACAGATTGACGCCATCTGTAGGAAACTTACTTTAACTACGAGTTTTCCATCAAAAAGCTTGCTCGAATATTTTGTTGATATTCTCCCTTGAAAAAGAGATTGAGTCTTGAAAAAGAATCAGGAGCTGTACATTGAGATTTGTTCTTAAAAGAAAAAAAAAACTAAGTGTAAAAAGCCTATGCTATTTAGAAGAAGAGAATCTATAACTCTAAGTCAATGAGTTCGAACAATGAAGAGGTGAACCCAAGGAGGGTTAGGAAGATCCCTGAAGAAGAGATCATCCGAAACAAGGCACTATCTCGCCTATGCACTTTGGCCATCCTTTGGCCTCCTCATTTGCCTAGTTCGGTTCGACCTTGCAAAGGCACTACCTCGCCTAGGCACTTCGGCCATCCAATGGCCTCATCCTTTGCCTAGTTCGATTCGACCTTGCAAAAGGCACTACCTCGCCTAGGCACTTCGGTCATCCAGTGGCCTCATCCTTTGCCTAGTTCAATTCGGCCTTGCAAAAGGCACTACCTCACCTAGGCACTTTGGCCATCCAGTGGCCTCATCCTTTGCCTAGTTCGGTTTGACCTTTCAAAAGGCACTACCTCGCCTAGGCACTTCGGTCATCCAGTGGCCTCATCCTTTGCCTAGTTCGATTCGGCCTTGCAAAAGGCACTACCTCGCCTAGGCACTTCGGCCATCCAGTGGCCTCATCATTTGCCTTGTTCGGTTCCGCCTTGCACAAGGCATTACCTCGCCTAGGCACTTCGGCCATCCAGTGGCCTCATCCTTTGCCTAGTTCGGTTCGATCTTGCAAAAGGCACTACCTCGCCTAGGCACTTCGGCCATCCAGTGGCCTCATCCTTTGCCTAGTTCGGTTCTGTCGTCCACAAGGCACTACCTTGCCTAGGCACTTCGGCCATCCCTTGGCCTCATCATTTGCCTTGTTCGGTTCCGCCTTGCACAAAGCACTACCTCGCCTAGGCAATTCGGCCATCCAGTGGCCTCATCCTTTGCCTTGTTCGGTTCCGCCTTGCACAATGCACTATCTCGCCTAGTCACTTCGGCCATCCTTTGGCCTCCTCATTTGCCTAGTTCGGTTAGGCCTTGCAAAAGGCACTACCTCGCCTAGGCATTTCGAGCATCCAGTGGCCTCATTCTTTGCCTAGTTCGGTTCCACCTTCAACAAGGCACTACCAAACCTAGGCACTTCGGCCATCCCTTGGCCTCATCATTTGCCTTGTTCGGTTCCGCCTTGCACAAAGCACTACCTCGCCTAGGCACTTCGGCCATCCAGTGGCCTCATCCTTTGCCTTGTTCGGTTCCGCCTTGCACAATGCACTATCTTGCCTAGTCACTTCAGCCATCCCTTGGCCTCATCATTTGTTTAGTTCGGTTCGGCCTTACAAAAGGCACTACCTCGCCTAGGCACTTCAACCATCCGAAGGCCTCATCTTTGTCGAAGTGCGTATCCACCAGGGATCACCTCCAAGGAAATGTCTAATCAAAGGTGAAACGGGTGCCATCTTTGATGAAGCAACAAGTGTTCTCACACATTCATCAACCTTGTCGAGGTGCAAATTCACCAGGGGTCACCTCCAAGGAAATGCCTAATCAAAGGTGGAGTGGGTGCCATCTTTGATGAAGCAACAAGTGTTCTCACACATTCATCAATCTTGCCGAGGTGAAAATTCATCGAGGATCACCTCCAATGACAAATACATAGTCAAAGGTGGAGACGATGCCAACTTTGATGAAGCACCCAATCACTTCGGCCAAATCAGAATTCAGCGTTGCAACAGCTCTCCTCGGAGTTGCCAACCTCAATCACTTCGGCCAAATTAGAATTCAGCATTGCAACGGCTCTCCTCAGAGTTGCCAACCCCAATCATTTCGGCCAGATCAGAATTTCGCGTCGCAATGGCTCTCCTCAGAGTTGCCAACCCCAATTGCTTCAGCCGGATCAGAATTCAGCATTGCAACGACCCTCCTCGAAGTTGCCAACCCCACCAGGACACTGCTTCCGCTCAACTCTTGTCCCCTTCTACAACGCAAGCACCTCAATGTGAAAACGGTATAGCTACATCAACTCATTAAAGTCCACACATTATATAAATATTCATACATGGACTTGTGAGACTATTATTACGGGTCTATAGAGACCCACCACTTCACCCGCCACGTGTCAGACGAACTGAATTCACACGGACGAAGTGAATGAGTGACTCCGAGTTGAAGCACTGATTTCGCCTATCCGAACTGAACGTGCCTATCCGAACTTAAGCGTCTTCACTTAAAGTAGAAACGAACTCATCCGCACTTCACAGCAGATGCAAATGCCCGCACTCCGCCTCTACGGCGCTTCATGAACCTGCCCCGCCTCTTCCCTACCAAGATCTTTTGTACAAAGATCTTTCTAAAGCCAAATCCCTGACTGATTGATGAGACGTGTGGCAGAGTTCAAACGGTCAATTCAGCCACATTCGTCAGAACATTTAATATCCTCCAACCTATTGATTGACAAGCATCAACCTAGGATGGGAGGACCCGGGAGGATCTGAGACCACGTGTCTCCTCATCCAACGGTTCTCCTCTTCCCATCCTTAGTATAAATATCTCCACTTAGTGCTAGAAGGAGGACTTTTGATTTTGTATCCCCACAAGCAACATAAGATATTCTCCCCTTTTATATACACACTTTGTTACTTTATTGTATTTTCTAACCGCCGGTGACCTTTTCCGGTGAACAGAAAAATTGACTTGATCGTCGGAGTGCTCACGGCCGCATTCACCCCCACCGGGAAAGGATCACGAGTGACTAACGACTTGCTACCGTGTGCAGGAAGAGTTGACATGAAGACTTATCTGTTGACATCTCGGAGGACGAGTTTTTGAGGTCAACATTACTCAACACTATACTTGACAGTTTTTTTAGCTATTTTTTATTCTTCAAAAATTCAATTATTTCATTTTCATAAACTTCTAATTACAAATGTGGAAATTATATATACTAGTAGATTTGAAGATCTCATTTCATAACTCAGATGACATGTTTACTATTTCAAAAATGAGAGACTTTTTAATTAAACATAAAATATAAAGTAAATATTAAAAATAAATTTCAACATCCACACTCCTAGGCCAAACCCTAAATCTCTCTCCCCTAAACCTAACCATTTTCTCCATTCTCTTTTTTACCAAGTAGCCGCCAGCCGATTAACATCTCAGATGGCGATCATTGGAGGAAAAAGAAAAGGAATGTCGACACGTAGCGATGGTGCCTCAACTGTCGCGCAACGCTGCAAAACCGCACTGCTACGAGCGGTTTGCAGCTCCGTACGTGACATTTAGCCAAGCGCTGCACGCAAAATACAGCATCATGGAGGCGCCCCTCGCCTAGCAATGTAAGACGATGCTAAGATCTGGTTGCAGCTGCTCTGTTGTGTTGGCTCTGGTGGCGATGGCGACGGCTCTGTTGCTGTGTTTTCTATTAGTTGTGGTCGCGATAGTGTTCGACAGTGGATGAGATGGTCTAGATGATGGGTGCAGGCTATTGTGTTCGACGGTGGTGGAGATGGTGTAGATGGGGTTTTAGGGATCACAGTGGGTTTAGGGCAGTTTGGGTGGTGGTGATGATGTTGACGGTTTGGTGCTCGGGGTGGTGGTGTTTGGGTGGCAGTGGCTTTGTTGGATCCAACGGTGACGGAGGGTATGTTGGATCTGATGGTAGCTATGATGGTAGAGGGTATGTTGGTAGCGATGGTCGTGGTGACGATGGTGATGGTGATGGTGGTTGTGGTTGTCATGTGGTGTGGTGTGGTAGGGTGAGTAGGATGTGATGGTGGTGGTTTTGGCGACGACGATTTTGGTAGCGATGAGGCTGATGACAGTGGTAAGGTGGTGATCACAAGTGTTGGCGATTGTCACAAATGATTTGGTTGGATGTGATCGTTAAATTGGTGAATTTGTTAACAATAAACAATATGTGATCAATGAAAATGATAAATTGTGACCAAAAAATTATGTGATTTGAAAATTTGTTAATTTGTGACTTATTTCATTTGTAATTTGTGACCAATAAATAAATCGTAACTTATAAATTTTTAACTTGTGATCGATAAACAAATTGTGACCTATAAAATTTTTTGAATTGTGATCGTAAAATAGTTTCACATACAAAAATTTTGATTTGTGACGGAAAAATAATATATGACTAATTTAATCGTTAATTTGTAATCAAATTACATAGATCTGTGAGCTTAATATATTTAATTAATTAAATCATAAATAAAATTTAATAAATATCTAATTTTTAAATTTTGAAACATTTATTCTTAATTTTAAAATAGTTAAAACTCAACCACTTCTGAAATTTTCCCATTAAAAATCCGCCCCATAACCTATTGAACTAATCGATTTTTTAAAAACATGAAATCCGTTCCCGATTTAACCAATTCAACCTATGCAAATGTATTTTTTTTTTTAAATTAAGTATATATTTTAAATTTTTTTATAAATGTATTTTTTAATTTTTTAAAAATCATCGATTCATCCCCGATTCAACTTTTTAACCCTTAACCCTTTCTCTTTTTCGCAGTCAATGGCCAGGTCGAAATTTTTTTTAAAAAAAAATTATTACTACTTGATTTACATTTAAAAAATAATAAAATAAAAAAAATCCAATTTCAATTTTTTACACTATTTATATTAACTAAATTTCTAATTTAACTCTCTTCATAGAGTTCTAAGTGATCCATCAACTACCAATGCATCAAGGTAAAACGAAATGAAAAATTAAGTTCAACATGAAAAAAATGCAAAAATGTAACATGATAAATTAATTATGCTACTTATTACTTCTTCACCTTCAAAACTCAAAGATAGAGACTTATGTAGAAAGCAACAAAAGTTCGGAGGAAACCAGCATACAAAAAGAGAAACTGCAATCCCCTCAAGTGTGATTTCTCTTGGAAGTGAATGGTCTATAGATACATCAAGAAAGATATGGTACACATGCCATCAAATAATGGCAACAGATGAAAATCAGGAGAAATAAAATTAAAGAATTACTACACTTATCTAGCAACAGACTTCTACACCCTCCTAACAATATAGTTAGTCGTTCCAGACACAAGCAGTCTGAGATCTATAACTTCACCATGCAGGTGGTGGTGCAGACTTGAGCAGTATCTGATCTATGTAAACTTCAGTATGGAGCTTATCCCCAAAAAGATATCCCAAGAAATAAATAAAAACTGAGGAGGAGACAGTACCTCTTTACCACCCATGTTCGGGCTATAAACAAAGCAGTTTATGACTATAAATTTTCTTCTTGTGAAAAGAGTATCGTCAAAATGTCACCATTAATGTACAACCGACTCATCCAGAATTCCCGGAAACTTCAGCAGTACGCTGCCTCATCATTTCCATCACAGCTGCCCTTCTTCGGGAATCAGACTGCTGCTGCAGCCTTCTAATGTGCTCAGTCAAATCTCTGCATCAAAACATTGTACATAAATTCAGGATTTTTAGCACAAAACTAAGCATTCCAGAGTTTCCAGTAGAGTGACAGAGGTAATTCTCAGGATGAAAAAGAGATAGGTAAACAGACCTGCAGCGCGGTACAGTGCATTGGGATTCTTTGCAGGCTCGAGAATGAAGCTGAAGAAGATACCACATTTTCTTACAGAGAGCACACCCACCAGAAGCACGTACTTTGCATAGCATACCATGGCGAAAAAGTGCCTTCACCTTGCGACAGTTTGGATATTGACAATTTGGAGAACGACACTGGGAGGCATGCACCAGGAGATCAAGCATTTTCCTAAGCTGCAAAGCAAAATAGACATTGTGTCAAGAAGTCGGTGTTTTCCTAAGTTACTACACTTGTCTACAATCAGAACTGACAGTTCATCATGTATAATACTTTCAATACAAATGAACCATCTCTTTTGGAATGCATGATTGTTCAAGCACTTAAAATAACCTATATCTCTTGGTGGAAATAGTCAACCTTGGACTATTAAATGTTTTTATATATATTAAATAAATGACATACTAAGCACGAGTGACATAATACATTAATTAATTGGTGGATAACATATTTAATTCAAATATTGAGACCCACCATAAACTTATCCACTAATGAATTGATGTGACATGTTATTGTTTAGAAGATCATTCCTCATACATATCTTTGCCCAATTATTTTAGTTGAAGTGCATTTCAGGTAAAGAGGTGCATGACACGATAAAAGCAAAATGTGATGCATATCCCAAGAACAAATAGATTAATCATAATGATGTAAAAGTAGCAGAATGAAGTGAAACAACACGAAATAAAAGAAAAGAACAACACACCTGTTGAACTCGAAATTGCCTTGCTTCTTTATTTTGGGCATTACGTTCATTGGATAATTGATTAGTTAACTTATGAGGATGATTAATCCCACCCTCTTTTTGATAACAAGCATTGCATACATCATAATCTGGGCATGTCTCACAGTGCCAACCTTGACCGGCTTCTATATCATGTTGACATACAGTACATGTCGTTACAAATGCTGGGGCAGTGGGATTGTGAAGATGGTAGAGGACCATCATTGAGGAATGCTTAGCACGACGCAGGGTATCATATTGATAATGGTTTCCTTGACAAAGGCTAAGAAATGCCTGCCTGGTATCAAAGAATTCACTCTCAAGAATCTCATCTCTATCTTTGGTATCAACAGGGACATCATTGATTTCTACCTGCAGGTATTTCAAATTCTCAATACTAAGACTGATCCAAGTAGAACATGGAGAAAACTGAAGAATGATTAAAACTACTTGAGAAAAAAGCCTACAGAACTTACCAAGTACAGTACATGCTTGTCCTTTTGATTGATAGGATGTCTATCTCGGTCCTCACGTCTTTGCTCAGATTCATAGCACCTGGATAAAGCCAAGATAATTAAGGAATGCTATAGTTAAATAAAGCAACACTACATCGATTTTACAACCAATTATTGCTCACGGACTTCACTCAGTTGCATACAAGTGCAGATGACGGGTGGGAAATGTGATTCTGCAAAAGAGAGTTCTCATCTGATGGGAATTGTTAGTAAAAAGTCAATTTGAAGAATAATTTGAGTACCATTAACCATGGAAACAATAGTAATTAAGGAATCCACAAATATTATTGGATTCATTTTGTAGAAAACCTCAATAGAAAACAACTAACTTTTGAATGTCAATTTTTTCATCGAGTGTTTTGCCAGAGCATCTAACATGGCACGGAATCAAAGACAGACCACATAACTTCTCAAAGATGAAAAAAATAAAAAAAAAATATCACAAGCACAGACAGTTCAAGCTAGATATTCTATTTTCATTATGTATCTACTATCTGAGAGTTTATCTCTGCCTCCCTTAACCGATTTTGGAGGGAGGGGGAGGAAGGAAGGGGAAAATGGGTCTTGCTGGCAAGGGAGAAGGGAGAAAGACTCATAACTTCCCCATGGCAATCTAACATAGGCAAGCATTTATACTGTAACAACTTTTATAAATGTCTATCTAAAGCATGTAGAAAATGGATAGCTTTAGAAAGCAGAAGTCCAGGAAAGAGAAAAACAAGAAAGTAATTAATGTGATGCCTAAAACGTCAAAAGACTCCTTACTTATTGCAAAGCCGAAAGTTTTTGCACTGTTTGCAAACCCAACTATCTCCAGATACCATTAGAGTGCAGCAGTGCGAGCATGCATGTTGCAAGTGAACCATGATAAAGTCCTCCTTCATCGGAGATATCGTCTCACCAAGCTAAAAAAAACAGAAATTTTTTTATAAGAACCAATAATAAGACCTGCAGCAATGATTCTAAGTTTAACAATAAATGCCGGGGGAGGGAACAACATAGAGAAAATAAGAGGCGGAGGGAGATGATTAAAAAAGCATCAAAACATAAATCATCAGTCAAAATGGGAAAGAAAAAATCACAAAAAAAATTTAAATGAAAGAAATTATAAATAATTATAAGTAAATAACCATGATTATTTTTAAGTGCCTGTAATGTTTTGTTTCAGAAATACTGATAATGACATCATATTGGTAGGTGTTCAAAATAAAAAGACCTCTAGAGAAATGTAAACACAGAAAAGAACAATGTAAACACAGGCAATAAAATTACTTTATGCATTAACAGGATGTCCCTCGACACATTGCCAGAAAGATCAGTTTGACCAGATGCCTTTAAAGCTCTTTTCGTGATGGTTCTTTTCATAGCTCCCTTATGCTGTTTCCTCCCATCCTCTTCTTGTTGTAGTTGATAGATCATGTCCTCTGCAGCACCAGGCCAGTAATCACCATCAAAGTATGGCAACCGTGCTGCAGTCACCTTAGCTTTACATTCGCCGGAAGAAACAAAGAAATGGTCATATAAATTAGTAAGATTAACTACAAGATTTTCCTTCGCAGCTTTTCTTAACATGGACAAGTACCTGAAATAGAAGATATCATCCACGTCAATATCGAAAAGCGTTAGCAAAAAATAAATACAATAACAGTCTCAAGTTTGAAGACTATCAATCTTACCAGTCCCTGAGTTTATCAGATTTTGGGGTCTTTTGAATTTCTGGGTGGCAATATAAAATGTAGTCTTCACCCTTTAATGGAGGACAAGCCCATATATAGCAGCTTGTGAAACCACGCAATTTGCAATATTCTAAATATCCAATCTGGACAGAAAAAAAAATTATGTTGTTCAGGTGTCAATATAATGAGGGGTAACAATATTTGTTTTGCCTTGCATGAATCGGGCACAAAAATGAAGCATAAAAGGAAATGGAGTATAACTTGCCAAAATTTCATGGTACACAAATGTCCGAAGAGCCTCTCCTGTCACTGTTTTGACATCTGGCCTAAAATACTTCACAGAATCTAGATATGAGAGATAAACTCGGCGATGATTTGGTTGTTGACATTCTGATCCAAATTCTTGAACATACATCCCAAAAAGGCATACTTCAACGCCTTCAATTTTCTGAAATAATAATACCACCTGGAAGATGCAACTTTTAGTTCGTAGCTCAAGAAGTTCATTGATGACATTTCCAGAGTCAATTAAAAAAGTGTCTTGTCAAAGAATAATTCTCCATCCATTTGATTTAAGTAAAGAAAACTACAAAATCTTCTTAAACGAGCAGGGATGTCTTCCAATTTGAAATTCGATTGCCAGGTCAGATGTTTTGATAACTTTGCAGGCTCAGAGGTCAGCATCCATCAATATACATAAACTTACATCAGGCTGGAAGTTCACGCAATGCTTAACAGATGATTGGCATCAGATTCAATGGACTTTCGAAATTGACATATAGTCATATGAACGCTACAAATTCTTCCCCACCATTACAATTCTCTTTCAATAATAATTATAAAAGCTAGAGCAAAAATAAGATACCCCTCTGATCACTAGTGAAAAGGGTGTTTTATTTTGCCATGAAAGATATTAGGGTCCATTTGATAGCATTGAATTCTATGAAAAATGTCACATCCGAGGAATTCGAATTCTACTTTGACTGTTTAATACGAAAGTGAAAATGAAGTTCGAATTCCGAGGTACACCACTTTAAGCGTATTTTCAACCAATTTCATAGAAAATGATTTCCTATGGTTTAGGTGGGTTTTTATTTTCCAACATAGATGAAATTGGTTTTCTTTTCCACCTTGCCAATCAAATGGACCCTTAGTTGAAAGTAAAATTAACAGAAAATCGCCAAAGGATATAAGAGCATGGATAGTCAAAGCACTCGAGAAAAGTGAAGTTATTTAAATTGTTCATGTTATTTTAAATTCATACAAAATAGTGTGTATTGAAATATATAACGGTTGAACTTAAAACCAGGAACCATTTTTTTTTTTTTTTTTAAAACTTGAAATCACAGAGTTATGCTATTTAATCTGGGACACCATAAGCAACCTCCATATAAATTGTCAACAGCATACCCTATATTTATATGGCAACTTGGAAGATCACAGTTTTTTGTTAGCATACCTTAGATTTATATGGAAACTCTGATGGATAGTTTTCCTCTTGAAAAATTTCGAGAAACCTTGGTTTAACTTCCAACTTCTTATCCACTGATGACACAACTCTTAAAACAAGTGCTTCTGCTCCAGGAACCTGGCAAAATCAATGTAATCACAATACTGAAGAGGAAAAATACAAATTAAAAAGGTCGTAGGGTAGGGTTATAGTAAATAGAAAAAAAAAAAAAATAAACGTTTACACTATTAGAATGCAATACATCAGAACTTCAATGAGAGGTTTCATGCACAAGCACGCGCATGAAGACGACCCCATGGCCAAAGAAAATGAAGAAGATTTGTCGAATGCCAATGAAGGAAATATAAGAGGTTCTCGTATTTTTGAAGACTAATAGCAACTGTAAAAGAGGAAATAAGGTCCAAATATTCATTTAAAAAAAAAAAAAGGCAATCAAGATAGACAGTATAATCGTTATAGTATTAGAAATCTCCACCAGTTAATAAAAGCCTGCATTAACGGCTTATTCAGAAAACATAACAGAATATAGTTCCACAACACAAATTATGACTAGTCTGTGAAATTCCAGTGCTAATAGAATTTAACTTATAGACCTCAAAATGATACTCTCCATGAATAAGATAAGACCAAATTCAAACGTTAATACATAATACAGCAAAAGGTTCTTTAGGAGCCTTGTCTATTTCAGCACTACAACATGAACATTTGAAATTATTAAAATAGTATCAATGTAAGTTGATTCAAACCCTTAAGAATCTCTAGAATAAGATAACCTAGACAACAAACTCAAAACATTCATCAGCAACTTATGGAAGTACATTTCTTGAAATACAAACCATCTCAATCCAAAGATAATGAAAAGCGTCTACTGATTCTACACATTATCATATTGCTGTCAACTGAATTACCTCATCATAATTTCTTCCTTGAGCCCTTGCCCTCTCCAGTCTTTCTTGCTTCAATCGTCTAAACAATCGCTGCTCGATGTGATCACTCAAAATTGTTCTAGGCAAATCTTTTGCTCCAAGAACGGCACTCTGTGGTAATGGCATACGTTCTCCTCTTTCCACTTCTGCTATATAACAATTTGGGCACGTATACTCAGCTTGTCCACCATCATTCCTTCTACCATTAAATAATGCACATATTTGATGTTGCCAAGCTTCACACTTGTCACATTGAACCCACTGCAAAAAGCAGAAATACTTGGTATCCCAAGGGACCATTTTCATGGTAAAAAAAAAAAAAAAAATTATAATAAGCAGAAATAGCAGACCCATTCTTCAGTTTCTTCATCATTTTTCTTCTTCTCCAACCTTGCCTTTGGAATAGGAGTTCTATCAGCCATGATGGTGTCTCCACGAGCGTCATTGTAACATGGAATGCAGAAGCATTGACGAGTATCTCCAGCTCCAATGGTATAATACATCGCATTTCTTTTTATGCGAGCACCACAAGGCGTACAATATAGAGGAGGTGGTTCAAAGGTAAGCTTCTCAACTGCACACAACTGGCAAGAATTTTCACTCATTGAATGCTCCAGTGCTTGATTCTTTTCTGCTTTTGCTTTGCTCTGTAAAAGAAAACATGAATTGAGTAGGACTGAATCTATTAAGTGCTACTGACAGAAACAAATATGCTCTTCACCATTCAAAGCACCCACCCTTCCCTTCAAAATAAAAAATAGAAAAATACAACAACCCAACTAAGCCTCATTGCCAATACAAATGCCACATTACTTGGATGATGTTATAAAATTGCTTTCTAATATATATTGAGATGTCAAACAGAAGAGAGAAGTTAATAGTTATGTGTTGAATATTCTTGCAATCCTCAAGCCAGATTTAATATAAAGTTTGATAGATTTGTATAGTGGTTGAATGCAGCATTTACGACAGCAACTTAATGGTGCTGTAATAATTATATAACTTCTAACATCTGCACTCCCACTCACCC